>CAMZMU010000095.1:43977733-45249735 GCA_947311845.1 Poa pratensis | reverse complement strand
TCGGGAATACATCCTCGTCTTCGTGTGCCTCGGTTTTTTCTATACCCGAACTCTTTACTTTGCACTTTACATTGTGATAGCCTTCGTGATTGAAGTGTTCTATATTGTTATCTACCTTGTTGCTAGTCTTGCTTAGCATAAGTTTTTGGTGCACATAGGTGAGCCTAATATTTTAGGTTGTTGACTTGTTATTTAAACACCTAGTTTTATTCCGCAATTATGTCTAAACCGGAAAAGTTTTAATCGCTTATTCACCCCCTCTAAACGACATCATTGATGATTGGCAATTTTTTTCTGGTATTGAGGATACTTCTTGTGCTATACGTGCCAAATCTTTATACCTGGTAAGATATTTTCTTGTTTTTTTTTTGAAATTAGATATTTATCATGTTATAGTGATAACAAGTGATTTGCCAATTCGCTATTCAACTGGACTGTAATTCATCCAAACTGACATTCTGCCCTGTAACATTAACTTCCTTGTTAGAAACAAATTTAATTTAAAGAAAAGGTTAGAGTGCTAAAACTGGTATTTGGGCCACAGGCCCGCAGTACTAATATCGGGAGGAAGAAAAAAAAAACACGTCTTCCCCTTTCTCGCACCTCCGCTCCGGCGCCAATCGAATCGACGCCGGAGAGGCGCAAGGGCGCCCTCTCCTTCCTCGGCCTGTACCAAGCTTCCCCGCTGCCGCCGCCTCATATCCTCGGCACGATGCCAGTCGGACCACGCGCCTGCTGTGGAGCGAGCGAAAACGACTTGCTGGAAGGTTAGTCGTGCAAACATTACTCACTATATAAGTTGGATTATATCGTGAATTCTGGGATGCCCTGCGACTGTAGCAGCTAGTCTGCTACAGTGTTCTACAGTGCGGCGATCCCAACCATCGATCGGCGATCGGATGGAACAGATTACACGTCCGTGATGGTTTTACATAAAGGACCTTGACAAACCCACAAAACAAACCCGCAGTCCATAGTTCCATGAGGGGAGGACCTAATCGTAAATTCCGGAAACAACAGGGACTTTTTCGTAAAAACGTTGAAGAACACGGCCTCCCTCCTTTTCCCTCTCTCGCGACGCCGGGTGCGCGGTCGCCGCCGCCGCCGCACTCGATGCCGCCGCACCGCTCCTCCCCCGGCGAATCAAAGCATCACACGGGCTCCTCGCGTACTCCACCTCCCACACGCGGACGCCTGTTAGGACGCTGCAATGGCGCCGGAATCGATGACGCCATCATCGCTTCCCTCCGCCGCGTTGGAGGGCCGCCACGGCCGCCGGCGAACTGCGCGGGGCGGCGCCGCCACCTACGGGTTGCCACACGCCGTGCCGCGTCCGCGTCGCGCCCGCGTGCATCCCAGGACCCAGCAACGCGCGCCGCCGTGGTCCTCGCCGCCGCGGAAGGCTACGGGCAGATCCGGCCATTGGTGACGTCAACGTGACGTCACCATGCGGCGGGCTGGGCTACTGGGCCGTTTAGTGGGCTTTTTTTTTCTTCCTGCATTTTCCTTTTTCGCAAATCTTTTACAAATTTTTACATACAACCCAAATCAGTTTGTATCAATTTCAAAAAAAATGTATGAACCAAATAACCATTTCAAATACTTCGTGTCCTTCTCCAGATTATTTCAAATCTAATTTACATCATTCCGTAAAATATTGCCTCACCTTTGCAAATTTTTAAATACAACTCCAGATCAATTCATACCGATTTTAAAATATTTGCGTGAACCAAAGTATCCATTTCAAATACTTCAGAACCTTCTCCAAATTATGTAATATCAAATTAAGCATACACAAGTGCAAATATCAACAAATAACTTTTTAAGCTTATTTTCCAAATAAATATAACTGATTCCGTAACCAAAATTTAAAACAGAGCACGATTCAGTAAATTAAAACAACTTTACATATATTGTTCTACGGTAATTACACAATTTTGCAAAAAATAATTAAATGTTGGAAAATCAATAACTTTAGGTACGCATGCTAACTGCTTACGGCATGCAATGAAATTTCAAAATTTAAATATTTCACACTTTACAGCACTCTTCGAAATCTCACCATTTTATAAAACTTATCACAACATCGCACCATGAATTTGAATATTCCCAAACATTAAATGCCTTCCAATAGGCTTAGATTAAGATAATATTATACGAAAGAACACTCATATTTAAGCATTCCAACTCAAATTAACAAATTTCCCAAATAGGTCTACATTGAGATAATTTTATGCCAAAGAACACTCATATTTGAGCATTCCAACTCGAGTTACAAATTTGATAATTCCAAAACTTTATATGACTCGCAAGTCTAACCATTTGGTAACGACTAAAAGAATTCAAAATTTGAATATATTCTAATTGTCCAGCTTCTAAAACCTATTTGACTAAACATCGAAGAAATAGATGCTAATAAATTGTACTAACGTCAAAACATATTTACGAACCTCAATTTGGTAATTTTTTAAGACGAATTCTATATACATAGATGTGCATTTCCACCCATTAACGCACATGCATTTAAAATAATGATTTCTGAACATTTCGAACTGCTTACAATTCGAGATACTCCAAAGTATATCAACATGCCCACAACAAAAATGCTAACTATTTGCCAGGATTTTTTATTTCCGAACATTTTTAATTGGTTATTACTTGGACATTTCAAAACTACTGAACAATTACATATACGATTAAAAAAAATATAAAAAATAAACTAAAAAAATGTGAACCCATCAAACATGGAAAACAAACAGTAAAAAAATAAAACATCGAAAGATCAATGGCCCGCAATATATTCGCTGCAAAAAATACAAATAATATATCAAAACAAATAGAAAACTACATGCAAACTATTTATGTTATGGGAAAAACAAAAAACACTGAATATGCACATTTCGTCAAAGTGTGCGAATAATTCAAGTGCACTCTTGCTAATTTCAATTAACTATTGCCATCGAAATGCAAACATGTTTCAACATTCCAAATTCTATATAGTCAAATATTGTACAAAATATATATATATATAAAAACACTAAAAAAAGTAGTACCTATTCGTAAGAAAATAAAAACATTTTCGAACATTCCAATTTGTTCCATAAAATATATAAAAAATGCCAGCAAAAAAAAAACTACCTCCTTATATCAAAATACAGATAGATATGAATGTCCCAACATTCCATAAAATATAAAAAAATGCCAACAAAAGAAAAAAATACCTCCTTATATCAAAATACAGATAGATTAATTCACTACGGGCGTGATGTGACGCCACGCCAGATTCAACAAATACAAATCCGAAAAAATTTCAAACCTTAATATTTCCGAATTTAAATTCTTCATGCTGCATTATTTACAAATACGACAAAAAAACAAAACTATAAAAAACCACTGCCTATTTATGTCATATGCCAAAAAAATAAAAATAAACATGCCATTATTTACCTAGCATATTTACAGGCAATATAACTTAAATCTATTTGCCTTCGTACTTACAGTTAAGAAAAAAAAACTTGATTAGATGAATATATAGAGAGAAATGCAAATTCATTCCCTTCAATTACGTATTGGTTTCAAATTGAATTTCACCTAAATAGATTACACAAATTAGAACAAACGTCTTTCCTTACAATATATAACGCAACTAAAACAAAAAAAAAATTACAAAATATTACCAGCAAGGGCAATGAACTTACCATCTCTAGCTACGTAGTCAAATTTGAATAAAATGTTCAGATTATTTCCTCTAATTATTTAGGCACATTAAACATCTAATATACAATCAGTACTTCCCAAAATTTCCACACTCTCTAAAAAAGGATATTTTCCCGAAATTAAATAACATATTTTCAAACTCTACACATAAAAGATACATTTAAAAAAAGTTTGCAAACGATATGTCTAACTAAAATAACTACAACATCAAATATAGATTTGTAAGAAATGGTATCTCCATTTAACCCCATCTTCGTATTTGTTTATTTTTTTTTTCCTGCTTTCCTATTGCTTTGCAATAAAACAACATTGCAATAACCACCATCACAAGAGAAATAATTGCAAGACATTTCAACTTACAAAACAACTACAATTCCCCTTTTTGAATTTCAGTTGGTTCTAATAGAATTATAAAAATAATTTTGAAATTAAATTTCCGTATTTGCTTTCTTTTGTTTATTACTATTCTTTTGCTTCACGCTAAAACAACATTCGGACAATGATCAAAAAAAGAAAGATAAATGCACGACATTTTTGTTTACAAACCAATTACAATTTCCCTTTTTAGATTTCAGTTCGCTGTGCTACATTTGTATAAGAACATTGCAACCAGTGAAACAATTGGTCTGCCTTTATAATAACTTAACAATATGTAAAATTTATTCTACATCTTGAATTACTCCAAAATGTAATGAACCATTTAGCTAACTGCTATTTCTTACTACTTCAATGTTTTTATTGCGTTTTACCACTCATACTATAATCACACATAAAAAACCTTTAAGTCAATAGACTACAATATTTGCAGTGGTAAATATGAACATCCCGCAAACGAGCTAATGGCAATATTCATTTTTTTTTCTTACGTCCTATAGGGCACATTGCCTGCAAAAGTAAACGCATTACACAAACAACGTCACCATTTCTATCCACAAAACATATTACATAACCAAAACAAAAAAAAATTATACTCACATAAATATCCACCAATAAAACACAAAAATCTAACTAAGGGCGTGGCGTGACGCCACGCCAAATTCAACTAGTATTTATTAGCAGTCGCATTCAACCGAGGCACTGGGGCAACTGGCTTCTTGTTAATAAAGATTCCAATTCATCTTCAAACCAGTGAGTTTCTTAGTTAGGTTATAAGTTCTAGCCTAGTCTCGTTACACAATGTAGCTTAGCTCAGCACATCACGCCTTCTCCTCTTCACCTCGTCTTCCCATTCTGTTATCCCCCAAACGAGATTCGTCCCTCTGTGCTTTCTCTACATGCAGCGGCAGAACCAGGAGAGAGGCCGGCAGAGAATGCGAGGTGGCGGGAGGATAGGCTCGGAAGCGAGCAGTTGCTCGATTTTCCTAGATGATCTAGATTCCTCGATTCAGATTGTTCAGATTCTTTTTCTTTTTATTTTAGGAAAACATTGTGCAGAATTAGGGCTAGCTTCCTGGAGGAATCCCAAATATTTTTTTAAGGCGAAAATCCTGAACTATCCAGTACGGAATTTACCCATTAGGCCGTGGCAACTCTTGTGCATATGCTCTTTTCTGTCTTAAAACTTACTTCATGATGATTGGAAATACAGTTTCTGTCTTAATAGTTATTTCTACAAAATAATGTTTCTTCTAAGGCGTGCAAATTGGTTGCTATATCTCTCTGCTATTGACACCTTAAGAACCATTCTCTCCGCTACAAAATAATCATTAATGTATAAGGTGTGAAAATCCTAAATTGTTACTGCATTTCCATACGACCTGCCGTCGTCCTGTAGATCCTCAACACACGGTGGACGCGACTAGGCTTGCTCATGTTCAAGTAGACCTCTTCAAACTATTGTTCATGTCTTCACGAACCTGTACGTAAATCACCATAAGGTAGCTTGCTAGCTCAGAATTTCCTTATGTTGTGAGGGTGCAACATTCACTATATCAGAATGATGTAATATAGTGGTAGCATATTGGTTCCTTAATTTGATGGAGTACATATTAGTAACTCTGCTAATTTGGTAGATTTGAGGTAAATTTGAATTCAAAATCTACTTGACTTTTTTTTAGACAAGTGGTGGGTTTTAAAAAATTTATTGCTGTAATCGCGGTAGATCTGAATTCGGAACCTACTTGACTTGTAATTTGAAGACAAGTGGCGCTTTTTAATATGTTTAACAGCTAAGAATCTAGCAAGTAGCAAGTACTTGATTTGACAGAAGCTGCAGGATTGGGTTATGATGCTTAAACTAGCATAGTTAATACGCAAGTAGCACTTTGAAACCTTTTTTTATTGCTAGCTGTTAATTAGTGACGGAGTACAGAAAAAATGGAAGGCCCAAGTGGCATCGAGTGCATCTAATCAGTTCACAGACGTGATAGCCAACGTCTTAGTCCTGCATTTATTAGGGTGTTAATAACTAGCAGTACAGTCGTACACACAAACCAAGTGCCAACCAGTCAATGTCATTCCTGGTTTAAGTTCTTTTGGTCTGCTCTCTGCTTTTGGCTTAAATTGGATTTTGGCGAGAAGTCTTAATTGTGCTTGAATATTCTTTCTCTTTCTCTCTCAAGGTTTGTTTCATTGCAGAAATCAATTTCATAGCTAGCGGTCTTGGCTCCTAAAAGGTGTGTCGATCTCCATTATTGAATTCAAGTCACTTTGGTTTGCTCTGATCCTGTTCCAGATCTCGGGTGAGCATCCGTACGAGCTACCATCCTCTCACAGTTTCTCTTTTGCGAGTCCAGCTTTATATATGTTCGAGCAGATCTACATGGGAAAATATCTATTGTTTTCTCAATTTTGAGCAAGTATACATAAGTAGTAGTGTATATATCTTAAGAACAATCTTTGCATGCAGTTTGTGCTTCGTAGACTACAGGCCTAAATCTCCAGGAAGTTAGCATTTCCCACCTACGAATTTCTCAAGCAAACAAATTCTTCCATGCTCTACTTCTGAATAAGACCGTGCGCCAAGAATGGAGGTCCAACGTTGTTGGAGTTGTTTGCTGGTGCGTATACTTGACGGAGCCGAGGACCCAACGGATCTGCCATTAGCATTATTAAAGGACATCACAGATAATTTCTCTGAACAGAGGATAATTGGTCAGGGAGGATTTGGAGTGGTTTACAAGGTACTATTTACAGTTTAGAAATTTAATTCTCGAGACCTTGAGTCTAGTAAAATTGCATTTAAAAGTTAGAAGCAGAACTCTGTTCTGTAATTGTTAAGCTGAGCATCATTTTAACGCTGACCAACAGGGTGTAATCGGAGAACGGTGTGTTGCTGTCAAGAGGATCCATATTAACGAAAACACCGTTGATGACAGGCTGTTTCGTCGTGAGTATGTTAGCCTGTGGAACACTAGTCATCGAAATGTAGTCCGGATTCTTGGCTTCTGCTCTAACACACATCAGAAAATGATAGAAGATGCTATGTCAGAGGAACGATCTGGGCCAGCGTATTAGAAAGATTGCTCTGTTTTGAGTACGTCAGCAATGGAAGCCTTGATAATCATATTACAGGTACAATCTTATTGCCTTTGATACTGCTCTTTACTTCTTTACCTTATTGCCTTGACTAGTGCTCTATTTTCAATTATGAGTGAACATACTAAACTAAAATGTTCTACATTGCTCTGTATGTTGGGTTAACATAACACATAACTCCTTTTTTATCTATTTATTCTTCAACAGATGAATTAAGAGGACTTGAATGGGAAACACGCTATGAAATAATCATCGGGATTTGCAAGGGCCTGCTTTATCTCCACACGGAAAAAAAACATTATTCATATGGACCTTAAACCGGCAAATATTTTACTACATCATCAAGATGACAAATATCTTGTTCCAAAAATCACGGATTTTGGTCTGTCAAGACCGAATGAAAACTCACACACTGTGGGTAAAGTTCACGGAACACGGTAAAATAATAAGATATGCATGAGAACATTTTTCTATCATTACGGCCCTACATTTTCTTGTATCATAATGCATCACACTATCATCTTTCCTTTGCAGAGGATATATGGCTCCAGAATATAGGGAAGGTAGCGAAACTACACCCGCGTGTGATATATATAGTTTGGGTCTCATAATCATAGAACTGGTAACAGGGTGTATGGAAGTCCCTAACAAAGATAACGTAAGAGTGATTTCTCTCACTTGATACGACAGCATGCATCTCTTCTTCACACTTTACTATCCTCCGGACTGGCATATCTAATATAAACACAGTGTATCTTAATAGACATAGTTTCACCGTATGATTTTGGGATTATAAAGAAATAATAATCAACATTTGTTACATGTAGGTTCTTCGAAGGTGGAGACACAGGTGGATTAAGCCACCAACGCAAGTACGATACCAGCAAATAACTAGATGCATGGAAATAGCAGGACGTTGCAGGGCAGAAAAACCGGGAGCTAGACCTTCTATATCAAAGATAATCAGCTTTCTGAGTGAATCTGAAAGCACGTATAGCCCGGTAAGCTACCTTGTCAATTAGTCAACTCTAGGACTGTGTTAAAATACATAAATTGGCTAATCTTATGCTTGGTAGATTAATTTGCCTAAATAACTGGTTGTCTGGTTAGTTGGGATAACAGTAGAAAAAACGAGTTTTGGAGACTTAGGTTGTTTTTGGTAGAAGATAGATCAAAGTCAATTCTAACCGAGAACTGTGCTATAAAGTAAGTTCTCTGGTCCTTCTCATCATTACTGTGGGCGATGTTTCGTACGATATAGAATCTTCGTTACTATTTGCGACATAGAGTAGCAAAATGGTGTCATGAGTTATACTCCTCTTCGTGGGCCCAAACACATTACTGCCCCTTGTTCTCTAGTTGATTTGCATGAGTAGGAACAACATGTGATGTTTGACAGGGTTTAGTTTAAATACATGTAGAACTTCTTGGCTTTGACAAATGCAACTTACAAAATAGAGTGAATATGTTTACATCATCATCTAAACACATATAGCTCTTTTATCACAGATACCTTGTTTAGATGAAGATGACATGCTTCGAATAAATCCACTTGAGCTACGGCTACCTTATGAGCTAAAGAACAAGATATCGTTCATAGTTGAGCTAACAAATGGTACACGTAACTGCATTATTGCCTTCAACATTGACCTGCCAAGCAGACAGTACAGCGCAAAACCAGTGAGGCATTGTGCGACCACGATCCATGTATGGTGTGACAATAACAGTCCAAGCACGAGATGTTCGTGAGCACAACCATACCGACAAGTTCATCGTTCGGAGCATGCAAGTGGAAGCTAGTGAGGGTCATGGAGATGAGGATATCGAGGAACGCATGTTTGACAATATGAGTAAATTTGTTGATAAGGTGGATTTGTTGGTGGTATATGGGCGCGTGAAGCCCCAGGAAGATTGCAAACGTAGAGGAGACACCAACATGCCAGCTGACAAAGTCCCCGAGGTGATCAACTCTGACATGCTTTAACGTATTTTTTTGGACTTTTGTCCCTTTCTCCTGAACTGTTTATTGACGAGTTAATTTCTATGATCCCAGGAGAAGAAGATAAAGGATGTTGAGTCTACTTCCGGAAAGGGAAAACAAACTTGGTAGCAGCGAAAATGCAACAAGCAAAATACAGAGACAGCTTCCACAGTAAGCTTAGTCAGATAATCCAACAAGCAATACTGCTGAAACGAATATATTTAATCTTAGTGCATAATTTTTTTTCTGCAAACCGTGCAGCAGATACCCTACACACTTGGAGATCTTTGGTGCGTGGTCCCACATCAGCGCACCCGAGAGGATGAACATGCTCCTCAGCACGGCCCTATGGATGGTGGACAAGGCGCTGGGCCCCGTTGCTGATGGCATGCTGGTGGGTTGGGATAGCAGCAAGAACCTCGGTCTGAACATTGAGGCCCTGTGGAGAGAACTGCTGCTCGTGAAGGCTACGCTCGAAAATGCCAGACACAAGCACATCACCGGTCAGGCCACGGAGTGCTGCTATGGAGGATGCAGGACTCCGTGCGCTCTGCCGAGGACTTGTTGGACGAGCTAGACTACTTCCGCATCGATGAAAAGCTCCGCAGCATGTACAAAGCCGACCAGCATGCTAAGGGTGGTGTCCACAAGCTTGCCCTCAAGGCTCCTCACACTGCCAGAGCTGTGATTGGTTTATCCTCTGCTGCCACCCCTGGTAGGGAACCTGGAAATGTACTAGAAGATGTAAGACAACAGGTTGCTAGGCAGAGATCACGTTGCAATTCCCCCTCCTCCTCAACGCAGGCTGAGGAAGAGGTCAATAGATACATGCCCAAGATCGGTAAACTCCTCCTTTGCCCATCTTGCCCACATGTTCGTGATGCTAGTTCTAGCGGACAATCAACTCTGTGTGGAGCACCCCAGAGAGGGGATGTCGCAGAAACACCAATTCTGGGGTTTGATGTCTCAGATAGAATGAAGTACATTGTACAGCAACTGCAGCCCATGCATAGCGACTTCACCAAGATTTTGCTGAGTTGTGACCGTACCACTGTCGCAGATATTGCAGAGTTGTCTCATCACCACCGGTCGAAGTATAGAGCCAAAGTTGTATGGGAGGGACGATATCATGAATAACATCATACATGATATGACCAAGGATAAATACCCCAGCAAGAACTTAACTGTGCTTCCCATTGTCGGCCCAGGAGGGATAGGGAAGACAACTATGATACAACATATATATCACAATGAAGAAGTGCGAAAACATTTTCAAGTAGTGATTTGGGTATGTGTATCCCTCAAGTTCAATCTGAATAAGCTGCTTGAAGATATTAAAAAGGATATCCCTCCGGTTAAAGGGGAAAAAGGGTATAGACCAGAAGAGTTGATTGAACAAAGATTAAAATCTAAAAGGTTTTTGCTTGTATTGGATGATCTATGGGAGTGTAGTAATGATGATGATTGGGAAAGGTTTTTGCTGCCACTCAAAACATCACAAGAAAAGGGTAGCACGATTATTGTCACAACTCGATTTCCACTAGTAGCAAAGATGGTTGGAACAACCAACCATTCAATAGAATTGGAAGGTTTAGAAGCTAAACACTTTAGGGAGTTATTCCATGCATTCGTCTTTAATGATGCCAACTTAGAAGGAATAACATTTTCTTACTCGAGACCGGAGATGAGATAATGGTAAAACTGAAGGGATCCCCGCTTGCAGCAAAAACTGTTGGTAGATTACTGAGAAAAGACCTTAGTTTGCGTCACTGGAGAAGGGTCCTGGAAAGTAAAGAATGGGAGAAGCAGACAGGTGTTAATGACATTATGCCTGCCTTGAAGCTTAGCTACGACTATCTCCCTTTCCATCAGCAACAATGTTTTTCCTATTCTGCACGCTTCCTGAAGATCACAAGTATAGTATCACCGAACTAATCAACTTGTGGATAGGACTAGATATTTTACAACCGGATGGTCAGAACCAAACATTAGAAGATATAGGTTTGAGCAATTTTAAAAATCTGGTCACACATGGATTTTTCAGAGAAATGGAAACTGATGATGGCCTGCATTATGTAATGCATGACCTATTACATGATTTAGCACTGAAGGTTGCATCTCATGAATGTCTTACTGTGCATAAATCTAATGTGGGATCCATAGAAATTCATCCATACATCTGACATGTGTCTATAATCATAGATGATGATGATACATCGTCTCATGAAAACTTAATGAGTCAGTTGAGAAAGCTAAAGACAAGAGAAGTAAAACAATTGCATACTTTGATGTTCTTTGGAAAAATTGATGAAAGCTTTGCCAACATTTTGGATGATTTGTTCATGGAAGAAAAGAACATTCGTATTCTCTGTTTGGTTGACATGTCATCTTCAGTGGATTCCATGTTACATAACATTTCAGCACTTCTCCACCTACGTTACCTATGTCTAGGGACATATGAGAGTGAGATGCATTTACCAATGGCCATTTCTAGTTTCTACCATTTAAGGATTCTGGATCTAGGATCATGGGGTGGTAGTTTTGTTTTTCCCAAGGACTTGAGCAACCTTGCAAAATTGCGTCATTTATATACCCCAAGTGATGAGCTGGATTATGATATTCTTGATGTGGGAAAACTTTTACTTTTACAAGAGTTGAAGGTATTTCGAGTCAATAGAGAAAATGAAGGATTCGAACCACAGCAACTAGAACATTTGACCGAACTAAGGGAGCTTGGCATCTATAACCTTGAAATATACACACAAAAGAAGAAGCAACCAAAGCAAAATTATTAGAGAAAAACTACATGGAGAGTTTAAAGTTAGATTGGGATAGTGAGCGGTCTAATATTGAGCCTGATGTGGAAGCAATTGTCCTTGAGAGCCTGCAACCACATCGACATCTTCAAGAGTTGTGCATTAGAGGGCATGGAGGCCATTCTTTTCCAGCATGGATGGGTGACAAGCTCGCTGTTGAAGTTCTTGAATCTCTTCATCTTGATGCTGTTTCTTGGCAATGTCTTCCTCCTTTAGGGAATATGCGGGATCTCCGTAAAGTGATATTGAAGCGTATTGCCACAATCAAGGGTTTGTTATCGAGCAAAGCTTTTGCAGGATAATAAGGCTTGAACTTGTTGGCTTGGAAAGTTTTGAAAAATGGGTACCATCACAGAATGCTCGTATGTTTCCTCTTTTGCAAGTACTGATTATTAGGGACTGCCCTAAACTCTTAGATCTGCCACTGTCAAACCACATTGTTTATCCCAAACTAGATGAAAGCTGGAAAATTGATTGGTTTCCCAAATTGCAAGAGCTTGAGATAGAGTCATGTCCAGAATTGTTGTTAGTGGCTCATATCCCCTGGACTGAAACATTGCGTCGTGTGAATATAAGTGATGTAAAGCTACTAGAGCAGTTTGAGTACGACTCAAAGTTATCCGATCTTGATATTAGTGGGAAGTACTATCTACAGAGCTTAAACCAGTTGTTAGCATTCAGTAACCTGACAGGTCTCAAGAAGCTGACACTTACGGAGTTCCCTCTGGAGTTGAAGCACCTTGTGATGCTAACCTCACTGAAGATATTGGTTGTGGAGAGTTCAAATGGTCTAGTTCGGCCATTAGGAGCTGAGGGTGATGTCCAATGGTAGCTCCCTGTTGAGCTGCTTGTGGTCAAGGGATTACGTGCAAAGGAATTGACAAAGCTCCTCACCCACCTCCCAAGGCTCTCCAGATTGGAGATTTGGGGCTGTGAAAATATAAGACAGCTGACAGTTGGGGTGGATGTGGAGTCAGCAGCAGCATCAGAGGTGAAAAAAGAAGAAGAAGAGTTGCTGCTCTTCCAGCCCATCTCTCTGGCTCACTATTGGTCATCGTAGATCGCCCTGAGCTGGTCCTGGATTACAGGTCTGCGGGCGTAATTGATCGTTCAACTTTTCTTCAAGCCCTGCGAGCCCTCCAGGTCTTACTAATTGAGGACAGCCCATTTTGCTTCAACCAGTTTCTATCTGCCATCAACTCGTTTTGCATTATCCCATCCTCTCTGCAAGAGCTCTGTCTTGAGGGTGTGAAAGGCATGGGGACACTGGAGCCCCTCTCAAACCTCACCTCTCTCACCCGATTGAAGTTGCAGAATTGCGGAGAGGATCTAAGATGCAAGGGCCTAGGGTGTCGTGGGGTTGTCACGGCATATGTTACCATCGGGTAACTTTGAGTTGAGGGCCAGGCGAAGCTAGTGTCAAGGTGATTGTTTAGCATGGAGGGGACAAAGAATTTACCCTGGTTCGGCCTCTCCATTGGAGATAAAGACCTACTTCCAGCTATGCTATTATTGATCTCGATGTCGATAACCCGGCTACTACAACAGAGCCGGATCTCGATTAGGGTTACAAGGATTGTCCTCTCTCTCGATCTATGTCTCCAATCTCTCTAAAACTTATGATCTCAAGACTCGCAATCTGTATCACTTGACCTAATCTGAGACCCAGGAGCCCCTTATATAGGTGCCGGGTCTCCTGGTGTCTTTACATGGTAAATCCGGGTTCTATAAGAACTCCGGGTTCTACTCTATCTCTTCTAGCCTTCTTACTCTCCAAGTCTTCGACTCCGCGACGCGCACCGCTTCGCCTCCGGGTCTTCTGGAACATTCTCTTCCTTAGGCCGGGTTACCGCCATATGTGCCGGCCCATGTTCAGAAACTGGCCCATGACGCTAGAAGCGGACCAAGCCCAGCCTCCTGCCTGGCGGGTCTTCTTTCTTCTTCATGGGTATACCGGGTTATATTTCCCCCAACATTAGCCCCCAGATTAGCTTGGATAACAGGATGGTAAATTCTTGGGATGTCTTGTACTCTTGATGTCTCTTGCTCAAGCATTGCCATCCGGGCTATTCAAGTTAATCCCTGCAATAAGAAATATGAGCATACGTAACTTGTTAATCTTAATTCACCTTATTGTCTCTAGGCCGGCTCATCCTGGCGGCCATTCGATAACCCGGCTTTATTCCCGGGCTTCCAGTTGCCTCTTCAACACTTAGCGAAAATCTCGCCCATTTAGGCATACGAAACGCCAATCAAGCTCATAACTACAGATCCTATTTTCTCTCTCCAAATCTTTATCTAGATATCGCAATCGCTGATATCCCTTTCGTGGGTCAAAGATCCTCCTCATATCAACTTTTTACCAGAATGCCCTTAGGGCTTTTACCACCGCACCCTATAAATACAGCTCTAGGGCACCCAAAGTTACTTTCCCCATTTTCACTCGCCACTTCGTCTTCCTCCTCGAGCCGCCGTCGCCATTCCCGCGCCAGATCAAGCTCGAGATCAAGGACGAACTCCGCTGCACTCGCCCGCACATCATCTCAAGAGGTAATACTACTGATTTCTTCTAGATTTGATTCTTACTTGGATCCGCATCTGAATCCTCACGAACCCAGTTCAAACTGCACTGTGAATCCCTCGATTTCAGAACTTTTCCCCACTGTTCTTCACAGTTTTTATCCTCTGCTGTTACTTAGTTCATCGCGAATCATAACTTCTGTTCTGGCTTTTCACTGGTTTTGTTCGATTTTCCTCGATTTAGATCAATCTTCCTCCGCTGCTCCTACACCATGGTGAAGGAGAAAGTTAAAGCTGGAGGCCCCAAGGCCACCAAGAAAGCTCCACAGGACGCATCCGGGTCTGGCGCCGCCGCTCCAGTGAGATGGACGCGTTCCACCGCCTCCGAGCTCACCATACAAACTTTCGTGGATCGGGGGAACTTCCCCCCAAGACGCAGATAGAGTGGTGAGCTCCAGGAGAGGAGACCCGGCCCTCACCTCAGAAGGGTGAGATCGTGTGTCTCCTAGATCACGTGACCCGGGGTTTTCGTCCTCCCGGGTCTCTTTTCTTTCGCCAAGTACTTAAGTACTACGGTATCACTCCTTTAGACCTTCCTCCCAACTCTATCTTAAATATCACCAATTTCGTAGTGCTTTGCGAAGACTACCTTCAGATTGCTCCCAGTTTACCATTATTCTTAGAATACTTCTACTGCAATCCATCTAGCAAGACCAAATCTCTTGGTCCGTACGGCGGGATTTCCATCCAACGCCATAAAACCTCTGATCTCCCGGCCCTCAAGCTGGCCAGCCACCCTAAGGGGTGGCAAAATACTTACTTTTACTGCAAAGACACCTCCCCAGACACCGACGAGGCTCGTTACCCGGAATTCCACAACTCGCCCCTGATCTTCAAAGCCAAGATGAACAGCTATGCCAGTAGCGAAGACCGGGTCAAGATTGAGCCTCTCCGTACCCGGGTCAAAGCTCTGCTAGGTCATGGCCTCCGTGGCACTGATCTGGTGAAGTGCTTTGTAGGCTGGATGATCCAGCCTCTTAGCATTAGGACCCGGCTAATCTGTGAATACTCCGGGTTAGCCACTGATGACATGCATTACTCTAAGGTAACGCTACTCGAAGACCAAATCGTGAAGAACGCCAAAACCCTTCTTGGCGAAAAGAAGACTGTGATTGCTGAAACTGAGCTTGCCCCGTTCTATGCCAAGCATCCTGCTCCTATGGTAATAAGTCTCTTTTTACTGATTCACTTGCTTATTTCTCTTTCGTCTGTCTAAATGTTTCATTTTTTTTACCTCACACAGGATGAAAATTGGTGGAAAGTGGAATACGTTCCCATCACTTCAGCTGATGAAGACTCTGATGCTTCTGAGGAAGGAGAAGGTGAGTTTGATTCCATAGGCCGGCTCTTCCTTCACTTAGCAGAAAATGAAGCTCCTTCAGGTTTCACTGACAATTTAACTCTCTATTTTTCATTCAGAAACCGCTGAGCCGGCTAACACAAATTTGCCGGCTCCAGATGTTGCTGAAAACCCGGCTCCAAGCCCTACTGCCACTCCTTCCCACAAGAGGACCAGATCCGTAGTACAGAAGGTGCCATACTCTCGCATTTCTCATTATATGATGAACACTTATCAACCTCGAGCACTTCAACAGGAAAAAGATGCTAGTAAGGACACGGAGTCAAGCAAACGCCGCAAGACCCGGTCCAACGCCAGCGAGAATTCCCTGAACACAGGTATCCCTTCGTGTTCCCTGTCTCGCTGGACCAAGTCAATACAAAAGAAACCCAACCTTTCTCATCCTAAGGCGGGTAATTACCGGATCTCAGAATGCCAATCTTTATCAGCTTCTTTAGGTGAAAGCGTGAACCTTCCAGACGATTTTCTCATCAACATTGGGTGCGTTAATTTTTCCCTTTCGATTTTCTGTAACCCATTGTATTCCTTTATACTGTACTGACTCTCTTCTCTTTATTCTCAGTGCTAAGGCCACACCTTTGGACGCAGCCGGGTCTTCCTCCCATGCTAAATTCTATTCAAACACTTGCTCTATTGGCCTTCATAGGCATGCTGTAATAACTTAATATTTTTAAGCCTCATATTCTAATCATGCGCCTGTGCACGTATGCTACTTTGCTATGTAATTCTGGTAAAACTTTGCCTTATATCTGAAGTTCTTTTTGAATGTTTCAATTTTAGCCTTTGAATGGTGTAGATGACCCTTTTGGTTTCTTTAACTATGAGCCGACTTTCACATGGATTTTCTTGTCGCAACTTCGCTAATAAAAACAGGGTCGAACCAAGTCCCTTTAGGCATCATGGTTGATTGAATTTATAGGTGAGCAATCAGGCCATATAAGTGCGAGTCACATCGAGCTCAATAGTAAGATAACCAAGAATTAACTGGTGGCATCAAGGCCGGGTCTTGAGATTTCAGCTACAGGCTATTTTAGCAAGAGCCCCCAAGACCCGGGTCAATGTTCTGGAAAGTAATGGCTTCCTACGCACATTTACCCCATTGACCCAAATATTTGACTTGAACTATATAACAACTTTCAAAGAAACAACTATAGGCCGGGTTTTGAGGTTAGGTGTTCCCCTTTGAACAGCTAACCCCCAGGCCTCAACACATAATTTTTCACCGAGATACAAAACCGGGTCTTGGGTTGGGTGTTCTTTCTGTGAACAGCTAACCCCCAAGACCTAAATTATGAGACTTAATCATGTTGAATAACCCGAGTCTTGGGTTAGATGTTCTCTCTGTGAACAGCTAACCCCCAGGACCTAAATTATGAGACTTTTGATGAAGTACATCACCAGAAACTTGGGTTAGGTGTTCTTTCTGTGAACAGCTAACCCCCAAGTCCTGGAACATAAAACTTTAACCATAAACATATTTCCGGGTCTCGAGGTGAACCATTGTGAGACTTCCATGGTGAACCCTCAAGACTCAACATGAACAAATACAAACATAACATGAAAAATGAAAAACTGAGAAAACACAATCTTTCTGTTCAACCTCAACTTTATTGATAGTAAAGGTTAGGTCAGCAAGCCGCCTCATTAAAAACCTTCCAGTCCCCTTAGGTACCCTGGTAAGGAAAAGAGCGCGTCTGAAACCTGCTGCCTGTTACATCGTGTGTTACATATCAAGACCCGGCCTATTGCTAGGTGTAGTAAGGGAGTAAGTGGGCAATATTCCATGGCCTCTCACGCTCTTGCATCGAAAATGTGGATCTTGTACTGTCATTGACAGTTTCAGACTTTTCTCTCACATCCACCAGATAATAAGACCCATTGTGCAAATTCTTGCTCACCACAAAAGGTCCCTCCCATGGGGGAGATAACTTGTGCATCCCATCTCTGTTCTGTGTCCATCGTAACACCAAATCTCCTCCTGAAAAGTGCGAGTTCTAACCCGGCGTGCATGATACCTCCTCAGATCTTGCTGATAAATTGCCGACCTTTCCAGTGCTTTCTCTCGATGTTCCTCCAACAGGTCCAGTGAATCTTGCCGGCCCTTCTCGTTTTCAGTCTCAACATAAGCCGCCACGCGCGGCGAGTCATGAATAATATCACTTGGCAACATAGCTTCTGCCCCATACACCATGAAGAAGGGAGTCATATTGGTAGATCTGTTGGGCGTCGTGTTGATGCCCCATACTACTGATGGCAATTCTTCAACCCAAGCTCCAGCTGCTCTAATGCACGGGACCCGGAGTCTTGGCTTTAATCCCTTGAGTACCTCTTGATTGGATCTTTCAACTTGTCCATTGGCCTGAGGATGATACGCAGATGCTACATCTAACCTGATGCCATTTTTTCCACAAATTTCTGCATCTCCCCAAGTGACATGTTGGTCCCATTGTCCGTGATAATACTATGTGGATACCCAAATCGATGAATGATCTTTTTCAAGAACACAACTGCTGTAGCGGCCTCACAATTTGTGACTGGCATCACCTCGACCCACTTTGTGAACTTATCAACTGCCACTAGAGGTGAGTTTTCTTGCATGATGACATCTGAAAGGGCCCAACCATGTCCATCCCCCAAACTGCAAACGGCCAAGTCAAAGGTATGGTGCGCAACTCCTGGGCCGGCACATGAATTTGCCGGGCATACCTCTGACATCCATCGCATCTGCTCACCAAACGCTCCGCATCTTCATTAGCTGTGAGCCAGTAAAAGCCGTGTCTGAATGCCTTGGCAACCAAAGACCTCGTAGAAGCATGGTGACCACAATCCCCTTCATGTATTTCCTTCAAAATTTGTCGGCCTTCATCTGGTGAAACACACCGTTGGAACACACCAGAAACACTTCGCTTGTAAAGCTCATCATTTATGACCACATAGGCCTTGGCCCGGCGCTTAATTTGCTGGGCTATGATCTCCTGCTGGGGCAATTCCCCTCTGGTAAGGTAAGCAATGTATGGCTCTGTCCATTAGCAATCTCGTGCACTGCGGCTACTAACTGAGAATCCGAGTTATCCAGATAAGCATAATCTTCCTCATCTTCAGGTTTGACTGATGGAACTCGCAACTCATCAAGGAAAGTATTGGGTGGAACCGGCTCTCGTTTGGAGCCAAGCCTCGACAAAGCATCAGCTGCATCATTCTTGCGCCGGTCTATATGATCCACTTGAAATCCAGAGAAGAACCCGGCAACTCTATCTACTTCCCTTCTGTAAGCTGCCATCTTTGCATCTTTTCTGTCCCAAGTGCCAGAAACCTGCTGAGCCACAAGATCGGAATCTCCATAACATCTGATGTACTTGACGCCCATCTCCCGGGCTATCCTCAAACCATGTAACAGAGCCTCGTACTCAGCCACATTATTGGAACAATCAAAATGTATTTGCAAGACATAGCTCATCCTTTCACCTTTTGGGGAAGTTAGCACAACCCCGGCTCCTGATCCTTGCTCCTGCTTGGACCCATCAAAATGCATGACCCATGGCTGAACTTTTGGAACTAGCTGCGGTGCACTCAATTGTGTCCAGTCATTGAGAAACTCTACCAAAGCTTGAGACTTGATTGCTGTTCTAGGTACATAGTTTATATGGTAATCTCCCATCTCAATGGCCCACTTGGCCACTCTTCCAGTAGCTTCAGAATTGCGTTCAATGTCTGCAAGTGGAATCGAACTCACCACCGTAATGGGATGCCCTTGAAAATACGGCTTCAACTTTCTACTTGCCATAAACACACCAAACACCAGCTTTTGCCAGTGAGGATACCTCTGCTTTGTTTCTGATAACACTTCGCTAACATAATAGACCGGCCTTTGTACCGGGTGTTCCTTCCCTTCCTCTTTGCGCTCAACCACAACCACGGCACTCACCGCTTGAGGCCCGGCAGCAACATAAAGCAACATGGGCTCCTTAGGACCCGGCGCTGCCAGCACTGGGCTTTTGACAACTGAACTTTCAACGCTTCAAATGCATCATCTGCTTCTTGATCCCACACAAAATTCTCCGTTTTCTTCAACAGCTTGTACAACGGTATTGCTTTCTCACCGAGCCGGGCTATAAACCGGCTCAAGGCTGCCACACAGCCTGTAAGTTTCTGAACATCTTTCAACTCCTTTGGCTTCTCCAAACTCTATAGCCCGGATTTTGTCCGGGTTTGCCTCAATTCCACGCTCTGATACGATGAAACCCAGCAACTTCCCAGCTGGAACTCCAAACACACACTTGGTTGGATTAAGCATCATCTTGTACTTCCTCAAGTTTGCAAATGTCTCTGTGAGATCCTTGATAAATGACTCAGCTTTTTCTGACTTGATAACAACATCATCAACATAAGCATGGACATTGCGCCCAATCTGATCCGCAAAACACTTCTGGATGCACCTTTGATAAGTAGCACCCGCATTTTTCAGCCCAAAAGTCATGGTCTTGTAACAAAAAGCACCAAAGGGTGTGATAAACGAGGTCTTCTCCCAATCCTCTCTATTCAACTTGATCTGGTGATACCCTGAGTAAGCATCCAGAAAACAAAAGCTCGCTCCCAGCCACTGCATCCACGATTTGATCGATACGCGGCAAAGTAAACGGGTCCTTTGGACAAAACTTGTTCAAACTGGTGAAATCTATGCACATCCTCCACTCATCATTTTTCTTCAACACTAGAACCGGGTTTGCCAACCACTCTGGGTGAAAAACTTCCATGATAAAGCCGGCTGCCAAAAGCCGGCTATCTCCTCTCCGATGGCCTTTCTCCTCTCAGCATTCATTTTTCTCATGCCCTGCTTCACAGGCCGGGCTCTAGGATCAACATGTAATTTGTGCTCAGCAAGTTCAGTAGGAATACCTGGCATGTCACTAGGTGTCCATGCAAAAACATCCCTATTCTCACGGATGAACTTGATGAGCGCGCTTTCCTATTTATCAGTCAATTTGACCCTATGGAGAACTGCTTGGAAGAGTCCCCCTCCACAAAATCTATCATCTTTGTATCCTGAGCTGATTTGAACTTGCCTCTATCATCTTCTGTGGTTGGCCTTTTCAGGACCGTGTTATCTGCCGGGTCTAGATTTGCCCTATTGTTTTTCAACTCTTCCTTAGCACATGCATGCTCTGCCATGGCCGCATCTCCCTCATCGCACTCTGCTGCAATTTGTCTGTTTCCATGTACGGTGATGATCCCCTTGGGACCCGGTATCTTCAGCTGTAAATACACATAACACGGCCGGGCCATAAACCTGGCGTAGGCCGGCCTTCCCAACAGAGCATGATAAGGACTATGGAAATCCACCACCTCAAAATCCAAAAACTCAGACCTGTAATTCTCTCGAGACTCGCCAAAGGCCACCTCTAGTGTGATTTTACCCATTGGAGTTGCTGACTTCCCTGGAACTATACCATGAAAAACTGTTGATGTTTTCTGTAGCTGAGTCTTTTTGAGGCGCATACGCAAGAAAGTTTCCCAATATAAGATGTTGATGCTACTTCCTCCATCCATTAGGACCTTTTTCAACTCATAACCCTCCACTTGAGGGGCCACAACCAAAGCAAGCAAACCCGGGCGCTCCACGCAATCCGGGTGATCCGCTCTACTCCATGTGATCGTGTGCTCAGACCATCTCAAATACCTTGGTGTTCCCATTGATACTGCATTCACAGCCCTTTGCACTACCTTCCTCTCCCTTCTAGAAGTGTTAGAAGTATAAACATGATACGAACCAAGCTGCTTAGGCTGAGTATTAAACCCGCCCTGGCTTTGAGAAGTTGACCCGGCTTGCGGACCAGTTGGTGTTGCATTTGCTCCTGTGAGAGGGGCCACGGCGGGCTTGCACCTGGACCGGGTCCTCCCCCTCTATTTGCTGCTTGCAATGCCCTCTGAACCTCATTATTTTTCCATCTGTTAAGATCTGCGCACTGGGCCAGCGAGTGATTTGCCGGCTTTTCGTTCCTGCTATGGCGAGGACACGGCATTCTGAACGCTTCCTCCGTACTCATGGGACGTGGTGCACTAAAACTATTGTATCCTCCATTATTCCCTCTATTGTCATTATAACCACCATTGTTTCCTCTGTTACCACTATTGTATCCTCCATCTGTCCTGGGTCTCTGAAACCCAGTATTTGTGTTGGCCACGAACTCTGAACCACCCTCATTATGCCCTCTTTTATTCGAATTGTTGTTACCACCATTGTGTTCCTACCATTGTTTGCTACAGATTTGCCCTTTTCCTCTTCAAAATCATCTTGTGTCTTGTCTGTTGCTGCATGTTTGTTACAAGCCTCCAATAGCTCTGCCATCGAGACGGGTTTGGCCCTGTGACTCTCCTTTAGGCGCCCCAACTTCTGAACCAGAGGCGTGTACTTGCACGTTTTCTCCATCGTAAGATTGCGTCTTTAGGCTCGATCCCATCTGATGCATGTAGAATATCTGTGACCCGGCCCATCCAGCGCCGGGTTGACTCGCCTTTCCTCTGCACACATCTGTCCAGATCCTCCAATGAAAACAAACGCTTGCATGTTCCTAGAAAGTGCTTGATGAAGATTGTCTTGAGCTCTGACCAACTACTAATCGATTTCTCGGGCAAGTTCTCGAACCACAACTTCGCTGCCCCATCGCTCATCATCAGGTACATGTACTTAGCACACACATTCTCTGTCGCATTGCGAATACACATTGCCATCTCATAACTACTTAACCAACTGGCCGGGTCCATGCTCGGCTCATAATTTGCTACCTTGCTTGGTTCTTTGAACTTCTCAGGAAAAGGCTCTGATCTGATTAACTCTGATAAACACTTGGGCCCGGCTAACCCGGAACCACTAGCTTGAAGATTATGACCCGGCGAATTCGCAGAACTGCAGGTTGAACAACTCGCTGTACTGGAACTACTACTGGGGCCGGGTTAACACTCGCGGCTCGTCCTGCCCTTGACCTGTTCACGATCTGTTGCGCTACTAAAACTGCAGGGCCGGCTGGTACTGCTGGTTTTGCTGCTGTTGCTGGACATTGTTTAGACCCGGCTCTGCTAGCCCGGCCTGCGGTGGCTGCGTCTCCCCGTGTCTGCTTTGGGTGCGCTTGCTGTTATACGGTGTTGAGTGCAACACGCTCTTGTTCTTAGAATACTGGCCTTGCTGCACCACGGCCGTGCGTAACATGTCAATGGCACTCCGTGCCTCCAGCTCCGCAGGTGAATCTCCCAATGGGATACGATCCAGGGCCAGAGTTGCTGCGTAAACATTGTCTGCCGGGTTAGAAAAGTGACCCTCTGGCGTGTGATATCTGGGTATTGCTATGGCGTGACCCGGATTTCCCCCGGCTCCTTCGGCAGGCAAACCCGGCGTCCTTCCAGTTGCTCTTGCCGTGTTTCTATTTCCCTCTGCACTTGCCTTAGCTACAGGTACCGCTTCACCCGCACCAATGGGTTGATCCACTAGGGTTCTGAACAGTACTGATGGTTGTATAATATTCTCTCCAGGAGCCAGCCGGCTCTGATGCCTCCTTTGATGTTGCGCAGTTAAATCGTTCTGACGAGCTTGTAACATCTCCTCGCTTTGCCTTAAGAGATTTTCCCTTTCCTCGATCTCTCTTGCTCTTGCTGCTATTTGCTGCTCGCGTGCCGCGTTGTTTCGCCGGGTTTGCTCCAAAGTTCTACGTGCCGTGTCCAACTCCATAGCCCGGGCTGCCGCGTTCTCCGGTGTGATGATCCTTGTCAATGCTGTTTGGTCCAAAACCAGGCCGTTGTTGAACATGGCCGGCGCTGATGCCGGGTTAGGCGGGACTTCTCTAGGTGCTCGATTGTTAAGGAACCCAAAGGTGTTTCGGTACTGTGCCCGGCCCTCGCTTTCCTCTAATACTGAAGCCATCTCGCCGTCCACCGGCCTTGAATTTAACTCGAGGACCGGGTGCTGAAGTTGCTGCTCGTTGACGTTTGGTTGAGGTGCTGCTCCTGAGCCTCCTGTTCCCAAGACCAGATCCAAATTCGTCGAGGGCGCTGTATAAACTGCAACCCGACGAACTGGACCCGGGTTTGATTCCAACTCGAGCTGATCTTCCTCTTCTTCCAGGTCATACCCATACCTTCCATCCAACAGGGCTAAGATCGATTCCGTGTCGTCCTCGCTGCCTGGTGCGTCACCCGGGATCCGTGCCGGGTTTACCGACTGTTCCACGTGTCTGACCACCAGGTCCGTGTGCTTCGCTGTCCCCACGGATTCTTCCCCATCAGATTGAACATGGGTTGCAGCTCCTGACACAGAATCATACTCCTATTACTAGCAGACCCGGTTGTACATATCATGCCAACGAAAACATTGATTTGACCAATTGGAATAACATCACCTGATTCAAGCAGATCCGCCTCTGGCCTCCAGCCAGAATCGTCGACGATGTGTTCTCCTTGCATGTTGATGACGATCCGGCCTACCACCAGATTCTTCATGCCTTCCAGCGCAGCACCCTTGATGATGACACTTTTAGCAGCAGGCCCCACGGTGGGCGCCAAATGTTGTGGGGTTGTCACGGCATATGTTACCATAGGGTAACTTTGAGTTGAGGGCCAGGCGAAGCTAGTGTCAAGGTGATTGTTTAGCGTGGATGGGACAAAGAATTTACCCTGGTTCGGCCTCTCCATTGGAGATAAAGACCTACTTCCAGTTATGCTATTATTGATCTCGATGTCGATAACCCGGCTACTACAACAGAGCCGGATCTCGATTAGGGTTACAAGGATTGTCCTCTCTCTCGATCTATGTCTCCAATCTCTCTAAAACTTATGATCTCAAGACTCGCAATCTGTATCACTTGACCTAATCTGAGACCCAGGAGCCCCTTATATAGGTGCCGGGTCTCCTGGTGTCTTTACATGGTAAATCTGGGTTCTATAAGAACTCCGGGTTCTACTCTATCTCTTCTAGCCTTCTTACTCTCCAAGTCTTCGACTCCGCGACGCGCACCGCTTCGCCTCCGGGTTTTCTGGAACCTTCTCTTCCTTAGGCCGGGTTACCGCCATATGTGCCGGCCCATGTTCAGAAACTGGCCCATGACGCTAGAAGCAGACCAAGCCCGGCCTCCTGCCTGGCGGGTCTTCTTTCTTCTTCATGGGTATACCGGGTTATATTTCCCCCAACATAGGGCCTCTCCTTACCAACAGGGGGCAGCTCAGAAGATTAACTGTCCTTGGCAGCCCTAGATTCTTTGCTGGATGGGATCCTAATGCCAGGCGGGTGCTGCTGCAGGAGGATGGAGGCAGAGAAGAGCAGCTAGTTTCTCCATCCAAACAGCAGGCGCTCTTGATGGATGACGCCGTGGGACTCCTTGCTGTGCCAATCTGCAGCCTCCTGTCTTCCTCCCTCACCAAGCTGTACCTTCTTGGGAACTACAAGTACGAGTTGGAGCACTTCACCAAGGAGCAAGAGGACGCCCTTCACCTCCTCGTCTCCCTCCAGGAACTCCACTTTAACAGTTTCACAAAGCTTCAGCACCTCCCTGCAGAGCTGCACAAACTGCCCAACCTCAAGCGATTAAAGGTCTTTCTTTGTCCGGCCGTACGGTCGCTGCCCAAGGATGGCCTCCCCAAATCACTGCGAATATTCGATGTCAAATACTGCCACAACAACGAGTTGAAACAACTGTGCAGGGGGTTAGTGGGAACCATCCCAGAAATCAAACTGTAACCTGGAGACTGACCCAAGGTGATGACTACATTACTTCCCAGATCTGACTATTACCCTTTCTTTTTCCTGCATAGTAATCTGACCAGTGTTTGCTTACATCTATGATGCAGGCCTCAGCCTTGGAAATCCCTTGTACATTCTTCTAGCCTTGTCGAACTCACCACACATGAAGGTGTTAGTGAGATGTGTGGTGTGTTGTAGTGGACATTTAACGCATAGCAGGGCATGTGCAATTTAGAATGCAAAACCCCAATTATGGCATTAATATACAAAACATATTAATAATTATGGTATAACTTTAGATGTAAATTAATTTTGATAAGTTTTTCATTTTATTCGTTTGAAAAAAGTTCTGTACCCCAACCCAGGACAGTAGTTTTAGGACTGTCCTGTGTGATTACTTCTTCTGGTTCATGACAAAATAGTGCAATTTTGATTTCATCAGCCAACGCTTAATCATGATGTCACTTCTGCCAAGGATCTGCTCGATTGCTTACATTTGTCTCTTGCCTAACTAGTGATGGATCGGTACAACTAAAGCCAATCCTGGTGTTGCTTCAGTCAGAAACCGCTGTGATGAGTACCTGATTAGGCCAACCCTTTCATCTTCATATGGTGTGTGGTGTACGTACTGTGATGTATTTTCTGTTGGTATGGTATCACCTCCTTGCAGAACTGTGGCAAATTACTTACATTTCTTGCAGGCCCCTTTGCCAGCACAGGTGGAAGCTACTACCAGCGAAGTGGTTAGTGCTCTCTTCACAGCCGAGCATGCTTGCTTGAAGTCTTGAACACCGGTACTACCATCAAGCTTCTAAAGGTGTGACAACGAACTAGTTTTAACTTTACTTCTCCTGTTATCTTGATCGTTTTGTTACTGACAAGTTTGTGTGTTGTAGGATGCGAAACACAGCGGCGCAAGAGTCAGCATAGAAACCTGTCCCCATTACCTAGCATTTTCAGCTGAAAAAATCCTAGATGGGGATACTCGTTTCAAGCCCTCTCCTACTGTATGCGATGACACCAATAAGGAAAATCTCTGGGAAGCTTTGGTTGTATGATGCCATCTCTTCTTTCCAATTCTGACTTTTCTGCGGCCTTGTGATCAACAGTTAGAGCTAGGCTGATTTTCGCATGAATGATTGGCAGGATGGGCACATCGACATGCTCAGCTCATACCACTCACCGACGACTCCTGGTCTCAAGCTAACGGACCAAGGCAACTTCTTGAAGGCATGGCGAGGTATATAATCTCTGCAATTTAGCTACCAACTTCTACTTCTGCATCCAACCATCCTAATACAGCTGTCTGTCACGTAAGAACAAAATGTAGTGTCTCTTTTCTGAACTCTGGTTGGGAACAGCAATGTAAATGATAAATATCACGTCCAATGAAAAAAGGCATGCTTTATCACTGAATTCACATTTTTTCCTCCAGCTTAAAGATAACTTCAGCATCAGAGCTGATCAGTTTGGCAAATTCATTGCAGACTGTAGACAAATTTAATACCAGTCTCCATGCATATATGTATGTATGCAAAATGAATGATGACGATGATGTATGATCTATGGCTCGGCTGGAGCCTGGCGAGCGGCATGATGGGCCCTGGACTCGCTCTGGGGCCTGTGGAGATACCGTGCTGTCCATGGCACCGAATGCGAAACGAAACACGTGCTGATCAACCTGGTGCTAGTCTCCTGCCCATGCCGACGCCTGCGGCAGCCCCAAGGCGTTCAGCGACGTGTGTTTCATCTAGTACCAACGGTTGCAGGTATGCAGTAATGATACAAATTATTTGTTGGTCCATGTCCTTGGAGGCTTGGACAAGTAAGCTTATTTGATCTAGTTTATCATGTTATTGTTTGTGCCTTTGACAGTCTAAAAGGGGCGGATGGAGATGACGAAGCGGAGGGAGGCGGCAGTGGCCAGGGCTACGTGCTGCGGTGCTGGTGGAGGGTGAAGGCTGTACGGGGCAATAGAAGTTCCAAGATATCATCATGGCCAGGAAGAAACCCAGGGTGCGGTTTAGTGCACAGCTTGATACTTGGAACTTGCAAGCAGAGACGAACGTTTCTCGTTATTTGTTCGTAGCTTGCCACTGTGTGGAACATACTAGTGAATTTCAGTCGCAAGTTTGGCCAAAATGACCGGAGTTTGTTCTCTAAAATCGTCCAAATACTCATTTCGAAACTATATTTTGAAATTCATCAGAATTCCTGTGTACTATTGGAATGTCTGTTTTTCTTTAATCGAAGGTTATTGTACAAGTGCAAGTTATGGCACCCTGATATATGTATCAAAAATATATATGCATAAAAAACCAGAGCACCCTGACTTTTTTTAGCGCAACAATCCTCAGCCAGAAGGTCTACCAGAGCATCAGGGGCATCCTGTAACCACAGGTCGGTACGGTGCTCCGCTCTCGAAAAATAAGCTAGACGATCTGCAACCCTATTATTTTTTTTTTTGAAACGAGGCAAAAGCTTTGCCTTTTATATTGATAAAGTAGAAGCAAACATGAAGGACAAGGCCTAAAAAGAAAAAAGTTATAACTCGATCCACGCCGGCCCCGAGGCCGCGCCCCACACGGGTCGACGACTAAGTTGCCCAAGCAACCAAAGCCGACACCAAGACCCCCCAACGCAACACGGCGGATGTGAGAGTCCGGAGCCGCCGCTCCGACATCCACGCCGGCTCCAAAGCCGCGCTCCACACGGGTCGACGGCCATGACGCCCAAGCAACCATAGCCGACACCAAAGACCTCGACGCCTCACAGCGGAGGCGAAGCATCCGGAGCCGCCGCTCCGACATCCCCGCCAGCCCCAAGGCTGCGCCCCCAACAAGCCGACGACCAAAACGCCCAAGCGACCACAGTCGACGCTACACCACCTCAACGCAGCACGGCGGAGGGGAAACCCGGAGCCGCCGCTCCGGCGTCCACGCCGGCCCCAGAGCCGCGCACCCCCAAGCCGAAGACGAAGACTCGCCACCGCCAGCCACCAGCACTCCACAGGTCCCGCTGGTCGGTGGAACATCCAAGGCGAGGCCCCAAGAGGCAAGCGACGCAGGAGCGCCGCCCTCGCCCGATCCCGCTAGGGATCTAGGGTTTCCCCCGGAGAACCCGGCGTGGAGAAGCGAGAGCACCACCTCGACGACGCCTTCAAGAAGGACGCGGCGCCCGAGGGCGTCGCCGTCATCGGCCCCGGCCGACAGCCTGGGCTAGACTTTCGCCCGGCGATGTGTCGCAAACCCCACCGACCGCCCATCGGGGACCGATCAGACCACCAACTCCGCGTGCCGCAACCACCGCGTCACCTCAAGCCACGGCAGGCGGCATGCCGACCACGGTCCACCCGCAGCCGCAACTCCGGGGCCGCCGCCCCGGCTTTCCTCCTCCCGACCTCGCCCCTGCCGCAGCAAGGGGCGGCTTCGCCGCTCGCTCCTTCTCGCCGCACCAAGCGCCGCCGCAACCACCTCACCGGACACCGACGCCGCACCAAGCGCCGCCACGAGCCACCTCCTGGCCAGCCCTCCCCGGCATGGAGAAGGCTGCCGCCGCCTTGCACGAAGCCGCCGCTCCGGTGCCCTGAAGCCGCAGACCGGCCGCCGCTCAGCCGCATCCGCCGAAAGCCGCGGAAGCCCTGCCGCCCACACGGCCAGGACGCCGCCAGCCACCACCTGCCGACGACCACCACGGCCAAGGCCGCCCACCGCCGGGAGGGAAACAGGGGCCGCCTCCCCTACATACCCACGCCGATAATGGAGCTCCTCCGCTCAGGAGCTCGTCGCCACGCCACCTTTGGGGACGGGCGCCGCCGCCGCCGCGGCCGGAGCCAGCGACGACGGCGGTGAGGAGGCCGGGGCAGGGGGCTGCGGGACGCGGCGTTGGGGGCGCCCCGGTGCGGCCCTGACGAGCCGCACGGGGACGGAGGTGTGGCTGGCGGCGGCCGGGCTTGGAGACGAAGGTGGTCGCGAGCTCGGCGACGGCTGAGGCCGGCAGCTGATGGAGAGGGGAGAGGAGAGGGAGGGGATCCCGGATCCGGTCTCGCCGGAGGCTGAGGAGGTCGGGGCTTGGAGATCGACCGCGCGCCGGCGGCGCGTTTGGCTGGAGCGAAGACTCGCTCCCAACCCTATTATTCACTCTATTTATAACACGTAAATCAAGCTCCCTCTCCCCCACTAAAAATTCCTTTATCTCATTCACTGGATGGCCTATATGCGATCTGTTTAACCCTTTCTCCTTCACTGCTTTGGCTAGATTTGAGCAGTGTGTTTGGAATATGACATTCTGAGCCGTATATTCCAAAGCAAGAGTGATGCCATCTCTGAGGGCTAGTGGCCTAGTGCCTCAGCCTCCAAGGGATCAGCTCAAGGATCAGCACAATGAGAGTAATGCTTGCAAGATGCCATTATGAAGTCTCCATTAGCATCCCTAATAATTACTCTTGTTCCGGCTTCATTGTGCGTCGAGTCATATGAACCATCAGTGGAAACAGCAATCCAATCTTCTGGAGGTTTTGGCCAGATCGGCCTCGCCGGGTTTAGCTCCCCCGCCGGTTTCCTCCTACAGCCTTCAACCATAATCGGTGATTTCCCCTTGATCACATCTCTGCCATCACATGATTTGATCTGCAGTAGAGAGTTGGCATAGCTCTGTAGAAACAACCGAGATGCCTCAAGCGGTGCTTCTTTCTTCCCGTGTAAAACCTCATTACGGTTATGCCAATTCCTCCATATGATCATAAGGGCTCGCATTCTTCCCTCTTTAGGCAATTTTACCAATAAATCAAAGAGCCACTCCGGTCCGGTGTGGTCTATGTATTCTTTCGCCGGGATTGGCCATATTTCATGCATGGCGTCCCACAAGGCCGCTGCCCGTGGGCAGGCAATAACGGCATGATAACCATAACTTGGCTGTCAGTCCAAACATAACCCGTTCATGCTATTGCTAACTCAAGACTGAACCTTGTATTTACAGGAATAATCATTAGTACAGGTGCACATTAGAAGAATGCAGGAAACCTAAGCACGAGGTTTCTGGTAATTTGCACTGGCTCGATGGAGGGACCAGTTTGTTCAGAACTCCGATTCAGATTGGCTCTGGACAAAAACTACAAACTCGAAAGAGTGGAATTTCAGCACAACACTGTCAAACGGCTGACAGGATGGGTCACTTGTAGTATGATGTGTTCTTTTTCAATCTCAATTAATACCCCGCCGCCAAAGGGCGAGAAACTTTCGTGTAGTACATGACCAAACTGATTCTACGTACCTCTCCCAGGTACGGAAAATACATAATAATAATTGATTAACATAGAGCCCAAAGCTCCGTGTACGTGATTATATATACTAGCAGCTATACATAGCAAGCAGTGGTCGATTGGTCCAGCATCCATCGGAAATCATCTCTGTCTAAAGCTTGGAAGATGGCAGGCCTGCAATACAGTCCATCAGATAATCATCCACTAGCTTAGCTAGTGAATATTTGTCTAATATTGAGAGTCAGATAGCTAGTGAATTACCAAGTTGCTTGGCGTTGACGATGCTTGGGCAAGCAGGCGGCGGTGTAGCCTTCTCGTCCAGGAAGGGCTCCACGGCATTCGGATTTCCCCACACTGGATACCCCTTGATTTTACCCTGACACACCATAGGTATACGTCCTTCATCAGTACATAATACCTAGCTAATTCCAACCTATATATAATCTCGTTGACTATGGATTGTAGGATATACTCACAAGAACATTCAGAGCAGCAAGTGTTGCCATCCCTTCGCGTGTCCACTGCACAACCACAACCCCATAATCAGGCAATCAATCAACTAAACAGAGGATGCTCGCATGTATGATCTCGTCCAGTTCATATAAAGATGATACGCACCTTGGAAGCCGATGCGATGTGAGGCACCACGACCGCGTTCTTCATCTCTGCCAGCCCTGGCTTCATGTACGGTTCATCCTCGAACACATCCAGCCCCACGCGGAACATCGGGTTCGCCTTCAAGTGCTCCACCAGTGCCACCTCGTCGATCACGGGGCCTCGGCTCGCGTTCACCAACACCGCCTCCTTCTTCATCATCGCGAGCCTCTCAGGGTTTATCAGGTGGTACGTCGTCTTGTCAAGCACCGGGTGCAGGCTTATCTGTTATGTAATTAGTTCCACCTTCATTATTCATATTAGAAACAGTTCATTGCTTTATTAACATATACATTTATCCTTGCTATCTAGCTTCTGAAGATTAATAACTGCAACAGCAGGAATTGGTCTGCAAGCCTCAGAATTATAATTACCACATCAGCCTCCCTGAGCACTTCCTCCATGCTGGAAGCCCTTTTCCATGTGACAGGTGGCTCACCGTTTGCTTTCAGGAACTGCCCATAAGCTGCAGCATAAACATGTTTGTATTAAACCTTAGCTAGCTGCCTGCCACAGGACAAATTATTAACTAATGCAAATACTAGCCAAGCTTAGCTTGCCTGTGACGAACTTCTCAAGACGAGTGGACTGGTACAGGTCAAAGTAGATTAAGTTCATCTTGAAGCCCTCGATCTTTTACCATACAGAAACAACCAAAAGTTAGTTTTAGTTTTACATTGCTTAGAATGATATTGCTGCACATTTCAGACATTTTCATTAACTGAGATATATTGATGAAGCATAATATATAAATACCATCATCCTTGCATAAGCTGAGCCGATGCGGCCAGCTCCGATCACTCCAACAGTCTGTCCCTTGAGCAAGTTCCCAACGAACCTGTATGTAATTAACTTTTTTATGAGACAAGATACATGAAGCAAAATCAAGCTACATCAAAGTTCATTTTTCCTAGCAGTAGCACTCACAGGTGCGGGAGCCATCCGTCGTAGAGGCCAGCCCTCATGAACTGGTCGGCTTCCACGATCCTCCGGGCAGCTGCCACCGACAACGACGCGGCCAGCTCCGCCGTCGTCTCCGTCAGGACCCCCTGCATCCATCCATCCACCATGGTAATTAAGAGATTCAGACTTGAGAGCAGCAACACATCAAATACAAACTTGTTTTTATGTATTTACATACGGGTGTGTTGCCGATGGCGATGCCATTCCTGTTGGCAGCATCGACGTCGACATTGTTGTATCCGACGGCCATGTTGCTGAAGGCAGTCCCGCCGGCGCGCTTGAGTGCAGAGAACAGCACTTCGCCCCAGTCCTCTGTCAGCTGCAGTTTTTTCAACATACAGCATCCAGATTGGTAATTGAGTATTAGCACTAGAGAGAAGCCAAAGAAAAAGCATATACCATAGCTGTTAACTTTATTTACTCAAAGGGAAGGAAGAACAAGATGGGCTTGGTTGACTTGCCTGGCCGATGACACCGTGGCAGTGATCGCCTATGAGCGCCAGGATGTCGTCAACAGAGAGTATGGTCTTTGTCTCCGTGCATATCTGCACGTTCAGCAAGCAAAACAAACTCAACATCTCCCCACTACACCACCATACACCGGACAAGCAGCAAGAACATTAAAACGAAACAGTGAGCAGCAGCACCTCCAGGCGGCAGTCGTTGTCGGTGAGGAGGCGGATCCACCGGGTGCCAGGCATGGACTTGGTGCTCACCACGCGGTACTTGCCGCTGGGGTTCCACACCTCGATCGATATCGGCTTTGCCATGTCTGGGCAGAGGCGGAGCAGGCAGCAGCAAAGAGGGAAACAAGGTGAAACTGGTGGTGATAAGCTATTTGTAGCAGTGCCTCTTATCAGGTTGAGATGGAACCTGAGGCGCCAAAGATTTTGTTATTTTCAAAGGCAAAGGCTTGGCCACTTGGTGGATAAGATCACAGGGCTACTGAACAGGTGAGTGGCTTCAGGCCTCCCAGACTCTGAATAAGACAGCTTCTTATCATCTTCAGGTTCACAACATATGGCCCTGAACTATGAAGCACAATACTGACAGAAAAATTACCAATCACCAGCAAATAGTACACTTGTTCTAGCTAAAAGGATATCTGGCAGCATATAGTTATCAATCACAAGCAAACAGTGAACTTGTTCGAGATACAAGGATATAAGGCGGCATACATGTAACTTGTTCATCTAAAAGGATATCAGCAGCTATCACCATCATGAAATGAACAAAACACACAATCAAGCATCAACGAAAACATGGAATCTCAAGCACACGACAGGCAACAATTACCGAAACACAATAATGTTACCAAGCAAACATCCACTTGACGATTTCAATTCGGTTGTTCACAAGTGATGACCACTGACCAACGATATTAGATAGTTTTCCTTAACCGACAACTGGGGATGTTCACGGACCCCACCTCGACTCCAAAATAATTACAACCATTACGACATTAAAATAGCATCGAAACGCGATAAGTTTTCTAAGCATCGGCACGGCAGAAGGGAGTAGATGCCTCCTCTCTACTCGAACGCCCACTGGTTCTCCCTGCGGATCTCCTCCTCCTCCTCAGGCGTGAAGTCGTTCTTGATGTTGAAGGTCTTGCGGATCTCCTCTGGGGTCTTGCCCTTGATCATGTCAGCAACAGTCTGACACGTGAGGTCCAGCAAGCCCTTGATGTTCAGGTAGTTGGCAGCCTGCAAAAGGAATCAGTGGGCATCAGAGATTTACAATGGATATTATGAGACAAGCTGCCTTGCAATGCAATGTAGATGTGTTGGTGACGAACTAAAATACAGACAAATTAAAATACAGACAAACTAAAAATACAAGAGAAGATACTACTTGGTACACAAATTAAGAGCAGATAATATATACTCCCTCCATCTCAAAATACAAGGCGCGCTATATTTAAGGCGGTCTTCGACGCTCAACTTTGACCAACAATATATAACAAAATATATAGAATGAGAATGTGTACATGGTACCGTTGGATTCATCTTGCAAAATTCTTTCATTTCATATATTTTTATAATATTTTTGGATACATAATATAAGTACAAATCTTGGTCAAAGTTACACGGCGTTGACCAGCATAATTAAAGGGCGCCTTATATATTGAGACGGAGGGAGTACTACCCTTATCTTCCAGTAAACAACATTACAAAACCAATTCAGAGCAAACAATACTAATAAAATACACAAACAAATACTTAAAGATAGGATCAGAAAATGGCACTAGTTATAGAAATTGATGTATGGATTCATATGATGAGCACAACCGCTAGTCACATGAACAGTCAACTCACTGTAAGACGAATAAAACCAGATGAGAATTTAGCACTAGCCATGGAAACTCATGTATCGGCGAGTACAACAACTACTGCTACACCATCTGGTAATTATCACACACAATGAAAAGACATCTAATGCTGCAAACAAGAATGTGGTCATACTAGTCATCTGCAAGATAGGCCAAGCTAATAAAGACATACAAGATACATATTATCAGTGATGTAGGCAGCATAACCATAAGACAACACAACATACATGTTGTGCAGGTATATGGTATATATAACATATCATCACTGCATCTTGCATGTAAATAGTTAGTTATCACAGAGAACTAAGATGAATGATGCACTCAAACTCTAATCTCACAGATATGGCAGAGTAAGAAGTCCAGTTTGGTTCATAGGCAATTGTGGTCAGGTTAGTCATACCATGGCGCCCAGACTTAGTTAACTATGAGCAAACAATACATATCAGTAAAAAGTTAGGTAAGAGAGTAAAGACAGGCAGAGGTAGCAGAGTTAGAACTACATGTAACATGACAAAACCGTATATTTGCTGTGTGTATATACATATACTGTATCTTGGAAATTAATAGTTACCACAGGGAGAACCTTGACAGGAGAAGATTTATGCTACCGCCCAAACCCTAACCTAACAAGATGGACACAAATCGCAGCCACGGTAATAGCGCATCCAAAGGAGTTGACTTGGGACACGAACAGGCATATCCGACCTCAAGCAGATGGAATCGCGAGGTACCACGGATCCCGCATCTCGCCCCAACCAAATCCAATCTAATCGTACCGGGCGGGTATCAGTGTATCCTAATCGAACCAAATCGAATCTGGCAGGAGCCGAATCGAAAACAGATCTAAGAATAAGAAGGGGAAAGGAAGGGGAAAAGTAGCTACCAGGATGAGGTCGAAGAGGGTGGCCTGGTCGACCTTGACGAACTCTGCGTCCCAGTTCTTGAGGTCCTCGGCAGGGGGCGCCGGCGCATCTCCGGCCGCCGCGGCCCCAGACGCGGCAGCTCCGTCGGCGGGCTTGGCGGCGAGGACGTGCTTGTTGCAGTACTCGATGACCTTGGAGAGGATCTTGGAGTTGACGTTGGGGAGCGGGATGCCGTTGTCGGCGCAGTCGTCCTCGATCATGTGGCGGATGGTCTGCGACTCCATGGCCACGGCCTCCTCCACCTCGAACTCCTCGCCGTCGGAGCTCTTGAGCGTGATCATCTTCTTCTCGCCGTCAGCGGCCGCCATCGGGGAGGTGGATCGGGTGGATCGGGGGAAACCCTAGGTGGGAAGCGCGGCGGCGGCTGAAGAGGAAAGAGACGGGCTTTGGGTTGGGTGGGTTTGTGGGGAACGGCTGAGGGCTGGCGTCCATTATTTATGGGAGCCCAGGGGTGAGAGAGAGAGGCTTCTCGAACCGAACCGACTCGTGGTCCGATCCAAATCCAAATCCAAACCCAAAACCGAATTAGAATCGAATCCAGCTTGTTTGTTTCATCGAGTTTGTTTTCGACTCGAACTAAACCTACCAAATGTTTGCTACGGATTTTCCGGAGCAAGTTTGTTTGACACGTTCGTTTCTTTTTTTTCTCCATGTCGCGGTTGCGGTATATAGATTAAGTCGCGTTCGATCTGTTTTTTCCATTTCCCTTTCTCAGTCGCCTACTAATCTATACTAGTACTATTAAAATAGCAAACTTGATCAGATACATTAAATCTTACGCGTTAAATTTTTCCGAGGATGGCCCGTATGAATGAAAGGTGCATATTAAGTGGTTGGTTAGCATTGTACATGAGTCGTGCATGATCACTAGCATGTTCAAAACATCACTTGTTGGGATGTCTTTTTAGTAATGTTGTTACACCAGATTATGTGACAAAAAATGTTATGGGATTGAAAAGTGCAGATTACGACAGTATACCAAATTTGCTTTTCGGCCAAAAATCAAAAGATCAAATTCACTTAAAAATTCAAAATTCGGATTGTTCTTTTCGTCCACGATTTTCCCAGAAAAAAACAAAAAAGACAATTTTTTCGCCCATTCCATTTAGGGTGGCAATATTTGCAAAAGGAGATCGAAAACCTTGGCGCCAAGGACACACTAAATTGGGTTTGCCTATGTGGATAGTAAAATTTGCTGGTTATTGTGACACGTCAAGGATAACTTAATTTGTTTGCTGCCTCTGCCACACCGATTTTCCGTCTCCCGTAGTACTCCTCCGTTCTAAATCAAGTGTCTCGTTGTTTTAGTAAAAATAATAATAAAACAACAATACCTGGAACGGAGTCGGTAACAAACGAGTAGTTGGCCTATTCGTCTTTATGCATACGTGAGTAACTATCTTGTATTGAAACACGTTTACAAAAAGTAGACTCTTAATGTTCTAAAGAACATGTCCTCCCTCCATTGCAAATAAATTATCACTGAATGTGGGACGGAGGTAGTACATTTATTTTCTATTTCATATGTATCGCACGGCAGCTGATTGACGTATCCAAATAGGAAAAAATTTAGATTAACCGTAGCAACGCACGGGCACTCACCTAGTATAGGTTAAGTCGCGTTCGATCTGTTTTTCCATTTCCCTTTCTCAGTCGCCTACTAATCTATACTAGTACTATTAAAATAGCAAACTTGATCAGATACATTAAATCTTACGCGTTAAATTTACTATCAACGAACCTTCTCGCTGACACCGGCGCACCTGGATTAGCCGGTGGAGTACGCGGTGTCTCGCTGTCACCCGGCGCATTAGGAAGCTCAGGTATGGGAGAGGAGGAGCCGGCAGAGTACGCAGCGGCCGCCCCCTCCCGCAACATCGGGGACGCCTCCCTGCGGCCGGGCATCACCGCTCTCACCTTTTGCAGGCCATCTACTACACTCCGACTGTAAAGATATAGAGGATTCACACGAGAGCTGAGTTTGGGTGAGAGAGAGGTGGCAGGGAGAGGATGGATCGGTGGAGAAGATCGAGAGGAGCGCATATTGCGAAAGGAGTGAATCGGGAGGGGATTTGGGCTGCTGACTGCTGACGCTCCTCTGTATGCAGAAACAAAGAAAGAAAAAAACGGAGTATTGATGGGATTGGGAGAGATGGTGTGGCGAGGAGTACCTGTGCCATGCGATAGTGATGCAAAATGGAATATCAACTTCTCCAATTTAGACTCGACTTGTCCCCAAGCAAAACTAAGCTCGGTAAACATGAACATTGCTTTACAGAGTGAGGTGTCGATAACTGAGAATACGGAAATGATATCATCAACATTTATTATTCATCATTAAGCATTCTAAACATCGACCCTTTCTCATACTGATTCTCATACACCAGCTGCCGAAAGAACACTCCTACAAAATTATGTTTTATGGGGGCATTGAAGGTGGCTTATGACGAGTGGAGAAATCATAAGAAAGATATGTTTGATGTGAAGATGAAACCCGATCCAAGCCACGTTCGAGGTCCGGACAAGATATTGTTGAATGGTCGGGAAGAGTGCCCTAAGTCGGGAGAGAAGCGAAAGGCAACGAAGCCGTTGTTAATCGTATGGAAAATGAGGTATGTTTTTCGTGACTTGTCGTACGGGTCAATCATCGTTACGCCTCATGGTCATGATGCATATTACGAAGAATGTGCGCAAGATTTTCTTGCTGCACTATTGAACATGCCAAAGAAAGAAAATATGGGTCGAGGGCAAGAAAAGACTTGGAAAAAATGGACATCAATGAGGTGTTTCAGGTACCTCATGAGACGGAGGAGACATACGAGGACAAGGAAAAAAGGTTAAGAGAAACTAAGTACCTTATTGCCCTCCATCTTGCTTCAATATAGATAATAAAGGAGCTCGATCAAGTTTTCAAGTGCCTTGTAGATATAAAAGTTAGTTCCGGTTACTCGGGGTCATACGTAGATTCTAGAGACCCGAAGATAAGAAGGTTGAACGGGATTAAATCTCATGATTGTCACGTGATGATGACACAGATACTCCTAGTTGCACTTAGAGGCATAATGGTGAAGCACGTCCTTGACACACTTCTTGACCTATGTAAAAAAACATTTCTACAAGTATCACCGTCGAGCAGCTGAAAGTCTTGATCACCGGTGCATGTCACCGGAAGAGCCACAGGAAATATTCTGTGATTCGCTTCCAATCCCCTAGACACCTCGCTTGCCTTGTAAAAGGGCCACTCTCCACGTCATGGAAAGAAACCTTCTGCGCAGGACTCCGGGCTGCAAAAATTGTATTTTTTCAGCGGCTGTGGGCTAAAACCATTATGGATAAGAAGTTTTGCCATCGCCATCCTCTTTATCGTGGCGGGCTCAACACTTGCTCCTTTCTGAGGAAGGCTTTATTTAGTTCGACGTCATGGATAGGAGGGAGAAGGTGATCGATGTCGACAACCAACTAGACTAAAACTCCAATCCTCCAAACGTCACCGCTAGAGTCGCCAAGAAACTCTAGAGAGAAAAAGCCTAGGTCACTACTACCTCTCTTGGATTGAAATGAAATATACATTGATACGGATGTTAGGGACAAATCACAAGATATACTCTGTTTTTTAGTGGATAGCACAAGATATGCGCAGGCAAGCACAAACAAGAAGGGCCGTTAAAAAAAGAATATTTTTTATTTTTTTGAGTGTAAAAAAAAGAGAGAATATGGTTGGAAATCCTGGTGGCCCGTCTTGTTTAGTCGGCCCAGCTCACTTGCGTATCCCTAACGGCCTCAACTGCTACGCCAGCGTCATTTCGCTTGCGTCTCCCGTCCGAGCACACATCTTAATTGCCATCATTGGTGGAAGCCCTAGCCACTACCACGTCCGGTGACCTTTCCCCCGCCGCCAACCCCGCCGTCGCCGCCGATGCCCGCGCTGCCGATCGAGGACGCGTCTCCATCGGCTCGGGGACCCTAGGTGAAAAATTCCAGTCCCATATCCTTGCTCAGTTCCATGCTCAAGTGTCCTTCTCCCGGCTGGATCCGCTCTGCGCGGCGTCCCCGGCGAGCTCTGGCTCACGCCGCCCTTCCTCTCCCCGTGTTTCTCCGTACTTTCCGTGGAGCATCTGCTCAATTTCTTCCTCTGTGCATAGCCCGAGCGTATTAAGGTTTCTCTGGTCGCCCCGAACGTGTTCCATGTCCTCCTCTCTAGCTCCGACGTTGCGCGCTATGTCACAGTTTGGGGGCCGTGGCAGATGGCCGGGTTCGAGTTCAAATTTCACGCCGCGCTTGGAAGCGCCATGGATGCTGCAGAGAAGATCGTTGAGCGGGATCCACTGCCAGTCAAAAGGTTTAAGGCGAGATCAGCTATATCTTTGGGTAGATGGAAAGTTCCGGCAATTACTCCTTCCCCTGGTCTCCTGCCCACGCCGTCTGCCTCTGTTGCTGTTGCGTCGAATGTCCCTTCGTCCCCGTAGGGTATGGGAGAGCTTGCTGCGCCTTCATGGCTATCTGAAACCCTACCCAGCGCGGGGCACGAGGCACCGGCCACCCCCATCCCATTTACACCTCCGCCTCCGTCCACCCACCACCCGTACCTGCGTGCCCTTCTCTCGCCCTCCGCTCCACGCACACCACCTGCTCCAAAAACCACTGCCATCAAGAGCCCCATAGGAAAATGCTTTCGCTGCTTCGCCTCGCTCAAACACCATAGCATTGCTGCCTTCCGCGACCCCATCTGCTGCAAGGGCTGTGGCCGCTCTGGGCACATCCACGCCGACTGCACCTCCATGCCGCTCCCGTCGCCCACCATCATCCCGCCCACGCCCCCACCCTCGCCTGACGCTGCTCCACCAGAACCCATCTCGCCACCGCCAGCCGCGCCGTACCCTTCCGATGTTGGATCCCCACGCCTCCACCACGCGCGCACCCCACCTTCGCCTGTAGCCATGCAAACCCTCTCCCCCATCCGCCTCCGCCGCAGGTCGAGCTCGGCCGCGGACGCTGGAGCCTCGGACGAAGATGCTGTCCCCACCGCACCCTCACTGTGCCTCCGCATGCGCATCTCACCTCCTGCCTACTCGCCGCCACGGGTGCGTGACGTGGGAATGCATCCCGTCGCGCCGCCGCCGCCAAGATCTCCCGCTTCGTGTCTGCTGGTGGGCGCACTGCGTCCCCCGGCGACCCATCTTCTGTGGTGTCTGGGTCTGAAGGATCAGAGGTCAGCTCCCCGCACTCTGCGCCGTCTGTGCCTGCCACGGAGGATCGCCCGGACGCGATAGAGATTTAGATGCCACCTGGCGACCTGGATGCTGCTAGCCGCCTTGCGGTGATCTGGATGGAGCCGGCCACGGGCTTCGTCAACAACGGAGCGTCCATCTCTGAAGCCCTGTTTGGTCGCATGCGCCACCTCCAATTCGAGCTCGTCCACTCCGGCATCGGCGCCTCCTACGTCTGCTTTTAGAGCCACGAGGCGCGCGGGATGGCCATGCTGCTCGTCCCCATCATGCACGAGGATGTCCGTATTTCCTTGGAGAGGGAGGAAGAAGCGCAGCGGGTGCCGGTGCTTGATGATGTCTGTGCACTGCTCTGGGCCTCGCCGCTGGCCGCGGAGCACAACACGCCCGCAGGGATCATCGCGCTATTTGCTGGGTTCGGAAAAGTGTTGGAAATCGACCCTGTTAGCCTCCAAGGGAAAGACATGTCCTGTGTGAAGGCCGTGGTCCTGTGCGGGCACGCCAGGCTCATCGCCTGCGATGTCTGGCCGAAGCACGGCCCATGGGGGACCCGTGTCATGCGGGTGGAGGTCGCTGAGGTCTGGCCATTGGAGGCGAGGTATGTCAACGGAGTGTACAGCCGCTATTTCAGAGATGAGCCGCCTCCGCCTTTCCTCCACTCCACGCCGCCTGTGTACCGTGGGGTCCCTGCTGTCCGTGATGCTGCTGCTGGTGCTGGTGGCTCTCCTCGCTCTGCTCAAGGTGGAGCTGGCCATGGCCGTCAGCTTGGTCGGCTCCTGCTGCTCGTTGCCCCTGGCAGCCCTCCTAGCCTGCTAGCTCCGCCTCCCACGCCATCTGACTCCGACACCACGGGTGGGTCAACCGCCGCCTCGCCGTCTGACCTGTGGGGGTCGTCTGCCGCCTCCACGCTCACATCTGCTGGCTCCTCTCCTGGGCGTCGTGTGAGCTCGGTTATCACTGAAATCGTGGAGCTGCCCAGCTCCACCGACCTGCCGCCGCTCTCTGTTGAGGAAAGGGAGGAGGATGACTGGACTACGGTGGTAGGATCAGCACATCGCCGCCGCAAAGCTCGTGGCAAGGCCAAGAAATACGAGGATGCCTCGAGGAGGAGTGATCGCATTGCTGGGCTCGATCCGGAGAACTTCGAGGACATGACAACCAAAGCCGTGAAGCGTGCAGAGCTGCGCGACAAACTCAGGAGCTGCTCGCTCGGCCTGCAGGACCAGATCGTGAAGTGCCAGGTGCTGAAGAAGAAGTCTGCCCCTGGTAATGAAAATTGTGTCCGAGATCAAAACCGCTGCATTCGGCATTAATGATGACCATCATTTACAGCTCTAATGTCGGGGATACTAGACATGACAGCGGCATCGACTTTGGCGGCCAGGGCAGCGGCTCGTCGAGGACACTGGACATGATAGTGGTATCGACTTCAGTGGTGAGGGGAGTTGCTTCGACGGCGGGGACACTGGACGTGACAGCGACATCGACTTCAACGGACAACCTCCGACGGCGCGCAGTTGCCACGGTTATGCCTCCAGCTTCAGGAAACACCAATGAATACCCTCCAAGCAAGGAGCACATACAAGCTAATCCGCATCCAACAATCGATTTGAGTAAGCTTTTGAAATTGCATTTGTTATTCTGGTTAGTTAGATCTCCAGTTTAGTGCACATATGAACAGATGGGTAGAATAGATGATGTGATGAGTAGATGAGTAGCTTATATTTTGAACGCATGAGTAATTTTAGATGATTAGTTTAGTTTAAGTCAAGCTGTTTATATTTTGAACACATGAGTATTGATGATTAGTTTAGTTAAGTGAACGAGCTTAACTAAATAACACATAATTTTAGATGAACAAATGAGTTGAATAGATGATCTGTTTCGAATCCTATTACTTGTGCGTGGCATAATTCCATATAGTGGTTACTTGGTGGTATTAATTGTTCAGATTACTATAGTGTTCGGGAGTTGGAATGCTTTGTTAATTAACACGTAGGTAAGCAGAAACCAAGGTAGCAAAGTCAAGAAATAGCTACGAAATCTTGCACTTAGATGTCAGATGACTATAAAACAGAATGTATCAATTCTTCTATACAATTTACTGCTATTTATTGATTGTTTTCTGATTTTGGCATGTTTAACTAGGTTTCCATTGAGGCAGAGGAATGGTAAGAGCGGAGACACTAATATTGTCAAAATAACAGTCTATTACTTTGTGAGGCGCAGAGGCATAGAGCTCCTGTATTCTGGTACTTGCTTTTGCGTTGTGTCAGGTCTATGCACATATATTAGTTCTATTGCTATGAACCTATGTAATTCCAGTGATTCTTCTCGGCTAAATAGAATGCCTAAACTCCATAGCTTATTATGTATATTAGAGATTCAGTGTGACGTACTTAGGTATGGTCATGCTGCCAGTGGCGGAGCTAGCGGTAGCAGTTAGTGATGTCAAAACTCAAAATAAACTACACTGAGATCAAATACTAAGATTTATGTGGTCATTTATGGTGTATTCATAGCTGGGGCTTTATTACTCTCCAATGTTTTTGTGTTTTCGCTTGACCACATAGTCTATGTGCAGCTCTGCCACTGAATTGCTGCCACCAAACCCATATAAGCCTCTGTTATGTAAGGTTAATAATCATTTATTGAACTGAACCGATAGCCCTGTTTATGTATGGTAGAAGTCTTATGAATGCTACTTTACCTTGGTTTTTCTAATGCTTTCAGTAGATGGCAAGCTAACATGTTTAAACTTAAGACCAGATGTAATCTTAGTCTGTCATTCTCTTGAGCTGAGTAATATCTCAGTTTCACCAAAAAACGTAGAGAATAAGATAATTAATCTAGAAGAACAATAGATGAATTCACAAAGAAAAAGAACACAAAAGAACAGAACAAGCTTAGTCGATGAAATTTTGGTGCCGAAATTATAGGTTCATCATCATACATACAGAGGATATACACTAATACTGAACATACCATGGATCGTTAACAGGAAAGTGCTGGTTCACACGTCGATTACATATGGATTAAAGTCATTAGGTGTGCCTACATCAAACACATGATATGTATGTTGTAAACTTTATTGGATCATCTAGCTCAAGTTTGAGCCACAGAATTAGATATGATAGAAAATTACCTTGATCAGAAGAGGAAGCAGCCATGCCTTCAAATATTGCTCACAACACCTCGGAGCAATTTGTGCTTGATTCTTCCTAGTGCTTTAGTGTTTGCTTGATCGATAGCTTAAACTTGAGTGAGTGTGTGAGAGTTGGAGAGTGAGAGAGTGAGCAACCAAGAGAGAGCTTCTGCCTGTTTCTACTCACTTCCAGATTTATCTCCTCTTTATTTTGTTTAACACTATGCACTAGGGGAACCAGCACCGTTGGATCAAAATGGATGTCTCCGATCAAGACACCTCATCAGAGCTACTGTAGCATCTTTACTGTAGCAAATTATTGTAGTGCCGCCCTACTGTAGCAGCCGTAATTTTTGACTTTTGACCTAAGTGAGAGCAGCCTAGATCGTAAGGCTGAACATTATAAGCTCATTTTTCAACAAAATAATGCACTAAGACGAAAAGATTATAATGGTCTATTAGGTACCATTTAATCCAGTGACTATAGTACATCACTTCATATCAAAATGAACCTCTTTAATTTATGAGCTCCATAAACTTTATTTACATCATACATTAACTTTATTTACATAATTCTTTACATAAACATTACAAACATTACAGACTCATCTTTTGATAAAATGGTACACCAAGACAATAGATTACAACAGTCAATTAAGTACTGCTAAACCAAGTGACTATGGTTCCCACTCGATCTCAAAATGAGCCTCTTTGGGGAGATGGTGCCATAATAGTTCCAACTTCTCCAGGATTAAAAGCTTTCAACCAAACCCATGCCGGCAACATGCTCTCTGAATGCTGGGTGGTAAGCCTTTTGTGAGCGGATCCGCTAACATGAACTTAGTACTGATGTACTTGACATTTATTGTCTGATCCTGGATTCTATCTTTCACAACATGGAATTTAATGTCAATGTGTTTGGCAGCACCACTTGACTTGTTGTTACTCGCATAGATTACTGCGGGTTGATTATCGCAGTACAGAGTGAGAGGCCTGGAAATGCTGTCAATCACTCTCAGTCCCGGGATAAAATTCTTCAGCCATACCGCCTGCCCGGTAGCCTCATAACATGCTACAAATTCTGCCTGCATTGTCGACGATGCAGTGACAGTTTGCTTTGAGCTTTTCCATGATATAGCTCCATTTGCGAGGGTGAAAATATAACCTGATGTGGATTTCTTAGTGTCAACACACCCCGCAAAATCAGCATCCGAATAACCCACCACTTCAAGGTTATCAGATTTTTCATAAGTAAGCATGAGGCCTTTAGTACCTTGCAAATAACGCAAGACCTTTTTAGCAGCCTTCCAGTGATCCTGACCTGGATTAGACTGATATCTGCCAAGCATCCCGGTCACGAATGCTAAATCAGGGCGAGTGCATACTTGTGCATACATAATGCTCCCAACAATTGATGCATAGGGAACTGACTTCATCTGCGCAGATTCATAATTATTTCTTGGACACTGAAAAGTCCCAAATTTATCGCCCTTTACAATAGGAGCAGGCGAGGCTGAGCACTTATGCATGTTGTACTTTTTCAGTACCTTCTCAATATATGCTCTCTGAGATAGCCCCAATTTCCTCTGGATCTATCCCGGTGAATTTCAATTCCTAAAACATAAGCTGCTTCACCGAGATCTTTCATATCGAATTTAGATGACAAAATTTCTTGGTCTCCATTAGCATATTTATATCACTGCTGGCCAAGAGTATATCATCAACATATAATATCAGGAAGATAAAATTACTCCCCTGAACTTAACATAAACACAATTGTCCATTTTATTTTCCTTAAAACCAAATTCCTTTATGACTTGATCAAATTTGAAATACCACTCTCTTGATGCTTGCTTCAAGCCATAGATGGATTTCTTCAGATGACATCCCAAATGTTCATTTCCTTCCACAACAAAACCTTCCGGTTGTGCCATGTATACATCTTCATGCAAGTCACCATTTAGAAATGCCGTTTTAACATCCATCTGGTGTAGCTCTAAATCATAATGAGCCACAAGTGCCATAATTATTCTGAATGAATCCTTGTAGAGACGGGTGAAAATGTTTCATTATAATCAATCCCTTCTCTTTGAGTAAACCTTTTGCCACAAGCTGGCTTTGAACCTTTCGATATCTCCCTTGGAGTCACGTTTGGTCTTATAGACCCATTTACTTCCAACTATTTTAGCTCCTTTGGGAATTTCTACTAAGTCCCATACATCATTAATGCTCATGGACTTCATTTCATCTTTCATGGCATTAAGCCATTCAGACGAAAATTTACTTTGCATGCTTCTTTAAATGAGGTGGATCATTATTCAACATTGACTCATTCACATCCTCACTCATATAAGTGAAATAATCATCAGGAATAGCAGACTTTCTAGCCCGCTGTGACCTTCTGAGTGGTTCATTATTTGGCACATCATCAACAATTTGAGGCTGCTGAGTATCTTCAATAGAAGTATCATCAGGTGTGACATCTGAAATAGTCACAGGAGTCTCAGCAGGTGTATTATTACAGGAGGTGCAATATCAGCAGACACCGGGAAAATAGGTTCTAAAATTATTGGAGCCGGGACATATACCCGTTTTTCCTCCAAAATTATTTCCCGAGGTGTTATGCTCCCCCTCATCACATCATTTTCCAGAAACACTGCGTGTCTTGTTTCAACAAATTTAGTTGCCTGATTTGGACAATAAAATCGATATGCTTTAGATTTGTCAGGATAACCAATAAAATGGCAACTGACTGTCTTGGGGTCTAATTTTCCCATAACGGATTAAAAATCCTTGCTTCAGCAGGACAGCCCCATACATGAAAATAATTCAGGGTTGGCTTTTTCCCAGTCCATAATTCATACGGTGTTTTGGGCACCGATTTACTAGGAACCCTGTTAAGAATATGTGCTGCTGTTTTAAGGGCTTCCATCCATAAATTTACCGGCAGAGTGGAGTGGCTTAACATACTCGCACCATATCCATAAGTGTGCGGTTTCGCCTTTCAGCCACCCCATTTTGCTGAGGTTCGCCCGGTGCTGAGTACTGGGCTATAATGCCATTTTCCTGTAAGAATTTTGCAAACGGTCCAGGAATTTGGCCATAAGTAGTATGTCTGCCGTAGTATTCTCCACCACGATCAGATCTTACAACTTTAATTCTTTTATTACATTGATTTTCAACCTCAGCTTTAAAAATCTTGAACTTGTCTAATGCCTCTGATCTTTCTTTAATTTGATAAATATATCCATAACGGGAGAAATCATCGGTGAACGTTATGAATGAATTAAAACCATCCACCGATCTCACATTAAACGGACCACATATATCCGTATGAATTAATTCCAAAACTCCCGTGCTTCGATTTGCACCTTTCTTAATTTTCTTGGCATATTTTCCTTTGATGCAATCAATACAATGATCAACATCCGCATCCGTAAAATCAAGAGAAGGAAGAATTTGATCTTTAATGAGACGCTCAATTCTCCCCCTCGAAATATGGCCTAAACGATAGTGCCATAATTTCGAAGAAGTCTCATTATCATTACGTTTGCGTTTGGTACCGACATTTAATTTGAGGTAGAACCCACATTATTTATATCATCACATAGGGATATTACATAAAGTTTGTCTTGTCGACAGCAAGACCAACATTATTATTGTCATACATAATTATACATTGCTTATTCCCAAAGTGACACATAACCATCATCATCTAAACATGAGACGGAAACTAAATTCCGTTTCATCGAGGGTACATAGAGAACATTATTTAGTTGAAGCCTAAAACCACCATGAAGTATGAGAGTGAAATCACCAAGCGCCTCGGCATAAGCTTCAACACCATTAGCAACTCTAATTGTTCTTTCCCCTCTTTTTAGGGTCCTCCTCATATTGAATCCCTGCAACGAATTTGCAATATGAATTGTTGCACCTGAATCAATCCACCAAGTATTGGTGGCATAATTAACATAAAGGGATTCTTCAACAAAAGTAATAACATCGGTACCTTTTTCCTTGAGCCATCTCTTGAAGCCAAAACAATCCTTTTGCTTATGCCCCTTTTCCACAAAAGTGGCAAGCATTAGATTTATTTTCTTCCGCATTAGGGCTCTTTCTGGCTTCTTTTGTGAACCTTTTGAAGATTGGCCTTTTTCCTTAAACTTATTAGGCTTGGGCTTCATATACTCATTCACAAATTTTTTATACCTTTTCTTCTGTGAATGAGCAAACTGATTAATATGCTCAATTCTGTCAGCCTTAGCCTTTCTTCTTCTTGCACACATCGCGCCATCATCTCATCAATCTCCCATTTGACATCCATCGCATTATAGTTGATCATAAATGGATCAAATTGAGGAGGCAAAGATGACATAATAAAATGGACGAGGAAACCACTAGAAATCTCCATCTCCATAGACTTAGTTTGGCGGCCATGTTGCACTTTTCATAATGTGCTCTCGAAGGCTTCCAGTGGGATCATATTTTTCATCAATTAGTCTTCGAATAAGGCTTGTTGCATAAACTTTGAAGACCCTTTAAATGATGCTCAATTTTTGCAAAGTACCCTTTAGCTGTCTCGCAGTCAGGAAGGGCTCCCCTCATACTCTGTGTAATGGAGCCCTTTATCATCATAAGGCACTTGCGATTAGAGTCATCCCACTTGGCCTTAATAACATCATATTCCTTCTTGAGGGCTTCATAATTTTCATTATCTTCTTTAGGTGCCTCAGGAGGATCATTAAGGAGAGCATAATCAATATTGAGTAAGGCCATCGTAATCTCCAGCTTCTCCTTCCATAACATAATTGCTACCATTTAGCTGTTCGATGCCATTTAGCATTCCAGCAATATTAGAGACATTAGTTGCTGCAAAAGAAAAATTCAAAATGCTTTAGTAAGCATCATCATAATTATTATTAAATTCTATTGATCAAATTCAAAACAGCTTTGGCCAGAGATGAAAATGAACAACAAAATTTTGTGGACAAATATTCATCAATTAGCTTTGGCCAAATTGATAAACAAAAGCCACACATTAATAATCCTCATTCATTAATTTTCCTCTACTAACCCGGTTCACATCAGCTTTGGCCAGAAGTGAAACGGATCAATAAAAGAATTTTGCGGTTAAAATGCCCGTCAAACAACTTTGGTCAGAATGACAAAGCATAAAACCACACTTTATTTGAGGATGCATTAAACTTTATTTCGCAGCGGAAACTTTATTCCATAATGATCATAGTGATAAAAATCACCATAATTCTTAAATCATAAACAAACTTGATAATAAACATAATTGAAGACATGTAATAAACTAAGCATGGCAATTAAAACATAACTAATAAAAGACATAATAAGCATAATTGAAACATGCAGAAAATATAGCCCTAAAATCATTCATTTTAGCACCTTTTTTTTATTATTATTCTGCATAATAGTTCTACTGAACTGGGCCGAAACCCAGCCCAGCCTCAACTCCCCTTGATCCCCGTCTGGGCTTTGGCCCATTTCATTAGCAGAGGCGACGCGAGCCGTCAGATCGACATCCAGCGGTCTATCATATCTAATTCTGTGGCTCAAACTTGAGCTAGATGATCCAATAAAGTTTACAACAATGGTATCAGAGCGTGCTAGCTCTCAAGTTTGAGCCCAAGCTCATGTTTTTGCTTGATCTGATCAAGTTTAAGTGTTAAAGTTATAAGGACAGCAAGTTTTAGTTGCTGAGATCAAGCATATTAAGTTGTTCTTTTAAGTTGTTCTTCCTAGTGATGATCTTATTATGCTATAGCCCTATTCTTGTTGAATTTTAGCCCCAAATCTTGTAGTTTTCAATACTAATGAATTAAATTAAGTTCTAGGGTTTGCAATTGATGAATTTAAGTGGGATTGATAATTTTCAGTATGCTTTTAAGTGTAATTCCCAATTTTATGAAACCCTAGAATTAAAATTACTCTAATTTCCCTCTGTGATCAAGCTAGGGTCATCAAATCAAGCAAGTTCTAGTGGGGAATTACTTCTTTTTTATGCAATTTTAATGAAATCCCCAAAGTTACCGAAACCCTAGATCGATAAAATCCCCAATTTAAGAACCCTAACCCTAAAATCAAGATTATGGCGGTGGAACTTACCTTATGGGTGTCGACGCCGTCGCTGGCCACGGCGGCGTTGGGACCATCAATCTATGGGCAAATTTGCTCGGGCTCCTGCCCGAGCGATCTTGCCGTCCACCGTGCCAGGCCGTGGCGGTGTCTCCTCGCGCGCTTGTCGCCGTTGAAGCTCGCCGCGGTGCTGGATGCACAGGTCGCTGACGCCGTGGCAGATACGCCTGCCTCTGCGCCGTCGCCTTGCAAAAGGGGCACCGCCCAGATCCACTCGACGGAGATGCGCGCTGGCCAAAGCTGCACGCACCTCCGGCGAAGGGTCCTGGACGACGCTGAAGCTCTGATACCATTGTTGTAAACTTTATTGGATCATCTAGCTCAAGTTTGAGCCACAGAATTAGATATGATAGAAAATTACCTTGATCAGAAGAGGAAGCAGCCATGCCTTCAAATATTGCTCACAACACCTCGGAGCAATTTGTGCTTGATTCTTCCTAGTGCTTTAGTGTTTGCTTGATCGATAGCTTAAACTTGAGTGAGTGTGTGAGAGTTGGAGAGTGAGAGAGTGAGCAACCGAGAGAGAGCTTCTGCGTGTTTCTACTCACTTCCAGATTTATTTCCTCTTTATTTTGTTTAACACTATGCACTAGGGGAACCAGCACCGTTGGATCAAAATGGATGTCTCCGATCAAGACACCTCATCAAAATTACTGTAGTGCCGACCTACTGTAGCAACCGTAATTTTTGACTTTTGACCTAAGTGAGAGCAGCCTAGATCACTAAAAAATATCCAACAATGTACTCGCAAGATACTTTGATTCTACTTCATAAGCGGTGGCACATTAGCATTTAGTAGACTACGGATCCACCTACTGCTCAGTCCAGGTGCTCAGCAGCCTATGACGCTCCTTGGCACGCACCAGGTCAGCTAGGCACGACGCATACAATGGCTAACATCTGTAGTGCACTGACAATTCAAATTATACACTTGGTTCACGCCCGTGCCTGCCCCTTGCAAACTCCACAAGCTGCGCGGCGATCTCATCGTCTCCGCCGTCCCGTCTTGCCTTCACGACCGTGCTTGCCCCTTGCGAACCACGTCGCCGGCGACGCCCTGCATGATGGTTGTTGCCGAGTTTGAAGCTGTTCGAGGTTTATCCCTCTACGTGTGCTACGCGATTATTAATCATGAAGGTCCTATTTCGCACTAAACAATTCGACCAAAAACACTTGGTGGTGCCATCTATTTTTAAAATGTAATGTGCCATATTAAACTGAAAATGAGGGCCTTACCAAAAACAAGTTAGGTTCAATGAAATGATGGATAGCAAATCAAAGAAAGCGTATGACAACAATTCGGTGGTCATCTAGTTCTGAATAAAACGCTGCAATATCCAGGTCCGCATGACGCCCTGTTTTCTGAATCCGATTTTGAGGATGTCAGCAGTGTTGCTTCTCCGTGTTTGTTTACCACTAACTTGTGGCCATAAGAGCTTTCAACTTGACACATTATCTAACTTGTGGCCATAAGCAGCAGAGCTTTCAACTTGACACATCATCGTAATACAATGGCCTTTTTACCTCAACTTGAGAATGTCCCGTGCAGTCAGAGCAGACAGGTACAAGAGTGAAATTTTCTCGCCGTCTCTCTGGCTGGGAAGTCCTACTTGGGATGAAAAACAGAATGCATCATACTGCAACCAATCATCGAGTTGGCCACTTGACCCATCTCTCAATGACATTTTCTGAACTAGCTCTGGACCTTGAGAACGAATCCTAATCCTCTGAATGCAGTTCCAATGTGTGCCTCTACTTATGAGTATATATTCCTGTGAACAGTACATTTTCTTCAATTCTGGTGTGCAGTGTTCTCTCTGTGAATGGAAAGAAGGCTTGGATAGCCAAGTATGTGTGCACTGACAGTGCTGGCATACATGAAATCGAAAACTGACAGTGATTACAACAAGGTGGATTTCAACTCTTGCCATCGGCAACAAACACACCTGCATGCTCTGCATCTATGGACCTTGCTGTACTGTGTATTCCAGGCCAAATTTTAGAGGACTGCTGTTCGTACAAGAAAGTCTTATTAATTGAGATGCAAAAAGAATACATACATCATACTGCAACCAAACCATCGTGTAAAATGTTTCTGCAATCCTAATCCCTCAACTGGCACGTTCTGGCCCTTGAGAATGTAGTTCAACATGCAATTCTAGCATATATTCGTGTAAATACTACAAGGCAGAGCACACCAGAATTGTTGCAGAGCCTTCCATGTATTTACAGATTTTGTTTTTCACAAAATTGCTCGGTCTTGAATGGAACTCTGCATTTTCTCAATTCTGGTGTTCCGTCGGTAAGCGAGGCAAGGCCTTGGACGGACAGCCAACAACCTCATAGACGTTTCCTCAACTTGCAGCTCTGAAATTCTAGCATGTGCACCATCGGGACAGCCTTCAGCAACATGGCTCTGAACTTCTAACTTGGCTGTTGTCTCTAGCTTTGCACCAAATCGAACCCTGGGTGGTTTCTTCTGATATCCTGCAGCTTCTACTGCCACTCTCTCTGACAACGTGGGCTTCTACCGCTCGGTGCTGCTTCCCCACCTGAATGCATCCCTCAACCTCCACTAGCTACGCCCCAGCCTATCTGCCGCCTCCCTCGGCATCCACCGCCTCTTCTCAAGGACATGGACAAGCAATCTGTATAATTACTTGTTGCAGGAGGATCGGTGTGAGCTTCGCACTCGATGCTATGGACAACTTGGTAGGTCGGCCCAGAGCAAGTCCAGGGCCATGTTCATCATGCTGCTCGGCAAGCTCCAACTGAGCCCTGGATCAGACATTATCATGATTAATTTTACATGACATCACATGGTCCATGAGCCGCTGCTGCACTCACAGGTAGCGACGTTTCCGATCTGCCTGTGGAAGAGAAGGCTGGCCTGTATGGGTCTTGCTCGCTGCAGCCTAAAGAATAGAATGGTCAAAAGGTCATTAATTAAGGATAGGTACCATAAGGTCAGTGAATTCAGAGAGAAGCTAGCATGCAAGTATACTCACGAGAGTGCGCCATGCAGCTCTGCAACCTCTTCTGGCATCATCGGTACAGTACAAGTTGGAACAGTTGAGAACTGCATCCACCATGCAGAACCGCATCTGCGTGGCTGTTGCGGTGTCAGGACACGGCCTGAATCAACCACATCGCTTTGCCGATTTGATCTTTTGCTTCGAAGGAGATTGATCAACAAAACTAAAGTGGCACCGTAGCATTAGTTGTACTGACAGTATGTATTTAACTGAAGTAAGGAGAAGAGCAATAAGTGTGAGGCACTCACAAATCCATTTCTAGTGAGCCAAGATTCACATGCAACCAATCCAGCAGCAAGTTAATTCCTGGCGAGATTGATATTACCTCCACCATAACTTGAACTATTCATTATTTCAGCAGGAACTGGTGCTATACCTTCAGACCTGCTACTACTGTATTCAGGCCACAGCTATGAAGCAATGGAGCAATCTTGGCCGAGCCTGAAACTTTGGAACCACATGCCAATTAGCATTCCTTCCTTTTCAGAGAAGAAGAATACATAATTATATGCAAAGAGAGAACATACTGATTACTTTCTGTGATAGCGCGAGTCCAGGATAGATGAAGTTGCACCCACTGGGTAGCACCTTTCTCATGTAGCTGAACAGATGATCCACAAGCTGAAGTAACAACATAACAGAGGTGAGCTTCCGGCAGTTCTGAAAACTGCTATACCTCAAAACTGGAAAGATACTAGTATGCAGAGTAGACTGTTCGGAAGTTCTGATCAGTTCAGTACCTTGCTAAGCAATAACACAGACAGCTTCCCTGTCGATTGAAATGGAGATTTTTTTACAAAGAAGATGCTGATAAGATCTGCAAAGCGTAAAATGACAAGTAATATGTGAAATTCATAAAACAATGCCATACAATGTTGAAACTCAGGTAAATGCATCAAGTTACTGTGCAGCTTCATGAGACAGTTTGGTGACGATTGCATAAGTTGGAGTGCAGCTGACAAGAAATCATGTAGTACGTGTTTGGAGCTCTCAGCTGACAGGATTTTTTTACCAACAAAATATTATATCTGTAAAACCATCATCACTGATTTGTAACCAAATACCACCTCTGATGGAAATTTTCAAAATTGCACATGCCCTGCAAACCTCCACTATAACAAATTGCACACTTCTCTATTTAAGCAAAACAGAAGCTATATCTTTCGGCTATATTGTTGATTTCCAAAGTTGAACCACAAGCTACAGCTATTAAGAAACCCAAGAACCTTAGTTCAGTCCCAAAGTTTGATGATAAAACAATTACAGAATTACGATTTTAGGCTGACAAGGGTATGTTGGACATACCTATTTAATGATAACCTGCGATATGAATTGGGTGCACCGATACTGTATGACGGTATTCTTCCGAAGTTCTTATACAATATTAAGTTTCATTAAGCGACACCAATTACGGCAAAATCAACAACACCACTTATTGGTACCAATGTAGCACTGAATTTGGAAAACTCCAAACTTATATATGAGTAGTATATCGGTACCAATAAAGCACGAGTCTCGTTTGTTCCACAATTATTCTAGGGCTCTGGTGATATTTTCTTCCTCACACCCAAACTAGCAATGTACACCCACCGAGTCTTGATGAGTGATGCCGACAAAACATATGTAGAAGCCTAGGAGAACAAACATAAGAACACCTGCACAAGAAGCCATGAAAATTGTTGAATGCAAAAACACCTGGGAATCATAGCATTGTAGTAGGGAGTGGGAAAATTGCAAACCATAATATTAGTAGCAGAACACCCAAGTCTGATTATTGCACAATCATTCCATAGTAATCGCACTAGGCAGGTACACCACCAAGTCTTCATGAGTAATACACTGATACCCACCACCGAAATTCAAATGCAAAGTATGTAGAAGCCTACTAGAACAAACATAAGAATACCTGCACAGAAAACCAGAACATGTCGATATTTGAAATTTTTCATGATTTTCGTCTAGAAAGTAAATCAAAGAAACTCCCAAAAGGCATTTACTGAAAATCTAATATAGCAGGAGTACGAGGGATGTTGTTATAGCAGCAGTGAAGTTCCAGTTAGATGTACTTATCGGATTTATTAGAAATGAAGAAGCTGGCCATAGTATTTGTAGCGTGGCACCAAAGTCTCATTCAATCATGAAGCATACCATGGTAATATTTTGATCCTCACACCCGAACTAGACAAGTAAACATGTGGATCTTGATGAATTACTCCCAATTCGAATGCAAATTATGAAGAAGAATACAAGAACAAACATAAGAGTACCTGGCACAGAGAAGCAAAATATAGAGTGAATACATAACAGATTTCGTGAAATTGTTACAGGAACAGAAACAAAGAAACTCTGGAAAGGCATTGAATGATAATCATATAGGTCTTTCAACTTGTGAGAAGACAAGGACCATGAAACAGAGCATAAGTAATGTTCAGTAGAAAAAATTTCACAAGCGCAAGAAGAAAATGGTATTCTGCTATGGCAGGAGCATAAGTGGATGTTGTTGTATAATTGATAAGGTTCCGGTTTTTACCAGATTTATGTACAGGAAGGAAGAAGGTGGCAAGCAAGTGTTCTACAAGGCTAGAAGAATGTACAAGGGATCTCCAAGGCAGTGCCCTGCATCATAGATGGAAACAAACAGTGGTCAGATTATTTTGCAGTGGGTAATGATGGGATTTGGGAAGTGACGGGCACAAGCAAGAAAGTTGTTGTCGGTACCTTGGGTCAGTCTCCATATTCCGGTATGATTTTTGGGATGGTTCCCACTAACCTCTTGCGCTGCTCTTTCAGCTCCTCGTTGCCACAGTACCGGACAGCTAACTCTTGCAGTGATTTGGGGAGGCCATCCTTGGGCAGCGACTGGACAAATGGACATGACCCGACCTCTAATCGCTCGAGGTTGGTCAGCTTGTGCAGCCCTGCAGGGAGGTGCTGAAGCTTGCTGAAATTTCTAAACTGGAGTCCCTGGATGGAGACGAGGAGGTGTAGGGCGTCCTCTTGCTCCTCGGTGAAGCGCTCCACCTCGTAGTAGTAGGTCCCATAAAGGGACAGCTCTGTCAGGGAGGAAGACAGGAAGCTGCAGATGGGCACAACAAGGAGTCCCACGACGTCATCTGTCCAGAGCACCTGCAGTTTGGATGGGGAAACAAGCTGCTGCTCTTCCCTGCCTCCATCCTCCTGCAGCAGCGCCCGCCTGGGGTTGGGATCCCATCCAGCAAAGAATCTAGGGCTGCCACGGACGAATAAATCTCTGAGCTGTCCCCCGGTGGTAAGGAGAGGGCCCCAGGCCCTTGCACCTTAGATCCTCTCCGCAATCGTTCAAATCCAATCTGGTGAGAAAGGTGAGGTTTGAGAGGGACTCCAGCGTCCCCATGCCTTTCACACCAACAAGCCAGAGCACTTGCAGAGAGGACGGGAAAAGGCAGCAGGAAAACGAGTTGATGGCAGATAGGAACTTGGGGCAGTCAAAAATTGCTAACTTCTGGAGGGATCGCAGGGCTTGGAGCCTGTCTCCTCCTTCTCTGGCAGCAAGAAAAGTTGAAAGGACCAGCTCAGGGCAATAACAGATGATCAAGACCCGTAGTGAGTCAGAGAGATGGGCCGGGAAGAGCAGCAACCCATCTCCTTCTTTTTCCACCTCTGATGCTGCTGCTGCTGCTGACGTCACATCCACCCCCACTGCCAGTTGTCTTATGTTTTTACACTCGTTGATATTCAATTCGGAGAGCCTTGGGAGGTGGGTGAGGAGCTCTGTCAGCTCCTTCCCACTAGCACCACGTAATTTACTGACCCAAAGACTCTCAATAGGGAGCTGATAGTGGACATCACCCTCACCTCCTAATGGCCCAACCAGGCCATCTGAACTCTCTACATCCAATTTCTTCAGTGAGGTTAGCATCACAAGGTGCTTCAACTCCAGAGGAGGGCACTTCTTCAGTGTCAGCTTCTTGAGACCTGTCACGTTACTGAATGCTAACAACTGATCTAAGCTATGCAGATCATCCACCCCAGTAATATAAAGCTCAGATAATGAGTTGTACACAAACTCCTCTAGTAGCTTTACATCACTTATGATGACACTACACAGTGTTTGGGTCCAGTGGATATGACCCACTAACAACAATTCTGGACATGACTGTATCCAAAACTCCTTCAGTTTTGGAAACCAATCACTGTTCCTGCAGCCTTGATCTGGTTTAGAGTAAAGGTTTGAAAGTGGAAACTCCGAGAGTTTAGGGCAGTCTGTAATAATCAGTACTTGCAAAAGAGGAAACATATGAGCGTCCTTTGATGATACCCACTTTTCAAAGCTTTCCAAGCCAACAAGTTCAAGCCTTATTAGATTGCAAAAGCTTTGCTCTATAACAAACTCCTTCATTGTAGCAATACCCTTCAATATTACTTTACAAAGACCCAACATCTTCCCTAAAGAAGGAAGACATTTCCAGGAAACACCAACAAGGTGAAGAGATTCAAGAGCGTCAACAGTGAGCTTATCACCCAGCCATGTTGAATAAGGTAGTGATACCACTAGCGAGCACGATGGTCCAATGCCTGATTCAGCTCCACAAATTCCCTGTACCTAGGATCAAGCTCATTGCTAGCTAGCATCAAGATAGATCCCAACATAACAACCCTCCGTCCCCGGAACGGCAGCCGGAATGTGACGGAAAGGAGGGTCATGAGCCGTGAGGTAGGGGCAATCATGGCTGTAATTGTTAAGAGCATTATGAGCAGCCTCCTGAACGGACTGCTCTATACAGTCACCCCTACACCTTGGGAAATGTACTGCACCTGACCATAGGCACGGTACTCCTTGTACACGATGTACTCAGGATACCATGGGCAACCCTGGTTAGACAGGGCGGCTACAAGGAGAGCGGGAAACCCAGAAACATCCTCACACCGGGGCATGCGAACAACCAGTCCAGAGTGAGTGAGGCATCTGGAACAACAGAATTACAAAACATCAGTCTGATAGAAGGAATAGAACTCGTGACATAGTGATAACCCCCAAGAGCAAGGGATCACTGTAGCACCTCTCAATGTGGAAGTAAGGTATCGATCCGCAGGAGCAAGAAGGAAAAGTTATCTATTCCCTACAACTAAAGTGTCACAAGTTTTAGTTGATTATGCACTAAACAAGTTTAGAGAACAAGATGGTTGGTTTGATGGATGTAAAAGTGTCCCAATCCTCTTCTTTGCAAGAGGACAAGACAAAGGTAGTAGCAAGCGAAAGCTCTCAAAGAGAGAAAGCCCAATCCTCTATGTAGCAAGAGGACAAGCTCAAGTGTGTTTTTCTTATAGGAACAATGGACATGGTTCATGGGTTCACTTAATCCTCTCTCTCTCTCATCTACGGTCATCATCATGTTATAGATAAAGTACACACAATGGTCATGTTTTAATGGTAGCTTTTTATGACGGCTATATGTCATAAAACACATAGTTGAAAGAAATAATCATTTGTGTTGCTAGGTCACCCCTCGCAAGGCTAGCGTGGTTTCTCTCACTCCCACATCATACTCTTTCTTTTTACCCCCAGATAAAGGACGTTGGGCGGTACTGTGTCACTCAATACCTATGCCGTGTCACATCGGCCATCCCGTACCCACATACATCATACTTCAAAGTATGACAAATCACAAAAGCTCCAACACAACGGTAAATGCATAACAAATCATCTCACACCACAATATTCACCACAAAGGTATTACATAGATGACCGTAATCATGTTCAGCAGCTCATATGGTACTAATTAGTGAAGCTCAAGAGAGAGGAGAGATACAAAAGTTACCACCACAAACCCTAGTCCAGGAGGTGGACTACTCCCCCTTCATCATAGTGATGACGGTGAAGAAGTTCTTGCTGTAGATGTTGATGATGAACACGCCGGAGGGGGGTGGAGCCCTCCGGAGGCGATTCCGGCGGCGTTTCCCCCCTCCGATCTTCTCTGGCAGCAGCCTTCTGTCTCTCTATTTCGTGGTTCTGTGTTTCTCCGCCGCCTCCTTTCGCGAAACGCCAGGGGACCTTTTTTATAGGCGTTTTTAGGTCAAGATGGAGTCGGTGGACGAAAGATCGACGGCCACGGAGCTCCGAGGGGGAAAAGAGCTAGGCCCATGCGGCCAGGTATTTTAGGCCGCGTGGGACCCTCCCATTTCCAGCCTGTTGGGCTTCTGGTCTTCAATTTAAGCCCATTGCGTTCGTCTCAAAAATTCTGAACCGTGCTCTTTGGCCTTGCCCTTTTTGGAGTCCCGAAGCTCCCGGAAAGTCTGAAACACTAAAAAAGACGTTTTCTGGAAAAAACAGGGTTAATTCCAAATAAATGGGAAAACTATGAAATATTCCCAAAATCATTATAAAACATTGATATAACCCTTGTATGATGCAAATATGATTGGAATATAAGCAATTAAAGTGCAAAGTTCATGTATGCATTTTACATGCATCACATAGCAACCCTACACGAATTCCTATAAGAAGAACCCAACCATTAAGATCTTGTGGTTTGAAGTAACAGGTCAACTAGTTCAATAACGACCCACCCACGGGGCACCTAATTTTTGAAGGACCAGAAGAGCTAGTAAACTTTTTCAAATCAACTCGAGGTAAGATGACTCAGAGATGGACCGATACCAGGTAAGGAGTAAAAAGAATCCTAAGCAGGTTTTTGCAACTCATTATTTCAAAATAATTTTCGTAACCACTAGACTCAACATCGACCAATAGCAAGAGCTTCCTACAGGCAGTCCTGCTCTGATACCAGAGCTGTCGGCACCCCGACCTCAGAATTATACATAGATGCTATGTGTCATTGGTCATGCTACGTAACCGAGGCTTACTGGGGTTACCACTCCCAGGCCGAGTAAACATTGGCAGGCGTGCCCGGCATGGATCATCGGCACCACAACCCCTCGATTTCGGCCATATCCAGACATAGCTAAAACTGCATAACAATGAGCCCGAGAACCTTGCCTCTCAACCGTGAACTTTATATCCATAGACGCATCATGCACGGGATACGGCGGAACAACTGGCACACAAGAGACTCTATGACACGAAAGCAAATATATTACAACTCTTAACAGAGTAAAGATAGCAAATTACACTCAGAGGTCACAAACCCAACAATACATCATTCAGAAAGCAAATTATGTTGTTCTACACGACAAGATCCATCATATGGCCTAAGAGGCCTAACCAAACGACATACAACCAGTTGCTCCAATGTGTCCCAGGCTGCCACCAGGGAGCCCCAAACTACTCTTCGACGTCCACGTAGAATCCACCATCGTTACCTGGAAACTCCTCTACTGAAAATATTCAACAAAACAATGTTGAGTATAGGGTACCCGCAAGTTTATAGAGCTACTATCTCGATGCTTGGCTTGCAAAGCTTTCTGTGGGGTTATTTTGCATAAAGCCAAATTTCCATTTTCAAAAGAACCAACTCATGGCATCGACTACTCATAATATTTTCAAAGGGGATAAGATAGTAAAATCTCCAACTCTTTTGATGAGTTGTATCCACCAGAATCTTCATCATCTGCAACTATCCACTAAGGCAACCTCCTCGATTCACCCTCGAGGAAATAAACCTTGCACTCGTAAGTTTTCAAAGTTTTACTATTTTGCTCAAGTATTTTATGATCTTGTCATCATTCCCAAGTTGTCCATAACCGTTGACATGGCTTTTCAAAAATATTTATCCCTGTAGGGGTGTACAATTTTACCCACACGTACCGTCCGGCTCCTTGCCAAATTATTAGCTCTCTTCCTGGGAAAGCCGACAGAGTGGGCGCGGTTACAACCTTTACCTTGTGTAAGCCTATCCATGGGGCATCGGTGTGCGGAAGTCCAGGTTCAGTGCCGCTAGCACCCTGGACCGTGGCCACGTTCCTATACACCATCATCATCCATCTTCCAAAACCTTTTCTGTCATCACCACGCACACCCAAATGGGAAGCCCGAACTAGAGGACCAATGGATAGACCTTCACAAGTTAGTTAATCGATAGGGGTTCCTAGCCCCACGTGTGGATGCACGCTCGTCTTGGTTCAAGAGGTAAAGAACTCGGGTCCTAGGCGGCAAGAACGAGACAAGGCACCATCAATCCATAGTGGCCTCTCATCCAAGCCTTTAATCATTTTTATTATTTATCACACATTTCCACGCCAGCTTAACATACTTGTTTCCTCTGCAACTCTGATTCATCAACCAGACGATCAGAGCAAATAACTAAGCATGGCTAAGCATTTATACAACATATATAGCTCTAGCGATGCCAAACAAGCCTGGATATGTTAGGAATGGAAACAGGTAAAGGCTATCAGGATGATTACTGCAAACTATAGGATAACTCTATTATTAACCAAAAAATGACATTGGAATCGAGATGCAAGTAATATAGTGGACCAAAATACTTGGAGTAAAACATGGGATCAGAGATGCTCAAAAGTGGTTTTACGCTTGCCTTGCTCTGTGGAGTAGTCGTACTGCTCGTCAGGGTACTGCTGACCACTCTCGAACTCGTGACCTACCGGGGAACAAAACAACACCGGAAAACCGGAGAACAACACTCAATACACATATGAAAGTGCAATACACACAATATGATGACATGACAAATTAATGCACAGAAATTAACCTTGAAACATCATTTACAATTTAACCCAAAGAATAATTATTGCAATATTTGGAATAATCCCCATGTTTTATTAAATGTCCAATTGTTCTTCTACTTAAATACAGTACTGAATATTTGAGCAAACATGCATGAAAAAGGAACCAATGGATCGATCTTATTTTTCTAAACATTTTGACATATTATTTGCAATTTTCCGAGTTCGTATGAATATTCTATGGATTTTCAAAGTTGATGTTCAAATCTGCTATTTTAATTGTTTTTAATAAACAGCAATATAGTTTATTTAATTGATCCTGATTCTTGTACTATTAGGTAGGGCTTATTTTTCTGAGAATTTTGTATCTTATTTGCAGTTTTCGATTTTATTTGAATTTCCTATGAATTTTCAAAGTTCACAAACGTTTCTGCCTTTTCTGTATTTTTCTGGAAATTGCCCAAAACGTTTTGCACCCAGGGACCAGCTAGCCACAGGGACTGACCGCTGGGCCCGAGGCCACGGTGGCGTCCACGTGGGCGATTTGGCCCCAACGGGCAGGTTTGACCATGGGCGCGCGTGCACGGCGGTGACCGCGACGATGGTGAGCAAGGGCGGTCATGAGCATGTGCGCATCGGATGGGAGGGACTACGGGGAGGCTACTGGCAGTGCTACGGACCAAATGGTCACCGGAGACGAGCACAGCGACGAGCTACGGCGGCGGCAGAGCACGGCGAACGGCGATTCACAACGAGAGGGAGGGAATGGAGATGTCCCGGAGGACGGTGAGCTCACCCTCGACTTGTGCGTGTGCTTGGTGGGGACGAAGGAGGTCGGTGACGGCGGAATCAATGGCAGCGGAGCTTTGGCCGGAGGCTGGGAAGACGACGTCGTGCGCGACGATTCGGGGCGGCTTGGTTCGATTGCTTGGACGGAGAGGAAGAAGACGACATGGCGGAGCTCGTGTGCCTGTTCGATCTGCTCGGAACGGCTTCAATCGCCGGCGACAAGCTCGGCCATGCCGGCTAGGGTTCGGCGCGATGCGGGAGAGACCGAGCGAGGGAGGGAGAGAGGACAGAGGGCGCCATGGTGGCCTTCTTATCCACTCGTCCAGGTCGGCAGCCGGCGGCGATGGTCGACGCGTGGCAGCGGCCGTGGATGCTCGACACGCACGACCACAGTGCGCGGGAGGAGAGAGGAGAGAGATGACATGTGGTCCGCACCTGTCAGAAATCTTTCTTTTTCTGCCTCTATTTTCTGTAATTTAAAAACAGCAGCCTTCACAGATTTTATTGGGCCATTTAAAATTCACCAAAAATAATGGAAAAATTTATGGAGACTCCCAATATTATAAGGAAGCTCCCCATAATTTGTATTTGAGTTTTTGAACTATTTTTTGTGTCATTTAAATTCATGATTAGTTTATGCCAATTTAGGGTTTTCTCTTTATAATTAAATTGGAAATTTTCTTGTATCTCTAAAATCATGAAAAGGAATCTTGGAACTTCCTTGACAAATATGAATGGTCAAGATATTTTTGTTTTGTCAAATTTGAACACTTTTCATAGAATTGAATTTAGGAGAGGAAAATGTCATAATTTAATGTTTCCAATTTTTCTTCTTTTTCTTGGGCATTTTATTAAGGATGCAAATGACATTTAGTTAACATTAACACTTTATTACAAAAGTGGTCTGTTACAGGTTTGACGGCGGATTGTCTATCATGGTGCGGTGGCGGATGCGGTTATGCCGGTCTCCTCTGCTCCCCGCGGTTGCGTTGGGGGAGATGCTGGACGGTCAGTTTGGACGCTGGTGTTGATTTGTCCTTGAGTTTTGATAGCAAAATCTGCAGTACACTCTCGGCGCCCTCGGATACCGGCCGACTCTAACGGCCATCTGGTGGCCTGTTTCATCGGAGATATCTCTAACATAACTAAGCTCCCAAGGATTGGTGAGCTCTGGTTACTCCACCGGTTTACACGCTTGTGATTCTTTTGAATCAAGGATGGATTCATCTCATCTGTCCGTTTAGTCGGTTTAGGTATAGTCGGTTGAGGGTCAAACTGGTCTCTCGCACGTCGTTTCCCCGGGTTTCTCGAACCCTCGCCACACCACACAGACACGGCCACGTGCAGCCCACAACCGCGCCCCACCGCCACACGCCGGATCCCTATCCCCTCTTCCGCGATGATGCAGTGATAGGCAGCGACGATCCTGGAAGGACCAGACGGCCCGGAGCTGCGACGGCATATGGAGGCGCTGGGACGCCTGTGGGTCTGGTGGTATTAGGCCTCGCCCTCCCCAGCGCGTCAAACCTCCACGCGGCGCGAGATCGATTCGTGACCTAGCTCTTCTCTAGGCACCGCAGAGCAGGGACGGGCGCTGCGCCGCCACCACATCTCCACCCATCGCCGGCATCCTCACGGCGTCGGCCCGTCTCCGTCCTGGCCGCATCTGAGCATCTCCGACCTGGGCCGCCGCCGTGCCGCCACATCCCCGACTCGGTGTCCTGGTCGTCGGTGGATCTCCGTCTCGGGCTGCCGGCGAATCTCCGTCCCCGCCACCGCCATGCCGCCGCACCACCACCTGCAGACGGTCGACGGCCGAAGCCACGCCTGGAGAGTTGAGTGTGGCGACACGATGAACGTCTGCCTGTGTTACTGCGCAGCCCGGACGTTGTTTCTTCTTCTTCTCATGTATGGATGCAATGTAAGGACCTTCCCCTGCCTTGTTTCGGTTTTTCTCTTCTGTACTTCTGTGCATATTGTGCTACTGCTACTCCCTACTATTGTGTTTAGCTGTCAGTGCATTAGTTAATAATTTGCTGTAAGGCCACTCGAATAAAATAATTTGATGTAAGATTGAGAACTGTATTTAGAAATTTGCTGTTTGAGAATAGAGAATGATGAACTGAGAGTGGCTGAGACGGTCCACTGATCCCGTCGACATCCAGCATTCCAGCTGAGGACAGAAACGGTGATTTCCCCTTTTAGTATATTTTCTCTGTCACCTTAATAAGCTATACTTGAACCAGATCTGGTAATTGCAACTAAGATATATTTCTGTTTTTAGGCATTAAGATGCAGCAAGGTGTACGTTTTTTATCCTTGCTCAGATTATAGCATACAGGTGTAGTTTTCTTAGAGATTATATGAACTATGATGGTCGGTGCTGTCTAGCCGTATTGGATTTGTGAATCTGTGGCAAAAAATGTTCCATCAAATATTTTATTTTATTTATCTATACAGATCGTGTTCTTTTTCAGATCAACTTCCCTCTCTCATCTGGGCAAGGATGTATGCCCACAGCTAGATCCACTTGGATTCACAAGGTCATACTCTTCTTTGTTCGCTGAACTATTTATGTTATCTGGAAATCTAGCTAAAGAGTTATCCACAAAGATATAACTATGTAGTACGTCAGGCAATTAATCATGTAACTACATGTGTCATACCCTGTTGTATACACGACGGAGCATTGTTTCTGCAACTAAACGTGACAGTTTGATGCTCACTTTGGTTTGTACCGAAACTGTAATTGAAAAAATGATTGTTTTATTTTATATAATTTTGGTTCGGGCAGAAAACATGTCACTCTAATGCAAGTTGTTCATAGGCTCATAGGCTCTGTAGGGAGATGGTTATTTTTAAGTTGAACTTGGGGGTTCAGGATTGTTTTCTATTTTCTAATTTTGTACCATCCGCCACTTCCATTTAGAAGTGCTTCAGTTTACTAAAATATCATAAAGAAGTGGAATCGATATTATCATCATGGCATGAAACTTAGATTTAGTGTTTCTGCTTAGTTGTGTCCTACCACTTCCCTACATAGATAATGGAAACCACATTTGACAACCAATTGAGAAAGAATGTGCAATTGTTTTTGTTTACATGTCATACATGTCTATCCATTTACAAAGGTTCTCTGATGATGCTTTTATTTGTACTTCGTTTGCTGGATATCATGTTTGTATTTAACTGTCGACTTGCCTAACTTTGTTCAAGTTCAAAACCATGCGTACAAACATTCATCAAAAATATGTTTGTATAATTATATGAGATAGTTTACAGATGAAAGAAAGAGAACCTAGAGAGCTGGAGGGAGAAGGAGAAGCTGAAAGCAAAGAAGAAAGCGAAACGCGGGGAGCTCTTGCTTAAGCAGATCTCTATGTGGGTTGCTGAAGATAAACTGGAAAACAAAGTCTTCAGGCTATCTTGCATACCGCACCTCTCTGAGGTAGATCCATGATGTCAGTTGAAATGTTATTGCTCTCTTTTCTTAGTTCATTCTAAAATTAATGACCATTCGTATTTTTTCAGATAGCTAAAATGTTGATAGTAAAATTGCTACCTATTACTGTGTTAATCAAGAAATATTATCGATAATGGATGTTACTTGGACTGTTTATGAATTTATAATGCAGAAGTGTTTGGTCCTGATGTAAAAACAATCTCAAACAACAAGCACATAGGCCACTAGCCAACAGAGTGACACTCAGTCCTCTTATCTGGATGTAATTGCAGATGTCTTTGCCACACAAAGTTTAGACAGTTTTTATGTTTTGTTCTCACTGAGCTAATGGAGGAATGGGAACTGACAAATAAAAGGGGCTACAACATTGCTCGAAGTGTTGTAGAATTTTATGTCGTGTGTATTACAATCAAGGGAATGAGCTCCTCAAATTTAGGCAGCGCAGCAGTATGTAGTTTTGTGGTCAGGTCCCAAGAGTTCAAGGTATATGTAATGTTACTTAAACCCTATTTACCATAGCTAGAGCACAGTTTTCTGTGAACTAATGCATAAATTATTGGGTTCAGAAGACCCAAAATTAAAGTAATGCGTTTTTGGATGACACATTATGCTTTTTTTACCATCCACAAGATTTTAGAAGTAAGTTCCTCAGCTATGGGCAGGCTAATAGACACACCTATTAGGTAGAGCATGAGCCTTGCGGAATATTCACTCTAGAATCTTATGTCATCTTAAGTCAGAAGCCACTGACAGTTCAAGCGCAAGCTGGGTGCTATATACTGCAGGTAGCTAAGGTACTTCATGTTTTAATCGCATTTGTAAAAAAAGATGAGACAACTTCAAATCAAGGTAAAGTAGCACACTCAGTATTCAAGTATGTGTGATACGGTCATGCTTTGTGAAAGAAGTCTACAAAATCAGCAAAATTCGGTAAATGGATCATAGAACGTAGTATGAGATTACAATAGAGTGGAGATGATCTTGATTCCAAGGATTTAGCAATTTCTTCTTTAATTGTCCTGAAGCACATTTGAATGTATTTATAAGGCTCATGTACTTAGATAGTCATAGCCCTGAGACATGCAAAGCCAGACTGAACATTAGAATGTATTTTGGTGCAGAACACGTAATAAGAGAACCACATAGCCACACTGTTGAATATGTTTTACATGTCTATGCTTGCATTCCCTGGGCTTTTCTTGTTTGTTGTAATCACCCTAGGAATATGCTTCAAGTTGAGTAAACGTCATGATCATTGGGATATTGCTACCATTAAGTTCCCTGATAGAGCTATGACATGTTCTCTCAACTCGATTTTGGTTGGAGCCTTGAGCAAGACGAATGCCCAAAAATCATGTATTCAGCTGCAATGTTTTGCAGTCGGCAGGTACAGCCTCACAGGGATTAGTACAAGTAGGTTTCTCCTGATGACTGTCTCTTTAGCTGCTCAAGATGCTTTCGTAACTTTGCCTTGCACTAATGTGCATCAATATATTCTCTGGTGCAGGAAACTTAATACCATATCCTAGAAAAGGCAGGATGGATCATGAATAGATGGAAGCTTGTCTGTGGTTCCTAGAATTATATTGCAGTTGTCTAAACAGTAATGGTCAAGTTTGAAAATTCAGGTTTGAAGTCTCGTGTTGATTTGTTAAGCTGGGTGAAGATCAAGGTGAACTATCTCATGGGATTATTCTTGCTGCATCTTCTTGCTTGTTGAGAGAGAGGCACTGAAGATATTCACTGGTATCCAGAAATTGTTATCTGGCCATCACAGTGTGGTTACTTTGATATATATGGTTGTTTATAGATCACAGTTCTTCAAAGTATCTTGATTCTATATTCACGGATCTGAGTGACTATCAGGATATGGAAATAGGATGTGAATTCTGAAATGAGATGTTCTATGTTCCAGGTTCTTTGCATTTAGCAAACTTTGGAAAAACACCAGCAAGCCGCTGCAAAAAAGTGCAAAGAATACACCATCATTTCCAATTATCCTTTGGGCTTGTTTCAGGTACTTAAGTATACAATGTAACTTCAGGTGACAACTAACATGTACCACTTCCTGGCAAAAAAAAAGAAAAACTAACATGTACCACAACTGCATCTGAAGGTTGTAACTTCCAAGTCGGTAGAGCGTCACATGTTATTAGGGTCGGTCCATCTCTGCCATGCAATATTAATTTATATGATATATAGTGAGTTGTTCATTAACTCGATTTTACCATATTGACAGTGTGTCATCAATCAAATAAAATCATACAGCTTGTGCTCTCCGGGCGCGGCAAAGCGCGCCATTTTCTTCTAGTGATTCCCTATGCATGCATGGTCCACGAAACAATTGAAAAGACGCGTACGATCCGGGACGGAACCACGTCGCCGCTTCGCTGAAAAATTAAAACTGAGCACGCATGCTTCCCGGACACGTGTTGCTAAAGAATCTGCACGGCCGCAAGTTGCCGCTTTTCTTACTGACTGACTGACTGATTGATTGATTGATTGGTGTGCTAGTGCAGTACAGTGGGCTCAGCGTTTGAAACGTTCAAAGGCGCCCGTGCTTAGTATTCTCGTTTTCGAATCGCGTGTGGTTGTAAAACATGCGTAACGAATCAGTACAACCTACAATCGAGCTAGGATTTCTGGTCTGTGGTTAATCCACATTTTAGGCCCACAGACCAGTGACTCGATCAGCTTAGCGATATGGTCCTACCTGTCAACCTCAGAGATCTCGTTTCTTTTCAGTCCGCACCAATGATGAGTTCACAAGTGGTTTGTTGTCTCGTGGGGCCCGCCTTACGTCGGTTTGCTCCCGTGGCTCGTGGAAAACAGAGGGCTTTCGGCGATGCGGATGTTTGCAACTAGCACGGAGAAATGTCGCCGCCGCCGCAGTTTTCTGCTCCGCCTCCGTCCCGAGCTATCAGCTCTGCCGTCGCAGGCTCAACTCTTTGACCGGAGCCCAGAGGTCCACCGCTGTATTGATTCGGCTGGCACCGTTTGTTGGCGTCGTCTTCGTCTCCGGCTAAGGCACGGTAATCTCCTGCTTTTCCCCTTTCCCTCAAGCTAGGTTTCAGACGTGAGCTAAATCGCGGATTTCACGTGCAGATCTCTGCCGCTCCTGCCGATGCCGTTGTATAGGAGAAGAAAGGGATGTTGTGGATGAGAGGAAGCGGGAGTTGCGCCGCTGCGGAGAAAAGGGAGGGCGGAGAACCTCCGCGCGGAAAGGCATGACGGGGCCAACAGTAGGAGAGAGGGAGTAGAGACAACGCCTCCGCCCGGCCGCTCGATTCCAGCGTGCTTCCGTCTCAAATAGGTTTGTCTCCTGGTCCTGGCTTTGTTTCATAAATCTAGATCGAAAGATAGGAACCTAGGGGAGAGAGGAAGATGAGCTGTGGGGTAGATCGATGCATCCTTCTTGCTGTGTCGTACTCACATGTTCTTCATCCCGAAGCCGATCGAAACCTCCTAGCGCCCCTTTGCCGAATCTACAAAGGGGTACCTAGTACTCCCGGTGTCCGTGATCCACGACACGACAATCATGAAGATCTTCAGCGGCTTCACTTCGAGGTCATCATCCAACTTCCCATAGGTAAGAGGGAACAACTCTGGAAAGATTGATCTTCATGAAGAGCAAGTTTCTCCTAGTCAAATCTTGGAATGAGATTTTGAGCAGCTCTTGAATTGACAGTTACTCACGTCAAGATAACTGAAGATTTTGGAGGAAGTTTCAAGTTGGTAGATAACTGTTTCTCAGAAGGATTGAGAGTATGAACTTTGCACAAGACGTAAGTGTCTGAGCAAAAATGTTGAAACTAGATTCCAACAGATGAGAAGGTAAACCTCTACTAGACGGTTTGAGTAGAATTTCCATCACGGATGAGCTACAGACCAGCAAAACCAAGTTGTTGAACTATTTTTGACACTAAAGGGTCACTCTTTGGGTCAATCAGAAGATAAAAAAGGAAAGATTGTCTTGGATAGGGGGTGACTCGTAGGAAGACATGGAAGTCACATCATCTTGGTCTTCTGATTGATTTACTAAGATCATGATATCACTTCACCACCAGGATGAGTATATGAGAGGATCCAGGTACTGCGAGGAAGAACCCTTTTCTCAAGCTTCAAAGGTTGGCATAACAAGACGTTTGCCACATGTTAAAGCTTGACTAAAAGTCTGGGACCTCAGGGGACTGACGAATTCACACAACATGTGAGTTGATTAGAACTTCAAGTACAAACAAAAGAGAAGGGGGAGAGCACTGGTCAACGACCTATTAGAGGGTAAAGCCACGGAGTGGAATTCTTCTTGAGATTCAGATCTGGGTAGGTGTATGATACTTCAAACTCAGCATGTCCGAATAGAAAGTTTGCAATAGTTACCATCAAGGTAAGGTCGCTAGATTCTCAATAGATGGACTATAGTGTCAAGCTCCAAAACATGAGCTAGATTGCGAGACCGATGTGGTCGCGATAGCCAAAAGGCAGTTGCGCCCATATGTACTTGTTGCAATGTAACACAACTGAGTCCTTGTTGGGAAACACCAAACAAGATGGTGAATTTCGAGAACTTCTCATTCTTGAGCAAATCAGTCAGTGGCTTAGTGTGCATAGAGAAACTATTCAATGCAATGGAGGTATCAACCTACCATCCCAAGAATGTCTCACATATGCATGACCGACTTGAGACGATCCCCGAGGAAACAAGAAAACTTTGCTCAGATCCACAGCGACATCCTTCAGCAGATGCACGTGAACTAGCGAAAGTCACTTCTAGCATCCAGAACGCATACCTTGCGATGACACAAAGTTGGTTCAAACAAGTTTCCAAAACTACTGTCCAATGTTCAATATGAACCTCGCCAAACATGGAGGAAATAAGAATGTCATCGATTGGCTCAACAACAAACTTATCCAGATACTCCAAGAAGATGGAATCATATGTAGTATGAACAAGGCAAAAGTATTGGTTTGATCGAAGGAAATGAAGTGTACTCCGGCAAAGCACCACGAGTAGAAACACCATCAAGATAGTACTGGGGACTGAGTTTGATTTGACGATAGCCCAACTCAAACCAAAGGTTGGCAAGATAGTAAATCCACATGGGAGATACTATCTCGCTTCAACACGATAAACTAGACATCCTTTTGAGAATGAACAAAGTCGAATAGTGTTTTTGTCTTTCAACTCTCCAAGTTATTGTCTATGCTCAACCAATTAGTTCAGGGGTATCCAGCACGATTCTTTGGGGATTGGAGCGGTTTAGCAAACTAGCTTACTCACTAACTCGACATCACGGTCAGGTGACATCCTGGCAATACTTCTATAAAGACACCTATGATATCACGAACCACCGTATGTCACTAAGTTCAGGAGGAGTTTTGCTTTTCAAGGCAAAACGATGTGGTCTTGAGAGCTTTGGCATAAACCTAACTCTGACCGAAGATGTGTGTCTGATCAAAAGGACTTGGCAACACATTCAAACTTGGCTTAGTGATCGGGTAACCAATCACGCTAAGTGACATCGATGTCCTTGGATTTCAAAGCAATAAGAATTGCTAAGAATATTTTATGGCTACAACAATTTTCACACCTCATCATTCTCGAGCAGCAAGCGACTCGGAGAATAGGTGAGTAACGAGGTGTAAGAACATCACTTCATCAAGAAGGCCATGAGACTCATCACGACCTCTTGGTGTTGAAGTGTAGGATGCAACCCATTGGTGACACTTTGGGTACATCGAACAACCTATACCTATGGATCATACATGCCATGTTAGTGAACCTACACAATCACTGAACTTGGTATGATTGAAGTGCCTTCATATCAAGAAGTAAAGGAAGGTATGTATAGAAATAAACAGAACAAAAGCTGATGAGGCCTCTTGATCTGATGATTACCACACTTTGACCTGGTCCTAGAAATGGACGAGGTACTGGAGTTTGTTTCTCCTGACATCCCGAAGTGGAAAGATTATCATGCATCGGAAGACACCAATGCACATTTACAACTTGGCTGCCACCTGACAGATGAGGGTCGGAAAACAACTAAAGAGGAGGAACACGCTCAGGAGAATCCTGAGATCGTTGTGGATGCCCAGGTTAACACTCTTCCATGATAACCATGCTAAAGGGGTTTTACCAATGAGTGTTATGGCGGAGTCACGAGTCCAGATGCGAGACTTACTAAGAGAATTCTTGTCGTGATCCCTCTGGTTCCATGAAAGAACTTCTGCCATAGCTAGTGGTAGAATACTCACATTGCTTCCCTTGGGTTATATGACAGAACCTCCATCATATCTGGTGATAGGGGAAGTCCTCAGTTGGCGCAATTCAATCACGACAATAACCACAAGCGTGAAGGCTAACTTCAAATCTAGCCATCTTGATGCAGGGTCTGACCATTAACACCAGGATTCAACGGAAAGGATCTTGGCTGAAAGGTCACCATCATGTATTGGGATTCGCATAGAGAGCGTGATCGTCACCTAATTAAGGAAATACATGATTCAACACATTAGAATCCAGCACAATCCGGGACTTTCCATTCAACTCCTTGGGTTAATACCCAGAGAAAGGAGTAACTACTAACTGAGTGATGCACATGACACCACGAGATAGCAAGCACGATGTAACTTCCAGAAACCATACCTAACTTCAGAAGTAACCAAACAAATAAAAAGGAGGCATATAAACCTGATATGCCTTGTATGCCTTTCACCTTGTATGCCTACAACAGAATGGTGTGGAACCCACAAAGTAGAGGGATCATGATGAAAGAGGATCTCTCAGCTTAAAACCAGAGGAAGACGGAGCAAGGAACATTTTTTTAAAAAGAATTATCCATTCACTCTGCCAAAAGTGTACACGCACCATCTTTAAAAACGTGTACACGCACAGGCTCCTGGTCTTCAGATTCCCTCACTTTTTCCATTAGCACTCGATTGTCACTTTCTCCATCTGCGTTCTGTTTTTAATATTAGATAGATACTCCCTCCGTTCTAAATTAGATGACTTCTATTTGTCCACATGCGGATGTATCTAGACATGTTACAAGTATAGATACATCCGTATGTGGACAAATGGAAGTCATCTAATTTGGAACGGAGGGAGTAGAAGATAGAAGATGGATAGGTTAGGTAGAGATTAATTGAAAGCTGAGAAATAAAGAAACCATGGGATGAGAACGTCCGTCCGTGTTTCTGTCTGGGCTGATGCTATCAGATCCGATCCTTGCCATGAGATGAAAACCATGGCATGTTACATAGTGCTCCTGTCGTCAAGTAGTAGTAGGTAGTGGGGTAAATTACTTTTTAAGTTTTTTTTCTTCTTTTTTGCGAAGGAAAATTACTGTTTAAGTAGATGATGTTTCCTTGGATCTGCACTGCAGCTGAAAGCAACCTTCGACCTGCACTGCATGCCGGTGCAGCAATATTTATCCTTTGGCCACAAGGACGAGTCTCCATCCTCAGCGAGTGGGGTAATATGGAGAGCCTGCTGCCGTGGGAGGACCGCCGCTTCATCATCGAGAGCGACGACGAGGAGGATGCCAGCGACGATGGGTCCTCCTCGGACTCCTCCTCCTCCTACACCAACCAATGGCCCCAGAGCTACAGGTATATATCTCTCTCGCTCTCGTTGTGTTCTCCATCCACTAGAACTATTCTGTTGGAGTTGCCATGCGTAGCTCCTCTTCTCTCATCTCTCACAAGAACACACGCCATGAGAAAGACACAAAATACACACACGCGCACACCTCACCAAGGAGAAGTTTTGCTTTGCGGAACTGATGAACTGACTCACACCCTACTCTACTAACACACTAATCCACCTCCTGGAATCTCTCTAGATGCACGTTCAAAGCACACCGAGCCACTACTCCACACACATGCACCAAGACCTATTCTCATGCCATCTAATTGCACTGCTCAATACTTTGTCACGGCACCCCTAATACACTCCAAACTACATGCAGATTAATCTACTGACTACTGTGGACGCACTTAGCCACTAACTTAACTCCAACATGAGAAGATTAAATACCTAACATGTTCTGCAACAAGTCTTTCAGCAGACACCTCTGTTTTCTTTAGGAGATTGCCGCCTGTTCATTCATTCCCTTCTCTGCGGATCTGTACGATCCTGGATGTGGGAAAGTTGGATTTGTGTTGGGAGTGTCCAGCTAGATGATTTTCCATTTCGCCCTTTCTGTGGGCTCATTTTTGGGGTTTTGTCCGGTTTAGTTCTGGTCCCGAACCTGGTAGTGCACAACGTGTCCTATGGCAAGCTGATTCTGGCCCCAGCTCGGTACTCATTATTCTGGCCCCTCCTACTTTTCTCCAACCTTCGCAAATAGATTGTTTCCAGACTTGCAACAAATTAGATTCACTAACATGCTTGGAGAGGTACTCATACTTGCTAGTAATCTGCATGCAACACACACAAAAAAAAGAGCCAGCGGCGGCGTCCATCGTCTGATGCAAAAAAGAGGGACCAACGGAAAAAAAAAGAGCAGATCAGAAAGACAAAACCGAACCATGTTGCGTGTTTGCGTCGATTCAGTTTTCTTCTTCTTTGAAACGGGGACAAAAGCTTCGTCCCAATCAATTAATTAAGAAGGAGAGTTGACCAGTTAATTAACGGAAAAATTAGGCAAAAACCGATACAAATAGACCACATGAGGACTACCCCGAAAACATAAAACTCCAGGACTGCACGGAAGACCCGACAATCATGCCCATCACGCAACAACCACAAACCCACTCACCTCTACAACGCAAAGAAAACCCCCAACGAGAACACATCGGCTGAAGACAACAGATACCACCAAATCCATGGTGACAAGGCAAACCATGAGGACGATCCAAGTGACTGCGCTCCAACCATTAAGCAGTTGTGGACGCCTTCCTCATGGCGCCACACTTCTTGCCTATGCTTCTGAGACACTTGTCCACCTTCTTTATTTCCCCCTGACTGCCTTCCCCGACAGAAGGTAAGCGATCACCTTGCCAGATCCAGGGCTAGCCACCTCAAGGCTAGCGAGCAAGCCACAAAGCTCTTTTGCGAAAAGAACATCAAAGTTAGGTGCCAACACTAATATTTTTCTCAGAAACCTCGTCACCCACAGACACCACCTCCTCAATGGTCACGGGCGAGCCCATGTCACTCACAAGCACTATCGAAAGAGGCAAAGTGGGCTCTCCATATAGCTCCTGCAGGCGATGACTTCACTTCGAGAGGCATCCGGCAACGGAAGCAGCGGCGATGGGCAAGGCACCACGAGGGGAGAAACCTCCATAGGGGCCTACGTAGAACCAACCTGGAGCTCGAACATTGAAGACGCAACCGGCACAACATGGAGCTTGCCGAGAGCGGCCTCTGCTGCTCTTGTCAAAACACTCCCAATACGCGCAATGCAGGCACAAATCTCAGCGTGAAGCAGCGTGGTCTCCTCCACGGGGACATGATGCAAAGGAACGTCAGCTGAGCAAGCATCATCAGTGGTGCATGCGGCGGGGGAGGTGGTAAAGCAGCTCGCTGAGGCGTCGTAGAACGGACAAAAACGAGCGACATGGCCGAACCGGAGGCAGCACATGCATCGGATTGGGTCCCTGCACTCGCGAGTACGATGGCCTCTGGAAAGACACCGAAAGCAATGGTCACGCATCCACGCCGGGGGAGACGGCCGAGCGATGCAAGCAGGACGAGACACCGCGGAGAGTGGCGCGCGGCAGTGTGCCAACCACCCAAAGGATCTCCATGCGGGGAGGACGCGCAGCACACGGGAAAACGGCGGGAATCGCGTCCCGTGTGAAGCACCCGCGCCAGTCCCCCCAGCCCGGGCGCAAGGGAGAGGCCTCCTGGACGGACATGTCGCCTCCGACAATGCCGTTTGATGCCCCCCGACGCCAGAGGAGACAACGGCAGCGTCGGCACTGCGGCATCAAGCTTCTCCCGAACAACAACAGGCGGAGGGAGAGGAAGATAACCGGCAGCCTCCAGAGCTGCAGCATCATGGAACGACGACGGCAAGGGCTGCAGCTGGTCGATGGCGCCCCCGGCCATGGCAGCTTGGACGGCAGGAAGGGGAGGCGAAGCGGCGACCGGCACGGACCTAGGGCGGCGGCGAGCGCAAGCCAAGCGGCCACCATTGGTCGGGTCGGCCTTGCAGGAGGAAAGGAGAGAGCGTGTGGAGGAGGGCCCGGATCTGGTCGCGGCGAAGGCGGAGGTGGCCGGAGCAGCGAGATCGAGGCGGCAGCCGGCGCTCGCTTACCCGGCGACCAGTGCGGTCGCGAGAGCACCCTTACCCAGGGCGTGACTTTACGTAGATATATGCATGATGGAACAGGGTGTGACTTTACGTAGATATCTACTTTTCGCGAGATAGAATTTTAAATTGAGTTCCGCAATAGAATTGATTCCTGACGCGGGAATGTCGTGACTAAAGCGGAACAAAAAAAATCTCCCTACTATCGTGACCACAACGATATTGTTCATAGAATGAGCCTGAATCTTTATGGTATTTTCTTAAATAGATGGTCTGGAAAAAATGTTGGCTACGTTTTCTTAAGTTGACGTGCTTGTAACCCCAGGAAAAGCAGACGCTTACAAAATTGTATTGCATAAAACAAAAAAACCTCAACTACCACCTCACACTAATAGATCTACATCTTTTGTCCCTACTAAATTTATCACATAATGCAGCCACAAATTGTTTGCTCTGCTTATCTCATCTTAATAACAATATTTTCTTTCTCTTGTATTTTAACAGGCAATCAATCGACATTCTTAGTAGAGTGCAATCGCCCAGCCTGAGTTTTCTGGGGACCCCGACTCCAAGCAGACTGTCCAATTCTTTCCTCAACCACTCTTTTCAAGGCAAAGCCCCTGAAATCAACTCTAATATTGTCAAGCCACTTCTATGCCCGACAACAAGTGATGAACAGAAGCAACAGCAGCACGGAGATATCCGAAAGAGTTGTGAGTACCTTGTGCCATCGAGAAGACCATCTCTGCAACATATTCCACAAGATCCAAAGCCACTGGTGATTGGTCATGAGGTTTCTCCCTATCAAGAATGTTCTTACACCCAGGGAGCAATGAATGGTAAGCACCTAGTACAGGACTATGAACTTTGAGGATGAATGTTCTCCATCATGAAAATGAAAAGAAATGCTACACTTCATCGATCGATAAAAGTAAATCAATCAATAGATCCAACTATAAGTTACATGCGTGTATGGTTTTCCTGAGCCGTTTTGTTAGTTTTGTGAGCGGAGCATGAGAAATAGGGGCCTTCAATTATTGGAACTGCGGAATATTCTTGTGATGTCTAAATATCAGGTATACAGAACCATTAGTTTTTTGAAAGAAACCGCGTATATTCAAGGTAGGAATACAAACATGACTTCGTGATGATCAGAGCAGAGGTGACACGCCACCCAGCACAACAACACCAAGGACCCAAAAAAAAAACCCTGGAAACCTTGACGCTGATCCACCGCACGGACTGCCGCCGCCGACGATGCCGGAGAAGAAGAGGCCAGCCCACCACCAAACCTGGATTGAGGAGCTGCTCCACTCATGTAGAAGATTCGCCCGCCGGCGCCCCGCGACGAGACCTCAACTGCCATGCCAGATCGGCGCGCTCTCAGATCGGTCCGCTCCTGCCCAGCACGCCGGACCTGCCACCCTCGCGCCAACCTCCCTGCACCAGAAGCGAGACCAAACCTCCGCGCTCCCGAACGAAGTCTCCCGCTAACCTCACCGACGGTGGAGCTGCCGCCAACGAGATGCAGACGCAAGCGGGGAACAAAAGTCCACCGTGCTGATGCCGCCGTCGCCACCGCATCAACACCTGTAAAACCTAGCCTCACCACCCGCAGGAATCTACCTCCTGCAGATCGCCGTCACCGCAAGCAGAGACGGGGCGGGACTCGATCTGAGGAAAACCACCGCTCCGGGAAGCCGCCGCCGCCACCTCCAGTACAGCTTCCCTCGGCACCTTCTCCCAAACCCTATGTACATGGGGCCTGGGGTTCCCCACCCCTCCCGCCGCCGCCGCTGGAGCGGCCTGTGGAGGAGAGGGGAACCCCCGGAATCGCCGGCGCACAAGGGGGAACGAAGATCGCCTCCTCAGTCGCCTCTCTCCACTGTAGAGGAAGGGGATAAGAAGCCAAGTGATGTATACATAACCATTAGTTAGTTCAACAATTGTTTTGATAAGCTCTTATTAGCCAAGTGTTGGCAGTTTAAGCAGAAAGCATCAAGTACACCAAGTGGTCAATTATGTATCATTGAGTCCGGTCTATTCGCTTTTCCCAGTACTAATACGGACAACCATGTGACAGTTGTCACATCGAAAATAGATCTGCAAGATGCACTATTGCTTCAAGACAAACAATTTTATGCAGAAGTACTTCCTTCCAAAAAATTGTGGAATAGTTAAGTACAGATCTGGCACTATAGTTTTTATCTTCTTATTCACCCAAGGAGTTAACGAAGCTTTACTGATTTGATCCATAATATGTCACAAGAAAATGAACAGTACAACTTCTATTTTGAAGGCCTGCTTTGAAACCCCTGCAATAATATTTATTGAACCTCAAGGATACCTTTTTGTCATGAAACTGTTGATAATAAAATTCTCTTGTTAGTTAGACAAGGATAATGTAGGAATTTGTGTCTTGCAACATTTTATTTGTACACTACATTCTCCGGAATTAAATTTCATGTGGAAGTATCATGGAAATAGCAGGAAACTAATGATGTGGAATTGTACTTAAGGAAATATACTTAAGGAAGCCGGTACGTCTATACTGGAATACAGTGTATGTGAATATGCTGGAATTATACCCGGGACAGTATAGAGTGGAAAGACAGGTTGTTCATATGTTGGCTATATGAATTGATTAAAGCCTGCAAATTTGAATTATTCAAATTTGGCACGTGACTCACACACGTGTGCTCGTGGGACTAATTGCAGATTGAAACTCCTAGATGGTTACTGATGATCGTGGTTGGTTTGGTTAACCTGGAGTTTCTGAAATAAATATCTGCGGAATTACGGTTTAAATAAAACCGGAATTAGCACTATATATAAATGTCCCTAACCCCTAGCATCAAATTGATCATTGTGAGCGGCACCACGGAAAAGGATCGGAAGAATAGGGGTTAGACCGGATTGTGCTAAACCAACATTGGTATCAGAGCCGGACACGGTCGCCGCCGGAAACCCGCTTCCGCTGTGCAAATCTGCCGTCGACCGCCGGCCATCGACTACGGATGAAAAGATCCGCTGCGCACTGACCTCCGCCGACAGGAAAGGACTCGATCCATCGCTCAACTTGCTGCATCGCTCCAAGCGCATGAGCTCGACGCCCCAGGTCCCGTACGCCACGCCACCCGCGGACCGCCCCATCCCATGTCGACTCCAGCGCCGCTCAGCCCGGCCCACCGTCGACCCAAGCTCCGCCCCGGTCTGCTGCGTCGCCGCTGTCGTCCCGTTCTACTTCGCACGCCGCTGCCGTCCTGCATCAACTCGCCGAGATTGATCTCGCCGAGGAACACGACGTCATGCTGCTTCGTCTGTCGCTGGAGTCGCCAGCTGCTGCATCAAATCGACATGAACACCACCAGGAAGCTCCTCCCAACTAGTTCAGACGCTGTGCTGTTTCTCGCCATCAACAGCGCTCGCGACGCCTACAGGAAACAGGACATCACCAGCTGTAGGAAGCAAAAGTAGTGATTACTATCTGATCGCACGGATCAATCGGAAAGCCAAGACTCCATCCTTGCCCAATTCGTTTTTGCGCGCGTGGATGTAGGAAAGCAATCCGATCTGTGGCTGCTGGAATTTTACCGCCGTGTTTTATTTTTCTCTATCTCTACCACACGTGCTCTGGCAGGCGCTGGTAATTTGCCTGTAGCATGGAATCATGGAATTGACATATGGAAACTGATCCAAAGCTCTAGAAGAAAAGAAAAGGATCTGGACGTATAATATTTGGGATTGCTACTAGTACTCCAATACAAGCTGTTGGTTCACTCTGGCAGGGTAATCGAGGAACCATCCATCGATCTGTACGAGGACTGAATCTGGAAATCAATCTGTCTTTTGGTGCGCTGAATTTTTCTTTCTCACGTGGAGGAACTTTCCCGCGGAACTTGCTGGGCTACATATCGGTAACACTTTTCTGTCTCTGGCATCAAGTATTGTTTACTCCAGTTATTTATAACATGTACGCTGGTTGTTTTACACGGTTTGGAAAAGGAAAAATCAATTTATGGATTATGTCATTGATATGTCCAAACCGGAAAAACTAAAGGAAAAGGTAAACTATGGAATTTAGACTAAGGAAAATATACTAGTTCACATAGTTATATCAATATTTGATTCTTAGTTGTTGAACATGAGAGTGCACATATTACGTGGAATTATGCGTAATCTGGAAAAGAATATGTATTTTTTTTGTTGGTTTATCTTTTATTGGGCATTATATGGTTCCGGAGGAAATTGAAAAAAAACTCCAAGGAAATTGAATGATTATCTTTGCCGGTTGATTTTAATTGCTACGGTATGACGTTGTCACCGGAATATATATTGATCTTGTTGGCATACTCTGGAATTTGTTGGAGTACTTAATTATTCTGGCGTAAAGACAAGAAGACGACATCAAGGATGTTTATATTGAAATTGCGATCACTTATTTTTGGAGGAAAATGTGAAATACTCCAATGGAAAAGGAAATCAACATTTACCCCACGGTATGTCCATTATTTTTTTGCACTAAATATTTGTTTGTAACTACTTTTCCATACAGTTGGATTGTGGACTTTGTCTCTGCATCATAAATTGATGGAATAAAATGGCAAATTTAGTGAAATGTGAACAATTTTCAAAGGAAATTATATGTGTGTAACTTTGGAATTGGAAACTATGCCATCAAACTCCTTTTGTGGAGGAAAATTATTATTGTTTATACATTCACCTACAATGGGAAGGAATTTATAGTTTATTATTGGAATTGGAATTATGTCATTATACTCTTTTGTGGAGGGAAGGTATCATTTTATTTTGTAGTACATGAATATTCACCTACGATGAGAAGAAATTTAATTTATACTTCTCTATCGGAATTTGTTGGTTATGTATGCTATGTGGAAAAGGAAGAGTGGAATTATTGCTCAATGAAAATTAGTGCATTATGGAATTTAACACAGTGGACTCATTTATCTTGACAATCCATTGGAAGTTGGTGTACAAACTGTACATTTTGTGAAGATCACTCCATATGGAGGAATACTTGAAATAGGAACACATGCTCTGAAATTTATTGTTGATAAAATTTACGACTTGGTCATACTCTACAAACATAATTACGCTTGTTAATTATGGAATTATAAACTTTAAGTGGGAGGACTAACAATTATGGATTTCTCTTCAATGTGACATTTGGTTTTACACTCCCATTAGAGGTTCAATTATTTTTATCTCATTTTATTTACGACTTGGTCACATATCAAGGAACAGAATTAGTGGATTATTAATTCTGGAATTCCAAAGCTTCAGTGGGAGGATTATGATACTTTATCAACACATATTTATGGTATTTTTTTGATCACTCCTACTTAAGGTGGATATATTTATTTATTACATGATTCACTTGATATGGTTATTAATATCTTTGACAATACAAGTCGGAAGGTTTTTGTTGTATTAACATCTCATACTGAAGTGGAAAATCAGTTCATAAAAGGATTACAAGGTTTGAAACTGATTGGTGGGGGAAGTACACTTCAGGAATATTAATTGAAACTAATATGATGAGCATGGAATTATTCACCGCTGTCTGATGTCATATACTCCATGGTTGAATGGAGGAATACAACTCTTGGTTATTCACTGGATTATGAAAGCATTACATACTACTATTTGTTGAGTAAGTCATTATTTATCACAGTCACTGTTTGTATTTTGTGAACTGGAAGGAAGTATTCTATTTATATTTTGGTAGTATGGAATTGGAATCATTGTTTACTACAAAGCACACCAAGATTTATTTTTAATGTTTATATTTCTAGTGGATCAAATGGTATTTTGTTTTTGATCTGGAAAAGTGAAAATTGGTGGAAAGTAGGAATATGATATTTTCTCATGAAGGGTGTTTTATTAATAGTCACACTGAAATATATGTGTTAAACTCAAAGGAAAACACCAAGTTACACTCCCAACACTAACATGTTTAGGAAAAGTGGGAGGAATTAACTTGGGCCATCATATCTTGGCTACTATTGTGTGTTATTTGAGGAAGTTACTCTATATTTTAGAGGAGAGAAAAATACTGAACTTGTTGCTAATGTTAACTATGGGTGGAAACATTGCGGGAAGGAACAAACTCAATGATGAATAATAAAAGTCTGAGAACTTGTTATTTTACCAAACAACCGCATGCCTATAGGATGTTATTGGATTTATTTACAAGGAAGTTTAATGCAACATTTTTAGTGGAAGTTACAATTCTAAGTTTGTTGTTTAATTCTTTACACAAAGGAAATGTTATACTTTGTGGAAACTCTGGAATTTCGAGTAGTTGTTGTTGTTTAAGTTTTACACAAAGGAAATATTTATACTTTGTGGAAACTCTAGAATTTAGAGGAAGTTGTTGTTGTTTAATTCTTTACACAAAGGAAATATTTATACTTTGTGGAAACTCTGAAATTTAGAGGAATGTGTTGTTGTTTTATTCTTTACACAATGGAATTAATTACACATTGTGGAAACTTTAAAATTTAGAGGAAGTGGAAATAAACTGATTAGGTTCAATCATGTTCTTGGAACAAGCTTCACATCAATGGTATATCAGGTCATACGGTTTTATTACTGATGGAAGATATTCATATACAAAGGTTAGTGTGAATTGTTTTTGTGTTATCATTATATGTGCTAACTATGTTCTTATTGATTTTAAAATATCACATTGATGGAAGTGAAAGCTTGGTTTGGTTCTAACTTTCTTATGAAAGAAATGTTCAAAGCTTCCTGCGTTTTGGGAGTGGAATTACATAGTGAATGTTTTGATATATTTTTCTATAGAAAACTGCAAACCTGTCAAATACTTTTGGTAAAGGGAATGATACTCTGCGAGAAATTATACTTTAACTCGTGCGGAAAAAGGAATAGTAATTGTCATACCACTATTATTGTGGGACATTATTTGTGTGACCTAAACTTAGCCATTCCGCTATAATTGTTGCTTTTGATTAGCACAGAAACGATTTGCTGGAATTATTAGCAAACGGAATATGAATCTTATGAAAATTGTTGGAATCACATAATGGACTTGTCGTGCAATGTCAAGGAAACAAGGATTACTCATTATTCATTGATGATCTCAACCTTCCAACTACGTGGATATATTGACGCTATTTGTGATCTTGGTGAAAGGTAATCTATTTTATGTTATGTTTTAATATTTACTTTTGTAGGTCTTTATGGTGTATAAAGGAAACATGAGTTAGTACTTGTTATTTATGAAATATGAATACTTCAATGCATCTCAAGCATTGAAGGAAGGTCTATGGTTAAGGAAAATTATTCGTAAACTTAAGGTCGCAGAAAGACGCATCATAACCTGTTACTTTGTGATAATATGAGTGCTAAAGTCACAAAGTTTATATGCAACATGAATATGCTGAAGGAAGGAATTATTTTATAACCATGCTAATTGTGTGGGAATTCACTTGTTGAAATAAAATGTTTTCAGTCAAGTGGGAGATGTAGGAATTTGTGTCTTGCAACATTTTATTTGTACACTACATTCTCCGGAATTAAACTTTATGTGGAAGTATCATGGAAATAGCAGGAAACTAATGATGTGGAATTGTACTTAAGGAAATATACTTAAGGAAGCCGGTACGTCTATACTGGAATACAGTGTATGTGAATATGCTGGAATTATACCCGGGACAGTATAGAGTGGAAAGCCAGGTTGTTCATATGTTGGCTATATGAATTGATTAAAGCCTGCGAATTTGAATTATTCAAATTTGGCACGTGACTCACACACGTGTGCTCGTGGGACTAATTGCAGATTGAAACTCCTAGATGGTTACTGATGATCGTGGTTGGTTTGGTTAACCTGGAGTTTCTGGAATAAATATCTGCGGAATTACGGTTTAAATAAAACCGGAATTAGCACTATATATAAAGGTCCCTAACCCCTAGCCTCAAATTGATCATTGTGAGCGGCACCACGGAAAAGGATCGGAGGAATAGGGGTTAGACCGGATTGTGCTAAACCTAACAGATAAGTCATGGATAGCAACATTTTGTTTTTAATATGTAGGAATAAATCTTCTATGTGGTGTTGGAATCCTATCAACACCGTATGCGATTAAGCAAGGGGTCTGGCTCGGGCTGGTCATGCTAGGTGTATTTGCTGTCCTCGCATGGTACACTAGTGTACTCCTGCGCCGTTGCCTAGACAGCACGGAGGACCTCCAGACATACCCGGATATTGGTCATGCTGCCTTTGGCACCACCGGTCGTATAGCCATCTCGGTAAAACTCTCCTCCATGATGATGATCACATATTAACCTGTTCTTCAGTTTGGTCAGATTTCAATCAAGGAATATTGTTGTGCTGACTTGTTTTTTTCCCTTGCGTGTGGCTTCACTATCTACAGATAATCCTGTACGTGGAACTATATGTAAGTACTCATTTACCAACCAGCCATTTCAATCAGAATTGCTACTTGCTAGGCCGAGGGAATGTACTGAAACAATTCATAACAACCACTTGCATATTCTAGAGAAAACACATAGACACGCACATGCTCTGATATGTGCAAGGCCACTAAACACAGATCATATCAAGCGCGCATAAAAGCTCACATCCACCCTAGTTCACATACTTCGATAATATTTTTGAAAGGTATATGCTTTGATAATATTGTATTTGATATTAATATGCATATGTACGAAAAACAATAACCAAAATAGTACCACGGTTACTTAGACACTAGGATCATTATGCGAGATCCTAACTCTTACCCATGTGCCTTGGTATGAGTTAGCTCAGTTTAGTGTATGGTGGGTTGCAACCAAAACATAAAAGATATTGCTTTCAGAAGAGTAACTACATTTAAGAGAATATGCAACGCAATAGCTGATCCTTAATCTATTGTTGCAGGCATGTTGCATCGAGTATTTGATATTGGAAAGTGACAACTTATCAAAGTTATTCCCCAATGTGCACATATCCACTGGGAGCCTGACGCTGAACTCACATGTATTCTTTGCAATCTTGACCACCCTTGTTGTCATGCCGACCACTTGGCTCCGTGACCTTACCTGTCTGAGCTACATTTCAGGTCTCTGTATATTCACTTGTTGCTTCTATCATGATCCTGCTTGGTCTAGGTTTATTTAGAATATTAACATACATATGAAAAAATAATGGTTTGTGTGTATGCTCTGCATGTAGTTCAGCTGTACCCTGGGCCATGTATATGTATCACACATCATTTCTCTCCATGGTATTTTGTTTGTACTTTGCAGTCGGAGGTGTCATTGCATCAATCCTTGTAGTCATCTGCCTATTCTGGATTGGGGTTGTTGATAATGTCGGCTTTGAGAACAAAGGGTCTACGTTAAACCTCCCAGGAATCCCTATTGCAATTGGATTGTACGGTTATTGCTACTCGGGGCATGGGGTATTACCAAACATCTATTCTTCTCTCAAGAATCGCAACCAGTTTCCTTCCATTATGTTCACTTGGTAATTTCCTAACTTGGGACTGCAATCCTTCCATATTCCAAAAAAATTTGTATAGAAACTCAGCACTCAGATTTGGTTTGTGCTTATTTTTAGCATTGGGTTTTCTACCGTTTTGTTTATTGCCGCTGCGGTGATGGGATACAAATGTTTGGTGAATCCACGGAGTCTCAGTTCACACTTAACTTACCACAGGATCTAGTGGTTTCCAAGATTGTCGTTTGGACTACGGTAATTGCTCTCGTCTAAACTATTTCAGAGGCCCATTTTTCTGCACCGAGCATATTAGATAGGAGTTGCTGTGGCGCCCCGACTCGACTGCTATGCAAGAGATGCTGTGTGTCACCGGTTAAGCGATACAACCGGAGGTTACGGGTTTACCAATCCCCGGCCAAAACCTTTGGCAGGCGTTGTTCGGAATGAATTATCGGCAACGCAACACCCCGATTGATGCCTTAACACAGGCACAACTATCAATGCATAATAGAGAGATCAAGACTTGTGGAACAACTGGCACATCACAGACTCTACGACTCAAAGCATTATAGTCAACTCTTATAATAGAGAAAGATAGCAAATATTACAACCAGAGGTCATAGACCCAACAGTACATCATGCGGAAGCGAATTAAGTTGTTCTAAACAACAAGAACCAAATTATGGCCTAAGAGGCCTACAAATAAACATTCCTGCGCCAGCTGTTCCGGGATGTCCCAAGCTGCCACCTGGGAACCCCAGACTACTCGTCGACGTCCACAAAGAACTCACCTTCGAGGTCGGTGAAGCTCTCCTCTGAAACAAAACAAACGACGTTGAGTTCGACGAACTCGCAAGATTACATAGAGCTTTAGCTCGATGATTGGCTTTCAAAGTTTTATGGCTGTTTTACGCAAAGCTGATTTTATTTATAGAAACACGACTCCAAGGCATCGACTAATCAGAATATTTTCAAAAGGGGTAAGAAGTAACTCTTCTCTTTTGATCCTTTCTCATCATCAACCACCATCATCACTGTACCTGTTCTACAAAGGCACCTCCCCGAATCACCCTCGAGGAAGCTAACCTTGCATTCTTGAGTAGTACCTTTAGTACTCAGGTTTTAATCATTCCGTTCAGGTTATTCTATGGTCTTATCGTCCTTTCCCAAGTCGTTCATAACCGTGGACACGGCTTTTCGAAAAGATTTAACCCTGCAGGGGTGTACAATGTTTGCCACGCGTACCGTCCGGCCCATTGCCTAGCTCTTAGCTCTCTTCCGGGGAAAGCCGGCTAGGTGAGAGCGGTGACGACTTCTCCCTCGCTTGAGACTTTTCAGGATCATCAGTGGCGGTAGGACAGGTTCAGTGCTCCAACACCCTGCCCCACGGCCACTCATTTTCCTAACACCACCATCCTCATCTCATTCTCAACCACCATATTCACGCACATGCAAATGGAAGCTCGAACTAGAGAACCCTGGCTAGCCCCTCACAAGTTATTTAGTCGAATAAGGGTTCCTGCAAATGCATAGGCCTCACGCATGGTTGCACGCTCAGTCTTGGTTCAAGAGGTAAAGAACTCGCACCTTGGCGGCGAGAACGAGACAAAGCACCACAACCACAGTGGCCTCTCATCCCCACCTTTAAGCATTTTTTTACCTGTCACCACAATTCTCCACCATCATCCGGGCATCTCATCACCTGTTTCCAACATGAACTATCCATCGTATAGCTAGGCATTTAACTAAGCATGACTAAGCATCAACATAGCATAGTTAAGTATCTCAGGCCAACAATACAATCCTATGGATAATAGGAGGGGAAACAGGCAATGGCATCGGAAACTTAATGCAACTATAGGATACTCTACTCCAAGCAAATTGACATTTGGAACCGCATGCAATATTATAGTGGAGAAAATATTTGCGGAAAATAGGATAAGACATGCTTAGAGGGGGGATTACGCTTGCCTTGATCAACGTGCGGGTAGTACTGTTCGTCAGGGTATTGTGGCGTAACCCCGGCTGCTTGATCTATCGAAGCATAACATCAGAAGAAACAATCAATCACCACACATGCTTTAACAAATGCAATGCGCAAACACATGATGGCATGACATTTTAAATCCCCGAAATGAGGATGATTCAAGCTATTCAACTTAAACGGAGTTCGGATGCGTAAAGGGCACATCTCGAATACACCGTGGAGTTAAGTAAAGTAGCATTTTTACGTGTTAATTGGAATAGATGAACCCTATTGTTAACTTGCATATGAATGACATGAACATGTGAAGATGCAGTGTTTGGGGGATTAACATCCTTGCAACAAGTACAAAGAGTGAGCTGAAGATTGGTTTGCATTACAGCTGAAACAGGTTAACCGGACTATCCTGTGAAGTTGGAATCGAATATCCGGGGTATCGGATTATATGATGAAGTTGGACTCGGAATATCCGATACAACTGGTTCGAAAAACGGCTAAGGACTTTAAGGCAAATAGTTGTTTGGAGTACTGATGAATTTCGGATTATCCGAATTTTGCTAACTCGGATTATCTGATCGTCAGGGATGTCTCAAAATCTGCTAAGGACTAAAAGCAAGATCGTACGGGGTGTCTCGGATTATCCAATTGTGTTGGCATCAGACTATCCGAGCGGATGGCACGACGGTGAGCTACGGCGAAACTACGAACAAGACCGAGAGGGAGAGGATGGGGGTGTCCATTTGGTCCGCAGGCTCACCCTGAGCACGTAGGAGAAGACGGCGAGGTCGGGGATGCAGCGACGGCAGTGAATCGTCCACGGCGGCGCTCGGACAACAGCGGAGAAGACGATGCCGGTGCAGACGATTCCGAGCGGCGCGGCTCGATTCCTGTGGCTAGGCGGGAGAGGACGTCGAGGCAGAGACGACGCCCCACTTCGATCTGCTCGGGGAGGACCACAACAACGGCGCTAGGCGGCGGCCATGGCGGCTAGGTCTCGGGACCGTGGGGACAGACGGGAGAGAGTGGAAAATATCTGGGGAGGGAGTGGGAGCAGGTGAGGCTCGGGGTGCTTGTCCTCCTTGCAGGGGAAGGGCAGAGAAGGGGGCCCCAGCGAGGGCATCGCGCGGCATGGCCATGGCGCACTGTGGCGCCAGTCTAGGAGGAGAGAGACGACACCACTTTTGCAAAAAAAAAACCTGGCAGTTTTCTTCCTTTATGTTTTCCTTTTCTTTTAAAAACATTAGCTGTTTTAGAGATTTAATTAAGGCACTTAGACTATTTCAGAAATTATGAGAAAATTCATGTAGCCTTTCATATCATGTAGAAGCTCCACAAAATTTGGTGACTCAAAATAAAATGTTTTGAACAACTTTTGTTCATAGGGTTTGAATATGGCATTTTTCCTAAATAAAAATTATAATCCTTTAGAAATTTTAAAGCAAGTTCAAAATATTATTTTTGAACTCTTGGAACTTCCTTGACAAACATAGGATGTCAAAATATTTTTGTTTTGCAAGTTTGAGTGCTTTCATTGATTTGAGATTTGTTAAAGCAAGTTTGGCATTTTGTTTTTAAATGGTGCCAAACCAATTAGTGTGTTGTTTAGCAAATTAATATGGATGCCATGATGCAATGAAACACAAAAGTGGAAATTTTACTCAGATTTTTAGGTTCTCGAATTTGGGGCTGTTACAGTTGCCTTCATTCTCAGTCATGCTGACTTGTTGCAGGTGGCAAATCCAATAACCAAATATGCGTTAGACATAACCCCTCTGGCTATGAGTTTGAAGAGTTGCTGCCGCGAAGTCAGCAGAAGTACTCGAACATAATCATCCTTAGATCAGCCCTGATGATCTCAACCCTCATTGTTGCTCTCTCGGTTCCCTTCTTTGGTTAGTTCGTTTTCTTTGGTCCGAATACATCATTGACTATACATTGGACAGTAGTAGCACAAGATTCAGTCATCCTCTGATCTTTATTTTATATATATATGTTTTGCAGCACTTGTGATGGCTCTGCTTGGTTCTTTACTCGCCATGCTTGTGGTAAGTTTTCCCTTATTATTACATCAGCTATTGAGTACTTGGTCAGTGATTGGTTAGAGGCTAAAATATTGTTTGATTTCAGACCTACATTCTACCTTGTGCCTGCTTTTTGGCTATCCTTAAGACAAAAGTGGTTTGGCATCAGGTACGCAAATATTTCGAGTGCTACATTTGTATATAATTATTTTATATGCAGGCAGAACAGAGAAGGTTATAAAGTCATATAGTGATGACATTGTTAATTAAATTAACATACATTTAGGGGAGATGTACACCCTCCATTTGAAAATATAGTGCACATTAGTTTCTTCCTAATTCAAGTTTTGTAAACTCTGACCAAGTTTATAAAAAAATATCAACACTATGATACCAAATCAATATCATTAGATACATCATGGATTTTTTTTCCATATTGTATTTATTTGATTATGTAGATGTTGATATTTTTCCTACAAACTTTGTCAAACTTTACAAAATTTGACTTAGGACAAAACTAATATGAATTATATTTTGATATGGAGGGAGTATATATGATGAGATTATACTGAGACAGGCAGGGCATAACTAAAAACCTATTTTACAGATTGCAGTCTGCTCATTCATCATCGTCATAGGGGTTACCTGTGCTTGTGTGGGGACATACTCATCCATCTCCGGTATTATCCAAATTACAAATGACTCTTCAGAATTCCTCCCCTAAATACATATAAAAGAGAAGATTGCTCGCTCAACCACATTATTATATGTGTAACTAAGCATATCTATGAGCGGAGCATATAATTTTTTCCCAGCAATGAAGTCAAACCCATCGATATGTGATGTATAATTAAATTTGTATTCTTATTTACTTCGTGGCAACTCCATGCATGTATGATAAGATTGTATGTTGATGGATTTTTTTATCAATTCCTGGTTTTGCTAGCTATTTTTCAGTTGCTTGAAATTTCCGTAAATTTGTATCGAGAGAGTGAAATTATAGCAACATGTATTAGGAATTATTTGTCTCTAGATTATACTTAGGGTATGAAGTGGGTATGATGAAGGTTGGATGTTGATTGCAAGGACTAACATGTAAATGCACATATAGGTGTAAACATACAGACAATGCACACCCGAAAAAAAACCCCAGATAATGCATGTGCATACCGTGCGCACACATATGTGGCTTGATCTGACGGTCCAAAGCCATGGCAGGAGGTGGGAAAGCAAATGAGGAAAGTAGGGTGCACACATGTAAGTGTAAAATTATGATCAAAACACGTGCAACGCTGCAAGTATAGAAAACATACGTTACACATGGGAATGACCATACATGGCTTGATCATACTATCAAAAGCTCGTCCGTTACTACTTGAAGTGGTGTAAGCAAGAATTGAAAGCTAAGGGTGCTCGCAAATGTGCAATGTGAAATCAAAACCTAGAACTTTCGCGTGGCTAGGCGCGAGGATACCTAACTAACAACATGTGGTTTCTTCCTTGCAGACAAGGGTGTTGCATGTTTAATTAGGTATGTCTCCCTCCTTTGAGCGGCGGTCGTGAAGTGTCATTATCGAGAAAAGACAAGGAAGAGCAAGGACAATAGGGAGGATTAAAGCAAGTGGGAATGTGTGAGGAAATAAGAGGGTTTGGGTCACTAGGTGGGGAGGGTGTACGGTGGCGGATGTCCAAATCAATAATGGAACCAATTCTCAGGGGAACTATATCCCAACATGCGTGACCTTTATGTAACCGGTACTTATTTGTAATGGTTGACAATTTTGTTCGGTTTTATGCATCTTTTTTTCTTTTCGTAAAGCAAAAATTATCTTGTAATAACTTAGGGCAAAGGAATTGGGGGGGGGGGGGGGTTGAGGTTATCGAAACACATACGAGGTGATGCACACATGCAAGTGTAAAATAACGGACAACACACAAATAAAAAAGCGTAGTCTGTGCGTGTTTTGATCCAATGGTCAAAAGCTCCTTTTGTTACTATTTTGAGCGGTGTATGCATGAAAGGAAATTTAAGATTGTCATGCAAATATGTAGTTTCAAGTTAAAACTTAGAACTTTTGTCTAGGTTTTGAGAGAGGAAGCGATATTCGTAGGATAATGAGGGAACGATATGCGGTTTTTTTTTACCCCAATATCTGGATTATATTAAGTAAGAAGCCCAAAATTACAAGACATATCCAGAACTTGGACAACTATCCCCAAATTATAGAAAGAACCCTGAAAAATTGGAAACTACAACCAGGCCCTCGGGATCTTCTTCACATATCGTAATCCTCCACCGCTTGCGCGGACGCACTCGTCTCATTGGCGGGGAAGACAAGACACCAGCAGGCAGCAGCTGAGTCGCCGGAGCAAACCTTTAGAGGGAATATCCTCGTTGAGATCGCCGCATTTGCCACCCGACATGAACGCCGGGATCTGAGGGAGGCCAAGGGCACGTCGGCGGGGGCGACGCCCGATTCACTCTGGCGGTCAGGCCAAACTCGCCGGCCGGAACCAGCCTCATGACATGCAAAGGCTCACAAACATGCAACAACTGCAAAATCACCAGAACTCCTCAATTCCTCCATCTCCCTTCCCCTCTCCCACCATGGCAACAGGAAAAGGACGCGAGGAGAAGCGAAATCCGCTTCCGATCCGGCTGAAGTACGAGCTTATTAGGGGAGATCCGGCCAGATCCGCCGCCACCATCCAATCTCCACCATGGAAACCAATGGGGGAAGGCACCAGTCAACCACCGGACGCCGCCCGCAGGCCCCGGTGAGAGACTCCAAACCAGCATGGAGCCAAGCAGCACTAAGCCTACAGCTAGTTCTACTACTACTATGTACAGACAAAGCCAACCATCTAGCCCATCATCTCGCCGGCCGGCCGGCAGCGCCGCCGGAAAGAAGAAAGGAGAGGCACGGCGATGGACCTGGGAAGTCGACTGTCAAACGAGGGCGGCGGAAGGAACTAGAGAGAAAGAGGAAACCAAGCTTCATTGGACATGTGCCTTCGAGGAAACCAACGATGTGTCGTGCGATGAATAGAAGAGGAAGAGAAATGATATAGCGAGGACGAAGGCAATCAAGAATTGGATGGGAAATGAGCGGGTGGGATGATGGGCGGGAAGGAGAACGGCCTATGCTCATTTTATGATTGTCACCACACGTCAGATTTTTGTCTCCACACGGGTGACTATCTTTTTTTTTTGCGAAAAGAACCCTGGCATTAAAAGAAACACCGAACGGTACAAAACATCTCAACAAAAAACGAAATTACAACGAGATCCTTGAGATGCCCTTCGTCTTCAATCTCCAGACCGTGTCGACGGCACGCCGCCGCTGCCGCTCCTCCCAGAGCCGGCTTGACGTTGTTGGTTGCGGACGGGAAGTCGTCGAACGGGTCAAAATCCGGAGACCACCACCGCCAGAAGAAGTCCTTGAGAACCACACCACTCCCACAAGCTTCTCGACGTCGCCGCCGAGATGGGGCTGAAGCCGGGGAGACCTTATTGTAAGAAGCGCCGCCGCCACCAACAAGACGTCGCCCCAACAAACCTGAACACTAAACCAGAAAAACGGAGCCCTCCCTGACGAGGGCCGAGATCCACCGCGCCTTCATGGCCTGGAGGCCACAGAGACGGGCAGACCTGCGGCGGCCGCCGACGGGAGGCACGAGTCAGATGCGATCTGATCGCCTCTCTCCTCTCCTCTGGCTAGACGAAGCGGTACTGCGTATCCTGTTATGTACCAAGTCCCACGGGTGACTATCTGGTAGCATGTATTTGTGAAGGTGGATTATTTTGTCCGTTCTTTTCTCTTTGGCTAAAGCACAAATTAACAACCTTTGTGATAAAAATTCCGGACATTACATATAAATAGATATATACTAGATCTAGGTCTAGTAAGCTAGCCTTGTATAGTGACTAGCTAGCCACATGCATATTCATGGATTCAACTGTAAGAAGGTAGATCGATCTGAGATGCACTTTAGGTCTAGGGCAGGCAGCCGGGCTCCATCAAGGATAAGTTGTGGATCTCAGTTGTTGGTGGGCCTCGGGACGTACTTCCCTTAAACCCTCTTAATCTCTCCCTCATTGGCATCCATTGCCGAAATGGGCGAAAAAAATTTAGAAAGCCAATATAGTGAGAGTTCCTCCCCAAAGTGTGCATTTCTCATAAATGAGTGAAATCAAATTCACATATCCAACAATAAATATTTGGACGAAATGAAACTATATTGTGGATCAAATATTGCAAAAGGATGAGAGGGAAAATCCTCTAAACTTCTCCAAATAGAAAGCAAGCAACCAAAAGATACGAAGAACCAATTGACCAAAATATATTATGACTTCAGCAAATGGGCGTTCTAAAGAAAATAGAAGAGCTCCCCAAAATTTGTGTACTGTTTAGGATTTTTTTGTATTTGAATACAAAGTTCACAAATATGGAATCATCATTCCCCCAATATCCTCTAAAAAAACAAAACAAGTGTAAGAGAGTATAAGATATGAAATAAAGCATAGCAATTGCAACAATCATATGGATGAGTTGTGGATCTCAGTTGTTGGTGGGCCTCGGGACGTACTTCCCTTAAACCCTCTTAATCTCTCCCTCATTGGCATCCATTGTCGAAATGGGCGGAAAAGTTTAGAAAGCCAATATAGTGAGAGTTCCTCCCCACAGTGTGCATTTCTCATAAATGAGTGAAATCAAATTCACATATCCAACAATAAATATTTGGACGAAATGAAACAATATTGAGGATCAAAGATTGCAAAAGGTTGAGAGGGAAAATCCTCTAAACTTCTCCAAATAGAAAGCAAGCAACCAAAAGATACGAAGAACCAATTGACCAAAATATATTATGACTTCAGCAAATGGGCGTTCTAAAGAAAATAGAAGAGCTCCCCAAAGTTTGTGTACTGTTTAGGATTTTTTTTGTATTTGAATACAAAGTTCACAAATATGGAATCATCACTCCCCCAATATCCTCTAAAACACAAAACAAGTGTATGAGAGTATAAGATATGAAATAAAGCATAGCAATTGCAACAATCATATGGTTGACTGCCACGTACTACGTAATAGGTGCGGACGATACGCCCACATACCACAACGAGCGGCCAGGCCACTCCTGCAACAATTATCAACACCTGCAAGTTACGGTTCCCAGGTACCATCATCACCATGCTGTCCAAACATTGGCAAACCATAAGAATCGTTGCGGCGATAACAACTTTTGACTTTATGCCCCCAGCTTGCAGGAACCTGAGAATTCCTTCCAATGCCACGAATGAGCATGTGGTTAACCTTAAGAGGGAGGTCATTCTGTTTGCACCATGGCCAGGGAGATCATATAATGTTAATGTTTGCAGGACTTCTGTCTAGTAAGTAAATAGATGGTGGCCGATAGCTGTTGCCAATGTCTTGAGGCGCCTCCCCTGGCTCTTGCTCCTTCCCCTAGGACCGAATCGCAGCGTCACGTCATCCCCGGGTGACACCTCGGAATCGACCTCGCCGGCGGAGGATGACACGGACTGGCTGCCGCCGCCATTGATCCGAGCGACGGGGCCCTGCGGCCGGGGCCTCGCCGTGGAGTCCGTACCCCTCCACGACTGCCGATGATAAGGATCTGCCAAGCAGGCCCTGTTCGGGTGGGCAGCTCGGTGGGTGCGCTCCCACCACGGCCTGATGCTGCCGGCCTTGGAGTGGAGGACGAGCGCGGAGGCGGTGGCTGAGGCAGGTGAAATCTACTAGGCAGATCCAAACAAACTGGAAATAAGCATGGGCCTGTCTGAGCAAGCGCATACTCTAGCTACAAGGTAGCAATTGAAGCATGCATTCCTCATCGAGTTGTGATAGAGAATTCACTATTATTGCCAGGAATCAACCCCCAAAACAAAACAAGAAAATATTTTCTACCGTTATATAAAACATTACGAAAGATGATAGGCTACAATCAACACAAAATAAAACAGCCAATAATCCCCACCACGACAAGACTATAGCAGACTGCAGAAAATCAGATTCAACATAAGGAGACGGAGATGCTATTGTCATTCAGATGTGAAGTCAAAGCCCGTTTGAGGTACAAATTATCATGACTTATGCAAAAGTACTACTCCGTATAAACATGGAAGGAGATATTATGCAAAACAAAAGTACTGTAAACCTTGGCTCAAGTGTTTAGGGGTACATTTAGCATTGCCAATTACTTTTCAAAAGCACTTACATATTTCTGATTTTGATCGTTAGTCGAAAGCATCTTTTTATGATGCAACAGTAAATTAGTTCAGTAACAATACATAAACCCCTAACTAACTAGATCGTGAAACAGATCACATCAACCACAAACAGGTCCTGATTACGCAACCAAGTTCCTCAATGCGGCAGAGGTAAACACTGCGATTCTGGCCATTTTCACTCAGTACCCAGAAGTCCCTTCAGTAATAAATATCCAAGTGCATATTCTGCTGAACAAGAACATGATATGCCTATAGCTATCCACCTAACCAGATGGCGTTGTTTCATAGAAATCCAGAAGTTCCTCTCCTGTCTTGTAGGAGATACAATCAATACAGCGAGTGATGACTTAATTAATTCTGTAGCTGAGATGGCTCGTTATCAAACAAACTCGTCAGCTGAGATCTCTATCAGCGTGGCTTTGGAAGACGAGGAACAAGAACAGAGAAGAACAGAGGACACCAGGTGTTTGTGCTGCATACGATTGCGCAGCATTTTCTCTCGCTTCTGTTCTTTTCATTCTGATTAATGATTACAGAGATCGTGCTGATCTCCACGGTCCAGTATCCTCGAGCCATCCCACGAGCGAATCGTTCAGACCGAGAGACTGACGGCTAAAACTGACCAAGTCCTAGCTACTGAAGAAACTGTCGAAACTGAAGAAATAACAAACAGCAGACACTCTAACTGAGTAGCAGGGTTTATGCTAACAAAACTGTTCCTTTTCTACGCAAGCTAGTATACTATTATTTCAACATTCTATTATCTAATACGACTAACTAAACAAGCCTCTTCTCTAAACATTCGACTCAACTCCAGTAATGATGGTACAAGAACTGAGCAAGTACATCATACACACCTTAGTTTTCAAGCGTTCATTCGCCTTAATGCCTTTGTTATACTTCTCTTTGTGAAATTCCATGATCTAACAGGCAGGTCTAACTTTCTGTGGACCTGCGCCGCGACAAGACAAGCATGAAAACTGGAAATGCTAACACTTGGGTACCTCTCAAAGTAGAAGGAAATGTGTGCATAATGGAGTAGTGAGTGTACCTCAACCAAATCAAGGCCCATCCTGGCAGCTTGCCTGGGGACAACACTGCCCTGCAAAACTGAAATGCTCAGCATCTGACAGGTTGTGAAAGGAAGACTGGGGTGTGTGTGTTAAGAGAGCGTGTGCCGGTCCATACCTTGGTTGGTGATGAGCATGACGAAGGGGGCGGTGATGTCGTTGTTGATCCTGGGACCGGGGTCATCGTCGTCGTCCTTGGTAGGCCTCATGACCATGTGAGCACGAGCTGAAGGAACGCGGGAGCGTGGTAGTGGTAGGAGGGCTTGGGACCAGCCCCAAAGGTCAAGTTATTTATCATGACAGGAGCATTACATTAGATATTTCACAATTCAGATAGTAGTGCTAAACTCATGACTTGTGTTTAATCAGTGACAAAAAGTCATGAGTAAGTATCCACTGGATGTGTTGTCCAACTTTGCAAAAATAAATCAAAAGAGGACCAAATTGGGCAATAGCCTACAATTGGCTGAAACTCAAGAACTACAACGGAACCAGTATCAGAATTTTCAAGTTGACAATTGATTCTGCCATCTCGCTACCACCACAAAAGAAACAACCGTATCCAAAAAACATGTCAAAATCACATAATCAGATGAATCCAAGAAATATTTGTCAGTCATCACAGAATGGAACTGCAAGCAAGAAAGCAAGCAAGCAGAGAATGAGTAATTTTCAACCACAGCCAAGACAGCAGAGTGTGTCATCAGTCATGACTTTGAAGAATGAACAACAAACATGGTCAGCTATTATCTATTTTGGTATCTGAGTTGAGCAGTTTATTCTATACATAGTACAAAGAATGCTACGAATTATTAACACCGTCAAGTTACCGAGGGACATTCCAGTTTACAGTTCCCAGGTACCGTCGGCATGGTGTTCCAAGATGGCAGCTTGATTCTGTCGCCGGGCCCGGGCAGCGGAAACACTGGCAAACCATAAACATTTGGCTGGTCTGTATTGTAACAGATTACCTAGGGCGGTGACACGAAAGAGCATGTGGTTAGCTTGGAGAGGGACCTTGTAGTTCGCAGCACGTTCAGGACACACAAGGTTTGCAGGAGAAACATGTTTCTGTGCAGCAAGAGAGATCATCATTGTTGTTGTCGATGTCTCTGCTTCGCAAAGAGGTTGAGACGCCTCCCTGGCCCTTGCTCCTGCCGGACGGAGGGAGACCGAATCGCAGCATCCCGGTGCTGGGGCTCCTCGATGGCGATGGGCTGTAGTGGACGCTGCGGCTGCGTCCGAGCCAGTAGAACCGCCTCGCCAGCGAGCCACCGCCACGGCGAGCGGCACTATGTACATGCTGCGTGTGGAGCGAGTCCCCGGGCGACACCTCGGAGTCGACCCCGCCGGCAGAGGACGACACGGAGTGGCTGCCAACGCCGTTGATCCGCACCGCGGGGCCATGTGGCCGGGACCTCGCGGCGGCGTCCGTGTCCCTCCAGGACTGCGAGGACAGCGACCTGCTGAGGAGGCCCCTGATGGGTTCGGCTGCCCTGCGGGTGGTGCGCTCCCACCACGGCCGCCTGCTATCGTTGGAGTGGAGGACGAGCGCGGAGGCAGCAGAGGCGGCGCTGGCGCTGGGCGGCGCGGCAGCGGCAGAGGCCGAGTCCTTGGCGTCCCAGGACTGGCGGGAGGGGAGCCAGGAGGAGTCGGCGCCGGTGCCGTGTTCGCAGCAGACCATCCACTCGCAGGACTGGCGCAGGGAGCGCTTCCGCTGCAGCTTCTCCTCCGGCTCCGCCTGCGGATCTTGCTGCTGCTGCTGCTGCTCCTCTGCTCCCGCGAGTCTGTTGCCGGGGGACGGGGGGCGGTCCTGCTGGTCGTGGAGCTGGAAGAGGCGGAGCAGCGTGGTCCGCTCCTGCGCCTGCTGCTCTCGGGGAGGCGGCGGAGGGAGAGGGAGTGGGAGGGGAGATGGAGCTGAGGCGGGTGGCGTGGCTGTGAGCGCGGCGGCGGAGAGGCGCTCGAGGAGGCAGGCGGAGCAGAAGCCCGTGAAGGGGCGCTGCGCCGGGTGCCGGCCGCACCGCGACAGGTCGCCGCCGCTCATCCGCTCCGCCGCGCTTCCTTCCGGCGAAATTCGAAATCGAAATCGCGAGCGGTGGTGGAGGGGATTGATTGATTTGGTCAAACCTAGGGCTTTAACCGCACTGAGAGAGTGAGTGGAGTGGGGAATGAATCCAATCGAAATGGGGAAGAATGAATGAGCCGTTGCTGCCATGTGGGCCCCCACGCTCCTCCACACGCAACGGCTCTCTCCTCCTCCTCCGTGACTTGTACACCATGGAGCTGCAACCACCTCTTCTTCTTCTTCTATTCGCCACGCGCCAGCGACATACGTGTACTCATCTCGTCTCCATCTAACTCATGTATGATGAAACCTTAGCTTTGATACGCACCATGCTAGCTCACCCATTCTCGAATTACATATCCGGAACATACTATTATTGTAGAGAGTGATCGTCCTTCACGAACGCGCCGTGACGGCCGAAAACCCTACGACACACACAACAAGTACTATCACAAGTTTATCTCTGTCGAGGTGGTGTTGTGAACGGCAGTGACATCAGGGATGGATTCAGTGTGTGAAGCCTCATGTTGCTGACGACGGCGCTCGCTCGGGATTCGATACGAGCATGGGAAGACCGAGACGTACCCAGGTTCGGGGCCCTCGTGTGGAGCTAACACCCCTACTCCTGCTAGTTAGAGATCGTATATGGATCATCCCAAGGATTACAATGGTGCTCCTACAGTTGTATGCAGTGTTCTTCTTCCCTGGCTCGGGCTAGAAGAGAATGAGAGTCCAACCGTCCAACCTGCTAGGAATGAGTGTGAGAGAGTCTATCTATCCCCTTCCATGGGGTACCTAGTCCACCTTACATAGAGGCTGGTGGACGGGTTACAGGAAAACGACCCGCTAGAGAGTGGTAGCCGGTAGGGCCCACCCAACTGCTCATCTACGGTATTGCGATGTAGGTGACGTTGCTGATGGAACTCGGTATTGTGCCTCACGAAGGCCATGACGGTCAGCGATGTGGCAGGGTGCTTTCTATCTTGTCGGTATGCATGGGCACCTGGGTAGGTAGCCGACGTCATCGCTTGACTTTGGGGACTCGGCAGTACACCCAGCCCATACCGTCTTGTCTTCTAGTTTATGTCCTATCTGATGACCTTTGGGGAGCTGGAAGTCGAGGTTGGCTGGCTGGCAGGAGCCGGAAGTCAGGGTTGCCAAGTAGGCAGGAGCCGGAAAGCAGGCATGAGCCGGACGGAGGCAGGCCAGCTCCCAGGTAAGTGCACTTTTTCCGGGTCCTTATTGCCACCCGGTAGTGATCCCACCGACAATCGTGTAAACTTCTACATGGAAAATAGTTTCCAAGTCCAATAATCGCACGAGTGACGATGAACATCGGTGACAATAGATCATTTACTGCAAAAAAAGCGAACCCGAGAGCTCAAACCGGCTGCGATGATATTCTCATTACGATTTAGTAACGGTCAAAAACCCAAACGTGTTATGATAGGAAAATTCATGACACTCGTGGATGAGGTTTCGAGAGGGGATATCCAATCGTAGGATGTGTGTGCATGCATAGTACATGCGACCGCGTGATTTTTGGTATTAGGTAATTAGGATCCCTCAAAAAAGCATGCACTAGATATATACACACAACATATGTTTAGCGCGCTACAATATTATTTGGCATGAAATCAATGTGGGATACGGTGTATTGTGTATGAATCCACGGGCGGAGCTATGTGTAAGTCAGGGGGTCGCTCCCCCCCCCAGCCCAAGAAGGTTTGAGCAAAAAACCATTACTATTTTGCTCATTTTCGCACAAAATGATTAATTTTTGATCTATTTGCCCCTCAATCTGGCCCATTATGCATGTTTAGCCCATTTGCCCCTCCAGGCACTTGGCCCAAGCTCCGCCACGGTATGAATCCATATCTATTCATCCATATACATACATACAAAATGATTGGATCGGTTACAGGTAACTCGTCTGCATCGACCGCTTTGTACAATATGGTTTTATGTTGTTCAATTAGGAAAGAGATGTATATGAAATCAGAAAATGTAGGGAGTGCATGTTTTGAGAAAGGGCTTAGGGCGTGATGCATGTGATTCGACGGAGATGAAAGAGATCCTCGTAAAATATGCAATCAGCAAAGCGGGCCGTATGACAATCACCTGTCATGGGGTCCAAATACCTGATTATGGACATAGTCTCATAACCAACGTATACCCCCGACTTACAGAGCGGGCCCATTGCTGATCGCTGGGGTGGTGGTATCAGTACATACACCTGGCAACCGAACCTGCGAAGGTGGGAAATTTTCGGTGCCAACCCCTGCGCAAGCTGCATAGGAGAATGAATGTTGTAGGCCGATGGTCGAAAATTGATGAGTTTAGCAGCGTGTAACACATCGTGCCCCCAACATGTAGTTGGTAAATTACAACCCTAAAGGAGCTGTCTGGCGATGAATTTAATCCTTTTGATCAAAGGCTCTGCAAGTCCATTTTGCGTATGGACATGCGGTACTGAATGCTCGACTGCAATTCCCATTGTCATGGTTCCGTGTTGCATCAGGCAAACATTGGACCATTTAGAGAAGCGTCAATGTGTACCATAAAGTACCGAAACAACCCTGAGAGGGGCTGAATCAGACCGCATATGTCCCCTTGGATGTGCTCCAAGAACGCGGGGAATTTAACCTTCACCTTTAATGGGGATGGTCTAATGATTAACTTCCCCGGAGCGCATGCGGAGCACACGAAATAATTAGGATTCGGGAAGTTTTTCACACTAACATTATGACCATTCGAGTTGTTAATTATATTCCTCATCATACTAAGACTGAATGGCCTAATCTATCATGCCTGAGGCAAAATAGTTCAGAGCATCGGAAGGTAGTGTACACAGGCTGACATGGGTATACATCTCGGGTACCCTACCATGAGGGTACCTGGTGCACGTGACGACTAAAGGCCCAATAGCGAAGAGACTACTCGAAGCCCAAGGCAAGAGGCCCAAGAAGATGGAGTACCCTCCAAGATTAGACATAGGCATAGTCGGTTTAGACTTTCCTTATGTGTAAACTAGGTCGGTTACAAACTCCCGAGACCCAGCCTATTTAAAGGCTGGGAGGGGTGCCGATCTAGGACCAAGCCATACTCGAACCACCAAAAGCTCTAGCGAGATCGATACCTCGCCGGAGCTCCCCTGTAATCACATAATCCACAATCAATACCAGACAAGCAGGAAGTAGGGTCTTTACCTCCACCCGAGGGGCCTGAACCTGGGTAAATCTTTGCCTCTGCTTGTCAGCCGACGAAACTACCAGTACTACCACGTTCTCTCCCCATAATCTCAACCCTAGGTCCTTAACCATGGGATTTGATGAGGTACACCTCGTCAATTGGCGCCGTCTGTGGGAAAGAATAGTGCTGGACTCGCGGTTTCTTCGGTTCCATCGGAAAACGGCGACTCGCCGATCGGATCTACAAACGGCAACTCGCCGGCTGCATCGACAAACCAGAACTCGCCGACTCAGGCGGCACACGGCAACTCGCCGGCTCACTCGACAAACGGCAACACGCCAGCTTCACCCGCAAAAAGCGCATCGGATCCTCTGATGGATTTCGAGCCACACTCGCCAGGATTCCAGGAGGCCTTCTCCGATCTCGAGTCAGGTTTGGGTTTAACCGTTGGTTCGTTCAATTTTTTCGTCAACAAGCTTGGTGTGCAGGACTTGACGGATCCACGCCAACTCGCGACTTCCGCACCCGAGGCTCCATCGGTTGCGGCTCCTTCGACTGCGGATCCCTCAACTGCGTCCATACCATCGTCGATCCTCCAAGCTTGTTCGTCTGCAACAACCATGTCCACACGAGAGATGCGCGAGCTCATTGAAGAACTCCAGGGCGAGGAGGCCGAATCAGCATACCGCACAAACGATCCCGAGCTCGATCTCTCACTCGAGGATAGTTTCGACTGCGGGATCTCCTTCAGCGACTTCGACGAACTCGAAACTCATATCGACAACCACGTCGAGATCTGCCAACAACAACAACCTCGACTCTGAGATTCATAACAACTTCGTCGACGCCGAGATGAGCATAGGCGATGAAGGCATCAACAGCGAGATCCGTCCAGACGGACCACTCGATGGGCATATCGACTCCGACATGAGCCTTGATGACGATGTCGAGTCCATGACAGGACTCGAAGACACACATACATATCCTCGGGTGATACCCCAGCAGGTCTACGTCGCCATCGCCGCAGAATCATCAGATGCTGCGGCCAGCCGCAGGCCTACAGAATTCCCGTGCACAGTTACTATGCCGGACGGAGTCACAACTCTCACAATCACTGCTGAGATGGCAGCAAAAGCAGATAAAGTCATCAAGGAGTGCACAATGATGCCAGCAGACGCAACACAAGAGGAGATGTTGACCTTCCAGTACTTCAACTGGCAGGAATCACTTCGACTGCGGCAGGTCAGAGCAACACTCGAAGAACGCAAAAAGCAAGCTAGCTTGTCGAGTGCGCGAAGAAGACAGCTCTCCCTGAGCTCCACGGGCGAGCAGACACAGACCCAGATCAAGGTTGTCACACCTCTCGCCAGACGAAAGGGCGGCGCTCACCCGCAACTTAGGCAACTCTTTCATGACATACGACGAAGAAGGAGTGCCAGTACCCAAAACAGCTGCGGGTGCCCTCTTCACCGCTGCAGCATACCTAGAGGCAATCAAACCTCCAGCTGATGACCCCAATGCAAAACTGCATCGCCAGCAGATCAAATCACTCGCCTTAGCGGCGAAGGCCATACGCCAAATTCCAAAACTCCAGGTGGGAGTCGAGACCGTGCCCTAGTCGACGCGCGTCGGGAAGAGCATAATCACAGTGGTCGCCGCCACCACTCGAAGGAAAGAAGCGGCTCGCGTAGGCGCAGGTCCAGGAGCAGATCACGCAGATCTTACAGTAGCGACTCATACTCTGATCGAGATCCCGAGCCACATGGAGCTCTGTGCTTCACTCGACGCGTCCGCGAGACACGGATGCCCAAAGGGTTCAAACTCACATCTGAACAGCCCAAGTACACGGGTCGACAGGAACCTTCTGGGTGGCTGGAAGACTACAGGCTGGCTGTCGCGTGCCAGCGAGGTACAAACACCACGGCCATGCAATACATACGACTGATGCTCGAAGGCACAGCCGCGACTGGCTCAAGGCCCTACCTCCATCAAAGTACGACTCGTGGGATCACTTCCGCGATGACTTCATCAAAAACTTCGAGCCTCTATGTGAGCGCCCAAAAACGTTCGAGGAACTGCGGGCCTGCGTGCAACGTTCAGACGAAACGCTGAGGTCATACATCAGACGATGGACTGAGATACGCAACTCAGTCGGAGTAATTTCAGAGACATGGCCATGGATGCTTTCATAATGGGACTCGCCAGGCGGGATCTCAAAGAAGCACTCGGTCGCAAAAAGCCAACCTCTGTGGCTAGCCTCTTGATGACCGCGACTGAGTGGGCAGACGGAGAGGACATGGCGCGCACCACACGCGGGTCCTCACCCCGTGACAATCATGAAAGCGGCAGTCGAAGCCGCAGAGACTCGTACAGAGACGACCGAAGGCGCAAACGTTCAAAACGTCACTACGACGATGACAGACCCGAATTCATGGCGGCTGGGTTCTCCACACCCCGCAATGACCAGGACAGAAGCGACCGACGGTCAGAAGATCGGCGAGACAGTCGAGATGATCGTCGAGACAGCCGAGACCGCGGCCAACGCAGTGATAGCTACAAGAGGAAGGACTGGCGCAAGTCACGGGCACAATCTGAGCGATCATTCGAAGAAAAGATGGACGCTGATTGCAGATTCCACCTGTACAAGGGGGACGACGGAAAACTGCGATCCAATCACTCGATGAGAAACTGCAGGGAGTTCGACCAAATGGCGACTGATTACGTAAATCGCAGAAAGGCAGCAGCCGCACAAGCACCTGCACCCGTGCCTCAGCCAAACAACGTGCCTGTTCTGATGGCACCACCTCCACCACCACAGCCTGCTGCAGGCGGAAACCTCGCGGGTGCCATACAGCACATACCTCGGGTGGACGAGCCACAGTACCCTCCGCCCCAAGGGCAGATGTACATGATACAGAAAGGTCGACCTTCCAACAGGGAGCAAAAACTTCGCACTCGACAAGTAAACATGGCGGTCATGTCACCTCCTGCGGTAACTGAATACTTGAAGGGATCCGAAACTACAATAAGCTTCAGCAAAGAGGACCACCCTCCATCGGTTGTTCGCCAGGGCACTCTGCTCTGGTACTCGACGCGCAAATTGGAGGCTACGCCATGTCCAAGGTCTTCATGGATGGTGGGAGCGGCATAAACATCATCTTCGCAGATACGCTCCGCAAAATGAACAGGTCAGTCGAAAACCTGCCAAGATCTTCAAATACCTTCACGGTATCGTTCCAGGGAAAGCAATAAGCCCAGAAGGCACCATACAACTCGACGTGACGTTCGGGGACAAGCACCACTTCAGGACAGAGTCGATTGAGTTCGAAGTGGTCGACTGGAAGTCACAATACCATGCTATACTTGGACGCCCGACGTTCGCTCGATTCATGGCGGTGCCACATTACGCATACCTCCAGCTGAAGATGCCTGGACCAAAAGGAGTAATCACAGTCAAGGGGAACTTCCAAAAGTCTGACTCTTGTGACCGAGAATTCAGCAAAATCTCTGAGATGTTTGGCATGGAAGCAACACTCGCTGATCTAGCGGTCTCCAACGATCGAACACTTATGCCAGACACAAAAAGGTGGCAGTCGACAGAGCATTCAATGCCACCAATGACACAAGATCGCATCAGGTGCACCCGACTGACCCGACCAAGACAGTCAATGTCTCGTCGAGTCTGCCTATCGCATAGGAAAGCGCGCTCGTCGAATTCCTCCGTGAGAACTGGGATATATTTGCATGGTGTCCAGCGACATGCCAGGTATTCCCAGGGAATTCGCCGAGCACTCTCTCCAGCTACTTCCAGATGCTAAACCAGTCAAGCAAACAATGCGCCGCATATCCGGCCCAAAAAGAACTGCAGTCGAAGCCGAAGTCGACAGGCTACTCGCAGCAGGATTCATCAGAGAGATCAAGAAATCACAATGGGTGGCCAACCCCGTACTCGTAGAGAAGAAGCACACAGATATCCTTCGGATGTGCGTAGATTTTACAGCACTCAATAAGTGTTGTCCAAAGGATCACTTTCCACTACCTCGAATCGACCAGATCGTCGACTCCACCGCCGGGTGCGCTCGCTTGTCCTTCCTGGATGCTACTCGGGTTACCACCAGATAAGGATGAAGGAAGAGATGAAGAGAAAACGGCGTTCATAACCCCACTCGGGGTCTACTGCTACACCACAATGCCTTTCGGGCTCAAGAACGCAGGCGCAACTACCAGCGCATGATGCAAGATTGCCTCAAGAAGCAAATTGGGCGAAACGTCCAGGTCTATGTAGATGACATCGTCATCACCACAAGAGAGGAAAACACACTACTCGATGACTTGCGAGAGACATTCGCAAACCTCAAACGCTTCCACATCAAGCTCAACCCGAAGAAGTGCACGTTCGGCGTGCCAGCCGGGCAACTCCTCGGGTATCTAGTCTCAGCTCGAGGAATCGAGGCAGACCCGGAGAAAATACAGGCCATCTTGACGATGCAAAGGCCTTCAAAGCTCCATGACGTGCAAAATTAGCGGGTCGAGTGGCAGCGCTCAGTCGATTCATCAGCAAGCTAGGCGAAAAAGCACTCCCGTTCTATCGACTGATGAAGAAAGCAGATAAATTCGAGTGGACGCCAGAAGCCGAAGCAGCCTTCACGGACCTCAAGCGAGTCCTCACAAGCCCTCCAATCCTCGTAGCACCAAGGGAACGCGAGCCACTATACCTATATGTCTCTGCAACTAACAGGGTGGTGAGCACTGTTCTAGTGGTCGAAGCAGAGAGGAGGGACACGCCCAAAGCATACAACGTCCAGTCTATTACTTGAGTGAAGTGCTCTCCACATCAAAGCAGCGGTACCCGCACTATCAGAAGCTGGCCTACGCCGTGTTCATGTCCTCAAGGAAGCTGACGCATTACTTCTCCGAGCACCCGATCACTGTAATCAGCACCTCAGGGATCGGGGACATCCTCACAAACCCCAACGCAACTGGGCGAGTAGCAAAATGGCTCATCGAGCTAGCACCAAGAGACATCAAGTATGATTACCCGAAGGCCATCAAAGCACAAGTTTTACCTGACTTCCACACCGAGTGGATTGAAGCTCAGCTCCCAGGAGCACCAGATGTGTCCAACTCATGGACTATGTACTTCGACGGCTCAAAGAAAAACGAAGGCACAGGCGCAGGTGTTATCCTCATATCACCAAAAGGCGACAAGCTCCGCTACATCCTACAAATGGGGTTCGAGTTCCCGTCCAATAACGAAGCAGAATATGAGGCTCTGATCCATGGCATGAGGATGGCCAAAACCCTCGGGTGCACTCGACTGATGATCTACGGCGACTCGAATCTGGTGGTGCAGCAAACAATGAAGGCCTGCGACGCAATCGCAGATAACATGATTGCCTACCACTAGTGGAAACAGGGCCACTGGTCCCGGGTCGTAAGGGGCTCTAGTACCGGGTGTCCACCCGGGACTAGCAAGGCGACACTAGAGCCCCCCCCCCCCTCTAGTACCGGGTCCGTTACGACCCGGAACAACAGGCTCCCACGTGGCCGCCGAGGCGCGGGCGTGGTGGAGGACCTCTAGTCCCGATTGGTCATACGACCCGGGACCAAGGACCTCACACGTGGCAGCTTGTAATTTTTTTTTTTTCCACCCAATTTAATATTGAAATGGTGCAAAAAAATATGCGTTTAATTAATTAAAAACAGAAACTACATATAACATATCAAAATGTTCATAAATAAAAATATGTTCACGTCTATCCGGTTACATGGAGGTGCTCATAACCGGGACTAGAGCCCGTCTATTTGATTACACGTGTGTGGAGATCATAACCGGGACTAGAGCCCGTCTATTCGGTTACACGGGAGATCATAACCGGGACTTCACCGCTATTCTCATTGTATTTTCCTTTTGTAGGTATGACTTCGCTGAGCAGAAACCCCGCAAGTTCCTCTGCTAGTGCTTGAAAGCGCTTCTTTAGTGGCATACTCTCGCGCAATGGCTCTGCCTATAAAAGAAGGAGATCAATATGAATATTAATCATGACTATCAAAAATTATGAATGACACTGGAGATCAATTGATGAATATGATTGTTCACGTACGTCTAAAAATTTCTTTGGGTCCCGCTCAGTAACCGAACGACGAATCCACTCGCAAACGAAATATCCACAGAAATTGGTCCCCTGTGGTTGCCTCTCGATCCACTTTACGAGAATAGAATTCAATCAAATCATAGTCAACATATAGTGGTATTGAAAACAATAAATAAAGAGATGCGTGAACTTAGCTAGACCGTACTACCTACCTGTGGGTGAACAAAAGTCAGCTGTTCTTCAAATGAACCTGAACCCTTTGTCCTCGCTTTGAATTGTTTCCAAACCCTGCCGGGCAAAAAAAAGAATAAATAAGTTATTAGTTGCTTGATATCTCTGAAATCAATAAGAGAGACTGATATAGTGCGATAATGTTTGAAATTACCTTTGGAGCGTATCTAGAATGCTTTGGTACCTATCCTTAGGCCAGTCCAATGAGTCGTAGACTTGAACTCTTGATCTATCAACTTCAATGACTAGCAGAATGTAATGATCGCTGCGCATGATTATATACACGTCAGTAACTCATCAGTTACACTTAATTTGTACAAGCGAGTAACACTCTCTTACCTGAAGAAGTAAGGAAACATTATCTCCGTGTTGAAATGTTGCTTCATTAGGGTATTTAGCAAGTTCTTCTCCGTGTCCTTCACGTGGTTTTTTAGTGTCCTTGCATTAACTCGTACTGGGTTAACGAACCCAAAGCCATAGATGCCCTTTCTACCACATTCATCACTCTTCATTCTGCATAATACCGTAGTGAGCATAATTAGCGATGGCAATGAACGAGCTGAGAGCTAAAGACTTTATCTTTTTTGGAAATAAATGAATTGAATCACTTACAGACAGTAGGCACCGACGAGAGCCAAGTCGAGGGAGTCAAGGTTGTATAAGTACCAGAGTTCTTCGAGCTGAATTGTGAACATGTCTTCACCCGCGAAATGATTTTTTGTAACTTTCACACAATCAAAAATTCATCAAATTGCTTTGTGATTTTCATGTACCAACTATGGAGTTGTCGCATACATGTCGGTAGACACTTTATCTGATCACCTCGCAGCAGGGACCTCCCCCATTTCCATTTCCATGAATCATCTACATCAGACGGAAAGAGATTTTCGTTGTCCAGTTGAGCAAGAGTAATACCAGCATCTGCAGCAAAGTCCTTCTTCAAGGATAAAGTAGGAATTAGGTCCGTCACAGAGCCATGACCACTGGGTATAACTACGAGCGGGGCTATCGACTGGTTTGCCTGTTGTCCGAGCTGGGCAACGTCTCTTTTCCCTCTGGCACTACTACTTCTCGTCTTGGGAGAGCTACTACTTTTACTCAGAGCTCGTAAATAGTTATCTGGCTTATTTTTCTCATATTGCGATGGTTCCGTGATGAATCCAATAGCCCACTTGTTTTCCTTTGCAGTAAATGTTTGCTTTTCCTCGGGCTTTTTCCGTGCAAGCTGTCTTTTTGTGTCTGCATCCACCCACGCATCCAATTGCTCTTTAGTCATGTCGCAAGCTCTGAGGTCGTCAAGGCTTTTGGGTACTTTTGGGAGGGGCGAACGTCGGGGGTCTCGCCCGAATCCCATGGACGACGAAGTGGCGCCCTTCCTATGTCGGGGCTCAGGAGTCGGCTCATGCGGCGGCGGAGTCGGCTCATGCGGCGGTGGAGTTGGCTCATGCAGCGGCGGAGTGGGCTGACGCAGCAGTGGAGTCGGCTCACGCGGCGGTGGAGTCGGCGCACGCGGCGGCGGAGACGACTGATGCGGAGGCGACTGATGGTTGTCGTCCCCTTCATCGTCATCAGGTGGTGAATCGTGAATTGGCGGAGACGATGGTGGCCTTGGCGCCCAGCCTTCAAACTTGATGTATTTCTTCCGCCATAGAATTAGACCACCCACGACGTCCCCTAGCACCGACTCATCATCAGCTCTTGGGAACTCAAGGTTCAGTGATTCATATCCTTGTACAACTTGATCCACGCCGACACGAGCATATCCATCTGGAATGGCATTGCCAAGCCACGATGTGTAGAGTCAATGTAGAATGCATAGCCGTCCGCCACCTTCGTGGATAAGTTAAATACTGGGACATGCAGCTCACAAGTTGTTTTCTCCGTGATATAATCCACGGGGTAACTTGTCTCATCATCACCGACCATAACCGAGGAAGCCACGCTGCTTCTGCGATGCGATGGGCCGCCTTGACTCGCTTGTTCCAGCTGAAGAGTTGGCGCCCCTTGCTCGCGCATTTGATCTATTTGCTTCTGCTGCTCCTTATAGAGAGCAACCATCTGGTCATGATTTCTTTCTAAGATCATCAACCGGTCTGATTCCTGCTGCTCCTTCCTCCTCTTTGCTCTCAATCGGCTTCTGTAAGAGGCACGGTCCTCGGGAAACCCTTCAATCCACGGCACTTCTCCTAAGCCTCGTGTTGATCCTCCTTTTTCTTTGGTCCCGAGGGCCTCTGACAGCTCGTCCTTCTCTCTGTCGGAAATAAACTTTCCCTCTTTAGACTTGGCAATTAATTCAATAATTTTTTTTTGGGCTCCGTTGACTACTTTGCTTTCATCAATTATTAACTCCCCTGTTTCCATGTCATACTCCCCTCCATGCGCAAGTAGCCAATTCCTTATCCTTCTGTCCCATTCCTCTGTGACCGGGTGAGCCCTTTTGCACGCAACTCGGACTCAATTTTTTCCCACTTAGGCTCGGCAACTCGGTAGCCACCTGGCCCCATCTTATGGTGATACTTCTTTTTCGCTGCATTATTCTTATTCGTTTGCGACCTTTTCTTAGCTCGTTCTGATTTCTTGTACTCCAGAAATGCAGGCCAGTGAGGCCGCTGCCTCTCTCGTGTGCCGGTGAAATCCGGAAGTTTCCCATCTTCTTCCCACTCACGGAATAATTTGTTCTTGTAGTTATTGAATTGTTGAGCCATCTTCTTAAGAGCGAAATGCTTGACTTTGTCCGTCATTTTTTTTGTCTTCACCTCATCTTCCAAGACCGGTAGGGTGAAATGTGCAATGAGCTTGTTCCAAAGCACATCTTTGGTTCTCTTGTCGACGTAACTAACTCCCTCTAACTTTGGCTTAATCCATTCCTGAGTGCTGATATAAACGTTGTCCCTGACAGTGACTCCGCATTGATGCACAAACTTAATTGCGTTCGGCACGGGTGCCAGTGGTTGGCCAGTAGTTGCATTCACCTCGTCAATTGTGAGATGCTCATCTTTGCCCATCCCTTGGGCATGGCCTCGTTTAGTGGTTTGGTTCGATGCGGAGGTCTAAAAATATGAAACATGTGTGAATACATATATATGCACAAATCAGTTATTGCATCTGCTCAACATAGGCTTAATATACCTCGCCAGACGGCGTGGGTCCACCAATTTCCGAGTCCTCATCTTCAGCTCCTTCCGCGGGATGCCGAAATTCATCTTCAGCTCCTTCTGCGGGATGCCGAAATTCACCGGGTTCACAAATGTAGGAAAGTAGCTCTTCTTCCCCTTCTCTCGTTGCGAAGGGAGCATCGATATCCATTGTTTAACTAATACAAAAAAAAGATAAAACAATAATAGCATTAGTACAATAATTCAATATACAAATATGCAGCAAAAACAATTTAATATTGCATCTAAAGAAAAAAAAAATCAAAAAAACTTAGGCTGCTGTCCCAATCCCAGCCCAGCCCAAATTTGGGCCAGAACCTGGTCAAAGGTGGCCACCGTGGTCATCCCTGACCCACCTGCCAGCGCCTACCCGCCCCACCGCCACGTGTGACCGCCCACTGGCCACGCGTGGTCAATGCTGGCCCACCCGCCGCCCTGCCTCGTGTTCCCCCCGCCTCGTGTTCCCACCCGGCCGCCTCGCCTTCACCCCCCGTGGTCAATGCGGAGCACGAACAGCCCCCGCCACCCGGAGTCAATGCTCCTGGCCCACTTGCCAGCGACTCGGGCGCTGGCCCACCCGACGGTTCCCCTCCCGACGGTCCTGGTCTTTAAAAAGGGACGCGCCCGTGCGGATGTGGACACTCCACTCCGCTCCGCCCCCACGGTTCCCCTCGGCCCGAAGGTTCCCCTCCGCCCGTCCAGTGCCCTCGCCGCCATGTCGCGCTGGTTCGGGAAGTCCCCGAAGAACGAGACCGGCGAGTCCTCCAACCGTCGCCGTGCTTCTCCACCGCCTCCACCGCCGGCGGCCTTGGGCGTCGTTCCCGTGGGCGTGCGGAGGACCGCGCCACCAGTGCGGGTCGCCCACGCACCCGATGCGCCGCCACGAACCTCCACCACCACCGCTGGAGGGAGGAGGATCCGGCGCCGGCGCTACGTGCCGGAGCCGGAGTGCCAGTGGCACTGGGACAACGCCGCCACGCTGGAGTGGCACGACGTCCACCTCCCCGAGGGCTGGCACCTGAACCCGCAGTGGATTCCGGTGCCGGCGGTCCCGCTCCCTGGGAGGCAACTGGACAGGGAGATCGCGCGCCGCACCGCCTCCTCCCTCCGGCGCTCCGAACGACCCCGTCTACGCGGCGGACTCCCCTCACTGGGAGCAGTGGCTCAAGGACGAGCACGATGACCGCCGCCACTCCTACTTGACCCCGGCGCCCCGCGCCGTCCAATCCGCCTACCCAGCGCTGCCCGACCCGCTGTGGTTCGAGGAGGAGGTCCCCGAGGACGACGACGACCCGGAGATGCAGGCCGCCTACGAGGCCTCCAACCGCACCCTCGTCGAGGACGAGATCAAGAGGTAGGAGAAGGTGAGGGCCGCGGCCGTGGCCGCCGCCAATACAGCAGCAGGAGTACGACCCGGACGAGGTCGAGCCGTGGCACTATGCCATGGAACGCGAGCAGGAGCAGGAGCAGGACCTTCCGCCACCGCCTCCTCTGCCTACCGGCCTCGTTGGCCAGTCCTGGGTCTTTACCGGCGGGAGCTGGGAGGTGCCACCGGAGCAGGAGCAGGAGGCGCCACCGGAGCAGGAGCAGGAGGCGCCACCGCAGCAGCAGGCGCCACCGCAGCAGCTCTGGACCCCGCCGCCGTGGATCGTCCTCGACGACTAGGCGCGGCACCGGCACCGGCGACCCTCCCCCCACCCCCCCCCCAATGTAATGGCCTTATCAATGGCCTCCCCCCCCCCAAATGTAATCGGCCGGTTGTGGCCTATAACTATGTAATGAAATCGGCCCCTTTAGGCCCTAAAAATTTGTTCTTGTTTGCCAACTCCGGCGCCGGCCCCGTGGTTAGGGTCCGCCGCCGCCGCCGCGCGCTAGATCTGAGAGAGGGAGAGAGTAGTTGGTCGGGGGGACGAGCTCACCGCGTGGGTCGGGGGCGAGCTTTGCTTGCTCGGGGACGACGACCTTGCTCGGGGGAAGAGCGGGGACGGCCGCGCCCGGAGCAGGAGCAGGACGGCGACCCACGGTGAGGGCGGCAGTGGCGCGGGAACGAAATCCGGCAGCCTGGCGGCGCAGGGGGCGGCGTCGTCTGGAGCCCGGAGGCGGAGCGTCGATTTGCTGGACTTGGGCAAATTTTCGGCCCGAGCCACTAGAAGTAGCGCCAAAAAGGCCTCTAGTACCGGGCCGTGGCTCCACCCGGTACTAGAGACCCTCTAGTACCGGGCCGTGTTACCACCCGGTACTAGAGGTCCCTCAGGGCCGCGAAAATTTGCGCGCCAAGCCCAGTGGACCTGTAGTACCGGGTGGTCGCACGGCCCGGTACTAGAGGTTAATTTTTTTTAATTTTCTGGTTTCTTACTTTTTTTATATCTTTTGATTTACTTGTCTAAATTAAGTAAAACTTGCTTTCATTTTCCTGTTTTCTGTTTTGGTTTAAAATGAAGTATCACATGCGCTTGGTTTTAAATTAAGTACTACCTCCGATCCATATTAGTGGGCACAACTTTGTCTAGATACACATGTATCTAGTCTAAATACTTAACTAGATACATATGAATTTAGACAAATCTATGCCCACTAATATGGATCGGAGGGAGTACTACATACGCTTAATTTAAAATCAATTCAAAAATTTATAAACGGTTGCAGATCATCAGATATGTGTTGCCGGACGGTTGTAGATCAAGCGTATGGCGGACGGTTGTAGGTCATCAGAGACGTCTTGCCGCTGGTTGCCCAAAATTTATAAATCAAGTACTACATTCCGCCATACGCTTGATTTCATTGACATGTCTGTCTTGTCCTCCAGACTATAAATTATATAAAAGTTTAATAAATTATTACACATCATGAACAACATCCCTATTTAGTCTTCGCTTTTTCTTTTTGTGAGACCCTTTCTTCATGAAATGAGAGTTTCCACCTAGAAGAAATGGGTTAATACACGAAATGAGAGTTTCCACCTAGAAGAAATGGGTTATAGCTAGGGAACCCGAATGTTTTGTGTTTGAGCGCCACTTCGATCCAAGCAGCGGTAAGACGTCTCTGATGATCTGCAACCGGCCGCAAAACATCTCTGATGATCTGCAACCGTTTGGAACGGTCGCAGGTCATCAGAGACGTCTTGCCGCTGGTTGCCCAAAGATGCCTTTCCGAGTGACGCTGGAATGTTTTGTGTTTGAGCGCCACTTCGATCTAAGCAGCGGCAAGACGTCTCTGATGATCTACAACCGTCCGGCAACACATCTCTGATGATCTGCAACCGTTTGGAACGGTCGCAGGTCATCAGAGACGTCTTGCCGCTGGTTGCCCAAAGATGCCTCTCCGAGTGACGCTGGAATGTTTTGTGTGTGAGTAACCTGTCTGAGGAGGGGGGCTATATATAGGGTACGTGTGCTTCTTTAGTCCCGGTTGGTAACACCAACCGGGTCATGTGGCTCACGAAGTGGTCGTGATACTGCTGATCCAACAGCTCACAATCCCTCAAAAGAAACACACCCCTGATCCAACGTCTCACAAGCGCTTGAAAGAAACACACGATCCGTGTGCTTCTTTAGTCCCGGTTGGTGTTACCAACCGGGACTAAAGGCGGGCTTTGCGGTCACGACACGTGTCCTCCCCCAGCGTTTGATGCTACATCAAAAATTTATAAATTAAGTACTACATTCCGCCACCGCCATACGCTTGATTTCATTGACATGTCTGTCTTGTCCTCCAGACTATAAATTATATAAAAGTTTAATAAATTATTACACATCATGAACAACATCTTTATTTAGTCTTCGCTTTTTCTTTTTGTGAGACCCTTTCTTCTGATCGCTCCGTAACCATGGACAAGGGTCTGCGTATAACTTGAGACTTGGGTCAGTGGTCACTTTGAAGGGCGGAATTTCATGAAACTTGTCGTAATCTTCTGACATGTCTGTCTTGTCCTCCACTCCCACGATGGTTCTTTTCCCTGAAAGAACTATGTGGCGCTTTGGCTCATAGGCTGATGTATTCACTTCCTTATCTTTTTTTTTTTGGCTTGGTAGACATGTCCTTCACATAGAAAACCTGAGCCACATCCTTGGCTAGAACGAATGGTTCGTTGTCGTACGCAACATTCGTGAGATCCACTGTAGTCATTCCGTACAATGGGTCTTCCTTTACCCCGCCGCCTCTCAGGTTGAACCATTTGCACCAGAACAAAGGGATCTTCAAAGAAGGTCCATAGTCAAGTTCCCATATCTGCTCTATGCAACCATAATATGTGACCGTGGCCTCATTCGTGCTCTTATCATCAAAGCGGACACCACTATTTTGGTTGGTGCTCTTTTTATCTTGGGCGTTCGTGTAAAATGTATTCCCGTTTATCTCATACCCTTGGAAAGTCCAAATAGTCGAAGATGGCCCCTTAGACAACAAGAACAGCTCATCTGAGACTGTGTTGTTGTTGTTCAGATGCGTTTCCAACCAACCGCCAAAATTCTCCATGTGTTCCTTTGCAATGGCGGAGTCATCCATCCCCGGGTTGTTAGAGCGTACAATATCCTTGTGCATCTGGATATACGGAGCCACCAAAGTGGAATTATGCAGAACTGTGTAGTGTGCTTTTGTGAAAGAATACCCGTCCCTGCATATGTATGATTTCTTTCCTAGAGTGCCTTCTCCACTTAGTCTCCCCTCATGTCGCGATTCAGGAAGACCAATCGACTTAATGCCGGGAATAAAGTCAACACAAAACTCAATGACCTCCTCTGTTCCATACCCTTTGGAGATGCTTCCTTCTGGCCTAGCACGGTTATGAACATACTTCTTCAACACTCCCATGAACCTCTCAAAGGGGAACATATTGTGTAGAAATACAGGACCCAGAATGTGAATCTCGTCGACCAGGTGCACTAGGAGATGTGTCATAATAGTGAAGAAGGATGGTGGGAACACCAACTCAAAACTAACGAGACATTGAGCCACATCCTTCTGTAACCTTAATAGAGTGGTTGGGCTGATTGACTTCTGCGAAATTGCATTGAGGAACGCACATAGCTGAACAATGGATACTCGAACATTTTCCGGTAGAAGCCCCCGCAATGCAACCGGAAGCAGTTGAGTCATCAGCACGTGGCAGTCATGAGACTTTAGGTTCTGGAACTTTTTCTCTGCCATATTTATTATTCCCTTTATATTCGACGAGAAGCCAGACGGGACCTTCATACTGCTCAGGACTTCAAAAAATATCTCCTTCTCTTCTTTGGTAAGAACGTAGCTAGCAGGACGTAGACGTCCTTTATCCGTCCTCATTGGATGCAGGTTCTTTGGGTCTTTCAAAAGTTGCTGGTCCTCTCGTGCTTTCGGAGTATCTTTTGCCTTCCCATACACGCCCAAGAAGCCTAGCAGGTTCACGCAAACATTCTTCGTCACGTGCATCACGTCGATTGCAGAGCGGACCTTTAGGATTTTCCAATAGGGTAGTTCCCAAAATATAGACTTCTTCTTCCACAGGGGAACGTGGTTGTTAGCGTCATTCGGAACAGACTGTCCGCCAGGACCCTTTCCAAAGATTACATCTAAATCCTTGACCGCATCATATATATCTTCACCACTTTGGAGGGGTGGCTTCGGCCGGCGATCTTCCTCGCCTTTGAAATGCTGCTGCTTGCTTTTCTTTCTTAGGGGATGCTGAGTTGTAAGAAATCGACGATGACCCGGGTACACATTCTTGTTACCTACATATATACTTTCAGTGCCATCTAAACAGTGTGTGCATGCATTGTATCCCTTGTTCGACTGTCCTGAAATGTTACTAAGAGCAGGCCAATCATTGATGGTTACAAACAACAACCCTCGTAGGTTAAATTCCGCTTGTTTGTACTCATCCCACACAGGTACCCCTTCATCACGCCACAACTGTAAAAGTTCATCAACTAATGGCCTCAGGTAGACATCAATGTTGTTACCGGGTTGCTTCGGGCCTTGGATGAGCACTGGCATCATAATGAACTTCCGCTTCATGCACAACCAAGGAGGAAGGTTATAGATACATAGAGTCACAGGCCAGGTGCTATGACTGCTACTCTGCTCCCCAAAAGGATTAAAGCCATCCGTGCTAAGACCAAACCTTAAGTTCCTTGGGTCACGTGCAAATTCCTTGTACTCTGTATCGATTTTTCTCCACTGCGACCCATCAGCCGGGTGTCTCAACATCTCGTCGCTCTTGCGGTCTTCTTTGTGCCATCGCAACAACTTGGCATGCTCTTTGTTTCTGAACAAACGTTTCAACCGTGGTATTATAGGAGCGTACCACATAACCTTGGCAGGAACCTTCTTCCTGGCGGGCATGCCCTCAACATCGCCAGGGTCATCTGCTCTGATCTTATACCGCAATGCACCGCATACCGGGCATTCATTCAAATTCTCATACTTCTCACCGCGGTAGAGGATGCAGTCATTAATGCATGCATGTATCTTCTGCACATCTAATCCTAGAGGGCAGATAATCTTCTTTGCTTCATACGCAGTCTCGGGCAATTCGTTACCAGCCGGAAGCTTGTCCTTCACTATTTTCAGTAAACTCCCAAATCCCTTGTCAGATAAACCATTCGCTGCCTTCCATTGCAATAATTCCAGTATGGTACCGAGCTTTGTGTTGCCATCTTCGCAAGTTGGGTACAACTTTGTTTTGTGATCCTCTAACATGCGCTCCAACTTCAACTTCTCAAGTGTAGTTTCTGCTAGGGTATGTGCATCAACGATGACTCCACGTAAATCATCATGTATGATGGGATCATCTGGTACCTCTTCATCATCAGCTTCCCCTGTTGGGTTACCAACGTATTCAGGGTACATGTCGTTGTCATCGTTCTCTTCTTCTTCGTTATCTTCCATCATAACCCCTTTTTCTCCGTGCTTGGTCCAACAATTATAGCCGGGCATGAAACCTTCAGTTATCAGGTGGAGGTGAATTCTGTCTGTGTTAGGGTAATCCTTCTCATTCTGACATTTCCTGCACGGACAACACATAAAACCTTTCGGCCCCTTGTTATCCTTAGCCACTTTGAGAAAAGATTGCACGCCATCCATGTACTCTTTAGAGCGTCGGTCAGCGTACATCCATGGATGACTCATCTGCAAATCACCGCTAAAACCCATTACGATAAACCGACATAATAGGAAACATACCATATTCATTAATACAAGTTCATCACATTAAAATCAAAGTATAGTAGTGACCAAATGTAATACATAGTTCTCATAAAACATAAATTAATTGAAACAAGAATACAACTATCTAAAGAATTTAAATCCAACAACAAATGCGATCAGAATCGCAACTAAGGTAACTATTGAACCAACAGCATAATGATACCAAGCCTCTTGACTAATGGCATATTTTCTAATCTTTCTAAGCTTCAAGCGCATTGCATCCATCTTCATCTCGTGAACAGCGACGACGTCGGTAAGCTTCGAGCGCATCCCATCCAACTTGATCTCGTAAGCATCGACGACGTCGGCAAGCTTGAACTGGTGTTCATCGATAATGTTTACAAGCTTAACCTCCAATTCCTTCTTCTCTTCTTTGCGGAGATCTTCACTTATTTTTAATTTAGCTTTCAAATCATCGTTTTCTTTCACAAAATATTCAACAATAGGGTCCACTGGAATTTCCGGTTCAACTACCTCCTAGACAAATATATATTTATGTCAAAGTTGGTCCGCATGATTGTCATAAACACGAAACGAAACAAATTTATAGTTATTAACAGTCATACCACATCCGAATAATAGAGCGGGCGAGAGCCGGTGGGGGTGTTTGTGAAAACCATGTCACTATATATATTACAAACAATTATACAACTTATACAAAAATAATAATTATTATGTGGAAAAAAATCATACAACAAAGATTTTTTAAAATAAAAAAGAAGGCTCACCGAGTAGGTGCCGGTCACGGGACGTCGGGGGCTATCGACGGCGGTGAGGACCAAGACGACACTAAAATCAAAAAATCATAAATTAATTTGAGCTCAAAATACATAAAAAATGAACTACCCTTGCTTAGGCATTTCATCAAACACCTAAGGGGCACTACCAAAATGAAATGAGCTAAACTTGTTGGAAATGGCTAAAAATTGGCCTCCGGGTGAAAGGATTAAGTGTTTCTAACCCTTGGAGAGATGGGTGCCGTCTATCTCCACAAATCTTGGAAAGAAATGGGCTACACTTGAGCTTGGGAGAGGAAACAATGGAGATGACCTTGATAGTTCAAAAATGGTGGCCGGCCGGGGTGGGAGATGATATAGCCGGACCTCTAGTACCGGGCTGTACCACGACCGGGGACGAAAGGTCCAGCCTCCTGTCCACACCTGCCGCTGACAGCCTCGGTCCCGGGCTGTATCACGGCCCGGAACTAGAGGTGCCCTACGACCCGGGACCCGACCTGCGCAGCGTCCGAGCAGCCGGCCCGGTACTAGTTCCCCCCTCTAGTACCGGTCATAAGCCACCCGGGACTAGAGCCAATATCGGCCCTCGACCAAAGGTCCTGTTTCCACTAGTGTACCGTGACATGTACAACATCATGGAGGGCAGCTTTGAAGGCTGCGAGTTGCGTCACATAGGGCGTGAGAGCAATGAAGAAGCAGATAAGTTAGCCAACATTGGTGCGACCAAAGCACCAGTGCCACCTGGTGTCTTCTTCGAGCGCATCGAGCACAATCAATCAAAAAGAAGCGGGCAACTCCTACATCAGCCGCACCAGCCAAGAGCAAAGCACCTAGCACAGAGGACCCACCAGTCGAGGTACTCCTCATCGAGCCAACTTGGACTCAACCTTTCCTCGCATACATACTCCGCGGCGAGGTACCCGAAGACTTCACAGAGTCAAGACGCGTCACTCGACGATCTAAAGCATACACTGTCATCAACGGAGAACTGTACAAACGCAGCATATCAGGTATGTTCCAACGTTGCATAGCATTTGAAGATGGCCAAGCCATCCTTCGGGATATTCATGCAGGTACTTGCGGGCATCACGCCAGCAGTCGATCACTCGTAGCCAAAGCCTTTCGCGCAGGCTTCTACTGGCCCACAGCACTCAAAGACGCGGAGGACATAGTCAAAAGGTGCATCGGCTGTCAAAAATTCGCCACAAAGCCGCACGCACCCGCATCGGCGTTGAAGACAATACCATTGGCCTGGCCCTTCGCCCAGTGGGGGCTCGATATGGTTGGGCCACTCAAAAAATCCTCCCATGGAGGGCATACTCACCTTCTGGTGGCGGTCGACAAGTTCACCAAGTGGATTGAAGCAGTACCCATCACAAGTTCGACTGCCACTACAGCAGTCAATTTCATAAAATCCATCATATACCGCTTTGGTGTGCCAAGTAGCATCATCACTGACAACGGTACAAACTTCACGGCTGAGGAATTCAAATCCTTCTGCAAAGAGCAAGATATCACGCTCAATTATGCATCTGTGGCACACCCGCAATCAATGGCCAAGTCGAAAAGGCCAATGGACTTGTGACAAGCGGAATCAAGAAACGCCTCCTGGTGCCACTCAAAAGGGCCGCGGGTGCTTGGGTAGAAGAGCTCCCGTCTGTGCTATGGAGCCTACGCACAACACCCAACGCCTCCACGCAATTCACTCCATTCTTCATGGTCTACGGCGCAGAGGCAATCCTGCCATCAGACGTAAGGTTCAACGCACCAAGGGTCGAAGCATACAATGAAGACGATGCAGATGAAGCACTCGAAGATGCAGTCGACTTGCTCGAAGAAGCACGCAACACGGCGCTAGCACGCACAGCTGTCTACCAGCAAGATTACGCAACTATCACAGCCGTCGACTGCGTACCAGGTCTTCGAGGTTGGCGACTTGGTACTTCGACTGAAGCAAAAGAAGGTGCATAAACTTGCATCTCCATGGGAAGGACCCTTCATCATCACCGAGGTCATTGGTGGTGGAGCATACAGACTGAAGCACGCGAAGACCGGCGAACTCTCCCACAATCCTTGGAACGTTGCGCAGCTGCGCCGTTTCTATGCTTAGATTGCTCAGTCGCATAATGTAATAGGCTCATATGTCGGATGGCTGCAGGTTTCAGACGCGCTCTTTTCCTTACCAGGGTACCTAAGGGGACTGGAAGGTTTTTAATGAGGCGGCCTGCAGCCTAACATTCATAAATGGAATATAGTCAATAAATTCCTCATATTTTTCCTGCTTACTACTCGCATAACTTATCAGCACAAACTTAGCCTCACCCGTATGCTCGGGGGCTGAGCTGCCTCATAACATAAAGCTTTCGCTCCTTCAAACATAATACTAGCCACACTCGAATACTCGGGGGCTGGATCATAAAACTCAATACATAAAGGAAAAAGTTGCTCAACCCCTCAATTACTCGGGGGCTGAGCCTGCAGGCATAAGTTGAAGCTTCAACTCTCATAAAATTCATAGCCTCACTCGAGCACTCGGGGGCTGTATAATTCATGATCTATGTAAAGTGTTTTTCATAAACCCCACTCGATACACTCGGGGCTGCATACATACAAGTGAACAAATATGTACCAAGTGGCAAAATTTACACTCGGGGGCTGTTCCTATACAGAAAAACCCTAATCTTCCGGTTCGTCCTTTGCTGGAAGAACAGGGCCCATAAGTTGCGCATGATAGCAATCAACCAATGTCCTCGCATGATCGAATGTATCGTCAAGATTCGACTGGGACAAGGACGATCCAGGCGCGGGTGGACGTAGCTGCAAATTTGGACGTTGACTTCGGAGATATGCCATGGTTGCGTTGGCGCCATCCACAAGCTTCTGGGTGATAAAGCCTCGAATGGAACCTGTTGACCGGAAGAGCTCGAGTAACGCGTGGATTCCTTGAGGTTGCGGCCCAGCTGGAAAAAGCATCTGGTTGATTCGACTGAAGGCCGACCTGCATAACTCAAGGAGCATAGTACTCCGCCACACTCGATCCTGCAGGGTCGCGAGTATCCGTGCTCGGTGCTTATCCAAGCGAAAGTGCTGACGGCCAGTCGTGGGTTCGTCAGTTGCCATGTTCAACTGCTCATCCACGCGAGCCTGCTCCGCCTGGAAATCTTGAACAAAACCTGTAACAACACAAGTTGGGTGAACAAAAAGGAACAGGCTGTGAACTCACAAGATCAAGGCAGTCATGCTTACACTCGAGCTGTCTGTTCACGATCTCCATCTCGCCAAGCACATACTCCTCCCGTTGGGTGGGTAAAGCAGGCCTTGCCCTCATCCTATCCAGCTCACTTCGGGCACTCGCCAGCTCTTGCTCCTGTTTCGCGAGTCGAGCCTTCATATAACGTATTACTGCGGCATCGTTTGCCACCTGAGCTCGAGATCGAGTAGGGGCACGATGCCGCGACGAACTGGATGAAGTGGCGGCTGGCCGTTTCTGTTCCAAGCATCATAAAAGTTTCATGAGAAACTAGTCACAAAGCTCAGACGACAACAACATACAGCCTTACAAGCAGGATCATAATGAGGAAATTATATTCATACAAAGGTAGCAAAAGCACATGCATACTCGCATGATCATAAGTTTAATTACAAGGCATAAAAAGGCGGCTGCCCTACTTCTCAGACATCGACTCCGACCTAGCCCTACTCGCACGGGCGGCGACCTCTGCTGCCCGGCGTTCCATGGTAGCCATAAATGTTTCAGCCAACTTTGCGGCTGGCTCGTTCACATGCTTTAGGGACACCAGCTTCCCGCCCGGCTTGCGAGGAAAGTCAGACAGAGCGGCTTTGAAGTCACCCTCTATCCCATGACCTAAAAGGAGTTTGAGGGTGGTCTCTGAGCCGCGTACCGTCAAAGCGCGAGCAAAGTTCGTCATAGTCGAAGTTCCCGGCCCAGGACGTCGGCGAAGCCATCCACAGTCGAAGGAGGTTGGCTAGACGGGAACACGTCCTTGAACACGGCGCCGAGGGTGCTCGTAGACTTGGCGAGTGCATCCTTGGCTTGGGTGGAGACGACGTCCAAATCGCCTATAGCGCGGTCAAGGGACAAATCGCCACTCGACTGGTCTACACCTAGCGGTGCGCCAACAGCTCCTGCAAAAATCAGATAGAACACAAACTTTTACACAACCTTCAGTGCCAAAAGAAGGGGACAAAAGTGGCAAATTCAACTTACCGCCCACGTCTCGGGTGAGGCTAGCCAAGCGCTCAGCAAAATCTTTCTCGCGCAGCGCAGCGGAGTTCTTGGCGTCATCCAAGGCCTTCTTCGACTCGCGCGCTCCTTGGCGAGTGCATCTTCTAGCTCTTTAACCCGGGACTCAGCAGACGCCTTGTCACCTGAGATAGATAGCCAGATGTCATTCACAGTCGACAAAGCAAAGACATACAGAAACCCAACACACTTACGGGTGAGCTGCTCCATAACAGTGCGCAGATTATCCCTCTCTGTTCAACCTGGACAAATGCTTTACCTGATTCCACCAGGTTGAGGTAAAAGGGCTGCACGCACACGAAACCAACATAAGCTATACACAAATAGTCCCAGAAGGAAACTCGACAAAAGACACTTACGTGTTCAACCCAAGGCGCAGGCTTGGCAGCAGAAGTCCCAATTTGCGGAGTCGACGTACTCGCAATCTTGGCGGCCTCAATGGAAGTGGCCGTGGCTACTGTTTGCACAACCTCAGCCGCAACAGGAGAAGCTTCAGGCTGATCTGGAGTCGAAGCTCTCTTGGTTGGAGAGGTTGGAGGTCGCGCAGTCTCAGCACTGCGAGTGACCAAAAGACATACAACATAAGAAACAGTACTCAACTCACAAAAATTGTAGTACAAAAAGGAGCAAACCTGTGCTCTTCTTCATCATCAGTGTCGAGCTCTTCAAAATTTGGGCCTCCAAAAAGGAGCTCCCCACCCGACTGAGGAGGAGGAGGAGCCGAGCTCAACGGGCTCACGTCCAAAGGAGCAGCTGTGGTCGTAGGAGACGAGCCTGAGTCTCCATCATCTCTCACATCTGATCCCTTGGCGGGTGAACTCATGGAGGAAGACACAACGTGAGCTGCCCGACGGCGCTTGCGAGTGGGGATCTCGCTCACATCATCAGTCATGGCACGCTCCTTGTCATGTGCTTCTTCAACCTCTTCTTCTCAACCTCTTCCGTAGGAGATGTAGTAGCCGAAGGAAGAGGTGATTCATCTCCTCCCTTCGCTTCTACTGTCACCTCTGTTTCAGGAGTTGGGCCATCTTCAGGAAGAGGAGGAAGGGTTGAGGTGGTCGAGTGGCCCTGCACACAGAAAACAACAGTCGAATAGCACAAAGATGCATAGCAGAATAACAAAAGAAGGAGATCATAAAATCGATAGAATCACTAACCTCTGGCAAAGGCTTTTCAGCCCCATAAGGATCGACGGGGCAGTCGACGTTGCAGGGCTCGCTGGACTTTGTGCTGGTGATGGACCGCACGTGCGACACTAGCTCGCTCTTCGACAGCTCCTCCTTGCTCATTCGGGTGGCGTCGAGTGCACCCTCGTACTCCCACATTGGGTGGGCGCAGCGCGGAGTGGCCACACCCGCATCTTCACAAAGGTGGCAATTAGATGCACACCCGTGACGCTGTTTAGCAGCCCTCCAATCGTCTCCAGCAGAGGCGCTGCTTCTGCCATCTCTTCAGTCGAAAGCTCATGGTCCCAGGCCTTCGTCCTCGCGGCTATACCAGCAGTCGAAAATGCTGGGACTCCTTCTTGGTCGACGCGCACATAGAACCACCTCTTCCTCCACCCTTGCGCCGAGTCGACTGGCTTCAGGGCGAAGTAGCGGGTGTCGCTGCGCACCTGGATCTGGAAGCCGCCAACAGGATACGTGCGGCCGCCTCGATTGTTGGGTCTGACCATGAAGATCGACTTCCAGAGAGCCCAGCTGGGAGACACACCCAAGAAGCACTCGCACAAGACCATAAAACATGCAATGTGCATAATGCCATTCGGGGTGAAATCATGGATTTGCACCCCGTATGCGTACATAAGTCCACGAACGAAGTCGTGGAGAGGAAATGAAAGACCTCTAGGCAGAAACTCCGCGAAACAGACACGCTCGTTAGCGCGAGGCTCGGGAAGTACCTCCTTGGGCGAGGGTGCGCGGACGAAGAGTTGGTCCGAGGGTGGCAGCATCCCTTCCTCGCGCAGCTTGTCCAGCTGCGCCGCCTTGATGGTGGATTTCATCCAATCACCATTGGTCTTCTTGAGATCGACGGCGGCCGCAGATGCGCCAGCCGCAGTCTTCTTCCCTTCATCGCCGCCGCATCGGGCGCGGCAGCAGCAGTCGAGGCAGAGCGCTTGTTCCCCGCCACTTTCTTCATTGTCAACGAACAGGTGGTGGAGCGCGCAAAACTCTAGCGCAGGAGCAATGGAGGTAGAGCGCGAGGAAGACGATGGAACAGGGGCGGCGCACAGAGCAAATGGCAGGTAAAAAACAATGCCAGCGCCGTTCCCCTATTTACCACAAATCAAAAGAAATCATAGCCATCTAGATCCAAGTCGTGCGTTACGCACGTAATCTCACCATACACGTGTCAAACGCGGAGAGCAACCGTCGCCGGCCACTCCGCCCACTACGCACGCAAAAAGAGGAGCCATAATCACCTCTCCGTCAAAAAGTGGGCCAGAGTGGTCAAATCAAGTCCAAACTGTGCCGTTGTTCGGTCAGCTCTGCACAAACGGGCCCACCTATGTGTCACGTCCCATCCATCGCAGCGTAACGCACGCCACGCGTGTCAGAAATTGCAGTCGAAATAAACGTCATCCCTGACGTCATTGAAGCATCTGTTTAGAAAATACATTCGAGTCTGCCCAACGCATATTGGTCACTCGATTGGCTTGTTTAGTTCGGGTGTGACAAATCCTCAACACAAAATGGGTCAATCGAACGTTCCTTCGACTGAGTCATATTACTCCCATCGGGAGCATATTCAAAAAATTTCGACTGAAGATGCTCAAGACAATGATTGAGATTATCCTCCATTTACAAGGAATACAGCATAATCTCGGGGGCTACTCCATCGGGAGCACTGTCGTGCACCCGATAGAATTACGGCACAAAATTATTCGATTAACATATGCAGAGTAAGAAGATTTTTGAGATTATCCTCCATTGCAAAGCAATGAAGCACAATCTCGGGGGCTACTCCCATCGGGAGCGCTGTCGCGCACCCGATAGCATAACAGCAAATATCAGTCGACAAAGGGCACGACTCGTCCAACAAAGTTCAGAAATCATACTCGAAATATTCCCGAGTTGCGTCCGTCGCAAATACCTCGGATGCTGCACGCATAGTGCAAAGGTAAGACCCGCCGAACTTTCGAGCTGGGCTAAGGACCGTTCCAGCAACGTCAATCCTTATACTTTCCGTGTCAGCAGACATGATGAAAAATCCCGACGGACGCGTTGGGTAAAATTCAAAGCTATACTGCAGATCGACTCAGTAAGACCTCAAGCGGCCTAGTCGAATCTGACCAGTTTGTTCCAGATTCGAGTCCGGGACTTGAGTTTGATTGAAAGCTAGTAAGGTCTTACCCGAATGTGTAGTTAACCAGTCCCGATCCGTCGAGTGTACTGGGCCTACTAAGCTATTATTTCTTGATCATCATAATCAAAAACCACAGTCGATGAAATACTCGACATAGCCAACATGTGATACTCATACAGGAATTCCAAATTATATATACAGAATACAAAGCATATGACGTGCACTTACGAAAGAGTCCATGCCCGATTCTTCGAGTCAGCCAAGTACACGGGGGCTACTGACATGGGTATACATCTCGGGTACCCTACCATGAGGGTACCTGGTGCACGTGACGACTAAAGGCCCAATAGCGAAGAGACTACTCGAAGCCCAAGGCAAGAGGCCCAAGAAGATGGAGTACCCTCCAAGATTAGACATAGGCATAGTCGGTTTAGACTTTCCTTACGTGTAAACTAGGTCGGTTACAAACTCCCGAGACCCAGCCTATTTAAAGGCTGGAGGGGTGCCGATCTGGGACCAAGCCATACCCGAACCACCAAAAGCTCTATGAGATCGATACCTCGCCGGAGCTCCCCTGTAATCGCATAATCCACAATCAATACCAGACAAGCAGGAAGTAGAGTCTTTACCTCCACCCGAGGGGCCTGAACCTGGGTAAATCTTTGCCTCTGCTTGTCAGCGACGAAACTACTAGTACTATACCACGTTCTCTCCCCATAATCTCAATCCTAGGTCCTTAACCATGGGATTTGATGAGGGTACACCTCGTCACAGGCGGTGCTACAATTATCATTTAGCACAGCCATGTGTCCAATGGAGGAAAAAACTTTCAAGAACATGTTTACCATTTTCATCACGCTCGGTGATTAGGAGGCATTCCTTGCCATTCATAACACCGGTCTCGACGGAGACTATTAGCGTGAATATCATTGAAACTTAAGAGGGTGCGAGTGACTCAGGGTACAACAATGCATCATTAATAATCAAAGTTGTTCCCATGTGTAGTATGATAGTGGCTCGTCTGGAGCCAACTATAAAAGGATCGCAGCCGACGATTTTCATAACACTACCTCGAGATTTTTATTAGACTCAAAGCACATAATCTCTCTCAAGATGGTATTTGTGTACTCCCTCCGTTCAAAAATAAGTGTCTCAAGTTTGCCCAAAAGTGAATGAATCTATACATGAAACATGTCTAGATACATTTAGTTTTGTGTAAATTTGAGACACTTATTTTGGAACGGAGGGAGTATCATTTTCCACGAGACATGTTTACTCCGTTGGGGTGCCACACGTGTTCTAAGATATTTGCATATAATTAACATAATGAAGCGAGGAAGTAACGACATTACTAAACAAATGCATATATATCTCAGAACATAACATGCCATCATATTTAAATAGAGGAAATAATGAACGATAACCAATATCATTCAAGCGTCGAAATAACGAATAGGCTTCGCTCTTTTAGAGCTTAAAAACCAAAATGCATAAAAAATGCCAAGGATCATAATATTTAGGAGACTAGGCAGAGTCAATGAATTCATCATCGACTTGGGCCTAGATTTCAAGATGACTAAGCTTCTCCACATCTTAGGTTATCACCGAGGTAACAAAATATTGAGCTATTGCGGAGGGGCGAGCATCAAGTGCTCTACCATGGGCACTTCCGTAGGTGCCGAGGCGAGGGCGCCAAGTGCTCTACCATGGGCACCTCCAGAGGCTCTACCATAGGAGCCGATGGTGCCTCCCCCTGAACATACCATAGGAGCTGATGATGCCTCCCCCGAACAATGTAGATACCCCAAAACTTGTTACACCACGAAATTCCATTCTAGCATCTCATGCGAGCGAACATTGTGTGTTCGGCCTGGCCAACAACTATTTGAGAGCGTGCCAAAGGGGCGAAAACACTTTGTTCTGCCGTGTACTCATTTCACAAAGTATCACATAGATGGAATTTAAATAAGGGCAACACCCATTCATACTCATCAGGAGTAGTGGTGGTGGGACCAGCTGGATCCCCAAATTATCGTCTACTCGAGTCTCTTGGGCTCGGGAACGATTTCTACAACGGATGTCTAGGTGGAGCAGTGGTGGCATGGACTAGCTGGACCCACAACCTATCATCCACTGGAGTCTTTTGGACTCGAGTGCGATTGCCACATACGATGTCCAGGTGGATAGTTTAGTTGTTATGGACAAACTCGGTGATCTCCTGGTTGATGATTCCGGCAATCAGCAATTTTATGCAAATATTTCAAGATTACAGCAGGTAATCTGGTTACATCGGGTAATTTGATTACATCTGGTAATCTATTGCATATTGCGATGATGATACAAATTTATTCATTAACATGACGTTCCAATATTTAAAAACACGGTAACATTGATTTCAGAGCGACTTAAAAGTAATTAAACAATTAATTCTAGCAATGAAAACATGTAATACAAGCATGGTAATGACGGAAACATGTTAAGCGCATCACAAACGTGAAAGTTGGCCCAAAATTTGAATTTCCAGGCTATTTTGAACCCAAAAATGCGATTTCAGCGAAAACGGACAGTTCTAGGGGGCCACGCGCAAAACAGTTTCACGCGAAAAAAAAACAGGAAGTCCGAAAGCTGAAACGCAAATTTCCACGTGCACGGCCACTTCCGGTCAGGCCCAGCGGTCAGGATGCCGAATCTGGGCCCACCTGCCGATCCAACCCACACAACCTCCCCTCTTTTTTAGTTGTCGCGCACATGGGCCAAATCTGGCCCAATAGCCAGCATGGCGACGCACGGCGGCTGCCCGCAGTGCTTGCGATGGCAGTGCATGCACGACAGCACAACATGTGTGGGAGGCGGCGGTTGTCGGCGGGGGGGAGGGGGCAGGAGGTGCGAGGTGTGCCAGCCAGCGGGACCAGCGGCTTGCTCGGCCGTGGTGACCACGGCGTGATGTGCGGCCATGGCGACGCACACGGGCGGCCAGCAGGGCCGTATGGGCGCGACGCACGGGAGAGGTCGGCACACGGCAAGGTTCTCGCGGTCGCGGGAGTGCGTGCGCGACATCCTTGACGCCGTCGTCATGGCCGGCATGGCGCTCGCGAGTGTGGTCAGCTAGACCTGCAGCTTGCGTGAAAGTGCAACAACGGTGTGGGTAGCTCGGGCGGCAGTCGGGCGAGATCGCGGCGGCGCAACGAAGTGCGGAGCTCGGCATTCAGCTTGGCGGCTCGGCCGACCGGGCAACACACGACGAGCGGCTCTACGGCAACCAACGACGTTTTTACGCCAACAATGCAACAATGTTCATCGTCCGTTCATCTAGAATCGAGACGGCGTGTGGCACAGCTGGTGCATCGCGGCGGTACCGTGATCACCTGGATTACGCTCGTGTACCAACTCCCTACAGTGTAGTCAACAAATCCCCCATGAATCCGTGAACATCGACATTGGTCGGCGACAACGAGTCAGCTCGGTTCTTGGGAGGGAAATTAGGTTGTGGCGCGTAGCCCACAGTTGCACGGCCAGCGGGGCACTAGTACAATAATGGCATGAAGCTCGCGAAAATCAATTTCGTCCTGATCGTCCGCCATCAAGGCGTCTCGTAGATCTGAACGACACGTGCACAACGGGTGCGTGGTGGCGGTACCATGATCATCGGAACCACGACGTGTACCGTCTCCCTAAAGTGTAGTCATCAAATCCGCTCATCTTGCGAGATCCATGACATTGGTCGGCGACATCGAGTCGCTCAGATCTCGCGAGGGAAATCCACACCGTAGGTGCAAAAATAATCCACAAAAATATTTGGACTCAAAAACGGAATCGAGACAGGGAGGGAAACCGTTTACGAGATTAGATCTGGATTATGCCTCTGCGATGAACAACGAGAGCCTGCTTGATGGAGGCTCACGGCAGATCAGTCGGTGGAGCGGTACGTTTTGATAACGTGTTCCACAACCTTTGCCGGCGAGTCCTGTCCAAGGCCGTGGAGCGAGATCATAGTCAAAGTAGTGTACACGCAGATGCAGAAAGTAAATTGACACAGAGATATAGGTGGGACTGCTCTTTATTATCATTGGTGTGTCTCTCTCCATAAAATACATGGGTATATATAGGGGAGAGGGGTAGGTGGAGAGGACCAAATATAGAGGGAAACCCCCCCACCCAAAAAAGGGTGGGGCCCGCACATGTCACGTACGGGAAGGTTTCCCAACACTCCCCCTTGGTTCGACATCCCGTATTGTTTATGTCTTAAAAACTCCGAAAAACCCAGTGAGAAAAATATGGAGAATCCGTGTTGGCATGGGCGGAGCTACTTGGGGACATGGATGTACATACAAACACCCATTATTTTTGCCAAAGACTTAAACAGCAATGTATAATTCACATATACATAGAATAATATACATCAAATACATTGAGATTTTTAGGTGACTATGTACACCCATTGTCTGGACACTGACTCCGCCACTAGGTTTTGGACCGTCAGATCAAGCCACACAAATTATGCACATTAATTATCTATTTTGTATATTCGCATGTGCATTGTCCATTTTTAGACATATATATGTGCATTTACTTGTTAGTCCTTCCAATCAACATCCAACCTTCAACATACACACTTCATACCCTAAGTATAATCTAGAGACTAATAATTCCAGATACATGTTGCTACAATTTCACTCTCTCAATACGGATATACGGAAATTTCAAGCAACTGATAAATAGCTAGCAAAACCAGGAACTTGATAAAAAAAATCCGTCAACATATACAATCTTATCATACATGCACGGAGTCGCCATAAAGTAAATAAGAATACAAATTTAATTATACATCATATATCAATGAGTTTGACTTCATTGCTGGGCAAAATTTATATGCTCTGCTCATAGATATGCTTAATTACACAGATAATACTGTGGCTGAGCGAGCAATCTTTTCTTTTATATGCATTTAGGGCAGGAATTCTGAGTCATGTGTAGTTCTGGATAATCCCGGCGATGGATGAGTACGTCCCCACGCAAGCGCAGGTAACTCCTATGACGATGATGAATGAGCAGATCGCAACCTGTAAAATAGCTTTTCAGTTATGCTTTGCCTATAATCTCATCAAAGACTCCCTCCATCTCAAAATATAATGTTAGTTTTGTCCCACGTAAAGTTTGACCAAGTTTGTAGAAAACAATATCGACATCTACAAAAAAAAAAGATATGGAAAAATATTTCATGATGTATCTAATGATATTGACTGGTATATTAAAAATATTTCATGATGTACCGTTGCAAATATTTTTGGCAACTGGTTAAACGGGGTGGATCCTAGGTTTAAACTCTTCAGTAGGGTGGGAGCGATTGCCGTTATTTGGTCATTGTGGCTGTGTAGAAATGACAAGGTTTTTAACGATAAAAATGCTTCTATTATGCAGGTTATCTATCGGTGTACAGCAACGCTACGAGCTTGTACGGCCCTGCTGCGTGTGGAGCACCGAGACTTGTTTTTGGAGGTGGCGTTACGTTTGGAGGCTGCGGCCAGGGAGTTATTCTCCCGGCATGGATGGCAACATAATCTCCGGATCGACCTACCATCATCTTAGGCGGCTTTACAATTTCTCATTATGATATGTAATTCGCATTTTTTAATTTCAGAATTGGGTTCTCGTGAACTTGTGGCTGTGTGCATCCTAACTATGCAGAGGTCGGGTGTAATACTTGAAACTTTTAAGTAATAAAATCCCTTTATCTAAAAAAATATTAAACTTGGTCGGAGTTCACAAAGTTTTGAATTAAGAAGAAACTAATGTGTATTGTATTTTTGCATGGAGAGAGTACATATCTGTAATTTAATTGACAATGTCATCAAAATATGACTTCATAACCTTCTCTGTCTGCTTGCGTATAAAATACTTATATACAGATGTAGCACTGGAAATATTTGCATACCTGATGCCAAGCCACTTTTGTCTTAAGGATAGCCAAAAAGCAGGCGCAGGGTAGAATGTAGGTCTGAAATCAAACAAAATTTTAGCCTCTCACCAATCACTGACCAAGTACTACTGATATAATAATCAGGGAAAACTTACCACAAGCATGGCGAGTAAAGAACCAATCAGAGCCATCACAAGTGCTGCAAAACATGTATATAAAACGCAGAGGTCAGTGGATGGCTGAATCTTGTGCTACTACCGTCCAAATAAGTTGATGATGTATTCGGACCAAGGAAAACGAACTAACCGAAGAAGGGAACCGACAGCGCGACGAAGAGGGTTGAGACCACCAGGGCTGATCTAAGCATGATTATGTTCGAGTACTTCTGCTGACTTCGCGGCAGCAGCTCTTCCAAACTCATAGCCAGAGGGGTTATGGTTAATGCGTATTTGGTTATTGGATTTGCGACCTGCAACAGAAGTCAAGAGCCAAGTTAACATGACTGAGAATCAAGGCCACTCCTATCCGATGTGCTTAGTACATAAAAGTGGGCTCTGAAAATAGTTTAGAAAAGAGCAAAGTACCGTAGCCCAAATGGCAATCTTGGAAACCACCAGATTCTGTGGTAAGTTAAGTGTAAACTGCGACTCCGTGGATTCACCAAACATTTTGTATCCCATCACCGCAGCGGAAGCAAACAAAACGGTAGAGAACGCAATGCTGACAATAAGCACAAACCGAATCTGAGTGTTGAATTCCTATAAAGAAAAAACTATGGAATATGGAAGGATTGCAGTCCCAAGTTAGGAAATCACCAAGTGAACATAATGGAAGGAAACTGGTTGCGATTCTTCAGAGAAGAATAGATGTTTGGGAACACCCCATGCCCCGAGTAGCAATAACCGTATAATCCAATCGCAATAGGGATTCCTGGGAGGTTTAACGTAGACCCTTTGTGCTCAAAGCCGACATCATCGACAACCCCAATCCAGAATAGGCAGATGACTAGAAGGATTGTTGCAACGACACCTCCAGCTGCAAAGTACAAACAAAGCATCATGGTGAGAAATGATACATGGTACATATACATGGAGCAGGATATAGCTGAGCTACATGCGGAGCATATAGACAAATCGTTAATATGTTTTGAAATTATATGTTAATCTACAAATAATCCTAGTCCAAGCAGGATCACAATATAAGCAACAAGTGAATAGATACCTGAAATGTAGCTCAGACAGGTAAGGTCACGGAGCCAAGTGGTCGGCATGACAATGAGGGTGTCAGGATTGCGAAGAATACATGCGAGGTCAGCGTGAAGCTCCCAATGGATATGTGTACATTGGGGAATAACTTTGATAAGTTGTCGCTTTCCAATATCAAATACTCGATGCAACAGGCCTGTGAGAACAGATTGAGGATCAGTTAATGCGTTGCAAATGTTTCAAATGTTGTTATTGTTCAGAAGCAAGAACAACATTCTGATTGAAATGGATGGTTGCAAATGGGTACTTACATACAGTTCCACATACAGAATTATCTGCAGATAGTCAACCACACACAATGAAAAACACAAGTTAGCACAACAACATTTAGTAAACTGAAATGTGCCCGAACAAGTTAATTAGTGATGGAGGAGATTTTACCGAGATGGCTATACGACCGGTGGTGCCGAAGGCAGCATGACCAATATCCGGGTACGTCTGAAGGCCCTCCGTGCTGTCCAGGCAACGGCGCAGGAGTACACCGGTGTACCATGCGAGCACAGCAAACACAGCTAGTATCACCAGTCCCAGCCAGCCCCCTTGCTTAATCGCATACGGTGTCGATAGGATTCCAACACCACACAGAACATTTATTCCTGCATATTGAAAACAATTTTTTTACTTAACTAAGTAACAAGAGCAGTTTATTATCAAAAGTTCCGAGACTTATCCAAACAAAAAGGTGTCCTTCAGGTTCAGTAAACATTATTACAGGGATTCAAAGCAGAACTTCAAAGTAGAAGTTCTACTGTTTATTTTCTTGTGACGTGTTATTGATCAGCTGAAAGATATTACACACAGTAAATCTTCGGTAATGCCTTGCGTGAATAAGAAAATAAAAACTACGGTGCCAGATCTGTACTTCATTATTTCAACAATTTTTTGGAAGGAAGCATTTATGCATAAAATGGGTTTGTCTTGAAGCAACAGTACAGCCTCCAGATCTATTTTTCCATGTGACAACCGTCACATGGATGTGCTTGTGCTGACTCATCAACCATGTGATGTCCCTATTAGTATGGAGAACAGGAAGAAAAATCGAAATGGTGGACCTGTGATGCGGCGTATCAACAAAGCGAATAGACCGAACTCAATGATACATAATTGACCAATTGGTGTACTTGATGCTTCCTGCTTAAACTGCCAAACACATGGCTAAGAAGAGATGATGCAAATATTCACTGAACTAATTAATTGTTGGAGTCAGTGCTATATCAAACTAAAACAGTGTGATTTGTATGCAGATCCTTAAAAAATTATGCTCTTATTTCTTTGGAGTTTTGTACCGGTGTAAACTGCATATTGATAGCGCTCAGCGAAATACTATAACGCGTAAAATTGTCTAACCGGAGCATCAGTACATCGAACTTGGACACTGGCCTGTCGGGAACGCGTCTAGGTTCAGTAAACCTGATATTCAGCAATGGTACATCTCAAGAATATCCTGCAGTGCCAATAATTGAGGAGCCCTATTTCTCATGCTCTGCTCTCCAGGACAGCCGTACACGCATGTAATTTGTAGTTGGATCGACAATGAAATGTAGCATTCATTTTCATTTTCAGGATTGAAAACATAGACCTGAGTGTAGGTGCTTACCATTCATCGCTCCCTGGGTGTAAGAGCACTGCTGATAGGGAGAAGGCCCATGGCCAATCACCGGCGCCTTTTGATCCTCTGGAATCTGCTGCAGAGACGGCTTCTTCGACGGCAGGAGGTACTGGGAACTCTTGCGGATATCTTCATGCTGATGTTGTTGCTGCTGCTGCTGCTGCTGCTGCTGTTCATCGCTTGTAGTCGGGCGTAGGAGCGGCTTGACGAGATTAGAGATGACCTCAGGGGTTTTGCCTCGGAAAGAGGAGTTGAGGAAAGAGCTGGACAATCTGCTTAGGGTCGGCGTCCCCAGGAAACTCAGGCTGGGCGATTGCACGCTACTGAGGATGTCGATCGATTGCCTGTTGAGATACAAGAGAGCAGGAAATTGTTGTTATGATGAGAGAAGCAGAGAAAACTATGTGCTACATTGTCCCATATAACCTTTTGGGAGGACCCTGCGCAGAAACATGTAAGCGGACAAATATGAAAAATGAAGTTAACTGAAACTATTCCCGCGTACTAATGCGATATGAATGGACAGGTGAGTGTGTTGTTTAAATTCATTCCTATCTCCTACTTTTCCTGGAGTCTGGAGAAGAATTGCTGACTGAACTTTGGCAAAGATCCATATGGCAATGTAATGGGAAAAGGTTAGGAACAACACGGTTTCCTTTCAGTAAAAACTTTTTTACTCTGAAGTTGCAATCATCTATGTGAACTAGCGACAGTCAGATGATGGGCCATGCCACTTGATGATTGTGTCTGTCATGGACATCTGTGCTGCTTATTACGTGACTTGGTCGAAAGATAACTTTAGCAGGGTCAAGAGATGTAGATCTACTAATGTGAGGTGGTATTTGAGGCTTTTATGTCTTATGCAAGAAGATTCTTTTTCGTTTTCTTTTTTGCAGACCATAGAAAGTCCGGTTTGTTCTATGAACAGTTTATACGTGCAGGTTGCGTTACGAGAGAAAAGACGGCTTCTTACTGAATACATTATTAAGACATAATAATAATTGAGACCTTGGAAACAAAGACCTAAATTATCAAGTATTGTAGTACAGTTCCTCTTCCTGGAAAACCAATGTCGTTCTATTCTATTTATAGCAAACCCAGGGAAAACAAGCAGAAGAAATGAAATGAGATGAAGGTATGACAGCTAGGTGTTGTTGGTCCACCATGGGTTGATCTCTACAGCTTCTACTGTGATGGCATGGCATCCCAATCAAAACCGTGGTACTGTAATGGGACAGCATTAATGAAAATAAATAATGATTAACAGAGCACCGCTTAATTGACTGGAGACAGGTACAGGCATTTGGGATCGATTATTATAGATTAGGAGTACCGCCAAACACAAATCCAACTTTTCCACTCTAATTAGGATCCACGTAACGTGATTCATTGACACGTCAGCACCGTGCAGATAGATCCACAGAAAACGGAGCTGGAATCTCAAGTTGGTCGTCTGTCGGAAAGCAGAGCTCTACTCTGCTCTTCTGAAAGAAGAACAAGAAACCAGAACAGAGCAGACACAGAGAAAACAGAGGTGGCTGGGTTGGGTGGTTGTTCCTTGTTTGACCTTAACTAGCTTCTTCTTGGCATCGACAGAGTTACAGAAAGCTGTTCATTCACAGCAATTCTGCTCGGACGAGGTCGATCTCGATTGCACATACACATGTATAAGTCTTAACACTAGTAGTAGGAACGGTGAGTGCGGATGGGGAATTTCGAGATTTGATGGACGAGTTGAAGAACCAAAGACTGAATTTTTGCACTCGATGGGAAGCAGAGAGAGGAATCGGGATATAAAACGGTAGTACCTGTAACTCTGGGGCCACTGGTTGGTGTAGGAGTTGGGGTGGCTGCCGTCGCCGCCGCCGCCCCCGCGCGTGGTGGCGCAGGAGGACGACGAGTCCGAGGAGGAGCCGTCGTCGTCGTGGCCGGCGCCGTCGTCATTGTGGGTGGGGTCCTCCTCGTCGTCGCTCTCGATGATGAAGCTGCGCTCCTCCCCAAGCAGGCTCTTCATCCTCCACTACTCGCACAGCAGAGATCGGAGAGAGACGATGATGATGGATGAGCGACGACACGACTCCTTCATTGGCCCTGGTTTATATACAACACAACGGAATCCAAGAGCCGGGCCCACGTTCTCAGTGACAGCCCTATGTTCTGGACCTTGGTTTTACTATGGTAGGAGTACAATATATATGGAAATAATAATATGACAAATGGTAAGGTGGAAATATTCCTATATGATGTTGTCCTAATATGACATCCCTTAACATGAACTGTTGGGCTACAATGCATAATGGAAGGGAGTACGAGAATCTTAGCAGATACCGAATAAGCCCACGGCACGGAAAATTCCGGCCGATATGCTCTTCGGGCCATTTTTACGGCCCGAACAGACACCGCATATCGGCCTACTGCGGAAATTTTTATCCGGTGGCCCCACCACCTCCGCTACATGAACGTATTGACGTCCATTTAGGGTTCGCATTTGGGATCTCTCCGCCACAGTTTCTCCCTCTCCGCCGCTAGGGTTAGCTAGCTCTGACGAGTAATTAGTCTGTCAGGGTAATCGCGCAAGGGTAGACCGATGGCTCGCCCGACCATGCACGACACGGGTGACCGTCGCGGGCGCGGGATGGCGTCTCCAGTCGATGAGGAGGAGGCACGCCGGCGGCGGCCGGCACCAGCAAGCGCAAAAGTATGAAAGGTCTCAGGTTCACCAGAATGGTCTCTACAGACCACACCAGGTCTCAGGTTCGCGTGGGCTGTGTATAAGTCGACGACTCTGTACCACCTTGGCTTCGATCGAGTGGTGAAAACCGGCGGTGAAGAAGAAGGCGAGTTGTGGAACCGGTAAGGAAGAAGACCACTAGTGAAGCACATCGAGCTCGCCTTCGTATCTATTTTTATTAAACTACAAAATACCATTTCTCAGTATTTTTTTAAAAATCCAGGCTACATGTAGTCCGAGCTTTATTTCTTACCTCTTAATTTCTTTCTTGTCATAATTGTTACCCTATTTGCGAAAGAAGATCGAAAAGTATGAATTTTAAGAAGTAGATTCTACATGTTAGTCTCTCCAACAGTGGACCCGCATCTGGAAATAGTTGTGTTTCATGTCAGGCAGTGGCATAAATTATATTTCAGTCATGTTTGCGTAAAGTTTTATTGTGAAAAAAATCAGGATCTAAATTGTATTAAAAATGTATGATTTTATAAAAATATATAACTCGAAATTAAAAGTTAATCTGACCATCTGGACCTGCGATCGAGCCAAAACAAATTTCCCTTAATGGAATCCCGTCCATCTCAAAATAAAAGTTAATCTTAAAAAAGTCCAATTTCTCATTTTCTAAAATAACCCCCCTTAAAAATAATAAATTTGTATAACAACAAAGATGAGAACACACTAGTAGAAAAAGGGGCAACAAAACCGGTTCTATAGGGCCTTTAGCACTGGTTGAGCAACCGGTGCTAATAAATCGGCACTAAAGGGTACCCCCTTTAGTACCGGTTGCTTACAAACCGGTGCTAAAGGCCTCCACGTGGGCAGAGCAGAGCGCGCGCAGGCGGAGGACTTTAGTACCGGTTCGTATTACGAACCGGTACTAAAGGTTTCTATTTTTTTCTTTTCGTTAATTTTTCAGGGTTTAGGGTTTCTGTTTTTTATTTTCGTTTATTTTTCAGGGTTTAGGGTTTCGGAGGAGATCACGTCGATGCAAAAAAAAAATCGCACACGTGAAGATCACATAGCACACATACAACTTGGTATATATATGTACACATATAAAGTACTCATAATTAATTACATATGGAGATCACTCCTAGTACATGGAGGGAGGCTACTTGTCGATAAAGTGGAATTCTCCGGATTCAGGTATGACCGCTGTAAGGAAAAATCCCGCCAATTCCTCCGCAATTGCTTTTACACGGTTTTCTGGTAGGAGCTGGTTCCGCTTTTTTGCCATCTTAATTTGAAAGAAGGAGATCAAATCAATTATATGAAGGAAACTAACACAATTGATGGTAGCAAAATAAAGTTGTGAATGATGTTTACGTACCTCTCTATTCTTCGAGTATTATCTCTCTCGTTGACCATCATGCGAATGTACTCGCAAACGTAGTATCCACATAAATTCGTCCCGATGGTTGTTTTAGGCACCACTATACGAGAATAGAATTCAATCAAATAATAATCAAGAGATTGATAATGGTATTGAAACGTGAAGTACTACTTACCAAGTTAGCCTTAAACTCCAGCTTTTCTTTCCACTCACCGGGTTCTTCCTCTCTGAACTTTCTCCAAACCCTGCCCGGCAAAGAAAATGAATTGAGGAGTTATTTGACCGATATATCAAAATGAACGAAAGAGGCCGATATAGTGCGATTGAAATTACCTCTTAAGCATTACACGCACGCTTCTGTAGTCCTCAGATTCTCTCCTTAATGAGTCCCAGACTTCAACTTCTCCAACCTCGATTTTAATGATCATCAGAATGAAGTGGAACCTGGACACGTTTATATACGCGGTTATTCATAACTCATCAATTACACTTAATATCGGAAAAGCAAAATATAATGTGTACAAAACAGTAACACTCACTTGAATTTGTAAGGAAAAAGTATTTCTTTTTTGGTACTTTGTCGTTTTAAAAACGTTAGCAAAACATCCTCTGTGGCCTCGGCACATTGTTCTACGGTGACTTCATGAATTTTATCCGGTCAATGAACCCAATGTCCCAGATTCCTCCACTCTGCATTCACGAATCTTCATTCTGCATAATTAATAGCATACAAAATAATGTCGTGAGGATAATTACAGGCAATGAACGAGAGGTTAACTAAAGAATTAAATTACACAAATAAATTACTTACAGACAATAGCAGCTGATGATAGCTTTGTCGAGGGCACGTTGATTGTACATCTGAAAAAGTTCTTCGAACTCAACCTGCACAGCATATTCTCGGAAGTAGCTGTTCCTGAACTCTCGCCAGGAAATAGATTTTCCCTTCTTTTGCAGCGGCCATGTACCAGTTATGCAAATTCCATAACTGTGTTGTTAGAGCTTTCAGATCCATGACCAGAGGCTGCCCATGAACATATTTATATGCTAGCGGAGCAACATCGTAACTTGTCTCCTCGTGCATTTGCTGAGCCGCCTTATCAGAAGGCACGATGAGCGGGGCGATCGATTGTACTTCTTGTTCTCGAGCTGAGCAATTTGTTTCCCGCATTTCTTTTCTTCCTCCGTCTGTGCGCTCATCTGTGCGCTATGTTGCTTGTTAATAATGCGCTCATAGTCTGAAAGGGGCTTCGGTGGAGGGTCATATAAGCAGTCAACGGTGTAATCTTTTTTGTCCATTGGTATAGTCTTCAGAAATTCCTTTACGGGGTGCAGTTGTGCCTGCAGTTTTTCCTGTTTTTTCTGTTCAAAAAAGGCTCTTGACTCTTCTTGCAAGCTAGTAGTTATTTCCTCTGAAGTCATCTCGCAAGCTAACTTCTTCTCAGGACTCTTGACTTTCTCGGTATGTTTGCACGTGCACGTTTCTTGACAGGGGACCTGTCTTTCCTGAGCATAGTACTAGTCGACGTGAACAGCTTCCGCTTTGGCAAATTACTACTGGGCACATCAGTCGGCTGACGGACGGCACGGGCGATGGACTCGCGGCGGGCTCCCAATCGTCGGGGAGGTCGGGTGGACTTTGAGGTGGTGGATTTCTACTCGAGGAGTCGGTGACCTTGGCGCCGCGTCTGGAAACATGATGTATTTCTTATTCCATAGAACGATACCAAACTCGACTTCTCCCAGTGTCTTCTCTCGTCACATCCAGGAATGTCAAGATCCATTGAATGGAATCCGGGCATAACTGTCTTCACCCCGACACGAGCATAGCCAGCTGGAATCGGAGCAAAATGGAAGATTGCTCCAGGTTGATTTGGTAAAGCATACCCATCTGCCACCGGAAAACTAATGTTCTTCATCGGCATGTGTAGCACACAATTTGTCTTCTCCGTGATATCATCCACGGGGTAGTGAGCCGCCGGCGGTTCGACTGCAGGATCTTCTAGCTGCGTGGAACCCACGCTGCTTTTCCGCTGAGATGGGGCGGCATCGACTGCAGGATCTTGTACCACCAGCTGCTGAGATTCCCTTGTCTTCCATGCAGCTTTTCCGCTGAGATGGGGCGGCATCGACTGCAGGATCTTGTACCACCAGCTGCTGAGATTCCCTTGTCTGGGTAAGTGCGTTCAGTTGCTCCTGGAACCCCTTCACCTGCTGTTCTAATGCCGTGAACCGGTCCAACTCTTCTTCTTATTTCTGGAACGCTTTCTATAAGTTGCAACGTCCGCCGGAAATCCTTGATACTTATTAACGTCGGTTCCTCTGCCTCGACATCGTCCGTCGTGTTCAGGATTCCCGAGAGCAAAAGGTCCGCACAAACCGGTGCAAAAGCCTGCCGGCCGCCTCGCCCTCTGGAACCGGTACTAAAGGGTCCTTTAGTACCGGTTCCTGTCAAACCGGTGCAAATGGGGCCGCACCGAATCCCCTGTTTCTACTAGTGACAACACCACAAGATAAAAATGGAACACGGAGAATATGATCGATGGAGTTTGAAACATCGATCATAATCCGGTGAAAACTAGAGATCAGAAGCAGTGCTCGTTGAGTAATTATTGTTTCAGGAAAAAAACGGGAGGCTAGCTATCAAATTAGTGCGAGACAGATACTACCTATGACTAGTACAATACCCGTGCGTTGCAACGGGTGAAGAAAAGATAAATAGTTCTTGCTAAAATATACTCACTCCGACCCATATCAAATTCGCACGGCGAACGGCCAATCTGATTCGAACAGGGATATGAAGCCGTGTCGAAACTTGGATTTTTTTAGCATGTGTTATGCTCCTAAGAATGAAGTAAAAGCACAAATACAAGGAATACTTTACTCAAAATTTTCTCCAGAATTTTCATCACTTGTATACATTAGTTCTCTTATCCAATATAAATGCTGTCATATATAAATTGAAGATAGCATGCTATGAATAAAGATAAATTTCCGTTTGTTTCCTTTTTCTAGTAAGCTGCCTTGGTAATGAACCATTACATGTTCCAAACTTTCAGTTCTTCTATTTGAAACCTGCTCTGCAGGAACTACCATGATCGCACAAACTCATGTTGTTGAAACTAAATTTCCGGAACAAGTGCATGTATAAGAAGCTCACAGGAGCAAGCTTTAGTACACAACAGTACAGGATAAGTTGCTAATTGATCCACTCACGTCTAGGAAGGAGATGCCTCACGCCCAGCACGATGTACACCTTATCGAGCTGCTCGACGTACTCCAGCGCCGCGCCCGGAGGGACCTACACTCCTCGTCCCCGTAGTCAGCGCCATCCTCGCGGAAGTCCAGACTTGCAGTGACGACGACCCGCCGCTTGCCGTCGCTACTCGTGGACCATGGCGCGTACTCGAAGGCCTCACTCATCCCCTGCTGAAGGGCCTACAGTCCATGATAGGTGCCATGTCTCTTCCCGTCATCAACGGTGTCCAGGAACGCCTCGCCGACGGCCACCCGCCCCTGCGCGACCTCGGATTGAGGCTTTATTATCCAAACGCCATGTAGAGTGACTTTTCAGTTGTGTATGTGTTGTCAATATGCAGCATCTTTGGAGAATTGAGCAGTAATAACTGATGTTAACTCAGCTGCAAACCAACAAAATTCAGATGCAATGATCTGAGTGTTGTACTCAAAATTCAGATGCCATAACCAGCTGTCCATGAGTGTTGTTCTGGGACCAATCATATGAACAAAATTGCAATTCGAAGTACTGCCACCGAACAAAATGCAGATGTACTGAAAGTAACAATAGCTTTAATACAACATAATGATAATGAGCTTGGGGTCTGTTTGAAACTACCCATGATTGTCAGGTTTTCAGTTCTTGACACTCTTCACAATTTCATTGACTTTATCGTCACTGACATTCTGGTCCAAGCCATGTAACTATCTCCCTTTTTCTCACTAAAGGCATAGCAGCTTAAAGCACAATCCAGGCCAGTCTCCAACGGAATTTGAAAATTTGGCCATCCCATTACCAATTTATCTACTGATATTCAGACAGACGAAAAAATCTGAACAGAAAACAAAAAAACAGAGCAAAGAAGGGAAGAAAGAAGACAGTGGTGAGCGCATCACCTTGTTCGTGGTTGGAAACGAAGAACATGGAAGGAGCTCTGGGAGAATGGCCGCAACAGCTCTAGGAGGAAGCCGATAGCAACACGGGGAGGATGGTCGCAAGACCTCTGTGGAGGAAGCCGTCAGGACAATATCCGCCGCCGCCGCGTAGGTGATTTCGCCGCCGTTGACGAACCACCGCGCACCTCGTGCTCGGCTCCCTGGGCCAGGTCTCCGACGAGCCGACGAGCGATGCTCGGTCGCCTACCCCGGCTCCCTGGGCCAGGTCTCCGTCGAGCCAGCGAGCACCCGGTGTCGCTCGCCTACACTGGTCCGACCCCGGCGGACAGGGCCGGCGGCGGAGGTGCTCCAGATACAGAGGCGGACGAGCTCCAACAGAGATTGGGGTATTTTGTCTTGGCGGTGGCAGTACGGTAATATCTTCCAAAACGCAGGGGTAGAATCGGAAATGTAAAAAACGTACCAACCATCACCTGAAGCCATATTATATAGTAGAGATATCATTTCATATACATATTTAGGGATGTCCGTGATATATAGGAGTGAAATAGGGATTTGTTGCCTAATTAACGTACACTACGTTCAGGAAACCTTGTCTACCGACTTGTACAAGTAATTACCAAATAAAGATTAAGCAGATCACGCACGTGCGCAGTACTGTGTTCGCAAAAAAAAATCACACACGCGCGCATAATCAGCAGGAAAAGTCGGGGAAATTAAGGATTTGATGCCTGACGATGCACCGTTGATTTGTTTCCATTTTGACACCATCTATCAATCTATATATACGGAAGAGGTAGCTCTAGCTATAGTACTCCATATCAGAATCCTGGCGGCCGTACGTCGCAAAAGCAAAGCTACCGATCGATCGAGAAGGAAGCCGGCCGGCCGTTCATGGAGCTGCCGCCAATAGTTTTCGAGATGGACGTGCACTGCCACCGGTGCGCCGAGCTGATCCGCGTGTCCCTCTTGAACGCGTTCGGTACGTACGCCGCCAGCCGCCGGCCGCCGGCCGCCGTACTATCTATCATCCACTCATGCATCGAACTAATTTAGGATGCATGGATTTGCATGCAGGAGCGAAGAGGGTTTATGCGTCGTCACGGATGAGCATGGTGGTGGTCCACGGCGGCGAGCACCTCGACCCCTGGACGCTCAAGTGTTTCCTGCGGCGACTCGCGGAGACGCGTCCCGGTCGTCACGGCGGCGCTAGGAGGCGGGGCGTCACCACCGTCAGCGACGGCGGCCGTCCGAACCGTTCGCACTGTGAGGGGATTGTGCATCTGGGGCCTCCCCCGTCGTACACGTACAACAACTACCAGCCGCCGCCGCCGTCTTACGCTCGGCCGCCCAGATGGTTTTGACGTAAAATAGCAGGCCGTGTCGGTGCATGCTCTGGATGTTATCTCAGAAGACTAGTCTTGCATGCCCCCTCCCAAGATTGATCTATGGTCCTAAATAAGTTGTACGATTATTAAGCACTACGTACGTTTGAACAGCTGCTACTGCTAGGCACCAGATTTGAGTTAATTTGTACCTGCAGGGTTAACTACCCTGTTTTTTCATGCGACGGGTGGCCTGTTGTGAAGAACTCATTTATTATTATTACTTTGTTTGCAAATATGTCCATGCGTTGTGAGGGATTGATTTTTTTTTTTACCGTCGAGAATTCGTGTCACTTTCTTGTTGGGTCATGCTACCGTAAAGAATGGAGGATTGCCCACCCAGTTTGAGACTCTGCAATGTCTACTGGTCGAAAATTTCGCTCGCATGAAGCTTGAGAAGCTATTGTCCTCCGCCACGTCTGTCCTGCCTAACACAACGACTTAAGTAGTTAATTTTGCGGAAAGATATCAAGATATCATAAAAAATAATGGGTAACCATGCCACGACCATGCTCCTAGATTGTCTGACTGTCCCTCCCTAACAACAACATCGTGGGCATGATGGGTAGTGCCTCCAAATTCAGACGCTCGATGTCCTCCCATGCCATGCATGATGCATGATCACAAAAACGGCATGGCAAGGCCGGGTTACGAAAAAAGGATATCAAATAGGTTTATCCCTTTTAAATAAAAAAGTAAACCCATTACTCTGTCTGGCCTCCCTTCCCCTGACCCGCGTCATCTCCGCAGCCGCCCCGCTCTCCCCCGCCGCCGCTCTCCTTCCCCCCCGCGGTGCTCCTCTCCTCCACCGCTCATCTCCTCTTGCCTCTGCCATCATGATCCTTACCACCGACGCTGCCTCCTCTTCCTGACGATGCCCGCCTTGTCGGTCGCCGCACTCCGCCGCCTGCTCCTCGCTTTAGTGAGCCTTACTATCCCACTCTTTACTATGGTACATTTATGGAATAATAATATGATAAGTGGTAAGGCGGAAATATTCCTATATGATGTTTTCCTAATATGACATACCTTAACATGAACTGTTGGGTTAAATTGCATGTTGGAAGGGAGTAGAAAAATTCCGGTCGATATGCTCTTCGGGCCGTTTTTATGGCCTGAACAAACACCGCATACCCGCCCCAGAAACTTTTATCCGGTTGCCCGAAAATGCTCCCCCACCGCCGCTATATGAACGACGGGCATTTAGGGTTCGCATTCAGGATACCTCCGCCGCGATTTGTCCCCCTCCGCTGCTATGGTTAGCTAGTTCCAACAAGAAATTAGTCCACTAGGGTAGTCACGCAAGGGTAGATCTATGGCTCGCTCGACCATGCGCGGCTCCGGTCGATGAGGAGGAGGCACGCCGCCGCCTAACGGCCGGCGCCAGGAAGCTCGAAAGGTTGTAAGGTCTCAGGTTGGCTGGAATGGTCTCTACAGACCCCTGGTCTCAGTTTTGCGTGGGTGGTATACAAGTCGACGACTTTGTACCACCTCGGCTTCGAGTGGTGAAGACCGGCAGGAAGAAGAAAGCGAGCTGCAACCGGTGAAGAAGAAGACCACTGGTGAAGCACATCAAACTCGCCTTCGTATCTATTTTTAGTTTAGTTTATAATGTTTGTACTTAATTATCTGAACCTATGTGATCTGAACTATGTTTGTACTTATCTGAACCTATATATGTTATCTAAAATGTGTTTATCTCAAGTGTGTGTCATGATCGCCGGACAAATTGTAGCCGGACAAATTGTAGCGTGGACTTCTTTTTCGTATTTACAGTCTAAATTTTGTGTATCTGCTCTTCCTAAAAAACCCGAAGATCATCTCCACCAGCGCCCCTAAAAATGTGTTCGGCACCCCGGTATGTATGGTGCGCTTTAAAAAGTGCCTGACACTTCTCCGCACAGAAAAGAGAGGTTACTCGGCGGTGTGTCCTCCATAATATTTAATTAAAAATAACACTAAAATTTAAACAAATGTCTCGCATTTCATCCAAACATAAAGACATTTTGGAACAGACTTTTAACTAAAATTAAACCTCTTATATTCTTGGTCGATGAGGGCCAGCCTCACGGCTGCCGCTCGCCCGTGCCTCCATCGCAGTCGTTGTTTCGCGCGTCGCCCGGTGGTGTGCCTCCTCCATCCGGAGGAGAGCGGCATACTGCCTCCCTCTGGGCTTGCAGTGCCATGGCGGTTTGCCGCTCGGCCGCCATGAACTAGCAGCAACGACATACTTCGCTGTGGTGGCTATGGAGATCTTTGTGACGCACCGCTCCTTGGCGTTGCTTGAGGGCCTCTTCCCTCAGCCCTCCTTCGCGCCTCTCCCGATGTGGGGTCCCGTAGGGGGCCAGGAAGTCGGCATACTTCGGATGGCAGTGTGGTAGCTCCTCTTCCTCTTATCCTTTGGCGGCAGCTCCTCCTCCCCCTCTTAGCCTACCTGCGCGCCGCAACCATCAGGGTGTCCTACGTGGTGGGGAGGAGGAGGAACATTTTCTGGATTGGATGGCGAAATGGGAGCATAGTCGGAGGGTGGCGGCACGAGACCTCATTGGGAAACTTCGATGGAAATCAGTGGTGAAGGCAGGAGGCGATGAATGAGTTTAATGCTGGGGATGGGATGCGTCCTACGTCGATGTCTCATTGTGAAGTAGAAGCGGCCACCATGGAAACCAAAGAGGTGATTGGCGCTATTAAAACAAGGCTGACAAGTGACCAGCTTGTGAGTTGATGACAGGCTGGCCCTACCTAACGGAGGGCGTGTCCGGGTGTGTCCAGTGCCCCCCTCCCCCCTCACCCTGAGACGGAATTGAAAGCTGGGTGCGGACAAGGGGATGCCAGACACATTTTGAGGCGTCCAGACCGATGGGGGGAACTGGTGCGGGCAACTTTCGTGTCCGGACGCCCATTAGGCCGATGGGAGGTCTATTGGGGGTGTCGGTGGAGGTGATCTAATAGTACAATGATACTACAGTATTCGTCTCTCGATCTTTCTCCACTCAACCCCTTTCTCCCTACATCCCTTTGAGAGGCTCTTGTGCTTCCTCGACACCTCTCCCCGTCTCCTTTGGCGGGCTCGCCGGTTGGAGCAGGGAGGGGAGAGGTTGTCGGGCCTCCTATGTATATACTAGGTTATGTAGTAGCGTAGGGTTTTGGCTGCCGTCATGGCCGACTGACGTTATGTTGTTCTCCGTGGGCTTTCTTCCATGGTGGAAGACAAAGATGGGGAGCGGATCTGGAGGCATCCCCTTCAGTAAACTCGGTGGAGCATGCCATCGGTGAGATTTGTAGCTCCTACGACTTCCTCCTTACTGTCATGGTGATGGGGTGATGATGAGGGAGCTCGACGCTCCTGGATTTGGTGTTCTACGCGAAGCTGGAGTGCATGCTTCGACATGTACTCCGGAAGCCGCGATGTCTCGCGGAACTCATCAAAGACAACATATGTGTGTCGTCATTATCTATGGCCAGTGATGTCACTATGTACTTGGGCGCAATGTTGGCACAATGACTGTTCAAAAAAATGTTGGCACAATGTTCTTCCTCCTCCTCACTTTATTTGAAAATACTTTTCAAAGCATTTTAAAAATCTGGAGCATACAACAAAATATCTCTAGCTTATAGGAGTAACTGAGTAGGTATAGTGATGACCACTGTATTGCACCGCGACAAGGTCGGCCTTTGGTGGTACAACGCGGAATTCACTCGAGGCCAAAGGGTTTTTTGCATGTGGGTAAAAAATATTCCTGCAAGTTGTCACCTATCGCAGTCCACGGAGCAGTGAAAAGGTTTTTTCAGCAGCTAAAATCCAAGGAAAGTTTTAGTATACCCCACTAGTACTGCAAGTTGATGTTGTAGCTCTTGCTTCATTTTTTTTGTCTAACACTCGCACACTGACATAGTGACAAACACAGCAACACAATATTGACGGGAAGACAACAGATGCCAGCAGCTGCAATGGATCCATATCATGTGATTTCCATCTCATTGACAGTCATGGAAGGATCGGATCTCATCGCATAAATCAGCCTAGACTGAAACACGATCTGATACTAGTATTCTACAAATAAATATCTTCGCATCGTATGATTGAGTGTTGCCGTCATTGTCAGCGGCCGATCGGATCCCTCCCATGGTTTCTTTTACTCCTCATATCAACTAGATTTTTAAACTACATTGGGCGGACCATGACCGATGCCATATCCACCAGTTTGTCTGACCGATCGAGTCATCGAGTAATGGTCTAACCAGCAGCAAAAACAGTTTTGTTCTTGTCTATGAAGGCTTCTTTCAATTCAGTCCCATGCAAGCACTTCCCCATGATTGTATGGCCCTGAATTTTCAAATGGTCCAATGATATATTTTTTAAATTAACTTTTTTATAAGTTGAATTCTTTTTGATTTTGGAATTTGTTTTCAAGATGTTTATTACCAAATCATTTTTCCCAATTAACATTTTTGGGAATTCTTCTTCATGCTGCCTTGGATTTATAGCATCTGGATACAATATTGCTGCAAGTTGTGACCTGTGGCAGTCCGGGTGCGTGGAAAAGGTTGCTTTGAGCAGCAAAAATCCAAAGTAAACGTCACGATTTAAGTATTTAACTACCACCACTACTACAAGTTGATGGTGTAGCTCATGTTTTGTTTTGGTATAATATGCACACACATATTGACAAGATGACAAACATAGGGCAATAGTGATGGGAAAACACTGTCCGCGGGTAAGATGACAGCAGTAAGTAGCAGCTGCCCTCACATGTCATCTGGTAGCATCTGGGGTATCAGCATTTCCAAATGCATTTTATTTACACATGCGGAGAGAAAATAAATTTAGTGGTCGTGGCAACGCATGGGAATTCAACTAGTACTCATAAATTGAGTAGAGGTATACACAGGCTACAATTGCAAAGCTTTATTCTCTGGGCCATTGGGATTCGGTCCAAACATACTCCGTTCATACTATGTCTAACTCAAAACTACACACTGTATTATAGAAATAACCCAAATAATGTGCCGTAGTTGCTGGTCGGATGCGTGTGGTTTCACTGGCTTTACTTAGTTACCGTTTCTCGCTATGGTTTTTGTGTATGATTTCGATTAACTGTTTAACCTCTTCTTCTTCTTAATGCAATGCGGGAGCTCTCCCGAAGAGGTCTAGTGAAAAAACGAGCTATTTGCCCTTTTTCACAGCTGCAGTTTTGTTTGTCATGTTTGAAATTTGTTTTTTACAAAAAATTAATTGACACATAAAACCAAGTGTATGTACCCGACATCAACGGTGTCCAGGAACGCCTCGCCGACGGCCACCCGCCCCTGCGCGACCTCGGATTGAGGCTTTATTATCCAAACGCCATGTAGAGTGACTTTTCAGTTGTGTATGTGTTGTCAATATGCAGCATCTTTGGAGAATTGAGCAGTAATAACTGATGTTAACTCAGCTGCAAACCAACAAAATTCAGATGCAATGATCTGAGTGTTGTACTCAAAATTCAGATGCCATAACCAGCTGTCCATGAGTGTTGTTCTGGGACCAATCATATGAACAAAATTGCAATTCGAAGTACTGCCACCGAACAAAATGCAGATGTACTGAAAGTAACAATAGCTTTAATACAACATAATGATAATGAGCTTGGGGTCTGTTTGAAACTACCCATGAATGTCAGGTTTTCAGTTCTTGACACTCTTCACAATTTCATTGACTTTATCGTCACTGACATTCTGGTCCAAGCCATGTAACTATCTCCCTTTTTCTCACTAAAGGCATAGCAGCTTAAAGCACAATCCAGGCCAGTCTCCAACGGAATTTGAAAATTTGGCCATCCCATTACCAATTTATCTACTGATATTCAGACAGACGAAAAAATCTGAACAGAAAACAAAAAAACAGAGCAAAGAAGGGAAGAAAGAAGACAGTGGTGAGCGCATCACCTTGTTCGTGGTTGGAAACGAAGAACATGGAAGGAGCTCTGGGAGAATGGCCGCAACAGCTCTAGGAGGAAGCCGATAGCAACACGGGGAGGATGGTCGCAAGACCTCTGTGGAGGAAGCCGTCAGGACAATATCCGCCGCCGCCGCGTAGGTGATTTCGCCGCCGTTGACGAACCACCGCGCACCTCGTGCTCGGCTCCCTGGGCCAGGTCTCCGACGAGCCGACGAGCGATGCTCGGTCGCCTACCCCGGCTCCCTGGGCCAGGTCTCCGTCGAGCCAGCGAGCACCCGGTGGTCGCTCGCCTACACTGGTCCGACCCCGGCGGACAGGGCCGGCGGCGGAGGTGCTCCAGGTACAGAGGCGGACGAGCTCCAACAGAGATTGGGGTATTTTGTCTTGGCGGTGGCAGTACGGTAATATCTTCCAAAACGCAGGGGTAGAATCGGAAATGTAAAAAACGTACCAACCATCACCTGAAGCCATATTATATAGTAGAGATATCATTTCATATACATATTTAGGGATGTCCGTGATATATAGGAGTGAAATAGGGATTTGTTGCCTAATTAACGTACACTACGTTCAGGAAACCTTGTCTACCGACTTGTACAAGTAATTACCAAATAAAGATTAAGCAGATCACGCACGTGCGCAGTACTGTGTTTCGCAAAAAAAAAATCACACACGCGCGCATAATCAGCAGGAAAAGTCGGGGAAATTAAGGATTTGATGCCTGACGATGCACCGTTGATTTGTTTCCATTTTGACACCATCTATCAATCTATATATACGGAAGAGGTAGCTCTAGCTATAGTACTCCATATCAGAATCCTGGCGGCCGTACGTCGCAAAAGCAAAGCTACCGATCGATCGAGAAGGAAGCCGGCCGGCCGTTCATGGAGCTGCCGCCAATAGTTTTCGAGATGGACGTGCACTGCCACCGGTGCGCCGAGCTGATCCGCGTGTCCCTCTTGAACGCGTTCGGTACGTACGCCGCCAGCCGCCGGCCGCCGGCCGCCGTACTATCTATCATCCACTCATGCATCGAACTAATTTAGGATGCATGGATTTGCATGCAGGAGCGAAGAGGGTTTATGCGTCGTCACGGATGAGCATGGTGGTGGTCCACGGCGGCGAGCACCTCGACCCCTGGACGCTCAAGTGTTTCCTGCGGCGACTCGCGGAGAAGCGTCCCGGTCGTCACGGCGGCGCTAGGAGGCGGGGCGTCACCACCGTCAGCGACGGCGGCCGTCCGAACCGTTCGCACTGTGAGGGGATTGTGCATCTGGGGCCTCCCCCGTCGTACACGTACAACAACTACCAGCCGCCGCCGCCGTCTTACGCTCGGCCGCCCAGATGGTTTTGACGTAAAATAGCAGGCCGTGTCGGTGCATGCTCTGGATGTTATCTCAGAAGACTAGTCTTGCATGCCCCCTCCCAAGATTGATCTATGGTCCTAAATAAGTTGTACGATTATTAAGCACTACGTACGTTTGAACAGCTGCTACTGCTAGGCACCAGATTTGAGTTAATTTGTACCTGCAGGGTTAACTACCCTGTTTTTTCATGCGACGGGTGGCCTGTTGTGAAGAACTCATTTATTATTATTACTTTGTTTGCAAATATGTCCATGCGTTGTGAGGGATTGATTTTTTTTTTTACCGTCGAGAATTCGTGTCACTTTCTTGTTGGGTCATGCTACCGTAAAGAATGGAGGATTGCCCACCCAGTTTGAGACTCTGCAATGTCTACTGGTCGAAAATTTCGCTCGCATGAAGCTTGAGAAGCTATTGTCCTCCGCCACGTCTGTCCTGCCTAACACAACGACTTAAGTAGTTAATTTTGCGGAAAGATATCAAGATATCATAAAAAATAATGGGTAACCATGCCACGACCATGCTCCTAGATTGTCTGACTGTCCCTCCCTAACAACAACATCGTGGGCATGATGGGTAGTGCCTCCAAATTCAGACGCTCGATGTCCTCCCATGCCATGCATGATGCATGATCACAAAAACGGCATGGCAAGGCCGGGTTACGAAAAAAGGATATCAAATAGGTTTATCCCTTTTAAATAAAAAAGTAAACCCATTACTCTGTCTGGCCTCCCTTCCCCTGACCCGCGTCATCTCCGCAGCCGCCCCGCTCTCCCCGCCGCCGCTCTCCTTCCCCCCCGCGGTGCTCCTCTCCTCCACCGCTCATCTCCTCTTGCCTCTGCCATCATGATCCTTACCACCGACGCTGCCTCCTCTTCCTGACGATGCCCGCCTTGTCGGTCGCCGCACTCCGCCGCCTGCTCCTCGCTTTAGTGAGCCTTACTATCCCACTCTTTACTATGGTACATTTATGGAATAATAATATGATAAGTGGTAAGGCGGAAATATTCCTATATGATGTTTTCCTAATATGACATACCTTAACATGAACTGTTGGGTTAAATTGCATGTTGGAAGGGAGTAGAAAAATTCCGGTCGATATGCTCTTCGGGCCGTTTTTATGGCCTGAACAAACACCGCATACCCGCCCCAGAAACTTTTATCCGGTTGCCCGAAAATGCTCCCCCACCGCCGCTATATGAACGACGGGCATTTAGGGTTCGCATTCAGGATACCTCCGCCGCGATTTGTCCCCCTCCGCCGCTATGGTTAGCTAGTTCCAACAAGAAATTAGTCCGCTAGGGTAGTCACGCAAGGGTAGATCTATGGCTCGCTCGACCATGCGCGGCTCCGGTCGATGAGGAGGAGGCACGCCGCCGCCTAACGGCCGGCGCCAGGAAGCTCGAAAGGTTGTAAGGTCTCAGGTTGGCTGGAATGGTCTCTACAGACCCCTGGTCTCAGTTTTGCGTGGGTGGTATACAAGTCGACGACTTTGTACCACCTCGGCTTCGAGTGGTGAAGACCGGCAGGAAGAAGAAAGCGAGCTGCAACCGGTGAAGAAGAAGACCACTGGTGAAGCACATCAAACTCGCCTTCGTATCTATTTTTAGTTTAGTTTATAATGTTTGTACTTAATTATCTGAACCTATGTGATCTGAACTATGTTTGTACTTATCTGAACCTATATATGTTATCTAAAATGTGTTTATCTCAAGTGTGTGTCATGATCGCCGGACAAATTGTAGCCGGACAAATTGTAGCGTGGACTTCTTTTTCGTATTTACAGTCTAAATTTTGTGTATCTGCTCTTCCTAAAAAACCCGAAGATCATCTCCACCAGCGCCCCTAAAAATGTGTTCGGCACCCCGGTATGTATGGTGCGCTTTAAAAAGTGCCTGACACTTCTCCGCACAGAAAAGAGAGGTTACTCGGCGGTGTGTCCTCCATAATATTTAATTAAAAATAACACTAAAATTTAAACAAATGTCTCGCATTTCATCCAAACATAAAGACATTTTGGAACAGACTTTTAACTAAAATTAAACCTCTTATATTCTTGGTCGATGAGGGCCAGCCTCACGGCTGCCGCTCGCCCGTGCCTCCATCGCAGTCGTTGTTTCGCGCGTCGCCCGGTGGTGTGCCTCCTCCATCCGGAGGAGAGCGGCATACTGCCTCCCTCTGGGCTTGCAGTGCCATGGCGGTTTGCCGCTCGGCCGCCATGAACTAGCAGCAACGACATACTTCGCTGTGGTGGCTATGGAGATCTTTGTGACGCACCGCTCCTTGGCGTTGCTTGAGGGCCTCTTCCCTCAGCCCTCCTTCGCGCCTCTCCCGATGTGGGGTCCCGTAGGGGGCCAGGAAGTCGGCATACTTCGGATGGCAGTGTGGTAGCTCCTCTTCCTCTTATCCTTTGGCGGCAGCTCCTCCTCCCCCTCTTAGCCTACCTGCGCGCCGCAACCGTCAGGGTGTCCTACGTGGTGGGGAGGAGGAGGAACATTTTCTGGATTGGATGGCGAAATGGGAGCATAGTCGGAGGGTGGCGGCACGAGACCTCATTGGGAAACTTCGATGGAAATCAGTGGTGAAGGCAGGAGGCGATGAATGAGTTTAATGCTGGGGATGGGATGCGTCCTAGGTCGATGTCTCATTGTGAAGTAGAAGCGGCCACCATGGAAACCAAAGAGGTGATTGGCGCTATTAAAACAAGGCTGACAAGTGACCAGCTTGTGAGTTGATGACAGGCTGGCCCTACCTAACGGAGGGCGTGTCCGGGTGTGTCCAGTGCCCCCCTCCCCCCTCACCCTGAGACGGAATTGAAAGCTGGGTGCGGACAAGGGGATGCCAGACACATTTTGAGGCGTCCAGACCGATGGGGGGAACTGGTGCGGGCAACTTTCGTGTCCGGACGCCCATTAGGCCGATGGGAGGTCTATTGGGGGTGTCGGTGGAGGTGATCTAATAGTACAATGATACTACAGTATTCGTCTCTCGATCTTTCTCCACTCAACCCCTTTCTCCCTACATCCCTTTGAGAGGCTCTTGTGCTTCCTCGACACCTCTCCCCGTCTCCTTTGGCGGGCTCGCCGGTTGGAGCAGGGAGGGGAGAGGTTGTCGGGCCTCCTATGTATATACTAGGTTATGTAGTAGCGTAGGGTTTTGGCTGCCGTCATGGCCGACTGACGTTATGTTGTTCTCCGTGGGCTTTCTTCCATGGTGGAAGACAAAGATGGGGAGCGGATCTGGAGGCATCCCCTTCAGTAAACTCGGTGGAGCATGCCATCGGTGAGATTTGTAGCTCCTACGACTTCCTCCTTACTGTCATGGTGATGGGGTGATGATGAGGGAGCTCGACGCTCCTGGATTTGGTGTTCTACGCGAAGCTGGAGTGCATGCTTCGACATGTACTCCGGAAGCCGCGATGTCTCGCGGAACTCATCAAAGACAACATATGTGTGTCGTCATTATCTATGGCCAGTGATGTCACTATGTACTTGGGCGCAATGTTGGCACAATGACTGTTCAAAAAAATGTTGGCACAATGTTCTTCCTCCTCCTCACTTTATTTGAAAATACTTTTCAAAGCATTTTAAAAATCTGGAGCATACAACAAAACATCTCTAGCTTATAGGAGTAACTGAGTAGGTATAGTGATGACCACTGTATTGCACCGCGACAAGGTCGGCCTTTGGTGGTACAACGCGGAATTCACTCGAGGCCAAAGGGTTTTTTGCATGTGGGTAAAAAATATTCCTGCAAGTTGTCACCTATCGCAGTCCACGGAGCAGTGAAAAGGTTTTTTCAGCAGCTAAAATCCAAGGAAAGTTTTAGTATACCCCACTAGCACTGCAAGTTGATGTTGTAGCTCTTGCTTCATTTTTTTTGTCTAACACTCGCACACTGACATAGTGACAAACACAGCAACACAATATTGACGGGAAGACAACAGATGCCAGCAGCTGCAATGGATCCATATCATGTGATTTCCATCTCATTGACAGTCATGGAAGGATCGGATCTCATCGCATAAATCAGCCTAGACTGAAACACGATCTGATACTAGTATTCTACAAATAAATATCTTCGCATCGTATGATTGAGTGTTGCCGTCATTGTCAGCGGCCGATCGGATCCCTCCCATGGTTTCTTTTACTCCTCATATCAACTAGATTTTTAAACTACATTGGGCGGACCATGACCGATGCCATATCCACCAGTTTGTCTGACCGATCGAGTCATCGAGTAATGGTCTAACCAGCAGCAAAAACAGTTTTGTTCTTGTCTATGAAGGCTTCTTTCAATTCAGTCCCATGCAAGCACTTCCCCATGATTGTATGGCCCTGAATTTTCAAATGGTCCAATGATATATTTTTTAAATTAACTTTTTTATAAGTTGAATTCTTTTGATTTTGGAATTTGTTTTCAAGATGTTTATTACCAAATCATTTTTCCCAATTAACATTTTTGGGAATTCTTCTTCATGCTGCCTTGGATTTATAGCATCTGGATACAATATTGCTGCAAGTTGTGACCTGTGGCAGTCCGGGGTGCGTGGAAAAGGTTGCTTTGAGCAGCAAAAATCCAAAGTAAACGTCACGATTTAAGTATTTAACTACCACCACTACTACAAGTTGATGGTGTAGCTCATGTTTTGTTTTGGTATAATATGCACACACATATTGACAAGATGACAAACATAGGGCAATAGTGATGGGAAAACACTGTCCGCGGGTAAGATGACAGCAGTAAGTAGCAGCTGCCCTCACATGTCATCTGGTAGCATCTGGGGTATCAGCATTTCCAAATGCATTTTATTTACACATGCGGAGAGAAAATAAATTTAGTGGTCGTGGCAACGCATGGGAATTCAACTAGTACTCATAAATTGAGTAGAGGTATACACAGGCTACAATTGCAAAGCTTTATTCTCTGGGCCATTGGGATTCGGTCCAAACATACTCCGTTCATACTATGTCTAACTCAAAACTACACACTGTATTATAGAAATAACCCAAATAATGTGCCGTAGTTGCTGGTCGGATGCGTGTGGTTTCACTGGCTTTACTTAGTTACCGTTTCTCGCTATGGTTTTTGTGTATGATTTCGATTAACTGTTTAACCTCTTCTTCTTCTTAATGCAATGCGGGAGCTCTCCCGAAGAGGTCTAGTGAAAAAACGAGCTATTTGCCCTTTTTCACAGCTGCAGTTTTGTTTGTCATGTTTGAAATTTGTTTTTTACAAAAAATTAATTGACACATAAAACCAAGTGTATGTACCCGACATACTTTTACCTGAACTGTTTTGAACTGAAAATTATGGAGTTGATTTTTTTTGAACAACCGAGCACACGATGTGTATATTTGTGCTCAAAAGTTTGTGGCGCAGACGGCCACGTGCCAGACCGGCGGGGCCCAGATTACATTTACAGAAAAGACCCTCAGAAATTCTAGAGAAAGCACGGACAGGTCCTTTCACCTTACACGCAGGACCCTAGAAAGATAAAGAGAAAGCAATCAAGGCCTTGGTCTTCATCTTCACCGCCCAGTCTGCTGCGAGCACCGGCGCCGACTCCTCCTGCCACTCCAAGGACGCCGCCGCGAGGTCCCTCCGTGCTGCCAGGATGATCAACGGCGGCGGAAGAATCCACTCCGTGTCTTCCTCCGCCGGCGGGGTCGCCCGCAGACTCGCTCCACGCGCACGCACAGACCGTTGGCCGGAAAGACGCCGGCGGCGGCTCGCTGGCCAGGAGGTTCCGCAGCGTCCACTACAGCCCATCGCCGTCCAGGAGCCCCGACACGCTGCGGTTCGGGAGCAGCAAAAGCCAGGGGAGGCGGCGGCTCAACCCCTTTGCGAAGCACAGACATCGACAGCAACAATGATGCATGAATTGTGGCTAGAAGGGAAGGTGTTGATAGTCCGTCTCATTCTTTGTACTACTATGTGTATGTGTTATACAATAAACTATGATACCAAAATACTAGAGGCTGATTATAATTGCCGACCATGTCTGTTGTTCATTCTTCAGAGTCATGACTATGCTGTTTCGTTGTGGTTGAAAAATTATCCCTGTGTGTCTGTGTGTGTGTGTGTGACTGCACTTGATTCTGCATGAATTCCTTATGTCAGGCGGGCCATTTCTAACCGATAAATATTTCCTGGTTTCATGACTATGTGACTTTCAGTTAATTATGTGCTATTGCCCAATTTGGTCTTCTTTCTTTTATCACAGTCACATTCTTACAGAGCTGAACAACACATCCGGTCAATAGTTACTCATGACTTTTTTTGTCAATGATCAAACACACTACTGCCTGAATTGTAAATTAGTTACTCATCACCGGTCAGATGCTCAAAACATTTCAATTTTTGTCGACCCCATACACGAAGCTCTTCAGCAAGCTGCCAGGATGGGCCTGGACTTGGTTGAGATACACTAATCCGCCATAATTCATGCATTTCCTTCTACTTTACATGCTTGTCTAGTGGTGCAGGTCCACAAAAATCAGGCCCTCTGGTTTGCAAGATCATGCATTTCCATCAAGATAAGTATAAGAAGGATGTGAAGGAGAAAAAGCGCTTGAAAACTAAGGTGTGTATGATACTTTCTCGGTGTAATTCCTATCCCAGCATTATTGGAGTCGAACTGAATGTTTACTCAAGAGTCATGTTTAGTAATTGTGTGAGAGTACATTCTGTTAGTTTATATAAAAAATAAAATCTAAGATGTACTGGTTGTATCTTCTACAAGACCTGCATGCAATTTTGAATTTCTATGAAATAACGCTATCTTATGTTCATGAACAGGTAGTTGGATAGCTGTACGCATATTATGTCCATGTTCAGTAGAATATACACCAGATGTTCTTTCTAGGGATATCGATAACTGAAGGGTCTTCTCGCCATTGATCGAAAAAGGTCAGAATCGCAGTTCTACTTCTGCCATATTGAGGCACTTGGCTGTGTAGTCAGAGCCCAGTTTGTGGCAGCTGTGACATGTTTCAGTATCTAGTTACTTAGGGGATTTACTGTTCCATCATAAAAAGATGATTTAAGGGTCTTCCAGACAATGGTTGGAATGCCCAGAATTGCTGTTCTTACTTCTGCTGTATTGAGGCAGTTGGTTGCGTAACCAGGTCCTGTGATGTATAAAACGGTGCTAACCATAACATCTACTTCCATGGTATAGTACTTCTGCATAAGTCACAATAATGTGCACCTGAAATGAGCTCCCACCTCATCTGAATGGCATAGCATCTCTCCCTCTCTTATGTTGTTTCTGATTTTCTGCAGCTTGCTTTTGTCTTAGGTGGTGGGGATAACAAGAAGAGCAATTTAAGAAAAAAACTGTAAGTTTTCTTGGTTTTTTTATTTCGCACTCTGATATGCAATGCATCTCTATAATGTTTTGTTCTGGAACGGAATGCATCTTTCATCATGTTTTGTTCTGGTATGGAATGCATGCTTGATTACTATTTGAAGGTAAAACGGCAAGATTTGTTTTATTGTTTTATTTTGGTAGCTGATACCTGGCAGTTATAGTGAATGCTCTATCATAACTCGATGAGGAATGCATGCTTCATTGCGAACTAGTAGCTGGAGTATGCTCTTGCTCAGATCGCCCAATGCTTGTTTCCTGTTTGTTTGAACCCACGTAGTTGATCTCGCCCCTTTTCTAAATTATAGAGCCTCTAAAAAGTCCCAACAGAGATATATTGTGCTCAACATAGAGGGCTTGTGCCACATAAATGTTAATGAACATAATTTGTTGCTCACAGGAAATAAAGGGCCTGAAGGTGAAAGCAGATGCATTAATACCAGACTACTGGAGCATGGTTACAGGGTGAAGGTCAAAAGGTATGATCGGGCTCATATTCATTTTTTACTTTGATTATTTTAACTTATGTTATGGAGCAAAAGACTTTATCTCTGTTTTGCTATTTAAATTATCTGGATAAGGGGAAACCAAACAGTGTGAAATGATTAGGGGGCTTATGTTAATCTACAACGTAGGTAGTTTACTATTCAGGAGAACCCCAGCTGTCATATGTAGTTTGAACAACAATCTGTAATTTCCTTTATGTCCACCTGAAGGCTGAAGCAATAATAACCTGAAAGGACTTGGGCTTCATTTCTGCCCGAGGTGACAGCACAAAGAACATCCAACCAGTAATCCAATATGCATATGTGTCTATTAAAACTTCATACCCATATATATTGAATAGGTGAGTTCGAAAGACAATGCCCTCTCGAAAGGAATAGGTAGCTCCCTACGACCCTCCCCGAGAAGTACATTTGTAGTTTCTTTAATCCCTGGAGAACGGCTGTAAACTACTCAATTTCATTAATATTTCATCTCTTCTGTGTTTCCTCTACTCCACGGAGACGAGGGCACTCTAATTATTTCACCTTATTTATACCACCGGGTTTCAGTGGTCTTATGAATGGTGCACAAAAAACAATCATACCTTGATTGTATGATACTTTTTGCGGGAGTTACTAGAGTTCAATTGATTAAGAATTAAATTAATTCACAGCCTCCTAAACAATGTTTTTTAGTGCCTGAACAAATATTTTGTATTGTGAGAACATTCTTTTCTCACTTTGCAACTCATGTGTACTCACTTGTACACATACACAACAAGAATCATGACACAAATCTAACGTCTATGCACCTAAGCTCTAACATGATTTTCAATTGACTAGAAATTAGCAAAACGAAATTTTTGTTTAATGAATATGCATGGTACATATACTTTTCCAACCATCCACTATGTAAGATTGGCAAAAGCGTCCTTCCCTCTATGGGGCAATACACGTATATCCCTTCTTCCAAAAATATAACATATTTTGCACAACTCAAGTCGGCTACTTTGTGAAAGAATATATGGTGAATACAATTGATATAGAGATGTGCACACTTACACATTGTTTCTCCCTAGTTTCGATATAAAAGAGCTACAACCTTGTCACCAGTTGCCCAGGTGACGCGATACTTTCCTTGTATACTGCAACATGTTTTAATTTCACATTATCATTAGATACGACGTCCCTGAGGAGGGCCTCCATTTCCTTGGTCACGGGATCATATGAACACAATCTAACGCTAGGTTCATTGTATATATACGCGATGCGTGGTACAAAAATGATGCAGCGACCACCATCATCAGCGATGCCCCATTGCCCCTCGTGCACGTGGCGCATTAAACTAGCAACCTTCGGCAATGTGTCCAAATCGATTCGGCAATGCAAATCCCACACACACTTATGGTACGTATCGTGCCTGCGCAACAACCAGACATTGTACCGATGCGGTGTATGCGCCCACATATTAGTGTTGTCCTCTTCTGTGCAAAAGAGGCATAGGCGTCCACGGAGCTCGGTCAAACTATAACGGTTACTCCCCGTCTTAAGTGGCAGCATAGGTATGAATCCAGGCGACTCGTCATCAAGGGAAACGAAAAAGATAGATGACACCTCATCGTCAAGAGTGTAGTCAACCAACCAGTGCACATGCCTTTGCGCAAAGACGCTTTCCTGGTCTTCTCTGACCCAACCCTGTATCAATCTGTCCTGACCACAATGTTCCTGTTGATGACAAGCCTCTAGGCACCGCCACTGTTTTGTGGGGGAGTTTATTACATAGACCTCGTAACCCTTAAATCTTCGGGTCTTCCGGTCATAGTAGATGCACACCACTGTGTGTTGTCTAGTGTGCGTGTCGTAGCCAATCCCCAAGTAAGTGGGGTCACCGCGACGCATGGTCGGGCTCGGCGGGAGCTTGGCTAATCGGCCGGTGGACGGGTTGAACACGTAGTACATCCTTGTCATAACCGACTTGATAATGAGGAGACCGTGACACTGTTGTGCGTTGGGCCTTGAGTGGAGGATCTCGCTGACATGGTCCTTGTTGTTGCTGTGACCAATGGTGGCTTCGATTATGGTGGTGCCCCTTGGATTCTCTGGCGACCAAGTTTGAACCTTTGCACATCCCGTGTTTGATCTTTCCAGGAAGAAAGCCCTAGGACCGCCATAGCGGTTGGCTAGGCGAAAGTGACGAATGACGATCGCCAAACTCGTCGGAGACGAGACTAGCAGCCCATGTGCGAGAGAGGGCACGGCACCTGCACACGGCATTGGCAGGTAATCGCGCCAAGATGTCCTCGATAACATCGTCGGGGAGTACCGGGCACAGCTTCTCCACGGCGACCGGTGCCGTTCCGGACAGCCGGCGGCGACGGCGGGTGTATACTTGGAACATGCAGGGCGAATCTCTCGCCATCAGGCACACGAGAGACGGAAGGATGCGCGTGCGAGATCGATGCAACAAGGACAAGGAGTACCTTGATACATATATCGATCTGTAGTTGTGTACGTGTCCTTGTAGGTTTGTGCGTAAAATTAAGTTCAGTTGCTGGGCTGTAAATTGCTTGCACCTGGAAGGCCTGTGTCAGGCTCAGCTAGTTACAAAGCTCCTGAACCCGAATTCAATCGACCTTTACCGAACTAGGAATTCCTCGGTGCGCGCGACCAGCAGGAAGTGCTGCGAGCACGGGACAGGCAACGACCTGACTCCCCTCTCACCACTCATGGGACGCCAATGGCTCCTCCTCCGCATCTGCCGCCGCTGCGACCAGCACCAGCCCAGCCTCCGTCTCATTCCTTGTAAGTACTATATATGTATGCTATAGAATAAACCGCTGAACTCTGATATAATGGCTGACCATTCTTCCAAGTTATAACTGATGACACACTCTGCTGTCTTGCTGTGGTTGAAAATTACTCCCTCGCTGCTTGCAGTTCCATTCTGTGTAGACGATTGGCCACTTTTGGTGCTCTTTGTTCTATTTTTTGCAAAGCTGCATCCAGTCTCACTCTTTGTCACTGATTAAACACAAGTCATGAGTTCAGCATTGCTATCTGAATTGTGAAATATGTGATGCCACCTCCTGCCATGATAAAGAACGGTTTATTCTTACCAATTTTCGGTTTCAAACTTGACCAGTGGGTGTATCTACCTTGACATATTCAGTTGCTGGTTTTCTGATGCAGAGTTCATTATCATGGCTTGTGCTACCTTGAGGATGAATCTTTGCAGTATAGCAATAGTACTTGGTCAGATTAATGGAACTCCAATTCAAGATCATGTACAGAAAAAGAGCAGAGAACTATAACTAGGAGAATGACACGTTGGTCCGTCAGAAATCAGAGCTCTACTCTGCTCGGCCTGGAAGAAGCAAAACAGAGCTGGTCTCTGCTCTGCTGAAAGATCAAACAAGAAAACAGTGGTGTCTGGATTGGGCTGTTCCAACTGTGTAAATTACAATATACTTATTTGATCTTAATTAATTTTTTGTTGGCAACTCCCTGAATGGTCGATCTCGATCGCACATAGGAATGTTTCTCTGCAAGCACTATGATCTCCCTGGTCCATGTGCAAACAGAGGCTCCGCTTCAGGTTAACCACATGCTCTCTCATGTCATCGCAACGGCACCTGGGAACTGTAGCCTGTAGGTGTTGATAATAGTATAGTACCTATGCGTAACATCGTAAGATGGTGAACTCGGATATACCAAAGTGATGCTAGATTTGTGTGTTGTTGACCGAGTGAATGAATAGAAGAAAAATATTCTGCGCGCACAAACAGGAAGAAGTGAACTTGCGTCCCTTGGAAAGTTATCTATGGATAACACAAAATTAGTTAATCAGTCCATCCAGGTTTCAGGATTCGAAACTGCTCCAGTAAATGAATGAAAAATGGGTGCACAGAAGAGCCAAAACCAAGGGTGGTTCACTATCAACATGACGAACTTTCCATAAAAAATTGGCATGTTCAGGGATGGTACTGTATGCAGTATATATCCATCAGAGCATCACACAATCTATAAATGCATTCATACTCTTCACGTCTTCAGATATATATATCATACAAGATCCATTCACATTCTGTTGTAAACCTTTAATAAGATCCTCCCTGGTTTGGGATGTAGTACTAGTAGTGACGCAGCAGGAAATGCAACAAGCAACCTGAAAGAACTACAGAACATGCTGCATTAATATATATGAGCAAGTTTCTTGGCCCTTGTTCGCATGAATGGCTAGAATTGGAGTTTCGTCAAGACAAGAGACACATGGAAGTGATACAATCGTTCAAATCTTCATTCTCAAATGCATCTCAAAAGTCACAAAGAATGCAACGGTTTAAGAGATATAAAGTGTCGCCGATACAAGTTTCATAAACACAAACAGTACAACAAAGTCTAGTACAACCATCCACTACACTCGGTTGACCCACATAAGCATTGTTTCTTCTTAATGTTACCTTCGGAGTCATAGACACCATCTGTGACATAATTGTAGTCATATGATAGCGGCTGGAGCGGGTCAATATCCACATCGGCAAAGAATGCGATGTGGGGCATACTCTTATCGTCGTGGTCATAGAGCAAATTCTGTGAAAATAGGTTGGGGGTGCAGCTATGGTTGATGAACCTTGCAAAGTTGCCGCATTTGAGAGCATCCAAGGCAAAGGCACTAACTTCGGCTTCTCCAGGACCATTCTGAAGAGAGGGGATAGTCTTCCGTAAGTCGTCCCAACGAGATACATTATAGTAGTTGTGACCAATGTTGAACAAGTACTCATCATTTCTCCTCTTCTCTGCATCTTCATGCTCCAACAGCTCTCCTATGTATTCACACACAAAGCTTCTTTCGGGTATAAAATCTAGGGTTCGTACTCCCCACCCCATTGATTCTGTCTTGAACACTTGAAGGCGAAATTTGATTCCACGTTGGCTGACCCTATTGTGACAAGTTGAAGGGCACTTGCATGCAGTTCCACACTCATAAATAAGAGGTTTTTCGCCAAAGATACGACTCTTCTTGCTGAAAGGGATCTTACCTCCATTTTTCACCACGCATGCACATTTTGGAGAGTCTGAACATTGACCGACGCAATCACAGCCCGATGGAGGGTCTGGCTGGTTCTCTAGGGGATACTCTATGTGTGAAATATAGTGAAATGGCACCAAATACTCATTTGATATGGAGTTGATGGCAGATATAGGGATCTTCTCGAGTCCCGCCGACATATCTCCAATGAAAGTTCCATTGGACGGTTCCACCATTCTGTTTTTCACAAGTTGTTGCATACTGATGTGTGGCTGACCTGGCATTCTTCTTAGATTGAAAGTAGCAACAAACTGGTCTTCCCTCAGCTCCTCTCTGCAGAATTTCTCGACCAAATATAAACCACCATAAACGAAATACGCAAGTTGTTCTTTAGACGGAGAGTTTCCACCACTTTGATGAACCACAAACTTATAGATAACACGCACATGCGTTCCAGTATCCATACTCCGCTTCAGCGCTTGGTCCGTGCCTTCCATCTTCTGATCAACCGTCGCAACCGTTGATCCAACATGCAGCAAGAAATCAAGATTTTCATTTAGGGCAGAAGACACAATGCTAACGGCCAGACAAGTCCTACCCCTTTTGACGTAATCGATACACGACTGTTCCAAACGGTGTAGACCAGTGATGAAAAGCTCCATGTTAGAGTCAAACACGTCTCCAACCTGCACTCCGGGCACGCTGCCCACAAGCTTCTTGTCATCATATTCAACGCAAAACCTCTCCAAGACTTGGAAAGCCGCAAGATCGTGTCTAATGCTGCCATCTTCTGGTTTGCTGCACTTATTCTTTTCTTCCTCGAGAAGACTCCGGTACATTACCCGGAACCCCCGCAAAGAAGCCATGAGACATTCTCTGCTGATGGCAACTCTGCTAACTTTCGTCCTCTTCTTAGGTACAAAAGCAGCTCCTCTCCCGGCTATCACGGTGGACCGACTGTACCCTATGTGGAACCTCCATGGCGCTAAGGCCTTGCGTCCCTTGCGGCAGCCTGCACCACCTGTACCGCTACCTTGTGATTTGTCATCTTCTGTCGCTGCTGAACTCTCCTCCCTCGTAGGAGCGCGATTGCACTGAAGAAAACAATATATACCAGTTAGATACAGAATTGTACAAAAATACCATGACTATCATAGATCAAATGACAGAGACAAGAGGAATTAATCAATCTATTGTTAGACCAGTTAATGGTCAGTAGTAATTAACAATAGCGGTGTTAATTTGATTATTATGTGCGTAGGGCAAGATTTTGAATTAATAAACCTGTAAAATGGGATCACAACAGCAATACCTGACCAACTGAGGTAGTGTTCGATAGTAGGTTGGCTTCCCCATTTGTCTCATGATCAGCCGCGTCGCCGCCGCCAAGGCCATCCAAGTTGCCATTTGTCTCATTGACAGCCACGTTGCCTTCGTCGAGGCCCTCCAAGTTGCCGTTAGTACCAAGAGCATGCTTGGCATTAGAACGGTCGAAGTCGCCATTGAAGCGCCACGGCGCGAGCGCCTTATTACGGTGTCGGCCGGACGCCATCGCCTCCACTCCATCTTCCATCAGGGTGAGATCAAATCTAGAGACCTACATGTACGCATTGCATTGAGGCGTCAGACAGAGAAAATAGAGTGCAGCGGATCAGGGGAGAGTCGGCGGCGGCCGTGCTGTACAGACTTACCCGGTCGGAGGAAACGGAGACGAGGACGGGAGATGGCCGATGGGTGTGTCTCCGGTCGCCGGTGTGAGCTCGAGGTTTGGAGTGCGGCGGCAGAGGTGGCGGTTAGTCAGACTTACCGGATGTGGCTCATAAACTTACGGGAGAGATGAGCACCGGGAGATCGTGATGTATATCTTCTTTCTTTACAGGGATCGTAATTGCAGTGGTGGTTCCTCGTCGGCACGTTTTACAGCAGTGGTACTCCTACGGAGCTGCACACAAGTCACGAGTTTAGCACCAGTATACAAATGTGTTGTAATGCTCCTGCCCTGATGAATAACTCTGTTGATAAGATGTCTTGGTGCATTTCGACCGACTGATTCCAACAGAGATGTCTTGCAAACGGGTGTAGCTATATTTCATGGAGAAATAACAAAAGTGCCAAACTGGATCAGCAAGTTATGTGAGTAGCACTTCCGTGAATAGCACACATGTTACACAGAAAGTGCTTATGTAGCCCGAGCTGCACATAGCTCTTTTTTTTCAAAATTCAAATCTTTTTTGAGTTTCAAAAAATTCAAACAGAATCCTACATGTAGATAATGTTGAGATCTACTGGTGTGAAAACTTTGGATCCAAAATTCATAATATTCTAGGGAACACAAAAAAAACATAAATCTTGCAAAATTTCAAGTTTTACAACTTTGTACCATTCACCACACAGATTCACCCATTTGTCATTATTCTCCAGCTTACAATACAACGAATTTCGAATTGAAAATTTTGCACACTTTCCATATGACATCACTACCTACAAAACGCTATGTATAGTTGGCGTACAAAACGCCACTCTCACATGTTTCATTGCTATAAAACATATTAGCAAATTTAATGAACTGGGTCTGGATTTCAGTTGCAAAATAAAAAAAACCATATCGTGGAAGCGATTCTGAAGACATATCAGCCATCTTTCCACAGTACAAGGCCTTTCTAATTTCTGGAGAAGCAAATCCTTGCAATGCTGACATCTGGAAATAACACTGCATAATTCTATTCACTGAACTGTAAGCCAACATTTGTGCAAAATATCATTAGAAATGTAATGTGAGAACATTATCTAGGACCAAAATAAATAGGATGATAATATTGCTGTGACAGATCTAGTCAGATAATATTCAAAACAGGGGGCTACATTTGGAGTCATCTCTTTTTTCAACTAGAATCTAGTCAACAACTGTAATACTTTTCCCAAAGATATAACCTCAAAGGCATATTTTTTTTAGAAGCCGGGCCAAGCGGCCAAGTTAGACACGGGATGGCATAGACACCAAGTGCGCACACTACGCTAACAAGCAGGTACATGAAACGCAACACATAATACTTGACAAATGTCGAGCGCTCCGCCTCAAGTAGGCTACCTCGAAAGAGTCGTGCCAACCGCCAGCCTTCGTCCTCCTCAGCAATCTTGGCCACCACCGCCACCGTGCAGTGGCGGAGGAACAGGTAGATCATACTGGGCCATGGCCCACCCTTCCGTTTGTTTTTTGCTTAAATATCTTGTATTGTTTTGGCCTACTAACAGAAACCGGCATGTTGTTTGTGCTGATTTGGCCCACTCTAGCTGAACCGGCCCATACTTAGTTTTCCTGCATGCTCCGCCGTTGCCGCTGTGGAGGGGGCTCCCGTTGAAGACGAGTGGGTCCACTAAGTCCAGCAAGTCATGGCAATTGCCATCCCAAGATCACGCTCGTCCCGGCCGGGTATCCTACGTAGGTTGATCCTCTCCACGAGGGATTGGTCTTGTGTCGGCACCCAATCCTCTAACCTCCACCCCCAGCAGCATACCACAGAAACTGTGTGCGAACACGCAACCGACCAATAGGTGATCGATGGACTCCTTGAATTGGTCGCATAATGGGCATGGGGCACGACCAAAATGAACCGAATGGTGTAGTGGCAAGGCAGGATAGAAAGTTTAGTACCACCTTGCACTAGTGGTATATTTCTCTAAAAGTGGTTAATAAAATGTTTTGCCGATGGTCCCTTGGAGAGCCCTCGGCAAAGCCAGTTGCACCGTGTCCTCGTCGCGTCAAGGACAAACAACAGAGACATGTGTCCATAGTGTTTCCAAGCATAGTTCTTTGCCAAGGGTTGTCCTCGATCGTCTTTACGTTTAGCTAAATTTGCCCCAGAGCCATGTATTTGCCGAATATGTTATGGGCTGCTATTGGCTTAGATTGGGTTTTGTCGAGCGTCCGATAAAAAGGTCGCAGTGAAGAGTAAGACCTTCGACAAACAAGAATTCCGGTTGTGACAAAAGTTGATAGGTTATTGCATGAAGTACATTCACAAATATTTTCATAGTATCTATAACCTTCAAAGTGCTTGCACCTATGTCGAATGTGCGTTCGTGCTTATGTCCACACGTGTTTTCCCCAAATTAAGCATGTTCTCTATGAACTTTCTGTATGGAGTTCAATATATATAATCAGAAGAATATTTATCATGCGGTGATCGATTGGAGTGGTTTTCACGGTAGACATGGAAAACTTGACAAGATTGTAGGAACAAACTGAAAGAACTAACAAAAAAAATTGGGATTATTTTCTCGTGCATATATTTTTTTATTTCTTTAGGAAAATATCTTTTTATTTTTTTAACCAAATATCTTTTTTCTATTGTCAAGGGCAAGCGAACACACACGAGCAGCCCATTTGAAAAGAAAAGAAAGAGGCCGGCCCAATTTGATGCTCGTGATAACCATTTCGCTAGCCGCGTTGATTTCGCAAAAATGAAGCTAGTTGCCTCAATCGTAGAATGATGCGGCGGCGGCGCACGCCTCCTCAGCCGCCGGCCGGCGGTCCTACTATGAGGCGGATGAAGCTGGCGATAGACCACATCAGCACCCTCCCCAACGACCTCCTCGGCGTCGAGGACGGCGTCCGCACCCAGGTCCTCTCAACCCGGTGGCGCCACCTCTGGCCATCCACGCCTCTGAACCTCGACTGCGGCGAGGGCTGAGTAAACCTCTCGCGCGTCCTCGAAGCCCACCCTGGCACCGGCCGCCGCTTCCGCGTCAGGACGGTCCGCCCGGTCGCCGAGGTCGACGCCTGGCTCCGCTCGCAGGACCTCGACAGCCTACAAGAACTCGACTTCACCGGCTACGCGCAGAGCCTGCCAGCGTCCATCTTCCGCTGTTCGCCGACCCTCCGTGCTGTCACCCTCACAAGCTGCAAGCTCCGCGACCCTGCAGTCTTCCAAGGTCTTCATTTCCCCACCTCAAGATGCTCGGTCTTGAACGTGTCCGCATCCCGGACCTCTCGCTGCAGAGCTTGGTGGACGGATGCCCTGCTCTGGAGTTCCTTCTGGTTCACACTATCCCCGGATTCCGTCACCTCCGGATCAACTCGCTCACCATTACAAGCATATGCGTGCGCGTCAACAACCCTGATCCTAGGAGGTCAGCTCAGCCCCACACGGAGGAACTCGTCATCGAGAACGCGCCTCGTCTCGAGAGGTTGATTCATCTGTATGCCATTGGAGGCCTCGATGTGTCCGTATTCTCCACGCCTAAAGTGGAGACCGTGGGCATCCTTACTGATTGGCACAACTTCTATACAGGACTAGTGTCGTGCTCCAGAGTTATTCGGGTAATTAATTTTGCACTTTATACTTGAATACAACATTTCTGTATATGTGTTGATCATTCACCCTTTGTATTTGTATGTCGTCTTCCATGCTCAATTAAGGGATTGCCCCTTGATAGCCCGAGAAAGGTGGTACACACTGTCAAGAGTTTAGTTGTCAATATGGATAATCTTAGTATGGATAATGTAGTTGACTTGCTGAGATTATTTCCGTGCTTGGAGAAGCTGCACGTGAAGGTAATTATTTCATCATTGGTAGTTTTCCATTTGCTGCGATTATGATATGTTTACTATTCCCGCGTGGTTTTTTTCATTCGTCTTTCTTTTCAGTCAAACCGTTGGTGGGAAAGTAACTGTTGGCGTCGTAAACACCGGAATCTTCACGACATCCGTCTAAAGACGGTAGTGTTGGAACCCTATCGCGGCAACATGCCACGCGTTAATTTTGCCAAATTCTTTGTAGTGAACGCAGGGGTGCTAGAATTGATGACATTTCATATTGATGCCAAGTATAACAATAACAAGTTTTTGGGGAGCAACATCGTAAGCTTGATTTGAAGAACAGGGCTTCAAGAGATGCTACATTCGATTTTACAACCACTAGTTGTCAACATGCTGCTTGGAACAAAATGTAGTTCCACGATATGGGCTTAAATGATCCTTGCGTTTGTAGATGCTGAAACTGGGTATTGTCCATTTAGCACATTTGTTATTCCGTACTACCTTTTATATTTGGTACAAAACACTACGGGAGAGATAGACTTTGCCGTGTGCCCAGCTCTTTGCCGTGTGCTGGATGTCGGGCACACGGCAAAGAAATCTTTGCCGTGTGAGACAAACACATGGCATTGTAGCAGAGAAAACACACGGCAAAGAGCCGCACACGGCAAAGACAGACGAAAGCGCACGGCAAAGAGGGACACACGACAAAGAAAATGAACCCAAACGGACGCGTGGACGGCGCAGTCACAGAAGCTCTTTGCCGTGTGTTTGCACACGGCAAAGATGAATCCTTTGCCGTGTGTTTGCACATGGCAACGAATATTTATTCTTTGCCGTGTGTTTGCACACGGTAAAGAATATTTATCATTTTCTCCATTTCTAACACTAATAGCCATTCCCATGGTATAACCCATATCATTTAAGACTATTTGCACTCATCTAATTTCCACACAAAGTAATACATATTTGGTGGATAATCCAAAAGTATTACAATTTTTTCGCTTTTTACCTAATTTCGCTTATTTAAATTCCTTTATGCCGGTTTTTTTGAGTAATTCAAATTTGAACTACAAGTGTGTGATAGTTTGATCTAATTTTTTTACAAAAAACATTTTAAGGTACACAACTAGTGGTTATATCACAAAACCGTCGATAGTTTTGGAAAATTCGACCACTTTCGACGAATAGCCATGGTGGCCATTTTGACAATTTTTTCAAAAAAAATCAAAGAAAGTGAAAAAATGCTCAAAAAAAGAAATCATTTGGCATGGAGTCCTTTTATGTGTATAAACTTGAGTTTTGACAAAGTTTTGAAAAAAAATCTTCACAAAAAGATCAATCATCTATATATAAACATGTATAAGTTTCGAGTCAAATGACCAATATATGACCATTTCCGTGGCATAGTTTGTGATAATGTGCTCATATTTGACACATAGGTTTATATTGGTATGGCAAACAATGTTGCAGAACTGAGTTTTTGAAATTATTTTTATAAATATCATTTTCTATTTTTTAATTGTCAAAATGACTTATTTTGTGAAGCAAGTGCAAAAAATGTGGTGCAAAATGGCACCCATCCAATGTGCACACAAAGTAGACCATATTTTACGAATAATTCAGAAATATTAGGAATTTTCTTAGTTTCTACCTAATTTCGTCTATTTAAACGACTTTATGTCGATTTTCCAAAAGTAATTCAAACTTAACTACAAGTGTGTGATAGTTTGTTCTGAAAATTTTAGAAAAATCATTTTAAGATACACAAGTAGTGGTTATATCACAGAACCATCGATAGTTTTGAAAAATTTGACCCCTTTCATTGAATAGACACGGCGGCCATTTTGACCGTTTTTAAAAAATAATAAAAGAAAGTGAAAAAATACTCGAAAAAAGAAATCCTTTGGCATGGAATCCTTTGATGTGTATTAGTTGGTAGGAAAAATGATAAACTTGAGGTTTGACGAAATTTCCAAAAAATTCTATGCAATAGTCGTTGCTACATAACCAAAGAAAGAAAAAAGGAAAAAAATAAAAAGAATCTTTGCCGTGTGTCGACACACGGCAAAGAAACTACGCGTGCTGATTGGCTAGGAATAGTTTCACGCGGATTACATACTCAGCCGTTGGATGATTGATCAAGAAGATCCAACGGATGCCAACGTGTGTAAACAAACACACGATCCATGTGCTCTGCGGCATATGAGCTCTGCGAGCATATCCTGGGATTTGGGGTCCTCGAAGCTGTAGCTTTTTTTTCTTTTTGACGGCCTCCCGAGTATATCCTGGCATCGATCAGCTCGGCTCTGAGGCCTCGCCGCCGGGCAGCTCCGAAGAGAGCGACCCACGCCTCGCCTCGCCACCGCTCCGTTCCGAGCTCGCCGAGCTGCTCCGACAAGAACGTCCCCTTGCTGCTCATCTTTCTTCGACGCGCATCCGCTCGCTGTTCATCTGGTCGGCGGATGAGAGCCTCACCTTGGACGCCACGGAGGAGCTCCAGGTGCCGCTCATCGACATCGGCGGCCTCCTCCCGGCGACCTCGCCGCGGCCGCTGACGTGACCCGCCATCCCAAGCTCGCCGGTCTTCTCACCGTCGCGCCGCTCGCTCTCCTGCAAGGCCGCCTCCGCCTCGCCGGATTCCGCGTCCGTCTCGTCGCCCGATCGAGCCGCCGGCGTCCACTGCCGGCGCTTTGCTCCGCCCGCTCTCCTTCAAGGCCGCCTCCGCCTCGCCGGATTCCGCGTCTATCTCGTCGCCCGCGCCGCCGGGGTCCACTGCCGGCTCTCTCCTCCGGTTGTTTGCGTCGCTGCGAGCCCAAAGGCGGCGGTGCTCAACAGGCGGCGGTTGGCGCTGCTCATGGTGCAGGTCGACGGCACGGCGGTTGCTGCTGCGGCGGCTGTGGACTACTGCCGGATGTGGAGAAGGTCGAAGCGCCATGGCCGTCGGTGGCGTTCCCCGTCCCCAGCGAGAGACGATGGTTTTTTATGACGTCGTCGTTCTTTACCGTGTGTCAAACACAGCACACGGGAAAGAGCAATGGTGTGGATCCACTTGTCAGAACCACGCCGTCACCGTCCGTCGTCGGCGTCAAGTAGCAGTGGGACCCACTCGTGAGCTTTGCCGTGCAATTCTCCCCCGTGTGCTCGTTGCCGTGTGTGGCACACGGCAAAGCCGTCGCCGTGTGTTTTTGGCTCTTCACCGTGTGCCTAAAGCACACGGCAATGATGCTCTCTCCCATAGTGAAATGGATTAGTTCTTGTGTTCGCAGTTTTCCCATATTTTTATTATCATGATATATTCTTCAATGGTACGGTAATCAAATACTAAGTGTTTTTTTCTACTCATTATTCAAGCATATATTGCAAGATGTTATTAGTTATTGCACTTATGTGAAACATGATGTTTTGGCTCACGGGTGCAGATGAACCCGTTGTTAAAAATACATTTTTATCGCATTTCAAAATGTTAAAAAAATTCAAACAAAATTTTCGGGTGTTCATATGAAAAATGTCTATCCATACAAAAAAGTTTCACATCGAAAAGACATTTTGTATGACCGGTATAAAAAAGAGAAAAAATGTTACGTGCAAAGGCATTTTTGAACACCGGGATTTGTCTTTTTTACACCGGCCGCACAAAATGTCTTTTCATCCTGATCTTTTTTTGTACGAACATAGAATGTTCATATGTACATCCGAAATTTTTGTTTGAAATTTTTTAACATTTTAAAATTCTTTTTTTAATAGTGGGTGTAGATGCACATATGAGCCGAAGTGGAATAGTAATACGAGTAAGTAGTATTTGCAAATGTTTAGCTAGATGGAAACCATCTTTCGTTCATGTACTCTTCCATTACAAGTAACATGGAATGATTATGTCATTTTCTCCGTGGTTATTTGTCTCTCCGTGAGTTGGTGGCCAGTTTGGCAAATCTAACCTTTTAACAAAACTTGAGTCCTAAATGAACTTTTAAAGAACGTTTAGCCAGATCTAACCCTTTTTGGCACATCGCTCAACATTTTAACGGGATGCTAAGACGTGGTACCGACAAGATGATACTGTCAGTATCACGTCTAACCCTCCCGCCGTGGTGGTGTACCGCCACGTACTAGGCTACCTCCAGATGGTTTGGCCGCACCAAAATGGGTCAAATCCGAAATTACTTTTGGCTGAAATTTTATAGAAGGGTTAGATCCTAAACCCTGGTGCTAGTACTTTCCTTGAAACGTACTCCTGGAGTATGTGTCATGTACTAGTACGAGTAGTAGTAGGAGGAGACAGCCAAGTGATGAATTCCTGCAGCTAGTTTTTTTTAGAGTGGTCACCGGGGGAGCAGGCTCCCACCTGAATTTTATCAGGGTATGGAGAGAAACAGCGTTGGGGGAGGTGGAGTTACTGACGCACACACCCATACGACAGAACACGCGCATGGAGTTGCTGCAGCTAGTTTAGCAGCAGTAAATTAAGCCACGTTGCACAGCGTGCTGCTTTTTTTTAGAAATGGGGTGTCCTGGTCTCTGCATCTCTCGATGCACACAGCCATTTATTACCAAACTTATGTCAAGTATAGTCTTACATCACAAATGATCACAAAAAGATTGAGACAAGCCTCAACTAGGTAACGACGCAACGCTTGTAGTGCACTACGAAAGTCGACTAATATGCTGCCACATATGCCGGGAGAAAAAATGTTGTGCCACCAACCACGTGCTGCTAGATTGTTTTGCGCAGCTAAATGCATGCTTGGCCAATCAATGCTGGCTAAATCTATTATATAATTAAAACACAAGACAATTAACGGCCATGATTCACCACCTTAAAGTTAAGAAAAATCAACTATGTAGATTAATCATCTTACTTGCAATCCGCATATATAGGAGTCAATAAGATCAACGATTGGAAAAGGCACGTACGTTTTTTTATTAAGCAGGTACAACTTAATTAGCTTTAGCTTTTTGATCAAGGCACGTACGACTTAGCTAGATATATCTTTCCCGTTCGTGCACATCATGGACTATTCTATATAATCATCACGTGGGAGCTACCGAGCTAGCGACCGATAAGAAAAATCTGATGGAAATTCTCAATCCTAGGTCTTACGGCGGCAGCTGCCATGCCCAGCTAAGAGCATGATCAGATTGCCACGCTCGGCGACGCGGCGCGTGGTGCGGAGGCGTTCGCCGGAGAGCGGGTGAGCACGGAGCAGCACGACGGACTGCAGCGATGCGTCGAGTGATGCGTCCCGGATGTGTGAAAATAGAGGATCCTTAAGATTTGGCCTGAACACCTCCCCGGAGATGGAGATGGCGAACGGGGCGCCAGCAGCCACGCCGAGGAGGACGAAAGCGGCGGAACGGAGGAGGCACACCTGTACGTCGGCACAACACAGACGCCCTGACCTGGATGGCCGTTTGCCCTTTGCCGGCACCCCATACACCTGACGATTTTTCCTTTGCGTTTGCCCTTTGCCGGCACCCCATACACCTGACGATTTTTCCTTTGCCGTCGGCCCCAATTGTAGATGCCGCAGTACAAAGTGATAGGCGAAAGACGCCCAGCAGATCGAAGGCAATCAATCAAGCTGACACGGCAGATAGGAGACATGGCGAAATATCTATACACATCGATGGATGATGCTCGATCGGTAGCAAAATCAAATCGAATATCTGGTGGAAGCACGCCCAAGGAGTCAAAGGCACATCATCAAGCTGAAATCTTCAAGTAATACTGAAATTCCTAGGTAATAGCTAGCTGCAATCTTCATGTATGTTTAGCCATAATTCATCTACTCCCTCCGATCCATATTAGTGAGTATAGTTTTGTCTAAATTCATATGTATCTAGTTAAGTATTTAGACTAGATACATGTGTATCTAGACAAAGTTGTGCCCACTAATATGGATCGGAGGGAGTATTTGGAGTTATAACACATAATCGGTGGAGATTAATCAACACAGATCTACGAACGGAGGAGCTAGCATGTACATGTATCACGTCGGCACGTTCTTATAGCTGGTCCATATGATTTACCATACACGTACGTAGCCTGTTTGTATGGGTCATGGACATTGGCTAACTTTGCATCTAAATTTTGCAAATCCTCGCGGAAAGTACTCGGCCAGGAGCATAACGACCCTCAGCTATCCCAGGGAACAGATCGACCAGTTTCTACTAATCCAGTACACACGTACTGCATATCAGGCGAGATGAGGCCATGTATTGTCTCGGCGTAACTATATAGGTGCCTTTTCCATCTCTTGACCAGAATTTTTTCACTTACATGCTTCCGAATTTTTGATTGGGTTAGCAGGTACGAGATAAAGAAGAGAGTATCTTCCTCCCCGTAGTGTAGACTCTCTTCCCAGCATTTGGCGGAAGTTTGTGCTATTGCCGGCACCAAGTTTGTGCATCCGACCACCCAAGCTAGGGATGGTTAACGCCCATTACTCTGCTCTGGAACCAATATCCTGATCTTAGACAAGCAATGAATACTTACTTCTGTACTCCTATTTCAGATCCGAGTGCTCCTCTTGACCTGAAAAAGGTTGCATTGTAGTAATACAGTAGTTTTAAGGTATCTTCTAATCAATTATTCATGGAACCGGTTCTTTGATTTACAATTGGTATGGCTTCTATATCAGGTTAGTACATTGCATAATTATTTTCTGATGGTTAATTAATTCCTTTCTTACAGCTGAACTCATGATCCACGACTTACTGCCCTTTAGGAGTTGATTGCATGGAGTTGTGTTCTCAAATTTTACTCTTATTTGTTTCTTTAGGTGCTCGATGAAATACCTAGCAAAAAAAATTCTTCTTATGTTGTACCAGAGATACAAGGTGGATTTAGATGAGAATTTATGCACCTGCATTGCATCCTCGACGTTGCAGAAATTATATGGAGCCCACTAACTCCTAATGATGTCTTTCAGGTATAGAACCGTGTGAAGTGAGAAGAAACAGCAGGTAAGCATCAAGTTGAGGGATGGCAAGCACATGTGATATGTATTTCTGTGCATGCACTGATCGCTAAGCTATGTTCATAATTTGTTACTGAAAATAGAAAAACACTGTGATTTTTATATGCAGTATGTACATTCAGATTTCAGGAGCTGTTATTGACATGAATTTTCTTTTGCTGGATAGGCTGGTGCCAGATCTACATTAGAAGAAGTGCAAGTTAAGGATTGAGGTGGTGCGCTCTTTCTTATCAGTTTCTATAGTATGCTGATATATACATGCAAACCATTATTCCATCTATTGACACTTATAATCGATTCATTAGCACAGAAAATGATAAAAGAGATTAACTCAACAGATTTATGGAATTTTGTCGAGTTTAGTGTATAACATCAGGAAGAGAAAAAACACTGAACATTTTTCGGAAGGTTGTGTCTATATTTTCATTCTGAAATTGTTATCAAGATAGGCATTGTTACAATGAGATATAGAGTAGGAGGAAGTTTTAAATAGTTGGAGATCCGGAGTTATAAGAGCATGCAGCCTATAATTTTCTCTTGATGTGTTAATATGATCAACACTTGGATGCCAGCAAATGCAGCAAATAGCAAACACACAAAACCCTGATGTTTTCTCCCCATCAGTGATTTTTTTTAAATCGTATTTAATTAGGATCGATGACTGCGCAGTGGGGACTACAAGAATGAGGTCATTTTTTTCGTGGTGCACATTCTCACATAGGAGTTAATTTTGTAGGGGAGAAGGTTGCATTACTGTTTTTTTGCTTCCAGCTCTGATTTTGAGCTGAAGCCTCAAGTCCTTCGTCAGCAATCCGTTGTAAATAAAAGGTAATATACATAATTCATGGAATAGTGTAAGTCTGCAATCTTTATGTTGCATTCGTTGACTAAAGCTCACTACGGACCTTGATTTTGCAGGTTAGTAGTTACTAAAAATTATGCTCCAGTGTTATAAGAAGTGAAATTAATTGTGGAATTATTTCACATCTAATTGTGAAATTCTGGAGTTATAAGGTTTCTCTTTTTTTTTCTGTTTATTAAGGTTTCACTTATCATGGTTATCTGAACCAGTATGTTTTTTCAAATCTAATTATCATGCTCTTCTCTACTGCTAATTATTCACAGTTTATTTTGAAATTTCAGGAACATATTTGCATCTTGCCTCTTCTGAATCTGAATAATCTCGAAAGGGATGTTTATGTAAATCCATATCTAGATCAAATCTAGCATTGTCTTCTTTGTTGCATACCTTGCTGTTTTGTTTGAAACTGAACGAAGCTTTAGAAAGTGCCTCAGCATGGTAATTTGATCGTGATTTCTTATTCCATATGCACTTTATTTGATTATGTACACTTAGAAACTATTTTTCTGATGATTTTAAAATTTCTTCCTCTCTATCATAAATAAGATGTAGGTGTTAGTATGGCCTGAAATACAGGAGAAATGGGATTTTTTTTTGTTCGTCATTGGATTGGGTATAGTCCTGGTACAGAAGAGAAAGGGATTTAACTTTCATCCTTTACTTTTTTATTTCAGGAAATGCTGCGTATTTATTAGATCATGAGTGTGGAACGTGATGTACAAGCGCTGAAATATGTATGTACTGAGAAAATTAATGGATAATTAAATACAACTAACTGAATGAACAAATGGAAAAAGATGTATTTTAAAAATATGTCAACCCAACAAATGGGCTACACGTGACTTAAATAAAATAAAATTTAATTCTAAATTGTCAATTGTAAAGAAAAGAGGAGGGAGGAGAAAAACTTAAAACATGCAACGTTAAAATATATTGTTGGACATCACGACAGAATAAAAAAAAGTGAATCTATAAGCCATGGCTAATTTATGTGAATTTGAGAAAAAAACGAAAAAAAAAATCCAAAAGCATATTGAAACTTGAAATTAATTTACTGTTTGAAAAATTACGAAAATGTTCTTGAAGTATTAAATTTGTATGTATCGGATAATATTTTCTAAATTTAAAATAATGTGATAGCAAAGATATAACATCAAATAGATATGCTAGCCGCGCAAATGCGTGGGCCACCCAGCTAGTTAGAAGGAAGCAAAGGAGGAATCGACAATCGAGTAGGAAACGATGTGAATCAGAAGTTATACCGAAACCATGCATGATGTACTCGGTATTTCTATTTGAGCCCGATTCAACTCTTTTTTCACCGGATCGATGCACTATAAATAAGGTTTCTGCTAAATCACAGCTAGCTGTTTTCTATTTCGTGCACACACGTTTTTCTGGCCGCTCGTTTCTCTGTCAAGATTCGCGTTGGGAGACACAAGCTAGCTGTGCTGTCTATCGGGCTCGCGGGTAAGGAATATTTGGGCTTCAAATGTGAGCCTGTTAGAATTTTCGGCCGTTATCAGCTCCTGTTATTTCCTGTTTTCCTTTGATGTGATGAATGCCACGTGTTTCCCAGACTCATCGTCATCCACGCAGAGAGTGAGCAACAAGGGCGAGGGGGAAAATCCGGCATCCTTCACGAAGGCGGCGGCAGCGGCGACCAAGGCCAGGCACCGTGCTCCTGTTTCCGGTGTCTGTCCGCACGTACCACCGAGGGAAGCTCCATGAGACGTCGGCTGTGACCAAGAAAGGCGGCAGCGGCACACGCCGCACATCTCGGTGACTCAAGGTTAGTTTACTCCACTGATTATTTTCCTCTTCTTCATTAGCCAGTCTTCTCTGATTTTCCTTCTTTTCTTGATTGGTATTCCCTACTACCCTATGTCTCACTTGATGGATCCCATGACCAATACTGCAGCGTGCTCTGTGCAGGTGATGTGCTGCTCCATGAAGCTCATTCTTTGTCATGCTTTATGGTATTTGTAATGCAGACAATTCCCTCCCTTGTGATGATTTTAAATGCATATTGGGGGGGGGGGGGGGAAGAGCGCATGTAAAATTGTGAATGTAGCTGAATGTTTTTATCAGTGTGTTCAAGCGTTGGATTCTTTGTATGGGTCGTGGGTGTATGTGTAATTGTTTTTAGAAAAATTTATGTGTAATTTTTTTGGAGCGATTTGTTTCATTTTCGATTTGTTGTTTACAGGAAAAAAAGGAGTGGGAACACAATGCTCATAGGACTGTATTTTTTTCTGGTGTTAAAACTTCATTTGTTTTGTTCTTTTGAAAATTGATTATACAGTGACAATATACACTTTTGCGTCTTAAAAATAGGTCAAATAATTAAATGTAAAACGGAACTGACGTATGTAAACTTTTCTTTTCTTACTATTATGTGTGATCTCAATTAGCCTGATTTTCTTTTCAGCATCTAGCATAACGTATTTAGAGAGAAACTGCAGCTGGAGATAAATCTTTAGGAAACCAATATCCAGAATAAATTGGCTCGGTTGGGAGTGGCATTGTGGCAATGCAGATTTGGGGGCATGTCTTGTATGTATCTTTCTACCATGTCGCATTAAAAATATTCGTATGTTTTTGTTATTCTAAATGCTTGATGGTCTGCTATTTATGTATAGTTATATACCTTACAAGAGTAAACCCTACTATGATGGTACAGGAACATTGTGATATTCTTCTTGGTTTTTAGTTTGTGCCACTGTAATAACAATAACAAGTCTGTTATTGTTTCTTCATTTTCCAGTTTTCTTTATTCAATTTCATTCGTTGATTCATCGTTCATCATTCTTCAGTCTTTTTTCTTGTGACTTGTCATCCTTGAGTCATTCGTCCTTAGTCACCCTCAGCCTTTGCTCTTGTTAGTCATTCCTAGTCTGTCATTAGTTTTTAGTTTTATTAAAGAAACTTGTTCTATTGTCTTCGTTAGTCTATTTCTCATTCTTCTGTGGCCTCGAGTCTATTTTTCGTTCTTTTTCTACAGTCCCGTATCATCTGTAAAGTTATCTTTATTGAGTCCTTGTCACTTTCTTCATTATGTTTCTTTCTTCATTCTTGCTCATTATTTCATTGGTTTTTTTGTCATTGTCAGTCTTTTTCTTCAGGTTTGAATTTCAGTCTGTTACATTTTTTGTACTCTTCATTATTTCATTGGTTTAATTGCTGTTTGTCTTATCTCTCATCCTTCATTCTTTCTCTTTCTCTTCAGTCACTTTTGCGCTTTTTCGTTTTGTCCTTCTTTCTTCATTCATTTGTCTTTCTTCATTCCCTTGCATTTGAAGTTACCGTTAGTTTTCTTTGTTCTGTGTTTTGTTGTCTTAAGTTTCATTGTTTTCAGTTGATGTCGGTCGCAGTTGTGTCTCTTTCTTCATTTTTTCTCTATCTTTTTGTCATCATTTCTTTCTTCATTCATTTTTCTTTCCTTTGTGTTTGAAAGGTGAGTTTCCATATTTGTATTTTTCTTTCTTCTTCGATTGTTTAATTTTTATTTCGTTTGTCTCTGAAATGGGGTTTTTCATCTTTCTCTTATCTTTGTCTTTCCCTTCCGTCAGTTTTTTTCCTCTGCTCTTGCTTGTTGATTCTGATGTATGCCTATTTCAGTGCCTCTTCGTCTGTTTGTTTTTTATTTTTCTTTGTCTCTGAAATGGGGGGTTTTTCATCTTTCTCTTTATATTTGTCTTTCCCCTCTGTCATCCGTCTTTATATGGGTTGCGTGTGCATGGCTTGGCGCGCAACCGTGGACGCCCACGGTCTGCTGCGCACCGCCGAGCTCCCGCTCTCGCCCCATGGCGTCATCTTCGAGACCACGGACTCGATCACGCCGATGCTCTTATCCCTTCCTTCCACGGCCCGCCATGTCGTGGGAACCTTTCGCCGCCTCGAAGACGCCTTACCCACGCCACTGCTCATGGACTGCTGCAACGGCCTCCTCCTGTTCTTGGACCACGTGTTGAACCCCGCCACGGGCCAAATCGCACAGCTCCCACCACAGCCACGCTCTTGCGCCGCCATGGATTGCAACCGTTGCTTTGACAACCACTACCTCCTCTACGATCCTGCTGTGTCGCCGCACTACGAGGTGCTCTTGGTCCCGGCTATTCCCAACGAGCTGCCGTCTGATCATATCTCTAGGCATATGTGCCCCCGGTATGCACCTGATGTCTCTGCGATGGACTGGCCGCCTTCAAGTTATATCATGCATGTCTTCTCGTCGAAAACGGGGAGCTGGGAGGATAGGTCATTTGCGCGACAAGGGTCTGTAGACAGTAAAGTCATCCAAGTCAAGTCGCCAAGTTATGAAGATTATTTGTACCACACCGCCTACTGGCAGGAGCAACTATATGTTCTATGTGGAAACCGCTTTGTTTTGAGGTCTTATATACCTACAAACTCATCGTTTTATAATTGTACTAGCTTTCGTATTAGCATGATTTATAATATAGTTTATTAGTGCTTTGACAAGTGATTCGGTTTTCACAGGATAAACCCACAAAATGACACATACCAAGTTATTAAGTTCCCAAAAAAACGAAAAGGAAGTCCCCGTTTAGGAAAGTCCAAGGACGGGGTGTACTGCGCATTTGGCCACAACCGATCTATGTTCGAGATTTATTTCCTCGAAGAATCGTGTGGTCGTATGAAGTGGTTGTTAAAGAATAAGATCAACCTCGAGCCTGTGAAGCTATATCATCACACAAATTACGCCGATGAACCGTGGATCGTAGAGTCCTGTGATCCGCTAAAAACAAAATGGATGAATGCCACATGCCTTGAGTCGATGCAAGGTAGTTTTGAATGGAACTCTGACGATGGAAACACGATTGACACTGCAGAATGGCCTAGAGAGTGCAGCCGTGAAGCTCCTTATTTCCACTGTCTTGGATTTCACCCTTACAAAGAGATTGTGTTATTTCATGGGTGCGGAAAAACACTAGTCTACCATTTTAAAAGCTCAAAGATTCGACACTTGAGCAAGTGTATGAACCATGATAGGTATGACGATATCATAGAATCTTTTCCATACGCCCCATGTTGGGTGAAGAACTTACCTGGAAGCAGCAATTAAAGGCAACATAGGATAGTATAGGATCGATAGCCTTACTGTTTTACACATCTGATATTAATTTGTAGCATTTTTATCGTTATTTGGAATGTTGTATGTCTACAACGTTGGTAGCAGTATGTATATGGAAGATACCAATGGTAAAATGAATTTGTGTATCTCTTTTAAATAGAATGGTTGGGTACAACTTTTTGAAACGAGACTAAAGAGTTGGCTGGATAATTAGCAGGAAACCAACCTAAAACCGGAATAAACACCCTCGACAATCGTCATGTAACACGAAATAAACTCGTATATGTACACAAATAAGCCGAGCCATTCTTACGAAAGACCCGAGTGTAGAGGAGATGATGAGGATACTATCGTTTAGCTATTATGATATTCCTTGTCATCTAAAAACATGCTTATTATATCTACGCATGTTTCCGGAGGATTATGAGATTAGAAAAGATAGATTGATATGGATGTGGATTGCCGAAAGTTTTGTCCAATGTGAAAAAGTAGAAACTAGTCTCTTTGATATCGGAGAAACTTATATCAATGAGCTTGTGAACAGAAACATGATCCTGCCGGTATATGATGGCGAAGGCACAGTAGTAGCTTGCAACATACATGATATGGTTCTAGATCTAATTTGTTCCTTGTCAAGCGAGAACAACTTTGTTACCATACTAAACCGTATTGGTGATTGCATGTCTTCTCAGAGCAAGGTCCCCAGGCTGTCCCTACATAATGCTAGAAAAGGTGAACTTTGAAACACGTATCTCGAATCTATGAGTATGTTGCAAGTGAGGTCCATTGCTACATTTTGACCTGCTATTGGTCTAATGCCGTCTTTCTCGAACTTTGTTGTTTTACGTGTATTGGAACTCAAAGGATGTTATATTAGAGGTCATAATGATCTAGACCTTTGGGAGTTAGGGAGTATATTGCACCTGACGTACCTAGGTCTAGCCAGCACAGAAATTTCTGAGCTCCCAGAAGAAGTTGGAAAGTTGCAGTTTCTGCAGGTGCTGGATTTGAGTGAAAATTTTGGTATGAAACTTGCATCAACTGTTATTAAGCTGAGAAGATTGATGTGCCTACTCATTAACCATGACCACATGAGTCTTCCGGATGGAATGGGAAAGCTGACATCAATGGAAGTGCTGAGTGAGATCTGTGGTGACTCCCTAAGCATCGTGAAAGAGCTGGGCAACATGGAAAGGTTGAGGGAGCTTAAAATTCGGTTTGACAAGAAGATCAGCTTCGAGTTGGAGGAAGCTTCTGTGGAGTCACTAGGTAAAATGTCCAAGATCCAAATTTTAAGGATTGATTACACAGGTCGTGATGCTAAACTGATGAATGTTATGGGGGAATGTTGGGTACCCCCTCGTAGTCTCCGACAAGTTGTCTTAACCGGAGGCATCCAATTCTCTACACTGCCAGCATGGATAAGGTGGAATCCCTCGCATCTGTCGCAGCTCTCCAAGTTACAAATCATTGTCGAGGAAGTGCAATAGGAGGATCTGAATTTACTTGGAAGGTTACCGGCTCTTCGTATTCTTATCCTGTGGAGCGAGTGCCAAAACGGGCTGCTACTCGTTGCTGCCGACGGGTTCCGTTGTCTCACAACATTCCTGTTTGTTTGCTTGTTGCCCGGCCAAGTCGTGTTCCACCCGGGAGCTATGCCCAAGTCTGAACGAGTTGAGCTCCGTATCAGCTTGCAGGTCCCAAAAGAGCAAGCAGCTGGCAACGGTAGTGATTGGTTTGACCTGGGCATGGGCAGCCTGCTGTCCCTTGGAATGGCCAATGTCAAATTCTTCTGTTCGGGGTGACGGTCGGGGAGGCCAAGCAAGCAGAGGCTGCGCTGTTGAACGCACTGCAGGCCCATCCTAACAGACCCACCTTTGGTATCTCCTTCCGCCCCGTCATACCACGAGGTACAGTACGCAGGTTAAGATCCTTTTCCGGACGCTTTTATGCACGCATATGCTTACCGATTGACCTACATTTTTTTCCTCTTCCCAAAGACGCTTGTGATGACGACATCTACGACACGGACAACGAGCAAGACGATTGGGATGACTGATTGTTATTACTAGTCTATGTTATTTTCCACTATACAACACGGATGGCGAGCAGGAGTGAAGAACCCGCAGGTTACAATTAAAACCCACCTATCGCTTGACTAATAGTAAGCACTATTTGAAAACATGTTTGTTCCCCAATCCAGTACAGTATCTTCCAAACTTGCATGGATGTCTATTTTCTTAGCACTATTTTTTTATTTATCTTTATACTCAGCTCTGTAATTATTTTTGGTGTAATCTTTATACAGAGTAGAGCAATTTCGATCCGATCACTCAACACTTACTCAAGATGTTGCTTCAGCCAAGGATTGCTCTTTTCACAATTTCAGTGCTGTCAGTAGAGCTTGCCAGTCCTGGTGTTACTTCATTATTGTTGATCAATCTCCCTGCCAGCAGAATATCGAATCAACAAGAAGACGAGGTATTTCTGACAGTGCAACAGCCACACAGAAACGGTTCTGCCTAGTGGATGCAGTTCTCAACTATTCCCACCGGCACGCTTGAGCGTAGAGAAGAGCACTTGGGCCCAGTCCTCTGTCAGTTGCAGCTTCTCATATACTAAACTTGGCTGTCCCTTAAAGACCAAACCTTTTTTTCATTCACAGAAACAACAGTAAGCACCAGAATTACAGAAAATGTAGAGTTTCATTCATTCAAGGACCGAACTAGCTAGCCAGCCTTGTGCTTACAGGAATATACATTCATGAGTATAGATACACACGAGCTAGAATTGCAGAGCTTTATTCTCAAGTCCCAGGAGCATTAGGATTGCAGAAAACGTATTCATGCATCCATGGAGCTTCAATCTAAAGGACCATAGAATGTATTCCTTTATGTCATGGAATGTACAGACAGAATCCTAGCACATCACTTCCCAGCGAAGCTGGTCGTCTGTCTGTCAGAAAGCAGAGCTCTGCTCTGCTCTGCTCTGCTCAAAGAAAGAGATAGGTGTTTGGATTGGCCTTAATTAGTTTCTTCTAGACGTCCATAGAGTGTTAACAGGTTACTCTGTGTCCTGCAACTTTATTCAAATTGCATGATTTTTATTATTCGTAAAACCTCATATGGAATTATACGTGTGTGTACACATGGAATTAATTTTGTTACATTTTTTGGCATGGAATTAAATATATAGTTGCTGAAATATACTTGGTGCATTATCACCTTATTTGATATATCTTTATTTTTTGAAATTATAATATCCCCAAAGCACCAAATTCTTGAAAATTTAAATTTTCAAAAGGTCCCAAATTTTGAATGTTTGAAATCCAGGACCTGTTTTTTCAAGTTTGTATCTCTAGAAGTTTTAAATTCCCAAAGTTTGAAATTCTGAAAACATTAAAATTTCTGAATATGAAAGTTTGAAATTCCAAGTTATTTTAAATTGTGTATCTCCAAATTTCTCAAAATTTTGAAATGTCTGTGCTTTCGAAATTCTTGAATGTTGGCGCTACATTTTCTGAAAATGGCCAAGACAAAAGAATGTTTGACTACAAGTCTTAACTCTCCAAAAGAGTGAAAACGCTAGTCAATTTCTTTACTAGAATGAGCAACGTTGAAAGTTCGAGGTCAAGCACATGTGAGACGCTCTAATGAATTTGTATGTGGAGCAAGTCGTGGATTGGGTACAAAGTAACCGCCTATAGGTCCGACACCCGTTGTGCGCGTATGTCCGTTGCGCGATATCTTTCTCGACTGAAAGAGCCACCTCGTCTGCACAGAGAGCCGTGTTGCGGAAAACCCCTTCCATAGACTCCAGATGGAGTATATTAACGCACCGCTTGCTTCTCTTCTCTTTTCCGCAGGCAAATCATCGCATCATGCGTTTAGGTCACGGACCGCCGATGGAAACCTACACTCGTGGGTTTCGTTAGTGAAATCGGCGGGCACCCTTTTATCTAAAAAACAAATCTGCAATGTTTACAGGACAACTCTTTTTTATGGTCTTTCTCTTAGCTTCCATGAGTGTGTTTGTTTATGTAACTTGATTTCTATTAACGGAATAAGTGGTTGTTCTAAAAAAATGATTTTCCTAAGCAAACACGGAGAGGAGAGAGAGGGGTACGATTAGGGAAAGCGTTCCCTCTCAAAGGGAAAAACTCCTTCGCGCGGTCTCCCATGTATGTCTACATGTTCGCCAAATATTGCAATAAGAATAAATGTGGGATGAGCATTAAAGAGAGGGATTCAGAAGGGTGATATGACAAACTTTATCTTTGTACTCCCAGGTGCAACGTGTATGTACTCTCATGTGCAGGGCGAATATACTTTCACGTGCAACATAGATGTACTCATATGTGCAAACGCAGATATACTCCCAGATGCATCGTGAATTACAATGCACAGAACACGAGTAAAAATAAATATAATAGGAAGTACAAAGTACACATAGTGTGAGTACAGAGTACACAGAAATGTGAGTACAAAGTACAACTTGTTTGATGGCATTTCTCTTAGTTTCCACGAGTGTGTTTGTTCATGTAACTTTTTTTTAAGCCACCACGGCGGATTATATTAATTTAGGCATAATAGATACATCGTCTGCAATTACATCACGCACACAAACCGGAGGATCATCATGTCACATCTCATGAACGACCTCATTATATTTAGCTAATGTATTAGCAGCTCTATTAGCCTCTTTAGGACAGTGATTAACAGTAACACGGGCAAAATTACGACAAAGGAAATTACACTCTTCGTAGATAGCTGCCTTGATTTTACATTAACGAAATAAGTGTCTCCTCTACAAAAAATATGATTTTCCTAAACAAACACGGATAGGAGAGAGAGGAGCGACCTATTTATACCTATACTACTATTAAAAGAGCAAATTTGTTGGGATACTTTAAATCTGGACCGTTCAATAATCGATTAAACAGCTCAGATCGTCCCAATGTTTGACAACTCAACAATGTCCGATTTTTCCCGTTTTACCCTCCCACCAAATCACATAATACTACTAAATTACCACTCATCTCCGAATCGTTATTTTTGTCTTTTCCTGAGTTAGGCCGTCGGTCGTTTCCATCTAACGGAGCCGAATCCGCTCTCCTCGCTCGCATTTGTAGGTGTTGGATCCATGGCGGCGGCGGCTCTCGCGGTGACGGACGAGCTGGTGCTGCCGCTTCGCGCGGTGGGGGACCTGGCGGCGGCCGCCGGGGTCTCGCGGGAGGAGGTCGTGGTCATCACGCAGTGCGCCTCGCTCGGTGAGCTTCTCAATCTCGTCCCTTCCCTTTTCCATGTTCTAGGATTACGGTAAGTCCTGCGAATATCGGGCAGAATATCCATGGGGAAGTGTCTGCCCAAATCCCGCACCCAGCCATTGCCGGACATGGACTGCGCCACCGTCTTCCGCTTTCTGCTCGAAACAGATAATAGGCGCGGGAATTGCCGAGCGAGCGGCGACCTGTGTTGATCCAATTGGATGGCCATCCCATGCTGTACACCGGCGTGCTCCACTGCACCCCAGCAAGGTGTGGCGGACCAAGCACCTAATCACCGTACGAATACAGTTCAGGTTAGTACTACCTCCGATCCATATTAATGGGCTCAACTTTATCTAGATACGGATGTATCTAGTTAAGTGTTTAGACTAGATGCATCCGTATCTAGACAATGTTGAGACCATTAATATGGATCGGAGTGAGTATTACAATAGATGCTAACTTTGCCCTTTTGATTTCAGTCCCCCGTGAGGTCTCAGGACTGCCAAACCTGGCGAGTGGCTGGGCGGACGGCGGCGGGGCATATATTGGGCGGATCTCGGCCGGACGGGTGTTGGCTGGGCCGTGGTGCGCGAGAGCGTTTCCTCGCTTTGGGTTGTCTCCTTCGATTTGGGGATTTTTGGGAAGCTTGTCGTGCCTGCGGAGATAAAAATACAGTGTGTTCTGTGTGTTGCGCTTTCAGACTGGGTTTCAAGTATGGATAGGATCATAGGAACGTTGGTAACTGCAGTGTGCCGTGTAGAGATTTGAGTTTTATTCACCAACTTCAGGAATGCTGCAAATTTCGTGGATGTATCCCGTAATGGTTTGCTGTATTGATCCTAACACAATCTAGATACTGTACGTTTTGTGCATGCTTTGTTGATTGAATCTGTCAAATTTATCTATTCAACCCAAATGCTTAGCTGACTGAATTTGAACATTCTGACAAATTAGGACCATAATTGCACCTTGAAAATTAATTGAAAACCTTAAAGAAAATGCAGTAGCAAATAGCATATGGAAGAAATATAAGGTACCTATTTTAATGTGAAAAGGAATAGCTCTTCAAGAACTCGACATAGTTGTCGCAACTTTCGGTAGTTACAAGAAATCAATGATAAAATTTGGAGGGTGAAAACTCAAGTCTGTTGAAATGTTAGTGCAAACAAGACATAATTTGTGCCCAGAATCCATCCAAGTAACACGCCTTCACCGACTTCCTATTTGTAAATTGTCTAAAAACGTGCGTTGCACGTACATGCCAACTAGTATATCAATACAGGCAAGACCAAGCGCTTCCTTTGAGGTAAAAAATAACTGGTGAATACGGGCCGAGCCCATATATATGGGCCTTAGGGCATCTCCAGTCGTCAAGCCCCCCAGGACGCAAAAACGGCGCTAAACTAGGCTCGGTGTGGGGGCAACGGCGCAAAACGAGAAGCTGGGGTTGGAGTTTTTCCAGTCGCACTCACCCCCAACGGAGAAGATGAGAAGAAAAGTTCTAAAAAAAAGGAAACAGGTGCGCGCACGGCGGCCCCTTCCCCGGCCTCGATGCCGTCCTTGCACACCGCGCACTGCGCCTGCGCGGTGCCGCCGCCGGCCTCCGCGACCACCACCGTTGGAAGGCCGTCCACGGCCGCCTTCGCCGCCGCCCGGCCGCCCTTGGCCGGAGGCTCGTGCTCCGCCTCCGCGGCGAGCTGCCTGAACAGCTTGTCCTCATCGTCGAGGAAGAACGTGTCGACGCCGCCGCCGGTGAGGGCCAGAGGCGACGGCGGCCAGGCGATGGCCCCCAGGCCAGAGGCGGCCAGAGCAGAATCCCCCTCCGCCGCGTCCACCAGGAACATGTTCGGATCGAAGGAATCCTCGCCCGACGTGCGCGACAACGAGGACGCGTAGCAGTAGCTGGCTTGAGCACGGCGAGGAGCAGTAGCGGGCTTGAGCACGGCGAGGAGCACGGTCTTGAGGAGGCTGGAGCACGGTCTCGAAGTGGTCCTCGCCTTGCAGCTGCGCGAGGAGCAGGTCCTCCGCGAAGACACGGCGCAGTCAGCGTACAAGGCCAGCGTCAGCTCACGGTGGGCGTTCGGGTTTACCCGAAATTTCGGTTCGGGTTATTCGGGTTTTTTATAATTCGGGTTTTCAAATCTCACACCCGAAACTCTCCCGAAATAACTGAAACCCGACAATTCGGGTACCCGAAAATTCGGGTTCGGGTCGGGTTTTCCCCGATTTGCCCGAATTAAAGACTGGGGAGAGACCAACGTGCTGGAGGAAATCCACACCGACAACCACCGCCACGGCGGTGCCCCTTCCCTTCCCTGCACTCGTAGATCCGGCGAAGACCACCTCATCCCTCTCCGGCACCACACGAATCCGGCGGAGCTCGGCACCAGGTCCGGCGGTTGTTGGTGTGGATTTCCTCGCTGGCTCGCTGCAGCATGCCGTGCCGCGCCGCCGCCGTCCGCGCACCACCACGACGCAGTCGCGCAGCCGGCGAGGAACGGACGACGAGCAGCACGAGCGCCACCGCGCAGTCGCGCACCACCACGACGCAGTCGCGCAGCCGGCGAGGAACGGACGACGAGCAGCTCCTGGCAGCCTGGGACGGGGACGGACTCGAGGCTGCTAGCCCTGGCCTGGACGGGGACGGGGACGGACGCGAGGCTGCTAGCCCTGGATGACGGCAGATCGGCGGCGCGCCGGCTGCCCGGCACGGCGGTGAGGCGAGGGCTGCGGTGTGCGGGTGTGGCGCTGGGTGTTGACGCGGACGGGGATGGGGATGGACGTGAGGAATCTGGCGAAAACCTAATTTGGGGTCAAGTTTTGGGCTGGGCCTCAAGCATTTGTGGACTTTTGTTGGGCTTTTAAACATAGTTCGGGTTATTCGGGTAATTCGGGTTCCGTGGCTTCAAACCCGAATTTCCCGAATTAAATTCGGGTTTTCAGATCTGCTACCCGTTGCGGCGCTCGGGTTGGTCGGGTTCGGGTAGTTCGGGTTCGGGCTTGGGTTTTTCGGGTTCGGGCTTCGGGTTTCGGGTTTTATGCCCACCGTGAGCGTCAGCGTCAGCGTACAAGGCCAGCGTCTTCTGCAACTCTAGCCTGGCACAGTCGAGCCGGGAGGCGACGCCGGCGGGCTGGGCGAGCCGGACGGCCGAGGCGAGCCAGACGGCGACCGGCGCGAGGAAGAACGAGGCGACGTCGAGGAGAAGCGAAAAAAAAGCGCGGTTCACCCGGAGGCGGAGCTGGGCGGAGGGGAGACGACGCGAGGGCACGGCAGCGAGGGCGAGCATGGCGGCGAGGGTGAGCACGGTGGGAGAAAGGAAGGGCAAAGAGAGGATAGAGTGGAGAGAGAGCACCACATGGTGGGCCTGCTGGATGAGAGGAGAGAGAGAGGGAAGGGAGACACTGCCATGAGGGGCTTTGCATGCAAATCGCCCCCCAGGCCGAACCCAGTGTGCTGGGTTTGGCCTGGGTGCGCCGGCGCGAAAACGGCGCTATTCGACGCTATTTTAGGTCCTGGGGGCACGACTGGTAGCATTTCGGCGCTATTTGGCCATCCGAGCCTAAAACCGAACCTAAAAAGCCTCCTGGGAGGCTCCTGGGGGGCACGACTGGAGATGCCCTTAGGAAGCTGGTAATCGTACTTGGGTGTGCTTCGTGCCAAAGTATGATTACGTGTCCTTATTACTAAGTATATGAAAGCCGGCTAGAATCGCGGCATGTGAGCGATCGAGTCACTGTTCATGTCACTGTTCATCTACAGTGTAACAGTGATTAGATCTGCGCCGTCCGTCGACGATCGCACGGTCGTGCAGTCGTATCCGTGAATGTTTTGCAAAAACAACCCTCACAAAAATAGAAATTGCTCCGCCATCCACGATTTCCCGAACAGATGGATCTATCCGAAAAATAAACGAAACTTGAGGGCTTCTTTGCAAAAAAAACACCACAACCCCCTTCGCTCTTCTCTCTCCCGCGCCGGCCCGTGGTCGGCGGCGCCGCCGCCTCCCCGCCTCGCCGTTTCGCCCCTCTCCGGTCGGATCTGCGGCCATGGGCGGCTCCGCCGTCGCCGCCGCTCCGTCCTGCTCGAGCGCCGCGTGCCAGGACACCGTGGTCGCGCGGGAATCGCTGCCGCCGCACCCGCGGGCCGCCGCCGGCCACGCTCCGGTGACCTAGGCGCGGCGGCGCCGCCACGTACGCGCACCCCGCGACGAGCCGCGTCCGTTGCGCCCGGCCGCGCGTCCCATAGCGCGCGGGTGCGCCGCCGGCGAGGTCGACGTCGCCGCCGGCCCGCCGCCGCAGATGACGTCACGGGGCGACGTCACCGTGGGCCCGCCCGTCAGTTTTTTTATTTTATCATAAATGTTTTCGGTTATTCAAAAAACCCTGACGCGTGGGTCCGACATGTCAGAAATTTTGCAATTACATCAAAGTGATTAAAATTGTAAAATTCATAACTTCTAGAATATAATTCAGTAAAATGCAAATAATATGTCAAAAAATCACAAATTTTACAAACTTACAAACTTTGCACACAAAAGTTGCACCAAACAAAACCATGCCCACAAAAAAAATGCAAACAATATTTCGAATGTCTCCGAAAACGCCTAATTTCCATACTTTCCACATAGAAAACACAGCAAAAAAACATTGTAAACATTTCAAAATTTAAGAAAAAATAGATTTAATGAAACTTTAAACTTTTCACGCAAACTAACAAATGCCCATTTTTCTTCAAGATTTGCCGGTTTAGTTTTCCAGGTATTTCAAAAAAATTGCAATTAGAATAGAATGATTAAAATTGCAAAATTCATAATTTCCAAACTTCACAATTCATCTCCTTACAAATTTCACATTTCAATTTGGAACCATAGTTGATGGTTTCAATTACACTAACATATTTAAAGGTAATATAACTTTAAACTCTCTAATTACGTAGTTACATTTTGAATTGCGTTCCTTCATAAATATTTAAAGAAAATGCAAATTCATTTTCTCTAATTGCGTAATGAATTTTTAATTGAACTTAATGCATGCTCGCACAATGTATTACCACCAATTGTTGAACTAAATTTGCTATCAAAGAAAACCCTTAACTACATTTTATGAAACAAAAAAGATTAATATTTACAAACAATACTACAAATGAGCTTCTTACAATTATGCAGCTGATTCTAATAAATGTTCATATTGAATCAACCTTTCTGTAATTTGACACCGCTAACTACATATAGCAAAACACAAAACGTAGTTCAACAATTCAAAATAATCAATATTTGGATGCAACATAGACGAACTTTCCCCATTTGTTAGCTATCTCTTGAATTTAACAAATTCTCTTACAATGCATTTGCTCAGAATATGGAGATCAATTAAATATTTCGATATTTATGACAAATTACAAAGATACTTAACCATTCCAATTTATGCAACAAAATTAATTCAACGAATGTTGTTTGTTTACAATACTGAAAAATTAAATATGAATATGCACAGAGAATAAGAAGATTTTCCTTTTTCCATGTAAGCGATTTTGTTACTTAATCTTCACAATTCTAAACCATTCCTTTAATACGTTTTCGACATCTGCAATACTTTAATACAGCATTTTCTGCGACATACTACAACAACATATCGCCGATAAAATTTTTAAAAATAACAAAAGCGCGCCGACTAGTTTGATCCAAAGTAGAAGACCATAAAACACCCCACCGTTCCTCCCTCAATAAAAAAAAAACACCCCAGCGATCCGGTGCCCGTTACCAATATGGGTCTCCAGCTGCGTTCAGCACTTCAGCCTCCATGGTACGTCCCCAATCTCCAATCCTTAGCTTGTGCCACCCGCAAATCCGTGCTGACCACCGGTGTTGTCTTTCCTCCTGTGCAGCCGCGGCCGCCCGCGATGAGTAGGATGGAGATTGAGTTCGCGCAGCAGTTAGAGAGGGTCAAGTCGGTGGACTTGCACCCCACGCACCCATGTCAAGCTCCTAGCTAGCTCCATACAGTTTCAGCGATCTATCTCCTTGCTAGCTAGGTTCATCGTACTGATTGATCCTATATGTACATACGTTTTTCCTGATCGATGAAACTTATAATGTAGGATGCGGGCGAGCTTCTACTCGGGGAGCGTCCGCATCTGGGACTATACCTCACAGACAACGCTCAAATCCTTCCAACCTTCAGGCCAGCCAGTGAGCCAGGTATACACTTACATGTTCACGTCAAAACAAAACAAAACTTGTGGGCTTAACCTGTGTTGGCATGCATAGTGCGGTCGGCGAAATTTATCGCCATTGGACGCGTCGTCCCCGCCGGCCAGACCCATTGTTTCCTGGCGATGAATTTCGCCTACCATCACGGCCTTCGAGGCCCACGACGACTTTATCCGGTGCGTCGCGGTCCACCCGACGCTCCCCTACGTGTTGTCGTCGTCCGACGACGTGCTGATCAAGCTATGGGACTGGAAACAGGGTTGGGCATGCATTCGAACATTCGAGGGCCACTCGAGCTATGTCATGCAGGTGGCCTTCAACCCTAGGGACCCCCACACTTTCGCGAGCACGTCGTTCGACGGCACTGCGAAGCTATGGAGTTTCGGTTCTCCGCATCCTGAATGTACGCTCGAGGGGCATCAAAAGAGTGTCAACTGCGTCGACTACTTCGCTACTAGTGACAAGACCTATGTGATTACCGGTTTTGATGACTACACTGCAAAGGTCTACTTTTCTTCTTCTTTTAGTATTTTGATTTGATGAAACTTCAGGTGTTGTAGTTGTAGTTGTAGTTGAATCCTAAGATGGATGGATACTTATGGTAAACATGAACCAATAGGTTTGGGATTACGAAACCAGGAGCTGTGTTCAGACGCTTGAAGGCCATACACACAACGTTTCTGCGGGAAGGAGCTGATTTATATTGAAACAAGGTTCCTTACAGAAAGGTCCAGAACGAAAAGCAAAATTACAAACGAGTCCAGCTGAACCCCAACGAGGCAGATGTTGACCAGAACGTCACGCCGGCGCGCCGCCACACCACCTTCCCTACGCCTTGGATCGGGAAGCTCCCCTGCACGGACGGGAAGTCGACGCCACTCGGTCCCGAAGAACCTCCGCCCTGCAACGCCATCGTCGTCGCCATGCTTCAACGTAACAGCACCTTCAAACTCTTCGAACGCCGGAGCCACCACCCCACGGACTCCGGTTGGGGAAGACCAAGCTCGACTGCTCCGTGGAGTAGCAAGCTCGGAAAGGACGGCGGATCCGCGGCGGAGCTCCACCGGAGCCGCATCGACAGAAGATAAGCCCGCCGCCACCAAAAGCCACTCCGGCCACGCCTTCTTCTCCACTGCGCCGCCGGCTGGCCACACAACGTTTCTGATGTTTGTTTCCACCCCGAGCTTCCTATCATCGTTACTGTATCGGAAAACGGGACACTTTATATATGGCGTTCCTCTACTTACAGGTTATTTACCTTCTATTTTGCTTACTGGTGATGCAGATGCTATTTTCTAGTAATCCGGAAAATATTGACTACGTCGTGCCTTTTGTAGCAGCTCTTCCCGGCGATACTAGCATTGGCGTACTGGCTTGGTAGCCCCGGGCCCCGGTGTCCGGTGCAGTCGGTGCTAATCGATTTGTCAATGTATAGTGTAGTACTATGCATGAATAATTCATCCAGTTGGTGGTCATCATGAGATGACAGCCACGGCCAGGCGTGGGCGGTCGGTGCTAATCGATTTGTCAATCTATAGTGGAGTATACTATGTATGAATAATGTACTACTCCGTCCTATAGTCCTTTTCCATGCACACTGGGGCCCCACGCACCTTGTCTGGATCCATTGGCTCAGATTAATACATGAGCATCTCTAGGCTCTAGCAAATCCATTAGAAAAAGACAAAATACAATTAAAAAGACAAAATATTAGAATAACAGCCTTTTAATCTAGGGAAAATCTACTTATAGGCGCCGTATTCTCTCCTTGGCGTGCGGCGGCCTCGCCCGCTGGCCAAGTCACCCATCTGGGAACAGAGCATACAGACTCAATTTGGCAATGGATATTCATTCCCCGATAACCGGTGGTTAATTCACCTATTAGGGGACGGTTTTGATTGTATATTACTCCTCGTGGTGATCTTATCAGTGCTAAAACAATCCCCAATGGTTATTGCGGTGATGAATCTGGTACACCACTATCCATACCCGACATACCCGGTACCCGCTATGACATGTGGGGCCAGGATACTAGAGAGAGTTAGACACATATATATACCCCCAAAAAACCCTAAATCCCTAGCATTTTCCCCTCTTCCCCAGCCGCCGCACGCCCCCTAACCCTAACCCGTGCTCCCCACTCCCCAGTCCCCACTCCCCACTCCCAGCCACCGCACGCAGCAGCAGCACCTCCCTCTCCGGCCTACCTCACCTCGCCGTCCCGTAGCTCCTCCCTCTCTCCGGCCGCCCACCGCCCCGCCGTCCATCTCCGGCCGCCCGCTCGCCCTATCGTCCCTCTCCGGCCGCCCGCCCGCCTGTAATACCCCACAGTTTAGAGAGTCGGAAGGATAGAAATAGAATTTGTGCATTTGCATGGCATGCATCTAAAACACGGGAAATTTTGGCGCGTTAAATTAAATAATGCAAAGTGATCGATGTTTCTCTCGACTCGATGAGTTAGGGTTTAGATCATCGTGCTGAGTGCGATAAACTTTGACATGATCTTTATAACTAACTAGAAACTAACAGTATCTGTCGAGGCACTCCAGGATTGGACATGACCTTTCTTAATTCTCGAGACCTTCGAACACAATTGGATAAAATGACACGTTATAATTCAAATCAATTGAACATTTCATCATATAACATCATTCTATATCTATTATCATCTCAAAACATCATTCACACATATATCATCACACAAGAATCAATTTCTCATCTCAAATCATCATACACATTTTATCATCTAATCTCACCCCATTCTTTCTACACATGAGCTCCAAATTCGAAACTCAAATATCCAAAATATAATCATGTACATCCATTGTGACATGATACAAATCTTACTAGATCCAAACATTCCAAAATGAAATTGAAAGAATATATTATATTACAACTTTAATCGAATAAGTACATATCTCATCCAAATGAAAAGAAAATTACAAATAAATAAAGGATCCTAAACTAAATCTTGATTTTCTCATCTTGATCTTCTACTAAATCTCACCATCTTCTCAAATTAATTCCTGCAAAACAAACAACTAAGAAAAACAAATGGTTGTGTAAGATTAAAATGTTTGCCTTCTCCACAAGGGAGAGGCAATTGATGTTTGGAACTCAACTAATGGATATTAGGAACTTGTCCTAGTATCCAAAATTTGACTTGAGGGATCAATATTAAATCAGAGGCAACAATGGATCATACTTGTGGATCAATTTGGATCATTTGAGGCTGCATGGATCAACAAGAAGGCAACCAGAAGGCAACAAGAGACATGATCCATTTTACAAGATACAAAGGCAGCATGGGACAAAAGGCATCATTGATCCACATTTATCTATCTTAGGCAACATATTTATTTCCCTCTAATCTAGTCAAGTTCATGAAAGAAAGCCCACATAAAAATATTTCTCCAATGGTATTAATTACCAAGGAAGAAAGAGAGTTAATTATAAAGCCCACAAATCTGAAAGTGAAAGCCCACATGATCACCACCCATAACTTGCAAAGCCACTAATATTTCACAAGCCCACATAGGAGAATCAGCCCACAAGTCCATCTAGTGACAATTACCACTTGTCTTGCTCAAGAATAAATCCCACAAGGAGATAAGACCAAGCTTGGGATGGATAAGCTTGCCACATAGGAGAGTTATCCACAAGCAAAATATCTCACATTACTTGAACCCTAAGGAATGCCCAAGCATGAGAGCTTGACAACCAAGCACCTTACTCACCAATGCAAATGAGGAGTCACCTAGTTGTGTGTCACCACCACAACAACCAGCCAGTAGTTTATAAACAGCACCACAACCATCCTAGCAAATTCATTTGCCACAAAGACATTTTCAAGAAGCAGCCAGCAGCACACACAATTCACAGCAACCACAACTCACACATTATACAACCATCAGCACACCCATTTTTATTTGTTCTTCCACAAGAACAAGCACAGCCAAGCACTACTCATGGAGATCACCTAATCCATCCACCACAAGCCATTTCAGCTAGCTAAATAAACTCTAGGAAAAGTCAAGCAGCAAGGAGGAGACGGTAGAACCACAAGAAGCAGCAAGGAGGAGACGGTTGAACCTTGGAGCAAGATCAGAGCTCTTCCGTAGCTCTAGCTGCTCTACAACAGAGGTTGATTCATAAGTGCTAGTGAGAGGCTAAGCAGGTTCTGTAAATGACAGAATCATGCTAGAGTGTTCATTTTAGCATCTGTTCTTAACAGAGCCTTGCACTGCAAGGTAGGGTGCTATAGGAAAATAAATTGCACCACAGAGAACTTCTGTTTTGTGCAAGAAATAGGACAGAGAGATGAAAGGGAGTGAAGTTGTGTGCTTTAGCATTTGTTTGAGCATTGGAGGCAAGGGAAAAAGGCAACAGTGTAGTATCTGTTCTTATTTTGTTTTTAACAAAGCATCACACAAGCCAGTGAACCAGCAGAGCTGGATTAGCTGAGCTATGCACATCTTTACACATGGAAGAAGCACAGGAAAACATAAAAAGCTTATCTAAACAAGCTAGCTACTGTGTAACTCCAAATGGAGGCATCACAGCAAGCAAAACATGTCTAAATTATGCTTAAATATTTCCTACATCATTACTAGACCATGCTCTAGTTCAGTTTGGACAGAATCATCACAAGATTCAGTCTAAAAATCATTTCTCTTCATAATTGAGCAAGAAAGGTTCCCAACATTAATTCCAGAGGTCATGGAGTGATCTGTGTACACTAGATCATCACCATTCATCTCATTCTTGATGCACAGAGAACAATCAGTGCATATCCGAGAGCAATGCATCAAGGAATCATATCCAGTTCATCCAGTACCTAAACAAATGAATGCATCCGTGACCAATCCATGTCTAGTTGTACCTAGAGAGAGTAGAGAGAGGAGAAGAAGTTTCTTACAAAGCGTCCATGGCCGTAGCTCCACGGCGGCGAGGCAGTGCCCGCGCTACCGTTGGAGGGGGCGTATGGAGGTCGAGGATGAGCACCACCGCACCACGGCGGCACAGAGGGCGAAGCTCTGCGCCGAGCCATGGTGGGCACGCCGGAGAAGAGGGGCAGGCGAGCGGCGCCGGCACCGAAACCCTAACCCTAGGGGATTGGGTTGTGCGCGGCCGCGGGAGGAAGCGGAGCACGAATCCCTGGTGAGGAGGAAGAGCGGAGTGAGGGGAGTGTTTTGCCCCAAACCACGGCGGCGGAGGTGGCCGGAGTTGGCCGGAGTGGGGCGGCGACGGCAGAGGCGACACGGACGTCGGAGGAGCTCGAGCACGAGCGAGAGAGGGAGAGAAAGAATGGCTCGGTCAGTTGACCGGACCCGAGCCACTCCTTTGACCTGGTTCGACCAGGGATCTATTTGCAAAAATTTCAAAATTTATAAATTTCAAACTTCAAAACTCAATTTAAAATTCAAATAAATTCCTAAAAATACTTTAAAAATATCTACAAATATTAGCAGAAAATAAGCTATTTAAATAAAATACTAACAGGAATTTTTGAAAATTATTTCTTTGATTAAAAATCCAAAGATCCTTAAGTGGATTATTCTTTGGAATAATTTCTTAAAATTATTTCCTCAAGAAAAATAATCTGGGAAAATAAATACTAAGTTCAAAATAATATTTGAACTATACCAAGACTATCTTGTTACTCATCCTAAATCAAAAATATTCAAACTTAAATGAATTTTTACACCAAATTCAAATACACAAAAATCAACTAAAAATATGCAACATACTCTACAAAATATGAGGAATTTTTATATTTTATTTGAAGTTTTGAAAAACATTTTGTAGATGAAAAATTCAAGGATCCTTAAGTGGAAATGACTTGAAATTCTTTTTCAAAAACTATTTTCTTAAAAGAAAATAATATGGGAAAATAAAGTCTTGAAGTTCAATTATATTGAACTATTTCAATTTAATCACTTAAAATTTATTCCTCATGAAAATTGTTGTCAAATTCTTTAAATAATTAAAAACTCTAAAGCACTTGAAAAATCTTAAGTCCGCAACTTGGGTATTTTGGGGTGGCGATGCATATCATGATTATGCATAATAGCATGCTGCTAGATTTTTCAGTAGTCCTTATCAGGATTACTTTGCTATTTTCAGAACTCGGGTTTTACCGCAAACCCTAAAATCCCGAAGAGTTGAACGGCCATTTCTACCACAGGCAAGTTCATTCTTGCATGTCCGTTGAAATATTTTTATCAAAGTATTTATAAAATACTATATATTTATCATCTGCATAAAAAGAAAAACCTATTTTCGAATGATGTGAATTGCTATATATATTATTGTTGGCTGGCAATGGAACCACGGTTTGATGTTGTGGTGGAGGTTCCATTGTACGGGAAAGTATATACCTAGGATTAATTACCAATGTCACAGTGATCCTTGCGCCGTATTGAAGCGTTTACCATGAGATCTGCTATGGACGGTAAAAGTCAGCCGTATCTTCTCTCGTTCACATATCCTCGGCAGGCTATTACCTGGTTGCGTCCGTTGCGGCGGCCAACTGCGTGGAAGCGCGTGACCTTCCCACTCGACGGGGTGACTGGAATAGAAGCTCGGGAGGGGTGGCGGGCCAGTGGTCTTAGTTACCAGCCGCGTCACAAATGGGCGGATATGTGTTGTGCGGAGAGGGCGGTGATTGGCTTTGGACTCACACCTGGCCCCATACCATGGAAGTATGGACGAGGATTGCAACTCGGAAAGGCAACAAGGCTGGGTTTCTCTCATGGGTAAAGTTACGCAGCTCTGCAGAGTCAACAACAAGAAATTGTGGCTGTCACATCCGTGTTCCCGGAAGGAACTACAGAACGCCGCGGGAAAGGCATCCCAAGTGATGACTAAAGACCCGTGGAGGCTGTGAGCATAGTTTTCTGAAAATAAAATGGACCCTTTCCTAAAAATATTTTCCAAAACTTGCATTATGCCAATGACCGTTGGTCATGGTAGTAGCTAGTGCATAAAACACCTTATCGCCTATAATTTGAACTTGCTGAGTAACGCTCGTGTTGCTCACCCTTTCCTCGTTGACCCCCTGCTTAGACTTTTGGAGCCATCCAAGGAATCAACATCCATGACGACAACGAGGAGGTCTTCAACAAGGAGTCCAAACCTACCTGGTGGAGCTTGAAGGAGTCAACAGCTACTTCACCGACAGAAGGATGACGACCACCTTGCCCAGGTGTATATAACGACAACACTGCCGATGGAGGACAACATCATTTTGGAAGGAGTACAACTTGGATAAAGATATTCCAGATGGATTAGAGTAGGGCTGTGACAACAGCAGTAGTGGAATAGGAATTAGAGATAGAGCTGATATCCAGCTTAGTGATACGATTTGGATCTTTTTGATGTTTCATTTGCACGAGACCTACTTCTATCTGTAAAGAAGGTTCTCGAGATTTTGTATTGAATAGTGTTGTAATCCTATAGTGTTACCTTGGACCGGCTATGTTTCTGTTGTACTACTCTGAGAGATGTAATATTTGCGGAAAGGTCCTTCCGTGCGTGTTACATCAACGACTTGTACACTACAACATGCAGTGGTGTGCTGGGTCACCGCAGATGGTATCAGAGCAAACGACCTTAGGATTAAAACCCTTTTAGGAGACTTGTAGGTTGGTAAGACTATAGGAACCTATCGTATCTAAACCGTATCTTTCTACAATTATGATGGTTATTCACTTGGGAATAATACTGTCATACTTGTATACACATTTTCTTACTCAACAAGAGTAAATCTTCTTATTTATTCTTTTATAGGTTTAATACTTACTTATCCTATATCTTTTCAACTTGGTATGACAAGTTTGAAATTAGTTTCTACCAGCTGGTATTCCAATAGAATTATATCCAAGTCAGTGTTACCTATGTGGTATCATTGATAACACTATCCTATATGAGAAGACATATGATGAAGTAGAACCCTATCGTAAGTGTGTGAAGGATGAAGTCGGGAGGTGTTTGAGGATAGTGAAGCATCATCTACAATCAACTAGGGAAAGTATGCCAATACCCTAATGATTCACTTCTAGAGGGAATCAACTAGAGTATAGTATAGGTTGTTAAGATATTAGGAGATGGCACAAACAAGGAAGGAAGCTACAATACTACCTCCGATGTACAATCAACAACTACCTGAAGGATCCAGAAATGTCAAGAGACGTTTGTTCAAGCTAAACGGAGGATTCAATTTACATGAAGTTTAGTTCTGGACGTAACCAAACCAGACCACAACTACTTTATGAGTACTTTGTCTTAGCATTATCCCTTTGCAAATCGGCAGTTGGGGTAACTACTGAGTCAAAGAGTTGTTAAAATAGGACTATAAGGTAATATAAACCTATATTGTAGTGTATAACATCTAAGCCTGGGTACTTTTGAGATGTTTTTACTCAAGGTACTATCTATTTTACGGGCTTACGTTGCATGTTTGCTATATAACTGCATTCGGATTTTATTGGATCTTATTGGATTTTTGATTGACTTGGTTGGTACATGAAGTTAGGATTTAATGTACAATGGCATGATTGTCACATTGAGTTCTTCTCTTAATGTTACTGATCTAGAGGTAGATAGTATTCGTGTGAGGGAGAGACGTGTTCTCAGAAGTTTGAGATAACAATGAAAGTTCAAGAAGAGAAGGGAGTCCAGAAGATAGAAGTCAACAAAGCTACTAATGTGAAATGTGGAGAGTGTCACATCATATTTGGATTTGGAGGCATATTTCACCAATCCACAGAAGGATGGAGGAACAAAGTAAGTCAACCAAGAGTGTACAATAAGTTGGATGAAGATCTAATGAGGAGGATACAAGGAAAGCTACAGAAGGAACTTTGTTGAAGTAGGAGAAATAGGTAGTTTGAAGAGCATATCATAAGGTTTTGGCCTGACAAACCCTTGAGTTTGGACAATCAAGCGTAAAGCCTGATTCATGGTCGAAAAAGGACAATATGAAGGATACAAATATAGTTGTCGTAACTTGGTGGAAGGAGTTATCGATGAAGTAATGAGGAGATATTGATACTACTTGGATCAAGTTCAAGAAGAAGTTTAGCAATACTTATGTGTCTGAAAGTAACATAAGGTTGAAGATAAAGGAGTATGACGATTAAAATAACATGCATATTTCCAGTCCTGAAAGAATAACGGGGAAGTTGATCGTCTATTCCGAGGCATTTCTAGACGCGGAAGTGGAGAAATTAATCGTCAAGTAAGAGTTCATGATTAGAGATCGGACATTTATAAGAAAATAAGCTTATGATGGATACACAAAAAGATTACAAGGAGTTGATGAGAAAGTCATCCGACAAATGATGATAAGTCACTAAAAGATGAAGGAAGTGAAGTAGTTGGATGGAAGCACATTGATATCACAGAGATGACATATCAACCATGTAAAGAAGTGCAACTACAGAGTCGTATGTTCAAGAGAAGATTAGGACCATGGGAGAAGAGTTCGTTTTGTCATGAATTGTCGACAACCCAAGGAGGTGGACCAATTTGGATGAGGGTACCTCAAACATATCATGATGAAATACAAAAGTTAGAGTCCATATGGGGAACGGTGGAGAAATATGCATTATCAAGAGGATTGACATCTTAGAGCTAACCACTCAGATGGAGGATCCATCGAGGCGAGATTACTGAGTTACAGGATCAGACAAGTCGCGACTATAAGGAATCAGTCTGTAGTACCATACATGAAGGAAATGATATGTCAACTGAATTTTACATTGATGACCAACATCATATCCGAGTCTGGAGTTAAGATATCATCCATTTGCACAAGTTTCTGTGTGCAATTCTTTTCTTGAGACCATCGGATGAGCCAACTGGAATTCTAGCCATCGTAGGAATCCAATTTATCGGAGGATTACTTTGGTTGTTCACAACATGGTGGATATACCACGTATTCTTCGAGAAACTGTTGGATATATAGGAATAGTTAATATCTATTTATCGGAGAACGATACTAGGTATTCACAACATGGTGGATATACCACGTGTTCTTTGTGAGACCATGAGGTAGAAACAGTGCAAGTTCAACCAGAAAGAAGAGTTACGAAGCTTGACTGAATGGAGCCAACGGAATTAAGCTCAACAGACAGAGGGTCAGACCGAAGGAAGACTTAGAGAATTCCAAGGGGAGAGTGAACAAGTGTATGGAATAGTACTTGGCAGAAGATGACGCGGAACTCAAAAGGAAGACTTTGACTGAGACAAGACTAAATTGGTTATTAATGCTCTAAAAGTTCTTCAAGAAAGACGAGCATTGTTGAAAATCCTTGATAAATTATGAAGCCAAGGAAGAAGTTAAGAGTCGAAGGATGAAATTTTTTAAGGGATTTAGTGGTCATAGAAGCTATGACTAAATAATCTAAAGTAGAGTGAACAAAAGAGACCAGAGTTCATGGATGGGGAAGTCTAGATACTTATTCCCGTTGAATCTGATTGAGACCAGGATCCGAGGGGATTGATGTCAGAAGGTTTGTACCCTGATTACAATTGATTGAAGAGAAGATAGAGTAATCCAAGTTGGATAGACAAAGGTGTCTACTAAATTTGGAGGAAGCAAATTACAAAGAGCAAATTATGTTCTATAAGACATGTTAAGAATAGTTACCTCATATTCTCAAGCAAAAGGAGATAAGCTTTACCACCAGAAGTGAGGTCTTCTTAAGCTCATGATTATAAGGAAGGGTACCACCTAAAGATCATATAAGGATGTAGAAAGGATCTTCGACAGAAGGGTATAAAGCCAGAGTAATGCAAGGATGTCTGAAATGGATAATCCAAGAGACATGAAAAGGTAGTAAAATCATTGGAATCCAGTGGAGAAGCGACGAAAGTCGACAAATGGATAGTATGGATCCATGGAGGATGGACATAAGAATTTTTGACAAGGGATCACCTAAATATACGTCCACATCAGAAAGGAATTTGAGAGAATCAATATCTGCAAAAGTTCTTACTACCTTACTCTATGCGAGAGAATCGAAACTTCGGGACGAAGTTTAGTTTAAGGGGGAGAGGATGTAATACCCCACAGTTTAGAGAGTCGGAAGGATAGAAATAGAATTTGTGCATTTGCATGGCATGCATCTAAAACACGGGAAATTTTGGCGCGTTAAATTAAATAATGCAAAGTGATCGATGTTTCTCTCGACTCGATGAGTTAGGGTTTAGATCATCGTGCTGAGTGCGATAAACTTTGACATGATCTTTATAACTAACTAGAAACTAACAGTATCTGTCGAGGCACTCCAGGATTGGACATGACCTTTCTTAATTCTCGAGACCTTCGAACACAATTGGATAAAATGACACGTTATAATTCAAATCAATTGAACATTTCATCATATAACATCATTCTATATCTATTATCATCTCAAAACATCATTCACACATATATCATCACACAAGAATCAATTTCTCATCTCAAATCATCATACACATTTTATCATCTAATCTCACCCCATTCTTTCTACACATGAGCTCCAAATTCGAAACTCAAATATCCAAAATATAATCATGTACATCCATTGTGACATGATACAAATCTTACTAGATCCAAACATTCCAAAATGAAATTGAAAGAATATATTATATTACAACTTTAATCGAATAAGTACATATCTCATCCAAATGAAAAGAAAATTACAAATAAATAAAGGATCCTAAACTAAATCTTGATTTTCTCATCTTGATCTTCTACTAAATCTCACCATCTTCTCAAATTAATTCCTGCAAAACAAACAACTAAGAAAAACAAATGGTTGTGTAAGATTAAAATGTTTGCCTTCTCCACAAGGGAGAGGCAATTGATGTTTGGAACTCAACTAATGGATATTAGGAACTTTCCTAGTATCCAAAATTTGACTTGAGGGATCAATATTAAATCAGAGGCAACAATGGATCATACTTGTGGATCAATTTGGATCATTTGAGGCTGCATGGATCAACATGATCCATTTTACAAGATACAAAGGCAGCATGGGACAAAAGGCATCATTGATCCACATTTATCTATCTTAGGCAACATATTTATTTCCTCTAATCTAGTCAAGTTCATGAAAGAAAGCCCACATAAAAATATTTCTCCAATGGTATTAATTACCAAGGAAGAAAGAGAGTTAATTATAAAGCCCACAAATCTGAAAGTGAAAGCCCACATGATCACCACCCATAACTTGCAAAGCCACTAATATTTCACAAGCCCACATAGGAGAATCAGCCCACAAGTCCATCTAGTGACAATTACCACTTGTCTTGCTCAAGAATAAATCCCACAAGGAGATAAGACCAAGCTTGGGATGGATAAGCTTGCCACATAGGAGAGTTATCCACAAGCAAAATATCTCACATTACTTGAACCCTAAGGAATGCCCAAGCATGAGAGCTTGACAACCAAGCACCTTACTCACCAATGCAAATGAGGAGTCACCTAGTTGTGTGTCACCACCACAACAACCAGCCAGTAGTTTATAAACAGCACCACAACCATCCTAGCAAATTCATTTGCCACAAAGACATTTTCAAGAAGCAGCCAGCAGCACACACAATTCACAGCAACCACAACTCACACATTATACAACCATCAGCACACCCATTTTATTTGTTCTTCCACAAGAACAAGCACAGCCAAGCACTACTCATGGAGATCACCTAATCCATCCACCACAAGCCATTTCAGCTAGCTAAATAAACTCTAGGAAAAGTCAAGCAGCAAGGAGGAGACGGTAGAACCACAAGAAGCAGCAAGGAGGAGACGGTTGAACCTTGGAGCAAGATCAGAGCTCTTCCGTAGCTCTAGCTGCTCTACAACAGAGGTTGATTCATAAGTGCTAGTGAGAGGCTAAGCAGGTTCTGTAAATGACAGAATCATGCTAGAGTGTTCATTTTAGCATCTGTTCTTAACAGAGCCTTGCACTGCAAGGTAGGGTGCTATAGGAAAATAAATTGCACCACAGAGAACTTCTGTTTTGTGCAAGAAATAGGACAGAGAGATGAAAGGGAGTGAAGTTGTGTGCTTTAGCATTTGTTTGAGCATTGGAGGCAAGGGAAAAAGGCAACAGTGTAGTATATGTTCTTATTTTGTTTTTAACAAAGCATCACACAAGCCAGTGAACCAGCAGAGCTGGATTAGCTGAGCTATGCACATCTTTACACATGGAAGAAGCACAGGAAAACATAAAAAGCTTATCTAAACAAGCTAGCTACTGTGTAACTCCAAATGGAGGCATCACAGCAAGCAAAACATGTCTAAATTATGCTTAAATATTTCCTACATCATTACTAGACCATGCTCTAGTTCAGTTTGGACAGAATCATCACAAGATTCAGTCTAAAAATCATTTCTCTTCATAATTGAGCAAGAAAGGTTCCCAACATTAATTCCAGAGGTCATGGAGTGATCTGTGTACACTAGATCATCACCATTCATCTCATTCTTGATGCACAGAGAACAATCAGTGCATATCCGAGAGCAATGCATCAAGGAATCATATCCAGTTCATCCAGTACCTAAACAAATGAATGCATCCGTGACCAATCCATGTCTAGTTGTACCTAGAGAGAGTAGAGAGAGGAGAAGAAGTTTCTTACAAAGCGTCCATGGCCGTAGCTCCACGGCGGCGAGGCAGTGCCCGCGCTACCGTTGGAGGGGGCGTATGGAGGTCGAGGATGAGCACCACCGCACCACGGCGGCACAGAGGGCGAAGCTCTGCGCCGAGCCATGGTGGGCACGCCGGAGAAGAGGGGCAGGCGAGCGGCGCCGGCACCGAAACCCTAACCCTAGGGGATTGGGTTGTGCGCGGCCGCGGGAGGAAGCGGAGCACGAATCCCTCCGGTGAGGAGGAAGAGCGGAGTGAGGGGAGTGTTTTGCCCCAAACCACGGCGGCGGAGGTGGCCGGAGTTGGCCGGAGTGGGGCGGCGACGGCAGAGGCGACACGGACGTCGGAGGAGCTCGAGCACGAGCGAGAGAGGGAGAGAAAGAATGGCTCGGTCAGTTGACCGGACCCGAGCCACTCCTTTGACCTGGTTCGACCAGGGATCTATTTGCAAAAATTTCAAAATTTATAAATTTCAAACTTCAAAACTCAATTTAAAATTCAAATAAATTCCTAAAAATACTTTAAAAATATCTACAAATATTAGCAGAAAATAAGCTATTTAAATAAAATACTAACAGGAATTTTTGAAAATTATTTCTTTGATTAAAAATCCAAAGATCCTTAAGTGGATTATTCTTTGGAATAATTTCTTAAAATTATTTCCTCAAGAAAAATAATCTGGGAAAATAAATACTAAGTTCAAAATAATATTTGAACTATACCAAGACTATCTTGTTACTCATCCTAAATCAAAAATATTCAAACTTAAATGAATTTTTACACAAAAATCAACTAAAAATATGCAACATACTCTACAAAATATGAGGAATTTTTATTTAAGTTTTGAAAAACATTTTGTAGATGAAAAATTCAAGGATCCTTAAGTGGAAATGACTTGAAATTCTTTTTCAAAAACTATTTTCTTAAAAGAAAATAATATGGGAAAATAAAGTCTTGAAGTTCAATTATATTGAACTATTTCAATTTAATCACTTAAAATTTATTCCTCATGAAAATTGTTGTCAAATTCTTTAAATAATTAAAAACTCTAAAGCACTTGAAAAATCTTAAGTCCGCAACTTGGGTATTTTGGGGTGGCGATGCATATCATGATTATGCATAATAGCATGCTGCTAGATTTTTCAGTAGTCCTTATCAGGATTACTTTGCTATTTTCAGAACTCGGGGTTTTACCGCAAACCCTAAAATCCCGAAGAGTTGAACGGCCATTTCTACCACAGGCAAGTTCATTCTTGCATGTCCGTTGAAATATTTTTATCAAAGTATTTATAAAATACTATATATTTATCATCTGCATAAAAAGAAAAACCTATTTTCGAATGATGTGAATTGCTATATATATTATTGTTGGCTGGCAATGGAACCACGGTTTGATGTTGTGGTGGAGGTTCCATTGTACGGGAAAGTATATACCTAGGATTAATTACCAATGTCACAGTGATCCTTGCGCCGTATTGAAGCGTTTACCATGAGATCTGCTATGGACGGTAAAAGTCAGCCGTATCTTCTCTCGTTCACATATCCTCGGCAGGCTATTACCTGGTTGCGTCCGTTGCGGCGGCCAACTGCGTGGAAGCGCGTGACCTTCCCACTCGACGGGGTGACTGGAATAGAAGCTCGGGAGGGGTGGCGGGCCAGTGGTCTTAGTTACCAGCCGCGTCACAAATGGGCGGATATGTGTTGTGCGGAGAGGGCGGTGATTGGCTTTGGACTCACACCTGGCCCCATACCATGGAAGTATGGACGAGGATTGCAACTCGGAAAGGCAACAAGGCTGGGTTTCTCTCATGGGTAAAGTTACGCAGCTCTGCAGAGTCAACAACAAGAAATTGTGGCTGTCACATCCGTGTTCCCGGAAGGAACTACAGAACGCCGCGGGAAAGGCATCCCAAGTGATGACTAAAGACCCGTGGAGGCTGTGAGCATAGTTTTCTGAAAATAAAATGGACCCTTTCCTAAAAATATTTTCCAAAACTTGCATTATGCCAATGACCGTTGGTCATGGTAGTAGCTAGTGCATAAAACACCTTATCGCCTATAATTTGAACTTGCTGAGTAACGCTCGTGTTGCTCACCCTTTCCTCGTTGACCCCCTGCTTAGACTTTTGGAGCCATCCAAGGAATCAACATCCATGACGACAACGAGGAGGTCTTCAACAAGGAGTCCAAACCTACCTGGTGGAGCTTGAAGGAGTCAACAGCTACTTCACCGACAGAAGGATGACGACCACCTTGCCCAGGTGTATATAACGACAACACTGCCGATGGAGGAGACAACATCATTTGGAAGGAGTACAACTTGGATAAAGATATTCCAGATGGATTAGAGTAGGGCTGTGACAACAGCAGTAGTGGAATAGGAATTAGAGATAGAGCTGATATCCAGCTTAGTGATACGATTTGGATCTTTTTGATGTTTCATTTGCACGAGACCTACTTCTATCTGTAAAGAAGGTTCTCGAGATTTTGTATTGAATAGTGTTGTAATCCTATAGTGTTACCTTGGACCGGCTATGTTTCTGTTGTACTACTCTGAGAGATGTAATATTTGCGGAAAGGTCCTTCCGTGCGTGTTACATCAACGACTTGTACACTACAACATGCAGTGGTGTGCTGGGTCACCGCAGATGGTATCAGAGCAAACGACCTTAGGATAAAACCCTTTTAAGAGACTTGTAGGTTGGTAAGACTATAGGAACCTATCGTATCTAAACCATATCTTTCTACAATTATGATGGTTATTCACTTGGGAATAATACTGTCATACTTGTATACACATTTTCTTACTCAACAAGAGTAAATCTTCTTATTTATTCTTTTATAGGTTTAATACTTACTTATCCTATATCTTTTCAACTTGGTATGACAAGTTTGAAATTAGTTTCTACCAGCTGGTATTCCAATAGAATTATATCCAAGTCAGTGTTACCTATGTGGTATCATTGATAACACTATCCTATATGAGAAGACATATGATGAAGTAGAACCCTATCGTAAGTGTGTGAAGGATGAAGTCGGGAGGTGTTTGAGGATAGTGAAGCATCATCTACAATCAACTAGGGAAAGTATGCCAATACCCTAATGATTCACTTCTAGAGGGAATCAACTAGAGTATAGTATAGGTTGTTAAGATATTAGGAGATGGCACAAACAAGGAAGGAAGCTACAATACTACCTCCGATGTACAATCAACAACTACCTGAAGGATCCAGAAATGTCAAGAGACGTTTGTTCAAGCCAAACGGAGGATTCAATTTACATGAAGTTTAGTTCTGGACGTAACCAAACCAGACCACAACTACTCAACGAGTACTTTGTCTTAGCATTATCCCTTTGCAAATCGGCAGTTGGGGTAACTACTGAGTCAAAGAGTTGTTAAAATAGGACTATTAGGTAATATAAACCTATATTGTAGTGTATAACATCTAAGCCTGGGTACTTTTGAGATGTTTTTACTCAAGGTACTATCTATTTTACGGGCTTACGTTGCATGTTTGCTATATAACTGCATTCGGATTTTATTGGATCTTATTGGATTTTTGATTGACTTGGTTGGTACATGAAGTTAGGATTTAATGTACAATGGCATGATTGTCACATTGAGTTCTTCTCTTAATGTTACTGATCTAGAGGTAGATAGTATTCGTGTGAGGGAGAGACGTGTGCTCAGAAGTTTGAGATAACAATGAAAGTTCAAGAAGAGAAGGGAGTCCAGAAGATAGAAGTCAACAAAGCTACTAATGTGAAATGTGGAGACTGTCACATCATATTTGGATTTGGAGGCATATTTCACCAATCCACAGAAGGAAGGAGGAACAAAGTAAGTCAACCAATAGTGTACAATAAGTAGGACGAAGCTCTAATGAGGAGGATACAAGGAAAGCTACAGAAGGAACTTTGTTGAAGTAGGAGAAATAGGTAGTTTGAAGAGCATATCATAAGGTTTTGGCCTGACAAACCCTTGAGTTTGGACAATCAAGCGTAAAGCCTGATTCATGGTCGAAGAAGGACAATATGAAGGATACAAATAGAGTTGTCGTAACTTGGTGGAAGAAGTTATCGATGAAGTAATGAGGAGATATTGATACTACTTGGATCAAGTTCAAGAAGAATTTTAGCAATACTTATGTGTCTGAAAGTAACATAAGGTTGAAGATAAAGGAGTATGACGATTAAAATAACATGCATATTTCTAGTCCTGAAAGAATAATGGGGAAGTTGATCGTCTATTCCGAGGCATTTCTAGACGCGGAAGTGGAGAAATTAATCGTCAAGTAAGAGTTCATGATTAGAGATCGGACATTTATAAGAAAATAAGCTTGTGATGGATACACAAAAAGATTACAAGGAGTTGATGAGAAAGTCATCCGACAAATGATGATAAGTCACTAAAAGATGAAGGAAGTGAAGTAGTTGGATGGAAGCACATTGATATCACAGAGATGACATATAAACCATGTAAAGAAGTGCAACTACAGAGGCGTATGTTCAAGAGAAGATTAGGACCATGGGAGAAGAGTTCGTTTTGTCATGAATTGTCGACAACCCAAGGAGGTGGACCAATTTGGATGAGGGTACCTCAAACATATCATGATGAAATACCAAAGTTAGAGTCCATATATGGGAACGGTGGAGAAATATGCATTATCAAGAGGATTGACATCTTAGAGCTAACCACTCAGATGGAGGACCCATCAAGGCGAGATTACTGAGTTACAGGATCAGACAAGTCGCGACTGTAAGGAATCATCTGTAGTACCATACATGAAGGAAATGATATGTCAACTGAATTTTACATTGATGACCAACATCATATCCGAGTCTGGAGTTAAGATATCATCCATTTGCACAAGTTTCCGTGTGCAATTCTTTTCTTGAGACCATCGGATGAGCCAACTGGAATTCTAGCCATCGTAGGAATCCAATTTATCGAAGGATTACTTTGGTTGTTCACAACATGGTGGATATACCACGTATTCTTCGAGAAACTGTTGGATATATAGGAATAGTTAATATCTATTTATCGGAGAACGATACTGGGTATTCACAACATGGTGGATATACCACGTGTTCTTTGTGAGACCATGAGGTAGAAACAGTGCAAGTTCAACCAGAAAGAAGAGTTACGAAGCTTGACTGAATGGAGCCAACAGAATTAAAGCTCAACAGACAGAGGGTCAGACCGGAGGAAGACTTAGAGAATTCCAAGGGGAGAGTGAACAAGTGTATGGAATAGTACTTGGCAGAAGATGACGTGGAACTCAAAAGGAAGACTTTGACTGAGACAAGACTAAATTGGTTATTAATGCTCTAAAAGTTCTTCAAGAAAGACGAGCATTGTTGAAAATCCTTGATAAATTATGAAGCCAAGGAAGAAGTTAAGAGTCGAAGGATGAATTTTTTTAAGGGATTTAGTGGTCATAGAAGCTATGACTAAATAATCTAAAGTAGAGTGAACAAAAGAGACCAGAGTTCATGGATGGGGAAGTCTAGATACTTATTCCCGTTGAATCTGATTGAGACCAGGATCCGAGGGGATTGATGTCAGAAGGTTTGTACCCTGATTACAATTGATTGAAGAGAAGATAGAGTAATCCAAGTTGGATAGACAAAGGTGTCTACTACATTTGGAGGAAGCAAATTACAAAGAGCAAATTATGTTCTATAAGACATGTTAAGAATAGTTACCTCATATTCTCAAGCAAAAGGAGATAAGCTTTACCACCAGAAGTGAGGTCTTCTTAAGCTCATGATTATAAGGAAGGGTACCACCTGAAGATCATATAAGGATGTAGAAAGGATCTTCGACAGAAGGGTATAAAGCCTGAGTAATGCAAGGATGTCTGAAATGGATAATCCAAGAGACATGAAAAGGTAGTAAAATCATTGGAATCCAGTGGAGAAGCGACGAAAGTCGACAAATGGATAGTATGGATCCATGGAGGATGGACATAAGAATTTTTGACAAGGGATCACCTAAATATACGTCGACGTCAGAAAGGAATTTGAGAGAATCAATATCTGCAAAAGTTCTTGAATCGAAACTTCGGGACGAAGTTTAGTTTAAGGGGGAGAGGATGTAATACCCCACAGTTTAGAGAGTCGGAAGGATAGAAATAGAATTTGTGCATTTGCATGGCATGCATCTAAAACACGGGAAATTTTGGCGCGTTAAATTAAATAATGCAAAGTGATCGATGTTTCTCTCGACTCGATGAGTTAGGGTTTAGATCATCGTGCTGAGTGCGATAAACTTTGACATGATCTTTATAACTAACTAGAAACTAACAGTATCTGTCGAGGCACTCCAGGATTGGACATGACCTTTCTTAATTCTCGAGACCTTCGAACACAATTGGATAAAATGACACGTTATAATTCAAATCAATTGAACATTTCATCATATAACATCATTCTATATCTATTATCATCTCAAAACATCATTCACACATATATCATCACACAAGAATCAATTTCTCATCTCAAATCATCATACACATTTTATCATCTAATCTCACCCCATTCTTTCTACACATGAGCTCCAAATTCGAAACTCAAATATCCAAAATATAATCATGTACATCCATTGTGACATGATACAAATCTTACTAGATCCAAACATTCCAAAATGAAATTGAAAGAATATATTATATTACAACTTTAATCGAATAAGTACATATCTCATCCAAATGAAAAGAAAATTACAAATAAATAAAGGATCCTAAACTAAATCTTGATTTTCTCATCTTGATCTTCTTCTAAATCTCACCATCTTCTCAAATTAATTCCTGCAAAACAAACAACAAAGAAAAACAAATGGTTGTGTAAGATTAAAATGTTTGCCTTCTCCACAAGGGAGAGGCAATTGATGTTTGGAACTCAACTAATGGATATTAGGAACTTGTCCTAGTATCCAAAATTTGACTTGAGGGATCAATATTAAATCAGAGGCAACAATGGATCATACTTGTGGATCAATTTGGATCATTTGAGGCTGCATGGATCAACAAGAAGGCAACCAGAAGGCAACAAGCGACATGATCCATTTTACAAGATACAAAGGCAGCATGGGACAAAAGGCATCATTGATCCACATTTATCTATCTTAGGCAACATATTTATTTCCCTCTAATCTAGTCAAGTTCATGAAAGAAAGCCCACATAAAAATATTTCTCCAATGGTATTAATTACCAAGGAAGAAAGAGAGTTAATTATAAAGCCCACAAATCTGAAAGTGAAAAGCCCACATGATCACCACCCATAACTTGCAAAGCCACTAATATTTCACAAGCCCACATAGGAGAATCAGCCCACAAGTCCATCTAGTGACAATTACCACTTGTCTTGCTCAAGAATAAATCCCACAAGGAGATAAGACCAAGCTTGGGATGGATAAGCTTGCCACATAGGAGAGTTATCCACAAGCAAAATATCTCACATTACTTGAACCCTAAGGAATGCCCAAGCATGAGAGCTTGACAACCAAGCACCTTACTCACCAATGCAAATGAGGAGTCACCTAGTTGTGTGTCACCACCACAACAACCAGCCAGTAGTTTATAAACAGCACCACAACCATCCTAGCAAATTCATTTGCCACAAAGACATTTTCAAGAAGCAGCCAGCAGCACACACAATTCACAGCAACCACAACTCACACATTATACAACCATCAGCACACCCATTTTATTTGTTCTTCCACAAGAACAAGCACAGCCAAGCACTACTCATGGAGATCACCTAATCCATCCACCACAAGCCATTTCAGCTAGCTAAATAAACTCTAGGAAAAGTCAAGCAGCAAGGAGGAGACGGTAGAACCACAAGAAGCAGCAAGGAGGAGACGGTTGAACCTTGGAGCAAGATCAGAGCTCTTCCGTAGCTCTAGCTGCTCTACAACAGAGGTTGATTCATAAGTGCTAGTGAGAGGCTAAGCAGGTTCTGTAAATGACAGAATCATGCTAGAGTGTTCATTTTAGCATCTGTTCTTAACAGAGCCTTGCACTGCAAGGTAGGGTGCTATAGGAAAATAAATTGCACCACAGAGAACTTCTGTTTTGTGCAAGAAATAGGACAGAGAGATGAAAGGGAGTGAAGTTGTGTGCTTTAGCATTTGTTTGAGCATTGGAGGCAAGGGAAAAAGGCAACAGTGTAGTATATGTTCTTATTTTGTTTTTAACAAAGCATCACACAAGCCAGTGAACCAGCAGAGCTGGATTAGCTGAGCTATGCACATCTTTACACATGGAAGAAGCACAGGAAAACATAAAAAGCTTATCTAAACAAGCTAGCTACTGTGTAACTCCAAATGGAGGCATCACAGCAAGCAAAACATGTCTAAATTATGCTTAAATATTTCCTACATCATTACTAGACCATGCTCTAGTTCAGTTTGGACAGAATCATCACAAGATTCAGTCTAAAAATCATTTCTCTTCATAATTGAGCAAGAAAGGTTCCCAACATTAATTCCAGAGGTCATGGAGTGATCTGTGTACACTAGATCATCACCATTCATCTCATTCTTGATGCACAGAGAACAATCAGTGCATATCCGAGAGCAATGCATCAAGGAATCATATCCAGTTCATCCAGTACCTAAACAAATGAATGCATCCGTGACCAATCCATGTCTAGTTGTACCTAGAGAGAGTAGAGAGAGGAGAAGAAGTTTCTTACAAAGCGTCCATGGCCGTAGCTCCACGGCGGCGAGGCAGTGCCCGCGCTACCGTTGGAGGGGCGTATGGAGGTCGAGGATGAGCACCACCGCACCACGGCGGCACAGAGGGCGAAGCTCTGCGCCGAGCCATGGTGGGCACGCCGGAGAAGAGGGGCAGGCGAGCGGCGCCGGCACCGAAACCCTAACCCTAGGGGATTGGGTTGTGCGCGGCCGCGGGAGGAAGCGGAGCACGAATCCCTCCGGTGAGGAGGAAGAGCGGAGTGAGGGGAGTGTTTTGCCCCAAACCACGGCGGCGGAGGTGGCCGGAGTTGGCCGGAGTGGGGCGGCGACGGCAGAGGCGACACGGACGTCGGAGGAGCTCGAGCACGAGCGAGGAGGGAGAGAAAGAATGGCTCGGTCAGTTGACCGGACCCGAGCCACTCCTTTGACCTGGTTCGACCAGGGATCTATTTGCAAAAATTTCAAAATTTATAAATTTCAAACTTCAAAACTCAATTTAAAATTCAAATAAATTCCTAAAAATACTTTAAAAATATCTACAAATATTAGCAGAAAATAAGCTATTTAAATAAAATACTAACAGGAATTTTTGAAAATTATTTCTTTGATTAAAAATCCAAAGATCCTTAAGTGGATTATTCTTTGGAATAATTTCTTAAAATTATTTCCTCAAGAAAAATAATCTGGGAAAATAAATACTAAGTTCAAAATAATATTTGAACTATACCAAGACTATCTTGTTACTCATCCTAAATCAAAAATATTCAAACTTAAATGAATTTTTACACCAAAATCAACTAAAAATATGCAACATACTCTACAAAATATGAGGAATTTTTATTTGAAGTTTTGAAAAACATTTTGTAGATGAAAAATTCAAGGATCCTTAAGTGGAAATGACTTGAAATTCTTTTTCAAAAACTATTTTCTTAAAAGAAAATAATATGGGAAAATAAAGTCTTGAAGTTCAATTATATTGAACTATTTCAATTTAATCACTTAAAATTTATTCCTCATGAAAATTGTTGTCAAATTCTTTAAATAATTAAAAACTCTAAAGCACTTGAAAAATCTTAAGTCCGCAACTTGGGTATTTTGGGGTGGCGATGCATATCATGATTATGCATAATAGCATGCTGCTAGATTTTTCAGTAGTCCTTATCAGGATTACTTTGCTATTTTCAGAACTCGGGGTTTTACCGCAAACCCTAAAATCCCGAAGAGTTGAACGGCCATTTCTACCACAGGCAAGTTCATTCTTGCATGTCCGTTGAAATATTTTTATCAAAGTATTTATAAAATACTATATATTTATCATCTGCATAAAAAAAAAACCTATTTTCGAATGATGTGAATTGCTATATATATTATTGTTGGCTGGCAATGGAACCACGGTTTGATGTTGTGGTGGAGGTTCCATTGTACGGGAAAGTATATACCTAGGATTAATTACCAATGTCACAGTGATCCTTGCGCCGTATTGAAGCGTTTACCATGAGATCTGCTATGGACGGTAAAAGTCAGCCGTATCTTCTCTCGTTCACATATCCTCGGCAGGCTATTACCTGGTTGCGTCCGTTGCGGCGGCCAACTGCGTGGAAGCGCGTGACCTTCCCACTCGACGGGGTGACTGGAATAGAAGCTCGGGAGGGGTGGCGGGCCAGTGGTCTTAGTTACCAGCCGCGTCACAAATGGGCGGATATGTGTTGTGCGGAGAGGGCGGTGATTGGCTTTGGACTCACACCTGGCCCCATACCATGGAAGTATGGACGAGGATTGCAACTCGGAAAGGCAACAAGGCTGGGTTTCTCTCATGGGTAAAGTTACGCAGCTCTGCAGAGTCAACAACAAGAAATTGTGGCTGTCACATCCGTGTTCCCGGAAGGAACTACAGAACGCCGCGGGAAAGGCATCCCAAGTGATGACTAAAGACCCGTGGAGGCTGTGAGCATAGTTTTCTGAAAATAAAATGGACCCTTTCCTAAAAATATTTTCCAAAACTTGCATTATGCCAATGACCGTTGGTCATGGTAGTAGCTAGTGCATAAAACACCTTATCGCCTATAATTTGAACTTGCTGAGTAACGCTCGTGTTGCTCACCCTTTCCTCGTTGACCCCCTGCTTAGACTTTTGGAGCCATCCAAGGAATCAACATCCATGACGACAACGAGGAGGTCTTCAACAAGGAGTCCAAACCTACCTGGTGGAGCTTGAAGGAGTCAACAGCTACTTCACCGACAGAAGGATGACGACCACCTTGTCCAGGTGTATATAACGACAACACTGTCGATGGAGGAAACAACATCATTTGGAAGGAGTACAACTTGGATAAAGATATTCCAGATGGATTAGAGTAGGGCTGTGACAACAGCAGTAGTGAAATAGGAATTAGAGATAGAGGTGATATCCAGCTTAGTGATACGATTTGGATCTTTTTGATGTTTCATTTGCACGAGACCTACTTCTATCTGTAAAGAAGGTTCTCGAGATTTTGTATTGAATACTGTTGTAATCCTATAGTGTTACCTTGGACCGGCTATGTTTCTGTTGTACTACTCTGAGAGATGTAATATTTGCGGAAAGGTCCTTCCGTGCGTGTTACATCAACGACTTGTACACTACAACATGCAGTGGTGTGCTGGGTCACCGCACTGCCCCGCCGTCCCCACATGCCCGCAGCAACGACGACGACCTCCGACGAGCTCTTCCTCTTCGCTACGGAGCTCGTCGTCGACCCAGGAACTGCCGCTGAAATCCCCGTCAGCCGCGGAGTTCACCGCACTGCCTCCTCCATTGTCAACCAGCTACGCCATCCAGATAGCGTGAGCACCCCCGGTCGTTGGCCAGGTGCCCAACGTCCTCTACGCCAGAAAATGGCTTCTCCGTCGGCCAGCTCTAGCGGTACCGTCGGCAAGGCCCGGCTTGCTACCCCGAGTCCAAATCGGTGAGGAAAATTTTGAGCTTTTGATATTTTGTGACGATGCATCTGGGCGAATAGTGCTGTTTGAGTGGATATTGTGTGAATGTATAGTGTATTTGATAGAGTTGAGCACTTGAGCTTGCTGATTATGCTATATAGAGATGTTTTTATGATATGTGTTTGCTGGTTGTATAGAAATTGCTAGTTTTAATAATGAATGTTTGATGGTTATATATCAAGTGATTTTTTTTAGGATATATGCTTGCTGGTTGTATAGAAGGTGCTAGTTTTAATGATATATGCTTGCTGGTTGTATAGAAAGTGCTAGTTTTAATGATGAATGATTGCTGGTTATGTATGAAGTGATGTATTTTGATGATGTATGCTTGCTGGTTATCTTACAATTTCACTCTAAATTAACACATTTATGTTTGTTGATGTATAGAGAGATGACCTCTAGTCCTCGGGCTGGAAGCAGCAGCCCGGCAGGATCATCTTCATAGCTGGTTAGAGGGCCAATAATTGTGGACATTGAGAAGGAGGAGATAGAAATATCTGATGATGAAGAGGAGTTGAATGAAGATGGCTCTGTTAAGTCGAAGAGGAAGCTGACTTCAAAGGCTTGGCTTTCCTTCAAGCGTGTGAGAATTGATGGTCTCATTAAGGCAAGGTGTCTTAAATGTGGTGCGCTTCTTGGAGGAGAAACCGGGAATGTCACATCACATATGTTATCCCATAATAAGTCATGCGCATATTGCAAGGCGGAGTTGAATGGCAAAAAGATGGCTCAATCTTTGTTGAGGTTTGCTGCAAAGGATGGATGCAAGGTTTCATTGGAGAATTATGTGTTTGATCAGGAGTTTGCTAGGAAAGGACTTGTTTACATGATAATTCTTCATGAACATCCGTTGTGTATGGTGGATCATGTTGGCTTCCGAAGGTTTGTTAGTGCATTGCAGCCTAAATTTAAGCTGGTGCATAGGAACACTACTAGGTAATAGTTTACCCTCTTTTATCTTCATTTGTATGGTAGATAGCTTTGCAATATCTCATTATGAATTGTTGTTTGTTTGATAGGAGTGATATCATCAAGTTTTACAAAGAAGAATCAACAAAGGCTATCAAATGCATGGCCTCTTGCAATTCAAGAGTGGCCATCACCACTGATATGTGGACTTCAGATAATCAAAATAAGGGTTATATGGTGATAACAACCCATTTCAACGATGATAGCTGGAAGCTAAGAAGTGTTGTGATGAGGTACATAGATCTGCTGTTTATGATATGCTTGCTGTATTGGTACTTATAACTACTGTTTTTTGATATATGACTTGTCGTCTTGTAATGTCTGTAGGTTCATTTATGTACCAGCACCACATACTGCAGAAGTTATAGCTGAAGAACTAGCTGAGGCTTTGGTTGAATGGAGTCTCGACGAGAAGCTCTCTACCGTCACTGTTGATAACTGCACGTCTAATGACAAGGCAATTGAACTGCTAGTTAAGAAGCTGGGAGTAGATAAGCTCATCCTCCAAGGTACATTGCTTCACATGCATTGTTGTGCACACATCCTGAACTTGATAGTTAAGGATGGATTAGATGTTATGAAGACTGCTATAGAAAATATACGTGAGAGTGTAGCATTCTGGACTGCCACCCCAAAGAGAGCTGAAAAATTCTTGGAGATTGCAATGTTTCTTAAAGTACCTATGCCCAAGAAATTACAACTTGATTGTAAAACTAGATGGAACTCTATCTATACAATGTTTAGTATTGCTTTTCACTACAAAGTCGTTTTTTGCGTGCTAAGAAGGTGGATAAGCAATATGATTGTGTCCCTACTGATATTGAGTGGGAGTTTGTCATTGATGTGGTAGAGAGGCTGAGGCTGTTCTTCAACATAACTGTACTCTTTTCTGGAACAAATTATGTCACTGCCAACATTTTCTTTCCAAAAATATGTGAAATCAAAGCAAACATGAGGAAATGGTCTACCTCTAGCAATGAAATCATAAGAAACATGACAGAAGCTATGACTATGAAATTTGATAAATATTGGACTGACATACAAGGTCTCATGGGAATTGCTACACTCCTAGATCCTAGATACAAGCATGACATGTTGAACACTTGCTTTGTTATGCTTCATGGTGTTAGTGAGGATGAGAGTGAGGTCTATGTTAGAGATGTGATAGACCTATTAACCAAACTACTAGTGGAGTACCATGTGGATGAAGATGTTCCAGAATCGTCAAAATCTGTAGAAGAGGTTCCAGCTGAACTTATGTCGATGTTTAGTGCTCGTGTGGCTAAAAGAAGGCCAGCAACAAGGAGGTTCTTTTCTGAGTTGGATAATATTTGGAGGATGATTGTGTTCCACTGATACAAAGAATTTCAATGTCTTGGACTCGTGGAAAGTTGCTGGAACAAGATACCCAACACTGAGATTGGTAGCAAGGGATATCTATGCCATTCCAATCAGTACGGTTGCATCAGAATCAGCCTTCTCCACAAGTGATAGAGTACTAAGCGAACATCGTAGCCGACTTACCTCTGATTTGCTTGAAGCTCTAATGTGTTCACAGGACTAGATTAGGAATAGATACAAAGGTAAATGCATAGAATACATCCTCTTTAGTTATATTACTTGTTATCTTTCAGTTCTGAATGTTGTCATTGTTTTTTGTTTATAGATGATGACGATGGGCAGGAAGCTAGCTTTTGGAGTGTTCATGAAGACGTTGAAGAGGGGATGGAGGTTACCATCTATATCTAATGTTTACATGTCATCTTGATTTTTACCATTAGCTTGCTGTCATCCTTTTATCCATTTGCTTGCTGTCTAATCTTTTGATTTCATGCAGGCCCTGAAACTGTAGTGTCAAGTCACAACCATGCACTTCAATGATGAAGCCTTAATTGCAGCCTGCACTTCATTCATGAAGCTGGAGTCTCAAATTCGACATTTCATTCTTTGTTATTGGCCTGTGTGCCTTTGGGAACTGCTCATTTATGTGTTGTAATGCCTAAACTTAATATGTGTTGAACATTTGAACCTATTCTATTTGTGGCTATGTGCCAATTTGAACCAATATTATGTGTGGTTGTGTGCCCATTTGAACCTAGATCATCATATTTTGTGGTTGTGTGCCCTTTTTCTCTATTTGTATTGTTGTACTTTATTTTACTCGGTTTGCTGGGGAGGTTCTGTCAAAAATTTCATAGACAATGTTGTTGGCTACACCAAAGGTTCTTGGTGATGGTTAGCCGCTGGTTATCCGATAACCCGATGGTTATGGGGATGGAAGAATAGTTGCTCCTGTGGCAGTTAATGGGGATGGGGATGGAGAAATTTTTATTGGATGGGGATGGTTATGGTTACGCAATAACCGGTGGTTAGTATCCCCGTTGCCACATTGAATACAGACGCTGGTAAAATTTCACAAAATTAACCCTTTTGGCAAAGTTTAACGAAAAATAACCCTTTTCCAAAACTATTTTCAAATCTAACCCTTTTCTGTAGCGCCCAACGGCGGGGCGCTAAACTCTTCTTTATAGCGTCGTGGCAGAAGGATCTACACGTCTGGCAGCGTGGCATTCTGGGGCCCACATGCCTTATGTGTAGCGCCGTAGCGGATGGAGCTACACATCAGGGCGTAGCGTCTTATCCGATGGCGCTATGCTTTTAGGATTTTGATACCGAAAGTCAGAGAGGATGCTGGCAAACAAAGACTCGAAAATTCGCCAAGTCAATGTGTAGCTCCGCATGACAGGGCGCTATACTTCATATTGTAGCTCCACATCGTGTGGCACTATACCCCTGAGACCGGAGTGGCAGTCGTGAACTCCAGACACCACGCCGGACAACGACGAGTCAGAAACACCCCCCCCCCCCCGCCGCAACCCCACACACACCCAAGGCTGACTCGGATGACGACTAGTAGTGTTCATAGTTTCTATTTGTAATCGTACGTAAATATGCATGCATTAATAAAAAGTCTCAAATTCCAGCCATCAATGATAAAAAGTCTCGACCACGCCGGAGAACAAGTCTCAAATTCTGGCCGTCAAAAGGGTGCCCCGGCGCTATGATGCATGCAAATCACTCGTCGGCCTAATCTTCGGCATCCTCTTCCTCTTCCGTCGCCGCCAGTTCGGCCACCACCGTTGCTTCGGCTGCCGCCAACTTTGTCGCCCTCTCCGCCTGGATGCGCCTCCTTTCTTGCACGAAGTAGGCATTCTGATTGCGGCTCATGTCGCTCATGTTCTTGGGCTTGAGCAAACGTTTCTCACCTCTCTTCGTGGCCTGGAGTTTGGTCTTTTGCATGTCGAATAAGGTGAGCCACTTTTATTCGTTGTCGGCGTGCATCTTCAATGTGTTAGCCGACGTCGCTACAACCTCCTTGACGTATACGGCAATCGACTCTTGGATGGAGCCCGAGGATGCCGTCTTCTTTGCCGCCTTGACACCAGTTGGCCGCTTGGCCGCGCCGCGTAGGCACCCGACTTGTCTTTTTTGTAATTTCCCTGATTTGTCTTTTTTGTACAGTTCAAAATAAAATGAATTTGGAGTTGAAAGTTGGCACGATTGTAGATCTCAACAATACCTACATCCGGAATCTTTTCGCGATTTTTAGAAACCTAAATGTCGATTTCAATTTTTCAAAAAAAAAGCCCATGTAGCTCGGGACGGGTTCCTATAAAATCCACTCTCGAATGTATGAGACTACTGTCGCGACTACTGAAAAGCGACGTGAGTAAAAAATAGACTTGTAGGATAGATGTATCATCTTTACTATTAAATGGGAGTTGGACCTACGTTGGTAGTCCCTCTTGTTTTCTGCCATCCCACGGCCGCACGATCTCGATCGATCGCCTCTCCTCTCGCGTCCGGCCGCCAGCCCCTACCCTCATCTCCTCTCTCTTTCCTGTCACATCGCGCCGCCGCCGCCTTGCCCAAGCACCTCGTGCCGCCCCCAGCGTCCGTCTGACGCCGCCACGCGAGTGACCACTGGCGCCAGCTCCCGCGCCCTCCTTGACATTCTGCAAGGCCGCCCAGCGCCGCCACGCGAGTGACCACCGGCGCCAACATCCGCGCCCTCCAGCACCTGGGACCTCCTCGCCCGGATCCCATCTCGATCTGGAGCTCCACCCCGCTGCCGCCCGGAGCCTTCACGACCCAGCACCGCCGGCCTCCCGCAGCCCACCCTGCAGCAGGAGCGGATCTCGGAGGACCGGGCGGAGCATTTCCTCCTCTTGAGCCGATGGTGGCAGGAGCTCGGCGTGCTGCACTTCGATCCGCAGTACGTCTCTCTCTCTCTCTCTCTCTCTCTCTCTCTGTAGTTTCCATGTCCCAACGTTCCCCAGCGTTCGCGGCCGCCGCCGCGCAGGAGGGCTGCGCGCCTGCGCCTCGCCTTAGGGCCCGCTCCACCGCCGCCGCGCCGGAAGATTTTGCCTCGCCTTGAGCGCAAGCGTGCCATGGATGGACTCTTGGCGTACGCCTCCCCTGCATCTCCGCCGGTGGCGCCCTATCCCACCCCAACAAGACGAGGCGGCGGCTCCCTGCCCCTCCCCTGCATCTCCGTAGGCGGCGTCCTATCCCGCCCCTGCAAGCTGAGGTGGCGGCGCCCTTCCCCGTACCTGCATCCCGAGCTGGCGGCCGTCGCGGTGTCCTATCGTACCAACTCCACCTCGCATGAAGCCACCCAATCTGCTGTGTCTCTCATCCCCCATCGTCGTTCTCCAAGCGCCTCAATTTCCGTTTCAGATGAAACTCTTTGTCCTGAACCGTATTTGCATGGAATACCCCTGCACATGTTCGATGAAATGCTTTACATCGAGCTATCAGTGAACATGTTGTGGAGCAGAGTTTTGGGTAGCTGGAATACTTGATCAGTAAATAATTCAAATCTATTTGATGGTTCCTGCACAGGTTAACATCAGAAGGGCGATATCAGCTCTTTTGGCGATTTGAGGCAGTGTTATGTCTATACGTGAATTTTGTGTCCATAGAGCATCCTTTTATCTAACCTGGGATTACATTTAGGAGGAGCTCTACCTGAATTTGGTGATTGATTATAAAAGGCCATGGTCTTCATCACCAAACGGAATCAGCTGATCCTCAAGGCCAACTAGAAGGTCCTGCTTCTCAGGTTATTTAATTTCAGCTACTATTGGAAAGAAATACTTGATCTATTCCCATGAGCTTGCTTCATCGTGGTAATGCAAATGTTTGTTTTTATTTGGGCATCGTGCTCTTTCATGATTAATTATGTGGTCAATATTTTGATAAATCGGTGTGGCCTCGAATAAAATACTGAGTGTTATAAAGAGTAGTGCTGCACAAAAGAGAAGCGAAGATCTTTATTTGTATGTATTAAGTATAGCTTGCATGCTAAATCTGTAAGTGCGTCTCATTCATAGCTAAATAATCCAAATTTTACTATCGTAGAGGAGCTTCCTGGAAACTGAAGTGATGTGTCAGACATGCTGCAGCTCCAGCCGTTGGACCTCCGCTTCCTTTTTCCTGGTAAATTGATCTTCCTTTCAAGTGATGCCTCTTCTTGACAGAACGACATGGAACTGAAATATCTGAAAACATTTGATTGGCTACTAGGGTGTTCCCCTCAGTGTACGTTTTAGCTTCCTTGACTTGCACAGTTGCTACCAGGCTGCCTTAGTTGTTAAGTCTACAACGTTCTCTTGTGAAAATTTGTTAGCATCCAGTTTTTGGGGATATATCAATAAATGTACGATATGTACATGATCCATGTGAGTCAATTTGTGTTGACTTCTATTTTCAATGAACGTAACATTGTTCTGTTAGTTGCGGCTTGCTTAATCTTGTCAGATGCTAAATTGACTCTTGAATCTTAGTGTCTTCCAGTGAAAAATAATTATAACAGGAGAAATCTTCCATTGCATCAGGATATCTTTGAACTGCACAGAGAGAGCTGAAGGTGGACTCTTCCTCACACAAATAATGCCACCCATAGGATAATTTTTGAAAAAAAGTGGCACGAAAGGGTTGACCCTTCTAAATGACTAGGTTTCCTATGAAAAAAATGAATTTGTATCAAAATATTGCATTGAAACAATTTGGTAGGATGCGATGGTGTAACACCGTATGTTTGTTACTGACAGTTATCTGCAACAGATGCTCATTCTGCCTGAAGTCTTGCTTTTCGTAACATGTTAGAAGCTGAAATACTTCTGTACATGTTGCCCCTTATTTTTCAAGTGTATTTGTATTTCTGTAGCACTTACAGTCTTGTAAACCAAGATGCATTCAAGCTCTTGATTCTACAAGTTGTTGCTAGAGAAATTTGTTGGTCTTTTTGTTTCATCACCTTGCTTCTACTATTCCAGTTAACTGGAAAGGATTGAATAAGTTGTTGCTAGACATCCTGCAGCTCCAGCCGTTAGACCTCCGCTTCCTTTTCCCTGGTAAATTGATTTTCCTTTCAAGTACTTGAGACAGTAGCTATTTTTCCTTTGTAATCTGAATTTTCCTTTCAAGTACTTCAAGCTCTTGATTCTACAAGTTGTTGCTAGAGAAATTTGTGGTTCTTTTTGCTTCATCACCTTGCTTCTATTATTCCAGTTGGAAATGATTTAACAAAGCAGTTCCATTGTTCTGGGCAGCTATTAACAATGTTGAACGAATTGAGAATGCACAAAAGGACGTGGTTACGGTACTGAAACAAATAAATAGGACTAAAGAGGCCATCGAAGCGATAAGAACCTTACGTCGCCGTTGTCATGATGAAGCTCAAGACTCCCTTGACAATATTCTTAATGACTTGTACAAGATAATATGGTCCTGTAAATTTACGTATACAAGCTAAATCAATCTTTCTGTTGAATTGCATGTTATACATAATTCTTTTGAAAGCATCAGATTTGTAACTCATATTAGATAATAGCTGTTTTTTTCTCACAAGGATGATCAATAGGACCAGGACATGTATGCACCGATATTATATTTTCTATTTTGTTCTATCCACTAATTTTATATTATATTAATTTTATCTTACAAGGATGTCCTGACAAGCAAGATGGTGAATTGGGTTCCAACAGTTAATATTTGACGGATATTTTGGGGATATAACCAAGTTGTTTAATCTTGACCAGCAGGCCAAACCATGTCGCGTTCTCATTCTCAGGTGCCAGCTTCTCATTTAGGGATGATACCGTCATACAAGGCGAGGAGCGTTCTTCAACAGTCATTGTCCACTGGCCTTTGTCATTGGCTAAAAGTAATTTGTTTTCGGTTCGTGATAATGAGAAGAATGTTTGTTGTTTGGCACAAGATGTTGTCCGATGAACAGATGCAGTTGGTTTGACATTCATTGGATCAGTTGTATAGCATACAACTGATAATGATGTACTACCTATGGTCGGTACAAAAGACAGATCAACCCAGAACTCTGCACCATCTGAATCGACTGTTGTATGGCTTTAAACATATAAAAGTTTGTTCATTTGATTTATCAGGACGCCGTAGCAACGCACGGGCTATAAAATGGATCTTATTTTACCTCTCAGTGCACACACTTTTAGTAGATACGATCTAGCCTTTAGAATTTCACATTAGTGATGCTTGCAAGGGAGCAATATGTTCACCCCACTCGGTTATATTTTGAAATATAAATTTTAATAGTTTAACTTTATAGGTTTTAGTCACTTAATTGGGGCATGTATGTAGAGTTCGGTTTTGCACAAATTTGGTGGAGAAATTGAAAACGGGTAAATAGAAATGAAGAGACAGGGCAAGACAGGTGTGGAGTCAATGATGAGGAGCTGACTCTATTCAGTTGGAATGTGAAGAACAGACCGAGCGAGTCACGTGACTAAGGCTAAGCGTAATAGGCCGATCGAGTTTCATAGTGTTTCTACTTGAACTATCATTATGCCAACCTATATACATTGTGGGGGTGATCTATATAGGAGTTTCTACTTGAAGACATATCCATAATATGGAAGTGTAATCTTAGCCAACAAGATAGTTATTGTTTCTATGCATATGATTCAATTTATAGGTTTTAATCGAATTAATTTTGGAAAAGTAGAATCTTATTGTTTTGCAATAGTATTTGACTATATCTCTTTATATCACATTATTTTTTCATGTGTTGCAAAAAAAAATTGAGATACCCGTAGCAACGCACGGGCATTCAACTAGTGTGTCTAGTATGGGAGGTGCTAGTTGGGCAGATAACGTGAATGAAGAAAAGCTACACCTAAAAAAGTTGCTAGCTGGGCAGATAACTACTCTCTCCGTTTTTTAATATAAGATATTTTAGGTGGTACACATATTGTCTATATGCACACTAAAATGAGTGAACATGTACATAAAAATGTGTCTACATACATTTGTGCATGTGCATGTGGACAAAAGCTAAAACATCTTATATTAAAAAACAGAGGGAGTAGCTAGCACTAGCAACAGGGATGATTGGGGCGATGTCACGGCTAGGCAACTGTAGTACTTTTGGATTTGTCGGCTACTCATCAATTTGCAATGTGATGTGATGAAAAGTGCATCGCGGACAAGTCGTGTCTGTGCGCGTTTCTATTGGCAGACAGTCGGCAGTCAAGCGGGCCGCCGCATGTGAAAAACGATAAATTTGACCTTCTCACCAAACATGCATTACATTGGAGAGGTAGCGTTCCACGGACATGCAAAATGACAACTTGAAACTCAAATTTGTTTAGAAGCTATGAAAATGACAAAATCAGCAATGAATAGTACCACTATTCATTGCTGATTTTGTCATTTTTGTATCTCCTAAAAAACTTAGAGTTTCAACTTGCCATTTTGCACACACAAACTCTAGCACTCCTCCCCCAGCCGCAGCCCCTCTTTGATCTTCCCCCTTGCCGGCCGGTGGTCAGTTATTAATTTTTTTCAAGTTTAGGTTTAGGTTTTAGGGTTTAATGTTAGTAGGAAGTCCTAAATTTACTATGTAATTTTAGTTTCTAAAAATGTAATCCTAGTATTAAAAAAAGTTTGGGGAAAAATGGCAAGCGGACTCAATGCGTCGGCCCCGTTGGGGCACTGGCCAGAAAGGAGCGGACATGGGCCGGACGCGCGTCCGTTCCCCGACCCAAATGGACAAAACGCAGACCAAACACGCGTCCGTTTGGGTCGGCCCGTTGGAGTCATCCTAAAATGAACCTACTATGAAAATAATTTTGAATCTAATAGCACCCTACAGTAGGGCGCTATCCTCCACGTGGTACCGCACTTGATTGTGGTGCCGCGCTATGCCTCTGTCAATGTGGCATCACATCACAAAAAACCTAAATCCAATATGGTAGCGTCCTGGGCTAGGGTAGCACACTTGTCCGGGGCGCTGTCCTACTTGACATCAAACTTCAAACCAATATATTTTTTATCTACAAAGTAAAATGACATGACTATTTTTCTATAGATCACAAACTAAAATATCTTTCCATTGCGACCATTCTCATGATCGTTAGACAAGTAGATAATATATTTGGTGGATTATTTACTTATGTTGGTTTCTTTTTGAATGTTTAGACGATTTCAGAAACATGGTTGTGAATGAACATTTTTATCCAAAATCTAAAACAAATGGAGTACCTTAAAGAGTCAAACAAGCACCCACTTTGACCGTGCTTCACCCATGTTTGAGAAAACATGAGTTTTAAGAAATAATTTACAAGCCGTGTGTTACTTTTTAAAAAAATTAATTTGATGCTTACTATTGATCAAGAAAATTCTATAATATGGAAGATGATGGTAATACTTTGTTAGCTTAGTCGTTGTTAACTTTAGTTGCTATACACATATAATTTTATGTATATTAGTTCCCATGCATATATTTGCTTATTAAAATAAAATTATGACTTGGGATAATATAACCACTCAAATAATTAGTTTTTTAAACTTTGGCATCAATGTTAACCAAGGATGTTCCCTTCAGGGTCCGCCGGAGTGCACGGATCTGGTTTCCCCAAGTCGTGGTTTTATTTTAGAAATACATAAATGCATAACTAGCCCATGAGTACAAACATGATCGGCTGCGTATTGAAACTAAATATAACAAGGACTAAGGTAACAAAGTATTACAATCATCTACCATATCATAAAAATTTATGTACATCAAACTAATTTTTTAAAAGTAACACACAATTTGTAAATTGCTTGCCAAAATTCATGTTTTAAAATATGGGTGAAGCACGGTCAAAGTGGGTGCCTGTTTGACTCTTTAAGGTACTCCATTTATTCTAGATTTTGGACAAAATCTTCGTTCACAACCATGTTTTCAAAATTGTCTAAACATTCAAATAGAAACAAGCATAAGCAAAAAATTCACAAAATATTATCTACTTGTCAAACCATCATGAGACATATGGCATTGGAAAGATGATTTAATTTGTGACCCATATAATAAAGAATCATGTCATTTGGATTTGTAAATCAAAAGATATACTGGTTTGAAATTCGATGTCAAATAGGGCAGCGCCCTGGACAAGGGATCTACCGTCAAGATGGTAGCTCCCTAGCAAAGGGCGCTACCCTATTTGACTTAGGTTTTTCGCGATTGAGTGGGTCCTGCGGTGCCACGATGTTAAAGGCCTTGCGCCCCAATCACGCACGACCATGTGGAGGGTAGCACGCCTCACGATAGGGCTCTGCTATAAATGGTTAGATTCGAAAGTCATTTTGTAATAGGTTTATTTTGTGCTGAAGTTTCGCCAGACGGTTAATTTTGTTGTTTTTCACCCACCGCACGACACGACTAATCTGCAGCGTCGATGGGTTGTCCATCCTTTTAATTTAATAAAAGAGCACCGAATAGATCACACAAATCCCGATGACCCGTATTTTCTTACGGGAAACTAAAAATCGAAACCCGTGTATCTCATGTTTTCAAAATTGGAGCCGATTTTTAAACCGAATCGAAAAGCCACGCAACAGTTGGGGAGAAGAAAATTTCAGCCCAACCGTAACAAGACTCACCGAAATCCGGTGAAGTTCCACTACAACACTTCGACTCCGGACGTGGCTGCGCACCGAGCTCGGTCCGTGAGCTGCTCCTGGAGAGGAGGCCACGACGAGGATGACCCGCGCCAGCAGGCCAATGTCGCGGCGGCCAAGATCCGCGTCGGGATCTGCTTCTCCACTATCGGCTGCTCGATGACGAGCGGGCACGGTAGCAGCTGGGCGGCCTCCTCAGACGGTTCACCTGCCCCGCCTGTGATGGCGAGAAGAGCGCCCACCAGCACCAGTAGCGCCATGAGGGCGTGGTGGTGCTCCATGTTCGCCGCCTACGTGGGGGAGAAGGGTAGGGGAAAAAGAAAAGGAAGGATTGTCCAATGACATGTGGGTCCCACGTGATATTGGGGCCACTCGGTTTACGTTTTATCTCAAACAGCTTGGTGATACCAACTTTTACGTTATCTACTATAGATGCTATAATGGGGTTAGGAAGCAAGGATTGCACCATATCTTGAATGAGATAATTGTAGTACCACATTGTTGAGGTACATGTGCTGCTATTGACTTGCACCAAAAAAAAATCCACATAGATCCTTGTATGATCTTTTTCTATTTATAAATTGTCCTTATAATTGTGAAGACACGTACATTGCACTTACATACCAACTAGTTTATTAAAAAAAACGTGAAGGTGTGATCCATGCATTATTAAGGTCATCGTCAGCCTTTTTCACTGCACAAACACGTGACGTCGGCGAGCAATAATGTTCTTTTGCTGTGTGCTGGGCCAGGCAATTGCGCGTTGGGAAGGAAAGATCTACCAAAAATCAAATGCACCACATGCGTAGATCAGTTTTCAGGCCCACCACTTCCATGTGTTATTTCTCGGCTACAAGAAATGGGTATGGGTTTCACACAACCCCTATAAGAGAACCGCAGCTTTTCAAGGTTGGGTGCAAGGGAGATAAGAGCTACTACTACTGCAACTTCTGCCTTTCTCGGGTGTACCCAGCTAGTCCAACACCCATCGACTGTGAGCTCCATCAACTGTAGGTTCTGAGAGGAATTAGGGCAGGAGATCATGGCGGAGACGGTGGTGAGCATGGCTATGCCTGTGCTAAGGGGCGCCATCAGCAAGGCCGCCTCCGCCGCTGCGGCCGAGTTGAGCTTGGTGATGGACGTGCAGAAGGATATCTGGTATGCATGCAATTTGTGATTCTTGCAGAGCCCGGGGCTTCTCCTTGTTCTCCAAAACAATACATATATTAGGTATACAATTGATGTGGGAAACTACATCGTGCATTTGATTGTGGCATACTTGCCGTCGATTGAGCGCTGGTAGGACAACAGAGAGCGGAGATCGTCCTGTTTGGTGTCGGTGATGGTTTCTGGTGGTCACCTCCCCTGTTTCTGGCACCAAAAGTTGTTCTAAGTTTCCCTCCAACCTTCATTTGGAAGGTTCATCAAAGACGAGCTAAAGACTATGCAGGCGTTCTTGGCGTGTGCAGAAGCAACAAAGCACCGAGACATGCTACTGAAGGTGTGGCCAGAGCAAGTAAGGGACCTTTCCTACAACATAGAAGATTGCATGGATGAATTTATGGTTCATGTGAGGAGTCAGAGCCTGACAAAACGGTTGATGAAGCTCAAAGATCGCCGGCGGATTGCTATACAGATCCGCAATCTAAAATCAAGAGTTGAAGAAGTGAGCAGAAGGAACACACGCTACAACTTAATCAAGACGGACGGCTCCAGAACAGTTGATGAGGTAGATTCCTACTCTGAAGATGTCCGCAATTATTCTTCTAGCAACATAGATGAAGGAGAACTTGTGGGCTTTTCCAAGCCTAAGAAGGAGTTAATTGAGCTGTTGGATGTAACCACAAGAGATGGCCTTGCCAAAGTTATTTGTGTCGTTGGCATGGGTGGTTTGGGCAAGACTACTCTTGCAAGGAAGGCATATGAAAGTAAGGAAGATATTGTCAATATTTTTTCTTGTTGTGCTTGGATCACTGTCTCCCAGTCATTTTTCAAGATAGAGATGCTCAAGGATATGATCAAGCAACTTCTGGGTGAAGAGTCACTGAAGAACTGCTTGAAAGATCTTGAAGGGAAGGTGGTGCCAGTAAATGACCTCGCCGAGTACCTGAGAGAAAGGCTCAATGATAAGAGGTACTTCATTGTTCTGGATGACTTGTGGACCTTAGATACATGGAGGTGGATCAAAGATATTATCTTTCCTAGTAGTAATAGGAAAGGTAGTCGAATAGTCGTAACAACACGAGATGTTTCCTTAGCAAAAGAATGTACTCCCGAATCAAGTATCTACCACCTTAAGCCCTTAGATTCAGCCGATGCCACAAATTTGCTACTAAAAAAGAGTAGGAAATTACCTGAAGATATTGAGAAAGATGAGAAGTTGAAGAGCTTAGTTGAACGACTAGTTAAAAAGTGTGGTCGTTTACCACTTGCTCTACTTACGATTGGTGGCATCCTTGCCACTAAAATGGTTGTAGAGTGGGAGCAGTTCTATAGCCAACTCCCCACAGAGCTTGAGAGTAACCCAAGCCTTGAAGGCGTAAGGAGGATTATTACTTTGAGTTACAACCACTTGCCATCTCATCTTAAGTCATGTTTCCTGTACCTTAGCATCTTTCCCGAGGATTGTGAAATCCAGAGGAGACGTGTAGTAGAAAGATGGATTGCTGAGGGGTTTGTGAGAGCTAGGACTGGGGTGAACATTGAGGACGTGGGGAAAGCTTACTTCAACGAGTTAGTCAACCGAAGCCTGATTCAAGCATCAAGAGTGAACATAGGAGTTGTTAAGAGCTGTCGAGTCCATGATATTGTGCGTGATGTCATGGTCTCAATCTCCAGAGATGAAAATTGTGTGCACGTGGAAGGAGATGATGTAACAACTAGTGTTACAGAGGATACCTTCCGCCATGTAGCACTCCATGGTAGCAAGTGTCAAAACATAGACATGGATTTGAGCCATATCCGGTCATTGACCGCGTTTGGGGAGAGACCCTTGCTGCAGTCACTTCCAGTTAGTTCACCTGATTTGAGAATGCTCAGAGCCTTGGATCTAGAAGATGCACAGTTCCAACTCACACAGAAGGATATCAGCAACATAGGATTGCTACGCCACCTGATGTATGTGAATTTTTCTGATCCTCGAGGTTATTCATATATCTATAAAATTCCAAGATCGATAGGGAAGTTACAAGGCTTGCGTACTTTGAACATAAGAAATAGTTATATTACAGGGCTACCAGCTGAGATTAGTAAACTAAAGATTCTACATAGTCTCCGTTGTACTAGACAAAACTACTACCAACAATTTGACCTGGATGATCCTACGGAATGCCTTGTGCGCACATTTTGTTTTCCCATTGTGTTCACACCTTCGTTTGATCCTAGTGGTCGTGCCAAGGTGGTTGCTGAACTACACATGGCCTGGTCTAGCCTGTAACGCCCGGGGGGTTTTCCCCAATTAGATTTGTTTGTTTTCTTTTGGCATCACCATGTCATCATGCAGTCAATCACCTTGCATATTTTTGCTCAGCATAAAAATAATATTTTTGCAAAACTTATTTTGTTTTTGCAAATAATAAATCCTTCTCCCTCTTTTTCTATTTTAAATAACCCAAAATAATATACTGGGAATAATTGCAAAACTATTTGAAATCAAAATTTAAGTTTTGTAAATTATTTTTTGTAAAGAGCCTTGCCTCTCTTTTTCCTCTCTTTTCTATTTCTTTTCCATCTTGTCTTTCTCCTTTTGATCTCTCTTTCTCTCTTTTGTAATTTCTGGAAAATGACAGAATTCCTGAAATTCATATCAGCCAGGAGACATCCTTCTGGCCTCCCTTCTTTTTCGGCCCAGATCCATCTGGCCCATCTCTCCCGAAGCCCAGCTCCCTGGTCGTCTCCCTCCTGCTGTCGTCACTTTTGTACGAACCATGATCCTCTCGTCCTCCATCCGATGTGCTGCCGTACTACCTCCCCTCCTCCATATAATCCCCACCGCCGCCTCCTCTGATGCCCTAGCTCTCTTCCCCCTCCTTTCCGCTGCCGTCCTCTCCCTCCCTCTCCTCTGTTCTCTCCACCAAAAGCCACGAGCTTCCTCCATGGCCGGCGCCTAGAGCTCGACCAAGCCGCCGCCATGGTCACCGCCAAGCTCTCCTGAGGTCTGTAATGGGACCACGACTTCTTCCGCGCCAAGATCGCCGAAGAGACCCGGAGCTGGAGCCGCCTGGAACACCGCCGCCGAGCTCGTCTTCCTCGACGTCAAGCTCTCTGTCTCTTCTTCCTCTACGGCCTTTTTTCCGACCTCCCGAACATTCCTTCGACCTCTCCAAGGGAGCAAAACCTCTGGGACACCTTTCCCCTTCCTCTCCCCTTGCTCTGGGTGCTCGCCGTCGCGCAGCACCGCGGTGGTCACCTTCGGTTTCGTCCGTCGCCGGTCTTCTGAAAGTCTGAAACTTTAGTGCCGAAGGTTCAGTTAACGTTGACACCTCCCTTCATCTAGTGTAAGATACAACATCCATCACCAATCCAATCTGTATCCTAGTGGCTGCATCCCTCCGCATCCTGGAGATCCCCAGTTCGATTCCTCCCATCGACAAATTCTCCCCTTTTACTTCTTTTGACCGCGCCGACAGCTGGGACCCATGGGCCAGTGACCGTGGAGGCCACCTCAGCTTCCCCCAGCCTCGTCAGCGCAGCGTGCCACAGGGGCCCACGCGTCACCCGCTGCGGCTAGCTTCCTCTCCGGTGAGAAAATCCCCAGATCCAGATCTGGATCTGGATTCTGGCATCCAGGCCCCTGGACTTTTCTGTTTTGCACCCGGAGTCCTCAAACCTTTCTGTTCTTCACGCACAGGTCCCTGTCTTTTGCAGAAACACCCCTAAACTTCAAATGCTTATATCTTTTATTCTATAACTCCAATTAATACAAATTATATGTCTATTCTTATTAGAAAAATGCAAGGAATATTAATATGTCATCCATAATCATGTTTGCATCATCTAGCTTGTTGCTTAGTTGTCTTTTGCATTATCACCTAAATAACTAATATGGAATGTGTTGGGTATTTAATTAATTAATGCCCTATTCCATTTAATTTTGTGTAGCTCACCCATGCCATGTCTCACATGTTAATCAACATTTAACTTTGTGGTTAGATAAATAACTTGAACCTATAATTAATTGTCGGAACCCCGGTTCCGCTTAATTTGGCTAAGTTGCATCTTGCCATGTCATGCATCATATCATGAACATGCTGGATCTTTTGTCGTAGTAGTAAGTGTTGCATCTTTTGCGCTTTCTAGTGTTTGTTGCTTCTTCGCGGTTAAGACGCTGAGATGATGTTTGCAACGACAGGTTCCGCTACCCCTACCGGTGTTTCCAGGCAAGCTTTGCTCACTTGCTACCATTACATTGTCTTCCATTCTTGCCGTTGATCTATGATATCCTTATATTACGATGCTTGTGTCTCGATCCCATTCATGTTTACCATGCTGCCACATACAGCCTTATCCCCACATCCTATCACCCTGTTGCTTGTTTACCTGTTGGCCTTGCGAGTCGTAGTTGCCTGCTTAGGTCTGTTGTCGCAAGTCTGTCTTTTCTTATGTATCACCTGCTTAGTATGATAGGTTGGTTTACTTTACTTAAAACTGATGTTAATGTTTGTGGGAAATGAACTAAATGATAAGGCACCCTGTGGAAGGCCATTGCGTTGGTGTTTTGTTCTGCTGAGTGTCGCCCTAGGAACTCAGTTCTTGTCCTCTTATCCAAGTACGAGCGCACTATCCACATGTGGGGTCCATGGGAACCCCCTCGACTTAGTACCAGATCTACCAACTTGTCCAAGAGCTGCAACTAGTTCGGGATTTCCATTTGCTCATATGCATGTGCATGAGACTTGATTGATGATGAGAGGTTCGATGATATGGGGGACATATAGGTGCGGTGCGACGCGAAGCGGACTTTCCTACTGTGGTCTGTTCCGCCTAGTGCGTAGACGCAAACGATTGAGTCCGCTACAGAGGTATCGGCCGGACTCTGGACGCGGGTAACAACTCAGATGGGTGGCTCCTTGGACTTGTTGGTAGTGAAGAGAAAACGTCTTGTCGCGACATCCTGCCGACACACCGACGGAAGTGTGTTACTCATGGGCATTAAGGGTTGAACGTGTGTGTGGCTTAACAGTAGTGCATCCCTGCAGGGTTAAATCTTTTCGATAAGCCGTGTCCGCGGTTATGGACAACTTGGATCGGATGCTGGCTAACAAGATCATAGACAACTTACACCTAATGATTCTAATTAACTTGACTAGTAAGTTAGACTTACTTTCACAATAAGATGTAACTAAAATTTGACAACTGTGTGAGTTTCCCTCGATTGCTTCCTCATACTTGGTTGAGGGGGTGAATCTGGGAAGTGTTATGTTTGGTGTTAGTTGCTAGTTGGTTCGTTCACGCTCTCTTATCCCTCTCCAATAGACGGAAGTTGTACTGTGTCTCTATAGGTTGTTTAGTGCTGTTGTTGCCGCCTCAGTCCACCTTCCTTTATACTTTCGTAGTCTTTGTGTTGATATCTTGTGAGCATTGCTTGCCAGGCGGTTGTGCCTGACCCATCTTTGGGATGTACTTTTATGTGCAGTCAACAGGTTTGAAGTCTGACGACGTTAGCTTGGGAATCCCTCCGGCTCGGCCTGGGCAGGGATATGGACGCCTTCGTTTATCTTCAGGACTCTTAGTCCCATTTGTATCTTGTCCGTAGTCGGACGCTAGTTCGCTTCCGCTGTGATTTGGATCTTTGTAATGTATCAGTTGTTTCTTGACTCGTTTGAGTCGTTCTTGTATATATATATCTCCTTCTGTTGTTGTTGTGGATTCTTTTCGTGAACTGTTGTAATGTTATCACAATTCCACCCACATAATGCGCATGTTTCGGCATGCACGTTATGTCTGGTGGGCGACCTAAGATCGTTATTATGCGGGTTTTGGCGGGATCGCTTAAATCTGCATAGTACCGATTTTGGGGCGTCACATAGCCGTTGGTCAGATTCCATGGGTGTGAGGATGCCAAGAGGAATCGGAAAGCTAAAAGAGTTGCAAATACTAGAGGTCGTGGACATCTGGCGGACTAGTAGCAAAACAGTTAAAGAACTAGGTGAGCTTGTGCAGCTGAAAAAACTAACCGTGGTGATAGAAGGGGCCACCAAGCAAAAATGCAAGGTACTCTGTGGTGCCATTCAGAATCTCTCCGCCCTGCATTCTCTTCACGTGAGGGGCGGCTCCTGGTACCCGTCTGGAAGTGGAACACTCGAGTGGCTGCATCTGGTTTCCTCTCCTCCTCCCCTGCTGAGGAAGCTGACGTTGGGGGATACCTTGTAGAGATTCCTGTCTGGTTTGGCAATCTGGTGCATTTGGTGAAGCTTCACTTAGTGGGGAGCCAACTAAAGGAAGAAGGTGAACCCATGGAAATACTAGGGGCACTGCCTAACCTCGTGCTCTTAATTCTTGGAACGAGATCTTACAGTGGGGAGATCCTCGTTTTCAAAACAGAAGCATTCCCAAATCTTAAGACACTTAATATTGAAGATGCCACCACCTATTGTCTGAAAGAGGTGATATTTGAGGATGGCACGTCACCTCACATTGAAAGCATACAAATCTCTTGTTGCAAGTTAGAATCCGGGATTACTGGTATCAGTCACCTTCCAAGGGTCAAGGAAATTTCACTTGGTTACGATTGTCAAGTGGCCAATCTTGCTCTGCTACAAGGCGAAGTGGACGCACACCCCAACAGTCCCGTGCTGCGACTGGAGCGGGCCTGGGGCGCACATGACCTGACCCCTGGGGGACGATGTCCAAGGATCCAATGATGAACAAGTGGGAGAAGCAACATCTCTTCTTTCTGCCTGCAGCAGCAGTTGCAGCATGGGAGGGCTCCTCTCAGCCGACGAGTGACAGGTAAGATACAAATATCTGTTTTCCGTACTAACAGTGGTAGCCAAGTACGTACTAATATCGTTCTTGTTTTCCCTAGCAGCCAAGATGGTCCGATGTACACATACAATTCGTGCTGACGGGATCCTTCGTCCTACACCGTGCTGGTACCTACAGCTTGCTCAAACCCTCCTCTGTGTTTTTTTTACTGAACAAACCCCCCTCTGTTTGCTTAATATTAAGTGATTCTGTAGATGAGATTGCTCGTGCACTGTAATAAAGCCTTTTGATGAGAGAAAAACACCCGTATATATCAACCATCAATTAATTGCTACTAGTACAATACTTTGGTAATTACTAGAGTGTCATGTGTATGCAGAGTACATCATTGGAGGGTGGGTGGTGGCGCACTGGGATGCGATCCCTGCACCACGACGGCCCTGCTGCGACAGCTTCGGCTTAGGGACCACCATGGCGACGCACTGGACTGCTGGACATCGGAGCTGCCCCTCCACGCGCCCACCGCCGCCACGAGCGACGAAAGCGAGGTGGAGAGCACGACGTCGAACGGGGCTAACTGCACGTCGGGGAGGCGTGGAGCTGGAGGCGGTCATGGAGGGCGGCAGCGCGTTGGGGTTAAGCGCAACCAAGGTGGCGCCATCGGCTGGCGACTGCGGTGGCTGCCAGAAGAGAGAAGCGCAGGCTGGACGGGTCGATCGAGGGTGAGCCTGCCGGTGCCGCCGGAGTCCGAGCATCCGACGTGGTGGTGATTGTGCTTGGTGGCGCGGAAGTCGTCTCACAGGAGAGGAGAGAGGGGGTCTGACGGTGCATATGTACCATGTGTCGATGTAAACGTACATTGCCGATAAACTTTGCAATTAAACATGTGTTTAGTCAGTTTCATGGTAGGAGTAATGAAGCAGATTGGTTGCTTTGCATGAACCACCATTTTTCCCTCTGGCTTTACTTCCCTGCATCGGACTAACCTGATGGAGATAATTTTTGAGTTTTTACGAGAGTTTTGAGGTGGACAAGGAATGTGACTAGGTGTCAGCTCTGGCGAAACGGCATCAGAATTATTGCAGACAAGTGGAATGGAACGGATAGAGGGGAATAGGTTGTTACCCATGTTGGGGATTCTCAGCTGCAGCAGGATGATCCATCACCATCGATCTATCTATCTCCTCTCTGCATTGTCTCAACAATGGAACAATCAGGCTACGGTTTCCCGCGCGAAAAATAGAAGAAAAGAGATCAAGAAACAGAGGAAGGACCGAAGGAGTAGCGGTGACCTGACCTCGGATCTCCGGTCGCCTTCGGCGCCGCTCCTTTCTCTCGCACGACTGTGAGAGAGTGGATCAGAGCTGAAGAGTGAGTGGTGAGGTGCAGCAGGACCTCGAATCGTCCGGCCGGCGGCGCCGCCCCTTGATTGGAGATTGAAGTAGTACGTAGCTCCGGCGTGCTGCAGCCTATCGATAACTCAGCCCATTCGAGAATGAAAACCCAGCTGGTCTGCATACCATTTCCAACCCAGCCCAACCAAAGCCCAGTTGGTCGCAATGAAACAGAGCCACCCGAGAAAAATTAAGGTACATAGAAGCATCGAGGGACAACTGAAGCGATCACAATGATTTAGTTCCTCTTGACCCATAGCATTTTTGTGCGCTCCTCGGAAGCTTCACAAACTGTAACTTTAGTCGAACGTGTGTTACCTCCACGCCTTCACAAATTGCAAGGATTATTATGAAACAATTACTTAGTATTTTGATTTTGCCGCCTTCCCGCCTCACGGTGCTCATCAATAAATATTAGGAGCATCGGCGGCTTCCGCAATATCTTGCTACAAATCAATTGTCACTGGCGAAGCCTGCGTGGTCCTCGTCCTCACACTGCCCGCTCACGTTGTGCCTCCTCCTGCGTCGTTCCTGCCACCCTAAATCATCGTCTGAGCCCATCCACTCAGAAGAGGTCGGTCGATGACGACACTGATTCAATAACATCAAAATCATCGTCACTAGATCCCAGGGATTTTGAGGAGCTCGATCCGAGAAAGGAGGAGGAGCTGGAGGAGCACAAGTCGGCGGAGAAGTCCCTCGGGATGTGTTGTTATGAGGAAGCCACTACAGATCGCATGGTGGGGCACTCGTTTGGGACTATGTGCAAAGACCAGTGGCGCATGACGGAGCTCAAGGATGCTGGTCTCAAACGTGGCAAAAAGTGCAGGACCAAATGGGGCGCCGCTTGCTAAGGCCTTAGGCTTTGGCCAAGCATTTGTTGCCAATGTTTCCCATTATGTTGTCGACGACGAGAACTCTAATGAGGAGAACGTTCAGTCAAATTAGTTATTAGATATTTTGTGAATTTTGTATATATATGTAAGGGCAAATATGTCAGCCCTCGTGATATTTATGGTGCATTTGTATGTAATGTGTCACTCAAACATTTGAGCAATATTTTATCTAAATCTCATATTCATTATTACACTTGTGAGTAATGATGGTGAATCAATGTATCCCGGATAGGACGGTAAAGTAGATGTATGAAATCTTATTATATTTATATTATTATCCATGGTATTTTACAAAGTGCAATGCAGAGAGGTTGAGTCAAACCTAGGACCTCTTGGCACAAGTGGGGAGTACTTCACCACTGCGTCAGGCCTGTCCTTCAAGCGACTAATTAAGAACTAAGAAAAAATGGTGACCTCGGTCTACACGATCAATTGAATACAACAATATCAATATTGTGACCACATACAAACAAATAATTAGATTGGAGATGAGAAGTGTAATCTCCAAGCGATGTCTTACATGTTTTAATTAAAGTTATATTTGAGATATTAAAAAGTTTAAGTTTTTGGGTAACCTTTTATCCGAGAAACCGCCATTAGCACTTGTATACGCCTTATGATACATTGAGAACTTCAGTGAGCATATAAAATATCGACTTTACCGATGAAAAAGTTTTAGAACTCATAGTATTTTTATGTTTGTTGGTGAAATTCTATAAGTGATGTCATTTTAGAAACAATTGTAGAGCATTGCAATCATATATTAAAAATCTATATTATGATATTCCAATGATCGTATGCTTTCTAATCTCTACCAATCTAAATAATCATACTTAGGTAGAAAGAATACTACGATAAAGATATACATATACACTATGTGATTCATTAACTTCAGATAATAATTCAAGGAGGCACTCGTTTGCATTCCCTTTTTTTTACGGATTTAAGATATTTCAGATGATTTTTTAAGGGCAATGTCTTCGAAAGGAAAAAGGCTAATCCTAATTTTATTACAATGTATGTATAAATTTAGCACAACTAGGATGTATTTTAATGATACGCATTGCAACTTTTTAACGAAGAACGCAACAATTATTGTTTAGCAACACTGTTGTGTTTAGGAATACAAACTAAGTAATATTAAAATATTTGTTAATATCACAATATAATTTAACATAAAATAAGTTTAAAAGTTTAGTATAATGGAACTAGGCTCGCTTTGGGGTTGGTGCCACAGAGATACTTAGATTCCATGTGAGTGGTAGGGCCACGAGGGATGAGGTCAGCGTCATCGAATGAGGGGATATCACACTCGACAAAGGGGACAACGTGTTGCAGGTCATAAACTCCGCACGTCGTGGTGGCATTGCAGCGCTGAGAGAAAAGAGAAGGATTGGATGCATGTAGAGTTCTCATAAATGGTGTTTTTATTAATTTGACGGGAGTTTTAGATAAATGTATCGCTAATCTACAAAGTGTAATTATCCTTGAATTTAAATATATATTGTAGAAAGCAAAGTAGTAGATGGTTTATACTGTAGACAAATATATGAGCTAACATCATTATATCGTTCTCTTGTTTATGCTTGTGTTGCTTTTGAGAACAGTTTGTTCCTCATTTTGTTTCTCGTGATGATTTAAACAAAGATTGAATCCTACACTCTCCACTGCAAAACATAAGACGTATAAATTTAGTAAAATGCGATTGTATTCTAAGCTTGACCAAGTATAGAAAAGCATGAACGTCAATAATAAAAATCAATAATTGATCCATCTTAAACGTACTTTTATATCCTATTTTTTCAATACTATAGATATTGAATTTTTACTATATATTTTGTTAAACTTGGTAATATTTGACATTTGACTAGATTTATATGCCTTATATTTTGGAAAGGAGAGATTCATGAAGGACTATACTATGAAATATTTGGCTTTAATAAAGCAGTTGTCCGTATATCAACCTCGGATCTTGTTCACCTAACTTAAGCGGAGTGTGGACTTTTAGAACCCGAGCTACATGGAGCCCGTTATTTTGAAAATTCGAAATCGACATTTTTTAAGTTTCCAAAAATCACGCAAAAATTACTGGTTGTAGATATTGTATAGATCTACAATCTTGCAAATTTTCAACTCCAAATTCATTGTATTTTGGTCAATAAAAAAGGACAAATCGTGGGAAATTTGAAAATTTTGAAGCTGTGCATTTTTCACCACCTAGATCCACCCGTTTATTTTTTGTGAAACCCAAAATATAACGAATTTGGAGTTGAAAATTTGCATGATTGTCGATCTTGACAATATCTACATCTAGGAAAGTTTTCACGATTTTTGAAAACACAAAAATGCCTATTTTGAATTTTTAAAAAATGAGCTCCATGTTGCTCAGGCTCCATTATAGGTTTTCAAACTTAAGCGTCCCTATAAAAGTATAAAATTATGTAAATTCTAGTTATATAGACTACACCAAAGTACTTCAGTTTACTAACAGTAAATATGATTATTAGAACGCAACTAGTTGCACCTGCATCCCATTATCTAAAATCGCATTTTCGAGTTTCCAAAATATCTGTAATAAAACACACACATTGGTTATATTGTATCTTATGCAACTACAAATTTTCGTCCCAAAATATGACTCTATGTGACCTGTGCAAAAAAGAAAAGAGCTAAGTGAATAGTATCATGTACTATTTGTGTGTAATTTGTCTTTTTTGTACAGGTCACATTTTTTCATATTTTGGGATGACACTTTATATATGTAAAAGAAACAACATAATATATCTCCATGATTTATCTCCCATTTTTTGAAAATTCGAAAGTGGGACATGCGGAATGGGTTGCGCCCGCAACAAGTTGCAAGTTTGAGTTTCCCTATTAGAACTACATAGCAGATAAGGCAGAAGTATTACAAAAGCATGTTCCACTAATAGCATGTCAGTGAGAGACTGTAAACAACATACAGTTTAATTTCACTAAAAATAGTGTACGTTTATGCAGGTTCGCTATTGCAACATTTTTGCACTTGCGTGTAAAACAACACCATTTCTCTGGGCTTTGGGGGCATTTTTAAGGAAAATATGATGGGTGAATGTGTGTCGCAAAAGCATGCCATACTCCCACATTCCTCCTAGCCTGAATCATTTTGAATATATTCTTCTCTTTCAAAAGGTTATCCTCCAACTTTTCATTCTTGTTTTTTTTTTTTTTTGCACCCAACTTTTCATTCTTGTTCTTCTGCTCGGTCATACAAGTTGGCAAGCTTGGTATACAAGTCCACAAGATCCGCACTACAAGAATTGTGTGTACCGTTTTTTTTTTTTTTTTGAGGGAGAATTGTGTGTACAGTTAAATTCACACATGTCGACACGTACGCAAGCGTGCGGCACGTAGTGTGTGCCTAACTGCCTATTGCCAGTAACTTCTGTTATTCTGCATGGAATCCGCAAATCAAGAACGCAAAGCTCAAATCTCAGAGAGAGGGCTATAGATCATGCATGATAACGGCAAAAGGTATCCTTCCTTCCTTAGCTGGAACGAATCAATTTAATAAACGGACGCGGAAATTAATTGACTATTTACTATATATTTCTCGCATGCTGCTATTTTGGCGCAGTGATTTTCTTGGGCCGGTCACGGACGGTCTTCCCTCCTTCGCTCGCTCCACCATTAGCGACGACGTTCGGCCACCATCGGTGACTCAAACTTCACCGAACTTGCATGTCGTCGCTTGGTTGTTCGATCGCCGACCGACTTCTCTACATCAACATGTGGTTTCCAATTTGTTCATGGAAGCAGGTTCTCGATTCGATAGGAGCAAAATTTAGTTGTTCCAAAACATTATCCAATTTGTCTGAAGCATGTGTAAATTCTGGTGGTGATGTTTATTATTGATCTTGACGAAAAAAAATCTTATTTGGATGGAAGCAATTTTGTAGTCAATGGAAGCAATACTTTGATGGTTTTGAAACAGTATCTTTACATAAGACCACATATTTGTGTTAAGCTGAAGCAAGCTTCACCTCACCCTGAAGCAAGTTCTTTGGAAGCAAAATGTGCTTAAGAAGGAAGCCAAGTATAAGAATATTTCTGTAAAGTATAATTTGTTCACATGTAAGCAAATTATGCAGTGTATGGAAACAATAATTTGATGTGTTTGAAGAAAATTTTGGTTGTGTAGAAACAGCAAAGTTGACTAGTTCTGGGAATATGTTAAACCGGAGCAAGAGAGCAAAATTTTGTTGTGTTTGAAGCAAACTTCAGGTTCGTACGATGCAATGTAGAATAACCATGAAAACAAAGCGTGCAACATAAGGTAACTGAGCTGAAATAATTAGTTACTTTCCTTAAAATCGAGAATTAGTTTCCAAAAAAATCTGCAATTAATATAGGAAGCATGAGGCAATGTTAAATATCTGCAAAAAATCTGGCTTGAAGCAAGCTTTAATTGAGTGGGAAGCAAAATGCAGTAAAACAGGAAATAAATTTGCAAGGAAGCAAATTATATGACATGGTAATTCATCCGTGCTTAGGTAATTAAATAGTTTCCTAAAAATCAAGAATTCGTTTCCTAAAAATCAGCATTGCTGAGAGATTAGCGGGAGCACTCCAACCTAATCAATTCTGTTTTGGAAACTCCCGGGTGGGGTGGGCCTACGTGATTTCCTTTCTATTCTAAGGACACAATGTTAAATTCCCATCACACGGACCATATTAATCCAATCGTAGGTCGCTAGGATCGGACGCCGATCCCTAGTGGTCGCCTTTTCTTGGGCCGGTCACGGACGCCTTCGCTCGCTCCACCATTAGCGACGACGTTCGGGCGGCCACCGCTATCTAGCTAGCGCTAAGCATCCGTGGAGAGGAGAGAGACGCTGCGGCGTCGGTGTCGCGCCGGCGGCATGCTTCGTCTGGCGTCGATCGCGCTGGCGGTGATCTTGGCCTTGCCGGCGGCGTCCGGGGCGGCCTTCCAGGAGGTGTACACGCCGCTGTTCGGGTTCGACAACCTCCTCCGCTCCTCCGACGACCGCACCGTCAGCCTCCTCCTCGACCGCTCCACCGGTACGCACTGCCGTTCATGCATGGCATGCGCGCGCATGGTGGCGGCTTAATTTCATCCATTAATTTGTTCAATCGATCGCTGAATATGATACACGCGTTCGTGCATGAATATGAATGATTTTTTTTTTGAGATTTAATATGAATGAATTAATTGATCGGCAGGGTCTGGGTTCATCTCGTCGTCGATGTACCACCACGGCTTCTTCAGCGCCTCCATCAAGCTCCCGTCTGACTACACCGCCGGCGTGGTCGTGGCCTTCTACACCTCCAACGGCGACGTGTTTGAGAAGACGCACGACGAGCTGGACTTCGAGTTCCTGGGCAACGTCCGTGGCAAGCCGTGGCGGGTGCAGACCAACGTGTACGGCAACGGCAGCGTGAGCCGGGGCCGGGAGGAGCGCTACGTGCTGCCCTTCGACCCCGCCACCGAGTTCCACCGCTACTCCATCCACTGGACCCACGACGCCGTCGCCTTCTACGTCGATGACGTCCCCGTCCGCCACGTCAGCCGCGACCGCGCTGGCGGCGACTTCCCGTCCAAGCCCATGTCCCTCTACGCCACCGTCTGGGACGGCTCCAACTGGGCCACCTCGGGGGGCCGCTACCGCGTCAACTACCACTACGGGCCCTTCGTCGCCTCCTTCACCGACCTCGCCCTCGCCGGCTGCCGCGCCGACCAGATGCAAGGGTGCGCCGAGGCCGTGGCGGCGTCGAACCCCGCCGTGATGACGCTCGCCAAGCTGCAGGCGATGCGGCGGTTCAGGGAGCGGAACATGGTCTACTCCTATTGCTACGACACCAGGCGGTACCCCGTGCCATTCGCGGAGTGCGACGTCGTCGAGTCGGAGAAGAGGAGGTTCAAGGATAGCGGACACCTCAGGCGCCGCCGCGGGGCACGCCGGCCTGCAAGGGCCGGGGGTGCCAACAATAAGCAGGCCGACATGTAGCTATATAGACCTGTCCTGAAATTTGGGTTAGAGACAGAGTACTTGCTTATCGTTTTGCTGAATCAAAGTCGATCATATGAGATCTCTCCATCGGTCCGGATAGAAAAATACGTTCCAGAGTCCTCCTCTCCATTGGTCCAAACGTACCGCCACCCCCAAACATTCCTAGCCGGCTCGGCGTATCCGCGCGTGTCTGAACACAGCTTGTCACGTTCATAGCCGGCTCGGCGTATCCGTGCACGTCTGAACACGCTTGTCACGTCGGACACGCGCACAACATGGCCCACAGGACACGAGGTAGGGAAAACATGTCCACTTTTGTCCCTTCTCACTCCCCCCCCCACCCACACACACTACCAGCCGCCGCTCTCGTTCTAACCAACATTGCCGCCGCATCCCATTCTTCGTCGCTGCTTATGTCTGGAAAGTCGCCACCCAAACCGGGAGGGGGTGCGTCTATTCTTGCGAGAAAAGTCACCAACGCGGCCGCCGCTGGGAAGGGCCTCACCCAACGGCTTGTGAGCAACGATGCATCATTGTCAGGAAGTGCACAAGGGGGCACAAAAGACGAAACCGCATGACACGAGGAGGAAGAAGGCAAAGACATGAGACGTGGCACTTACCGTACCGGTGCTGCAACTACCATGGCATGGCAGGGGCACACGCAGCCATGATGTGAGCACCTGGGCAGTAGCCACCGCCTCGAGCACGGTGAGAGGGCTGCACTATGAAGGCACCACCACCACCTTGACCACCACAAATAGAGCATCACAGAGGAGCACCACGAAAAACCACCGCATCAGGAGGTCACCAGGAGGGCGCAATACCGCGCCGGAGTTGAGGCGGAGCAGTAGAGCACCACTACACTAAAACCCAAGTATGGGTAGGTATCGTGGACAAGCAGAGAAGCCACTGATTCAGAAATTGAATAGGAATAATCGACAAAGTTCTACTCCCTCCGTGTCAAAATATAAGTCGCACTAGTCACTTACCACACACATGTATATAGACATGTTTTAGTGCAAGATTCACTAGTCACTTACATAAATCTTGCACTAAAACATGTCTACATACATATGTGTGGTAAGTGACTAGTGCGACTTATATTTTGATACGGAGGGAGTACTTGGCAGAGCAAAACCAACCGTTGGAGGCAGCATGGAGCGACCACGACCATCGGGAGGGATCGCAACGACGTAGTTGCAAGGAATAAGAGAGAGAGATGAACATGAGCGAGTTTGGGTGGTCTGGACGAATGGACCAGACCGACCGTTCGTGCCTAACCTAGCCCGAATGGTTGGACGGGTGGGCCGGTCTAGTGGGCTAACCTATTAGCCCAAAGAGTTAACCATGATTCAATTATAAATAGAATTAAACTTATAAATTCAGGTAGATACATATAAATAAATAAATCAGACCTAGGACTTAATAATATGATTTTATTATATTTTTACTAATCAAATAAATATATCTATAATTCATTAAGTCTTTTTATTAAAATAAAATATATAAATTAAGTAAGTAGCTAATTGTTGAAAAAACTATTACTTAAAACTTAAGGAAAAATATAAATCATTATGCAATGTTTTAAGTTAATATTTATTTTTTAAGAATATTAATATTTTTCAAAACACTAGTGGCAAGCACCGCGGTTATTCCCTCTCTCAGAACTATAATAAACGCAGTCGGGCTTAGCAACAGGTTAAAGTGATGCACTGACTGGTTTGTTTTAACAAAGGCAAAAGGTTTTTCTATTTCATTAATTAAGGAGTTTAGGTTACAGCTTGAGCCGAAAGACTCAACAAATATGACTAAAAACAGGCACATTCTGCTCGTGGCGGAGAGCATGAGTAAAGATGAGAGCTCTTTCCAACACCGACCATCGGGGTGTGGTGTTTCTCTGGAATTTCTGTAGTCGCTGGCTGAAATGGAGTCATTTTGGTTTTGCTGTCGTGCTAAAAAAGTGCAGAGAAGCTGCAGTGCGCTTCGTTTTCATTCCTTGTTAGGCTCGTTGGCTTGCTGTAGTAGCTTGGTAGCTATGGAGTGTCCTTGCTGCTAGTACCCTTAGTTGCTCCTCCGGTATGTCCTGGTAGTCTTTCGTCGCTGTGGTGTTTCTTATTTTCCTCTTTTAAGGGTGCTTGTTCTGGGAGTGTGGTGGCTGGTGTTGTAATAACGCTGGCTTTCTACATAAAGCTGGGCCTAGTGACCGGTTGCTCCACTGCAAGATGCCAATCACCAAACCAACCAATGCCTTAATGCCGTTCCAAATGTGAAGGGAGTATCTACGTTTAAACATACTTGGTGGTGAGCCGGTCGGTCATGCAAACACGTTATTGACGGATCAACCACCCAAAGAACAGTGATCATGAATAAGGTAGGCAGAACTTCAAATTGTGCCACATAGGCCGACGTAGAGAGAGAAAGGAGCACCTCATGAAGCTTGCTCCAAATGCTTTGGGAAAAAATCCATGCTTAATGCTCCAGCAGCAGATGAGAAAACATCAAAGCAAATAATAGCAAACAGATACTACCATCCAGGCTAAACCATTCACTCATTCATTCATCCAGCAGGAGTCCGTCTTCTCCACCAAAATATAAACATCACCAGGACATCATCCCACCAACCATCGTCAATCCCATATTGTCATACCTACAGGTCACTAACATACGAACAAAAGTGTCTCAGCACGCCAAAGTATCTCCAGGATGATCAGTACTTATCACAAACTAATGCCGTCTTCCTCCAGATGCACACAAAAAAGACAACGACACTTGACCAGAGTTTTACACCTCCTTTGACTGCTGGTCACACAAGTGTCGGTTGCTTAAGAGGCTCACTGCTGGGACCTGCCGCCGTTCATCTTGGCCATCATCTTGGCGATGATGGGGCCCACCTTCGGGTTCGACTGGTGCTTGGCAATGTTGGCAGGGTTGCTCATCACTGCACACACAGGGGAGGGTCAGTCAGGTCAATGTAAAGAAGGTATGCATGGAACAATAAGACAATGTGGCATATACAGCAGCTAGCTCTATACACAACTCCAAAAGGATATACATTCAGCATCTTGCCAGAGAAGCGCAACTTTCTCCAGGCATGATGCTTACAAGGATAAAACTATACAAGGGAATAATTTGGAAGTACACGACTACAGCTTTATATGTAGCCTACACAAGCTGTGCATAGGACCCAAAGCAGTAAATACACACTGATGCAAAATAGTTATGTCCTCACGTCACGTCTTAAACAGAAATAGCTCAAAACATTCTCTAGGCACGAGCGAGCGATATACCAGGGAAATACTTGAACCATGCAGCACTACTACCCTGGAATATGGAAAACTCTAGTAATCTAGAGTAAGGATTTCTTAAGACTAGCGATCAGAAATGATCGGACTGACAGTTGCTTAAATGCACACAGCAAGTATGTCTATGTGTTGACAACATTTAATTAAACTTAACCAGACCATAGATACTCCAATTTGCACACACATACCCATTGTGACACTCTACTCTATATCCAGATTGTAAAATAATTAACCCAGACCTTAGATATAACTCCAATTTGCACACACATACCCGTTGTGACACTACTCTACATCCAGATTGTAAAGAAAGTATATGCTGAGCAAAGCAATGTAGTATATGTGCAGCTAGCTCCACACATGATTTTAAAAAAGTAGCAGATACACACCATGAAAAAACAGTTTTCGCAGTAAGCAATATACAACGGGAATATAAACCATGCAGTACTAGTACTATTCATAATAATCTAGAACAATGCAGCCTGAAGCACCTCTTCACAACCCTATAGCAGCAAATGCAGGCTGATGCGGCATGGTTCTGTTCTAACATGCAACACATTAGCAGCTTGACAGAAGATAGCTCAACTTTCTCTAGGCACATAACTTCTTTGGATATGCACTGTATACAAGGGAAGTATTTGAACTACTACCAGTTAAAATCATCTCTAGTAATATATGGTAGGGATATCAGCAAACATATAATGTCCAGTGGCGCCTAGCGATCAGACATGATAAAACTGACAAGATTTCAAAATTCAGTACAATCACTAGCATGTCTACGCGTTGGACAACCCATTAAATCAAACTAATCACACCTTCCATGACTGCTCTCAAGCTTGCACACAGATCCACCCCTTCTGATCACTCTAATCTACATCCAGACCAAGACTTTCGAAAGAAACAAGCAGTAGCAACACTACTCTTAAGAAGAAAATTTTCATCCATTCAGTAGTTTTCCTAAACCAGCACTTGACTAAGAAGATTAAATGCAACAGGGGAACTGTACCATAAAAGGAAACAGGAACTATCAGAGTGGAAAACCATACCATCTTGAAGAGCCGCCATGACCTCTGGGTCACTGAACGCTGCCATCAGGTCAGGGTCCTGTTGACAAAGAAAATGACAGTTAGTCACATAAAGTAGGCTTCTCCACTAACAAGACTGGATTACAAGGAAAGCAACAGAAGGAAGGTAGGTGGTGTCGAAGCACTTACATTCAGGATGTCATCCATACCGGGAGCACCTCCAGCCCCAGGCATGCCACCCCCCATTCCTCGAGGCATAGCACCGCCCATTCCTCCAGGCATACCACCTCCCATACCAGCAGGCATACCACCTCCCATTCCTCCAGGGAAACCACCCATTCCCCCCGGCATACCACCCATTCCTCCAGGGAAACCGCCCATTCCTCCAGGCATACCACCTCCAAAGCCAGGGAAGCCACCAGGCATTCCACCAGAGAAGCCACCCCTGGAAGATGCGCCTCCAGACGAGCGGCTAGATTGCTCCTTTTTCTTGGCCTTCTCATATGCAGCCTGTCAAAAGCACACCACACAGATTTAGAACTAACCATGAACAACAGTATGCCTGGAAAGCTCCTACATGAAGTGGAAATTTTAGTATGAAAGTCACCTGTGCCTCTGCACGCCGACGAAGCCTGTCACGCTCAGCCTTCTTTTCTTCCCTCTCTTTCCGCAGCCTGTCGTACTTCCTGCGGTGCTCCACAATCTTGTGTGCATTAGGCTCCACCTGCAAGAATCACCACATCACAATCACATGAGCATGCAACATAGAGAATTAACATAGCTACTGAAGCTATATTCCACCTTCTTCAGGACAGCGCTGATCTCATCATCATAGTCAATGTTTGACGCGGAGTGCAGGTCACGTGCAGCCTCCTCCCACTTGCCCAGCATAGCATTGGCCATTCCACGGGTCTTGTAGCCTTTAGCAGAGTCAGGGTTGATCTGAAAGAAGAAATACAAGGATGGTAAGTTGCAAGTTGGAATAAACATCAGCACTGCATTCTTAACCATCCTTTCTATTCCAATTCTGCCACTAGACCTAACAGTGTATATTTTCCAAGAAACTGACCCAGAGAGAACGATATGCAATAAAAGGATGGGTGAGTTACTGGCCATTCTGCTTGAAAGTTAGTAAACATCAGCACTGCAGTCCACTAGACCTAATTATACATAATGTATAGTTACATGAAACTGACCAAGAGAGGGGGAGAGATAGACAATAAGAGGATCGGTTAATTTCAGAGTATCCTGCTTACAAGTTAGAATCAATATAAGAACTGCATTCTTAGCCATGCCCTTATTACATTCCAACTGAGAAGCAGCAAGGAAAATAGGCAATGAGAGATAATAAATGTAAGAACTGCCACTAAACCTAATGATGCAAAGTTCCATGAAACTGACCAAGACAGATAAATAAGCAATAAAAGGATGGGTTCGTTACAGAGCATTCCTGCTTAGATGTTAGAATTAACAAAGGTATTGCATTATTAACCATCCTATCTACACCAATTCTACCACTAAACCTATGAAATGAACAGCTGCACAAAACTGACCAAGAGATAACAATACGCTATAGAAGAATGTGTTAATTACAGAGCATCCATCCTGCTTACAAGTCAGAATGAACGCATTCCTAACCAAGTCCTTACCACATTCCAATTCTGCATCTGACCTTAATGAAACCGAGCAAGAGAGGAAAATACAGCGAATGGAAGGGGAACTTGTCACTTCTAGACCTTCAGTTATTGTATTCCTAAACTTATTGCATTCCTCCAGACATCATTTATAGTGCATGAAACTGGCAAGACGTGAGAACAGAGGATAAAGGGGGAACATAGTCATCTCACCTCTAGAGCAGCATTGGCATCGCGGATGGCAGCAGCAGGTTTCTTCATCTTAATGAACACAGAAGCTGCGTGAAAAGACATACAGCTCAGTTAGTGCTTCTAGCCACATTCATGGGGCACTAGTAAGCAACGCATCCATGGTTGCAAAGAGCAGATGCATTAAACACAAGGGTGCTTCTTTTGTATCATCATCATACCTCTGGTACCATACATGATGGCAGAGGTCGGGTTGAGCAGGATCGCCTTGGTGAGGTGCTCAACAGCCACCTCCAGCTTCCCTGCCAGGCAGCACAGCAGAGGCACAGAGGCAGATCAGCAAACGAACAGATTTTCAGAAGCAGATCAGCAAATGACAGAGAATTAAGCAGAATCTAAGCTATGAACTGCCCAAGCTAAGGCCAAGAGGGGAACAGGAGTGAGTACCTTCTGACATCGCTTCCATGGCCATGCCCTTGGCTTCCTGGGACGCGTCCCGGCTCTCCTCGGTCACCTCCACCGACGGGTCTCCCATCTGCGTCAACGAAAAAAGCCGCCACATTTCAGTCCGATCTGGTCAAGCCATGGTCGGTAGAACAGGAATTGTAGATCGAGAAACAGGGGCGCCCCTCGAAAGTAGGCTAGAGCACGGCGGACTAGGGTGGGAAAGACCATCTTGGGGGACTGGTAAGCAGGTACCTTTTGCGGGGTGTCGTCGTGGTCGAGCTCGACGACGTCGCCCTCGAGCTCGAGGTCAGACTCGACGATCTCCTCGTCGAGCTCGTCGGGCTCGGGCGTGGGGTCGCGCATGTCGAAGTCGTCCTCCTCGCCGTCGTCCTCCTCGTCGATGTCGTCCATGGACGTGACCTGCGGTTCCAACCGAATCGAACCACGAAAAGTTCAAGATCGGGAGCACTGGAGGAGCGGGGAAGGGAGAAGGGATCGAGATCGGAAGCAAGACCTTGGGGCCGGGCTTGGCGGCGTGGGGGAGGTCGGCGCCGAGGGACTGGAGGTAGTCGCGGAAGAAGGCGAGGGTGGGGTCGGCGAGGAGCGCCGGGTCCTTCTTGCACGCGTCCACGAAGGAGCGCAGCTCGGCCACCCGCGACGGATCCATGGCCGCCGCCTCGCGCTCGCAGAAGCTAGGGTTAGGGTTTCTCGGTGGGGTTTTGGCTGTGTGTGTCTAGAAGGAAGGAAGGAAGGAGAAGTGGAAGATGGAAGTGGCGAATGGGGAGAGAGGAGCGAGCCGTCGCTTGGTCTTATCCTCGGATGGGAAGGCCACTGTCTTGCACATCTCCTCAACGTATATGGGCTTTGGGCCTCAAAGGGCCACCCTTACAATCAAAACATACTCCAAATCTTCATCTATCTATCGAGTTATCTATAACAAATCTAGTACTCCCTCCATCCATATTAGTGCATAGTTTTGTCTAAATTCATATGTATCTAATTAAGTATTTAGACTAGATACATGTGTATCTAGACAAAGTTGTGCCCACTAATATGGATCGGAGGTAATAGTATAAGCAAAAATTATATATCTAACGACTTATCCCAATCCTACAATACAAGCGCGTTGTCAACTGCAATGTTGTCCATTAGGATGACGCGGATACACCACTGCTAAGTTGATCATAACAAAAGTATGTGGACTGATCAACCATCTAAAATGATATTTTTATGCTATGGAATATGTACATCTCAAAAAAAACATCGATGTAAGCCCTCGTGTTTATTTCCAGGACCTTAATATTAAAGATTTACTACATAATAAGAGTACAGAATATACTATTAGCACACGAAGCATACAGTTTAAAATGAGAATTCAAAGTGCAGAGCATCTGGTAAACTATTTTATTTAATGGAGATACTGCTTAACCTCACCGCGAGCATCCATGATTTGTGGCTCGTGGAGTGATGATTATCGACACGTAAATTATCTTATTGCCTTGCATGGTGTTTTCTGCTACATAATCTTGACGGTCTTTTTATACAAACTTTTTTTACTTAGTAATCAGCTTGTCGTAAAGTGTGTATCATGTATTTAATAATCTTTAACATGTATATTACATAAATATTTTTTATGTATTAGGACTGTAAGCATGATCAAATATATGATGCTACATTTTGTTTATACATTTTTATATTCATCATTATAAATTTATTGTTACTATAAACATGAAATACATTTTTCGTGCATTTTTTATTTAGTTTCAGATGTTTAAGGAAACATTTTGCTACAATTATATACCATAGATCTAAGAAATCGATATTATCATCTTGATTCAAAATTAATTTAGGCTTCCAACATATTATAATTTATATGCATGTATCCTTTCGAAGGCACCCTTAAATATCTAAAGAACTTGGTAGAGTGTTTCACAGGTTATGAATCTAGTAAATAACTTGGCCTTTTTATGTTCGTAACTTGGAGAGATACAATTTGGGCAGTGACAGAGGGGCTGACCCCTCAACGGGTTTGTAAAACCCTTTAGTTTACACATATTTGCCTCTTGGTCCCTTGTGTCTAAGTAGTTTGACCCCACAGAGTTTTGCTTCTTGGTTCTTTACTGAATTTGACTATTGTTGGTTATGATGCGTTTTGTTGGAATGTTATGTCCCATGTTTATATTTTGGTGAAGAAGACAAGACTACTGCGGGGTGATGTTTCTTATCTCAGGATCACATCTCTGGAGTTGGCTTAATTTTAGTCATGTGTTTTTGTTCGTTTTTAGAAGTAGCACACCTAGTAGTCCATGCTTGCCAAACAAAAGAAGTAATTGGTTACTCCCTATGTCCCACAACAAATAATCGTGTGCATAGTGTGTAAACATCGCACACGATTTGTCCGGGACCAATCGTCTGCAATGGATGAAACCTTTTGTTCGCATGGGTGCCTTCTTGCACGCATCCATGAAGGACCGCAGCTCGGCCACCCGCGACGGATCAAAACATATTCACGGAAGAAGGTGAGGCTGGGGTCGGCGAGGGGCCTAAAAGAGCTCCCCTGTCATGCACATCTCCTCCTCAAGGTGTATGGGCTTTGGGCCTGAAAGAGCCACCCTTACAATCAAAACATACTTCAAGTCTTCATCTATATATCATCGAGTTATCTAAAGAATATCTATTGGTCTAGTCCATAGTTATCAGTGAAAGTATTATCTGCACTAACCAACCATCTAAAATGATAGTTATCTAAAAAAACTAACAAGTTATTCAAATCCTACATGCGTGTTGTCGATTGCAACCTTCTGTTAAGTTGATCTCAACAAGAGTATGTGCATTAATCAACCGCCTGACATGATATTCTTATACTGTAGAATATGTATATCTCAAAAAAAATCAATTTAACCTCGTATTTGTTTCCGTAACTAAAGAGTAGAAACTTTCTGCATAAAGAATATATTATTAACTCACAAAACATATTAAAATGAGAATTCAAGGTGCAAAGGCTGTGGTAACATATTTTTCATTCACGGTTATACGTGCATATATGGAACACCAAGTTTGATGACTTAGACTTTATTTGATGATTTAAACTTTATTATCCAAGTGTACAGTGTTTGTAAATTTTTATTATTTTATTTAATGGAGCTACTTCTTGTCCACACCTCGGCTATAGATGATTTGTGTACTATGTAGGGTGGCGGATCGACACATAAATTGTCATACTGACTTCAATGGTATTTTCTGCTATATTATCTTGATGGTCTTTTTATACAAACTTTTTTACTTAGCATTCAGCTTGTCGTAAAGTGTGTATCATATATTTAATAATCTTTAACATGTATATTACATTAATATTTTTATGTATTAAGAATGTAAGCATGATCATATATATGATGCTACATTTTGTTCATACATTGGCGTTGGCGTGGGGGATGTCGGCGCCGAGGGAGAGGAGGTAGTCGCGGAAGAAGGCGAGGCTAGGGTCAGCGAGGAGCGTCTGGTCCTTATTGCAGGCGTCCACGAAGGTGTGCAGCTCGGCCACCCGCGATGGATCCATTGTCGTCTCGCGCCACTAGTGGAGACAGGGCTTTCTGCCCCGGCCCGTGAGGGGCTTTAGTCCCGGTTCGCGAGCCGGGACAGGACAAGCGGGACTAAAGGGCAAACCTTTAGTCCCGGGCCTGTTACCAGCCGGGACTAAAGGTCCTCCACGTGGCCGCCTGCGGAGCGCGCTGGGGGCAACCCCTTTAGTCCCGGCTCGTATAACGGGCCGCGACTAATAATTTTGTTTTCTTTTATTTATTTCTTTAGGGTTTAGGGTTTAGGGTTTATTTGTTTTCTTTTATTTTCTTTCTTCGAGCATACAAAGATAATTGTTTTCTTTTAGCGGTATTTCTACGCTACCACATACCGTATACGTTCGTGCATATATATAAGATAACTTGTCTTACGATCGAGCATACAAATATATACAATTTTGATAGTTACATGGAGATCACAATTACCGGGACTAGAGCCCGTCTATTCGATTACATGGCCGGAGATCATCAGTAGCGCCTATTCACACTAAATTCTCCGGCGTCGTCTACCATCTCTTTCATCAAAAATCCCGCCAGTTACTCTGCAATTCCTAGTAGGCGTTGCTCTGGTAGGAGCCGATCCCGCATTCTCGCGAACTATATAAGAAAAGGAGATCAATATGAACATCAATCATGATAACAAAAAGTGACGGTAATAAAATAATGTTGTGAATGTATTGCTTACGTCGAGTCTATAATCATTGTGCTCAGTGGTAAACGTGCGAATGAACTCGCAAACGTAGTATCCACATAGATTCGTCCCCGGTGGCTGCCTCGCGCACTTTACGAGAATAGAATTCAATCAAAATAATAATCTAGCATCATAATTGTATTGAAACTAGAATTAAAACCACACTCCTGAACAGGTTCCAAACCCTGCCCGGGAAAGAAAATGAATTAATGAATGAGTTATTCATTACCTGATATCTCATGAAATCAACGAAAGAGACCGATATAGCGCGAAAATTACCTCTAGAGCATGTCCTGCATGTCGCGGAACTCTTCCAGGTGTCTCTTTAATGGGTCCATGACTTCAACTATTCCCTTATCAACTTGAATGTCTAGCAGAATCCAGTGGAACATGCACACGTTTATATATACGTCAGTAACTCATCAATTACACTTAACATCGAGTAAGCAAAAGTGAATGTGTACAACAGAGTAAGACCCTCACTGGAAGTTGTAAGGAAACAGTATGTGGTCACAGAAATTTTGCTCCGTTAGAAACCTTAGAAGGTTATCCGCCATCTCGTCGGGTTTCGTCGTTAGCGAATATATATTTACTTTATCTAGGTCAATGAACCCAACACTATAGATCTTTCTTTTACATTCTTGGATCTTCATTCTACATAATAGAGTACAAAAGGATATAATGAGGATAATTACATGCAATGAACTGAACAACTGAAAAACTGAACAACTTATATGTAGACAATGAATTCAACAACTTACAGACAATAACAACGCATGAGAGTTTTGTCGAGGGCGTCGAAATTGTATAACTGGAAGATTTCTGAAAAGTCAACATGGACCTCTTCGGGTCGGAAGAAGTACTCATGTGGGACTTTCGCCACGATCATTGTTCTGCCCCCCCCCCCCCTACCACACTCAAGTACCATTCATGCAAATTCCGCATTTGTGTTGGCAGTTGTTCCAACTTCTCTTTGCTGACCAAAGGCTTCCCTGAGACATATGTAGGGACAACATCAGCCTTGGGTAACTTGTCGTCTTGGGAACCTAGCAATTCAGCAACAGTCACACCCATAGCGGCCGCCAACTTCGCAGCTTCTTCCATATCCTGCTGCAGCACCTGGGAACGTTTTCGGATAACACCTTGAGGGATGGGATCGATTGTTTGGCCTGTTCTCCGAGCTGGGGAACGTCCCTTCTGTTCCCGCTTGCACTTTTACCTGATTTGCTCCCGCTTGCACTTTTACTTGATTTGCTCTTCTCCACTTCCTTCCGAAGTGTGCGTAGATAGTCATCTGGCTTATGGTGCAACTCATATTGCGATTTTGTGTTCAGAAAATCACGTGCCCACGCTTTTTGCTTCTCGGTGTATACCGGGGCGGGCTTGGGTTTCATCTTTGCAAAATGCGCATCTTTTTTGGCCATTGTGATCGCTGCGGTTTGCTCGTCAGTACGATCGTAAGTTCTGATGGGAAGATTCTTATGAGGTACTCTTGGGAGGGACGACATTTGTCGTTTTGGGCTGCTGCGTCGGTTAGTACTCATCGATGGAGCACGCTTCCGCTTATTGTCCTTAGCGGGCAAAGGCGGCGGCGAAGACGGCCGACCCAAGTCCGGCGGCGGAGATCGAGATAGACTCGCGTTGTGGTGGTCGTAGTCATGGGGTGTGCTTCTTGGAGGTGATGGAGGTGTAGGTGACCAGCGACGACTCGGAGGCGGTGGTGTCCTTGGCGTCGAGCCTGGAAACTTGATGTAGTTCTTGTCCCATAGAATGATATCACCCACAACTTCTCCGAGTGTCCTCTCATCTTCAGGTCCAGGGATGTCAAGCTCCATATCACGAAACGCCGGTACGATTTCATCCACCCCGACTTTAGCATAGCCAGCTGGAATCTCACGGTCTTGCCAGCGTGCGTCAGGTGGACAAGGTAAAGCATATCCGACCGCCACCTTCATGGATATGTTCTTCAATTTCTGATAGAGCTCACAAGATATTGAATCCTTGATTCCATCCACGGGGTAGCCGGGACCGCCATCTATCATCCGCCGTGCATCGTCAGCCGGGACCTCCGAGTCACCCACGCTGCTTTTCCGCTGAGATGGACCGGTGGTAATATCGAGTACATGATCTTGCGGGCGCACTACTCCTCTAAGTTTGTCAATCTGCTGCTGCTGGTGGTTAATTCTGGCAAGCAACTGGTTGAACTTGTCTCCCTCCTCCTCCTGCTATCGCTGCTTTGCTCTCGCTTGGCTTCTGTAAGTTTCTACGTCTTTGGCAAACCCAAGCCACCACGGATACTTAGGGCCAAAGCCTCGTGTTCGTCCTCCTTTTTCGTCATTCCCGAGGACCAGTGTCAGCAAGTCTTTCTCTCTATCGGGATGGAAATTTAACTTCCCCTCTTTAATTTCTTTCACCACTTTAAGCCAATTTTCCCTGGGTATCCTAATCCCGTCACTGCAAATAAGGTCCCCTGTTGTTTCGTCGTATGAACCCCCATGCGCAAGGAACCAATTTCTTGCCCTCAATTCCCATTCTTCGCGCATCCATTCTGGTTGGATCTCTTTAGCAAGCAGCTCTTGCTCTTTTTTATCCCACTTTGGCATGGCAGTCTCGTAGCCCCGTGGCCCCAATTTATGGTGATATTTCTTCTTGTCAGCATTTTTCTTGTTCCTTACTGACATCACCTTGGCATCTTGTGACTCCTTGTACTCCTTAAATGCGTTCCAGTGATTTGCCTGCTTCGCTAGATAGCCTTCGAATACTGGAGCAGTCTTTTTCTTCAGATATTCTTGCCATAATCTTTTCTTCCACACCCGGAATAGTTCGGCCATCTTCGTAAGAGTCCACTTCATGAATTTCTTCCTCAATTTTGCAGTGTCGGCAGGATCCTCAAATTCTGGCAGGGTGAAATGTGCCATGAGGTCATTCCAAAGACCCTCTTTGTACCTTTCGGCGACATACTCACTATCGTTCGCCCCTTTGCGCTTATTCCAGTCTCGAACGGTGATCGGGACATGATCCCTAACCAGAACTCCGCATTGTTTTCTAAATACATCGGCAGCCTTCTTGGGTTCCTTCGGTTCGCCCGTAGGGGATATGACCTCAAATGTATAATGCGTAGATGGGGCCAACTTTTTGGTCGGGCCTCGTTTGGAAGATTTGCTCGATGTGGAGGCCTAAGAGAAGAAACATTCGTCAATTTATATATACAACTCAAGTAATGCATCTACTGATCGCCGAACTTCATATATACAACTCAAGTAATGCATCTACTGATCGCCGAACTTCATATACCTCGCCGGACTTCGTTAAGGGTCCACCGGCTTCTCCATCATCGGAGCTATCGCCTTCTCCATCATCGGAGCCGTCGGCTTCATCCTCACTTCGGTCGACCTCCATTCCATCCCGGAGGGGTTCAGATACGACGACGGAGATTCGGCTGGATCAGCACCTGGGGCGTCGTGGATTATATTCTCGAGAATTTCTTCCTGTGTTAGGTCTCTGCGGATTGGACTAGGTGGATCCATAGTTTCTGCAAAATGCACACAATATTATTTCAAAATGCATAATATTATCTATATCTCTATCTTAAGGTTAGCATACACAAACACTAATTTTGCATTATTCACAATTAGTACTAAATTGCATCTATAAAATTTGCATCTATAAAATTTCATCTATAAAATTGCATCTATAAAATTGCATCTTAAATTTGCATCTTAAATTTGCGTCTATAAAATTGCATCTTAAATTTGCATCTCAAAATTGCTACACAAAAATTGCTAAATTTTCTAACTTTTGCTAACTTATGAAATTTGCTAATTGCATCTTAAATTTGCATCTATAAAATTTCATCTTAAATTTGCATCTCAAAATTGGTACACAAAAATTGCTAAATTTTCTAACTTTTGCTAACTTATGAAATTTGCTAATTGCATCTTAAAGTTGCGTCTATAAAATTGCATCTTAAATTTGCATCTCAAAATTGCTACACAAAAATTGCTAAATTTTCTAACTTTTGCTAACTTATGAAATTTGCTAATTGCATCTTAAATATGCGTCTATAAAATTGCATCTTAAATTTGCATCTCGAAATTGCTACACAAAAATTGCTAAATTTTCTAACTTTTGCTAAATTATGAAATTTGCTAACACTAGCATTACACAAGAATGTTGCAAAACTAACATCTTTCCAAAACAAACATACACAAAACTAACATTTTTACTAACACTAACAATTTCCTAATAACATTTACTAAATTTCCTAATAACACTAACAATGTCACTAATAAAAAAATCACTATAATCTTCCCAAAATTTCGTAATAACATTTACTAAATTTCCTAATAACACTAACAATGTCACTAATTAAAAAAATCACTATAATCTCCTCCACGCCGTGGCTGTGGCCGTGGCCTCCACCACGCGCCACCACCGTGGCGCCCGTGGCCGCCACCACGCGCCACCACGGGGGAGAGCGAGCGAGGAGGGGGCAGAGCTCCAACCTCTGGTGGCGGCGGCACGGCAGCGCGAGGCAGGGGAGGGGCGGGCGACGCGGCGATGGCGGTGTCGCAGACGGCGTGCGGCAGGGGGCAGCACCTCGGGGCGGCGGCTCCTCCGCTCGACGGCGTGCGGAGCGGCAGATCGACGGCGGCGGAGCGGAGCAGTGGATTTTGGTAGCCTGACGACGTCCCTCTGCTTCTCTGCCCTTCGTCTTCGATGAAAAAATGGCTAAGGATCCAACCGTGCCTTAAGTAGTGGAGGGACCTTTAGTCGCGGCCCGTGGTTCAAACCGCGACTAAAGGGGGTCTTTAGTCCCGGTTTGAACCACGGGCCGTGACTAAAGGGGTGGGAGGGCTTTTCGTGTTCCCGCGCGCTACCCACACCTTTAGTCGCGGCCGTTGGTTCAAGCCGGGACTAAAGGCCCAAAAATTGCGCGCGCAACTCAATTTTTTTTAACAGAACAAGGATCTTTTTAAAACATTTAAACATTTGAATTGAGCAGTTTTTGCATATTTTTGAATCTGACAAAACTTTCAACATGAAAAGTGTTTGAATTTGAATATCTAATTCAAAACCATTTTCTGTTTTATAAAATAATTATTCTAACTATTCAAATTATTAACCATTTTGCCAGTTTGAATTAAAAAATGCATTAACTTTTATCTTTTGCATAACTAAATCAAAACCAGATTACTTATTTAGATGCTAAAGATCATTAGTTGGAAATGCAGAGATAAAGAATACATTTTACATGATCGTCGTTGTAGCTAGACCAGTAGTAGGGAATGACAACAATTTTGGGTTCATAGACGAACCATTCGGATTCCCTGCATACGTCTGACGGTGCATTTGATATGCGGGCACTCACGAGCCACCGTCGGGCTGTATGCAGGGGAAACCGTATGTTTTGTTTTATCACTTGGAAATGCTAAAGATCTTGGAGAATGCAGAAATTGTGTTGGTAAAACTGCAGCTGATTGAAGCTTCTTACACATGCTCCTTACATAAAGGTTTAATACATTCCATGGAATGCATTACATAAAAGGTTTAATATATTATTACACATCATCAACATCCCTATCTATTGTTTCTGTTTTCTTCTGAGCCGTAGCCATGGAGAATCTTCATCATTTAACAGGATGCTTGGGTCAGTTTTCACTGTGAAGGGCGGAATTTCATGAAACTTATTATAATCTTCTGACATGTCTGTCTTGTCATCCACTCCCATGATGTTTCTTTTCCCTGAAAGAACTATGTGGCGCTTTGGCTCATCGGACGATGTATTCTTTTGCTTATCTTTTCTTTTTTTCGGTTTGGTAGACATGTCCTTCACATAGAAAACCTGAGCCACATTATTGGCTAGGACGAATGGTTCGGTGTGGTACCCAAGATTCTTGAGATCCACTGTTGTCATTCCGTACTGCGGGTCTACCTTTACCCCGCTAGCTGTCAGGTTGACTCATTTGCACCGAAATAAAGGGAACTTAAAAGTAGATCCATAGTCAAGTTCCCATATCTCATCTATGTACCCATAATATGTGTCCTTCTGCCCATTGTCGTCTGTTGCATCAAAGCGGACACCACTGTTTTGGTTGGTGCTCTTTTTATCTTGGGCCTTCGTGTAAAATGTATTCCCATTTATCTCGTACCCTTGGAAAGTACATATAGTCGAAGATGGTGACCTGGCCAACAAGTACAGCTGATCTCCAACAATGGTGTTATTCATGAGATGTGTCTGCAACCAACTGCCGAAAGTCTTCTCGTGTTCCCCTTTAATCTAGGAGTCAGCCTTCCCCGGGTTTTCGGAGCGTAGAATATTCTTGTGTCTCTCGATATACGAAGCCACCACGGTGGAATTGTGTAGAGTGCTTGAGTGAAAGAATGCCCGTCCCTACATACTGTTGCTTTCCTTCCTAGTGTGCCTTTTCCAGTCAGCCTCCCCTCATACTGAGATTCAGGAACACCAATCGGATTAAGGTCAGGAAGAATGTAACACCCCGGCCACCCCGGGCCGGGCCTGTCACCCCTGGCAGCTCGCTAGGATCTCCAGACTGGCCCCACAGATCAACACTAGTCTTTTCTGCGCACTTTGTCCTCACTCGTGCGCACCTGGGAACCAGTTCCCGGTCGGTCACCCATCCTTGGAGTGCTCCGGGCCAAGCACGCTTAACCTCGAAGTTCTTTCCAGATGAGCTTCCAGAAAAGAAGTTGCAACTTATTGATATGAGTATTCTTTCAATCCTATTAAGCCCTGAGCCAGGATCTCACATCCTTCCCCCCTTAGAAGACCGACGCCCTCGTCGGTCAGCCCCCAGTCCAGGAACTTCCCCTCTTGGTACATGTCTATGCGTCCAGTGCCGGCACATGCTCCACATGTCCGCGCCCCTGACCCGCACACGCCCGTGTTGCCGCGAAGGTCGGCTCTGATACCAAATTGTAACACCCCGGCCACCCCCGGGCCAGGCCTGTCACCCTGGCAGCTCGCTAGGATCTCCAGACTGGCCCCACAGATCAACACTAGTCTTTTCTGCGCACTTTGTCCTCACTCGTGCGCACCTGGGAACCAGTTCCCGGTCGGTCACCCATCCTTGGAGTGCTCTGGGCCAAGCACGCTTAACCTCGAAGTTCTTTCCAGATGAGCTTCCGGAAAAGAAGTTGCAACTTATTGATATGAGTATTCTTTCAATCCTATTAAGCCCTGAGCCAGGATCTCACAAAGAAAGTCAACACAAAACTCAATGACCTCCTCTGTTCCATATCCCTTGGAGATGCTTCCTTCTGGCCTAGCACGGTTACGAACATATTTGTTTAAGACTCCCATGAACCTCTCGAAGGGCAACATATTGTGTAGAAACACAGGACCGAGAATTCTAATCTCTTCGACTAGGTGAACTAGGAGGTGCGTCATAATATTAAAGAAGGATGGCGGGAACAACAACTCGAAGCTGACCAGACATTGGACCACATCAATTTGTAACCCTGATAGACTTTCTCGAACGATTACCTTCTGAGAAATTGCATTGAGGAATGCACATACCTTCACAATGGCCAGTCGAACATTTTCTGCTAGAATTCCCCTCAATGCAACTGGAAGCAATTGCGTCATAAGCACATGGCAGTCATGAGACTTTAGGTTTTGGAATTTTTTCTCTTTCGTATTTACTATTCCCTTTATATTCGACGAGAAGCCAGACGGGACCTTGATACTGAAAAGGACTTCAAAAAAGATTTCCTTCTCTTCCTTGGTAAGAGCGTAGCTGGCAGGCCCTTGAAACTGCCCTGGATGCATGTCGTCTCGTCCTTTATGATGTTCCTGGTCCTCTCGTGCTTCCGGTGTATGTTTTGACTTTCCATACAAGCCCAGGAAGCCAAGAATATTCACGCAAAGATTCTTCGTCAGGTGCATCAGTCGATTGCGGAGCGGACCTCACGGACTTCCGAATAGGGTAGCTCCCAAAATATAAATTTCTTCTTCCACATGGGTGCGCGCTTATCAGCGCCATTCAGAACAGGTTGGCTGCCAGGACCCTTTCCAAAGATTACTTTTAAATCCTTGACCATACCAAATACTTCAGCACCAGTACGGGTGACAGGCTTCGTCCGGGTTTCTGCCTTGCCATTGAAATGCTTGCCTTTTTGCCTTAACGGATGCTTGTGCGGAAGAAAACGACGATTGTACGGGTACACATTCTTCCTACATTTGTCCAGATATATACTTTCTGTCTGATCCAAACAGTGCGTGCATGCATTGTATCCCTTGTTCGTCTGTCCTGAAATGTTACTAAGAGCAGGCCAATCATTGATGGTTATGAAAAGCAACGCTCGTAGGTCAAATGTCTCCTGTTTGTGCTCATCCCACACACTTACACCTGGTTTGGCCCATAACTGCAAAAGTTCATCGACTAATGGCCTTAGGTGCACATCAATGTCGTTGCCGGGTTGCTTCGGGCCTTGGATGAGCACTGGCATCATAATGAACTTCCGCTTCATGCACAACCAAGGAGGAAGGTTGTAGATACATAGTCACGGGCCAGGTGCTATGACTGCAGCTCTGCTCCCCAAAAGGATTCATGCCATCTGTACTTAGACCAAACCATAAGTTCCTTGCGTCACCTGCAAAGTCCCTGTCGGGGGTTACCCCCGGGTAGGCTAAAGATGAGGTAAAGACATGTAAGGTTAAGGCTGTAAGCCGTCCGAGGTAGCAATTAAGCAAAGACGCAGGAGGCATCATCCGACGTAAGGTGTACGTCGGGGGAATCATCCGAGGTATGGCCTCCGAGGTATGAACCTTGGGGCAGTCAGCTAGTTACCACAAGAACAAGGTGTTATCTACCGAGGTGTAGGATCCGGAGTATCCCGAGCCAAGATGAAGCGTGGCCCGACGTATAAGTGACCGGCCAGCCGAGGTTAGCAGCAAGTATCGAGGCATGTCAGAGGAGTCACGGGCGCCGCGGAGCCCGTAGCCCCAAACGTCAGAGGACGGCGAGGTCCGTCCACGGGTTTCCCGGAAGCTCGGGGGCCTAGGAGCTGACTCGGCTATTTCGGGAAAGGTCTACAGGCTAGACCTCGGCAGGCTACTGAAGTATGACCGGAAGAGGAAAGCTAGGCCTGGCTGGCCTGACAGTCCGGCCGTTGAGCTGGCAGGAGGCAGAGGCTTGTCTTCTACCTTTTGGCCATGCCATTGTCAGTTGTAGGCAGGGGTAAAAATGTACTTCGGCCTGTGTATATATGCGGCATCTCTACCTCCAGGAGGGGACGGCAAAACCCTAGCTCATTTCCCCTTCATAGTTTCATCTTCCATCTAGAGCTCTCACTTGGAGCATCATACAGCTCGAGGAGCACCTTGTACTGAGAACACACTGATATATTGAGAGAGGAAGGCAGGAGTAGGGGTTTTACTTCCTCACGAAGGCCCCGAACCTGGGTACATCGTGGTGTCTTTTGTGTTCTTGGCTTTCTTGGTTCTTGTTCATGTTCTTGTGGTTTCTTGCATGTTCTTGCTTGTGCACGTCTTGAGTGCATAAACCCTCCCCGGATTCCCCCAACGACCATTCGGCCCCAACTAAGCCATACCCATGGCATCTGCCGTGATCCCACCACGACAGTTGGCGCCCACCGTGGGGCAGATTGAGGCGTTGGGTGGAGTTTCCATCCGGACGGGCTCCTCTGAGTGTGTTCTTTCTGGCCTTGTTGCCAAGATCGGCGAGTTCGCCTTTGTGAGTGACAATGCGGGGTGCTTCGCCGGCAAGCCTTTCCCCACCGATGGCTTCCTCATGATGCTCGGCAGCTTCCCCACATACGTTGCTGTCGAGGTGGTTCGCGAGTACCCGGAGCAGGTGCTCGTGGACGACGAAACTCCTCTCCTGGCGGCTTTGGGCCAACGTGTTACTCGCCCTCCGAGGTGTGTGGAGGTGATGGTGGCTGGTACCAGCCTGCAGCTAGCAAGGCAGATGCTGGCAAGGTCGCGCTAGCCGAGGTGGAGGCGACGCCAACCGCGCTGCCTGAGAAATCAGGTCGGGCGGCGAAGTTTCCGTACGAGAAACCTAGTCAGAATGAGCAGTTGGGCATGCCAAGGGAAGAAGTTCCCTTAGAAGCTATCGTTGATAGGTTAGCTCGGCCACTCGCAGTAGAGGCAAGTGTGGAGCATACGGTGGCCGGGTTAGAGGCAGAGCGCCAGAGAGTGCTGAGAGAAGCTCGGTTGCTGGCCGAGGCTAAGCAGCAGTTCGATATGGAGCAGAAGGAGTACAATGCTGCACATGGTATAGAGGATGGTTTTACTCCGGTTGTGCGGCGTAAGAAAGCTGCTCTGCTCAACCGAGGCAAGGACCTCTATGAGGAGATGGCTAGGGCTGCAGTCTCGGGCTCGAGTAAGGCAACAAGTAGCAGGTCGGCTACTGGTAGGCCGGTGTATAGTTCACCAGCTAAGAACCTTAGAGCAGCCGAAGCAGTAAGGGCCGGGCTATCGGAGTTGACCGGAGATGCATGGCGTGAGCAGCAGAAGCGGCTCAATGAGTTAGTGCATGTGGCCAGCAAGCAAAATGAAGCCCTCCGCAAGGCCGGGCTTGGCGGTTCGCAGGCGGTCCATTCGATTAGGCCAGTTAGCCAGGGGTCCAAGGGGCAAGCCTCGTCTCCACACGTCGGAGGAGCCGATCGTGCCCGGAGTGTCACTTCAGGTCGGAACAAGGAGATGCAGCTGCAAGTGTACGATCCGGTGTTAGCTGGGAAGCAAAAGGTCGGCAACGCTAGCCGAGCCAATGGAGACCCCGGCCCAGGTGATGCAAGCCGAGCTAAGGCCGTTCAGCTCAGGGAAATCAGAACGGTGGGCAAGCAGCGTCGGCTGGCCGAGGTAAACCACCTCAGCCCCCGAGGCATCAGCAGCAACCCCGGCCGCAGGAGCAGTATCAGCAAGAGCCGGAGTATGTTCCGCAGCCGAAGAACGTCGGTCGAGGTGGCGACCGATATGATGATGGAAATTCAGCCATGGAGCGGGCTGGATTCTATAGAGTGGATGGTGCATTGGGAGAGCGTATCGGAGCTCGGACGTTGCCTACAGGTGATGCGCGCTACAAGCTAGATCGGATTTACATGTCCGAGAGTTGGAGAGGAAGGCCCTCCTGGTCCGGCGTGTTTTGGACCTCGGATCATGAAGGAACCACCTCCACCAGTGTCTCAGTTTCAGTTGGGTCGGAGTACCAGGCCGTACAATGGGAGCACCAAGCCGCAAGATTGGCTAGCTGATTATGTTTCAGCAGTATACATTGCGGGGGGCAATCGCCGATGGGCGGTCCGGTATCTCCCGCACATGTTGGAAGGTCCTGCTCGGATCTGGCTGAACAATCTGCCGGAGAATAGCATCGATTGCTGGCTGGATTTAGAGGAGGCATTCAATAGCAACTTCGCCAGCACTTACAGGAGGCCAAACCGACCTCAGCTTTTGCAGGCGTGCAAGCAGGAGGACAATGAGACTGACCGAGAATTCTTGACTCGGTGGAGCAATGTTCGGAACTCCTGTGAGGGAGTTATCGAAGCACAGGCTATAGCGTGGTTTGCTGATGGATGTCGGTATGGTAGCATGTTGTGGCAGAGGCTCCAGAGAGATATGCCAAAGACTCTGGCCGAGACGATTCGGATAGCTGATTCCTATGCCCTTGGCGATCCGATGCAGCCTCTGCTGGATGGGAATGCCCGGAACAGGAGGAATCCGATGAACAACCGCAACAACGGACCGAGGTTTGATAACCGTCAAGAGTTCGGGCAGAAGAGGAGAGAACCAGATTTCCAAGTCAATGCTGTAAACCCAAGTCAGTCCGGACCTGGAGGCGCCCAGAAACCGAAGACTGAGGGTCAGGCGTGGACTCCGAACCAGAACCAGAATCAGGGAGGTGGTGCGAAGCAGTGGCAGGAGGCCGGACCACCTGTGACTTACGAGTCATTGGTGAATGGACCATGTATCTATCATGGCAGGAATGGCAAAACACCCAACCATACCACTCTGCAGTGTAGTTTTCATCACCGAACCGCTGCAGAAGGGGCGAAAGCTGGGGCAAACCGGAGTGGGCCACCGAACCAATGGCGTAGACCTCAATATCCGAACGCGCAGCAGCAGCATAAGCCGACCATAGCGGCGCAGAATCAGAGCTTAACCGGAGCAAATTCAACCCCGGTGCATGCGGCCCAAAACCAGAAGATGGTGCAGGCGAAACCGGTGAATGCAGTGAGTGCCCAGGGCAACAACAACAACGGTGGTGCCGGCCAAAGCCAAACGTGGTCCTTTGAGAATCAGAGGTATGAGAACCCCGGTAATGATTATAGGGAAGTACATCAGAGCTACGTGGTGTTTGTGACTGAGTCAACTGATAAGAAGAGTATGCTGAGGCGTGCCAAGGAGGTGAATGCAGTAACTCCGGCGGTGGTGAAATACATGAACTGGTCCGAGCAAGAGATCACTTGGAGCAGGCAAGATACACCTCGGATCATGCCGAGCCCTGGAAACTATGCACTGGTGGTGGATCCGACGTTTTGTGGGCCGACCAACAATGTGAGATTCACCCGAGTCTTGGTGGACAATGGGAGTGCCATAAATATCATGTACCGAGACACAATGGTCAAGCTGGGATACTCACCGAACCAGTTGCAGCCTAGCAGCTGTACATTTCACGGTATTGTGCCCGGGGTCTCTTGTGCACCTATGGGAAAGATTTGGGTCGACGTGGGTTTTGGTACCCGAGATAACAGCCGAGTTGAAAGTCTTGAGTTCGAGGTTGTGGACTTGCAGAGCCCTTACCATGCCTTGCTGGGAAGGCCAGCCTTGGCCAAGTTCATGATCTCCACTCATGTGGCTACCTAAAGATGAAAATGCCGGGGCCCAAGGGAATAATAACCATTTCTGGTGACTACAAGAAGGCTATGCAATGTGCCTCGGCGGGATCCAGTTTAGCCGAGTCCTTGGTGATCGCGGCGGAGAAGAAGCAACTTCAGAAGGTGGTGGCAATGGCGCAGTCTACTCAGCTCGGCATGTCCGGACTAATTACTCCGGACATGAGCGCTTCATTCGAGGTGCCCAAGGAGACCAAGAAAATCCCGCTGGACTCGGAGAACCCGGAGCGTTTCGCCATCATTGGTACTGGCATGGACGAGAAATAGGAAAGCGCGCTCTGTCACTTCCTCCGTGAGAATCGGGACATTTTTGCATGGTCGGCTAAAGACCTGCCAGGTGTTCCGAGGGAGTTGGCAGAGCACTCTTTGTTTGTTCGGCCAGAGGTGAAACCAGTGCGTCAACCGACGCGGCGGCTCTCAGATGACCGAAGAAAGGTGGTACTCGAAGAACTGGCGAAGTTACTGGCTGCAGGCTTCATCATGGAAGTGCTGCATCCGGACTGGATATCTAATCCAGTCCTCGTGGAGAAAAAGAAGGACGAACCGGCGGTAGTCAAGGTGTGGCGCATGTGCATTGACTTCACCAACCTGAACAAGGCGTGCCCGAAGGATCCCTTTCCTTTACCTCGGATTGATCAAGTGATCGATTCTACGGCTGGATGTGAGCTGTTGTCTTTTATTGATGCATATTCTGGTTTTCACCAGATCCCACTGAACACTGATGATCAAATAAAGACTGCCTTTATTACCCCGTACGGGGCGTATTGCTATCGTGTCATGTGTTTCGGTTTGAGAAATGCCGGGGCAACTTATCAAAGGTGTATGCAGAAGTGCTTACATTCTCAAATGGGCAAGAATGTGCAAGTGTATGTCGATGACATTGTTATCAAAACTAAAAAGAAGCATACTCTCATCGAAGACCTCGAAGAGACATTTGCAAATTTAAGAAAGTATCGGTTGAAACTTAACCCGGACAAGTGCACCTTTGGTGTCCCGGCTGGAAAATTGCTCGGTTTCCTCGTATCGAGCCGAGGTATAGAAGTTAACCCGGCTAAGATCCGAGCTATCGAAAGAATGAAGTTGCCGAACTGTTTAAAAGATGTGCAGAAGTTCACGGGATGCCTTGCATCTTTAAGTCGGTTTGTAAGTCGGCTAGGAGAAAAAGCCTTACCATTGTATCAACTTATGAAGAAAAGTACCAGTTTCACTTGGACCCCGCAGGCGGACGCGGCGTTCAATGAGCTGAAGAAGATGTTGTCCACTGCTCCGGTGTTGGCATCCCCTTTGCAGAATGAACCGATGTTGATATACATTGCGGCTACAAACCGGGTCGTAAGTGTTGCAGTGGTGGTGGAGCGAGACGAAGGAGGCAAATCGGTGCAGAGACCAATCTACTACCTGAGCGAGGTGATATCCACGTCGAAGCAAAACTACCCCCACTACCAGAAGATGACGTACGGAGTATACCTGGCGGTTAAGAAACTGAAGCATTACTTCCAAGAGCATCCCATGACGGTGGTATGTGATGCTCCAATCTCGGAGATCATCGGATGCAAGGACGCAACTGGGCGAGTTGCCAAATGGGCGATCGAGGTATCTCCATACACTCCGCATTATGAAAGGCGAGATGCAATCAAGTCGCAGGCGCTGCCGGACTTTTTATGCGATTGGGCCGAGATGCAATATGAGCCGCCCTTGCCGGACTATAATTATTGGAAGATGCACTTTGATGGGTCCAAGACCAAGGTCGGATTAGGTGCCGGCGTAGTCCTAACCTCGCCGAAGCAAGACCAGTTGAAGTATGTGCTGCAAATCCATTTCTCGGCGTCGAACAACGTGGCGGAGTATGAGGCCCTGATCCATGGGCTCAAGGTGGCAAAGGAGATAGGTGTCCGGCGTATAGAATGCTTCGGCGATTCAGCTTTGGTGGTGCATCAATCCACCGGCACTTGGGATGCATTGGATGCGAACATGGAGTTGTATCGGTTTCATGTGCAAAAGGTGTCTGGGTTCTTCGAAGGATGTGAGTACAAGCACATACCTCGGGGGAGAATGAAGCCGCCGACGTATTGTCCAAGCTCGGTTCATCCAAAGAACCGGTGCCACCGGGGATAGCGCTGAACCATTTGAGAACTCCTTCAATCAAGCCCTCGCCTGACTCCGAGTCAATTTTCTTACCGCCAAGTTCGGAGTCTGAGCCTATTCCTATGGAGGTAGACGTCGGATGCGTTTGGCCGGACTCGGGGACTGCTTCGCAGTATCCGAGGACTGATGGAGCTTTTCCTATGGAGATAGATGATGGGAACTTCGGGTCTGACCCGGGGACTTCGCACCAACACTCGGGGACTGGCCGAGCAATGGTGGAGGAAATCATGAAGGAGATCATGGCGACCGAACCAATGGAGATAGATGAGAGGCTTTTTCCTCTGCATCCAGTGCCGGAATGGGCGGAGCAGATCATGAACTTCATAGCCGATGGAAGTTTGCCAAGTGATACAACCGAGGCAAGGAGAATCCAGAGGAGAGCTAAGGGATACACCATCATCAACAAGGAGCTATACAAGAGAAGTGTGACCGAGGTGTTGCAGAGGTGTGTCGAACCAGCTGAAGGCAAGGAGATGCTTTTAGAAATCCACCAAGGAGAATGTGGACATCATTGCAGCACAAGAGCTCTGGTGGCCAAGGTGTTCCGGCACGGGTTCTATTGGCCCACCGCCAATGCCGATGCAGAAGATATAGTTCGGAAATGTGAAGGGTGCCAAAGGTTCGCCAAGCAGCAGCACATGCCAGCTTCGGCGCTCAAGACCATTCCTATCACGTGGCCCTTTGCAGTTTGGTGTCTGGACATGGTGGGAGAATTCAAGCCAGCCCGAGGCAATATGACTCACATACTGGTGATGGTGGACAAATTCACTAAGTGGATCGAGGTGAAGCCAATCCGAAAAGTGGATGGTCATACGGCGGTGACCTTTTTGAAGGAAATAATCCTGAGATATGGATATCCTCATAGTATCATTACAGACAACGGCACGAACTTTGCTGTCGGAGAGTTTGCTCGGTTCTGCATGAGTAAGGGAATTCGACTTGATGTAGCCTCGGTGGCTCACCCACAGGCTAATGGGCAAGTAGAGAGGTCAAATGCATTGGTATTGGCCGGAATCAAAGCTCGGTTGGTAGAACCACTGTTGAAAACACCGGGGTGTTGGATCGATGAGATACCAGCAGTTCTGTGGGGTCTAAGGACCACACCGAACAGATCAACTGGCTATACGCCATTTTTCATGGTCTATGGGGCCGAGGCAATGCTGCCAACCGACATTGAATATGATGCGCCCAGAGTGGCAATGTACACAGAAGCCGAGGCTAAAGAAGCTCGGGAAGATGCTGTAGATTGCTCGAGGAAGCAAGAGAATTGGCCTTATCTCGGTCAGCAATATATCAGCAGGGTCTCCGACGCTATCAAAGCGGCATGTAAAACCCCGAAAGTTTAATGAAGGAGATCTAGTGCTGAGGCTTGTTCAGCGCAGCAAAGGTCGGCACAAGTTGTCACCTCCATGGGAGGGACCATACATTGTGAGCCGAGCTTGCACAATGATTCGTACTATCTTATAGATGCACAGGAGCCAAGGGGAGATGGGCTGGACAGACCCGATTTGGAGCTTCAGCGTCCATGGAATGTAGCTCTACTCCGACCCTTCTACTGTTGAAGGAAGTAATGTATGTACCTCGGCTGATCTTTAAATAAAAACTTCGGCACCTCGAGAGTGAGCTCGGGGACTGCCTCGCTCTTATGATTGCATGTTTCTTTTTGTTTGTACTCTTTCTTCGTTCGTATGCCGAACTATTTTGAACCTCGTCTCAAACTTCAAGTACTGTATGCTATGTAACTAATCTTGTGACTCGACTGACGAACGCCAGCATGGCAGTCAAGAGCAAAGACGAAAGAACATGGGAAACATGAAAATGAACTCGGGGACTCGGTCCAAAAAGACAGTTCGGCATATGTCGTTTACTAACCCCTGTTTTTACTTCTTTTTTATGTCGGATGACTTTGAAACATACCTCGGAATTTACCAAGTACTGTATGCTATGAACAACAATCTTGTGACTCGACTGTCGAACGCCAGAATGGCAGACAAGAGCAAAGAATGCCAAATATAGTAAACACGAAAGTAAACTCGAGCAATCATTCAAAAGGATTCGACATAAAGCTTAGAAAAGCATGGTTCGAATGAGCATATAGTAATAGAGGTAGCAAAGGAACTACTTAAGTTTGATTACATCTGCGTCCCGGCATACCGGGGATTTAATGAAGTTTTTTGGCCAAGCATAAGTTCAGGTCGAGGCATCAGGAATTACGTCGGCAGCAGCCGATGCAGCAGGGATTTCGTCCGGAGCCGAGGTAGCCTGGGAAGTGCTGGCAACGTCGGCAGTAACCTCGGCACCAGGTTGTGGAGAAGCCTCGGTTTCTGCTTCGCGGGTTTCACCGCCGTCACCTTGCTCGGCCTCGACGTCGGATTCTGTTTCGTATTCCTCGTCTTCTGGCTCGTAATCCTCGGCGTCGGAGTAGGTGTCTCCTTCGCTCAAGTTCTTGTGTTGGCATATCCAGCAAGAAGGGCCATCTTTTCGCGGCGCGATGAGATTGGGTCGGGACCAGGGCGAGCCTCGCGAGAGTGTCATCTTTCGAGGTCGATCTTCTCGCACCAAGTCATGATGAATTTGAGAGCGGCATCAGCTCCAGCGCGAGCTGAAGATGAACGCCACTCTCGCAGTCTTTTTCGGTTCACGAAGCTTGGCGGCGAGCTCGGGCGTAGATTTGGGAGCGTCGGCAAGAGGCCATAAGGCTCGGAAAGCAGACAGACCTGCATCAAGAAGTTCGACCCAATGGTTTTCAAGGGATGGATCCGAGCCTTGATGGCCACGATGTGGTCCTCAACGGTCCAGACGGGGTTCGTCTCGTTACGCCTCTCCCTGTGCCGAGCAGTGATATGCGGGCCGAGACTTGGGTGTAGGTGAAATGCTCTGCAGAAGGATAGCATGTTAATAATGAAAGAAATAGTTCGGCAAAGAGCCAGTATGTTGAGGACAAAGCAAGCTAAGGGGGGCAAGAAGCTTACCGTCCATCTCGCGGTTGATAGTTTGCAGCGTCGGGAGCTGGTTAACCGAAGCTTGAAGGCTTCATAAGCCTCGGTGGCCGAGGTGGCGCGGGCTCGGCTAACTGGAGCGCTTCTCTGATCCTTGGCGGCATCCTCCCGAAGTTTCTTCTCTGTTTCGACAACACTGGCCTTTTCCGCCTGCAGCTGCTCTTTTTCAGACGTCCGCAGCTCAGTGATGCGCTTGAGCTCCTTTACCAGACGAGCTACTTCGGCTTTCTCTTGTTGTAGCTTCTCGTCCAAAGAGTTCTTTTCTGCAAGGACGGCCTTGTGCTCGTCGTGGAGTTTCTTGTGGTCAAACAAGAGGGTATGAAAGATATCCGTGCGGACGTTCATAGTATTCTGCAAGGAAGAAAAACATAGCTCGGTTAGAAAGGCTATACCTCGACAAGAGTCTCGGGGACTCGGAGTCAAATCATTGGGAAAATGTTGCCGGGGTATGCCTCGACAGGAGTCTCGGGGACTCGTACCCGAGGTGCATGCTAAAGTAAGATAAAATGGTTTGGATACGTCGGATGAAAATGGAAAGTTGAGATTCAAGCCAAACAATTTTAACTCCGGCGGAGCGTCAATAGTTTACCTCGAATCTCGGGGACTGGGAATGGTGGATATTAGATGAGATACTGCATGAAAGTAAAGAGAATAGGACTTACGTCGATGTTTTGAGCAGCACGCAGGGCAGCAGTTTGTAGATCATATACGCTTCGGCCGCAGGCGCTGTTTCCCGCAGGATGCTCAGCCACCGGAGCAGCTAGGGAGGCCGAGGAGACCTCGTCTGCAGAATTCCAGTCTGCATTGTAGTGTTCCAAGGAGCCGAGGCTCTGGTCACTGTCAGTGCGCAGAGGAGGAAATCCCCACGGTCCGCCCTGCTCGATGCCCCTAACCGAGGCCTCCAAGGCCAAAGCAGCCTCGGAGCTTGAAGCAGGCCGGTTATCCAATATAAGAGATGCCCTCCGAGCATATTCTTCGGCCGGAGGGGCAGTCTCATCAACGGGTGCGGCGAATGGAGGAATTCGGCGTGTCACCGGGGGAGGAGACCTCGGTTGCATCCTTGAAGGAGAAGAGATAGTCAGGGTGCCAGACCCAGATGTTGGTTTGGGGGTGACCTTAGACTTCACCGTCTCTTTCTCTTTCTCCTTGCCCTTCTCCAACGGCAAGGTAGTCTGGCGAACTGGTTTTTGGGGCTGCTGCTTGGGCTGTTGCTTCTGCTGATGCTTCTGCTGTTGCTGCTGTTGGTTGCGGGCAGTCTGGCTGCGGGGGGAGAGTCGAGGCTCCGGCAAGGCGGTAGCCGGAGTTCTGGCGCGATTGGTCCCCGCATCCGTTTGAGGACGCGGAGAAGTCTGACCTCGGGTGGGGGCAGATTTCCCCAAGGCCGGGCCAGACCTCGGTGGAGGAGATCCGGGGCGAGAGTTCGTCGGGGTGGTCGTGGCTTCAGAGGCACCAACGGGTGCAGTCATGGAGGATACCTCCTGATCCACGTCTATGGGGCACTGCAACGAAAAGAAGATGGTCAAGTGTTAATACCGAGATAATATGTTTAAGCAACAAACATTGTTGGCTATAGAAGCAAAGCATTACCCATCCGAGGTAGGAAACCTCTTGCCCCCCGGGCATGAGGAGGAGTCCGGACTTCTTCAGCCGTCGTCTCTTGACCGGAGCCTCAGTGGGTCCGGAGGCTCCAGTGGCGGATGGTTCGGCGGCCGAAGTTGCGGCACCAGCGCGTTTCCGGCTGGTTGCTGGAGTAAAGTTCGGAAGGTGAGGAAGGCAGGAGATAGGTACCGCGTTTATTGGTTCCATGACGAGAAACCCCTCCTCGTCATCCGAAATCTCTTGAACTGAAGCTTGTGCTTGAGGCTTACCCGCGGTGGTGATGCGGGCCGAGGCAATGGGCATATAATCCTCGTCGTCAGGGTCCACGTTGGATGGTGGGTCCTCGACAGGGAGATCCTTGCCGAAGTGGTCCGCAGGATGGACTCCATCCTCGGCGGTCTGGCGGGCGAACAGCTGTATGGCAGACATATGAAAAGGAGTTAGGAAGAAAATTGTCAAGATGAACGTCGGTAGCAAGACCTCGGTGGTAAAGGAGTACGAAGAAAACGTCGGAATAGCGTACCTGTTTCGCTGGCTTGGTCCGGTAGTGGGGTTCCCTTCCCCATGTCCAAGCGTCAGGATCTTGGACTTGGTGATAGCTCGGACTCGCCGAGCTACCGCGGCGTTGTCCAGTGCAACGTGCGTATGGCGGGTGGGGTCATAAAGACCGCTCATGTGGCAGATCTTGTGAGACCTCGCCTGGAGAGGGGAGACCCTGCGCTTCACGAATGTGCAGGCCAGGTCGTCAGCCGTCAGGACTTTCCCGTCGTTTCCGGGGTCCTCCGGGTCCTGCCATTTCGCAATGTACCCATGGATGGACTTGAGTTCGCCGGTGTGAGGGGGAGTGTAGTCCCAGTTGAGCTGTTCTGTAGGAGGGCTGAGGTTAAACGCCGGCAGGTTGAGGAGGTCCTCTTCGCCGGAGTTCTTCACGTAAAACCACGTCCGGAGCCACTTGCGAACGGTGTCCGGAGTAGTGATACGTGGGAAGATGGAGTTTCGGCGAGGAGCTATGGTGGCAGCTCCGCAGGCGGTTAATTGCTTGGGCAGATCCTTGTTCTTTGGATCCGGGATCACTTGCCGCTTGAGTTGGAAGTAGCGAGAAAAGAGGTCTACCGTGGCTTTGAGGCCGAGGTATCCCTCAGAGAAGGAAACGATGCAGGAGAGAGTGGTGATGGCGTTGGCGGGGAGGTGATGAACCTGGAGTCCGAACTTGTCGAGGAAGCTCCGGAAGAAATCACTAACGGGCAGTCCGAAGCCGCGCTGGAAGTGCGCGACGAAGACCACCCGTTCCCCTTGCTTGACTTGAGGCTCGAGTTCGCCCTCTGGCAGGCGACACTCTACCCCGGCGGGAATCCGCCGAGTCGCCCTGAGCCACTGGATTTCGTCCGGAGTTACATCCGAACCTTCCCAGCCGGCTCGTTCTCCGACCTCCAGTTCGAGGTCTGGAACCTCGGTTTGTTCCGAAGTCTCAGGAGGAGACATCTCGGCAGAATCAATCTGCAGAGAATGCACAGAAGTTTAGCAAAGGAAAAAGTAAATCTGGAATCTAAGGCTATATCTGGCTAACTCAGGAGGAGTTGGACGGCTATCTAATGTACATAGAGGCACATATATGCTAGGCGAACGTCTGTCCGAGGTATGAAACTCATTTCTACCCAAAAAAGTATGCGAGTAAGATCTACCGGAGGAGGTAAATAGAATTTTATTCAAGAACATATGAAGAACCAAAGCGCGAAGAGGAAGAAACCTAGAGCAATGCCTAGGGTATCAAGAAAGGGAGTACATACCGTGAAAACGAGGTGCTGAAGGGCGGCGCCGGTGACGCGGTCGCAGCGGCGACGAAGGAGCTGCTCGTCGGCGGCGGCGGGAACGCGTTTCTTCTCAACGGAAGCGGCGCACTGGTTGCGATGGAGGCGAGACGGCGAGTGAATGAGGAAGAAGAGGGAAGCACTGCCCTGGGCCCGTATTTATAACCGCGGGCGGTAACTGCGCACTACCGCGCGGTTATCGGAGCGGCGAGTGGGATCGTTTGTGCACAATGGCCCACGTGGCACGAAGATAGCGGTGGGCGAGCAGGCCACAGGATCGGTTGCAGGAGGCAAACCGTCGTGCGGCGCGGTTACTGGAGCGCGAAGCGGCGCAAGCGGGAAACCTCCGCTGACGTGGGCCGCGTGGTGGAAAGCACTCGAGTGCTTTGACTATCGTGGACCAGGAAGTGACGGATGGGACACGTGAACAGTGTTCTCTGACCGAAGTCAGTAAGGATGCAGAAATCGAGGGGTTGACGTCCGAGATCTCGGCGGATACTTCGGAAAAGCAGTATGGCCCGAGGAACAGACCGATGGATTTCTCGGGTATTGGTTCGGTAACCTGCAAAACATTGTAGCGCATGTGGTTTCGGGTTGAACCTGATGCGGCCTTTCATCCGAGGCTGCGAGACCACATCAGCTTCGGGGACTACTGTCGGGGGGTTACCCCCGGGTAGGCTAAAGATGAGGTAAAGACATGTAAGGTTAAGGCTGTAAGCCGTCCGAGGTAGCAATTAAGCAAAGACGCAGGAGGCGTCATCCGACGTAAGGTGTACGTCGGGGGAATCATCCGAGGTATGGCCTCCGAGGTATGAACCTTGGGGCAGTCAGCTAGTTACCACAAGAACAAGGTGTTATCTACCGAGGTGTAGGATCCGGAGTATCCCGAGCCAAGATGAAGCGTGGCCTGACGTATAAGTGACCGGCCAGCCGAGGTTACAGCAAGTATCGAGGCATGTCAGAGGAGTCACGGGCGCCGCAGAGCCCGTAGCCCCAAACGTCAGAGGACGGCGAGGTCCGTCCACGGGTTTCCCGGAAGCTCGGGGGCCTAGGAGCTGACTCGGCTATTTCGGGAAAGGTCTACAGGCTAGACCTCGGCAGGCTACTGAAGTATGACCGGAAGAGGAAAGCTAGGCCTGGCTGGCCTGACAGTCCGGCCATTGAGCTGGCAGGAGGCAGAGGCTTGTCTTCTACCTTTTGGCCATGCCATTGTCAGTTGTAGGCAGGGGTAAAAATGTACTTCGGCCTGTGTATATATGCGGCATCTCTACCTCCAAGGAGGGGACGGCAAAAAACCCTAGCCCATTTCCCCCTTCATAGTTTCATCTTCCATCTAGAGCTCTCACTTGGGAGGCATCATACAGCTCGAGGAGCACCTTGTACTTGAGAACAACACTGATATATTGAGAGAGGAAGGCAGGAGTAGGGGTTTTACTTTCTCACGAAGGCCTCGAACCTGGGTGTATCGTGGTGTCATTTGTGTTCTTGGCTTTCTTGGTTCTTGTTCATGTTCTTGTGGTTTCTTGCGTGTTCTTGCTTGTGCACGTCTTGAGTGCATAAACCCTCCCCGGATTCCCCCAACGACCATTCGGCCCCAACTAAGCCATACCCATGGCATCTGCCGTGATCCCACCACGACAGTCCCCGAACTCTCTCTCGATTTTTCTCCACTGCCGACCATCAGCGGGGTGCCTCAACTTGTCGTCTTTCTTACGGTTTTCAATGTGCCATCGCAACAACTTGGCATGCTCTTTGTTTCTGAACAGACGTTTCAACCGTGGTATTATAGGAGCATACCACATCAACTTGGCAGGAACCCTCTTCCTGGGTGGCTCGCCCTCAGTATCACCAGGGTCATCTTTTCTGATCTTATACCGCAATGCAGTGCATACCGGGCATTTATCCATATTCTCGTACTTCTCACCGCGGTAGAGGATGCAGTCATTAGGGCATGCATGTATCTTCTGCACGTCTAATCCTAGAGGGCATACAAGCTTCTTTGCTTCGTACGTGCTGGCAGGCAATTCGTTCTTTCTTGGAAGCATCTTCTTCATTAGTACCAGCAACTTTTCAAATGACGAGTCAGTCACATCGGTCTCTGCCTTCCACTTCAGCAATTCCAGTGTGCTACCCAGCTTCTTCTGGCCATCTTCACAAGTTGGGTACAACAATTTGTTGTGGTCCTGTATAATCTGCTCGAACTACAACCTCTCCTTTTCTGTGTCGCAGCCTCGCCTTGCATCAGAAATGACCCGACCAAGATCATCAGCGGGCTCATCTGGTGCCCGTTCTTCACCCTCTTCTTCTTCATTGTCTTCCATTTCGGTATCAGCGTATTCAGGGAACATAGATCGGTAGTTGTCATCATCGTTCTCTTCTTCATCGCCGTCTTCCATCATAACCCCTCTTTCTCCGTGCTTGGTCCAAACATTATAGCCGGACATGAAACCGGACCGAAGCAGGTGGCTCTGAATGACTCTTGAGGAAGTGTGATCCTTCTCATTTCGACATTCAACACATGGACAAAACATAAAGCCACCCCCATGCTTGTTCGCCTCGGCCGCATCGCGAAAAGAACGCACGCCTTCTCTGTAAGCGGTTGTGCGTCGGTCACCGTACATCCATGGATGGCTCATCTGCATCATACAACTGTATATCAAACACAATCACGATGCTAAAATTAATGAGAAAATAGTTGCTAACCTTTTAGGACACTTGGAAACAAAGAGGAGGAAGCTTAAGTGTGGCTCGGGCACCTCAAATCATGTTTGTCTTGTGTGAACTCAAGTGGCGTCGCTCTAACAGGCATTTCACCGAACACCTCTAGTGCATATGAAGAAAAAAAAACTAGCACAATCCTACACCACCTCCCACTAGGAAAAAAACAAGAGAGAGGGGAGAGGGGCTGCCATATATATAAGGCCAGACCATTAGTCCCGGTTTGATATACAAACCGGGACTAAAGGGGGGCAGCAGGCCGCAGCAGGCCGCATACCCCTTTAGTCCCGGTTTGTATCTCAAACCGGGATTATTGGGCCCTAACGAGCTGGGACTATTGGGTGCAGCAGGCCGAAGCGTTTTTGGGGCGACGTGTCTGGACCATTAGTCGTGGCCCAGGCCGCGGCCGGGACTAATGGCCCGGACGAAAGGCCTGTTCTCTACCAGTGCGCTAGGGTTAGGGTTTCTCTGTGGGGTTTTGGCTTAAGCAGAGAAGTGGAAGATGGAAGTGGCGAATGCTGTGCTTGGTCTTATTGAACCACCTCGGCTTCCATGTGCATGTCATCTCCTTAATGGGCTTTGGGCCTGGATGGGCTAGACATGTCATTTTACACACAGGTCGTCCAAATTCCAAATCTTAGTAATCCACTACTCGCCAATCCTCTCCCCACCGCTTCTGCCTCCACCGCCGGAACTCACCTCTCTGGCAGCTCGGCTCCAACCCACCCGGTTGCGCATGGAGAGCTTACCAGTTGCGCTTGTCAAGCCATAGGCGAAGGACCGGGTTGACGCTGCGAGAGAGAACAAGAATAAGCTGAATGAAAGAAATAACAAGAATAGACTCAGTAAGTGGTTGATAAAGTGAGCACACACCTTTTCATGGAAAACTTACAATATTTTTGTTATGTGTACACCTTTTCATGGAAATTTGTGTTCTCGCTAGCAACATCGTCGTTCAACATGAGGACATGCCACTGGCTAGCTTGGACGGAGACGAGGATCTTGCCACGGTGATACGCGACGCAGAATTTGCCATACTGGAGGGCTTCATGTGTCCTCTCGATGACCGTCCATGCGGTCTCGCCGGGGCGCATGAGTGCCGCCCTGAACCTGTGATACGTCTCAAACGTATCTATAATTTTTGATGTTCCATGCTTGTTTTATACCAATTGCTACATGTTTTGCATCTACTTTATATCACTTTTATAAATTTTTGGGACTAACCTATTAACAAGATGCCGAAGTGCCAGTTCCTGTTTTCTGCTGTTTTTGTATTCCAGAAAAGCTAGTCTGGAAATATTCTCGGAATTGGACGAAACTACATGGGGGTGCCTATTTTTCCAGAACACGCCTGACGGAGTGAAGGAGCAGCAGAGGAGGGCCACCAGGAGGCCACACGCACCCAGGGCGCGGGCCCCCCTTCTGCCGCGCCCTGGGGTGGTGTGGGCCCCTCGGGGCTCCGCAGCCGCCGCCCTTTCGCCTACTTATTCTCCCCGACACGAAAACCCTAAGTACCTGAGCAAATATCCACGAAAAGATCCAAAGACGCCGCCATCGTCAACCCTAGCTCGGGAGGGTTCAGAACCTCTTCCCGGCACCCTGCCGAAGAGGGGAATCGTCACCGGAGGCTTCTACATCGCCATGCCTGCCTCCGGAGTGATGCGTGAGTAGTTCATCCTTGGACTACGGGTCCATAGCAGTAGCTAGATGGTTGTCTCTCCACTTTGTGCCATCATGTTTAGATCTTGTGAGCTGCCCTACATGATCAAGATCATATTATTGTAATGCTACATGTTGTGTTTGCTGGGATCCGATGAATATTGAATATTATGTCAAGTTGATTATCAATCTATCTCATATGTTATTTAAGATCTTGCATGCTTTCCGTTACTCATAGATGTTTTGGCCAAGTAGATGCTTGTAACTCCAAGAGAGAGTATTTATGCTAGATAGTGGGTTCATGTCTCCGTTTAACCTGGGATAGTGACAGAAAGTTCTAAGGTTGTGGATGTGCTGTTGCCACTAGGGATAACCTAACGATGCTATGTCCACGGACATATGTGTTTGTTTATATTACGCACTTTACTTAATGCAATTATCCGTTGCTTGCAACTTAATACCAACTGGGGACTCGGATGACAACCCGGCGGTGGATTATTAGTCATAGATGCTGTTGGATAACGGTCTATGTATTATGTCGTAATGCCCAATTAAATATCATAGTAGTCAACATGTCATGTATATGCATTGTCATGCGCTCACTATTCGTCAATTGACCAGCTGTAATTTGTTCACCCAACATGTTAGTTATCTTTTATGGAGAGACACCACTAGTGAACTGTGGACCCCGGTCCATTCTTTTACACTGATTAAACAACCACAAACTGTAAACTGTTCCTTTTTCATTCTCTGCAATTTAATACTCATTTTCCACACCATACGTTTAATCCTTTGTTTTCAGCAAGCCAGTGAGATTGACAACCTCACTGTTTCATTGGGCAAAGTAGTTTGATTGTGTTGTGTGCAGATTCCACGTCAACAGTCCAGACTCCCTGCGACAGCTATTTTTCTGGCGCCGTTGACAACCTTCTGAAGAGTTGCTGCTCCTACTGGTTCGATAACCTTGGTTTCATTCTGAGGAAAAACTTGCTGCTGACTACATCATACCTTCCTCTTGGGGTCTCCCAACGAACGTGTGTTTCACGTCATCAAGGTATTTTTCTGGCGCCATTGCCGGGGAGTAGAAGTTCTTCAGGAAGTTCTCTATCTCCCGTCAACAGCACTATTTTTCTGGCGCCGCTGCCGGGGATTCAGCGGTCTTCTGCAAGGGGAGTTTCACGCTTCCAATCTCTTTACTTTGTTTTTGTCTTGCTTTGTTTATTTTATTTTATCTTGTTTGCTTTCAATTATCAAAAACACAAAAAAAATAGTTACTTGCATTTAGTTTATTTTCTGTTTGGTTATTATTTCATCATGCTTCTCCCTAAGTATACTTTAAAAGAAATATCTGTGGGTAGTGGGTCTATCGTTGGAAGAGATAACATTGAGGAATTCTTAAATCATGTTAGTATGGTTAAAGATTTTGAAGATAGATCCTTGGTAGAACTTGCCCCAAATTATGAAATTGCTACAGCTTCTCTAGTTCACATGTTGGAAGCTCGGTTTGTCAACCTTAGTCCCATAATGCAGCACATGTTTCTAAAAAGATTTTGTTTTAGAAAGCCTACTTAAAGAATTTGGTGATGTTGCTAGGGAAGCTAGAAAAGTTTTTATTAAATACAAGATGATTGGTTATTATATTGACGTTGTTAATACACTTGAAAAACTTGAAAAAGAGAGGCTCAAGTACACTAAGGAAACTAATGGTGAGGGGGAAGTTAAAATACCAATACCTTTTAAGCTTATAGGAATGCAAGAGGCACTAGAAAAGAATTTTGATTGGATTGTTCCTGAGAACCCATTTGATGAAAATGATGAGCCTAGAGGTATTGAGAAAGGGAATTCCGAAACCTACATAGATAAGATAAATTGCATTGTTGAGAAAACTTCCGACCTCTCTTTTGATGCTTCTTCACTTGGTAATACTTGATGCATGCTTTGTGCCTAGCTAAAAGGCGTTAAAGAAAAGCGCTTATGGGAGGCAACCCATTTTATTTTTCTGCAAATTTTCTTTTATTGAGTCAAGGAGTTTGTTTACTTCTGTAATAACTCATTTGTATCTTTATTTTCTCGCATTGTTGTGCCAAGAGTAGCCTCTAATGTTAAGTTGATGCTTAATTTTGATTGCTGCGCAGAAACAGATTTTTGCTGTTCACTGTACGAAATTCCTAAAATCACCAGATTGTTAATTAAATCTGAAAATTTTTGTGCGTAATCTTTATGAATGTCTGAAACTTTCATTAGTTCAGAGTTTCTCGATCTGAGCGTCGTAAGTGCCTCCAAAAAATTCGTCTTTGCGGACTGTTCTGTTTTAGACAGATTATGCCTTTTTATTTTTCGCATTCTCTCTTTTACTAGTGTTGAGTGAAATTCTTTTTTGGGTGGAAGAGCTTCACATAACATCAGTGGCTGTAGCTAATGTTTAAAATAACAAATCATATTGCGTATTTATAGAACATGTGAGTTTTTGATTATGCACTAACCCTCTAATGAGATCTACTTTGAGTTTGGTGTGACGGAAGTTTTCAAGGGTCAAGAGAGAAGGATGATATAATAGGATCAAGAAGAGTGAAGAACTTAAGCTTGGGGAAGCTCCCATGGATCTCCGCAGCGTATTTCAAGAAGACTCAAGCGTCTAAGCTTGGGGATGCCCAAGGCATCCCCTTCTTCATCGTCAAAATTATCAGGTCATCTCTAGTGAAACTATATTTTAATTCTTTCATATCATATGTGCTTTTCTTGGAGCGTCTGTGTGCTTTTTTATTTTCAGTATTGCACTTTTATTTTCAATAAAGCTTGACTGGACCCTAGCATTCTTGATTTGGGAGAGAGACACGCTCCGCTTTTTCATGAGAATACTCCTATTCTTCACTTATATTTGTTGAAGTATTCATATCTAGCGCTGTTCAGCTTTTAGCTCTTGTTTTCATGTATCTCTTGTCAGAGTTATTAGCTTTCTTTTGTAGAAAGTACTCTCTTGCTTCACTTATATTTGTTTGGAGTGTTGATGAAATAAATTGATTGGTGTTTGGTTGGTTCAGAAAATGTTGCATGTGGTAATTGGTATAAGGAAAAACTTGCTTAATCTTGTAGATCACTAAAATGGATAACTTGATGCTTGTCAATTGTTTTGAGTTAACAAGTAGATCATGATTAAATTGTGCATCATATGAGTTAAGCCTATTAGTGAAGAACTACCGTAAAGCTTGTTGAAAATTTGGTTTGCATCGGTGGTACCTCTAAGATCTAGATATTTTCTAATAACAGGGTTTGGTTAACAAGGAAGACGGTATGAAGTCTTATAACGTTTGCAATATGTTTGTCATATAAAACTTGGTGTACGGGTTGATATTCTTGTTTGCTTACATAACCTTGCTAGCCTAAACTCTGTACTGAGAGGGAATGCTTCTCGTGCATCCAAATCCTTGAGCCAAAATCCATGCCATTTATGTCCACCATAACTACCTATATGTGGTATTTCCTTGCCACTCCAAGTAAATTTTTCATGTGCTACCTTTAAATTATTCAAAATGTTATTATTCCCTTTTTGTGTCAATGTTTACTAGCTCATGAGGAATTAGTGTGGTTATTCTTTATTCTATTTGTCGAGTGGACTTTTACACCTGGACTAGTGGCATATACATCCACTTATCCAATAACTTGCAAAAAGAGCTGGCAACGGGGTGCCCAGTCCCAATTAATTACAACTTTAACCAATTAATTCTCTTCACACTTTTGCCCTGATTCATCAGTAAGCAATGACAAACAGTGAAATACCTGAATGTGTGTAAACCAAAGAGAAAGAGGGATGACCTGCCTTGCTGGTAGAAATAACGTCCTTCATGGGAGACGCTCTTAAAAGTCCGTTCGACAGGTAGAATATTGTTCTCACCCGCTACCATTCGTTGACAATTAACAAACACCTCTCAAAAAAGATACTCCTCCATGGTATGTGATTGATGGAAGGCACCCGAGGATTCGGTTAGCCATGGCTTGTGTTAGCAAGGTTGGGAGGAGTATCAAATATTTTATGCAATCTCTATATGCTTTCAAAAACCTAAAAGCTCTAGCACATGATTTAATCCCTGCTTCCCTCTGCGAAGGGCCTTTCTTTTACTTTTATGTTGAGTCAGTTTTCCTATTCTTTCTGTCTTCCACAAGCAAACACTAGTGTCAACTTTGTTACAACATGCATTATATGCAATGTATTGGACTTGTTATACTACTTTGTGTTGACAATATCCATGAGATAAATATGTTGAAAGTTGAAGCATATGCTGAAACTAAATTCTTCCTTTGTGTTGATTAAATACCTTTTGTTAGAAACTCTTTATGTGTCGGGGAGTTGCCCCCGGGTAGGGCAAAGAGGTGGAATGGAAAGTCAATCTGGGTCTCATAAACCGGATCACTCGGACCGGACCATATTTAAAGACAGGAAGAGACCAAGAGGCATCAGGCAAAGTCTAGCCGGATCAGAGGAAGAGACCCGGCTCGACTAGCCGGGTTGCCTGGAAGAGATCCGGCTCAGCTAGCCGGGTTGCCTGTAAGAGATCCGGCTCAGCTAGCCAGATTGCCTGGAAGAACCCGGCTTACCAGTAATGTCGGATAATGCACAGGGGCCGAGTAATGTCAGTAAAGTTCACGGGTCCTGCAGGCCTCCTGCCCGAGGCTCAGAAGACACGGGATTCCTGGGAGCGCAGCAACCTAGGAGCTGACTCGGCCAATTCGGGAAAGAGGATGTGACCTTAACCCGGCGGGCTACGCCTGCCATTGCCTGAAGAGGCAAGATAGGCCTGCTAGGACTTGACAGCCAGGTCAAGCCACGGGATTCCTGGGAGCGCAGCAACCTAGGAGCTGACTCGGCCAATTCGGGAAAGAGGACGTGACCTAGACCTGGCGGGCTACAGCTGCCATTGCCCGAAGGGGCAAGTTAGGCCTGACAGTCCGGCCGTTGGATTGACAGGAGGCAGAGGCTTGTCCTTTTCCTCTTGGCAATGCCATTATCATCTCCGGCCAGGGGTAAAAAGGTAAACCGGTTAGTGTATAAGTAGACCACTACATCCTCCAATGCGAGGGACGACGAAGGAGAGGCCTCATTTCCCCCTGTTCCATCTTCCTCTTAGAGCTCTCACCATTGTTGCTTCATACAGCTCGAGGAGCACTTTGTACTTGTGACTTTGAGATATAAGAGAGTAGGCTAGTGCTGCAGTAGGGGTGTTACCTCCACAAGAGGGCCCCGAAGCAGGGTACATCTTGGTGTGCTTTGGTTGTTCTTAGTTTGGCTTGTTCTTGCTTGTTCTTGTGAGTTCTTGGTTGTTCTTCATGCGTGCTTCTTAAGCGCGCACACCCTCCTCGGATCCCCCAACGTCCTAGCAAGCCCCCAACTTAAGCCATCCTATGGCATCTGCCATGACACCACCACGATAGTTGGCGCCCACCGTGGGGCGAGCAGTGGCGTTGGTTGGGGTTTCCATCCGGACGGGTTCCGTCACCAGCTCCGGCGTGCGAGTGCGGTCAGGGCTCGTCTGCAACTACGGCGGGTTCACCTTCATCAGCGACAACGCGGCTGCTTCGCGGGAGGACCACTCCCTGTGGATGGACACTTCATCCAGTTCGGCAGCTTCCTCACCTACGTCACCACCGAGCTTGTCCGCGAGTACCCGCGCAGGTGCTCGTGGCCGAGGATCCTCCGTCTTTCCACGCAGCTCTCGGACGGTGTAGCGCTCGCCCCGGGAGTAGCGTGGAAGTGATGATGACCGGAGCAAGTGCTGGAGCTGGCAAAGGTGATGCCGGCAACAGCATACCCGAGGAGCTGATCACACCAACCGATCCGGTTGACAAGCCGACTCGGACGGCGAAATTCCCAAAGGAGAAACCAGATCCGGTTGGCCCACTTGGCATGTCAAGTATGGAGGCTCCCTTAGAGGATGTCCTCGAAAAGTTGGCTCGGCCAGTGGCGCCCGGGGCAAATGTAGAGCTTACTATAGCTCAGTTAGAGGCAGAGCGCCTGAGGTTGCAAAGAGAAGCCCGGTTGGTGGTAGAGTCTAGGCAAGCATTTGATAGAGACATGAGAGAGTACAATGCTGCCAATGGTATCACCGATGGTTTCACTCCAGTAGCGCCTCACCCACGCAAGAGAGCAGATTTGCGCAACAGGGGTAAGGACCTCAATGACGAGTTAGCTAGAGCCGCAAGATCGAGCTCGAGTAAGGCTACTAGTCATAGATCGGGTACAGGCAAGCCGGTGTATAGCTCCCCGGCCAAGAATCTTAGGGCTGCAGCGGCAGCGCGAGCCGAGTTGACCACTTTAACCGGGGATGCTTGGCGCAAGCAGGCAGAAAGAGTCAATGAGCTGGTTGATGTGTGTAACCGGCAGAATGAGGCTTTTCGGAAAGCTAATCCGGACGCTGGTGGTTCTCGAGTGGTAGTGTCGGCTAAGGCTGTTAGCCAGAGATCCAAGGGGCAAGCGTCATCTCCACATGTCGGAGTTGACCGGGCTCAGAGCGTGAATTCGGGCAAGAGCAAGCAGCTGCAGGCCTATGATGCCGAGTATGCGGCAAGCAACTAGCGGCACAAGGAAGAGGTGGCCAGAGCAGAAACAATGGCGGTCAAGGCAATCCGGGAGCCGGAAGGGGCAATTCGGCTGGCCGAGGTCAACCACCTCGTCCTCCTGGGCAGAATCAACCCCGGCAGGAGCAGCAAATGATGGTGCAAGCGCAGCAACAAGGTGGTGGCCAGGCGGGCTACCACTATGATGATGGTAATTCGGCTATGGCGCGAGCCGGATACCAAACGTATGATAATGCACTTGCGTCCAGGCTGGGACCTCGGACATTGGATCCGGATGATCAGCGTCTCAGGTTGGATAGGATTTATCAGTCCGAGAGCTGGAAGAGCAAGGCCCACCAGGTCCTCCGTGCTTTGGACCTCGGATAATGAACGAGCCAAATGTGCCATTGTTTCAGCTTGGCCGAATCACAAAGCCGTATAACGGCAGCACCAAGCCACAGGATTGGCTGATAGACTATGTATCCTCGGTGCACATTGCGGGGGGCAATCGCCGATGGGCGGTCCGGTATCTCCCGCATATGTTGGAAGGGCCAGCCCGGATTTGGCTGAATAACTTGCCAGAGGGTAGTATCAACTCTTGGATGGATTTGGAACAGGCTTTTACAGCAATTTCTCCAGCACGTACAAGAGGCCAAACCGACCTCAGCTCTTGTCTGCGTGCAGCAGGAAGAGCGGGAGACAGACCGAGAATTTTTGACTCGGTGGAGCAACATTCGCAATTCTTGTGAAGGTGTTGTGGAGGAGCAGGCCATTTCTTGGTTTGCGCAGGGTTGCCGACATGGCACCCCGCTCTGGCAGAAGCTCCAGAGAGATATGCCAAAGACCTGGCGGAAATGATCCGGATAGCAGATACATATGCTCTTGGCGATCCGACGCAGCCAGCGTTGGATGCGGTGGGAACTAGCAGGAGGCAACCGGTAACAACCGAACTGGACCATTGAGGCCCAGTGACCGACATGAATTCGGTTATAAAAGGAGAGATCCGGATTACAGATACGGCTCAGACCAGGTTGCTGCAGTAAATATGGATCATCCTGATAGCCAGAGACCAAAAAATGAGGGTCCAGCTTGGAGGCCGAATCAAGGTGCTTGGCAAAGAAAGTGTGGGATGGACCGAGTCCACCTTTAACTTTTGAGGCAATGATAGATGGGCCTTGCCGTTATCACACAACAGACCCACGCAAGCCGGCCAATCATTCAACTCGGAATTGTAGCTGGCATCATCGCATCCAGGCGGAAGGTCAGAGAGGGCCACCTCAGAGAGGTGCTCCTAGACCGAATTTCAGGCCAAATACGCCTTTATCCGGAGCCAATGCAACCCCGGTGAACGAAGGAGCTCCAAGGCCGGCAGCCACAAAGCCGGTTAACCTGGTAAATATGGGAGGCAACAACAATGCAGGTCCAAGTCGGCAAGGTGGATACCCCGGAAATGATTACAAGGAAGCTCATCAAAGCTATGTGGTTTTTGTGACCGAGCCAACTGACAAAAAAGTCAGCTACGAAGGGCGAAGGAGGTGAATGCAGTCACACCAGCAGTACCAAAATACCTGAACTGGTCCGAGCAGGAGATCACTTGGAGTAGGGCTGATAATCCCAGGGTTATGCCCAGCCCAGGAAACTACGCACTGGTGGTGGATCCGACTTTGGTTGGACCAAAGATTAATGTGAAATTCACTCGAGTCTTGGTTGACAATGGCAGTGCTATAAACATCATGTATCGGGACACAATGGTCAAGTTGGGTTATTCGCCGAATCAGCTGCAGCAGAGCAGTTGCACCTTCCATGGTATAGTACCCGGGGTGTCTTGTTCCCCAATGGGAAAGATCTGGGTGGATGTGCTGTTTGGTACCAAGGACAATCACAGACTGGAGAGTCTCGAATTCGAGGTGGTAGACTTGGAGAGCCCATACCATGCTCTGCTCGGCAGGCCGGCATTAGCCAAGTTCATGATATCCACTCATGTTGCCTACCTCAAGATGAAGATGCCTGGCCCAAATGGTATCATCACCGTTGGGAGATTACAAGAAGGCCATACAGTGTGCCACGGTTGGTTCCACCTTAGCCGAGTCGTTGGTGATCCAGGCGGAGAAGAGCAAGATGCATGAAGTAGTGGCAATGGCAAAGTCAGCTCAGCTCGGTGTGCTGGCCATGACCAATCCGGATGCAGGTGCAACATTTGAGGTGCCCAAGGAGACAAAGAAGATCCCCATTGACCCGGAGAATCCGGAGCGCATGGCCATCATTGGTGCCGGGTTGGGCGAGAAATAGGAAAGCGCGCTCTGTCACTTCCTCCGTGAGAATCGGGATATCTTCGCATGGTCGGCTAAGGACCTGCCTGGTGTTCCGAGGGAGTTGGCAGAGCACTCTTTATTTGTCCGGCCGGAGGTGAAGCCGGTGAGGCAACCGACTCGTCGTCTTTCAGATGACCGAAGAAAAGTGGTGCTTGATGAGCTGGCTAAGCTACTTGCAGCCGGATTCATTATGGAGGTGTTGCATCCAGACTGGATATCCAATCCGGTTCTGGTAGAGAAGAAGAAGGATGAACCAGCGGTGGTCAAGGTGTGGCGTATGTGCATCGACTTCACCAACCTGAACAAGGCGTGCCCGAAGGATCCGTTTCCTTTACCTCGGATTGATCAAGTGATCGATTCTACTGCTGGGTGTGAGTTGTTGTCTTTTATTGATGCGTACTCTGGTTTTCACCAGATACCACTGAACCCCAAAGATCAAATAAAGACTGCTTTTATTACCCCGTATGGGGCGTATTGCTATCGTGTCATGTGTTTCGGTTTGAGAAATGCCGGTGCAACTTATCAGAGATGTATGCAGAAGTGCTTACAATCTCAAATGGGCAAAAATGTGCAGGTGTATGTCGATGATATTGTCATCAAAACTAAAGAAAAACGTACTCTCCTCGAGGATCTCGAGGAAACATTTGTAAACTTGAGAAAGTACCGGTTGAAATTGAATCCGGATAAGTGCACCTTTGGGGTCCCAGCTGGAAAGTTGCTCGGTTTCCTTGTATCGAGCCGAGGTATCGAAGTGAATCCGGCTAAGATCCGGGCCATAGAAAACATGAAATTGCCTAAATGTCTAAAAGATGTACAAAAATTTACCGGGTGTCTAGCCTCGCTAAGTCGATTTGTGAGTCGGCTAGGAGAAAAAGCCTTGCCCTTATATCAATTGATGAGAAAAGAGCACCGGGTTCACGTGGACCCCGCAAGCAGATTCGGCTTTCAATGAATTAAAAAAGATGTTGTCCACTGCACCAATTCTGGCGTCACCTTTGCCGAATGAACCAATGTTACTTTACATTGCGGCCACTAACCGAGTCGTAAGTGTGGTTATAGTGGTAGAGCGAGATGAGGAGGGTAGATCCGTGCAAAGACCGGTGTACTATTTAAGCGAGGTGATCTCAACCTCAAAGCAAAATTATCCTCACTACCAAAAAATGACATATGGTGTATACCTGGCGGCCAAGAAGTTGAAACATTACTTCCAGGAGCATCCGATCACCGTTGTATGCGAAGCTCCAATCTCGGAGATCATTGGGTGCAAAGATGCGACTGGCCGAGTTGCCAAATGGGCAATAGAAGTGTCTCCTTACACCCCGCATTATGAGAGAAGAGATGCTATCAAGTCTCAAGCTTTACCGGATTTCCTTTGTGACTGGGCAGAGATGCAATATGAACCACCCAAGCCGGATTACAATTACTGGAAGTTGCACTTTGATGGCTCCAAAACCAAAATCGGACTGGGTGCTGGGATAGTACTCACATCACCAAAGCAAGATCAGTTGCGATATGTATTGCAGATTCATTTTTCAGCATCAAACAATGTGGCCGAATATGAGGCACTGATCCATGGGCTTAATGTGGCTAAGGACATCGGCATCCGCCGGATAGAATGTTTTGGTGATTCAGATTTAGTGGTGCAGCAGTCTTCTGGAAATTGGGATGCCCTGGATGCCAATATGGCACTATATCGATTTCATGTCCAGAAAATTTCAGGGTTTTTTGAAGGTTGCGAGTACAAGCACATACCTCGGCTGGAGAACGAAGCTGCTGATATCTTGTCAAAACTCGGGTCGTCTAGGGATGCAATCCCACCCGGGATATCCTTGAATCACCTAAGGATCCCTTCAATCAAACCTTCACCTGATTCCGAGTCGATTTTTATCCCGAAGCAAGAATCTGAAGCTGTTCCTATGAATGTTGATGTCGGGTACATTTGGGAGGACCCGGGGACTGCATGGCGAGACTCGGGGACTGCGAACCGAGACTCGGATAATGCTACTCTAATCTTAGGAAAAAGGGGAAGAGAGAAGATGGTGCTAACCGAATCTTAGGGAATGGACAAAGGCTGATAGAAGAGATAATGGCGGCCGAACCAGTGGAAATAGATGAACATTATTCCCTTTACATCCAGTACCGGAATGGGCTGAAGAAATCATGAAGTTCATGTCGGAGGGGAGTTTACCAAATGATGAAACCGAAGCTAGGCGAGTGCAGAGGAGATCCAAGGGTTACACCATCATAAATAAGGAGTTATACAAAAGGAGTGCAACCGAGGTGCTACAACGTTGTGTGGAGCCAGCCGAGGGCAAGGAGATGCTCCTGGAGATACATCAAGGAGAATGTGGGCATCATTGCAGTACAAGAGCCCTGGTGGCTAAGTATTCCGGCATGGGTTTTACTGGCCCACTGCTCATGCAGATGCAGAGGACATAGTCCGAAAATGTGAAGGATGCCAAAGGTTTGCCAAGCAGACACACCTACCCGCATCGGCGCTCAAAACAATCCTATCACTTGGCCGTTTGCTGTGTGGTGTTTGGATATGGTGGGAGAATTCAAGCCGGCTAGGGGCAACATGACACATATGCTGGTGATGGTGGATAAGTTCACCAAGTGGATAGAGGTAAAACCGATCCGGAAAGTGGATGGTCATTCGGCTGTAACTTTCCTGAAAGAAATCATTTTGAGATACGGTTACCCCACAGCATCATCTCGGATAATGGCACGAACTTTGCTGTGGGAGAGTTTGCCCGATTCTGCATGAATAAGGGGATCCGGTTAGATATAGCCTCAGTGGCACACCCAGAGTCCAATGGACAGGTGGAAAGATCAAATGCTTTGGTATTAGCTGGGATAAAAGCCCGGTTAATAGAACCCTGGTAAAGACTCCGGGGTGCTGGATAGATGAAATACCATCAGTACTATGGGGTCTAAGGACCACGCCGAATAGGTCAACTGGCTATACGCCATTTTTTCTGGTATATGGGGCAGAAGCAGTGCTACCCACTGACATAGAATATGATGCACCAAGGGTGACAATGTATACGGAAACCGAGGCAAAAGAGGCTCGGGAAGATGCAGTGGATCTGCTAGAGGAAGCAAGGGAATTGGCCCTGTCTCGGACAGCAGTATATCAGCAGGGTCTCCGACGTTATCATAGTCGGAAGATCAGCCCTCGTGTTTCATGAAGGAGATCTAGTACTAAGGCTGGTGCAGCGCAGCAAGGGTCGACATAAGTTATCACCTCCATGGGAGGGACCATTCATTGTGAGCAAGGCTATGCACAATGACTCGTACTACCTTGTAGATGCACAGGAACAAAGGAAGGATGGCCTGGACAGACCCGGAGAGGAAACCAAGCGACCCTGGAATGTAGCTCTGCTTCGACCCTTTTACTCTTAAGGGTGCAATGTATGTATCTCAGTTTATCATGAATGAAATTTCGGCAATCCGAGTCTGGACTCGGGGACTGCCTTGTTCTTATGCATGTGTTTTTTACTACTGTTTTGTCCATACCGTTCATGTGTCGAATTGTTTTGAACTTCGTCCCAAAATTCAAGTAATGTATGCTGTGTTGTTGATCTCGTGACTCGACTGACAAACACCAAAATGGTAGTCAAGAGCAGAGGTGGAGAATATGGGAAACATGAAAATGGACTCGGGGACTCGGTCCGAAACCGATTCGGCACATGTCGTTTACTAACCCCTGTTATTTCTTTCTTGTTTATGTTAGATGATTCTAAACCAAAACTCGAATGTTCAAGTATTGTATGCTATGTTTCCTATCTTGTGACTCGACTGTCAAACACCTAAAAGGTAGACAAGAGCAAAGATCCGGTAAAAATAGTAAACAAGAAAACACACTCGGGGACTCGGTTTAAAATGATCCAACATAAACCTGGTCCGGATCACGTTAAGCAAAATAGAAATAGTCTCGAAGGAACTTAAAATTGTATATTACATCTGCTCCCGGCATACCGGGGATTTAACGTTTTTTCATTAAGATAAATCAGGACGAAGCCTAGGCTGCAGGCGTCTCGGTTGCAGGGATGGACTCGGATGATGGAGGAACCTCGGTTGAGATAGGGTCCTCACTTGCAGGAATGACTTTGGACGGAGAGCTTGAGGGCTTGGCAGATTCGGAAACATCCGGATCAACTGACGTCTTGGCGGTGATTTGCTCTGTGGCCTTAGCCGAATCAGTGGATGACGTCTTGGAAGTTTGGATTACAGCTTGTTCGGCAGTGTCAGCCGAATCACTGGCTGGCATCTTGGAGGTCTTGGCCGAGTCGCAAGCTGCAGGTTGTTCGGCGAAGTCAGCCGAATCACCAGAGTCGGCCTCAGACTCGGCGTAGTCGTCAAGTGAGGCATCATCTGATTCCTCCTCTTCAGAATCTTCCCCATCCGAGTAGATCGGAGCTTGCAGATCAAGATGCTTGGTGTTGGCGAATTCGGCCATAAAGTTAGCAGCTTCCTCACGGATCTTGATCCGGTCTGGATCTGAAGCCCATGAAGAACCCTGGCGAAGGGAGCGTACTGTGGCAAGATCAATGAGCTCATACCAAGACATGATGAATAGCAAACCTGCGTCAGCACCAGCGCGGGCGGACGAAGATCTCCACTGCCTTAGCCGGGTCTCTGCCTGATCCAGGTCTTTGATTAGCTCGTCCGCTGACTGGGCTTGCCGAACTTCAGGAAACAAACTTGGTGGGCTTTGAGACTAGCATTGAACAGAGCAGTGTGGGACTCCTTTAAAGGAGCAATCCGAGCTTTCAGTGCAGTAATGTGGTCTTCAATATCCCACGTCTCTGGCAGAGGGGCCCCAGCAATCTTAGCCCTCTCAGCTCGGGCATCTCTCACAGCTTTGGCGGCTTGAAACCGGATGCTGGTAAACTCTCCTACATATAGATGAGCTAACACTGAGTTAGACGAGAAGGAATAAAAATTATGAGGCGGATAAGAGCAGAAGGGAAAGAAGGGATTCGGCAAGCTTACGATCCATGTCTTCATTGAGGATAGCGAGATCAGCAAGCCATTTCGCGCTGATCGCCTGGTGAGCAGCCAGATCATCTTTCGCCGCTTGAGCTTCGGCCTCAGCGGCTGCAACGTGCGTTTGGATTTTCTTGTCCAATTCAGCCCGCTTCTCAATCCCGGCTTTGAAAGTATCTCGCTCCTTCTGGATCGAGTCTTTCTCCCTCTGCAGCGTATCCCGGTCTTTTTGAGCTTGTCCTTCACTTTTCCAACTCGGTCAAGCTCCCGCAGGAGCCGGTCACTTCTGACTTCTCCTCCGATAAAGCGCGCTTGTGCTCCTGATCTTTCTTTTTCATCTCCTCACTTTGCGCATCAAAGGAAGCTTGGAGGGCCTGGTGCTGCAGGACTAGCTGTTTAAAGATCCGGCTGCGAGCAGTTGTGGTTTCCTGAAAGAAGAGGAGTTAATGGCGTAAAAAGAGTCTCGGGGACTGGCACCCGAGACTAACAGCGTGAAGCCAAAACGAATCTCGGGGACTGGAGGCCCGAGATTAATAAAAAAGAAAGTTGACCGAATCAATTTGAAAAGAGACTCGGGGACTGGAAGTCCCACGATTTTTTGTTTGGCTAGCACAAAGTCTATGATCAAATGTTAGAGATTCAAGCCGGATGACTTTCTTACTCCGAGGAGTATCAGTCATTCGACCCGAATCTCGGGGACTGGGGATAGTATAGAGTGATCATGGTGAATTAAAAGCGAGATTCGGCTTTGTTACCTCGAAGACCCGGTTAGCTTCAGTAACCGAGGCCTGCACAGAGTGTAGAGATTGAAACATCCGGCTAGGCCCAGCCGGATGTGGCGATGCTGTTGTAGAAGAGCCTTCGGCAAGGTCCGCAGCGTTCCAAGCCTTAACAAATTCCTCTGCGGAGCCGAGTTTGTCGCCGCCCGGAGTGCGGAGATTCGGCAAGACCTGGCCGCTAAGTCGGGCACGAGTAATCGCCTCAGAGAGCTGATCATGCACCCGAGTCACTGATGGAGCGGCGGAAGCCGGTTTACTAGCGACCATCTGCTTATCCGAGGTTGTTGGAGTTGTGCCAAAAGAAACCGGAGTCGGCTTAGGCAGAGGTGATGCGCTCGAGGTCTTGGCAGGGTCTGACTGCTTAGGTTGGTTCTGTGACGCTTGCTGGGGTGGTTTAGATGCTTCCTGTTTCTGTTTCTGCTGCTTCTCGAGAGGTTGCTGCTGCTGCAGTTTCTTCTTCTTCTGCTGCTCTTGATTCAGAGCCTTGGCGGTAGGGAGAGGATCCGGCTTAGTCAATGTCTTAGCCGAAGTCTTGGCTTTCTCCTTCTCCAACTCCTTCAGAGGACGTGGCCAAGTTGAATCTCGGGTCGAACCCGAGATTTCCTCACTCTCCAGGTCAATAACCGACTCTGGGACGAGATCCGGCGGGGGAGTTTTGGCAGTTGTGGCACGCGCGGGAGAGGTGGCAGCCTTTTTAGGAGACTGGTGCTCCATGGCCGTATCCAGTGGAGGAATGGGAGAAAGGATGGATGAATGGGTTTGTTCGGTGACAAGGACGTCACTGCATAGAGTAAAATAAAACAGTTAACTCGGATAAAGATGACTCGGGTAATAAAAGAAGAAAGCAAATAAGTTGGCATTACCCCTTGGTAGTAGGCATGGCCTTCAGCCGATTCGGTTTGGAGACAGTTTTCTTCATTCTCTTGGCTGGAGGGGCATCTGATCCGGACGCATCAGGGTGTTTCCGAGATGTCCCTTGAGCATCCGGTTTGGCTGGAACACAAGGTTGTGACCATGAAATCGGAATGGGATCAATAGGATCCAGGATCCAGCAATCATCATCTTCATCCTCGGAAAGGTTGTAAATAGGTTGCTTACCCTTGCGGATAGGCTTGGCGCGCGGAATCGGCAAATAATCGTCCGTATCCGCATCCTCTTCGCCTTCGCGCAGCGGGCTGCGGTCCCGTGCCCATACCTTGGTGGAAAGATCTCCATCTTCGGTGATCTGGCGGTCGAACAGCTGCAGTAGAATCAAGGCAATCCGGATTAGTCCAATGGCATTTTGGTGGAGTATGGGTTAATCCGGGAATGATGAACTAACCTGAGGTGGAAGTGCGTCTCGGTGGAACGGCTCCACGCCCCATTTCCACTTATCCGACATCTCGGTGAAGGCAATAGCGTTTACCCGTCTCCTGACGGAAGCTCTGGTGAGGTCATGTTTGCTGATCCGGGTAGGATCTAGCAGACCGCTCATATGGCAAATCTTGTGCTGACGTTGTTGTAAAGGACTGACACGGCGAGAGACGAAGGCTCGGAGGAGATCGTCCGAGAGCAGGCCCTTTCCAGAAAATCCTCTAGAGTTTGGTGTACGATTTGAAGCTCCGCGAGAGCGTCAGCCGGATCATATTGAAATTCAGTTCGGCTGTCGGGGGCTCGATCTTGAACTCGGGCAGATTGAGGCATCATGGCCTTCAGCGCTCTTCACGTAGAGAAGGACTTTGCCATTTCTTGCAAGTATCCAGGCCAGTGATCCGGGGAAAGATGGAGCCCGTCCTCGGGGTAATGCTGACGCACCACAGGCGGTCATCACCTTCGGGTCACTACCCGGGATAGTATGTTTCCGGAGGTGGAAATACTTCGCCCAGGTTTCGATAGTCGGCCAGAGACCGAGATATCCCTCCATAAAGGAGGTAAAAGCAGATAGGGAGACAAAGGAGTTAGCCGGAAGGTGGTGAGGCTGCAGGCCGAAGAAATCTAGGAATCTCCGGAAGAAGTCACTCGCTGGGAGTCCGAATCCGCGCTCGAAGTGCGCCAGAAATACAACGCGTTCACCCGGTTGGATGACCGGTTGGAGTTCCTTCCCCGGTTTTCGGCATATAACGTTAGATGTTATACGCCGGGTGCTCCGCAGCCATTCCAAGTCATCGTTGGTGACATCAGAGCCCTCCCAGCTGCCGGGGGGAAGCTTCGGCATATCCGAATCAGTCCTGCAAGAAATCGGAATAGCCGAGTTAGAAGATGTGGAATCTCAAATCCAGAGCAAGTCGGATAATGATCTAGCCGAATCAGCTGTTAAGGGATTCGGTAAAGGATATCCCGGATAGAGTTGCCCGATTACTGCGGAGAAGTGATTCGGCTGGTAACTAAAAACACCTTTTTGTAAGGATCTAGGGTTACGAAAGATCTACCGCAGCAGTAAAATTGAGATGAAATCTCGAGTAAAAATAAGGTGGAACTGTTCATGAAAGTGGCAAGTTGATCTGGCGCAAAACCTAGAAATAAGATCTAGGCATTGTACTAAGGCGCGGCAATGGACTCCTTTGCTAGTGAATCTAGGGAGGGAAGTGCAAGTTCACGGCGAAAGAGCTCGCTCGAGGTCGCCATGGCCGGAAGTTGAAGAACTCACGATTGTTTTACGGCAAGGAAGAGGCCCGGCGAAGAAGCGGCGGCGCAGGGCGCGGTGCGCGGCTCAGGCGAGTTTTCTCCGATGTTGTCGAGGTCTCCGGCGCTGCAAGGTCGCAAGGGCGAGATCGCGGCGGCGTCGACGGCGCGGTTGGAGTTCTCGAAGTGGGAGGTGCGGGGAAGAAGAAGAGGAACCCCGCACCCCTATTTATAGCCCCTAGATGGTAACGGGCGCACTACCGCACGATTTCCGGGGTGTGGCTGGATCAGGTGTGAACCAAAACTTTGCGGTCGTAGCTGTGGCCGTGTATTTCAAGCACACGGTGGATCATAGAATTGGAAGCGGTGCTGCGGATCAAGTGTGCCGGTCAGCACAGAAACCGAGGAGGCGGGGTCATTTAGTCAAAAACACTCAAGTACCTGATGGATCCGAATAATATGTTGTCAGTGACATGTCAAATCAGAGACCCGGATTATGAGGCTTTGTGCAGAGATTCCCTGCCAAGTGTCCCAGGAAATCCTGAGACAAGATGGGTGATATGGAATTCGGTTAAAGGCGTTGGTTTTTAACCTGCTACGGCCCTTCATCCGAGGCTGTAGGACCGCACCAGCTTCGGGGACTACTGTCGGGGAGTTGCCCCCGGGTAGGGCAAAGAGGTGGAATGGAAAGTCAATCCGGGTCTCACAAACCGGATCACTCGGACCGGACCATATTTAAAGACAGGAAGAGACCAAGAGGCATCAGGCAAAGTCTAGCCGGATCAGAGGAAGAGATCCGGCTCGACTAGCCGGGTTGCCTGGAAGAGATCCGGCTCAGCTAGCCGGGTTGCCTGTAAGAGATCCGGCTCAGCTAGCCGGATTGCCTAGAAGAACCCGGCTTACCAGTAATGTCGGATAATGCACAGGGGCCGAGTAATGTCAGTAAAGTTCACGGGTCCTGCAGGCCTCCTGCCCGAGGCTCAGAAGACACGGGATTCCTGGGAGCGCAGCAACCTAGGAGCTGACTCGGCCAATTCGGGAAAGAGGATGTGACCTAGACCCGGCGGGCTACGCCTGCCATTGCCTGAAGAGGCAAGATAGGCCTGCTAGGACTTGACAGCCAGGTCAAGCCACGGGATTCCTGGGAGCGCAGCAACCTAGGAGCTGACTCGGCCAATTCGGTAAAGAGGATGTGACCTAGACCCGGTGGGCTACAGCTGCCATTGCCCGAAGGGGCAAGTTAGGCCTGACAGTCCGGCCGTTGGATTGACAGGAGGCAGAGGCTTGTCCTTTTCCTCTTGGCAATGCCATTATCATCTCCAGCCAGGGGTAAAAAGGTAAACCGGTTAGTGTATAAGTAGACCACTACATCCTCCAATGCGAGGGACGACGAAGGAGAGGCCTCATTTCCCCCCTGTTCCATCTTCCTCTTAGAGCTCTCACCATTGTTGCTTCATACAGCTCGAGGAGCACTTTGTACTTGTGACATTGAGATATAAGAGAGTAGGCTAGTGCTGCAGTAGGGGTGTTACCTCCACAAGAGGACCCCGAAGCAGTGTACATCTTGGTGTGCTTTGGTTGTTCTTGGTTTGGCTTGTTCTTGCTTGTTCTTGTGAGTTCTTGGTTGTTCTTCATGCGTGCTTCTTAAGCGCGCACACCCTCCCCGGATCCCCCAACGTCCTAGCGAGCCCCCAACTTAAGCCATCCTATGGCATCTGCCGTGACACCACCACGACATTATGAGTTAATACTTATGCAAAACTGTTTGATGCTTGTCTCGAAAGTACTATTCATGAAAACGTTTAGCTTGTGTGATTCATTGTTTACTCATTATCTATTTGGTAGCAAATTATAGACCATTGACTTGGATCACTTCATTCATTTACATGTGCCTTGCAATATTATATGATCAAGATTATGATAGTAGCATGTCACCTCAAAAATTATTTTGTTTTTATCGTTTACCTACTCGAGAACGAGTAGGAACTAAGCTTGGGGATGCTGATACGTCTCAAACGTATCTATAATTTTTGATGTTCCATGCTTGTTTTATACCAATTGCTACATGTTTTGCATCTACTTTATATCACTTTTATAAATTTTTGGGACTAACCTATTAACAAGATGCCGAAGTGCCAGTTCCTGTTTTCTGCTGTTTTAGTATTCCAGAAAAGCTAGTCTGGAAATATTCTCGGAATTGGACGAAACTACACGGGGGTGCCTATTTTTCTAGAACACGCCTGACGGAGCGAAGGAGCAGCAGAGGAGGGCCACCAGGAGGCCACACGCACCCAGGGCGCGGGCCCCCCTTCTGCCGCGCCCTGGGGTGATGTGGGCCCCTCGGGCGTCCGCAGCCGCCGCCCTTTCGCCTACTTATTCCCCCCGACGTGAAAACCCTAAGTACCTGAGCAAATATCCACGAAAAGATCCAGAGACGCCGCCGTCGTCAACCCTAGCTCGGGAGGGTTCAGAACCTCTTCCCGGCACCCTGCCGGAGAGGGGAATCATCACCGGAGGCTTCTACATCGCCATGCCTGCCTCTGGAGTGATGCGTGAGTAGTTCATCCTTGGACTACGGGTCCATAGCAGTAGCTAGATGGTTGTCTCTCCACTTTGTGCCATCATGTTTAGATCTTGTGAGCTGCCCTACATGATCAAGATCATATTATTGTAATGCTACATGTTGTGTTTGCTGGGATCCGATGAATATTGAATATTATGTCAAGTTGATTATCAATCTATCTCATATGTTATTTAAGATCTTGCATGCTTTCCGTTACTCGTAGATGCTTTGGCCAAGTAGATGCTTGTAACTCCAAGAGAGAGTATTTATGCTAGATAGTGGGTTCATGTCTCCGTTTAACCTGGGATAGTGACAGAAAGTTCTAAGGTTGTGGATGTGCTGTTGCCACTAGGGATAACCTAACGATGCTATGTCCACGGACATATGTGTTTGTTTACATTACGCACTTTACTTAATGCAATTATTCGTTGCTTGCAACTCAATACTAACTGGGGACTGAGATGACAACCCGGCGGTGGATTATTAGTCATAGATGCTGTTGGATAACGGTCTATGTATTATGTCGTAATGCCCAATTAAATATCATAGTAGTCAACATGTCATGTATATGCATTGTCATGCGCTCACTATTCGTCAATTGTCCAGCTGTAATTTGTTCACCCAATATGTTAGTTATCTTTTATGGAGAGACACCACTAGTGAACTGTGGACCTCGGTCCATTCTTTTACACTGATTAAACAACCACAAACTGCAAACTGTTCCTTTTTCATTCTCTGTAATTTAACCACACTATACGTTTAATCCTTTGTTTTCAGCAAGCCAGTGAGATTGACAACCTCACTGTTTCGTTGGGGCAAAGTAGTTTGATTGTGTTGTGTGCAGATTCCACGTCAACAGTCCAGACTCCCTGCGACAGCTATTTTTCTGGCGCCGTTGACAACCTTCTGAAGAGTTGCTGCTCCTACTGGTTCGATAACCTTGGTTTCTTTCTGAGGGAAAACTTGCTGCTGACTACATCATACCTTCCTCTTGGGGTCTCCCAACGAACGTGTGTTTCACGTCATCAACCTGGTCGTGGTGTCGCCATCGTCGCCGTAGTCCATGTGGTGTCTGCTGTACAAAAGGGTGGTGCCATCGCGGTAGAGGACATCCTCGGGACAGAAATAATTAAACCACCTGTCCTCCCCGTCCGGCACGAAGGTGGTGGCTCCCGTGAGAGGGTCGTGGAGGATAGTGTGGGGGTGAGAGCTGAAGTAGCTGAGCGTGGTACCGTCGAAGTTGGCAACCTAGTACGGAAAGGCAGGTAGCGGCGGTCCGGGGTAGCTCGACTTGAAGCAGACGAAGTCGGCGGCATTGTGCAGAGGGCCGGAGATGTCACGAAGCAGATCCGGCAGGAGATCGCGCCACCGTCGCTATAGGTCCATGGCGTGGCGGCGGTATCGACAAGGACTCGACGTTGGTTTGCTATATGATCAGCCTGTATATGTGTATAGCTACCGACCGACGTAATCCTACACGGAGTCAGGCCTGGTTATTGATTGGGACCCGACTACTAATCAGGATCGGATTTATTGAAACGTATGCTATGAGAAATTTTGTTCTCGTACGCCGGAAAGGGAAACACTATCTTTTGCTACATCTTAATTTGGAGGGATTATATTCTTATCGCAAAATCTATTCCGTGCGTGGGCACGGACGTATGCTTACAGAGTGCTCACGTCGCTTTTCCGTCCGATCTAATCGGAGGGTCGAGCTACCGCAAGCTCCCTCATGGTCTTATCTGGAAAGATATCTCGCACGAGCCTCCAACCCCTGGCTCCTCGCGCGCCGGCGCCGCACTACGCCCCCGGGCCCCGGGCCGCCTCCACCACTCCGCCTCGCACCGCTAGTCAGCGGGATCCGCGTCCAGTCGTCGTCCGAGCACTCGCCGAGATCTTCCATCCCACCGCCACTCTCCAATTTGCCTCCCCCCGCTCCGATAAACACTCACCGAAGAGCGGCGCCGCTGATGCACGTCGTGGTTTCCAGCTAAGCAACAAACCTCGCGAGCTGCTGCAGTCCATGCTCGCTGTCGGAGGCCACCTCCCCACTGACTCTCGCTAGCATCTGCGGTAGTGCCTGGCTTTCCAGAGCCGGGGCGGCGACGAGCCGGACATGGGCGACGGGATGGAGCACTCTCACGTCGCAGCCACTTCCATGCCTTTCCTCGCCGGATGAAGCATGGGCCTCCCCGATGAAGCGGTCTAGGAGGGCGAGCGTCGACTTACTCTTCCTCTACTCCATCTCGAGGTCTCTTTGGAGCACGAAGGGGTTGCGATTGGTACTTGGACGGTCGTCGTCCTCGACGGGGAAGGGTGGTGGTGGTGGCGGCGTTTGGTGGTCGGCAATCTGATAGACCTTCCATTGCGGCAGTAAGAGGGATACAGTTTTATTCTCTAAATAGTAGCTCACATGTCTTTGAATGATTGTAAATGTATAAGTGCTATCATGAATTTACCTGTAACTATGGCTTTGGATTTTTTTTCTCGAGTAGCCTCTTACCTCTAAATACAGATAAACAGTAGTGAGTCACCAAAACTAGAATGTCTCAAATAAAAGAAAATTGTTGGAGTGGGTTCGAAAAACAGCAAGACAAAACAATGCAGGTTGCAGGGGTAACCGCGTACTAGTCTCTTGGTCAGTGTAATTAGGTCTCTTTTATCTGCCCAAACCACCAACCATGTCGAAGTTGTCGATTAGGTAAATAAACCAATGGACGAGGTGACGAGGGTTAACAATCTCAAAAGAGAGTAATTTTTTAATACTACGATATAGTTTGTAGCTTTCACCAAGGGCTACGGTTGTAGTTCGTGTAATTGCTCTATTGTTTGAATTTTTTACTCACTAGCATGTAATTGTTTGATCCTAGGATGTAGTTCTACATCTTTCACCAAGGGCTAGGGATGTTGTGTTTGTAGGTGCTTTACTGGTTGAACATGTTTACTCACTATCAGCATGTAATCTATTGTTTGCTTCGATGTGGTTTCTATGCATTTTTACGGGGGACAGTGTCATTTGTTATTCTATGGTTTAACATGCCATGGTCTTTTTGACAACACTGCCATGTAATTTCTAGCTTCCCGGATATATTTTTATACATTTGCTAGGGTATATGGATGTAGTCTTCATTGCTATTCATTCCTTTTTTTAATCAAAGCCACATCATTAAGTAATTTGCAATGATGTAATTTTTGCTCACAGGATGTTGTTTTCACCTGCAAGGATGTAATTGTTTCACCTTCCAGGCTGTAATTTTTGCTCAAATAATGCAGTTTTCAACTGCCAGGATGTAATTTGTTTTACAGTGTGTAGTTTTCACTTCTCAGGATGTATTTTTATGCTCACATGTTGTGCATTTCATTTATTAGTTCCAAGTTTTTCAGATTAGGAGATGTAGTTTCTGATATGGTCTACCATGTTTTGCTCTATTCGTCAAGCTATAGTTTATTTTATTTTGATTTATGGGATACAATTCTGCAGTTTTGCATGTGTAATTTATGCATGACAAGTATTTTCTACATTTTTTTCTTTTTTTGCGCACAATCATTAGATGTAGTTCATTTTGTGATTCTGACACTATGGTAAAATATTTTTGTCCGTGTTAGCACTTTGTGTTGACTCTCAATTTTGCTTTGCCACAATGATGTTTTTTCATAATAAAGCGTGTTATTTTTTTGGCCAAATTCTCGCTGAAATTGGGGTTGTACCAGTAGTTTTTATTGAAATGGCAAAAAGACACTAATTTGGGCGACTTAATCACTTCCACACCACTCGGCGCGCTTGACGCCGGCTACCGGTAGGTGTGGCCACCTTGTCGTCTGGTTGATTGGTTTTATGACTTTAGGGTCCCACCTCTTATCCACGTCAGCTCCGATGAAATAAATGGTTTTAACAAATTTCCTTACATGTGGGTCCCACCACTAGCCCCGTCAGCACTGACGAAAAAACGGTCAAACCAAATATAACCCGAGCGCGACTCATGTCATCCATGCCCACTATCACTAGTACAGATCGGATAATTTAAGGAACCACGATCGAATACGTGAGCAGTCTTCCATGTGCGTTATCACCTACCGCATTCGCTTGCGAGGCTCCGAACGGTGTCCATGGGTTCAACGTTCGCATACGGTTCCATTTTTAAAGCATGTGTGATATATCGCAAGCGATTATAAATAAATAGGCATGTGTAACCTTATGCGGTTTCTTTATGTCCACTCGTCATGTGTAGTCTGAATTGACTCCTCGGTTTCCGTTCGACACGTGTACATTGTACATCCTTCTTGCCTACTTTAGACAGCCACGTTTAAGCGACGAGCCAGCTTCCTCGTCGTATATAATGCTGCTCGCCGTATGTCTGTGAACTCAGCAGCGGTGCCACCCTAGACTCACTAATCACTACTCACTAGTCACGACGTACAGTATGGTGCACCGCAAGCAGACAGCTCGCCTGTCATGTGTGTCGCAACAGTGGAACATGGGGTTCCCCTAGTACTGCCAAAGTGGGTCCACCCCATGTGGGCCCAAGATGAAGATGGACAAGACCAAGACTCAAGTCAAGCTGGCGGGTTTACCGTCAAGACACGCATGACCTACGTCGACTAAGGGCTCCGGTCCTGGGGACCTTCCGGGTCCCCGAACCAAGCAAGAAGGCCAGGAAGGACTCGAGAGCCCGAGTTCCCGGCAGGAGGCCAGACTCCCTCTCGGGTACCTCCCCACGTCCCTGTGGATAAGCACTCCACCTCACCACGAAAGACTTGGGAAGCAAGGCGAAGACAGCGCGGGCGGGAAGCACGTCCCGTGGTGGTGTCAGCTCCTGTCCACCCCAAGGCGGACGCTCCCACCTAACCCAAAGGAGACGCTAGGCTGAGGAGAGGCCACGTCTCCCCCTAAACTAGATGAGGAGGGTCCTTCACCCCGAAGGTCCCTCACGCCCCTCACGTGACCCTGTGGCAACCCCTTAGCCTATAAAAGGAGGACCAAGGCACGGAGGAGGGGGAGGTCAGTCCAAGGACGAACACAAGCTAGAACCAGAGCAAGACTAGACTAGGGTTGCGAAGGTAGAGAGGAAGGTGATCTCCTCCGGGTCAGGATCTGTCCTTCTTCTACCTCCAGCCAAAACCCTTCCGGGTACCCTGTCCGGGAGGTTCCATTGTAAGCCACACTATGAAGAACCCATCAATCCAGACATGCAGGAGTAGGGCTTTTAGCCTCCGGGCGGCCTGAACCTGGGTAGCTCCTTGTGTCCCTTTGGTTGCATGCTTTGATCGTGGAGAGGAGAGCTTGATCTAGACTCCGCCCAAGAAGACGATTCTCAGCCTCCTTCGCGCCCCGTGCCGAACCTAAAAGGGGGTATCCTATACTCCTGGTGTCCGTGCAACGAGACACGACATCTGGCGTGCCATGTAGGGGGCGCAAGCGCTGGTTTCATCTTCATCAAGTTCATCGGCAAGTTCTTCGTCAAGCATGCCTCCGAGGAAGAAGGGAGATCTTGCGGCGTCCAAGCCGGTCTCTCCCTCACGCACTCAAGCTTCAGCTGAACGTCGTGCTGCTGGCGCACGGCAGAGCGTCTCTCCGTCCCCGCCTCCTATGGAGAGGGTGGCGCCGGACGAAGTGGACGGTCACGACAAGGACAACGGCCCTGGTGGAGCGGCTGCTCCAAAGGGCGCCACCATGCCTCCTCTTCGCTCGGGGGAGAAGAGCGTCTGCAATGGCACCGGCAAGGAGCCCACCGCTGGAGGAGGGAACCACGGCGTTCGCCCCAGCGGGGATCCACGAGCATCCAAGAGCAAGACCTCCGCGCACTCGCCTTCGGACGTGCAAGCTCGCCATGATGCTCTAGTCGCTGCCAAGGCCCTGATCCAGTTCCCTCCAAGCAGCGGCGATCCCAAGGTCTACCAAGAATGGAGGACTCGTGTCAAGAGGCTCCTCAACTTCGCCGATGGTGGTCCGTGGGTCGAACCCACTCAAGCCCACACCGTCGACAATCCCAGAGCAGCACAAGACAAGACACGTGATCCGCGAGGCCAGCCTCGTGGTGAACGTCAAGCCAAGACGGCGCCTCCTCGCACCGCGCCACCGATGGCTGATCGGCTAAACCGCGATCACGGCGAGGCCATCTCCATCGGGTCGTCTACCTCGCGCAACCTAGATCTTCGCGACGAGCTCAACAGCCGTCGGAACGAGGATGGTTGCCGGGGCCGACGAGGTCATGATGGCTAACTGGTTCCCCTTGGCCCTGAAGGGAGATGCACAGACTTGGCTTCTCAACCTTCCCAAGTGCTCCATACGTTCCTGGCGGGCACTGAAGGAGCATTTTTTGGGGGCTTTCCAAGGCGGGTACGAGCGCCCGGGGGCTCCCAGTGATCTCCACGACTTCAAGCAGCTGCCGGGTGAAACTCTCCGCAAGTTCATCCAGCGCTTCACCCAGAAGATGAATACCATCCCGTGCATCAAGGAGGAGTTGGTGATCCAGTCCTTCCACGCCAACGTCCGCAACCCCAAGATGCGCGGGAAGCTGAGCATCCATCACGTCGAATCTGCTCGTAAGCTCTGGGAGCTTGCAGATCGGTGCGCTCGAGCTGAAGAAGGAGCCAAGTTCCCCAGGGAGGATGAACCCGAGGACAAGGTCGCTCCAGCCAAGAACAAGAAGCGGGACCCTGGACCCGACAAGCATATCTTTGTCACCGAGCCTCTTCCGAAGAAGACCAAGCCCGCTCCGACTTCCGAGGAAGAAGGTGAAGGTGATCCCTGGTGCCACATCCATCCAGAAGGCAACCACTTGCTCAAGGACTGCCGCATGCTCAAGAACCTTGCCATCCGGGAGCAACGTCGAGCTGATGGGGTCAGCCAAGACGGTTGCTACAACTGCGGCACTGCCGGGCACATCGCTCGTGACTGTCCCACGGGTCGCCAAGGCGGAGGCGGCCGTGGATGAAACCGAGGTGGTGGCCGCGGGGGCCGTGGAGGAGGACGCGGCGGCCAAGGTGGTCGTGGGTACCACACTCCGGAGGCCACCCACGGCGGCAACGGGGAAGCTCCGGCTCCCCAAGGAGGCAACGGTGGCAAGTATCAAGAAGTCACGGGAGTTGTCGGGTGCATCCACGGAGGGTCTTCTCTGCCTCCCTCCAATGGCGCCTGCAAGAGGCTTGTCCGAGAGCTGAACGCGGTTGCTTCTGCTCCGTCCAAGCCCCTGGACTGGTCTAGTCAAGTCATCACCTTCGACCCAGAAGACCACCCTGCAAACACTGCCGGGGTTGGGACCCTGCCGCTGACCGTGTCGCCCATCATCCACAACTACAAGGTCACCAAAATGCTGGTCGACGGAGCCTCCAGCCTCAACTTGCTGACGGCGAAGGTCCTGGCTATCCTTCAAATCCCCCTGTCTCGCCTGCAAGACACCGGGGTGTTCCAAGGCGTGAACGGAAGTGTTACTCGACCCCTCAGGAAGATCACCCTTCCGGTCACCTTCGGCGACTCCAAGAACTTCCGCACCGAGGAAATCGTCTTCGACATCGCCGACACTCCGCTACCGTACAACGGCATACTTGGCAGACCTGCTCTGGCCAAGTTCATGGCCATCTCCCACTTCGCCTACAACATGCTGAAGATTCCGGCGCCGTGGGGTGTGATCAAGGTCAAGGCCGACATCGACGGTGCTATCTACTGCGTTCACTAGCTGAACCAGACGGTGGCAACCACAGCGGAGGTCCCTCAAGGTGTGCAGGAGGATGATGATGGGGCTCTCCCTGGGGGCGAAGGGCACCCTGGGGGCTCCACATCTACTCCCCCCAAGAAGGCACCATTCCATGGCGATCCGCAGCTGACCAAGAAGGTGGCGCTAACCAGTGACGGAGTTCGCTCCATCACCATCGGCGCCCGCCTCACCGACAAATAGGAAAGCGCGCTCATCGCCTTCTTTCGGGAAAACTCTGACGTCTTCGCGTGGGAGGCGTCAGGTTTACCCGGCGTTCCAAGGGAGGTGATCGAGCACAAACTGGCGGTCAATCCGGGGGCTCGCCCCGTGAAGCAGGTTCTCTGGAACCAAAGCAAGGAAAAGCTGGAATTCATCATCGCCGAGGTGGACAAGTTGATAGAAGCTGGTGTCATCCGGTCGGTTCCCCACCCAAGCTGGGTGGCCAACCCCGTGGTGGTACCCAAACCCATGACCTTCAAGTGGAGACTCTGCATCGACTTCACAGACCTGAATAAGGCCTGTCCCAAGGACCGTTTCCCCCTGCCGCGGATCGACATGATCATGGATTCCACGGCTGTGTGTGAGCTGCTGTGTTTCCTGGACGCCTTCTCCGGGTACCACCAGATCATGATGTCACTCGAGGACCAAGAGAAAACGGCCTTCATCACTCCCAAGGGCTGCTACTACTACACCCGGATGCCTTTTAGCCTCCAGAACGCCGACGCTACCTTCCAGCGCGCAATGTAAGCATGCCTTGGGTCACAGCTGGGCCGCAACGTTGAAGCGTACATCGATGACATCGTGGTCAAGACCCGGTACAAGGACTCCCTCATCCAAGACTTGCACGAGACCTTCGAGAACCTCCGTCGGGTCAACTTCAAGCTCAACCCCGACAAGTGCGTGTTCGGGGTCCCCTCCGGCAAGCTGCTGGGTTTCCTGATCTCTCACCGAGGGATCGAGGCAAATCCGGACAAAATCAAGGCAATCGAGCGCATGGAGGCGCCCCGGCGGGTCAAGGACGTACATCGCCTTAACGGGTGCATCACTGCACTCGGGCGCTTCATCTCAAGGCTTGGGGAGCAGGCCTTACCGTTCCTCAGGCTGCTCAAGAAATCAGGCCCCGTGGAGTGGACCGCCGAGGCCGAGGAAGCCCTGCAGTCCCTTAAGCGCTACCTCGCCTCGCCACCAATCCTCGTGGCACCAGAAGAGAAGGAGCCCCTACTACTGTACATTGCTGCCACCAACCAGGTGATCAGCGCTGTGCTTGTGGTAGAGCGTGACGCTCCTCCGAAGAATTCAAGCAAGATCAAGGGCAAGCAACCCGGGAACTCTCTCCCGGGACAACCGTGCAAGAAAAGGCTGCCGGGTGACCAGAGGTCTCACGATCCTGACGTCACTGCAACCTCACCAGGCGGCGCGGAGCCGGTCGGGAATGGAGAATCTCCCTCCGACGAGACTTCGCCGGGGGCTACCTCGTCCCCACTCCAAGACGTCGACGTGGAGGAAGCCGACACTAGTACAGAACGACACATCGGAAACGGGCCAAAAACCCCTTCGGCAACGGAGAAAGGGTTCGTGTCCCCGCCTCTGTCACTGATGTGAAGCCTCACAATGGCAACGGAGATTTTTATCGTTTGCAATAAGTTTAGCAACAGGCGTAATATATAACCGTTGCCTTTAGTCTTTACATCAGATACGGAGATTAGTTTTTGACCGTTTGTAATGAGGGCTAAAGGAAACAAAAAAAAGCCGGTGATGCCTGCTGCACCGTCGACGGAGCCCTGTGGTTCCTGCTTAACGGCCGCCGGTTCTTCACCTTCCTCTTTGCCCAGCTTCATTGCGTGGTCTTCTTCTACCTATTTAGTACTGCACAAAAGTCTTGCTCCTGGAGGCGCCAGCTTCAGTGGACCGTGTGGACGGAGCCCCGCTCCTACGTCTTCACAGCCGCCGCATAGTCTCCAGGTTTCCTCCTCGCCCTAAAGGATATGAAAAAAATCAAAATGTAAGCTCCTTCATCTCTATACACAAGACATATGCTTTTTCATCGGCATTACAGAAAATATAGAACTAATTACAACTAGAACATAGCCTAAACAATGCCTCATATATAGATAGATTGGACACACAAATTCCAGGGATGGAGCAAGCGAGCCAAGTAGGATGCACAAGATCGATGTGTATTTGTGCATATCACAAGGATCACTAGCGCCACCCCCGGATCACACGGTGTCACCTAAATTTAATCATCGGCATAACAGAAACAAAGCTAAAATCAGAGCAAATTTCTACTAAAAACAGAGCATATCCATGGATAAACAATTAGCTACTTACAACTAGAAAACAGCTAAAATCTATGTGTAAACAATGCCTACTAAAAACAGAGCAAATCTATGGATAAACAATTAGCTACTTACAACTAGAAAACAACTAAAATCTATGTGTAAACAATGCCTACTAAAAACAGAGCAAATCTATGGATAAACAATTAGCTACTTACAACTAGAAAACAACTAAAATCTATGTGTAAACAATGCCTACTAAAAACAGAGCAAATCTATGGATAAACAATTAGCTACTTACAACTAGAAAACAACTAAAATTTATGTGTAAACAATGCCTACTAAAACAGAGCAAATCTATGGATAAACAATTAGCCACTTACAACTAGAAAACAGATAAAATCTATGTGTAAACAATGCCTACTAAAAATAGAGCAAATCTATGGATAAACAATTAGCTACTTACAACTAGAAAACAACTAAAATCTATGTGTAAACAATGCCTACTAAAAACAGAGCAAATCTATGGATAAACAATTAGCCACTTACAACTAGAAAATAGCTAAAATCTATGTGTAAACAATGCCTACTAAAAACAGAGCAAATCTATGGATAAACAATTAGCTACTTACAACTAGAAAACAGTTAAAATCTATGTGTAAACAATGCCTACTAAAAACAGAGCAAATCTATGGATAAACAATTAGCTAATTACAACTAGAAAACAGCTAAAATCTATGTGTAAACAATGCCTACTAAAAACAGAGCAAATCTATGGATACACAATTAGCTACTTACAACTAGAAAACAACTATCCTACTAAACTGGGGTCTTACATTAGGCGAGGCGGGCTCGCTTAGCGTCGCCGCCGGCGACGGAGCTAGCGCCGGCCTCCTCTGGCGGCGCCGTGCCCTCGCCGTGGACCAAAGAGAGGGCTATGGCGGCCCGGAGGTCAGACTGGTAGACCGCCTCCTCGGCGCGTTCGACCTGGGTCGACGCCTCAGAGAGGAGGACCGCCGCCTCCAGATCGGCCTCGCCCTGACGACGCTTGGCGTCCTCGCGCTCGAAATCGGCGCGGGAGAGTTGGCAAGCGATCTCCAGATCACGATCCTCCTCCTCTTCCTCTTCCTCCTCGTCGGAGGACGAGGACGAGGAGGAGGAAGATGGATGGCGGCCGGGGTACATCGCCTGGCGGATCTCGCGGTAGCTGCAATGGTGGCCAAATGAGCGGGTGCGGCCGGAGCCTTCGCCGTGCGGACGAGCGCCAAGGCTGTGGGACCGGCCCGCGGGGGACGGATCGGCGGCGTCCTGTTCCGCAAGCTCGTCCCGCAACTCCAGCTGATGCTGCTGCTGCCTGAAGGCCCGGAGAGTGGGACGGCCACAGCCGCGGCCGCGATGGCCGGATCTACCAGCACTGACGGTGGAAGCCATGCGAGAGAGTGGAGAGAGAGGAGACTGTGCGGCGGCTAGGGTTGGAAGTGAGTGAGAGTGAAGGGCATAGTAGGTTCTTATATGCCGGCTGTCGGGCTGCTTCTAATGGCAACGGAGATTATAAAACTGTCCGTGTGCGAGGAGCACACATCGGTAACGGAGGTAAACTAACCTCCGTTGCCAACATATATTCCACTATTCACCCGTTGCCGATGTTGTGGGCCTGCTTTACGGCCCAGTGCGGGCACGCGGGGGATGTCGCGATTTACCGTCGCCTAACTCCTGCCGTTGCCATAGAGGGGTATCCGATGTGTCGTTCTGTACTAGTGCGAGCCCTCTCAGGACTCGGCGACCCGCAAGGTGCAGCACCCGGTCTACTTCGTCAGTGCAGTGCTGCGCGACGCCCGGGAGCGGTACCCCATGATGCAGAAGCTGCTGCTGGCAATCCTCATTGCCTCCCGCAAGATGAGGCCGTACTTCCAAAGCCATCCCATCACGGTGGTGTCCAAGTACAACCTAAGAAGCCCCCTGGAGAACCCACTTGCCACTGGTCGCATATCATGGTGGGCCATGGAGCTTCAAGGTTTCGGTCTCAAGTTCGAGCACACGGACAACATCAAGAGTCAGGCGCTGGCGGATTTCACGGCCGAGTGGACCGAGACGGCGTTCGACGACCCGGAAGAGGAAACCTGCCTCCCCGGGAAGGAAGATCCTAGCGCCTGGACCATGCACTTCGACGGCTCCTACACCAAGGGGAAAGGAGGTGCTGGGGTTGTCCTAACCTCACCAACCGGGGACCGGCTGAAGTACGTCGTCCAGATGCACTACCAAGGGAACATCTCCAACAACACGGCGGAGTACGAGGGCCTGCTCGCAGGACTTCGTGCTGCCGTCGGCCTCGGCATCAACAAGATCGTCGTCAAGGGGACTCTCAGTTAGTCATCAAACAAGTGAACAAGGAGTACGCGTGCCCTCAGATGGCACCATACGTTGAAGAGGTCTGGAAGCTGCAGCGGCGCTTCGACAACTTCCGGGCTGTGTACGTCCCACGGGGAGAAAACACGGCCGCGGATGAGCTATCGCAGGTGGCGTCCAAGCAAGAACCAGTGCCTCCCGGGATCTACATCGAGGTCCTCAGGCGACCTTCGATCCCACCCGAGAGGCTCGCGACAAGATCTGCGCCGGGGGCTGGCGACCCTTCTACCTCGACAACACGGGTAGCCAGCCCAGAAGCTCAAGACCCGGCAGCCCCTCCAGCGGAGGAAGCTATGCTTTCTTTCCGTCGGATGGTGCTACCGGTGGAAGGAACCCACCCACCCTGGGCCCGGGACATCGTCAAGTACATCATGGAGCACGCCCTCCCGGAGGACGATCACGACGCCGAGCGGGTGGCTCGTCAAGCCAAGCTCTACGTCATGATCGACGGCGAGCTCTACCGGCGACGGGACAACGGAGTCAAGCTCCGCTGCATCCCTCAAGAACAAGGCCAAGTACTGCTACGGGACATCCACGAGGGCACATGTTCAAGTCATGTGGCATCAAGATCACTGGCGGGTAAAGTTTTTCGTCACGGGTTCTACTGGCCAACAGTCCTCAGTGATGCGAGCAGCTAGTCAAGACCTGTGAAGCCTGCCAGTACTATGCGAAGAACATACATCAGCCGGCGCAAGCTCTGCAGCCAATTCCAATCTCCTGGCCGTTCGCGGTCTGGGGGCTGGACATCGTGGGGAAGATACCGAAGTCTGTCGGGGGCCATGAATACCTTTTCGTGGCCATCGACAAGTTCACAAAGTGGGTGGAAGTGATGCCAGTACCAAGACAGACAGCTCAAGCAGCCATCAAGTTCATTGAAGGGATCGTGTACCGCTTCGGAGTACCCAACAGAATCATAACGGACAATGGCTCTCAGTTCACAAGCCGATCCTTCCTCAACTTCTGTGAAGAGCTGGGAATCAAGGTGTGTTTTGCCTCGGTGTCCTACCCAAGGTGCAATGGGCAAGTGGAGCGAGCCAATGCGGAGGTCCTAAAGGGTTTGAAGACCAAGGCCTTTGACAAGTTAGAAGACAAGGGCAAGAACTGGATTGAGCATCTACCAAGTGTCTTGTGGTCCCTCAGAACCACACCAAGCAGAGCCACTCAAGAAACACCATTCTTCCTTGTCTATGGAGCAGAAGCCGTCTTGCCAACAGAGCTCAGGCATGGATCCCCCCGGGTACTTGCCTATGATGAAGACGCACAAGCTGAGAGGAGGATTGATGACATCAACTTCCTGGAAGAGGTGCGGCCGAGCTTCCTTACGATCTGCTCGATACCAGCAAGGGCTCCGCCGCTATCATGATCGCCATATCCGTTCACGGGTACTGGAACCCGGAGACCTGGTTCTCCGCAAGAAGCAGAAGCTTGATAACATGAACAAGCTGTCCTCCAAGTGGGAAGGACCTTATCGGGTGACGCATACCCTGAGACCCGGAGCTGTTTATCTGGAGGACGAGAAAGGCAGGCCGGAGGGCAACGCCTGGAACATCGAGAATCTCCGGAAATTCTACCCCTGAATACGAACATGAATCGCAGATAGTTCGAGTCAACTAAGCACGCCCAAGGGGCTAGTGTTCTGTATAAGGGTGTAAGAATCGTCGCCAAGGAATAAAAATAAGTTTTTCAATTCCGTGAGCCTCTCTTGTTGTCGTGAAGTGTGTTATCCGTAACAACCCCCAAGCAGGGGGCTGACATGGTGCCGGTGGCTGACAGGTCGAGCGCGAGTAGCCTATCAGTAGGCGCTGCCACCTGATCGTGCCGTACTGCCGCGGTAAGAAGTGGAACGGGCAGTGCTGTGTTTTAAAGAACCTAAACACAGAAATGCACATTCAACTTTGCTTGCGGGTTGCTCCGGATGAAACACTTTCACGACATGTAAGGGAGGGTCCATTCTTTTCCTACTGAAAGTGTGTTATGTGTAGCGCCTCTCCCGGGACAGGAATGGATGCTGAAGAGCGGCTCAGGAGCTGGATACCCGGAAGGACAGAGTAGATCAAGGGCACGGCAAAAACCAGCTAAGTCTTTGCATGTGCATCTTGCATTCTAGGCATAATATCTCGCTCGGAGTCAATATACCACCAACCTGCGCATGCTTGACAGTTGATGAGAACCTTTGCGGGGGTAATGCGTCCTCCCCGGCGAACGGTCAGATTTCCCTTCTGGCCTAGTACCCGTGGCTGTGGAGTGGACTCCCGGAAGGCATAGTGCTTGTCACCTAAGAGATCTCCTCAGAAAACTTGACGGCGCGTTAGTGCAAGGGAGGTTTGGGAAATGACCCCGGGAGTTGAGCCCTAGGATTGCATTCATCTGAACTTACATTCTGAATTACATTCAGTCGAAGCTTTTCCTGGATACATATCTAGCCTATGCTACTAAGGCCAGCTCAGGGCTCCTGGCTGTGCAGCTCTGTCTTCTGTTTTTTGCCTGCCGGGTGAACTCCGGACTCCCGGGGACGCCTGGGATGAAGGAGGGCATTCGCGCAGGATCTTCAGGGGTCCCACGGGCCGGGGAACTTCCGGGCAAACCCCGGCACATGCTGGCTGCAGAGGAGGTGCACGTGGTCCACGAACTTATCCATGATGTCTTCCTCATCCTGTACGAAGGGAAGAAATCGAGTCAAGGCGCAGGATCTTCCCAAGGGTCGTATTGCCAGAACCGAGGCAGCCTTACCTTGAAGACATCGTCAAGGTCGCAGAGGAGGCGGATCAATCTCTGATTGCCTGCGGCCTCCTTCCACAGCTCCATCTTGATGGTGTCCTTCCGGGTCGCCAGCGCCACCGATGCCTCCATGGCAGCAGAACCGGCGATGTTCCCCACCGCGGGGAAAACCAAGGAGACCGAGGGCGAGGAACGACCTCGTCCTTTCTAGTGGCTCGGGCTCCAGCTTCGCTGGGTGCCTCCGCCGCTCCTCGAAGACGGACTCCGCCGTCGACACATCGGACAAGGCCCTCTCTGCTTCGCCGGACATTGTTCTGCGGGACGCGGGGAGGCAAAGGAAGAAGAGGAGCGGAGCAAGGCGAGAAGATGTGGCGAAGGGGTGGAGTCTGGATGGTCTTTTATAGGCCTCCCACGCTCCACCTACCCCTTGACGCTACGGCTGCTGCAGTAATGGGAGCGCGTTTTGCAAAAAACTCGTTCTCATTCACACGGACGCGACACGAAGACAAGGAGGAAAACAAGATCTTCTTCATTTACAAGGACTACAAGGGGACGATCTTTTTTACAACAAAAAGGTTGGCTCCCTCGAGCAAGGAGCACCGCCGTACAATGGAAGACGCTACTTCCAGAAGTACGTCGTCAAGGCCGCCAAGGAGGAGGTCAACGAGATCTCCATGGCGCCCGTCCGAAGCTCCTCGCCTTCAGGAAGACGAGCTCCCCTCGACCTTGATGTCAGATGAGTTTTCCTCATCTTCATCCTCGTCGTAGGAGCTCGAGCTGCCGCTGCTGCTCTCCATGCAGCACTCCACGCGTCCGCCATCGACACCGAAGATCTTCACGGAGAGCGTTGCATCTCCGTCGTACCGGAACACCAAGCACTGCCCCCTGGACAGGCGGCGGGCACGGGAGAACGACTTCCACCCCGGACCCAGAAGCATGGCGCCTTCAGTGGTGCGCTCCGCCATGGCCCAGGAGGGGCCATTGGGGCAGCCTTCCACTTGCAGCCAGAAGCCGGAGGGTCCGATGTCCTCCGTCGCCATCGCGAAGGAATCCGGCAGGAGAAGCCGGCTGCGAGGCCTGCGGTTCAGATCCACGACGAACTCGAACGCGCGAAGCTGGTATGAACCATGCTCCTAGGAGGGAGCAGCGGTGCCGCGGCCTCCACGGCCGCCGCGACCGCGAATCCCACGACCTCGCGGAACAGCTCGACCACGAGTGGAGGGGCCACTCTCCGCAGCAGCTGAAGAAGTACGAGGGCGCCCAACTCCTCTCCTCGCTCTCGCCATTGGCGCTGGCAGCTTGTGGGGAGGCCTGGAGTTGGACTGAGGAAGAAGATGAACAAAAGCCAGGGGTGCGCCTCGCTTTTATAGCCACGGCGGTGCCTCTGTCAAGCGTCTCCTCGGTTCTTCCGTTAGGGAATCGAGGGGGCCCCGCAGTTATTCCCCCAGCGGAGTAACTCCAAGACCTTCAAGGCCATCAATGAAGCAGAGCAGGAAGACCAGGTGCCCGGGACCCACTTTGACCTATCTTTAGGCCATGGCCCCGGCAGCTGGAGCAAGAGCCGCCGGGACCATGCCCGGGGCTACTGTCGCAACAGTGGAACATGGGGTTCCCCTAGTACTGCCAAAGTGGGTCCACCCCATGTGGGCCCAAGATGAAGATGGACAAGACCAAGACTCAAGTCAAGCTGGCGGGTTCACCGTCAAGACACGCATGGCCTACATCGACTAAGGGCTCCGGTCCTGGGGACCTTCCGGGTCCCCGAACCAAGCAAGAAGGCCAGGAAGGACCCGAGAGCCCGAGTTCCCGGCAGGAGGCCAGGCTCCCTCTCGGGTACTCCCCACGTCCCTGTGGATAAGCACTCCACCTCACCACGGAAGACTTGGGAAGCAAGGCGAAGGCAGCGCGGGCGGGAAGCACGTCCCGTGGTGGTGTCAGCTCCTGTCCACCCCAAGGCGGACGCTCCCACCTAACCCAAAGGAGACGCTAGGCTGAGGAGAGGCCACGTCTCCCCCTAAACTAGATGAGGAGGGTCCTTCACCCCGAAGGTCCCTCACGCCCCTCACGTGACCCTGTGGCAACCCCTTAGCCTATAAAAGGAGGACCAAGGCACGGAGGAGGGGGAGGTCACCAAGGACGAACACAAGTAGACCAGAGCAAGACTAGACTAGGGTGCGAAGGTAGAGAGGAAGGTGATCTCCTCCTGGTCAGGATCTGTCCTTCTTCTACCTCTAGCCAAAACCCTTCCGGGTACCCTGTCCGGGAGGTTCCATTGTAAGCCACACTATGAAGAACCCATCAATCCAGACATGCAGGAGTAGGGCTTTTAGCCTCCGGGCGGCCTGAACCTGGGTAGCTCCTTGTGTCCCTTTGGTTGCATGCTTTGATCATGGAGAGGTGAGCTTGATCTAGACTCCGCCCAAGAAGACGATTCTCAGCCTCCTTCGTGCCCCGTGCCGAACCTAAAAGGGGGTATCCTATACTCCCGGTGTCCGTGCATAATAAGACGCACATGAATCTACATACTAAAACGTGTCAACATACGTGTGGTTCAAAAAAGGCTAAAACATCTTATATTCCGATACAGAGGGAATAGTTTTCAACGGTGGCCTCCACTTCAGATATAGCTTTAGTGAAGATGTGTTGTTCTAAACAAGTCAATATGTCGGAAATATACCAGTTCAGGATGACAACTTTCCAATGCAGCAGCACACCGACAACGATGCAATGATATGGGGACAACGTGTCATGTGAGAGCCACACGTAACCGAAATAGAACACCGAGTACCACGCAGTAGCCACGAGTGCCGAGTGCGACCACATCAAACATGATGAATAGAGAACCCGCAGGCCATGTATAACAGGACCTACTTTCCACCAAAAAATAGTAGTTGCTCTCGGCTACGAGGTGTTTGATCTTCAAAGACTAGCGGGTTTTTAAATGATTGGTTATGCCGAAAATCTATGGTCAGACTATAGGAGAAATGTCTATACCACCTTTTGAATCGAAGGACAAATTTGATATGTGCTCACACCCCTCTCTAATGGGTACACGGTACCATCATATTTTGTTTAGACCGAAAGTAATCCTATGTCAGTCACAGATTTGGATTGAATGCATATCTCTTCTTACCTAGTATGGTAAGGTTGAATGTCTTAATATGTCCAGGCCTGATCAGCTTTGTCGTCTTATCCTAATATGACTATATACATGTTCAGAAATCTGAGATGTTGTGCAACTTTCATTAATATCTAAATTTACATTTAGCTTGTTGTTTACATTTAGCTGCAATCTAAATTTCTTCAACACAAGTTTATACTATACTTTTGTACCTAAATTAATTTTTGAATGTGACGGTCTTGACAAGTTGCTAAATATTAACTGTTGTTCTGTTTGTTAAACATATATATAATCTATATTACTATTGCTGAAAATACACTCGCATGACCTTAAATTTAAATGATATTTTGTAACATTACTTTCTTCATAAATTCATTTTGGATTATGGTATAAACTATGTAGTGTATAGATATTTGGGGGTATATATATATATAAAAACATATGGTATACAAATATATTGGGTGTTTTAGTTTATGGAAGTATATTGATATAAAAACATATGGTATAAGCTAACTGAATCATTTAGCTTGTTGTTTACATTTAGCTGCAATCTAAATTTCTTCAACACAAGTTTATACTATACTTTTGTACCTAAATTAATTTTTGAATGTGACGGTCTTAACAAGTTGCTAAATATTAACTGTTGTTCTGTTTGTTAAACATATATATAATCTATATTACTATTGCTGAAAATACACTCGCATGACCTTAAATTTAAATGATATTTTGTAACATTACTTTCTTCATAAATTCATTTTGGATTATGGTATAAACTATGTAGTGTATAGATATTTGGGGGTATATATATATATAAAAACATATGGTATACAAATATATTGGGTGTTTTAGTTTATGGAAGTATATTGATAGAAACTTCTAGAGTTTTAACTGAATCATTGTCATGATTTCTTAACCCTTATGTTGTCTAATGTTTATCTTGCAAGAAGTGGGTTTATATGTCAAATTCTAAGTGTTGTAGGATCCTCTTTTTCCTATGATTTTTGGGGTGGCCAAACCTCCAGAACGAGAGAGCCGACCAGGTTTTTTGAGGTGCCCTCGTCAGCTAAGCCTTTGGCAAGAGTTAGAACAGATGCCCACCATGTGCTACTGCCAAGCACACAGAGGAAACACCGGATCAACATTATGCCATAGGGCGTTTCACCAAGCACCCAGAAGGAAACTATGTGGGGGGAGGCACACCCTTTCTCCCATCCTTATCCTAGCGGGGAAGGCCATCAGGGAGGAAATGGGAGAGAGGCTCATGACGACCATGTTACTCTCAAACCTCGAGAGGAGGAGGGGGACGGGGAGAGATTTTATTTCACTATATAAGAGGGAGCCTTTTTTGTAAGGGAAATAGAGAACTTTTTTGGTAATCGAATTGTTGTGTGCTGTTTCGCAAAAAAAAAAAAAGAATTGTTGTGTGCTGGACTGCTGGGACAACAACACCCCCTCTCTAGCTGACAGGTAGGCCTCCCTGCTGGCTGACGTGTGGACCGGCCTCGGAGCGGAAATCGGCCGTGGGATGGTGATCGGACGGCTGGACGGGCGTCATCTTCCACCTCTCGACCGCCTCTCTCTCTCCTCCTCTCCTCGATGCGATGAGAGAGAAAACAAACCCTAATTCCCAATCCGATTCCATCCCCATCCCTCTCTGATCCCTTCCCCCGCACGCCACAGCCGCCGCCGCCGCCAGCGACAAATTCCCCGATCTGCTCTCGCCGCCGTCGATTCGATTAGACCCGTCCCGGATCTGTTCCGGCCGCGCCGCCAATTCGATTCGGGCCCGGTTCGATCCGGCGGTTCTCCTCTCCTTCTCCCTCCCCCAGGCGTCAAGGAGGATGGTGGTCTGATGGGCGGCGGAGGCGGCGGGGCGTCGATGTTGGATGAGGACGCGCGCGGGATCTGATCGCAAGCAGCCGCCCATGCCAGCCGTCGGGGCGCGCCGCTCCACCCGAGTCTTCGTGCCCAAGACCAGCCCCCGGCCCAAGCCCGGGGAGCCCGCCACAAGGGTCCGCCGCTCCGGCAAGCGCCTCGCCTTCACCAACTCCTCACACCACTCCCACTGGCTCAGATGGGAGTCAAATACCGGCGACGGCCCCAAGAAGACGATGAGCAGGACAAGAACCCCAAGCCGGAAGCGCCGCCGGCCCAGCAGCCGGCAGTGCCACCGCCACCGCCGCCCGAGAGGGCCATCCGGGCCGTGTACAAGCGGAAGCGACGCCAGAGCCTCCCGTCTGAAGAGGACAGCAGTGACAGAAGGTTCGGGATAGTCTTCACCAGGAAGGACAAGCGGCCCAAGGTCGCCCCTTTCCGCCGCGACGGCCTCGCCGCGGCGTTCCCGTGCTCCTCGTCCATGGAGTTCGCGTCGAGGATCGGATTCCTGGACGGCGCCCATTTGCTGGCCCTGCTGGACGGTGGCGGTGGTCGCAACCAGGCCGCCGAGGATGACGACGACGCGGTGCTCGTCGTCCTAGTCGACGCGTCCTGCCCCGGCGGCCAGTTCACGCGCTTCCTGCTCCCGGTGCTGCGCTGGATGCGGCAGGGCCAGCGAGGCAGGCTCCAGAACCTGGCCTCCTTCCTCAACTCCTCGCTGGCTCTCCTCAGCATATTCGCCTCCTGTGGGCTGCACTTCGTCAGGCTCCAACGCCGGACAGCCGCCATCGTAAGCTTCTCTCCACACAGTTTTCTTGTTTCCTATGTATGTGCCATCCTCATCTCTGCCGCAGTTGACTCTGATGTGGCTGCCTTTTTGTTCTTCTTCCATTGCAGAGCGCCGCATTGTTACAGAGGAGGGCCGCGCTGCGGTGCGGGTGGTGCGAGCTCCATGTCGCTAACCGGTATCAGCAGCAGCCGGTGCTGTCGGTCAATTTCTCGGCGCTCCCTTCCTACTTCCAGGGCTTGCATTCTGTCATAGCCCTTCATCACTCCATTTATATGCCAGCCGTGATTCGGCGGGCCATGGGGTTCGTCGGCGAAGCTGATCCTCAGGATCATTTGGAGGCGGAGTCTGGGTCTTGGGATGCCGCTGAACCTCGCAGATTGGTACAGCAGAATTACGTGCCCCTTGAACAGGTTGCGGGAGTGGTGTTGCACGGTGTGAGGCTGAAGAAGCTCCAAAGGAAGAGGAGCTCGATGAGGCATCCCCTGAGTCGGCGCCGTCTTGTTGCGAGGTTTCCTGCCAAGGCGATTGCAGTGAAGCAGGGTACAGTGGCCTCTCAGACAGTGCTGAGGCCAGCCTTGACCGAGCAGGAGGTTTCCGAGGAACCTGTCCAGCCCAAACCGGCGTTAGAGATTTCTCTTGACTTGCTCGAGAACATGGATGACAGCGACGTCTCGACGCCTATGGGACCAAATGGGATGCAGAGGAGGTTTTCTTTCAAAAGTCCCACCATTGAGCGCACCAACGAAAGGCTGGCTTTAGCTGAGGTTAGACAGAATATAGATACGTTCCAGTGCAAAGCCAACCTCTTGATTATTCAAGCTGACAGGGGCTGGAGGGAAGACGGTGCTCTGGTCATGCTAGAATTATCAAACTCCAACGGGTGGTGCGTGGCTGTGAAGCGGCATGGTGTCACTAGAGTCTCTCTGAAGCCTTCGGAGCAAAGGTTCTATGTTGTCAACCGCTACACCCATGCCTATGTTTGGGCGGTCGAAGATGGATGGAAACTTGAGTTCCCTGATAAGTGGGACTGGCTTCTGTTTAAAGAGCTGCACATCGAGGGCCGGGAGCGCAATTCTCAGGCAAAGACGATCCCGATCCCAGGTGTAAATGAGGTCTCTGACGGCATGGAAGGGACTGTGAAAGTCCCTTTCTCACGCCCCGTGCCAGACTACATCAGAACGGCCGATGATGAAGTTGCGCGGGCTCTCTCTCGAGATTCAGCCTATGACATGGACTCGGAGGACGAGCAGTGGCTCATTCAGCTCAAGCATGGGGCTCCTGATAGAAGGAGCACCCGTCAGAACCAGATCTCGTATGACGATTTCGAGAGAATAATAACCGTGTTCGAAAAGGACGCCTACAGTAACCCCGAGGAGGCTAATGATGTGGATCAGCTTTTTTCCAGACACCCGTCCCTAGGGAGGGGTGAAAATGTCCTCGCCATATATCGGTATTGGATAAATAAGAGACATAAGAAAGGCACACCGCTGCTGAGGATATTTCAGGTAAATTTCGAGTTTATTCCCTTTTAACTAATCACCTGCAGTGAAGATATTTGTCACAGTTATTCCTCCTTTTTCGTCTATGTGCAAAATCATCTAACCAGTGCTGCGTTTGTATTTTCCTTAGGGTGCACCCGTGAGGCGAGGGCGACTGTCACAGAAATCTTCTGTCAAGAAGAAGAGATCATTCAAGAGACAGAGAAGCCAAACTGGCCGAGGAAAGCCCGGATTCTTCTTGCAAGGTATTCAAACTCTATGACAAGCCTGCTGTTGGATGGTACCTACCAGAAAGAATAAGTTTGAAACACTACTAGATTCTGACTGTTATGGTAGGAGTCATTTTGGCATGGGGAAAGCATAATCTGTAACTTGTATGCTGTGCTTGCTGATGGTAACAACTAGATCTCCTTGCCTTTGCCATTTGACATAGTAACAGCTAGCTCTTCTTATAAGCTCTGGTGTTGGAAAGTATAAGTTTGACTTTTACTACATAGATCCTGACTGTGATGGTAGAAGTCTTTTGCTACGGGGTACCCCATGCAGCAAATGACATATATTTATAATCTGCATTATCTTACATATGCTGTCTGATATTGTCTTCTGGCTTTGCCATTAGACGTAGAAACAACTGGACTTCATGATGCCTGAACATGGTATACAACATTACTGTGCTAACAACATATCATGCCTGTTAGCATTCTCTTAGTTAGTTGCACATACCTAAAGAAAGTACAAATTTGACTGTATTAGATTCTGACTGTGATGGTAGAAATCGGGGAGCCCATACACCAAATGACTTATAATCTGCAACTTTTTTGCTCTGCTTGCTGACGGTGCCTTTGCCATTCAACAAGTAGTAATCATTAAACCTCACAATTATGCCCAAGCGTAGTAAATATCACCGTGTAGCATATCTTCTAGCATCCTCTTCGCTGTACATCATGCCTTAAAACTCTAACATACCCTGCTGTTGGATACCGAGGAAAGTACAAATTTGACTTTACTAGAATCTGACTGAAGCTTGAAATCCTATACACCAGATGACTTATAATCTGCAACTTTTATGTTGTGCTTGCACCCTTTGCCATAGTAACAAGTAGACCTCATTATGCCCGAGCATAACAGATAGCACTGTACAGTATGTTTGTTAGTATTCTCCTAGTTGTATATCGTGATTTGACCTCATTATGGCCGATCATGTTAAACATCATTTTGTAGTATGTCTGTCATCATTATTCCTGAACATAGTAAACATCATCGCTTAGCATATCTGCTAGCATCCTCCTAGCTGTATATCATGCCTTAGAATAGATCTTCTGGAAGTGACGACACTATCTTTGCCTGTACTCATCATTCCTGTTCATGTTGTGCAGATAACGCCCAGGAGGAGTCTGCCCTGCAGAGGGTGGTGGACGCGGAGCGTGCTGCGAAGGAGGCCACGGAGAAGGCGGTCCAGCTGCGCTTGAGGGCCCAGGCCCTGATGGCGAACGCCAACCTGGCGGCGTACAAGGCGTCGATGGCCGCCCAGATCGCCGAGGCCGCGAGCGTGTCCGACTTGTACCGGGACCATGTTTGCAGGGCCCTCCTCGGCTAGCTCCGTCCTTTCGGCCACCGTTGCCTGTGTGTGATAGATATTATTCGGCTGAAGCCGCCTGCCTGTGAGGGAGGCCGTCCTCTTTTTTGCCCTCCTCCTCTCCGGTTGTAACTATGACGGGAGCAGATCTCCTTGATGCGGATGGATGGATGATTCGAGAAAACAAGTGTAATTTTTCATGTGCATAAATGATAGTTGTTGGTTAGCTAGGTGACGATGATGGCCAATGGTTTTGGCACATATATATCTTCTGTATTGTGAACATTGTACCACCACCCACCCATGGGTTGAAAGAGAAGATGAGAGAGAGAGAGAGAGAGGAGTTGCTGGAATTTTCTGCTTGGTTACAAGATGTTTATCATCGAAATTTGTCTAGTACATTCGTTGTATGTGAATAGTAGCTTGTCTGCTTCTCTGGTGGTGGTGAAGGCTTGGCCGGCCATCTGTCAGTCAGTGAGGGTGAGTGAGATTGTGCAACGATGTTCCAAATCAGGAATACATACACATGTTTGCTGCCAGTGTTGTTTTTCTGGCTAGTCTATTTCATTGTATCTAATAATCAGTCATGTTCGCAGTGATCCTACTGAGTTATGGAGTATATATGTATAGAGTAGTACATGATAATAGAAGAATTTGCACCAGATATGAGGAAAAAAGATGGTAAAATAGAGGCCAGAAAAGAAGGTAGAATGCAGGGGAGATGAACTTGTGGCGAGAATGAGAGCAGTCCAGGATTGAGTGTGAGGCACACACACCGGAGAGACGGCCAAGCTCTGTTTGTCCAACCACAACCAGTTCGCTCCTCCTCTTATCTCTTCTTCCCCCAATCCCATCCACCAACGCCGGACCGGCGATGATGTCGATCACCGCCGCCGCCGCCGCCGCCAGCAGCCCGCTCTGCCCGGCGCCCGTCTCCAGGCGCGGCGGGCGACGCGGATGCGCCGTCCGGGCTCAAGGTACGCGCTGCTACTGTGCCCCAATCTGGAATCCTCCTCTTCTTCGTCCCCACAATCCCCAATCTGATACCTCTTCGTTCGTTCTTTCTTTGGTGGGCAGCAGCAGCAGCGGAAGGGGGAGGAGGTTCGGACAAGTCGGTGGAGATAATGCGCAAGTTCTCGGAGCAGTACGCGCGCCGCTCCTCCACCTTCTTCTGCTCCGACAAGTCCGTCACCGCCGTCGTCATCAAGGTCCGTCCCTCCCCTTAGCTGATTTATTCGACCTAGGATAGGAAACGTTCCTCTCACAATCCATCCAGCCTCAGTGCCTCACGAGTTCCTCTCTAGCTGCTGCTCCCATCGATTACCCCTGCCTGCACGAATCGAGCACCTCTGTTTCAGTCACAGCACAGCAGAACAGGATGCACCCTTAGTCTAATACTAGTGGAATTTCGCGCGGCGTCACGCCGCGCCCGTTGCATTGATATGTACACAAAACAAACCAAGGAAATATGGAATTTTCCATAAGACACAATTACATGAAAATAGCATATGAATGTATACTCCAAAAACCATCGACCTAGATATTTTCATGAATTCAATATTTAACATGTAAAAATGCATTGATATGTACAGAAAATAGATCAAGGAAATAGAAATTCTGCATACACACAATTACAGGAAAATATCATATGAACGTATACACCAAAAATCGTTTACATCAATCATCACTATGTGATGCAGTTGTACCGGAAGGCCCGAACACATAGCAGAATAAATTGGAGCCATCGGATACGGTCAGGAAGAAAATACTATAGGAGGTACGGAAATGATGAGCTAAACCACTTTCATCTCACCATCAGGAAATATACCCTGCAAACAGAAAGAAGCACTGTTTATCAAGCAGAAAGTTGGTAAACTTGTCTCTAAACTACGGATAGAGCGATGCATATACATAAATCTGCAAGCGCAATACATACTTTTGTAAATGATCCCTACTAATGTTAGTGAGAAACTCAACTGATTCTTGTTAGTGAGAAGCGCAATGGAGTACTTAATTCTGTATTGAAAAATTGTTAGTGAGAAGCTCAACTGATTCTTGTTCATCTGAATGCTAAACAGTACTTGTTTTAGAACATGGTTGGACTCAAAAACAATGTGGTGGGGACAGAGGCAAGTGCGAGGAGAAGTCCCGCCACTTGCATATAGGGAAAAATAAGAAGAATCCATTTTCACGTAAACTGGTACGTTAATCTTCACAAAGAGAAGTAGAATGCATTCTGTTTAAAAAGACCAGAAAAGGGAAAATCAGAGAGAAGTAAACTGCATTCTGTTTTAAAAAGCGCAAAAAAAGGGGAAACCCAGATAGCAGTAGAATGCATTATGTTTGAAAAAGCAAAAAAAACAGGAACACCAGAGATACTCGCGGCACATAGCCTACATGAATATTAAATCAGACCTAGAACTGGAAATGAAAACAATGATTTAAACATGTCTAGCAGTACATAGGTATCATACTGCCCCTTTATATCTAAAGTTAATGAGATAACATATTATTGTTGAGCACCGTGGACTATAAGACTTGAAACCGTAAGATAAATGCAGCAAAAAATAAGCTACTGGATCTAGCCAAATGGCAAGTGTCATATAATTTTTCCCCCAAGTTGTCTTCATACCTAGCTCGGTTTGAACATATAACACATCTCTCACCTTCTGTATAAAATTGTTACTTTGTAATAGCAAGTACAAACGTTTGCTGGATCTTGTACATTATCTTGTTTCATCAAGAACGACTTAAACTTCAAATATGAAGAAATGAAGTAGCACCATGATCTCTGAAAGAGTAACGGTCGTGTGCCTAAACGTTGAATTGTGGCAATAGGACTGTCTAGTGTCACTGGTTAAATTTACACTATACGCCAAGACACCCACCAAAGATATTTATAGGTTCTATGGAATTTGCATATTGTCAATGGGCTAGACTTTGGTTAGGGATAGGAAAATAAGTAATGACTTGGTGCACCTGAGTTCCAACAATAAAAATGCATAAGAACCATGCAGGCATTTTCTCCTTCGTATGGTTTGTATAAACTGAAACTGACAAACTAAATATGGCAGGCTTCCATGTTTCTAGAAACTAAGCAGGGAGATGCAGCCAAAAGAAGCATAAATAACAGGAAGAAATGTCAATAGTTCTTAGATAGATATTTACCAATGTATTGTAGGAGTTGCTAGATTTGGCACTATCGTACTGAAGCGTTAGTGTCGAGGCCACGTGTTTACATGAATTATGGACCGTGACTAATTAAAAAACAACATAGTTGTAAGTAACAACAAATTTATAAAACACATTACCTCGGTCCACATTGTACGAATGTAAGAAAACAAACTACATAATTTGTGGAAGTAGTCTAAGTATTGTGCACATCTGGTATGGACTCCTCCCATTCTCCATAAATTGATATGCTCTGCCATGAACGAAAAGGAAACAAATGCATGAGCGCAAGCAGTTTATATATGAAAATCAAATATATATAGCTGCAGAGAATCCACAGTCCTGCAATTCCTGTTGCGGAAATCACCGAGAATAGCCAAATCGTTAAGAATAAATAAATGAAGGATACTTGTAGCTAGAGAAGCACTAAATGTGCATATTTACGTAGTCTAATTAACTGTTTCCATATTCTTTAAACTGCGTTGCAGCCACAAAAGAACACAAACATACATGATCGCACAATCTCAACTGAAGCTGAAATCTAAGGAAGAAACAAATTCTTGAGGAGAGGCTATAGTCCACAGGTATCTCATTCCATGTCTTTCTACCCAGCCTCAACTTTAAAAACCGTGTTCGTCGGGATGGTGTGGCATTAGTTACCTATCAAATAATTAAACCAAACACAATTGTGGTGTACTATTTAAAAAATGTTATGGTTTTCTGCCTCTGTTAATAATAGTATGCAGAAAAATAAAGTGATATCCATACAGGAAGTTATGAGAACGGATGCAAAGGGATTTTATCAAGAAATAGTACCTTTTATATAGAGATAGTAGGCTTAATTAAGTTAGAACGCGGCAAGATATAAGAGAAATTCAGAGAAACATATTTCTAAAAAAATAGTAGTACGATCAATCACACAAAAACCATCTCTGCCAACCAACAGGGGCGGAAGCAAAATTGGTGGGCGGCCGCCAATATACATCTGTTCTAATGAAATACCATCGATCAGTAACACAACACATGCACGATTTGTTCTAATGAAGGAGTAATCTTACATGGAGGCTCTCGGCTGTAACGCCCTCTTGCTCCAATATTCAGACTTGGACGCAGCAGTACACATCCGTGAAATTCACCTAGGTGCACGCACAGCTATGAATCTGATTCAGAAAACAGGGGAGCTCAAGATGGATCGATGGAATGGAATGGGAAGCAACATAAGATGCGCAGCCGATTCATAGAGCAAAAGGCAATACCTTGTAGCCACGAAGCTGGCGGTCGTACATCCCGGCGGAGGCGCCACCCCCGACCTAAAGGGGATCAGATTGAGCGGCGGCAGGAGCACCGGCCGGGCGAACACCAGCGCCCTAGGAGAATCGTCGGGGCCGGCCCTGATGGCAGGTTGCCGTGTTGCGGGGATCTGAGGCGGCCCTGAATCTTGGCACCGGATCTTGGGCGGCGAGTCACGTCTAGCTCCGTCCGCTTGCCGTTCACCCTCCGCACCGCCGCCCTCCGCCGAGACGGTCTTCTGCAGCGCCTCCTCCAGCTCGCCACCGCGATTGTCCTGTACGGGCTCTCTCCACCACTCGACGCCGCGCTGAAGCTGGCGGCGCAGGAGGCGCTCGCGGAGCAGGAGTGCCGCTGCAGCTCGACCTTACGCCGCCGCTGCACGGCCACCCATGCCCTCCGTGCTGCTGACCTCCGTCGCGCACCAACACCCCCCGCACGCCGCGGTAGCGCCGTCCCCATCCGCTACGGCAGGAGAGAGACCCGCGCCCTTCCCCTCTGTCGGAGGAGCGGCGGCTCGGGCCGGAGGTGGTAGGGGAGCTCGGGCGGCAGCGGCGTCGGGGTGGAGGCGACCGCGTCGGGGAGGAGAGCTGGGATGGGGAAAATGGGGATGATTAGAAAATCTAGGGTTAGGTTATTATACAGGGGGACCTACCAATAATTTCCAAGAAGTTGAAGGTTTTTTTTTTGCAAAATTACGCAGGCACTGTTCAGCACTGTTCATTACTGTAGCTAGCTACAGTAGACGGAGTGCTGAGAGCTCGCTAAAGGGATGGTCTTTTATATAGTGAGTAATTCTGCGATCACTAGCAGCAGCTGAAAACTCCATGTAATTAATGTCAGCCAAATAGTATTCCTCATCACGGATTTGACAAGTGATGCCGTCATGTCGGTTTTAGTTTGGTAGCACCGCTTCTAATCTTGTATACGGGCAGCGGCACCTCTCCCCCTGGAAAATCACCAGCTAGGGCGGCAGTGTAAACTAACTAGGGATTTATACCTGACGTATTTATGTGTTGATGATGATTGGTTGGAACTAAAAGGAAGATTTTATTTTTGATACAGGGGCTTGCTGACCACAAGGACACCCTCGGAGCTCCTCTCTGCCCTTGCAGGTAGCAATTCATCTCATGATTTCTTTCTAAATAAAAGCATGTATCTCCCGTTTGTACGACGTAACACCGGGTTTTTAACTTTTACTTACTTGTGAATCGACTTCGTGGTTTTGGATTTATACTAGGCATTACGACGACAAGGCCGCCGAGGCGGCGCAAGGGTTCTGGAACTGCCCCTGTGTTCCCATGAGAGAAAGGTGAGCGAGGCTGCTTGTCAAATCTCACTTCTTATTATCTTTTACGGTGCTCCTGCATAGAGAAGTATGGGGATACTCTTTTCATGTTTAGAGTTTGGCATGTACTAGATAGTGTTCTTTTCCCCTATTACTGTTACGGTACATGGTCAGGCTATTATCATTCTCCCAGTCCCAACGTATACGCTTATTCCTGTCGTGGTTCCATTTTGTATTAGCTATTCATGCACATGATTTGCTTCGGGGGTGGAGAATAGCCGGATGTACCTAGTGCGTTGTAGTAGCGTGTTCTGGTAAATTCTACGTAGTGTACAGGCAAAGACTTGGAATGTGGTTTGTTTCTAGCTCTCCCCTAGAAGGGATATAACGTGAAAACTATGTTAGAGTCATCTGTTCATCGCGCACTGAAATATGGTAATCAGCCGTGGAATGTAAGGGATGTAATGTGAGAGCTCGGTCTGAATCATCTGTGTGTCAACCCACTGATGTTTTGTAAATAACCATGTGCTTGATTTCCCTGGAGGGTGAAAGCTCAGCTAGAAAAAAAACCATCTGTTCTTTAACTTTGTGATCTACCTGTGTGTGCAGGAAGGAGTGCCATTGCATGCTTTTCCTCACCCCAGACAACGATTTCGCCGGAGAAGACCAGGCACGTTCGCTTTCTATTATCATCGGCACCACAAAACTAATGAAAGCATAGATACTGCCTAGCTCTGTGTTAAAATCCCTGCATCTCTTTCCTTACATGTGCCCGTATGCTTGTTGGCTGCAGGTTATCAGCCTGGAGGAGATCAAGGACGCGACATCCAAGTTCTAACACCCCGGCCCCTTTTCTTTTGCTCGAGGACTAGTGTCAGAACCTGTATATGTAGTATCTGTAATAAGAAATAAAATGACGTGGCTTCTCTGTTCTTTTGTCTGGCATTGTCGCTGTGAGAAAAATTAATATCTGATGGATGCACTGTCACCTGTCAATGTTTCACATTGATTGTGTGTTTTGGCGTAAAGCATACTACATGAGAAGAAAGTTATGAATCTGATGAACTTATGGTGTGTGGACTCGAGATCAGATGTGTACAAGAGAAGCAACAGCAACCTGACACTGTCCATGTTTTTGGTAGCCAAAGACTTTTCTGCTTTCAGAATTTTTTTTGTATGCATCTCTTTGTGCACACACCATATGTGCTGTTGATCGATGTGTCATTACCAATGACCATAAACTGGAATGGACCAGAAATTAAGTTCACTTCGAGCTAATTGTTCGAAACGATAAGTATGCTCTACCTCTCATAAAGAGAACGCCAAGCAATCCCAGTTCGATTTGCTAGAAATTCCGATGTGTCATCACCAATGACCATATATTGGAATGGGCCAACTTCATATTCAGTTATTTCATCACTAACAGCAACCCACGGTAAATTATTTGCTACCTCTCATCATGAAGAAATTCCAGTTCAGTTTACAAGAAATTTGACGGCGGTAAGCTACGGTTCGTGGAACAATCGAGGAATCCTAATCATCCAGGACTGAAGAGTGGTTGCAATTTAGCTAGCCAGGCAGGCAGCAGTCAATCATCACTCACCATCAGGGCCATCCGCCAGTCTCACTCAGTTGTAGCTCCTCCTTTTCTGCCTTTCCCACGGTTGTCCAGTCCTTTACTCACCGTCCTTGTCCTGATTAATTCCTGTTACCAGTACATAAACTGTCACGAATCATCATGGAAGAAAAACACACACACAGAGATAGCACATATATCCTGCTGCTCGTAGCCACATCTGCTTGTTGGCCATGGCTGCCCAGCACACGCAGCAGGAGAACATGGACGGCAGGGGCGAAGGCGAAGAAGAGGAGGAGGAGGAGGAGCGTCATCGGCGTGGGGATCGGCCACTGCTTCCGGTGTATGCACATGATCAGCAGCAGCAGCAGGATGCCAGGCCATCGCCATCGACATTGCCGGCCAAGAGCAGGAGCATGAGGTCAAGAGCTGAGCAGGTGCAAGAGGAGGCGTGCGGCGGCCGGTCGCTGTCTTTCTCCAAGCTGTTCAGTTTCAGGGTTGCCGCAGCCTCCTCGGCCACCTTGGACATTGATCACCTGGCTGCTGCTACTGCTGAAGATGCTTGTGCAGTAAGTAGATATTTGAATTGATATCCTGTCTCTTGGAACTGATACGATTCATCATTCATATGTGCCATCCTTGTATTGTTGCCTGATGAAGGAGGAATCGAGGCGGCAGGAACCGAACCCGGTGTGCCGCTCACAGTCCATGCCCATGGCCAGCATCAGGAGGCTCCCTCACGGCCACAGGAAGAGGGTGGCAGACTCGAGCTCGCTGCCCCGGTTCAGGGTGTCGTCGATGCCCGTGTCCGTGCCCGAATTGTCACAATCTTCATCACCACCATCATCAGAAGCACACGAAGGAGAAGCAGCCAAGGAAGAGGAGGATGAAGAGGAGGTTGGCGAAGAGGAGGCTGTCTGCAGGATCTGTATGGTGGCCCTGAGTGAAGAATGGGGCACCGTCCTGAAGCTGGAGTGCCACTGCAAGGGCGAGCTCGCCCTGGCACACCGGGGCTGCGCCCTGAAATGGTTCGGCATCAAGGGCAATGCCAACTGCGACGTCTGCGGCCACGACGTGCTCAACCTCCCTGTCACCCTCCGCCGTGTCTGCGACAACGTCCCTCCACCATTGCCACCGTCTCCCGCCACCGCTGCTCCTCTTCCCGGCAACAACAATGGTGGTGGACATGGGTTCAGGGGGCTGTGGCGGCACGGCACGGTGATCCTGGTGGTGGTGAGCATGCTGGCCTACTTCTGCTTCCTGGAGCAGCTGCTGCTGGCCGACCACGGCGCCGCCGCCGCGCTCGCCGTCTCCCTTCCCTTCGCGGGCGTTCTCGGCCTCTTCTCCGCCCTCACTGCCGCCAGGATGGTCGCTTCCGGCCACTATGTCTGGACCTACTCCGCCACCCAGTTCCTCTTCGTCGTCCTCTTCACCCACCTCTTCTACCGCTACGTGCAGCTCCAGGCCGTCATCGCCATCATCCTCTCCACCTTTGCCGGGTTCGGCGTCGCCATCTGCACCAACGCCATGCTCCTCCAGGTCATCGGCTGGAGGGCCAGGCGCCCGCCGCCATCATCGAACCTTCAGACTGCTCAGCCATAGCTTGCTACACATTCTGCTGCTTTCTTTACTCTGCTTTCTGCTTTCCTTGCTGTATATATATACTGTATATAGCTACGAGCTACCCCCTTGTTCTCCCAGATTTTGTGTATAAGTATACAATATTTTAAATACGAAAAATGAAGGATGTGAGCAAAGGATTTCTTGATTTTTATTCAGATTCTAATTTTTGTATTCTCAACATACACTTCCAAGTTCGAACTGCCCAAAGGTGGCACCTAGCTATTCTTTCGACAGCAAGGAACTTCTGATCGTGGAACCTTAAAACTTGTCGCCCGCACTGAGTAATCGTCCAATGGTGTCTGTGATACCCTACAACTCATCCCTGAGGTTCGAACCGGAGTTGCTAGAACCTGATCTCTCGGTCCGTGCCGCCGCCGATGAGTCTAGACGCTTAAGCTTGAAAGGGATGCTGGCGTGCTTCTTGATGAACTTGTACATCTCCACCACCGTCCGGTCCCCCTCATAAGTTATCTGCAAAGTTTATTAAAAAAAAGTTGAATTAGTAGATGCAAATGCAGCACTAATAGTAAACATTCTCAATTCTAAGGTTTCCCAGCTGACTAAAGCCCCATCCATGGTGCCCAAGATTTTCAAGCAGCATAGAGTACAGTATAGGCAGAAATACCCAATGGTACAAAAGGACAGCATAAATCCTCAAATAATAACTATAGCAAAAACAGGCACAGCAGCTAAAGAGTTACTAGCATGACATATATTCTCTTGCAACTATTGGCCACACTCCTATGATTTACTCCCACTCTGAAACTCAATTTCTAAGCATACTTCAGCGACTACCGTAATGTTGTTCACTGACATCTCACCACTGACTGAACTGAATGTTACATCAGGCAGTATCTGAATGTCAGATGAGTTGGTTGCATACCTGGTCCTCTCACCGGAGTAGAGTACTCCTTGTGCACGGTGGGGAAGCCCTGCGCGCCATAGGCGACCTTGGAGAGCGGCACGTCGAGGTCCTGCTGGGTGGCAGGGTGGGAGGCGGCGTAGTCCGGGGATGCGCGGTGAGGGAGACGATGTCGATATCGGCGTCTTGCAGGTCCTTCTCGTCAGGGTCGAAGAGGTCGTCGTCTTGGGAGGAAAGACCGGGGATTCGCCCTGGGCGCCGCCGGCCAAGCAGAGAAACAGAGCGTGTGACTGACTTCAGATCGATGAGCAGTTCTTTTTTTTTAGGGGTGAGCAGTTCTTTTGAGCACAATTCCAGTTGGGAATCACATGGTACAAAGAGGTTCTCGGGCCGCCTCGAATTCACGGGCCGAGCCTTCTGAAGCTCATCAACCTCTCTGCCTCAGGATTTTTTTAAATAATATATATTTTAAATTATTTAAAAAATAGCACACAATTTGGGTCAATTTCAGAAATAGCGTGCCGTCGTGCCATGCCGAAAGCACTGGTTTCGGCAAGGCCTGCGCCGACCTGCATGTCTCCGGGCATGTCGGCAAGCGTGGCCCACGTTGGGGACCACAGTTTCGGTGACGCCCGTGACGAAAGCAGCTGGATAAGATCGCTCCGCAAGACTCAGCCCTCTCTTCCTCCTCTTGCTGGCTCGACTATGACTTATGTTCTTCGGTTTGGAGTAAAAACACCACCGATTTATGCCACAAAAAATCCCTACAAGTGCATAGATTCAAGAAAAAAAGAGATGGGGATTGGGGCATCCTCGATCTGTTGATGGGATAGCTCTTTGTGGAGGTGTTGGGGGGGGGGGGGGGGGGGTGTAGAGGTGGAGCAATGGTGAATAGTGATGGTGTTGTGGATGCTAGAGGTGTTGTGCAACGGTGGTAGTGCTAGATTGAAGCCGGGCAGCGGAGCGACGAGCTTCACACGCATCAAGGGTAAACCCTAATCACTAGATTTTTTTTTAGGTTAATCTTAATATATTTTGTCGGTGGATGCATGATATTTGTTTGAATTAGTGTAGATATATATTTTGTCGGTTAGATGTATTGTATATTTTAATTTGTTGTTATATTACCCAATGGTCGTCATATTTTAGTGGTCGTCATATTTACATATATGCAGTGTCTAATATTTGATAATGGAATAAATTTGTTTAGGTAATGGAAGTGGTCAATGTTGTTGTGCACTATGGTGTCGGTACTGTCCGTGCAACTGAGTTAGGGATTGATCTCGGTGAATTTGAACATGTGGAGATTCAGTTGACAGAGTCAGAGAAAGTGAAAATAAGTGTTGTCCAGTACTATTTGATGGTGAATTTGGGTTTGAGCCTAATTTCAGGGCTGTTAGGAATCAGTTGTTATGGACCAAATCCCGTACAAATATTTTCTGGAAGTTGTTACTACTTGATCGAACAAATCATTGGGTGTCTTGGCTAGCATCATGCAAACGCCGAGGGACTCTAACCAGAAGTCCTAGTGTTGTTTATTCCTAAGTAGAATAATTTGGAACAAGGTGGCGGTGGTTTTCCTATTTGGCCATCCGTGACATCGTAATGCCGCCCCAAGCTCAGTGAGAAGAATGCCACTAGTGATGAGTTCCTCCTATGGAAATTTCTTATTGCCTACCCTCAACTTGCCCGCACACCACTAATGACGAGAATAGAAGAATTGGCGGGAAACGGTGGCGGAAAAAAGGACAGGAGCAGCAATGGCGGGAGCAACGGTGCCATGAATATATGGACGGGAGATACATGCCGGGATGATAAAAGGACAAAAGGTTGGAATAATATGTGGCTTCATCACGGGTACTGGCAGAACTTGTTGGTCGGCTCGGCGTTTACGCCATAACACTTCGAACATGCAGATCACCTGGAGTTTCGGCAGTGGCCATGACGAAACATGGGCTTTCGTCAGTGCCCAAGATGAAACAATGCTTTCGTCCCCGCCCTTGACGAAACCGGAGCTTTCGGCACGCCTGTGACGACGACCCTCTATTATTCAAATTGACCCAAAACGACGGGGATTTGCGTCCAGCGGGACTGGTCCGAGGGCATGCGGGTTACCAGTCACGCCCGATGTTTAATACGTGTATTATGTTTGAGTTCCACATAACGGTTCAATCATGATTTATATTCGAACATTAATCATGAACTTGCCTAATTGTTTAACACCACCATTTGCACAGTAATATAATGGCGCAGCTCGCTGACCACGCGTAGCCGTATGCAATATATTAAGACAAGGACGCTTAGTTAAGCCACCTTATAATATCCTCGCAAAAAAAGCTACCTTATAATAAATCTGGCAATTAGGTGTTGACTTTGTCAAGTCTTCCCAAGCTAACCATATGATATGTGTAGAGAGTTCCAATCAGGAGGAGGTAGGAACAAGCAAGACTCCATTACATATGTGTAGAGAGCCTTCCCCGGCCTGAGAGCAGGATCCATTCATTGCTAAGTTGCTAATGTCCCAAGTAGGCATCACTTCCTTGTTTACATCGTTCACACAAGCAGACGAACTCGATTTCTTTCTTTATTTCTAATTAAATTGCTTTGTGTAGTTAAAATAATGGAACAAAATATCCTGGAGCAAATACTTGACGGGAGCATGGAGCGGACGGATCTTCCGCTAGAAATTTTACGGGAAATCACGGGCAATTTTTCAAGAGATAGAATAATTGGTGAAGGTGGATTTGGAACGGCCTATAAGGTAGTTAAACTATACTTTTAGTGAACAATTTGGTATTTTCTGAACAGCTAAATATATATCAACTAGAGTACCAAAGCTGAGTTACTTTTTTTAATAACAATAAGCAAGTAAACATAACGTAGTTGGATGCTCACAATAAATATTAAACAGGGTGTCCTCCGAAACGGGAATATTGCTGTGAAGAGGATTACAAGCAGCATGACAATCGATGAGAAGCTTTTTCGTCGTGAGGTTGACAGCCTCATGGAGGTTAACCATCAAAATGTAGTCCGGTTTCTTGGATTCTGCTCTAACACAGTGCATACAACAATAAAAAACCCAGAATCTCGAGGATATATTTACGCGGAGATAAGAGAAAGATTGCTCTGTTTTGAGTTTATCAGTAATGGAAGCCTCGATAAGCATATTACCGGTATTATCCCGTTCCATGCAGCTCTCATCTTTGCATCTCATGTTCTTTTGTACTTCTTCTACTCATGGCTCGCAAACTAAATTAATGTCTTGAACTGATTTCATGCATCCCTGTAGCCTTGGCCTTATCCCTTCCCCGCTACAGTGTAGAAGGGCGATTTCCTGGACTCGCCTGGTCGCCACACTCTCGCCGTCGTCGATCCGTGGGATCTCTCTCTCCCCGTCCGCTCCGGCAGCGGGTGGGGGGGGGGGGGGGGGGGGATCCCCGGATCTCTTCGTGTATATAGAGTAGGGGTGAGTGGGTATCCGCCGGCGGCGCTGTGGAGGCGGTGGTGCGGCCGGTGGCGTGTTTGGTTGTTTTTGTTGCAGGTGTGCGTCCTCTCCGGCGACGGCGCTCGGTGGAGCTCCGTGGTGGCGCGCCTGCTTCCTGCGCACCCGCGGATCGGTGGATCCGCGCCGTGCCCAGTTCCCCGGCCAGATCTGCGGTGGCGGAAGATCTGGATGTTGAATATGATGAAGGTTGCTGCAAGCGTTGTCCGCGTCGAGGATGGAGTTGATGGAGGGCGGAGGTTCTTCGGGGCTGAGTGGCGTCGACTTCCCGACCGTGCAGGGGTTCCTCCCGTTCCAAGGCTGTGGGGAGGTGGTGCGGCGGCGCGCCGGCGCAACGTCCTCGTCTTCGTCTCCGGCTTCGGGGTCCAGAAGGACTTAGTTGTAATATTTTCTTGTTTCTGGACTGTTCTGTATGAACCGCGGTGATGTAAGCAGGACCTTTTCGCAAATTTTTTTTTTTCATGTATCCCTGCTTTTTTCACCCTCAGATGAACTAAGAGGACTTGAATGGGATACACGTTATCATATAATTAGAGGAATATGCGCTGGTTTGCATTATCTACACGTTGAAAAATATATTCTTCATATGGATCTAAAGCCTGCCAATGTACTATTGGACAATCAGATGGTGCCAAAGATCACAGACTTCGGTCTATCAAGATCCACTGATAACTCACAAACCACGAGCACAAACCATTTTTCATCACCGTAAGCTACAAACAGCATAGTTAATCTACATGTGCCCTCTTAAATTTTGTTTTTGAAGTAATGTTTCAGATTTTCGTATTTCATGCAGTGGATATGGCGCTCCAGAAAACATGTTTGGTAATGGTAGGATGACCGTCAAGTCTGACATTTATAGTTTGGGCACCATAATCATCGAACTAGTGACAGGACATAAAGGCATCCCTGATAATAATAATAATAATAATAATAATAATAATAATAATAATAATAATAATAATAATAATGTAAGGGTGCTTCATCTCAAAATGCATTAACTTCCTTTTTAGATTTGTGTCAAAGATTTACCCTTTGTTGTTCTTATTCTTGTCTAAATTGCTCTCACTTACTTTTATTAATACCATATATTGAATGTTATTTGTACTTTACAAATATTATGTACACCATAAAAAGTGATACCAGTTCTCTCATTGAGCAAGCATTGCTCGTAAGTATTTGAGCGTCTTATCATTGTCGACTGTGTGATTTTACTTTTACACTCGTCTTGCTCACTCCCTCCATCTGAGAAAGTCTTGATGATGCCACAATGATCATAAACAAGCCACCAGGAATATCCATAGCCAACTCACACCCATCTACGTTGTTGTTCCATGAGTCCCCAGTGCTCCATCTCTAGTAAGTTTAATAGGTTCATAGAACACTACCCTCGTCTTCCCCTCTTCCATGTGCATCCCACCACCATGAGTCGTCTTTGGATTGAATAAACGGACACCCAAAGTATGAGAGGGGCTAACGGCTTTGGGATTTTGATGGGCCATTTTATCAAATGTCTGGGTAAAGTAGTATTATTCCGTTGCTTTTTCTAGCTAGCGTCTTCGAGGTAAGGATATCGATTGTTTGGAGTAATATGTTTCACTACAATTAACTATTATTCGCATAATTAACATGGTTTGTGTACAAAATTCAGTATGCATATGCATGTTGCTTGGATAAACTATTTAGCTATCATACTAAATCACCACTTTTGAGGTGCAGATACTGAGAAGATGGAGACACAGATGGAATAAATCAGGGAAGGAAACTCCATTGGCATACCAACAAGTATCTGAATGCATCAAAATAGGGATACTTTGCCAGGACATTGACCCTTGTAAACGTCCTTCTATATCAGACATAATGCACATATTTGATAAAATGGAAAGAATGGAGAACAGTATCAGCAAAGCAAATAATCCAAAAGTTGGCCAGGTATTCTCTTATGCTCTCTAGGACTACAAGCCTAACCATGCACATATGGTGATTATACTTCTCAAAGTATTTTTTTATATTCTCTTGAAATCTAGGCACTTGTAATTTCCATCATAAGTCTTTAAAACATGCCATTGTCGAATAGGGCACCTAAAATGCTGATGTGGTGAACCAAAACAAAAAAATCTCTTGCCACTTAAGATAGAGAAGGTGAAAATGTTTAATAATATATATATCTAGGAAATCATTGTGTTTAATAATGCATCTTGATATTTTCTCTCTCGCGCGTGCGCACAGATAAATCCACCTTTTGGGGAAGACGACATGCTTGGGGTTGAGCCGCTGGAGCTATGGTTCGCTAATTCTGAGCATAACAATAAGCTTATATTATCATGTACAGTTGAGCTAAGCAACGTGTCGAATGGTTTCATCGCCTTCAAGATTGAAACGACAAGCTTGTTGCCTTACTCCATAGAGCCAAACATGTGTGTCGTGAAACCACGGTCCAAATCTAGGGTGAACATAACATTGCCGGCTACGCATTATCAGCGTAGGGCAGTGCTGCAATCTAAGAAATACAAGGAGGAGTTCATCGTGCAGAGCACTAAAGTGAATGAAGGTCTTACAACTAAGGACTTCAATGAAGGAATGTTTGATAAAGATATGGATAGCATTGATGAGGTTCACCTAGAGGTTGTTTATGAAGAACCCTGCAGAGAAGAGGTAATTAATCAACAAGCCTACTTAATTAACTTATTAAAGTCGAAGAGGAGAATTAATATTTCTTAGTTACTTCCTTTGCCCCTGTTTTTACATGGCGTCCTTGTACTTTGTGGTTAAACTTTGGCCATGAATTTGATTGATAATATATGAGTTACTTGTCATAACAATTATAATTTTGGAAAATTATTTGAATATGAATTCAGTGATATAAATTGCACATATTTCTCATTTTAGTGGTAGAATCAGTGGTCAAAGTTGAGCCTCAAAATACGTAAGCGCCATTTAAATAGGGATGGAAAGAGTACACACTTGTTGTCCCTTACTCAAGAGAACAACTGAATAAGAGAGATGTAAGTAAACATTATCACTTTTTTTTCTGTCTAGAAGGTCAAGAAAGAGGCTCCGCAAGAGGCCCCCAAAGCCACTGGTCGAGGTACCAAATCCAAAGCCCAAAATGGTGCTTGATGACTGGAAGAAGCTATACAAAAATACAAAGAGAAACTTCCACAGGGTTGCCACTAGAGGTACTAGTACTTCCGTCATACGGAAATTTTATGTTCCATATAAGATTTTTGTTCATTGTTATAACCATGTCGCCTTCACATCAATCAAAACTCATACTATGTCTATGTTTCAGGTTTGTGGGACATGTATGACCCAGAGGGTTACTCTCTGTGGTTCTGTGACTACAAGTATCAAGAAGAGAACGCAGTGTCATATGTGACCAGGCAGAAGGCTGTTGGGTTCCTCCAGCGGATGGATCCGTGCCGCAAGTATGCCTTCAGCAAGATGCTTGTGTATGGTTCTGAGGCACCTTTCAAGATCAATGGGTTCTGGCTCTTCTGTGGCCAGGAAATCCCCAAGTTTGTCATGGATGAGGTTGTGGACTACGAGCTCTACGACTGGACCAAGGTCGACATCTCCGACGAGGCACAGAAGGAGCGCATAAGCGCCATGATTGAAGAATTTGAGCCATTCGAGGGGCAGGCATTGCTGGTGGCCGAGTGCTTCACGTGAGACGGTGGCAAAGAACTATCTTAGGGCTTGAATGCTGTGTCAAAACAGTTGATATCATTTCTTCCTGGAAGAGTTCTCTTGTGCTACTTCTTATTTCTGTTTGAACTGGTTAATTTCGGTGCTATGTCAAGAGTTTTATTATCTCGTTATGGTACGGGGTTTATTTATATTTGCATCTAGCTAGGTCTTGTTCGGATGGAGCCATCTCTGCATCAATCATAGCCATTTTATTGCATAGTTTCCAATATTTAGAGTTTACAGTTTATGAATCACACACGGTGGACATATAGATCAACCAGCGGAATAAAAGGAAGAAGAAAACGCTTATCACTTCTATTAATCTGTCGTCGGCCACCTTGGTCGAATATATCCGGTGCAACCATCTCCAGACTGACTGCACCCAGAATGCACATCAGATCCAAACTCAATTAAAAACCTGCCGAAAGTGAGCAACTCCAGTTTCAATTAAAAACAACGTCGTTTGTACTGTTCCATATGACCCAAAGTAACGCATACACCCCGGCTCAAATCTGAGTTTCTTTTTGGTAATTACATTCAACCAAGTCCCGAAAAATATCGTATGAAATTTCCAAAAAAATTGGTAACAAAAATACCACATGTGTCCTCTCCCCTCCTTCCCAATTTCCCTTTTTAGTTCTTGGTGACTTTCAGATTTATTTAAGTAAGAACATTTTTAGTAAGATAAATTGGAATGAACCAGAAACTAGGTTCATTTTTCAGCTAATTGATCTGAACAATGTTCCACCTCTGATAAAGAAGATGTCCGGTCGCTGCCCTTCTCGAAGCTGTTCGGCTTCAGGATCACTGCCTCCTCGACCACCGCCATGGACATCAATCATCTGGCTGCTGCTCGAGATGCCACTTACAGTTTTGGACTGCACAGCCATATCAGATACTACATGTTCTGCTGCTTTCTACTTTCCCTGCTGTATATAGCTGCCCGTGGGCTACCCCTTGTTCTCCCAGATTTTGTGCATGAGTATACAGTTTTTTAATAAATACGAAAACAGAAGGATGTGAGCAAATGATTTCATGCTTTTTTTATTCAGATTCCACCTAATGTTTGTATCCTCAACATACATTCCAACTGCCCAAAGCTGGCACCTAGCTATCCCCTTCTCCACCTCCTGCTTTCGAAGATATCGAAACCTCAAAACTTGACGCCGGTATTTGACTAGCTACAACTCAAATGCCCTACAGCTCATCCTTGAGCTTCGAACCAGAGTTGCTCTCCTCGGGAGCAGCGGTAGAGCCTGAGCCCTCAGTCCGTGCCGCCGATGATGAGCCTGGGCGTTTCAGCTTGAAAGGGATGCTGGCGTGCTTCTTGATGAACTTGTACATCTCCACCACCGTCCGGTCCCCCTCATAAGTTATCTGCAAGATTCACCAAAGAACCAACAAACAGATTGGATCAGTAGACGTAATGCAACACTAACAGCAAGTTTTAGCTAGTTGCCCTTAGACATCTACAATGGCGTATATGCATTATGCAACTCTGCAGGGATCTAGACATGGAATCTTTTTTAGCAACAACCCAAAGGGCAAATCGGCAGCTTTGAGTTATGCATTAAACTTAAATATGCATGTTTTTATCTGAGTTTAAGGGGTCCAGACACAGTTCTAACAAAAGCATAGATGATAGCGCTGCTGAGAAGTCTATTACATTACGGACATAGGTGAGGACAATGTGATTGCTACCAACTGTAAGGCATAGAATTTAAGCACTTACAGGCTCAAAGCTTTTCTTCCCAGCTGGATAGAAGAGCATCGTGGGGAACCCATCAGGCTGAAACAGGAAACGAATGTCAATTCCGTTTTCTGGAAAGTCTACATACAACACACTGAACAAAATAAATCGAGCATGTATATTTTCCATGAATAAGAAAGATAATTAGAAGAAAAAACAGAGCTAAATGAAAAACAGGCTTAAAGCTTCAGTATTTAGGGGAATAGACCCTTTGCGTAACAGGCATAATCATAGCGGCAAATCAGAATTCAAAGAACACCAGCCTTCCCATGCGCTATTTCGTACTACAACAGAATATATTTGCGCCATTGCACCATGTTATGGACCATTTCACCATGTTGTGCACTATAAACAAGTGCAACTGCAAAATTGAGTTAAGAAAAGGTTTTGTGACTGCTTATGGCCCAGTATGATAATACACTGCTGTGCCTCTCAAGTTTAGTAGTACTATCCAGTTTAAAGTAAACAGTAGGGAAACTGTCAAAGCCAACAGACAGCAACACGGACCTTAGCTTGAGGATGCTCGTTGTTTGTGCCATCCATTTTGGCTATTACAAGGGAGTCGATGCCACGGAGATGCTTGGCCAGCTTCTTGTAGGTAGGCTCCAGTGTCTGACAATGCCCACACCATGGAGCATATATCTGCAACCAAAATGATTTGGCATTATGGACAACAAAAAAGGCTTTATCCTCTCAAATACCTGGCAAGAACATACCTCCAGAAGGACATCTTTCGATTCATCCAGAACTATTTGATCAAGATTCTTGCCAACGACAACTTTGACATCCTCATCATTCTGCATGGGTGGACAAAGAATGTCTCATTGCTGTATAAATAATGATTTAGCAAGGAGATATCAGATCGTTCTTCTCGACTCACGGATTCGGGTACTGGGTCAGACTTGTAGAATGGTGTCAGCTGGTCCTCCAGAAAATCTTGGGCAAATTCCTGGTTGTTACAAAATGGAGCAATAATTTTATTGTTAAGGAACATTGCATTTTATGACACCATCCTCCCTAGCACTAGCAGAGCCTTCCAATAAACAATGACAGAACAACAATGACCATAGTGGCTATAAATGTATTTTCTACAGAAATGATGCTAATTTGGTGAAAAAAATGAGAATGCACAAAGATATGATTTTCAGCAACATATAGTACAATATAAGCCGAAATGTACAATGATATAAAAGGACAGTATAAATCAAAAAACTATTAGCCAAAAAGGGCACGCCAGATTAAAAAATAGTAACATGGCAGATATTCTCTTGCAGCTGTTGACCACACATATGGTTTTACTCCTAGTCTGAAACTGAATTTAAAGCAGAATTCCAACAATTACCTTGATGTTGTCCACTGACATTTCACCACTAAAGAAAAACTTCTTTGCGTCCTCATTCCCAGTGTAAGCAAGAATCTGCAAAGTAATCGAATCAGAATGTACAACAAAAAATGATCAGACACATTAAGATCGAAGTCCTGCATTCTATTTCTGTGCATTAAATCAATGTGCAAACAAAGATGGATAAAGATATGACGCATTACCGTGGTCTCTTGTCCAGTAATTCCGAAGTAATTGGCAACAGGTTCACCAACTTCCTTATTGTCTCGCTCCACGTACACAAACAAAAGCTGCATTTGAGAGAAGCACCACATGAGTGCTTGGTACGATGCTCACATCAACAACCACACAAGTTAGAGAGGAAACAAAGTAATGTGTTGGATACAGGACTTGAGCATACAACATCCATGTTGATCGTACAGCATGGAACAATACAAGGCAAGATGCTCATCAAACACGAGACAGATCAACAGAAAAAAAATACCTTTCCCTTGAATGGTTTTGCTGCTTCCTTAAAGATGGGCAGAAACTTTGGGGCCTTGCTTGCGACAGCAAATAGTAGAATCTGATTCGCGAAAACAGAGTGCAGCAGATCAGTACAGGAATAACACATCATTCGCCAAACAATGTGAGAAAAGCGCAACTCGACATACTTGCTTCTTGATCTGGCTATCAAAGATGGCAGGGGCATTTTCCTGTGTGAGGGTGGTGATCAACGGAAGCTTGTTGGCCGATACAAACTCGGCAATGGCAGATGCTCTGAACTCACGATCTGCATTGTGTGCAATTCAACAGTCAAACCGTGTATAGAAATGGGAAGAAGATGCAGGTCCTTCTGGAAGGTGAAGCAAGTTAGAGATGGAAGGTACCGTATACGGTGAGCTTCTCCTCCTCTTTCTTGAGCAAGACTACGGATGGGCGCTTGGCTTTGGGGTCGATGTGGAACAGCTTGGCCACATCAGGGCTGGTGGTCTGGTAGAAGTTGACGGTGTCTTCCAGCCTCGACGCAGCAGCAAGCTCATCACTGTGAGCCCCCTACAACATTTGGCATAAATAACAATTGATCACCATACACAGAGTCTGCAATAGCTAAACATACTACAAGCACATCTCCAAAGACAGTTAGGATTTGTTTTGAGTAATCAGCACATGGAAACATGACACACAGCATTTGGCATGACGGTGATTTAGCAATGTGTTGTCGGCACATGGAAGCAGAACATGCATTCAGAAAAGCTAGGTAGCTGCATTGTATCCTGGGTCTGAAACGAATGTCAACATCTCTTAAAGAAACAAACGGAGGGGGACTCTCATAGTCATGGGTAACATGGCCTGTTTGTGGTTGCAAACTGAAGCAATTGGGTTGAAGGATGTAGGCAGTACCGAGAGGGAGTCGAGGAAAGCGAGGACGGCGGTGTCGTCCCCGGTGACGACCCTCTCGGCCTGGTCGACGGTGGTGAGGTTCTCCACCCCGGGCCCGAGCTTCTTGGTGATCCACGCCACGATGGCGTCCCTGAACGAGCAATCAGACAAAGAAATCCCCAATCAAGTCACAGCAATGAACTGACAGAGAGCGGAGGGGATCAGAGACCAGTGAGTTGTGCAGGTACATACTTGGTGCGCTCGCCGGAGTAGTCCTTGTGGACGCCGTCGACGAAGAAGAGGAGGGTGGGGAAGCCCTGCACGTCGTACTCCTGCGCGAGGTCGGCGTCCTCGGTGGCGTCCACCTTGGCGAGCGCCACGTCGAGGCCCTGCTCCGCGAGGTGGGACGCGGCGGCGGCGTAGCCCGGGGCGAGCGCCTGGCAGTGACCGCACCAGGGCGCGTAGAACTCGACGAGGACGTGGCGGTGGGCGGCCAGGAAGGAGGAGAAGTTGGCGGCGGCGAGGAGGTGGACGTGGGTCTCGTCGATCTCGGCCGCTTCCGAGTCGGAGGAAGGGTCGTAGAAGAGGTCGTCGGAGTCGTCTTCGTCCGGGGAACCTTCTTGGAGCCAGTCCTCGGGGTCGTTGGCCTCGATGTCGCCGGCGTTGTCGATGATGTAGTCCAGGTCCTCGTCCTTGGCGGCGGCGGCGGCGGACAGGGAGGCGACGGAGGCCAGGAGGAAGGCGGCGGCGAGCAGGAGGAGGAGAGATCGGGGCGTCGCCATGGCCGGCGATGGGGAGTGAGAGCAATGGGGGAGTGAGAGATCCGGCGGAGTGTATTTGGGGAAGAAAAAAGGGCGAGTCTTTGAGTTGAGGCCAAAACCGTGTGACTCCTCCACTTTGGACGATACAACCACGGACACGGCTGGGCCGACAGCCAACATACACCCAAGAAAAGGAAAAGAAGAAAGAAAAAACGACATAGGCGGATTGACTAAGCGACGGTGACCCGCAACTGCTGCGCCCACTCCGACGAAGTACCACCACGCTTCTAGCACCGAATCGACGAGTACCAAGCAGCACCTTCAAGAAGGAAAGCCACGCTGCTGCCCGGACCAGAGCACTGGTCCTAGGGTTTCCCCCGGTACTGAGGGAAGCGGATGAAGGTTAGCCACGACGCCCTTCAAGAAGGAAAGATGCCACCCGAAGGCGGCACCGCATCGGCGTCGGACGAACCGACAAGGATTTCTCCCGAAAAACCCCATCCACAACCCCAGACGATCCGTGACACAGGAGGCCCGTGAGGACGAGCCTCAACACCACCAGACTAGCTGCCCACCAACATGCGCTCAAACGATCCCGAAGTCACCATCGTCATCTTACCGAAGAAGTCGCCACGGGGTCTGCAGGACGGAGATGAGGAGAAGTATGAACCGAGGACCGCAGTACCGCGGCCGAGCGGGAGGGAACAACCTCCACCGCCGAGGACGGTAGTCGACCGGACACACCAGCAGAGCAAACCAGTCCCCGTCAGGTCCGGCCGGGCCCAGCGGGCCCGTAAAGCCCCCACGGGGCACACCAGTCCTAATAGGGTCTGGCCGGGCCCAGACTAGGCTCGTGAAGCTCGCCGCCACACTGCAACAAGGTCAGCCGCCGTCACCGCTGCCCCTGTCCTCTCTTCCTCGCTTCCAACTGCAGATCGCACATCAGGTCCAGTCGGCCCGCCCTAACCCAGATGGACCCGGCAGGCCCAAATCTGGGCCGCATGGGACGGCCGGCGCCGCCCTGCCGCACTCCGACGTTGCTGCACTGCTCCGCCCGCAGGCCCGCGAGCGTCGCCGCCATCACGCAACCACCCGGCCTAGGCCGGACCACAGCCGCTAGAGAGCACCGCCGCTGGGCCGGGAGCCCCGCCTCCAACGAAACCCGGCGCAGGGAGAGGAAAACCGCCGCCGCCGGCGCCACCCGGGCTGCGCCCCGGCAGCCCTTGCCGGCGGCGGCGACGTGGAAGCACAGGAGAGAGGGCCCCGAGGCGGGGAGAGCGGGGATGGCGCGCCGCCGCCACGGGGGGCGACAAGCGCGCACGGGAGGGAGGGGGAGAGGGGTTAGGGCCAGAGGGAGCCGGTGGCGGGACAGGCGGCGGGGCGGGCAACGCCGGAACCCTAGGGGACGGGGTCGGGGTCAGGAGCTATCGGGGTCAGGGGAGGAGGAATAGCCTAGGGGACCTGGACGCTGCTTTTCAACTCCTCCACTTTGATCCAAATCCAAATTCAGTTGGAGCATCCATCATATGGTTTGTCATGCACATCCTACTTGGCAAAAAGTACACTTTCATATGATTTACTAGTATTTGATTATTATGGTAACATCTAGAAGAGAGGATGTGCAAAAATCATCGTTGTCGACGTCATCATCATCATCAACGGGCATAAATCCGTCGACGGCGAGCTAACTTAGCGAGCACGTGGACAAAATCAGGATGTCTCCATCTAAACTCTCTCTTGGCGTTATTATGGAGAGACACTGGCACCCATGGACAAAATCAAGTAGTTTGTGTGTGTACCCGTTAGTTCCTCGTTAGAGAAATGATGGAAATTAGATTGCTATTAACGGACCTTGAGCCCATTTTATGTTTTCCATGAGCAACAAAGGATACTCTGTTGACTTCGTGAAACCATTCGGCCGCCTTAAGCAATGTAGCCGGCCTTGACTTCTCCTTAACACGGTTGCCCCCCACCACCTTGTTCCATTTCTTCTCCTCCTCCTACTCAATCTCATCCTTAAGGCGATCAATGCCCTTTGTTTTTAATGAGAAGGTCATTTGTCGTTTCTAGCGTGAGGCGACATGACATGGGCTTGCCGAAGGTTTCCTTGGAACAAATAAGGGTCTTCCACATGAGGTCCTTCGTGAAGTCAAGGAACTCAGATCCTTTATCGTGCAACTCGACCATGACGGTCTTTGTTGTCGTCCATGGTCACATCACAAAAGATAGGAGATAACTAGGAGGAACATGTTGGGGAGGTAGCCTGACAATCCGAACTTAGTCATGGTCACATCTCCATTTATGTGAGAGATAAAAACTTGATTATGATTTTTACAAAGTGTTAATGGAAACCTAACTTTAACATAATGTTTTTCCTACAAGGACCCTTCCACTCAGTTATAAGCTTGCTCATATATATCCAACTCCAGCGCCATATAAACCTATTTTCCCTTCCTTTTTCTCCTCACAAAGTGAGATATTTAATAAGCCAATATGATACTGTAGGAGACTAGCCTTCGGGGAACAAAGGCGCTTTGAGTCAGCGAGATCACTTCCCCTAAAATGACTTTCAATCTATCGGCTAGGACTTTAAACACAAATTTGTACAGAATGATGCAAATGCTAATAGAGCATCCTACCCTGAATTTTCCCTTGTCACCGCCCCAACCCTCGCGACACCACTGACAGAGACAATTATTCATGTTCCATCCGATTACTGCTCCTGCCTATTCAAACAAATGTGACCAGGAGCCTCACAACATTTGTCAAGGTAGTTAAAATATATTTATACTAAGCTTTTATAATTTTATATATTAGCATATTTTGGTATATATGTTTATATTATTTAGTTGGATTTATTAACCATTCAACAGTTTTAATAAATATATTCTTTGTTATGTAGCTACAACGTATATCGTGCGAGCATATGTGAGTTGTATAGAAGTTTTTTCCTTTTGGAGACATTGTCCCTTAACACAATAGTGAAATAGAACACACTAAATGTGAAAAAATACCACACACCACTTTGAATTACAAGTGATGAATTATATTGTGTACATGCATGTTTTATGTGAATATTATTCTCTATTTGAATATTTTTAAGTATATTGGTAGATATTTGAAAGCACATGGCCGAACAAATATCTTAGTAGAGGTTTGTAGTGTTTGATTAGGAAAACAAATTTATAGAAAATTCATGAGTACAAATTGAACGTTGTCATGGACTCCCTATGCTAGGTGATCTCTCCTTCGGGAGCTTCATGACATCTATCAAACTTCATGCGCTTTCCACTCCTCCACTTTGATGAGCAAATACAAATTACGTTGGAGGATCATATGGTTTGTGGTGCGCATCCCACAACGATTTGCGTGATTATTGTAACAATATATGTTTGGACGAGACATAAACATACAAGCATACCATCATCATCATATAAATACAACAACGATGGGGGAGAGGGATGCGACGGAGGCCAGGAGGAAGGCGACGACAAGCAGGAGGAGGAGGATGGGGAGAGATCGGGGCGTCGCCATGGTCGGCAATGGGGATGGTGCGATCCGACCGAGTATTTGAGAAGCACAGACGAAAGGGGGAAGGAAAAAAGGTCGAGTCTTTGAGGCCAAAACCGTGTGACTCCTCCACTTTGGTCCACGATGAGCAAATCCAAATTTTGTTGGAGCTCATATGGTTTGTGATGCACATCCTACTGGCAAAAGGCACAATTTCACTTATTTATTATTTGATTATTGTGGTAACTGATACGTCTCAAACGTATCTATAATTTTTGATGGTTCCATGCTTATTTTATATCATTGTTACATGTTTTTATTATAGTTTTATATCATTTTAGGGCATTTTCCTGGACTAATCTATTAACAAGATGCACAGTGCCAGTTCCTATTTTCTGCTGTCTTTTTGTTTCAGAAAATTTATTAAGGAAATATTCTCCAAAAGACCTGAAGTTTCACGGAGGGCATTTTTATCACGAAGAGAAGACAGAGTCCAAAGGACATCCAGAGGGGCCCACCAGGGTGTGGAGGCGACCTCCTGGCGCGGCCTAGGGTGGGGTCGTGCCCTCAGGCCGCCTGCCCCTGGTGCTCCCCTGGCGCCGCCTCATTGTCTATATAATCATCTTGAGAAACCCTAAAGCGGACACTATTTCCATGATACGTACCCGAGGCCGCCGACATATGGAACCCTAATTCGGGAGGGTTCTGAAGCTCTTCCTGGCACCCTACCGGAGGGAAGATCATCATCGGAGGCTTCTTTATCGCCATGCCTGCCTCCGGAGTGAAGGCGGCGGCGAGCAGGAGGAGGAGAGATCAGGGCGAGCCATGGGCGGCGATGGGGAGAGAGTGGGGGCGAGAACAATGCCGGGAGATATCCGGCTGAGCTGAGAGTAGGAGTGTATTTGGGAGGAAAAAAGGTCGAGTCTTTGAGGAAGCCAGAACCGTGTGACTCCTCCACTTTCATGGTCCGATGAGCAAACCCAAATTCCGTTGGAGCATCATATGGTTTGTGATGCACATCCTACTTGCCAAAAGGTACACTTTCACTGATTTATTATTTGATTATTATGGTAATATATAGACCAAACGATGTGCAAAAATCATCATCGTCGTCATCATCATTGGGGCATAGATTTGTCGACGGCGAGCTAGCTTAGCGAGCACGTGGACAAAATCATGTTGTCCACATCTAAACCTCCCTCTCCCCTCTCGCAACACACATCATCGTGGAGGGACAGTGCCACCCGTGGACAAAATCAAGTAGTTTGTTGTATAGATCCTAAGATCCATGTGTTTTCTTTCTCTCTGTGGAAACAAACGAAATGATTGTGCATCATAACAACGGAGATAGTTAGCAACATAAGCATCGACATCGGCGGATATGAGTAGAGGCATCGGAGTAGGAGTAGGGGCATTCGACGACGAACGATAACAAGTCACTGGTAGTAAGCTTCACGCATTTAGGTAGTCATTAGTTTCTCGCTAAGAGGGAGACTCTCAAACCATTTCTTAGCTACCCGAACCCGGCCTTAAGTTTCTTGTGAGCAACCGAAAGTAACTCACTTTGATTTAGCCAAACCTTCGGCCACCTAAAGCGATGTGGCCGACCTTGGCTCCTTCTTATGCTTCTCTTTGTCCTATCTCTTGTTGGAGTGTGGACAGTCCACAACGAAGTGATCACATTAGACACAATTGTAACAAAGTCTCTAGATGGGATTGTCTGGCTTGCGTTGCGTAGCTCTTGCTATTGGATCTCTTCGTAGTTCCCTTTGATACTTCTTGGCCATGAGAGCAAAGCATTAATTTGACCACGATATTCTTCATCTTCGTCCATGGTCACATCACACGTGGTAGGAAGAGAACTAGGAGGAACATATAGGGTAGATTGTACCTTGCTCTCTCTTGCCATGTGGCAAGTGTGATAACCATTGGAGTGGTCAAGCTTGAAGGACTTGAGTTTGGAAGGTGCACTTGATTTTGTTGGAGTAGCAACTGCAAGGTCGATAATCCCAACTTCTTCGTCGGAGGAGTATTTAACACCCACGAAGGCCTTGGCCTCCTTGTCCTTCTTGCAAGGCTTGTTGGCATTGTAGAAGGGCTTCAGCTTGTCATTCTGTTTGCATTTTCTCTTATTGGGGGCATGGACTATCCACAAAATCTCAGACATAATTGCAGCAAAGTTTCTTCATGTCTTGCTTGACTTCTTCGTGTAGCTCTTTGCCCTAGGATGTCTTGCCTTTCCATAGTTCTTGGTCATGAGATCAAATTCATTCATCCAATTGATGCAATAGCTTGTCGACTCCACTACCATCATATCCTTCTTCCTCTTCTTCAATTGATTCTTGTAGTTGAATCACTTTAGCAAAACAAGGAAAATAATAAGAACTTGGTTTATTTGTTTCTCGAACCCTTTGCCATTGAACTTGAATATGCGACTACAAGCTTAGGCAAATTTGTGTGATGAACAATGTACCTTCACATTTTCTTCTCATGAGTCTGAAAAAACATGGTCAACAAGTTAGAGCCCCTAAGCAGAGTTTCCAGTGGCTCTATGACCTTCACATTTTCTAGTGCAGCTGCCAATAACTAATTACACCTTATATATGGAATTTATAATCAGAAAAAAATATTGATACAAGCAAAATTAATTGCCGACTGGGATCAGCATACATCATCATGAATAGTTGAGCCGTCCATCAGTACCAAGAACTGCAAAAGGCGATGGAACTGCAAAAGTAACATAGCCATCCGTCCATCCAAGTTACAGAATTAATCACAAGATAATCGTCTCCAAACTCTGGTTGTTACAACGAAATTCATGAACCAAAAGTAAGCTATAGAAAAAATGGAATAACGAACACCAAGAGATAGGCCTACGTAAAAGCACGGGCTGAAAGGCGCCGGAGCTGCCGAGTTTGCATCTCCATTCGGGCCGCGTGCTTCTCTAAGAAGAACAGCAACTCCCCTTCTGCTCGACGGGTTGCCCACGGATCTGCACCGTGGCCGGGCGAGCACCACTTGCGGCTGGTTGGCTCGCCATCCTGGAAAACACAAAGATGATTTTATTCATTATATGCTCTTCCTTTGAGGTTTAACACGATGAAAGTACTATTTCATATAAATCACCAAGAGCAGTGGTTTGGGTTCAGTACAAATTGTTATAGCTAAGGAAGTGGAATAACATAGACAAATTACTATGAGCAGCGGGTTAAGGAGAGTAGGACTGTTACTATCGGTCAGCAGTAAACAGGGTGCAAAATGGTGGTGGTTACAATATCTGATAACTAAACTGACTGTCTGGGAACAGGACGCGCACCTCTCCTTGATCGAAGAGGACATGGCCATGAAAGCCTGCTCGACATTCAGAGCGTTCTTCGCACTCGTCTCCATGAATGGGATGCCAATCTCATCAGCAAATGCCTGTATACACAGATCAAATGTAAACATGTAAAGATCGCTTCAGCAAATACAAGAGTGGGATGCTGCCACCGAGATATATGAGCAAGGAACAAGGTTGCATAGCATACCTTAGCTGTCTCATATGATACGACTTTCTTGTCAGTGAGATCAGATTTGTTCCCTACGAGAAGCTTGTTCACATTGTCGCTAGCATAGCGGTCTATCTCGTTCAGCCACTGCTTCACATTGTTGAAGCTGTCCTGGTCTGTCACGTCGTAGACAATCTGCAATGCCATTTGTATGTATATTCATTCACAATATATATACATATATATAAGTGGAACGTTTACGCACATATAAAATAGCATGTGGAAAGTAAAATTAAGGCTTTCCATAAACAAGAAACTTACAATGATACCATGAGCCCCTCGGTAGTAGCTGCTAGTGATAGTTCTGAAGCGTTCTTGCCCAGCAGTGTCCCACTGATAAAAAAGAAAGGTGCCAACGAGGGGTTATGTACAGAAAAGGGAACAGGATAACTTGGATCACTAAATGTAACATGTCAGAAAAAAGGGAGGAAGAATTGCCAACAGTAGGTGCAGCATGAGCTACATTCCAAGTATTTAAGTAAGCTACCATTAGGCATTCAGGCTACTAAATATGAGGTTCAAAATAGACCACATCTATCTATTTGGTATGTAAAAACATCTTCAAGTGTGATGTTTCATGCGAAAGAAGGAAATTGATACAAATATTTAATGGACTAAAATAATTTGGATGGAGAGAACTAAGAAGATCCACAAGGTGAAAAAAAAACGTTGTGCGACTGCCTACATATTCAGGCAAACTGGTGTTTCCATTTCCTGTGAACTGACCTCAAGTAGCAACCACATAATAAATACTGAATACAGCATGCTATATTATGCAAAGGGAAAATGCAGCAAACTCCACAACATAAAACAGGGCTATGAAACGGAACATGCCCCGATAGCTAAAACCAGAATAGACTCACGATTTGCAACTTCATAGTCTTTCCATCTTGCTCCACAGTACGTATTTTCTGTCAACAGAGTCGCAAGTAAACAATGATCCAGGTTCAGTTAAGGTAGGCCAGGACTTTAAACTTCAGACCAAGAAAGTAAATAACTATACTTACGAAATCAACGCCAATAGTGCTGATATAGCTGTCCAGGTAGGAGTCATCCTGCCATCCAACATAGTCCATATTAATGAGGCTAACAAACTTACTGGAGACAAGTTCAAGACAGAGTACACTTAGACTAGTACCAATACTTCAAGCGGGTAGTAAAATACAGGGATCCTCACTATGTTGAAAAGAATGGCTACCAACAATAAACTCTCCTCGTTCATATTACACCATTTTTTAGGGATATTACACCTTATTAAGTTGTGAGAAATTATACAGTTTACTGAGCCTAGAAGCAAATAGATAGATATCCCTCGGACAACTCACACATATATTTTAAGAAGATGCATACAAAGAGGTGGGAAAAAAGATCATGCTTTTAGACAGGGATTCTTACGGCGAATCTTAAGAGAAGGCACGACTTGCCGACACCCGAGTCTCCGATGAGCAAGAGCTTGAAGAGATAGTCACTGCCATGTAAAAAAAAGAGGGGATATTAGCCTCGATCAATCAAATGTACTATAGGACGAAAACCGATGCGCACCAACATTTTCATGATAGTACCAGCAAACCGAGATATAGTCACTATCATCTCCAGGCTTAGAACACTGAGCAATATATTTAAGATAACTAGTATACCAAAATCACCAGATGGAATCCACGTGCTTTGAGGTTTGTTCGTCGCAATGCACAGGAAAATATATATTCGGTTGTACTACTTCAGTGGCAGATTATTACAAAGTTGAACCTCAATCATCAAAAGATAAAAGAAGAAACGAGGTTGAATAGAGAATCAACCGCCAGTTTTTTCTTGCAATGCGCATCGACGATTTAAGCTAAGCAAAAACCGAGGGGACAATTCCATTGACGATCGACTGATTGTGGCACATTCGATCAAACCTACAAGAATCAAGGTCCATGTCCTAACAATTAAGGATCAGCAGTCCGACCGCGCGTGTATGTAGGATACTCAAGGAATCACGGCCGGGCCAGCAGCGAGATCCAGATCCAGCAGTGAGAGAGATCGATCCCAATTGAAGCAGAGAGGGAGGCGAGACGGGACAGGAAAGATGCGACTTACTACTCGGGATTCATGGCGAGATCCGATCCTCCCCGTTCCGATTCCAATCTCGCGGGGATATGGGGGAAATTCGCCTTTCGGGGGGCTGGGATCGATCGATCGAGCTCGACTCCTCCCGAATCTCGCGCACCGACGAAAGGTCTCAACTTTTCTTTGTTTTCTTTTCCTATAAGAACGGTTTGGCTATTGCAAATAATTATTTTCTCATATATTATTGGTCAAATAATGACCAGAGTTAAACCACCCAAAATAAATAAAGGATGTGATTATCATTCTCAGCATCTTGCGCAGGGCTTTCTAAAAACATCGCGGTGATGCTACATGCATCGAGAAGATGAACCTAGCCATTGAGCACAAAATGCCTGCCTCCAACAAGTGACATGAAAAATGCAGAATAGTATGGGAAGGCGTCAAGTCGAAGCGACACGTCGGATTATGCTCATGCTCCACTTCCCAGCGGCCTTTCCTTTCTCGACGTCTCCTATTTCCAAGCTTAGCTTTCACATACACTCTCTCTCTTCTTTTGCATCGCTTCTTCACGGAGAAGATAGGTGGGGAAACTCTTGAATGATGAAGGGAAGACAACGTGTTTGATGGTCATATATAAGTTGCTTATTCTACTAATAACTACATTGAGAGTTGTTGGCTACATTTCGTTTCTGGTTGCACACAATATCTTCGTGCATAATGGATGCATCCTCTGCCACATAATAGCATATGCATGTGTTTTTTAATGTTATACCAACTTGTATTGCTCATTTTAAATTCGATGAGCCAACTCATTTAATTCAATTCTAGTTGATTCAGCTGGGCATATATTGCAACGTAGATAGTACTAAATAATTGTGTGCTAGTGTTTATTGCATCCGACTTCCAACTCCCAAACCCACTCACAAAACACCAAGTGTTGAGGGAGGCTTTGAGGTTTGTGCATTACAATGTGCCGACAAAAATATATTTTGTACATGCAACATTAAGTAAATTATTCGATTCAGTTCATCGCAGTACTAAAATATATATTACATGTAATGGTTTTCTTCTTCTAAAGGTTGGCTTTTGTAAACACGGTGCCAATAGTGTGTTATATGTTTTCAAAATTTAGTTGTAGCATAATCAACACCAACAAAAGAGTACATTATATTAAATTACCATACAACTTCAGTCTGGCACACCCTGAATCTTGACACCCTTCTATTGGTCAAATACACAACCATACTAGTTTGTTAAATATAGCCTCCTAGCTTCTACGATCAATGGAATCTTCTTAAGAAAACTAGACTTAGGATGACTCAAAGTTGTTGTACATCACTCTTACACCAAAAAAGCTCCATGAAAAAAACAAGACAACAGGGCAAGATGTCGAGGCGGAGCTAAGTTGCAAATTAAGCTCCTATTCAACTTTATATGAAGCTCTCCTTTCTCGATGTCTCGTGTTTCCAGGCTTAGCATGCACCGTCTTTCTCTTCTCTCTCGCATAGTGTTCGCGGAAAATAGAGTGGTAATGGAACGCTTGATGGTTAGAACACGCCGTGTCAATCGGTGGTTATACGCCATGTTCCCAGGCTTAGCATGCACCGTTTTTCTCTTCCCTTGTTTTTCTTTGCTCAACCTATAAGAATGGTTTGGCTTTTCTTTGAGTCCACACGGTTGGCTATTGCAAATAATTCTTTTTTTTGCGAATTATTGCAAATAATTCTTTTCCCATATATTATTGGTCAATATAATGACCAGAGTTAAACCACCCAAAATAAATAAAAAATGTGAATATCTTCTTCGACATCTTGCACAGGGCTTTCTATAAACATCGCGGCGATGCTACATGCACCGGGAGTCCGGGAAGATGCAGATATCGTACCAGCACAAGACCCTTGCCTCTAGCGAGTGACACGAAAAATGCAGAATAGTATGACAAGGCTTCAGGTCGAAGCGACACGTCGGATTAGACTCATGTTCTGCTTCAGAGTGACCTTTCCTTTTTCGACGTCTCCTATTCCCAAGATTAGCTTGCACTGTCTCACTTCTTTTACATCGCGTCTTTGCAGAGAAGAGAGGTGGGGAAAATCTTGAATGATAAAGGGAACACGCCATGTTTGATGGTCGTATATAAGTTGCTTATTGTGCGAATAACTACATTGAAAGTTGTTGGCTACATTTCATTTCTGGTTGCACGAAAGATCTTCATACATAATGGATGCATCGGAGCCTGCCACATAATAGCATAGGCATGTGATTTTTTAATGTTATACAACTTGTATTGGTCATTTTAGATTCCATGGGCCAATTAATTTATCAATTTATCCTTAGTTGATTTAGCTGGGCATATATTGCAACGTAGATAGTACTAAATAATTGTCTGCTAGTGTTTATTGCATCCGACTTCCAACTCCCAACCACACTCACAAAACACCAAGTATTGAGGTAGGCTATGAGGTTCGTGCATTACAATGTGCCTTCAAAAATATATTCTGTACATGCAACGTTAAGTAAATTATTCGAATCAGTACATCGCAGTACTAAAATATATATTACATGTAATGGTTTTCTTCTTCTAAAGGTTTGGCGTTTGTAGACACGGTTTTGCAGATTTAGTTGTATCATAATCAACAAAAAAAAAAGAGTATATTAAATTACCATACAACTTCAGTCTGGCAGACCCTGAATCTTGACACCCTTCTATTAGTCAAATACAAAACCATACTAGTTTGTTAAATATAGCTTCCTAACTTCTATGATCAATCAAATCTTCTTAAAAAAAACTATGTTGTATGCACACTTGGACTTAGGATGACTCAGAGTTGTTGTACATCACTCTTACACCAAAAAAAGCTCCATGAAAAAACAAGACAATAGGGAAAGGTGTCGAGCCGGAGCAAAGTGGCGAATTAAGCTCATATTCAACTTTATATGAAGCTCTCCTTTCTCGATGTCTCGTGTTCCCAGGCTTAGCTTGCACCGTCTTTCTCTTCTCTCTCGCTTAGTGTTAGTGGAAAATAGAGCGGTAGTGGAACACTAGGAGTGATGGATAGAACACGCCGTTTCGATCGGTGGTCATACAAACTCATATATATTCTTGGTTGTGTAGGGTGTCGAGAAGTGCTAAAAGAGTTGGTGGGTACACTCATTTCAGAGCAATTTTATTTCTGATTACACGGAAGATCTTCATACATAATGGATGCATCCACCACAAATATAACATATGCATTTCCTAGTTTTAGAAAATGGATTCTCTAAATTCCACATATCTAAACAATTAACTCCTAAAGGAGGAACTCGATTGGACTTTCTAGTTCACACGGTTGGTTGTTTCCAAATAATTATGCCTTTTAAACACTTCTATGTGATGTTGTCGAGGTTAGTTGTACAATAACTACCAATATCGAAACCAAAACAACAAAAGACTACATTTCTATTAATTAGCGTACAACATCAATCAGGTACATCCTTAACCTCGACCACTTTTACTTATTCAAACCTCCGTTCACTATTATAAGATATTTCAATATGGATTAGATAGTAACCAAAATGAGTGAATCTACACACTGAAACACATCTAGATACATTTATTAAAAAGCCTAAAAAAATCTTATAATAGTGAATGGGGGGAGTAGAAAAAATATCCGAGTTATCTCTCATTTGCGGATATGCCCTTATCCAGGTCTTGAAAGACACAATCATTTCATGTCAGTTAAATTTAGCCTCTTGCCTGTTACGAGAAACAGTTTTTTATTTATAGAAAAAACATGTTTTACTCAAACTTAAATTCAGGTTGAACTGTGAGGAGTAGTCATGACTCTTATTTCCAACAGACGTCATGAAAAATGCAAGACGGTAGGAAAGGTGTCGAGCCGTAGGAAAGTGCAGATGAAACTCCTATTCCACTTTTACTAGATCATGTCAGCTCGGGTTGCCGTGCCCGTCTATTATTACAATAATATGGTAGGATTTTTAAATAAATATAGAGATATAAAACATAAAATTTGCAAAAAGTGACTCGTATATTGTTAAGTCATCTGGCAACCATTACACGTTGGATGGATGTAGTATGCTAGACTGTTTTTCTTAGGTGTATAGAACTTGTAGTTGTAAGAGTTTCGATATCAAGTGTATGGTTTTTGAATTAGGATGGTGTGACAGATAAATTGTCATGTAACTGATCCCAGCCTCTTTGGGTCCAAAAATAATTTAAAACTCTCCTCCGCAAAAGGATCACAAATACTTAGCAAAATTTTAGGAGAAACATTAGAAATATCGAAGAAAAAGCAAGGCCGCACAAATACTTGACAAAATTTCATCAGTACAAATTTCTAAGAAATTCTAAGCAATCTCAATGCACCTCTGACAACAGATAGACGAGTGATGTTTATCTCGTACAAAAAATAATACTCCCTCTTTTCCATAATATAGTGCATATTCGTAAAGTCAAACTTCGCTGATTTTGACCAAGTTTATTGAGAAAATATCTATACATACACTACCAAATGTATACCATATGAAAATATACTTCATGATGAATCCAATACTATTAATTTGGTATTACATATGTTCCTTTTTTATATAAACTTTATCAAAGTTTAAATGGTTTGACTTGGCAAAAATCTCAGATGTACTATATTTTGGCAAGAAGCGAGTATATTTTGGTCTAAAAGATAAAGATTCTAATTTCTTCAGCAGCAATATTGATAGGTGAGATTTAGTAATGTTTGCAATATTCAAGATGCCATCGGTGTATGCCTCCAAGTTTAAAAGGCCCTGAAAAACCATGGTTACCTTCAATAAAGGCCAATGTCTCAACAACTTGGCCTAATGTAACAGCCCAACTTTGAGAACCTGAAAATCTGTATAAAATTTTCACTTTTGCATTGCATTCTTGCATCATGGCATCCATGCTAACTTGTTGTTCAACAAGTCATTGTTTTGGTACCATTTTAAAACATATGCCAACTTGTCTTCCCCAAGTTCCAAACCAATGCAAGCTTCCAAGTTGCAAAACCAAATTCCTTTGACGTTGTATATTTGTCAAGGAAGTTCCAAGTTTCACAAATAATGCTTTGCACTTGTTTTCAAAGTTCCAAGCAAATTCAAATTGCAATTTGCCAAAAATCCCTAAACCAACCCTTCTACAGGAAAGTGGTTCAAACTATTTTATTTTTGCAACGCCAATTTCTGTGGAGCTTCTACTTGGTAAGAGGAGCCTCCCCAAATTATTTCATATTTTTCTGGAATGCCTAAGTGCCCCGCTAAAATCCCTAAAGTGCTGCTGTTTTAAAAGGTTTAAAAAAAAAAATAGTAGCAGGGACCTATCCGTGATGGAATTAGTTCTGCCAGGGACCTCTCTGTAAAATCATCATCTCCTTTCCTCCTGTAGCCACACCGCCGCCGCGCCCATGCCGCGCCGCACGTCGTCCGGGCCCCCCCCTCCTCGCTGCCTCTACTCGCCAGGAGCACAACATCACGCTCACCTACTCCACTCCTCCTCCCCGATCTGTTCCCCTCTCGTTCCTCTCGTTTCTCTCCCCCACGGAGACGAGCTCGAGCCGGAGCTCCGCCGGCGCATCGCCGCCGTCTGGGGCAACCTCGAGCCAAGCCAGGACCACCGGAGGCTTTGCATCGTCCTCCTCTACAACCTAACGGGAGGAATCGATCCGGGAAGCCGTAAATCACCGCCGCCGTCCACGACTTCCTCTCCACCGTCCGCCGCCGCTCGCCGCCCGCTTCCGGCCACCTCCGCCTCCACCGCGAGCACATACGCGCTCAGGGTGAGCTTCCCCTTCTCCTGGACCTCTCCCCACTCCTCCTAGAGTGCTCACCGCCGATCCCGTGCCTCGCCGGAGCCGCCGCGCCGTCGCTGGCTCGCCGGCCGCGAAACCGGCCAAACCGGCTTAGAGGCCGATGTCCACGGGCCCCTAACCGGCCTTGGGCCGGCCCAAACTGGGCGTGAGGCCGGGCGCCTCGGGAGCAAGGCCGGCCGGGAAACCGGCCTGGACCGGGCCACAGGCCGGACCTCTCTGGCCCATGGCCGGCCTGCAAGCCGGCCCAGCCGGGCTGTGGACCGGCCTGTCTACAGTGCTATTTTTCCTTTTGGAAAATAAAACAATTTTAAATAATTCATAACTATTTAAATATTGCTTCAATTTTAGCAAATAAGATATCAAAGTGATCAGCAGCTCAAATGCTATCTAACCATGCAAATCTCACCTCATGATCACAAATATTTATTTGATGTTACTCCTAAATTGAATAAAAGAATTAAATTCATTTAATTCTTTACTTCACTAATTATTCATCGGTACTCGGAAAACCACAAAGGAGGTACCAATTCGATCGAGAGAACAAACCCTATCCATTCATGCCATGTTCATGCATATTTGAGTCACGTCTTAGTAATGTATTAAATGTATGAACACTGTGGTCATTAAGCTAAATATGGGGTGCTTCCAAATAATTACACTAATTATTTGGCCCCCCATTTAATGTTGCTAAATAAACTAAATGATGATATCATTGCATAAACATGACATGTCATCATGTGGTTGTGCATTGCATGGTACACATGGGTGGTGATTGATTTGTTGCTTCCGTGTTTTGTGTTTCGATAGATCAAGCCGCCGGGGTTACTTCACAATACCCCGAGGATCCGTACTACCAGTATCCCGATCAAGGCAAGCGTAATCCCCCCTCTGAGCATATCTTATCCTATTTTCCGCAATTATTTTCTCCACTATAATATTGCATGCGGTTCTAAATGTCTTTTGCCTGGATTAGAGTATCCTACTAGTTGCATTAGAATCCTGTTGACATTACCGGTATCCTTCCTATTAACCACAGGTTTGAAGTGTTGGCCCGAGATAATTATACTTGCTATGTATATGCTTAGCCATGCTTAGTTAAATGCCTAGTGGTACTATGGTGGTACATGCTGGAAACAGGTGTTGACTTGTGACCGCGATGATGATGGTGGAGAAATGTGGTGATGGATAATAAAATGCTAAAGGTGGGGATGAGAGGCCACATGGGATGTGGTGGGTTGTCTCGTTCTCGCCGCCTAGGTGCGAGTTCTGTACCTCCTGAACCAAGACTGAGCGTGCAACCATGCGTGAGGCCTATGCAATTGCAGGAACCCTCATAGACTAAATAACTCGAGCGGGGCTAGCCAGGGTCCTCTAGTTTGGCTTTCCATTTGCGCGTGCGTGATGGTGTTGAACTGAGATGAGGATGGTGGTGTTAGGAAAATAAGTGGCCGTGGGGCGGGGTGTTGTGATCCTGGCAGCCCTACTGCCACTGATGATCCTGGAAAGTCCTTAACGAGGGAGAAGTCGACACCGCTCCCACCCAGCCGGCTTTCCAAGGAAGAGAGCTAATGCGCAGGTAATGGGCCGGACGGTACGCGTGGCAAACATTTGTACACCCCTGCAGGGTTAAATCTTTTCGAAAAGCCGTGTCCACGGTTACGGACGACTTGGGAATGGACGATGATCATAGAATAACTTTAACGGAATGATTAAAAACTGGGTACTAGAGGTACCAATTCCACGAATGTAAGGTTGACTTCCTCGAGGGTGATTCGGGGAGGTGCCTTTGATGAACAGGTACAATGGTGATGTTGGTGTTGAGAAAGTGATCTCAAAGAAAAGAGTTACTTCTTACCCCTCTTTGAAAATGTTCTAATAGTCGATGCCTTTGAGTTATGTTTTTCATAAATAAAATCAGCTTTATGCAAAAGAGCCATAAAACCTTGAAGCTAATCATCGAGCATATATTAGCTCTTAATCTTGCGAGTTCGTCGAACTCAACGTCTTTGCTTTTGTTTCAGAGGAGGACTTCACCGACTCGAAGGTGGGTTCTTTGTGGACGTCGACGAGTAGTCTGGGGTTCCCAGGTGGCAGCTTGGGACATCTGGAACAGCTGGCGTTGTGATGTTTATCTGTAGGCCTCTTAGGCCATATGTTGGTTCTTGTTGTTTAGAACAACACACTTCGCTTCCGCTTGTTGTAATGTTGGGTCTGTGACCTCTGGTTGTCATTTGCTATCTTTCTCTGTATAAGAGTTGAACTATATGATTTTGTGTCGTAGAGTCTGTGATGTGCCAGTTGTTCCACAAGTCTTGATCTTACTATTATGCTTTGATAGTTGTGCCTGTGTTAAGGCATCAATCGGGGTGTTGCGTTGTCTGGAGTGAGGTGTACCCAGCAACGCCTGCCAAAGGTTTTGGCCGGGGATTGGTAAACCCGTAACCTCCGGTTGTATCGCTTAACCGGTGACACACAGCATCACTGTATAGCAGTCGGGTCGGGGCGCCACAAGTTGGTATCAGAGCAGTACTGCCTGTAGGAAACCCTTCTACTGGTCGATGTTGAGTCTAGTGTTTGTGAAAATATTTTAACCTAAAAATGAGTTGTGAAAACCATCTTAGGATTCTTTTTACTCCTTATCTGGTTACCCTCTAATCTCGGAGCAATCTTATCTCGATTTGAGTTTAAAGTTTTGCTTCTCACCTGTTACTTCAAAATTAGGAGAAACGTGGGTGGGTTCGACCTTGAGTGTTATGTGTCACGTTGCTCCCGCTGCGTTGCAATCCCAAATCAACTCAGAGTTCCTACCGAGTCAATCATTTGATCCTTTCTTTGGGTTTAACCCACGGACTTGAACATAAGGTCCCGGATTGTGCCAACTAGAGTGTGTTAAGTTGTGATTTCTTAACTCTCACTAGTAGCACATGATGCTGATCTTCGACCCAAGTTCTATCTTGTTGTTTTCCTTCTCGCAAAGTATTATCGTCCCTAGTCTGTGTACTTGTGAAGACGCTAATGCTATTGTTCGACCATTCGGAGAAAGATACTAACGTGTCATTGTCAAATCTCCAGAATGGCTCGAGGAGGTCGTGGAGGCCGTGGTGGTCGCGGTAACCACAATGATGATGAGGATGATCTGCCGCCACCACCCACAATGGCTCAAGTCTTGATGGCCATTGAGGAGAACCGTGGGCGCAATGAGCGTTTGCTTGAGCAGTTGGTGCAGCAAATGCACGGAGGAACGAGTGCAACACTCTCACTGAGTTCCTGCGTTCGCAGCCACCCACCTTTGCTGATGCTAAGGAGCCACTGGAAGCTGATGATTGGCTTCGTGCTTTGGAGCGCAAGTTCTCCGCGCTGCATGTCCCATTGGCTGAACAAGTCAACTTTGCCACCTACCTCTTGGTTGGTGCTGCTGGCTGTTGGTGGGAGAGCCATGTGGCTTTGTTTCCAGCCAACCATGTCTTCACTGGGGGAATTCCGCACTGCCTTCCGAGCGGAGTACATTCCCAGCCAATCATGGACTGAAAGGAGGGAGTTCCTGGATCTGCAACAGGGACGGATGGACCTCCGCACTTATGGTCGTGAGTTCAACCATCTTTCTCGTTACGCCCCAAGGGACGTGACCAATGATGCTGACAAGCAAGAGCTGTTCCGCAAGGGTCTGATCCGCAGCTCCGCTATGAGCTATTGCCCTTCAGGTTCCAGACCTATCAGGAGCTGTTCAACCAGGCTTTCACCTTGAGCAAGGAAGAAAAGAACTTGAAGCTTCCAAGAGGCCCGCACATGGGGACCACCAGAGTTCCTCGGGTTCTGAGAGCAAGAAGCGCAGGGTGTTTGTCCCTACAGCGCCGTACCTCGTGCTCCCTTCATGCCGAGGGCAGCAGGATATAGGCCACCTCCTCCGCGCCCACTACTTCGACACTTGGGATAGGCGGAGTGGGTACCGTCCTATGCTACCTGCTCCACCTGGACTCACTTGCTACACTGTGGCCAGGCTGGTCACTACTCCAGGGAGTGCCCCCAGAAGGCACCTCTCGCGATAACTCCTGCACGAGCCCCTGCCACTCCAACTGGCAAGGCTGGACCTTTGGTGCGTGGTCGCCTGAACCACGTCTCTGCTGAAGAAGCTGAAGAGGATCCTGGCGTCCTTATGGGTGAGCTTCGAATCAACAACCATCTTGCTACCGTTTTGTTTGATTCTGGAGCATCGCATTCATTCATCTCTATTGCGTTTGCAAAAGATCACCAAATACCGTTTGAGAAGATGAGCAGTCCCTTGATGATCTCTACCCCTGGCTCCAAATGGCAAACCGATGGCGTTACTCCTGAGGTCCAGATTATCATAGCATCCCTGTCCTTCCCTTTCCCGTTGATAGCCTTGAGGTCGAAGGGCCTTGATGCCATACTGGGCATGGACTGGTTAGCAAGATACCATGCTAATCTCGACTGTGCTGCTAAGTCCATCACCGTGACCCACCCTTCCGGTTACGATGTGCAGTTTTGGGCTACATATTCAGGACCTCCATCATCAGACAATCCCCTCTCCCCGGAGATCGCCCTATGTTTCATGGAAGGCTTGTCCCCTCCTGAAATCCAGGACATACACGTGGTGTGTGACTTCCCGGATGTGTTCCCAGAAGAATTGCCTGGCATGCCACCTGATCGAAGTGTGGAGTTTGTCATAGACTTGCTTCCCGGTACTGCTCCAATTTCCAAGAAGCCCTACCGCATGCCGGTGGAAGAGTTGGCTCTGTTGAAGGAGCAAATTGATCAGCTGTTAGCTAAGGATTTATTCAGCCTAGCAGTTCACCTTGGGGTTGTCCGGTACTCTTTGTCAAGAAGAGGGATTCTACCGTGCCTCGTCTTGTCTCTGACTATAGACCGTTGAATGCGGTGACAATCAAGAACAAGTATCCTATCCCTCGTATCAATGATCTGTTGGATCAGTTAGCTGGTGCAAGAGTATTCTCCAAGATGGATCTGAGGTCAGGGTACCATCAAATAAAGATCAGAAAGGAGGATATCCCAAAGACGGCATTTGTTACTCGCTATGGCTCATATGAGTATACCGTCATGTCCTTTGGTCTCACAAATGCTCCAGCTACTTTCATGAGGCTCATGAATTCCATTTTCATGGATTATCTTGATAAGTTTGTCGTCATTTACATCGATGACATCCTCATCTATTCTAAAACCGACGAAGAGCATGATGAACACCTTCGGTTGGTTCTGACACGGCTTCGTGAACACCGTCTCTATGCCAAGTTCTCCAAGTGTGAGTTTTGGTTGGATAAACTTGTCTTCCTTGGACATGTAATATCTGCCAATGGTGTGGAAGTCATCCCCGACAAAATTCAAGCTATTCTAGACTGGAAAACTCCAATGTCAGTCAAGGACATTCGTAGCTTTCTCGGATTGGCGGGTTACTACCGCCGATTCATCGAAGCTTTCTCCAAAATAGCCAAGGCATTGACTGACCTTCTCAAGAAGGATAGAAAGTTCGTATGGACTGCCGAAGCTGAAGAGAGCTTCCAAGCCCTGAAAGCCAAGCTCACGTCCGCTCCTGTGCTTGTCCTGCCGGACACAAGCAAGGATTTCGTCGTCTTCTGTGACGCCTCTCTACAAGGTTTGGGCTGTGTGCTGATGCAAGATGGCCATGTTGTGGCTTATGCTTCTCGCCAACTTAAGCCGCATGAGCTCAATTACCCTACTCATGATCTAGAGCTTGCCGGTGGTCTATGCTTTGAAGCAATGGAGACCATACCTGTTTGGTAACCGTTGCGAGATCTTCTCGGATCACAAGAGTCTAAAGTACCTCTTCACCCAGCCGGATTTAAATCTCAGGCAAAGGCGTTGGTTGGAGTTAATCACGGACTACAATGTGAGTCTGAACTATCAACCCGGCAAAGCAAACGTCGTGGCTGACGCGCTAAGTCGGAAGTCCTATTGCAACAATCTGATGATTGAAAAGCCCAACCTCCCTTCATGAAGAATTCTCCCGTTTGAACTTGGAAATGGTTCCCTCCGGCTATCTAGCAAATCTGGAGATCAAATCTACTCTTGTAGACCAGATAAGGATGCTCAAACTCGTGACAAGGGTATTCTCAAAATCAAGGAAACATTGCTAGTGGCAAGGCAAATGCTTTTCTGTCAATGAATCCGGAGTTGTTTATTTTGGTGACCGCTTGGTGGTGCCAAAGAAACAAAAATTGAGGAGTTGATCCTCCAAGAAGCTCATGAATCTCCTCTCTCTATTCATCCCGGTAGTACCAAATGTACCAAGACCTTCGACCACAATTCTGGTGGACCGTATGAAACGGGAAATCGCCAAGTTTGTTGCTGAATGCGACACCTGTCGTCGGGTAAAAGCTGAACATCAAAGACCTCCTGGCACTCTTCGCCCTATTGCAGTCCCGAGTGGAAATGGGATGAAATTGGTATGGACTTCATCACCGGTTTCCCAGATCTCAAAAGGGCAACAATGCAATCTGGGTAATCATTGATCGTCTTCCAAGGTTGCCACTTCCTACCAGTCCGTGAGGATATACGTGCAAGTCAACTTGCTGAGTTATATTTGGCTCGTATTGTTCCATTGCACGGGGTCCCTTTGAGGATCATATCGGACCGTGGAAGTATCTTCGTCTCCAAGTTCTGGCACAGTTTCCAAACTGCTATGGGGTCCCGTCTCAACTTCAGTACCGCTTACCACCCCCAGACTGATGGTCAGACTGAAAGAGTGAATCAAGTTTTGGAAGACATGCTTCGGGCATGTGTCATCTCTTTTGGCCAAGGTTGGGAAAAGTATCTCCCTTTCGCGGAGTTCTCCTACAACAACAGCTATCAAGCTAGTCTGGGCATGGCTCCCTTCGAGGCTCTATATGGAAGAAAATGCCGTACTCCTCTAAATTGGTCCGAGACCGGAGAGAGAGCACTCTTTGGTCCAGATGTGATCAATGAAGCTGAGGAGAAGGTTCGAATCATAAGAGAGAATCTGAAGATTGCTCAGTCTAGGCAGAAGAGCTACTATGATAAGCACCATCAGGAAATTCACTATGAAATTGGTGATAAAGCTTATCTCGCGTCTCTCCCCTTCGTGGCGTTCGCCGCTTCGGAATCAAAGGGAAATTGGCACCTCGCTATGTTGGTCCTTTCACCGTTCTAGAAAAGCGAGGAGATCTTTCTTATAAGTTGGAGTTACCGGTCAAATTCCCAAATGTACATGATGTGTTTCATGTCTCCAACTTCGCCGGTGTTTCAAGGATCCTATCCATGGGGTCAATCATGAAGAGCTAGATCTACAAGAAGACCTCACTTATCGTGAGCATCCTATCCGTGTTCTGGATGAAGCCGAAAGAAAGACTCGTAACAAGACCACCAAGTTTCTCAAAATTCAGTGGTCTCATCATTCCGAAGAAGAAGCTACTTGGGAACGAGAGTCTAGTCTTCGTGAGGAGTATCCCGACTTCTTTTCGCAACCTTAGAATCTCGGGACGAGATTCCTGTAAGGAGGGTGGAGTTGTAACAGCCCAACTTTGAGAACCTGAAAATCTGTATAAAATTTTCACTTTTGCATTGCATTCTTGCATCATGGCATCCATGCTAACTTGTTGTTCAACAAGTCATTGTTTTGGTACCATTTTAAAACATATGCCAACTTGTCTTCCCCAAGTTCCAAACCAATGCAAGCTTCCAAGTTGCAAAACCAAATTCCTTTGACGTTGTATATTTGTCAAGGAAGTTCCAAGTTTCACAAATAATGCTTTGCACTTGTTTTCAAAGTTCCAAGCAAATTCAAATTGCAATTTGCCAAAAATCCCTAAACCAACCCTTCTACAGGAAAGTGGTTCAAACTATTTTATTTTTGCAACGCCAATTTCTGTGGAGCTTCTACTTGGTAAGAGGAGCCTCCCCAAATTATTTCATATTTTTCTGGAATGCCTAAGTGCCCCGCTAAAATCCCTAAAGTGCTGCTGTTTTAAAAGGTTTAAAAAAAAAGAAATAGCAGCAGGGACCTATCCGTGATGGAATTAGTTCTGCCAGGGACCTCTCTGTAAAATCGTCATCTCCTTTCCTCCTGTAGCCACACCGCCGCCGCGCCCATGCCGCGCCACACGTCGTCCGGGCCCCCCCCTCCTCGCTGCCTCTACTCGCCAGGAGCACAGCATCACGCTCACCTACTCCACTCCTCCTCCCGATCTGTTCCCCTCTCGTTCCTCTCGTTTCTCTCCCCCACGGAGACGAGCTCGAGCCGGAGCTCCGCCGGCGCGTCGCCGCCGTCTGGGGCAACCTCGAGCCAAGCCAGGACCACCGGAGGCTTTGCATCGTCCTCCTCTACAACCTAACGGGAGGAATCGATCCGGGAAGCCGTAAATCACCGCCGCCGTCCACGACTTCCTCTCCACCGTCCGCCGCCGCTCGCCGCCCGCTTCCGGCCACCTCCGCCTCCACCGCGAGCACATACGCGCTCAGGGTGAGCTTCCCCTTCTCCTGGACCTCTCCCACTCCTCCTAGAGTGCTCACCGCCGATCCCGTGCCTCGCCGGAGCCGCCGCGCCGTCGCTGGCTCGCCGGCCGCGAAACCGGCCAAACCGGCTTAGAGGCCGATGTCCACGGGCCCCTAACCGGCCTTGGGCCGGCCCAAACTGGGCGTGAGGCCGGGCGCCTCGGGAGCAAGGCTGGCCGGGAAACCGGCCTGGACCGGGCCACAGGCCGGACCTCTCTGGCCCATGGCCGGCCTGCAAGCCGGCCCAGCCGGGCTGTGGACCGGCCTGTCTACAGTGCTATTTTTCCTTTTGGAAAATAAAACAATTTTAAATAATTCATAACTATTTAAATATTGCTTCAATTTTAGCAAATAAGATATCAAAGTGATCAGCAGCTCAAATGCTATCTAACCATGCAAATCTCACCTCATGATCACAAATATTTATTTGATGTTACTCCTAAATTGAATAAAAGAATTAAATTCATTTAATTCTTTACTTCACTAATTATTCATCGGTACTCGGAAAACCACAAAGGAGGTACCAATTCGATCGAGAGAACAAACCCTATCCATTCATGCCATGTTCATGCATATTTGAGTCACGTCTTAGTAATGTATTAAATGTATGAACACTGTGGTCATTAAGCTAAATATGGGGTGCTTCCAAATAATTACACTAATTATTTGGCCCCCCATTTAATGTTGCTAAATAAACTAAATGATGATATCATTACATAAACATGACATGTCATCATGTGGTTGTGCATTGCATGGTACACATGGGTGGTGATTGATTTGTTGCTTCCGTGTTTTGTGTTTCGATAGATCAAGCCGCCGGGGTTACTTCACAATACCCCGAGGATCCGTACTACCAGTATCCCGATCAAGGCAAGCGTAATCCCCCCTCTGAGCATATCTTATCCTATTTTCCGCAATTATTTTCTCCACTATAATATTGCATGCGGTTCTAAATGTCTTTTGCCTGGATTAGAGTATCCTACTAGTTGCATTAGAATCCTGTTGACATTACCGGTATCCTTCCTATTAACCACAGGTTTGAAGTGTTGGCCCAAGATAATTATACTTGCTATGTATATGCTTAGCCATGCTTAGTTAAATGCCTAGTGGTACTATGGTGGTACATGCTGGAAACAGGTGTTGACTTGTGACCGCGATGATGATGGTGGAGAAATGTGGTGATGGATAATAAAATGCTTAAAGGTGAGGATGAGAGGCCACATGGGATGTGGTGGGTTGTCTCGTTCTCGCCGCCTAGGTGCGAGTTCTGTACCTCCTGAACCAAGACTGAGCGTGCAACCATGCGTGAGGCCTATGCAATTGCAGGAACCCTCATAGACTAAATAACTCGAGCGGGGCTAGCCAGGGTCCTCTAGTTTGGCTTTCCATTTGCGCGTGCGTGATGGTGTTGAACTGAGATGAGGATGGTGGTGTTAGGAAAATAAGTGGCCGTGGGGCGGGGTGTTGTGATCCTGGCAGCCCTACTGCCACTGATGATCCTGGAAAGTCTTTAACGAGGGAGAAGTCGACACCGCTCCCACCCAGCCGGCTTTCCAAGGAAGAGAGCTAATGCGCAGGTAATGGGCCGGACGGTACGCGTGGCAAACATTTGTACACCCCTGCAGGGATAAATCTTTTCGAAAAGCCGTGTCCACGGTTACGGACGACTTGGGAATGGACGATGATCATAGAATAACTTTAACGGAATGATTAAAAACTGGGTACTAGAGGTACCAATTCCACGAGTGTAAGGTTGACTTCCTCGAGGGTGATTCGGGGAGGTGCCTTTGATGAACAGGTACAATGGTGATGTTGGTGTTGAGAAAGTGATCTCAAGAGAAAAGAGTTACTTCTTACCCCTCTTTGAAAATGTTCTAATAGTCGATGCCTTTGAGTTATGTTTTTCATAAATAAAATCAGCTTTATGCAAAAGAGCCATAAAACCTTGACAGCTAATCATCGAGCATATATTAGCTCTTAATCTTGCGAGTTCGTCGAACTCAACGTCTTTGCTTTTGTTTCAGAGGAGGACTTCACCGACTTCGGAGGTGGGTTCTTTGTGGACGTCGACGAGTAGTCTGGGGTTCCCAGGTGGCAGCTTGGGACATCTTGGAACAGCTGGCGTTGTGATGTTTATCTGTAGGCCTCTTAGGCCATATGTTGGTTCTTGTTGTTTAGAACAACACACTTCGCTTCCGCATGTTGTAATGTTGGGTCTGTGACCTCTGGTTGTCATTTGCTATCTTTCTCTGTATAAGAGTTGAACTATATGATTTTGTGTCGTAGAGTCTGTGATGTGCCAGTTGTTCCACAAGTCTTGATCTTACTATTATGCTTTGATAGTTGTGCCTGTGTTAAGGCATCAATCGGGGTGTTGCGTTGTCGGAGTGAGGTGTACCCCGCAACGCCTGCCAAAGGTTTTGGCCGGGGATTGGTAAACCCGTAACCTCCGGTTGTATCGCTTAACCGGTGACACACAACATCACTGTATAGCAGTCGGGTCGGGGCGCCACACCTAAATACCAACAGCCAGCAACATATTCAAGAGCTAATCACTATCGACAGAATCGACACAGTCTCGACACTATTCAGATAGCATTCTAATATAGTGCATTTTTAAATCAAGGTCAAGTGCTCCAGATCATTGACTTCATCTAGATATGCTAATCTGTCGCACTGACTGGCACGTGGCATGATCAAACATGTTTCTTTTTTCTGCACAACCTGCTGCATAAATCAGCAATAAACAGAACACACATTGGCAGTAGTGTGAAATAAAAAACATACATCATGGTTCTGAGAAGGGGAGCTTACTATCAATGTCGATCAGCCCGACAGGTCGCAACACACCACAATGAAACAATATGGATATCCAAACTGGACAAAACTTCATTTGATCGGGGGATAGCGGTCCTACCCAGAAGACTTAACTAATAAAAAGTAAAACCATTGCCAAGGATGTAGGCAAACATGCATCTAACAGCTTCTCGGGCTGGAAAGGTACATGTCCTTCTCTGGAAGAAGTTTCTCTGCTTCAGGTGCAGCCCTGTGATTCATATGTAGGTTGTCATGAGTGGATATAAATTGAAAGCTACATGTAATAAATTTTCTAGGCTTTAACAGAAATGGCACAAGAAACAGTTGCATACAGAAAATAAATTATTGACACAACTTCCTTCATATGTTTCATACTGGCATTCTTTAGCTGCAGATTTAGTATAAACAATATTGCTTAGTCTCAAGACTCTCAACAATATTTCTATTTAGATTCATGATATATTTGTCCATTGCATATCTTAACTTTACATTGACAAATGAAACGATAAGCAACTGGTTCCACAATATATGTAAAGGATATGATATAGCCAATGGTTAAGATAAACTTTACCTGAAACTACGTACACTAATCAAGGATCTCATATCACCTGATAAAACAAGAAAAAAAATCTAGCTTTAAGAGGTAAATAACAATTGTGATTATATTATCTAGAGGCTGGTATTTACAACCCATCTCTCATCAAAGTGATATGCTCAGATGTAAACAAACGCTTCTTGGACAACACCATATAGTGTACATGATGCAGAATTTTCTGGAATTTAACAAAAAGGTAAATGTGAATTGGCAAGACAAACGCAAAGTGAGAACTTGCCTGTGCAAGATGGTTAGAAGGGTGGTCGTACCCCTAGCCCATCAGAGTTCAAACCCCAGGTTTGACACTGGTGTTTCTCATTTAGGCGAAATATTCTTCAGTGGGAGACGACGTTTCCGTCGACAGCGAGACGCCTGTGGTGACTTCGTCAATCTCAAGACCCGACCGCCGGCTCAGTCTTTCGAAGATGCTCATAGGGGTAGGATGTGCGTGCGTGTGTTCATAGGGGTGAGTATGTGCACGTGTATGTGAGCGTCTGCGTTGTACTGTGTTTCGCAAAAAAAAGTCAAACGCAAAGTCCACACCTGCACTATTAGGAAAAGTCAAACGCTTTGGGCTGATTTTTCTTGTACAGATGGGCCAATTTGTGAGGTGTTCTCTACTGTTTTGGTCATGGGCTGGGGGGCGACGGCCCTTATCGCCCCTACTAAGCTCCGCCACTGCCCAACAACATCAGGTATTAAGATAAAAGGAGAGGGAGATGAGCATGGCCGCATGGCAGTGGAGAGGGAGAGCAGGATAACTTACCATAGGGGAAGGAGGTGAGGGTGGAGATCAGCCCAGAGCGAACGAGGTGTAGATGGCGGAGGTGTGTGTCGAAGCACATCTTTTTTTTTGATAAAGAGAGCTTTATTACTTAAAATTTTAAACATTACACCCGGCCTCTGCATAGTTATGATGCACACAGCCATCACAAATTCAGCAGTACAAAAAAAAAATTTAAAGACGCTGTGTGTGTTCACATTTTTACATGCATGGCCTGTTTCTTCTAAATTATTGGTCTCGAGTTCCTCCATTACGTGCAAAATATCAGCTACCTACTTGCACTTCTGCTTACACGAGTGCATCCCGTGTCTTGGCGCTACGGGCGGGGCTGCATAGATCGAAAATTTAATGTACGGCTTGCTCCTCTTGATATGCCCGCACGTCAGGCCTCCGATGGACATGCCAACACGGGATATCATGGAGAAGGGTGGAGCGGGGGACCTAATTAAGGCGTCGAGCTGCAATCATCACTCTCTCTGAACTGCGTGGCCGATGTCAAGTCGGACACATCGACATTGGGAGAATGGATACCTTGCATCCTAAGAAAAAACCATCCCAGCCAGCGCGGTAGTACATCATATCCACATCCAACAAGTGACACAAGAAACTAACGAAAGTCGGGGAAGGTGTCGAGGTAGAGCGACATTTCACATTAGACTCTTACTCTTCTTCAACGCAGCCTTTCCTTTCTCGATGCCTCATATTCCCAGCCTAGTTTGTATTGTCTTTGGTGTGACTTTTGGAGGCTGGAGCGAACACACCATGTCTGTGGATATATATAGATTTTTTGTTGTGTGATATGACGAGAAACACATGGAGAGTTGTTGGGTTCATTCATTTCTAAGAAATGGTGGAACTTATTCGTACATAATGATGCATCCACCGTGATAGATATACCATAGTCGTGTATTTTCAATGTTATACCTATAATCAATGTTGTATCGTCGGCTTGTGGGTCACAAAGGGAGGAACAAACTTAGAGCATCTCCAGCCGCCCCCGAGAGCCCCAAGGCCCATTTTTTTTGTGCCGGCGCAATGTTTTTCTACCAGCCGGATTGGACCAAAATTTCATCTAGCGCACCCAGGCCGCTAGGGCAGTTGGGGCGCCAACGGAGAGAAAAAACGCGCAAACAAGCGTGGGCCGTCCCTGTCAGCGACCAAACGAAATGAAGCGCAAAATTAAAATAAAAGTCAGCGTCCTCATCGCCTTGGTTGCGGCGCCCGTTAATGGCATGCCGCGACGGTCAGCCTTTCTCAGGCGAGCGACGACGCTTCCAATCGTGGGCCACATGACGGAGTAATGGCGCGCCACCGCCCAACTTCTCGTGACTTTCCCGCTGCTATACAACCCTACCCACTCGGCGTGGAGAGCAAAAATCCAATAAAAAGGACGAGGACCGAGAAAATAAGGCCACAAAAATCCTATAAAAAAGACTAGGACCGAGAAGCGAAGGCCATGAAATCCTATAGAAGGACCAGGACCAAGAAAAGGAGGGCATAGAAGGACCGAAAAAATAGGCTGACGAAGAAACCCATGGTGGACTCTAATGATATGAGAGACACGTAAAAACAACGGACTTGGTGAACACAACGGAAAAACAGAGCATCGAGCACCAATTGAAGGCACACGTGCGAGACACAATCGAAACGGACATCGTCGAAAATCACCGGAGAGTGAGGTAGAGTGACGAAGTCAGAATAAAAGGAGTTTTTTTATAGAAACCGAAACGCTCTGGTCAACTCACGACCAAATCGAAACGCTCGATCAAACAAAAGTCGTCGATGGGATGGTGGCGGCTCCAGGAGACGTGCGGGCGAAGGCAGAGGCGGGGGCAGGCGGGCAGCGGCGGCCTGAGGCAGGGCTCGACGCGACGGGGGCGGGCGGGCGTTTGGTGGTGGCCCAAGGCAGGGCTCGACGCGGACGGGGCGGGCAGGCATTCGGCGGCGGCAACAGGGGAGAAGACCGGCGTCGGTGGCAAGTGGGTGGAGGTGGACGAAGGTGAGCAATGGCCGGAAAGCTCTACGCAGGCTGTACATGCGACATCTGATAGACCGGAGCTCCAATCGAACCAATCCATCGAGAAGTTTGGCTGAAGAGGCACTCGATGACAGCAGCAGCGGAATCAAGACGATCGGGAGAGGAGACCGAAAACGATCAAGGGCGAGTTGCGGCGTCCGAAAAAATCCCTAATTCTGGGCTTTGATGTCATGTTATGGATGCAACTTGTATTTACATATAGCCCAATAGGCAAATATATAGTACACCTAGCTTGAGAGACAAGAAAGTAAACCAAGACTAATACAAACTTCTAGACCAATACTAATACCCCTGAACAGTTGTAACAGAGGGTTCATCCTCCGAATCACCATCTGAAGAAATCCCAGAGCCCTCATTTGTATCTACATGAAAAATAAAATTTCATTTATAATCCTGAAGTGTCAAGTATATACAGCAGATCATCAATATGTGGAGACATCATGTATTACACGCAATCATGTCCGAAGATGATCTAAACAATAACAAAGATAAACATTATAATTGATGTCAAACAAAGATAAGCTAAGTGATACATTAAAATTCCTAGGCGCTTGTTGTCCCTATGATAATTTTATCTCTTTCTACCGAAAACCATTCCTGACTCTTTGAGCACACAAGTTACTATAGAGAAAAATACGGCATCCTAAACATCTACTGCACATACTTGTAGAATTAACATTCTGAGCAAAGAGAGCAATTTGCTTGGATTTTTACTTAAACCAGATTAAGATCAGCTAGGACATGTTGGACAAGAATCACACATATCCTCTAAAATGTTAAAATCTCATGTGTTAATTTACATAAAATAAACCAATATTTTTTAGAACAAAGGCACAAAGTGCCCAGCTTTAAATTAATAAAGCCACAACGGCAGATTACATGATGCTGAAAGATCAGCTTACAGGCAACGAAAAACAAGAAAGAAAAAAGACAATAAGCATAGCTTGATCTTCGAAACCATCATCTGCAAGGCCCGTGCCGAGGAGGACGCAGTGAAGCAAGACAAGCCACCAGGGATCCCGCCTTCGTCTACCTTCTGCTCGTCGTCGACGACATGTCTTTCGCCTCCACCTCCGAAGAAGACCCCTGTCTTCTCGCCCTGGTTCGTCGGGCGCCGCACCAACAGAGGCAGAGAAGCTCACCCTAGAGCACGAAAGCGCACACCGGAGGAAGTGCAGAGGAGCAAACAGCCAGCACGGAGCACTGCACGCGAGCTGCCCACTAGTGTCGCCGCCAGCACCGACGATCCGACAAGATGCAAGCTTTAGGACCGGAGACACACACTGGAGATGCGGCAAGAAGAAGGCAGGCATGCAAACTTGGAGAATCGAGGCTCACCCAAACCGCTGGCTCCACCTCTGAGGACACTGTCGCCGGAGAGGGGACCCTTTCCCCTCTCGCCCAGGCCGAGGGCGCCGACCCGCCGGCAAACAGAACCACCTACGGGGCGAGCAGAGCAAGCAGAGGAACAACACGACCAGCACGCCGCACGCCGCCTCAAGAAATCACCGCCACGAGCACGTCACGAACCAGAAGCAAAAGGACCACCTTCCCGCAGCCCAAGACGGCGTCTCCAAGAAGAACGCAACGCCGAGGCGCCGCCGCCGCCCAATCCAGAAGATCTAGGGTTTTCACCCGGGCACCGGGGAAGGAGGGCAAGGGAGTGTACCTCGGCGTCGCCTCCAGGAAGGGGAACGGCGTTCAGGACGTCGCCGACGGCGTGGCCAACCCGCTGACCAGGGATTTCTCCCAGGGCCCCCCGACCCAGCCCGCCTTCTGCACAGCACGCGACCACCACCTCCAGATCTGGCGCTGGGAACCTGCGGGACGGCCCCGCGCCGTGACCCCGCACCACCGCTCCATCGCCGCCCGCGCGGGGATGGGAGACGGTCCACAGCATCGACAAGCGCCCCCGCCGCCGGGCAGACGCCGCCCTCTCCGCCCGAGGCCGCCGCCCCAGATGCCGAAGCTCTCCACCCGAAGCAGTGAAGCAGCGAGATCCCCGCCGCCACCGTCCTTGGCCCCCGCGACGGCTTTTCCGGCGGGTGCCTCTGGCGGCGGCGAGGGAGGAAGGAGGAGGGGAGGGGCGCGGCGGCTAGGGTTTGTTCCGCTTCCGGAGTCGCCCGCGAGAGCGACCCGGGAGGCAAGGCTATTCTTTCCTGCATACGCTTCAAAATAAACCAATATTGGAAGCACATTTCAATAATGACCTTGCTACGTAGCGACCGTGCCCCACGAAGCGATTGTCGTACGGCGCCCGATAACCCACGAGCCACGACCGTCTCATCTCCCGTACGAACCAACCATCGAAGCAACGAGCGTACACCTAACTGGGCCGTGGCACTCCGTCCTTCTTTTTGGCCTATTATCAAACAGAACCAGACCACTAACACCGAAAATTCTATCGAACTACCACATAGATCCTGACACCATGCAAGTAAAACAACTCCAGGCACATGCAAAATTACCAGTTTCTTCAAACTGAAAATACGCCCACACACAAAACTTCATAAAATTTTGTACCCCGCTTCTCCCAAGCAAGATTTAGGTAGACAAAATTCAACATGTAAACAAACCACAAGACACATGGTACGTAACAAAACTTGAAAGACATATAAACTTGGTAGCAAGGTTCATAAGAAGTGTCTGCAATCAAAACGAGATAAATTTGTCCATGGCAACTTAGAACTTGAAAACCTGGTGACTAGGAACTTCAAATCAGGCAACTAGAAACTTGGAACCTGGCAACTCCAAACTTGAAACCTGGTGGCTAGGAACTTGAACTGGCAACTAGAAACGTTGAACATGGCAACCGCAAACTTGGAACCTGCCAAAGAACTAACAACATGAAACCCAATTAAACTGAAACCAGGCACCAAATTCTTCTCTTCTGCACAGCCTCCATGGTCCATACAATACACGTATCTTTTCTTTGTTTCATGTCCAAATGAGAACGCCTTGTTGTGCTGGCATCTCCTCAAAAGCGACAAATGGCTCTGAAAAAATATAACTTGTGATTTTACTCCATATTAACATGCTTTTGACATTTTGTAGAAAACACAAAAGTGGCAAACTAGTAGAAAAACATTGCAGATTCAAGATAACTTGGCTATCCGCAACATAAATGTAACTGAATGTGAAACAAACCTAACTTAAAGCAACAACATCAGTTTTTCGAAGCAACAAGGTAATTTTCATCTTTACCGGGTATTTTTGTTGTCATTTCCATGTTTTGAATGCTAACCTCACTAGCCAGGGAATTAAACTTTCTCTCGACAACATACAATGCAGGGTTGGATGTTGTTGCACAAGAGAAATTAAAGGTTAGTTGTTGTAAAAAATATCTGAATTTAGATGTATTACGACATGCTCTACCCCCTTATGTGTTTTGTGAACCAAAACAACAAAACAGAAGTCCAAGATGGCATCGGTTACTTCAGTAGCTCTAGGTGAATTGAACAAAACAACAACATGAGATAATTCAGCATTCCAAATACTAGGTTATATGCAGTTAGCTCGGTTGCCATGATACTTGTATTCAATTGCCAAATTATGAAAGCGAGCCTGGCAACCAAAAACTGTGAACCTGTCAACCAAAAACTGTGAACCTGGCAACTAAACACCAGAAACATGGCAACTAGACACTAGAAACATGGCAACTGAACTCTGTAAACCAGACGACTAAAAATCTGGAACAAGCAAGCAACAATAGTAGATTATGAACGTGAACCTGGCAACCAAAAACTGTGAACCTGGCAACTAAACACCAGAAACATGGCAACTAGACACTAGAAACATGGCAACTGAACTCTGTAAACCAGACGACTAAAAATCTGGAACAAGCAAGCAACAATACTAGATTATGAACGTGAACCTGGCAACCAAAAAGTGTGAACCTGGCAACTAAACACCAGAAACATGGCAACTAGACACTAGAAACATGGCAACTCTGTAAACCTGACGGCTTAAAATCTGGAACAAGCAAGCACCAATTGCTAGATTATGGACGTGAACCTGGCAACCAAACATTGAACCTGACAACTAAACACCAGAAAACATGGCAACTACACACTAGAAACTTGGCAACTGAACTCTGTAAACCTGACGACTCAAAATCTGGAACAAGCAAGCAACAAAAAGTAACCGTATATGTAGATTCAAACCATAAACCTTTGACGTATCTTTTGCACTTCCTATCCATCAGCACACCATTTTCTTGTCAGTTGTGTCGTCCTAAACTCCAAATACTCTGTAAAAAAATAAGATACAATGTTAGATAACTTTGAACTTACATATTTTTGAATTTTATATCAGGTTGGAAAGAACATGGTTGTCCCCTATGCAGTGTGATGATGAATTGAAGAAATGCTAAAGCAAGCCAGCAACAATGATATTTCAAAACGACAAGGTAATTCAAGTCGTTAAAAAACAAAACAACAACAGTCCATTGCCAGACTGTTTATTATAAGTTGCCAAGTTCTTTACAATAAGTTGCCAGGGGTGATTAAGCATGCATAATTTGGTTTTCTGGTAACTAAAGACCAAACCGTGGGTGATTAAGCATGCATAATTTGGTGACTAACAATTATTGAACAAAATTTAGTTAAGTGCATTGGTGGTGACTACACAAAACTAGTAACTACCTTGGTGACTTGAGAGAAATGGGGAGCACATGAACACAACGCTCTTGGCATCTAACTAACAACAAGGTTTCCTGGTAACTAGTAACAACAAGATAGGGAACATGACATACAAAAATGCCAGTCACCAGTAACAAAAAACTAGGTGACTAAAACATGAATAATCTGGTTACTTCAAAAGTTGTGGTGTGGTCAAATAAAAATCTGGTGAGCAGTAACAAAAACCAGGTGACTACAAAGCATGAATAATCCGGTGACTTCACAAAGCTATATTGACATCACCAAAATAAAATCCTACACAAGTAGTAAATTAAAATAAATTTAGGTGGCTAAAACAATAATAACATGGTAACTTGGTTCATATACTGGAAAAGGTAGGCACGACACATCATATGCACGAGACCTTCTTCTGCGTTGGACCTGCAATTTGTCCGTCGCCACGATCATTACTAATGGCTCTTTTGCATCTAGACATTATGAGACAACACACCTACTTGCTCACAGAAAAAGAACTTCAAAACATGCCAGGATAATGGGGCCTTGAAAACGTGCAGAAATCATTATAACACCGGTGTGCCCCTCACCACCTCGTTCAAATAAAAGGGTGCTCATGCTAGGAATCGCTGGCCTCTCCTTTCACCCCTCACACACAATTGTACATAGAAATTTCCAAACAGCCTACTGTGTATTGCTGCTTAAAAGCACAGCTGCAAAATGGTTCGGAAAAGCACCCCTAAATTCAGTCGAGGAACTGACGAACACATACTGAGAGTAGTTAGCATAAAACTACCACTCTACAAACTAAATCACAAAAACATACCACTTTTGCCCGCAATCGCAAAAAACTACCACATTTCGTCGCAAATCACAAAAACCTGCCAAATCGCATTGATCGTGAATTGAACAAAGATTGACACTGAATCCGATAGGTGGGACCCATTTGTCAGTGCTGAGGTGGCAGAAAAATGAGCAATTTGCTGAAAAGTCAGTGCTCCGGCGGCCGTGGGCGGGGGCGGCGGCCATGGGCGGCACCAGCGGCGGCCATGGCGGGCACCATTTTTTTAATTTCTTTTTCGATTTTTATTAAGCTGAAAAGTCAACATGCCACATAATCACTTACATGTGGGCCCGCATGTCAGGTTTTAGTGTCAATCTTTGTTCAATTCACGATCAGTGTGATTTGGTAGCTTTTTGTGATTTGCGACGAAATGTGGTAGTTTTTTGCGATTGCGGGCAAAAGTGGTATGTTTTTGTGATTTAGTTTGTAGAGTGGTAGTTTTACGCTAACTACTCACATACTGACGACCAATACTTGTTCGTGCCCCTTTCTACCTGACGAATGAACTAACGAGACAACAGATCCGACCCAGAAAAATAAAACAAGCTGGAATAACTGCATACTTCGCTTCTCGCCGGAGAAACAAGAGGGCCACTGGCCGGAACAACGCGCGCCCATGCTGCCGTCGCCGCAATCACCTTGCCCACCGTGATGCTGCTCGCCGAAATCACCAGGCGCCCGTGCTGCGGTCGCCGAAATCACCGCCAGTGCTACGATCGCCAACGACGAGCTCTCCCCAGCTCGAGCCCTAGGGAAATCGCATGAGGCGTTGAGCAATTTGAGGGCCAGAGAACTAAATCAAGCCACCACAAACTCACCGCGCCCCTCCAGGATCCCCGCCTGTGAGCGTCGCCGCCAGCTCGTGTCCCCAGCCGGCGAGCGTCCCCGCGGTGCGCATCCCCGCTTGTGAGCGTCCCCCGCTGGCGCGCGTCCTCCGTAGCTGTGCCTCGCCGCACCGCCAAATCGTCGGAGAGAGAAACGGGCAAGGGGAAATGTGAGACATGGCTCCTGGACACACGTCTTGGTTTGGACACAAATTGGGTCCACCCGTCAGCGTGCCCGGTAAGGAGAGGCAACGGAATACTGGGTCTGCCCACCGGCAGCGCTAGCGCACCCGTTACACCAATGACCACGCAAGCGACGTGCGAGCGACCTTGGATCGTTGCGGAGCACAAATCTTGGCGCGCCGGACGGAGTTGGTTGCTGGGGCACGTTCCCTAAATAGAATAACCGTTCAATAATTTGGTTGCATAATTCAATAGAGTACAAAGGTCAAAGGAGCAAGTACCACTTGTGATACTTCCGGACTCACTGATACTTCCGGACTCACTGTCAGCCGCTAGTTGGCCCTTTCTTGTAGCTCAAGCTAAAACGTGGAGTTAAAATGTTAGAAACACTTCATTATGGAGGTAACACATCGTTCTGAACAAGGACACTGACCTTTGAATCGACTTGCCCTGACACGTTGTCATCCCTCTCGTCAGGTAGCTAGGAAGACCCTTTTGGGATCATGACCATGGTCGTCTACCAATTTTGAGTTGGAAATCAACGCCCCGGGCCGTAAGAACCAGCAGCACTTGACGTACTGGCCATTGTCTGTTCCCTCGAAAAGTTCGGTTATTCTGCCGATAAAAAGGGGATTTCTTTCTTCCTGTGAAGGGAAAGAGGAAAGATAAAACGTATGCAAAAACATCTTTCACATGGGGAGGATTTTCTTACATCAGCAGCCATATTCATAGTGCCAGGTTCAAAACAGCCAATAAGCAATGCAAACTTAGGTGCAAATTCATTTTTTTTTACAGAGAAGTAGAGTATATATGATTGGTACAATGAAAACCCATTAACAACAAGGTTTCAAGCATAATGGCAATCACATCAGGTGCAGAACACTTAATAAAGCGGCCATATGCATCATTTTGATGCAGAGGGTGGGACTACCCCATTTCGAAAAAAAATCAGGTGCAAAACAGAGCATTATGATGATGTGACAATTAACATCAAATGAGCAAGTATTTCATAGTAGGAAGCATGATGGCAATCACATTAGGTGCATGAATAGATCATTACGACAACAGAACAATTATCATCAGGTATTTCACAACAGCATGCACGTATAACCGCTATGGCATGAGTTGTTGAAAGTTGAAAAAGAGCGTTAGGACAACAGCCTAATTAACAAAAAATGATGTAATCATTTCTTAGCAGCAAGAATAACAGTCACATGAGGTGTGGAGACAAACTACTGATTTTTCATAGCGATGGTTTTTTTTACAGCAACAACATTCACAGTAGTGGTGGTGTCAAATACATCCAATTTATGTACCCATCAAGGAAGGCAAAATAAATAGTTGTCCACAACAGCAAGAGTGATGCAAGCATTTAACGGACAGAGAGGATCTGACAGGAGCAGCAGTAAGCATATTCACAGTACCAGAAAAGGCATGGGAAACAGATCATCAGCCTTACATAGACATGGCCGCCGAGGTTGTAGACCGTTTCACCCAACTTGGCAGCTCGGTAATGGCACCGAGCCTTGACATCATAATCATCATCATCATCATGGTTCCTGCCCAGCAAAACACGATCGCACGACAAGAAACATATTCAGCACAACACATTCGACGAAGATCGATCCGGTACATAAGAGAGATTACCTGCTGCCGGCGGCCGCCGGGGTGGCGCGCAGCTGGTAGCGCTTGGGCCATGTTGCGTGCGCCTCGTTGGCCGGGATCGGGTCGCCGACGAACTCGGGTTCGCCGTCCTCCCTGGCCTTGGCCTTGGCCTTGGCGGCCATCCTCCCCGCACCCGCCACCTGATCGGCATGCTCCTTCCTCCTCGGGACCCTCTGCGCCTCCTTTGTCTTGTTCTTATTCTTCCTGGACGCGGACGTGGAGTTGGTGATGGCAACAGCAGGAGACGGGGAGCTCGGCGCCATTGCTAGTTCTTACTCGACGAAGATCGATCGGGGAAGAGGGGAAGGCGAGGTGTAGAGTTTAACGGGAAAGGATTAATTGTTTCTCTATTTTGATTGATTGATCCCCACATTTATATATTCATATTTGGAATGCAGAACTGATTGATCGCCATTAATTGTGAGCGATATTGTGATCCTGATTTATTTTACAATGATATTTTGGTTTCTAATTATTGTTAGCCTATGCACGCGTTTCCAATTTCAGATAATGTTTTGCCATCACACAAACGAAATGATACGTGTTCACATTTTTACATGCGTGGCTTCTTTCCTTTGACTTTTCCAGCATGTGTTCCTCCAGCTACCTTTTTTTAGGGACCTCTTGACCTCCTCTACACAAGGCCATTGTTGGGGAGACTCGATAAAAACAATACCTAGCCGATCCACATGACAACTCTTACCACAGAAACATCCACATGCATTACATGGAGGTGTGCATCTCCGGCACGGTCAAAGTGTATAGCAATGCCGAGACTTGCAAAATGCAACAACATCATCTACATAGCCAGGCAGCCAGCTGTAGCCACCATGACGCGACACTGGATCATGCCCAGCCCACAAGTGACCCCCCCCCCCCCCCCCCCCCCGCTCACTTAAACCCCAAATGTCAGTGGCAGCGAAAAGGGGCTTGTTAGCAAGGATCCGCGAACAAAGGGGGTTATCGTCAATTACCCCCCTTTTAGAGCATGATTATCTGATTTACTAGTTAGATGCCCGTGCGTTGCTACGGACGCATGAATCACCATGTTTTTAAATTAGTTTGCATTTTTTTAATGTTTATCCATATGCGCATACCACTCCTTAACATGTTGCCTCGTGTGGTTTTCTCTCCATTAATAAGCCGATTGTCCATATAAGTTATAGACAAGATATACAATGAGAATAAGGTATATGTATTTATAACTTGTGTTTGTAAAGACTAAAGAGGTGGTTAGTCGCATGCGGTTGTTTTTTGGCCACATAAGGACAAAATCACCGTCACCCTATGACGAGGGTAGACTCATCAAGACCCATGGTTAAGGTCCCTAGGTTATGAATATGGGGGAGAGAACGTGGTAGAGCTGGAAGTATCGTCGGCTGACAAGCAGGGCAAAGATTTTACCCAGGTTCAGGGCCCTCGTGTGGAGGTAACACCCCTACGTCCTGCCTGTCTGTTATTGCTTTGTGAATATGATGGTTACAAGGGTCCCGGCGAGATGTCGATCTCGCTAGGGTTTGTGGCTCTGGTGGTTCGTGTCTGGTTCGATGGCCCTCCCAGTCCTTAAATAATAGGCTGGGTCTCGGGTGTTCGTAACCGACTCGATTTACAAGTAAGGAAACTCTAAACCGACTATTGTTTCGCCAAACTTGGAGGATACTCCATCTTCGTGGGCCTCCCTTCATGGGCTTCATGTAGGCTCTGATAGTTGGGCCTAGTCGATACGTGCACCAGGTACCCTCATGGTAGGGTACCCGATAGGCATACCCATGTCAGTAGCCCCCGAGTACTTGTCTGATTCGAAGAGTCGGGCATGGACTCATACATCATGCACGTTACATTTTTTGCATCTGTATTTAGAATTCTTATGAAATAGCACATGTTGGCTATGTCGAGTGTTTCATCGACTATGAGTTTTTGCTTATGATAGTCAAGGGATATTAGCTTAGCAGGCCCGGCACACACGACGGATCGGGGCCAGTTAACTACCATTTGTGGCAAAACCATACTAGCTTTCAATCAAACTCGAGTCCCCGGACTCGAATCTGGAACAAACTGGACAGACTCGAAACGGCCGTTGAGGTCTTACGGAATCGAACTGCAGCATAATTTTGAATCAACCCAACGCGTCCGTCGGGGATAATTCATCATGTCTGCTGACACGGAACATTTAAGGATAACGCTGCTGGAGCGGTCCTTAGCCCAGCTCGACTGATCGGTGGGTCTTACCTTTGCACTATGCATGCAGCATCCAAGGATCGTCGGATCAACTCGGGAATATTTCGAGTGTGATTTTGCTTATGAACTGAGTCGAGTAAATTGTCGACTGATACTTTGCCATTATTTATCGGGTGCGCGACAGCGCTCCCGATGGGAGTAGCCCCCGAGATTGTGCTTTATTGCTTGCAATGGAGGATAATCTCAAAATCTTTTACCCTGCACATTAGTCAAAGAAATTTTTTGATACGCTCCCGATGGGAGTATGATGTTGCAGTCGAAAGTTTCGACTGGCTATATGACCTTGCTGGAAAACCATCGAGTTTATGGTGTGACACACGAATGAATCATCGAGTGACTTTTATGCCAGTTGTGAATATGAATAACGTCAGCAATGACGCATTTTGCGACTGCCATCTCTGACAAGCGGTGGCGTGCTTGGTGATGTTTGATAAGACGTGACCCTGTTTGTGGGCCCGTTTCTGCAGAGCTGACCAGGGATGACGCCGCGTGGACTTGATTTGACCGTTCTGGCGCGATTTTCACGGGGCGTGATGATGGTTTCCTGGATTCTCGTGCGTAGTGGGCGGAGTGGCCGGCGACGGTTGCTCTCCGTGGCTGCCACGTGTATGGCCAGATTTCGCGCGGAGCGTATGCCTTTGTTTTGACGGTTGCGATCGTTTTGCGATCTGTGGTAAATAGGGAGACAGCGCTGGCAGAATTTTTTACTTGCCATTTGCCTCTTTGCGCCGCCCCTCGTCTCATCTTCCTCCTCGCGCCCACCTCCATTGCTCTGCGCCCAAGCTCTCTTCTCCACCCTCATCCATCGTTGCAATGGCGAAAGGTGGAGGCTCCAAGCGTGGTGCCGCCGCCGCTGCCGCGACCGATGCGGCCAAGGGCAAGAAGACGTGGCGGGTACATCTGCGTCCGCCGCGCTGAAGAAGGGCAGCGGGGACTGGGCGAAGTCCACCATCAAGGACGCCCATTTGGTCAAGTTCCGCGAGCAGGGGTATCTGCCACCCGCGGAGCAGCTCGCCGTCCGCGCGCCGTCGCCCAAGGAGGTACTCCCCGAACCACGCGCCAACGAGCGTGTTTGTTTTGCGGAGTTTTTGCCTAGGGGCTTTCGCTTCCCCTCCACGACTTCGTTCGTGGTCTTCTTTTTGCCTACGGGGTGCAGATCCATGATCTCACCCCAAATGGCATTATGCATATCGCGTGTTTCATCACGCTGTGCGAGTGCTTCCTCGGCGTCGCACCCAGCTGGGCGCTGTGGAAAGCCATCTTCATGGTACGGCCGAACAGAGGAGGTGGTCGCACCTACCCCGTGGCGGCTGTGGAATCCAGGTGCGCAGCGACACCCGCTACTTCCGCCTGAAGACCGTCGACTCCGCCCAAGGCTGGAGGAAGGGGTGGTTTTATGCGACTGTCGAGCAGGATGCAGCCGCCCCTTTCTCGACTGCTGCTTTCACCAGGACCAAGGCGTGGGATCACCAACTCTCAGCCGAAGAAATGGAGGAGGCAAGCCCTTTGCTGGCTCGGATCGGAGGCATGCTGGACAAGGTCACAGGCATCCATTTGATCGCCACCTTTGTGAAGAGGCGGGTGTGGCCACTCCGTGCCCGAGCGCACCCCATGTGGGAGTTGAGGGCGCGGGTGACTCCACTCGGATGAGCCCAGAGGAGCTGTCAAGGAACGAGCTTGTGAATCACGTGCGGCACATCACCAACTTGACGACAGCGACAAATGCGACGTCGACTGTCCCATTGAGCCGTATGGGGCGGAAAACCCTTTGCTGAGGTATGTCTGCATTTTAAGAGTTTGCCACTCGTATGCTATGTGTTTGTTCGATTTGCTTCTGACTTTGCAATTTATGATGTATGCGATGCAGGACCACTCGACTGCCCCTCTCTCCCCCTCTGCCAGAAAATGGTGAGACTGAAGAAACTCAGGTGCAGGTGGTGGACCCGAAAAGGGATCAGTCGCCCATCCCTTCTGCCACCACTTCACATGCGGAGGAGGTCGAGGAGGAGCAGCGAAGAGGTCCAATCTGAAGAAAGGCCACCGCTGACCAAGAAGTCGACACCGCGCCACCGAAGCGGCGTCGACTGGCCAAGAAGGCGCCTTCTGCTGTGAGTTCACCCGCGAGGGGCAGGGCTTGGAGGATGACGAGGAATCAGGCTCACCACCTGTTTTCCAAGCCGCTCCTTTGCGTGCGTGCTCAACAAGCTCAACTCTTCCTCTTCAGTCGAGTGGTACCCCAGCCTTTGGGGGACCAATTTTTGGCGACTCCGAAGATGAGATGAGGAGCACAGGTATGTGTTTTTTGAGTATGATATGAGAATTTTGTGCTGTCACATATTTGTGCTGACCGTCTTTTTGCTTTGTTGTGTTGCCACAGCGCTGAAAACAATCAGCCTGGGACTCCTCCAGTCGAGAATGTTCCAACCGACTGAAACGAGGCTGCCCAGCCAATGGCCACTGACGCTGTCGTTGAGACAGCCAAGGCGGCAACTCCAGATGTCGGGACATCAGTCGCGGCTCCTGAGCCGTGGATGAACCACGTAAGTAGCTTTTTGCTTGACCCGTTTAGTTGTAGGTCTGTGAGAGTTTGAATTTTTGCTGAATTCGTGTGCTTGCAGCCCTTCTACCACACCTTGGCAGATTCTGCCAAGGCTTATGTCCAGGTGGAGCAGGAGAGGGATACCATGCGCGCCGAGCTAGAGCGGCTCAGTCGTGAGTTCTCCTTTTGCTTTTGTTTTGCTAATTTCTTTTTGCAATGCTTGATTTTGTCGAGTATTGAATGCACGTGATTTTGCTGGGCCAGGCGAGAAGAAGGAGCTGGAAGATGCACTCGCCGCGCAGCGCGAAGAGTCGAAGAAAGAGCTGGCTGCCGCCACCAACTCAGCCGCTGCACGCGAGCGAGGATATGCTGACCAGCTCGCGGCACTCGCGCAGGCCATGGGAGGTGAGTAATCTTTTCTCCTTTTGATATGATGATATAACTGTCGAGTGTCATGAAATGACTTTTGCCTTTTTTGAATTGTGCAGAAGCTGTTGGCGCACCGGCCTCTGCGGACGTGGCGAGTGACGATCTTTCGCTGGAACAGGCTGTGGGCGGCTTAGGCGCCTATGCAACCAGGCGAAAGAAGCACTCGCCAAATCGACGAGCACACTTGGCGCTGTATACAAGGTGGTGTTCCCGACTGGCGTAGTGCCGTCGACGGTGGACGACTTCGCCGACGTGTTTGGCCCCGGGACGTCCACCATGGCGGGTTTCGCTCGCGCCAACACGGTACGCGGATCCGAGTCCACCATCAAGCTTCTTATGGGACATGGGATAGATTGCGACTATGAGGCAGCACTGTCTGCGTTCCCTCGGAAGCCAGATGGGAAGCCCATTTCTCTGAAGGGGGTGAGCGGAGCCGCCGCGCGACTGGCCGAGGTTTTTATGAACACCATGGAGCGCCGGGCACTCGAGACTGCCAATCGTCTGCTTAGGAAATCGAATCTTAGGTTTAGGGTAGCTGTACCCTTTTGTTTTTTATGCCTTGTAATGATACCTTCTGAACTGCGCGAGTCTGCGCTTTGTTTGTGCTACCTTGTTTATGCAAATAGTCTTTTGCTAATGTCTTTCACTCGAAGAGTTGTATGCTTATGACATGAGTTTTAGCTTCTGACACAAACTTTGTGTTTGTGATTATGCTCTTTGAACAGTCACGAGAACCTGCTACTGCGACTAGTTCCTCGCAGGCTCCAATCACCACCCGATCCCAGGGTCAGGTGGTAAATGATGCCAAGGTGATGGAGTATATGAAGGCCAAATTTGTGAGAATGGAGCAAGATCTGAAGGACGCCCAGGCTGAGCTGAATCGATTGAGGGCGAGACCCGCGTTGGCCACCCAACGCGAGGAATATGTGCTCGGGGAGATGGATCTTGTGAACAGGCAACTCGAGTGTAAGTTCGAGTCTTGCTCTGTTTACAAGCTTTTTGCGTAGCTTTGTCCTTTTGATCTGACTGGTGCGCCCGTGTTTGTAGGCTTTGTCGACAACTTCCAGGCTGAAAAGATTCGCGTGGAAGGGCGTCTGGATAGCGTGGTTGACGACCCTACGACTGGGCGTCAACACTTTTGGCTTGATAGGTACCATGCCCGCATACTCGCCACCCTGAAGGATCGCGTCTGGCGAAGTGCTGAACTGCTGGAGTTATGCCGGGCAGCGTTTATTCGCCTGAACGAGACTCTTTTTCCTGCGGGGCCACAACCACAAGGGATTCGTGCTTTGTTGAACATCTTCCGTCAAACAAATCCCATTCGAGAGTTGCTGTCTCAGAGACTTGTGATTGGAGCCAACGCTGCAATGGCGTATATGCGTAGTCGAAAACCAAGGTTGGTGTTGCGGACACCTGCAGCCGGAGAGGTTCTCGAACAAAAAGACCTGGATGACACGATCCAAGCTGCGGAGACACTAATCGAGTGCACTCGCGAACAGCTTTGCGGTCCCGAGCTGCCCGTAAAGGACGAGCCTGAGGATTAGAATAGTTTGCGAGTGCAATTTTTGTATAGGGGGCAGCCCCCGAGTGTAATTTTTGACTCTTTGTATATTGTATAGTTTGTATACTTTGATTTTTTGTCGAGCCCCCGAGTCAGTCGAGCGGGGTTTGTGAAATATGTGTTGGTTGTGAACCAATGACTGTGCAGCCCCCGAGTATTCGAGTGCGGCTGCAGAGTTTTTGTGTTCTTTGTTTGGATCCTTGTTACGCAGCCCCCGAGCATTCGGGTGCGGCTAAGGCATTGTGTTTCTGCAAGAGCGAGAGCTCATTTGATCGATAACACAGCCCCCGAGGGTTTCGGGTGCGGTTAAGGTATGAATTATGCGGGTAGTAGCCACAAAGAAGTCGAAGGAACATTGATTTTATTCCTCTTTTGAATGTTAGGCTGCAGGCCGCCTCATTAAAAACCTTCCAGTCCCCTTAGGTACCCTGGTAAGGAAAAGAGCGCGTCTGAAACCTGCAGCCATCCGACATATAGCCTATTACATTGTATGACTGTGAGCACTTTATGCGTAGAAACGGCGCAGATGCGCAACGTTCCAAGGATTATGAGAGAGTTCGCCTGTCTTCGCGTGCTTCAGTCGATATGCGCCTCCACCAAGGACCTCCGTGATGATGAAGGGACCTCCCATGGGGAAGCGAGCTTGTGCACCTTCTTTTGCTTCAGTCGAAGAACCAGGTCGCCAACGACGAAGGACCTGGTGCGCAGTCGACGGCTGTGGTAGTTGCGAAGGTCCTGCTGGTAAACAGCTGTGCGGGCCAAGGCCGTGTCGCGCGCCTCATCGAGCAAGTCGACTGCGTCTTCGAGTGCTTCTTCCGCGTCTTCTTCATTGTATGCTTCAACTCGTGGCGCATTGAACCTTACATCTGATGGCAGAATTGCCTCTGCACCATAGACCATGAAGAATGGGGTGAACTGCGTAGAAGTGTTGGGAGTTGTGCGTAGGCTCCATAGCACAGATGGTAGTTCTTCGACCCAAGCACCCGCAGCTCTTTTGAGTGGCACCAGGAGGCGCTTCTTGATCCCACTCGTCACAAGTCCATTGGCCTTTTCGACTTGGCCATTGGATTGTGGATGCGCCACGGATGCGTAGTTGAGCGTAATGTCCTGCTCTTTGCAGAAGGTTTTGAACTCCTCAGCCGTGAAGTTTGTGCCGTTATCAGTGATGATACTGTTTGGGACACCGAAGCGGTAGATGATGCTCTTTATGAAGTTGACTGCCGTAGTAGCAGTCGAATTTGTGATGGGGACCGCCTCGATCCACTTTGTGAACTTGTCGACTGCCACCAGTAGGTGAGTATGCCCGCCATGCGATGATTTTTTGAGTGGCCCAACCATATCGAGCCCCCATTGGGCGAAAGGCCAGGCCAGCGGTATAGTCTTCAACGCCGATGCGGGTGCGTGCGGCCTTGTTGCGAATTTCTGGCAGCCGACGCACCTTTTGACTATGTCCTCCGCGTCTTTGAGTGCTGTAGGCCAGTAAAACCCTGCGCGAAAGGCTTTGGCTACGAGTGATCGACTGCTGGCGTGATGCCCACAGGTACCTGCATGAATATCTCGAAGTATGGCTTGGCCATCTTCGAATGCGATGCATCTTTGGAACATACCTGATATGCTGCGCTTGTATAACTCGCCGTTGATAACGGTGTATGCTTTTGATCTTCGAGTCACGCGTCGGGACTCGGTTATGTCATCTGGTAGCTCGCGCGGAGTATGTAAGCCAGAAAAGGTTGAGTCCAGTTGGCTCAATGAGGAGTACCTCGACTGGGGGGTCCTCTGTGCTAGGCGCTTTGCTTTTGGCTGGCGTAGTCGACGGAGGAGGCTCTCGTTTCTCCTTGATAGATCTGTGTTCGATGCGCTCGAGGAAGACACCAGGTGGAATTTGTGCGCCAGTTGAGCCAAGATTGGCTAGCATGTCTGCTTCTTCGTTACTTTCCCTTCCTATGTGCCTCAACTCACAGCCCTCGAAGCTGCCCTCCAGTGTGTTGTACAGGTCGCGATAAGCGATCATGTTGTCCGCGATTGCGTCGCAGGCCTTCATTGTTTGCTGCACCACGAGATTGGAGTCGCCGTAGATCATCAATCGAGTGCACCCAAGTGCTTTTGCCATCCGCATGCCATGGATCAGAGCCTCGTATTCAGCCTCGTTATTGGAGGGTAGTTTGAATCCCATCTGCAAAACATAACGTAGCTTGTCCCCTTTTGGTGATATGAGGATGACGCCTGCGCCTTCGTGTTTCTTGGACCCATCGAAGTACATGGTCCAGGAATTGGACACGTCTGGTGCTCCAGGTAATTGGGCCTCTATCCACTCGGTTGTGAAGTCGGGTAGGACTTGTGCTTTGATAGCCTTCGGGTGCTCGTACTTGATGTCTCTTGGAGCCAGCTCGATGAGCCATTTTGCGACTCGACCCGTTGCATTGGGGTTTGTGAGGATATCACCGATTGCTGAGTTACTTACCACGGTGATCGGTGCTCGGTGAAGTAGTGTGTCAACTTCCTTGAGGACATGAATACAGCGTATGCCAGCTTTTGATAGTGCGGGTACCGCTGTTTTGATATGGAGAGAACCTCGCTCAGGTAGTAGACTGGACGTTGTATGCTTTGGATGTGCCCCTCCTCCATGCGTTCGACTACCAGTACGGTGCTCACCACCCTGTTTGTAGCCGAGACATACAGGTAGAGTGGTTCCCGTTCCTTAGGTGCGACGAGGATCGGAGGGCTTGTGAGGATCCGCTTGAGATCTGTGAAGGCTGCTTCAGCTTCTGGCGTCCACTCGAACTTGTCCGCCTTCTTCATCAGTCGATAGAATGGTAGAGCCTTTTCACCCAGTTTGCTGATGAATCGACTGAGCGCTGCTACTCGTCCTGCTAGTTTCTGCACATCGTGAAGCTTTGAAGGCCTTTGCATTGTGAGGATGGCCTGTATTTTCTCCGGGTCTGCTTCGATTCCACGGGCAGAGACTAGGTACCCTAGGAGCTGCCCGGCTGGAACGCCGAACGTGCACTTCTTAGGATTGAGCTTGATATGGAAGCGTTTGAGGTTTGCGAACGTCTCCCTCAAATCGTCGAGTAGTGTGTGTTCTTCCCTTGTGGTAATGACAATGTCATCCACGTAGACCTGGACGTTGCGTCCGATTTGCTTTTTGAGGCAGTCCTGCATCATGCGCTGGTATGTTGCACCCGCGTTTTTGAGCCCAAAGGGCATAGTTGTGTAGCAGTAGACCCCGAGTGGGGTTATGAACGCCGTTTTTTCTTCGTCTTCTTGCTTCATCCTTATCTGGTGATAACCTGAGTAAGCATCCAGAAAGGAGAGTCGTGCGCATCCGGCGGTGGAGTCGACGATCTGGTCGATTCGGGGTAGCGGGAAGTGATCCTTTGGACAGCACTTGTTCAGCGCTGTGAAGTCCACGCACATCCGAAGGATGTCTGTATGCTTCTTCTCTACGAGTACGGGGTTGGCCACCCATTGTGATTTCTTGATTTCCCTAATGAATCCTGCTGCGAGTAACCGGTCGACTTCAGATTCGACTGCGGTTCGCTTTGGGCCGGAGATTCGACGCATCGTTTGCTTGACTGGCTTTGCATCTGGAAACAATTGGAGAGAGTGCTCGGCGAATTCCCTGGGAATACCTGGCATGTCGGCTGGACACCACGCAAATATTTCCCAGTTCTCACGGAGGAATTCGACGAGCGCGCCTTCCTATGCGATAGGCAGGCTCGAAGATATGTTGACTGTCTTGGACGGATCGGTCGGGTGCACCTGATGCGACCTTGTGTCATTTGTAGCATTGAAGGATCTGTCGACTGCCAACTTCTTATGCTCCGGAAGGAGTGTGCGGTCGTTGGAAATCGCCAGTCGGCGAGTGATTCTTCCACCCCGAACATCTCGGAGATTTTGCTGAACTCGCGGTCGCAAGCATCGGACCTTTGAAAGTTTCCACGGACAGTGATGACTCCCTTTGGTCCTGGCATCTTCAGCGTGAGGTACGCATAGTGTGGCACCGCCATGAATCGAGCAAACGTCGGGCGACCAAGAATAGCATGGTATTGTGATTTCCAGTCGACGACCTCGAACTCAATCGACTCTGTCCTGAAGTGGCTTTTGTCCCCGAACGTAACGTCGAGTTGTATGGTGCCTTCTGGGCTAATTGCTTTGCCAGGAACAATACCGTGGAAGGTATTTGAAGATTTTGGGAGGTTTTCGACTGACCTGTTCATTTTGCGGAGCGTGTCCGCGAAGATGATGTTTATGCCGCTGCCTCCATCCATGAAGACCTTGGTCATGGCGTAGCCTCCTATTTGCGCGTCGAGTACCAGAGCCGCGTGCCCTGGTCGAACTACAGCTGGGGGATGATCCTCTCGACTGAAGCTTATGATGGTTTCCGATCCCTTCAGAAATTCGGGCATGGCAGGAGGTGCCATGACAGCCATGTTCACCTGTCGAGTGATTAGCTTTTGCTGCCTGTTGAGGGGCGACCCTTTTGTATCATGTACATCTGCCCGTGGGGCTGTGGATATTGATCATCTTCCGCCCGTAGTACGGGTTGTATGGCACCTGCGAGGTTTGCGCCTGGAGCAGGCTGTGGTGGTGGTTGCGGTGGCGGCTGTGGCGCCATGAGAGCGGGCACAGCGTTCGGCTGTGGTGCGGGTGCAGGCGTGGGCTGAGCAGGTGCTGGGCCGTACCTTTTGAGTCGTATCATGTAGTCAGTCGCCATTTGGTCGAATTCCCTGCAGTTCCTTAGGGTGTGATTGGAGCGTAGTTTTCCGTCGTCCCCCTTGAAGAGGTGGAATCTGCACCAGTCGTCCATCTTTTCCTCGAATGACCGCTCGGGTTTTGCGTCGCTGCGTTTGCGCCATTCTTGCCTTTTGTAGCTGTCGCTCCGCTGCTCGCGATCTCGACTGTCCCGTCGATCATCCGAGCGTCGATTGCTTCTATCTTGGTCCTCCCGGGTTGTGTGTATCCAGCCGCCATGAACTCGGGTCTGTTATCGTCGTAAGGACGTTTGGAACGTTTGCGCCTGCGATCTTCTCTGTATGAATCTCTGCGGCCTCGACTGCCGCTTTCGTAGTTGTCGCGTGGTGGGGAAGCACGGGATCTGCGTACAGAATCCTCTCCATCTGCCCACTCAGTCGCAACTTTGATGAGGTCAGCCAGGGAGGTTGGCTTTTCACGACCAGTGCCTCTTTGAAGTCCTTCCTGGCGAGACCTTGTATGAAGGCATCCATGGCCCTGTCTTCTGACACTTTGCCAACCGAATTGCGTATTTCGGTCCACCGCCGTATGTATGATCTCAACGACTCGTCTGATCGTTGAGTGCATGCCCTTAATTCTTCGAATGTCTTCGGGCGCTCACATAGAGGCTCGAAGTTTTTGATGAAGTCTCTGCGGAAATCGTCCCACGAGTCGTATGATGATGGAGGGAGCGCCTTGAGCCAGTCGCGGGCAGTTCCTTCGAGCATGAGTCGTATGTACTGCATCGCCGTGGTGTTCGTGCCACGCTGGCATGCCACGGCGAGTCTGTAATCTTCTAGCCACCCGGAAGGTTCTTGGCGACCGTTGTACTTGGGTTGTTCGCCTGTCAACTTGAACCTTTGGGCATCCGCGTCTCACGGATGCGTCGAGTGAAGCACAATGCTCCGCATGGCTCTGGTTCGCGATCAGAGTATGAATCGCTGCTATAGGATCTTCGAGATCTGCTTCTGCTGGACCTGTGCCGGCGCGTGCTTCTCCTTCCTTCATCCGAGTGGTGGCTGCGACCACTGCGATGATGTGCTGCGTGTCGTGAGTCGACTATGTCGCGATCGCGATTCCTTGCTGGAGTTTTGTCTTCTGGCTGTATAGCCTGTGCCGCTAGAGCTAGCGATTTGAGTTGTTGGCGATGCAGGGCTGCGTTAGGGTCATTCGCCGGAGGTTGCATTGCCTTGAGGTAAGCACCTACGGAGAATAATGCACCCGCAGCAGTTTTGGGCACTGGGATTCCGTTAGCGTCCTCTGTCATGAACGACAGGTTACGGGTGATTGCTACCCTTTCATGTTCTGGAAGGCTTGCCAACCGCGACCTAGGTCGTGGGGTTGGTTGCATTGTGGACCCGAGGGATTGCTCCCTTCTTCGGGCACTCGAGAGGCTGGCTTGCCTTTTGCGCTCTCGAGCGTCGCTCGGTAGTTTTGCAGTCGAATTGACTCCTGCCAGTTGAAGTACTGGAAGGTCAACATCTCCTCTGGGGTGGAATTTGGTGGCATCATTGTGCACTCCTTTATGACTTTATCTGCTTTTGCTGCCATCTCCTCCGTGATTGTCAAGGTTGTGACCCCATCCGGCATGGTTACCGTGCATGGGAATTGTGCAGGCCTGCGAGCGGCTGCGTCTGCGGATGATTCTGCGGAGAAGGCCACGTAGACCTGATGGGGCGTGACCCGTGGACAGGTGTATGTGCTGTCGATTCCAGTCATGGACTCGACGTCGCCGTCGAGGCTCATGTCAGAGCCAGTATGTTCATCGAGTAGATCTTCGAGGCGAATCTCGTTGTCGATGCGCTCATCGCCTATGCTCATCTCGGTGTTGGCGAAGCCATTATGGATTTCTGAGTCGAGGTTGGTGTTGGTGAAGATCTCCGAGTCGACGTTGCTGTCGTTATGAATCGCGGGCTCGTAGAAGTCATCGAGGGAGATCCCGCAGTCGAAACTCTCGTCGAGTGGTAGGTTGAAGTCGACGTTGCTTGTGCGGTATGCTGATTCTGCCTCCTCGCCTTGGAGTTCCGTCATCATGAACCTGTCGATCTCGCCGGTCGACATGGTTGTTGCGGGCGAGCAGGCTTCAGGAATCGACGACGGGGCGAGCGCAGTCGACGGAGCCTCGAGTGCGCCCAGCGCCAGTTGTTGCGGATCTGTCGAGTCCTGCGTGCCAAGATTGTTTACGAAAAAATTGAATGCTCCAACAGTCAAACTCAAACCTGATTCAAGGCCGGAAAACGCCTCCTGAAGCTCCGGCGAGTGCGGATTGAAATTCATTGGAAGAGCAGATGCGCTTTTTGCAGGTGAAGCGGGCAGGCTGCCGCTTTTCGAGTGGATCGGCGAGTCGCCGTGTGTCGCCTGGATCGGCGAGTTGCTGTTTGCTGACATGGCCGGCGAGTTGCCGTTTGCAGATGAGATCGGCGAGTTGCCGTTTGCTGGTGTGATCGGCGATTTGCCGTTTGCTGTTGGGACCGGCGAAACTTCGAGTCCAGCGCTATTCTTTCCCACAGACGGCGCCACTTGACGAGGGGTAGACTCATCAAGACCCATGGTTAAGGTCCCTAGGTTATGAATATGGGGGAGAGAACGTGGTAGAGCTGGAAGTATCGTCGGCTGACAAGCAGGGCAAAGATTTTACCCAGGTTCAGGGCCCTCGTGTGGAGGTAACACCCCTACGTCCTGCCTGTCTGTTATTGCTTTGTGAATATGATGGTTACAAGGGTCCCGGCGAGATGTCGATCTCGCTAGGGTTTGTGGCTCTGGTGGTTCGTTGTCTGGTTCGATGGCCCTCCCAGTCCTTAAATAATAGGCTGGGTCTCGGGTGTTCGTAACCGACTCGATTTACAAGTAAGGAAACTCTAAACCGACTATTGTTCGCCAAACTTGGAGGATACTCCATCTTCGTGGGCCTCCCTTCATGGGCTTCATGTAGGCTCTGATAGTTGGGCCTAGTCGATACGTGCACCAGGTACCCTCATGGTAGGGTACTCGATAGGCATACCCATGTCACCCTAACTCTCTTCATATTCCCCGCCTTTAGGGATTCCATGGCCCCAGACCTACTCGCCTAACCGCATTTCCCTACCGCTCCCGGTCGCCTATTCCGTTGCCGCCTCGTCCCCTGCAACTTGCACCTCCTTCCCCGCCCTCCGCTTGGCCATCCCTCTAGTCCCTTCTGGATTTGAGCCTATTGCCTATAGTCAAAACTCGGTAAAGTCTGAAATACTGTTGAATTTGTAATTACTGGACCAAATGCTATGGCATGCTACCCACTACTTCAGCTCTTAACTTGATGATAGTAAAACATTTGGGACACACATCACATCTCTCTAAAGTATGTGAGCATGCTAAACACTTGATAGAACCAACATCGCACATATTTACTAATGAACTACATTTAGAAGGCCTTAAATAGTCCTAAATACTGCATCCAAATGTTAACCAAATAAATTAAAAAACAAACACATCTTAATGTGTTAAATAATTTGTAACCCAAATAATCATGTATTTGTAAACAATAAAACGGAACAATCAATTACCGAGTGGCTTCCCAAACTTGGTTGCAGACCTTGTTGTAAAACAATGTTCGCTTGTTTGTAACTTCCAAGTATAACTTGATAGATTTGTAAGTTCATATATGAAATTATAAATCACATCCTTTCATGAATACATGATGCAACCAAACAGACTGTAATACATCATCAGCCCAGTCAGTTGATAAAAATGAACCGGCTGCGACTCCAAAAGAAAATGTTTGTCATTGCAAGAGGAGATTGTCCTGCTCGTCTGCGGCCATGCCTTGCTCCTGGCCCAAGGCACATCTTAGTCGTTGTCGTTCTACCACAGCTTGAAACCGCTCTACAACTGCTCCATCAGCTCATGTGTCCCCCATCATATGCATATTGTGAAGATCCTTCTGAACTTGTTAACGCCTTTAATGTATTGAGAAACTTCTAAGCACTTTACATGGGGAAAACACGATTCAGTTCAGTTGTAGCAAATTAGAAAGAGTTCTTGTACCATTAACATATTCTAAAGCACCAAGCATGAATGAGCAAGAATGGTGCAATGTCTGTAGGAATGGAAAGCAATATAGGTGATGGTTGGACTGGAATTCAATTGTTTCGATTGCACTAACCTCAATACCTATCAGGTCAGCGAATATTGGTGATGTCGCCGAACGGCTCATCGATTGCAATAAAAATGTGTGTGCACAGCCTTGATATACTACCAAACAATTTGATCTGACTTTATGTGTTTCAAGTTGATAGCAATGTACAATATTTTCATAAGACTCGTAGGAACATATACCACCAGTAATAAAACTGAAATGACATACATGCAGCCAGAAACAAGAGTCAGAAGCTGTAAGTCAGATCCTTACCAGATAAAAGTTGTCATTTTTTGACGCGGTCAATCAACAAATTGCAACCAACAGATACTTGTCACATTCAGTTTGCAGACTTCAATAATATATATTCAGTAGCATGGTTAATATGGTACTCAGAAGTTCAACTTGCGAACTGGTAGACAACACGCAAGCACGAACAGTTAGAAACTTTTCAGAATAACATGCCAAATTTAATATTGTACAACTATGCATAATTATGCATTTGCTTTCCCAAGAGGTAACTCGCTGTCTTTTTTCGTATTTTACTCGACTGCTAAATTTTGATAAGCTTCAAGCATGTGTTCTTGCTTATTACGAGCTGTATTGCAAAATACAAAAAATATGGGTGCACATATCACCAGAAAAAATAATCTAATGCCAAATATAACAGTCAGGTCAGCTGAGTGTGTGCTACACCATTTAGTCACGGTGAAAGATATATAAGAACAATTCAGTCGGTTCTCTTCCCAACCGAAGCATTGGTGCTAAATTTAATATAATCTAGAAATTACATGTGCAAAAAAAATGACAAAACAGAATCACCTTCTGAAAATAAGTGGCATATTTTCTCTGACAATATCCAGTACTTGCCTATAATCAGAACTCAAAGTACTGATAAGTCATGCTAAGTAAAATCTAATTTAAGTGATATGTACTTTGGAGAAAGTGGACCAAAAAAACAGGACAATGATGAGTCACCAGGGTTTAAGCCCCTTTCTTCAGCGTAATTATTTAAAGTAATCGCCTACATTTAATTTAATTTGATTTTCCATTAACCCCAACATCAGGCAATGATCATTCAGCATGATTTATGCCCCTTTCTTCAGCATAATTACATTCCTTAATCGCCCTACATTGAAAATATAATCTACTAGGAAGAAGTTAATACAGCCTGTTATATCACATCTATAACCATATACATCTATAGTATGCTTTGTGCTCCTAACTGAGAAACTTGAGACTTGAAAGTACACTGAGTACTGAGTACTCTCTTAGTACACAAGATCACGGGTGCAAAATTAGCACTTCCCGGAAAATTTAGAATAGATTCAATTGTTAAAACCAGGAAAAAAAATGCTAGGAACAGTTATTAAAACCAGGGCAACGTGGGTACATCCTGTTAACTGGACAACAATACAGTGTAAACATTTCTTAATGAGATATGTCCTGCTCAATGTCCAATGAGACATACAGAAACTACGGGAAAATGATCTCGAGAGGTCCTACATAATGTGTCAATGTCTAGTTGTAAGTTGTTACTGAAAATTGGTATTTTTAAAATTATGTTTCTATCCTTGTGTACTAAAATCACCTCTTGTAAGTCTAAACGGATTCATGCAGGTGCATAACCATTCAATCAAGTAAGCAAAACAATGATCAGAGTACAAAGGGACAGAGCAATGTGTTTACATACTTTGGAAGCAGTTAGTTCTCGGTCTCTTTGCACACCATGTCAAGGAAGGAGTCGACGAGCTTGGCGTCCTCGGCATAGTGGTCGTTGGCCCAGTTGCTGCCGGCGCCGGACTGGCGATCGATGAAGTTGTCTTGGAGGAAGATGTTGTCAACGGGCCGAAGCGGAGCGAGTCCCATGGACGGACGTTCATGCCTCGAGCTGCTGCATCATCGGATAACAGATGATGGGAAAATTATTGCATAGCAGATGGATTACAAAAGACCTGACAGGAAATAGTTCCCCTGTAATTTTTAACCCAAAGGCTTAAGCTACCAAAATCTAAAGTGGCTACTTCAGAAGCTACTCCACAGAACCATGGTATAACACTCAAGCAGTAGACAATCAAGTGCAGCCTACCGAGTACAAGAAACTTATTTGAGAATGATTGATTCTGACAGCTAATAAAGATAAGATTAACAATCTTAACGTTGCATATAACATGTTGCTGGTATATTCAAGAGATTGGCAATCAACTGATAATATCAAGTCATCAATATTGGGAAAAACAAATAGAACCTTCAGACCCTTGCCCCGCTTCTTCTTTTCATCTTGTTCTCCTTCTTATCTTTTCCAAACAGAGCTCTACTCATATCAGGAATCCTTTCCCATCCATGAGGATCTCTTGACGCGACACTACAACTGAGAAACATGGCTGAGGACGCCTAGATCCGGCTTGTCCAGGGCCGGTGTGCCTCAACGCCGGTGGAGGAGGTCGGACGGTACTTTAGCGGTATAGGAGTCATCGAGGCCATAGCAGATGACGAAGCCGACCGTGAGTTGGAGGAGTCAGAGCCTGTCGACGCTGCTCTGCACCGGACATAGGTGAAGGACGGCGGCTCCGTCTTGAATGGCGATGGGGAGAACAAGGTCGATATGGAGCACATGGCGCAGGGATTTGCAGTAGATCGGAGGCAGGGGTGATGGCGGCGACGTAGGATGTGTGGCATTGGGGAGGCAGGGGGAGCACGAGAAGATTTAACTCGCGGGCGAACGGGGAGGGAGCATGGCGTGAGGGGGAACGATGGACGAATTCCTTCATTGCTGATTGGTGTTGCGAAAAGCGCATTAATTACTCCTCGTTGAGCGGGAATTATCGGTGCGGGAAAAACCAGCGTGGGAGGATGTTGGACGAAGAGCTGGACGAAAGGGACGACGTACGAGAGGAACCAAATTCTTATTTTAGATATCTGATTTAAGAAGAGGCTAGGTTAGCCGAAAGATGGTTATAGGTTTAACGACACAAGGTAACCCCCTTTGTCAGGGAAAGAAATGGAGAACGATAAATCCATGTTAAAACGACCGCAAAGTTGTAAGACAAGGTATTTGGGTTGACGCCTGCCCAATGCCCACAAATGGTTTCAGATTTTGTACAACTCCGTGGGGGGGGGGGGGGGTGCACAAAAGAGGTTCGGGGGCTTATTAAGGAGGGCGGCTAGGGCCACTGAAGGACCGGGGGGGGGGGGGGGGAGACATTTTCTGGTCTCCCCTCAGCTTGGAGATGCTTGTAGGGGCGGGTGTGCCACTAAGAAAACATAAAATGAAAGGTTAATGCTTTATACTAAATCACACTTTACCTTCCCCGCTATTAGGGCAGGAAGCTTCTACTTTTAACAGAAATACAAACTTATGGTAATTTATTCAATTAGTTTAACATTTTTTATTTCTTTGCTAAATTATTTAATCTTTTGGTATGGGTGTTATTGTCAAACACCTAAATGTCCTAGGGTGTCCTCAGTTGAGGGTGTGACACCCTTTAGGTGACATCTTTGATATGGGGTCGGGACACTACTTCGCTTTCTTTATGCTTTGCCTGGTACTTCCCGTGACTCGCACTCGAGGGACGAGCTCGTCGTTAATCCGTGTCTTCAATGTTGCTCCACGCTCCGTACGGCCGTAGAGGGGTGCGGCGAAGTCAAGGGTGCGTGTGACTGGACATGTCAGTTAGAATGAGCATTTGGTCTCCCTTGGTCTGCAAAGTGATTTCATATAATCTTGCGCGTACCAAGCTTCGTGCACCCACTCTCGCTGATGCCCTCCCCGCGCCATTATTTCTGCCCGATGGCGCACCTGTCGGTCTCACGCTCCGCGTTTAATCGGTGTGGCGGATGAGAAAGATTCCCTGCGGCTCTCCCCCATTGGCTGATTTTGTTCTTTTACCGATATGGGTTTTAGCCCATCTATTGCACGCCCCTCTGGGATATTTAATTAATGCCGTACCCGCTTCCTCGCTCCACCTCTCCCTGACTGATGGGACCCGTCTGTTCCTCGGTCCACATGTCGGTCGCCCATCACGCAACGTCGACGTTGTTTGCCCTTCGTGTGTTTGCGCTGCATATTTTCTATAGTATCTCGGGGGCACGATCGACATTTCGCATTCCGTCAGGAGCAGAGGTGTCGGTCTCCCCTTCCTCTCCCCTCGCTGGCATCTCGCCATTGGTCGACGGGTACGTGCCACATGCGCGTTGCACTGTTACGGTGCACTGTGTACCAGGCCCCTTCTTCTGTCGCGCTGGCTTCTCACCATTGGTCCATATATCTTGCATTGTGCATTACCGACCTAAATACAATGTTTCGGCCCATCTGTATATATACCTCGCTTTGGATCGGATAGGGACGACAGCCTCCTTTCCCCCGTTTCTTCTTCCTCCCCGTTCTTGCTCCGTCTAGCTCCGGGCTAGGTTTGTCTCCTCGTCGGTTTCTCTGTTCATCGTCTTCCTCTTCGTCATCTCTGCTGGCTTTCAACGAGGTGTCCCGACGTCATTTCTGGTGCGTTTAGATCCGATTTTTCTCAGGTATTTTCTTTGTTTTTCCCTTTCTTTCCGTCTTACTGTTGTTATGGTCGATCTCTCCTTTTTTTCATTTCTTTGTTCTTTGTTGTGTGCTTTTTGGGTGTTTTATTAGTTGTATTGTCGACGTGTCCTGTTCTCATGCTGATTTTCCGTGTTCTCTTTTCTATTTACGATTCGTTGTTTTGTGTTGCATTAATTCTTTTTTGGATATTTTTGAGTTTCTCTTAAAAGTGTTCGTATCTCATTCTCTATTTTTTCGTGCAGACCGTCATCTTGCTCGGTTCTCTCGCTTGGCTTGGCGTGTTTGATTCTGTGTGTTCTGTTACTTCCGGTGTGGTTTTGGTGAGTTTTGATGTTCGATAGTTCTCTTGGCTAATCGTTAACTTTTTATTTTGGGTTTCTTTTAATTTTTTTGTTTTGTTCTTCGCGATCTTGATGCAGGTTGATTTCTTGGTATAGGTCTACGATTTTGGTTAGTTTTCCTATCTTTGTTTCCGCCATGACAGTTCATTTTGTTATGCGTGTTGATTTGCTTATGTTCAACTTACCACGGTCTTATTTTTCGGTTTTTATTGTTTTCGGGGACGTTCTCTTTTGTAACAGATGTTTGTTTTTGCCGAAAGTGTAAAATTTGTGTGTTTGTTTGTTTCGGGTTGGGTTCTGTCACGGGTTGTCGCGGTTGCTGTTTTCTGGCAGGTAGTTCTCTTCGTGTGTCCCATGTTACCGTGTCCTTGTGTTTTTTGTACATAAAAATATTTTAAGCATTAAGCATGTATTTTGTTTCTGTGCGTGTAATGATTTATGCGTTTTGTATTTGATATTTTCCTTTTTTTGATAGAGATTTGATATTTTCCTGTGTTGATAGATTTGTGTTCGCAGGATGCTCGCGCTGTTTCTCGGTTTCGATTGTGTGCCCGTTGGTATGTGTCTCTGATCCTCTGGACGGTGCCGTCATTCCAGTCGACAAGGTTGAGATTGGAGTTGTTCAGGATGAAGCGGTGCCCACTCGAGTATTTTGTTCCGTTCTCCCTTTTTGTCATTTAATGCTACGTGCGCTTCTCTTCATGTGGTTACCGATATATTGATTTTTCTGGTATGTATTTTACGAGTACTATTTTCCTTTTGTCCAGTTTCGTTTTGAAGTATTGGTTTCGTCGAGGCTTGCTTTTAACTGGTGCCGTGGATAGTGTGATGTTATCTCTACTATATAATATGGCTTCAGGAGGTGTTGGTACGTCTTTTTTAATTTCCGATTTTACCCTTTCGGGGCTAGGATAATTACCCACGTTGCCACCGTTAAGTCGCAACGGTTCGTTTTTCTGTTTCCTGTCTGCAAGCCCACATAGGCCATCTCCGACCCCCTTCAATCCCCACTCCTGCCCGTTCCCCTCGAGCCCCAAATCGCCGCCACCCCTGCGCGGCCAGGTTCCTCGCCGCCGGAGGGGCTATCGCATCAACGCTGTGTACGATACTACAAGGGCGGCAGGACGTAGGTACAGGTCGCAGGCGCTTCCGAGTTCCGGCCATGGAGTCCGCTGTCCGCCCCGAGCAGCTTCACGGCGAGATGCCGGCCGGCAGGCAGGGCCAGGAGGGAGAGGAGTAAATCGACGGTGTCCTTGGCCACCTCTGCGAACAGCACGCGGGAGAGGTAAAGGATCTCGCGCTCTGCTATTGCTGCTTGCTGTCGCTTATTGTAGTTGAGGCTTGAAAGGAGAGATTAGATAGAGATTGCCGCGGCAGGACGTAGGTACAGGTCGCAGGCGCTTCCGAGTTCCGGCCATGGAGTCCGCTATCCGCCCCGAGCAACTTCACGGCGAGATGCCGGCCGGCAGGCAGGGCCAGGAGGGAGAGGAGTAAATCGACGGTGTCCTTGGCCACCTCTGCGAACAGCACGCGGGAGAGGTAAAGGATCTCGCGCTCTGCTATTGCTGCTTGCTGTCGCTTATTGTAGTTGAGGCTTGAAAGGAGAGATTAGATAGAGATTGCCGCGGCAGGACGTAGGTACAGGTCGCAGGCGCTTCCGAGTTCCGGCCTTGGAGTCCGCTATCCGCCCCGAGCAACTTCACGGCGAGATGCCGGCCGGCAGGCAGGGCCAGGAGGGAGAGGAGTAAATCGACGGTGTCCTTGGCCACCTCTGCGAACAGCACGCGGGAGAGGTAAAGGATCTCGCGCTCTGCTATTGCTGCTTGCTGCCGCTTATTGTAGTTGAGGCTTGAAAGGAGAGATTAGATAGAGATTGTGTGGCTCGCTGTGCTATGCTGCTGTTGCTGATTGCTAGATCTCTGTGTGTTTTAATGATGATTGCTAGCCGTGTGTGCTTCGCTGCTCTCTGATTTTTTTTCCTTTGGGATATTGTTTATATTTCAAAAAATGTGCATACTGGTTTAGTTTAGAAAAAATTAAAGATGCATGGCATAGTTATTCGGCTCATCCTTGTTATATTATTTTTTAATCTCCCAATGTTTCTCTCACATATCTGTAATGTATTTCTTGCTAGAACGTGCTTCATGAAATGGCTGTGAGAAAACTGCCTTTTCTGGTTGCAATGGGGAAGTCTGGTTGCTGATTGGGCTGCAAATGTTTCCGGCCTTAGGGAATCTATGGCGGGGAAGCATTACGCACCTTCAGTTTCGGAGAGGAGCACATGACCACCAAGGATGCTGCACAGCAACGTTGCCAACAGAGCGACGCACTAGGTAAGAAAGCAGCAAATCGAGCAGAGTACACAAGTATTGGATCGATTCTTCAAGCTGCTACCATACGCGTGTCCAGTGCTGCTATACAAGACAAATATTTCCAGTTTCGGAAGTACACTCATGTGATGTCAGTAGCTCACTTGTTATACATGGCAGAGTATACAGTTTTCTTAAGGTGTCTGGGGAAAATAATTCAGTGGAAAGAACAATATAAGGAGGGAGAAGCGCACACCTTTCACAATGCAATACTGTCTGTTTGTATCCGGAACTACAACTGCTCAAGATGGAAGTATTATTATTATGGAGTGGACGACTATTCTTGAATCGATTAGAAATAATGAATATCCCATTTGCTTCTAATTCGTGCAGAGAAATACGAGCAAATTTAGAAGTAATGAAGTTTTCTGGTTATAAGTAGAGCATTCTACCTGTTTGTTGATTTGCCTATAAGAACAGGACGTTTTTTCATTGTTGTTCATTCCTATATGAGCAAATGTCTTTATGTTCTTGCATATATTGCTAGCTTTGGATCTCTGTTCCTCTCATTTAGCAGCCTGATAGAGAAATATCAGAACTTTAAATACTAATTGGAATGATGGAATGTGTTTTCGCTGAAAAGCGAGCCGAGGAATGAATAATAGTTGATGTTTGGTATGCTATACAAAGTTCATACTTGGTTGCTAATTAGTTCTATGTATCTTTTAGAAAAGTAGGAGCAGTACAACAAATGACTAATTAAATTCAATTTCGTTATATGCTATTTGGGGTCTTTTTATTTGAGGTGTGGGATCATGTACATATATGGTGCTCTGCATTTTCTGGTTCCATTTTCCAGAAATTGCAAGTGTAGATATCCGGTTAGGAAGTAAAGTTGTTGGTCGCCAGGCATTCACACTAGGAAGTATGCATGTTAATGAAAAAACCATTGTCTTTGTGCATGTTCATGTTTCACATTCTTTGTGGATGCCGGGGACATCTGCCTAAGATCTTTCATCCTGATGATGCAGTCTCTTGATTTGCTCCAATCAACAACGGTAAAAATATGATCCTACTTGGGACCTCCGGTAACGTCTTTGGATTCTGCATGGTGTAGTCCTGAAAGTTTAATGTAAGCACCAAATTGTAAGTTACTTCACTACCTACTTGACAGAAGATGATGCGATTTATTCACTTACTCTACATATAGATAGGTCAATTCTTAGAACATGAGCAAGAAAAGAGCATGCCCTGGGCTCAGCAAATGCCAAACTAGGAGAGGTACATTTTCGTGCTTTCCAAATGTTGCTGTTGGATGTTGGCCACTACGTACCTGCCGCTTCTGATTTGTTTCTTAGGTAAAACATTGCTTAATTTCTGAACGTGTAGGACTGAAGCATACTAACTATTTTTCAGCTGATGCATGCATTCATTTTGTTGGGATGCAAAGCCATCACCAATTTCTGAAGTGCAAAGCCATATATTGAATGTTGTTGGTATGCATTGGGCTTGGAATACGCTCAATTGAAATGCTTTACGTGTGTGAGCGTTTTCTTCCTACAATGACTTTGCAGCCTTCATTTTGCAAGAGGTGAGATTTTTTCTTAATCGATGCTTCTGAGGAATTCTTACCGGTGGTCAATCAATGATTGTTTATTTCTCCTTAAATGCAAATGAGACAAAAAAAAAAGCAAAAAGACAAATCTATCAAGTAAAATGAGTACTGCAGTTCAAAAGTCCACTTAACGTATTTCGTAAACAATTTTTCCACCATTATTTTTCTGCTCATTGAGTTGTTTTAGACACTAAACTTACAAATTGAGTGAGAGTATTTGAGCTCTCTTTAGCTGACAGTGTGATGCTTTCTTTTTTGTGTTAGCTGTGCATTTCTTTCTTTAATTCTAAAAGTAGCTGCAGTCATATTTATGTATGTTGCCTTTATTTGGGAGTCCCATTCATTACGTGTCTCCAATTCTTGATGGATGTCCCTGTTGTGTTTATTTGAGTCTCGTTCGTTATGTCTCTCCAATTCTTGATGGGAGTCAGAGTGATGTTGATTCAAACACTGCAGGGGAGGAAGTTCCTTCAAGGCTGTTTGAACAGGCAACAAAGGTACATAGGCCTTACCCTGATATCAAATATTTTCCTGTTTCGAGATCAGTTAATATCTCTTTGAATACGTATATGTATGGTAAGATGATCTGAGCACAAGGAAGCAAGTGGTGGTACCATCGATTTTGTTAAGTTTCTCAAGAAATCGAACCCAGCATTTGATATGATGAAAACATCTAGGAGCACAAGTAGAGGTATCAACGTGAAACCGGTCTGACATGTGTGATTTGCTAGATCTCATTTACGGTAGACACATCAGGATGTACAACTGTGGGGTTTGGGATGTGAGTTGAGGGCCTTTTGAGACCACTGTAGTGTAGAGGAGGGAAGCTGTCATTTGTTACAGATTATAAATGGAAATTGAAGCTGTGCTCAAATAAATTTATGTATAGCGCATCAAAATTAAAATACTACTCATTTTCGTTATTGTCTACAACATGTTTCTGGAAGACCTTGTATTTAATGGCACCATTGGAGCAGGCTAGCAACGTGTGGGATCAAGACATAGCACCGGTGACGCAGTGGTGAAAGAGGTCGAATTTTAGGGATTGATTAGTACTCCAATGATCTGGAGTACGAGTGAAGAGGTGACATAAGAAATGATAAAGATTCAAGAGCATGATTTGTATTTATTTTGCAGAGAGCATGATCTGTAGTTTTTTCTTTTGTGGAGATCATGATCTGTAGTTTGAGTAACCTAAACTCCATGCTCTTCACCTCTGTTGGAAGGTGTTGTCCTTAAAATTAGAATATTACTTGAATTGTGTATTGGCAAATAAATTGGTACTCTCGAAAAAATTATGTTTTGGCAAAAAAAAAAATTGATGACCCGTAGCAACGCACGGGCATTCAACTAGTAATTATTAGTATTTAGATCCGTCGATGGACATGCAAAGCAACTTGGAGAGAGACAGTGAGTTGGCCAGGAGGTTATTTAGTGTTATCTACTCGTGTTGGAGCCGTGCCGGCTTCCAAATGGAATCAAAGCGAAGTGACACGTGCAAACAATAGACTCCACGTCAATGAACCGCGACAACCAACGATGAATGATCTTACTACCGACCTAAAATGATGTATGTTCCTTCTTCTGAGAAAAACATGGCAATACTCTCGAAGAAAGAAAAACACGGCAACAAAACGCAACCCTATCAAAACAAACTGGTTTTAGCCGCAAGGATACTAGACCAGTAAGGGCATGTACAGTGGTGTACAGTCAGCCGTCTGTAACGCTAGCCACATAGGAAAATATATGACGTGGGGAGAGAGAAAGGAAATAACGGCCAAGCCTGTCTGTAGAAATAAAGACGGTCTATATCCGTGCTAATCGCTGATTACAGACGGCATAAGTCCCGTTGTACCGAGGTGCTCGCATATCATGGGCCGGAAAAAGCGCATGCACCAAGCATGATATGCGGGCCGTTGAAGAATTTGCAGCCGGCCGAACAGTCGACCTGTTGTACCAGATGTCTATACGAGAGTCTGTAGCTGACATGTACGCGCGCTGCAGACGCTGGCCGGCTGAACCACTATACATGCCCTAAGCCGACGAGAGAAAAGCGAATAATTTAAACGGCTGCCTAGTAGTTCGTTCATTGGTTCTTTGCCAACGGCTGAGGGCTGCCGGGTCCATGCACATAGGCTGGAGTCGGCACCAACTCTTGCAGACAACGAGACCGAGCTTTAGCTCGAGTGGCTGCGGTAGCTGGTGAGCACCCAGCCCGCCAGAGATCAGACTCCTACGGGAGCAAATTTCTAGGGTCTCACTGCTACACTGTTCACCTGCGCACTGTAGCAACATTGTTCATTGAATCCACGTGCCATAGGCGAGGTCGATGTGCCCGTCGGTCCCGGAGCGCTGGTCTTCGGATAAATCTCTCAAGGACGTTTTAGGGATATATGTTGTAGGTCTAGTTTAGACATATAGGTGGGGTGTGTGCGTGTGGTGTGTGTGCGTGTGGTGTGCGTGCCTGTATATCCGATCAGATACTACAATTTGTACTCTCAGGAGAGGACTCAAAAAAAACTCTTGCAGACAACTTCATCTCAGCCTCGCCGACTCTAGGGACAAGGGAAACATACCTCGACTAAAAATCAGGATAGAAGCAGATAAGGACATGACTGAATCATAGCGAAGTGACGCGTTAAAACAGTTGACTCAACGTCAATGAACTCCAACAACCAACCATCTTACTGTCGACTTAAGATGACGTATGTTCCTTCTTCTGACAAAAACGCGGCAAGAAAACCCAACCCGATCAAAAGGAAGCTGGTTTTAGCCGCAAGGATAATAGACCAGAAGCCGGCGAGAGAAAAGCCAATAATTTAAACGGCTGCCTAGGAGTTTGTCCATTGGTTCTTTGGCAGCGGCTGAGGGCTGTCGGGTCCATGCGCATAGGTTGGAGTTTTTTTAGATAAAGAGTGTATATTAATATCACGGAGATACAAATTTACATCCAGCCTCTGCAACAACGCAATAGCCAAAGCCATTACGGATGCACATAGTCGAAAGACAATAAGAAAAAGAAATAAAAAGAAAGTCCCGCTATAGAGTTACAGTCCTTGCAGCAGCCGCACAACCACCACCAAGACACCACCTGATGTCCAAATCTTCAAAAGCAAAGCCTTCAAGAAAAACAGTGCCAGACACAACCAATTAAGATCAGACCTTGGGTTTTCACCCTGAAGATAATAGTCCCCGTTCTCAAAACAATGTCTTCGGCAAGAGCATTGCCAGGCACAACCAATTAAGGCCAGGCCTTGGATTTTCACCCTGAAAGGTAGGACTTTGAACTTCACCTGTGATATTGCCTCCACTAACATGCCGCTGCTCCGCCTCCTGCAACTCCAAGCAAGTTCCTCATCGCCGCAGAGCCTCCAGTCATCATTTGCTAGTCCTTTAATCTCAGCTTTCATGACATTCCCCGCATCTGACTACACCATGGATTTGCCCATGATGGCACAGAAGCAGAGCTTCACACCGCTCCCTCCGGCGCGACCGAATCCCTCCGCTCCAGCAATCACTAGGAATTAGCCCATGAAAGATCACCGACGGAGCCTTCCGAAACTCGACACTCTTGCCAGATCAAGGTACCGGCGTCAAGCAGATCTTCGTCTTCTCGCGATTTGGAACCCTAGGACCACCACCTTTATTCTCCTTGCTCCGAGCCCACAGCCCCCATGCCGCCGGCCGGCTCCTGGCGATCAGAACGAGTGGGTCAACTCCGGCTCAAATCGAACCATGGTAGGCCCCCAGATCGAGCGGCGATCAGGAAGCAGCAAACCGCGCCGCCGCCCCTGGACCGCGCCCGCCCTGGCCTCGCGCCTCCGCCTCCCTGCAGCTTGCCGGCAAGCGCCCCCCATGGCAGACGCCGCCGCCCAGCCGCCTGGTCTCCACCTGCGCTGCCTAGAGTCGGCCCCCCGCGCGAAGGGAGCACGACGGGCCGCACCACCCCGCCCGCCACGTCGAAGGACATGCGTGGACGCCACCGCCTGCGCCGGCGCCGGCGGCAGCGGCCGGAGGGAGAGGGCGGGTGGCGCTTCTCTTCGGTGGTGAGGGGCGCCTCCGGAGCCGCCCTCGCGCTGGCGGCCCGGGAGGGTTTTCTGACCTAATTTCCATAGGTTGGAGTTGGCATCGACTCCTGCAGATAACTCCATCTCAGGCTCGCCGACTCCAGTGACGGAACTGGCCAACGTCTTGAAGACAGGGAAAAAAACCTCGACCAGAAATTAGGATATAAGCAGATAAGGTGTCGACGGCAGAATCTCCCGATAGACGCCAATAATGTTTTTACACAGAGGTTTTGTTTTTTCTCCGTTTTATACATTTTTTCTGATTATTGTCGTGTTTTTCTCTCTGTTTTTCGTTTATGTTCATCTTGCTGCTCGTATGTTGGATCCGTCTTCTGCGGTTAGTTTTTTCTTTTCCCGTTGTGTACATTCTTTTCTGATGGTTACTTTATTTGTTTGCAGGTCGTCGGCTTAGTGGTTTGCCGTGTAGGTGGTCGGCTTATTTCTATCATCGGGTCGCCTTGAAGCCATTCCGGCTCCCCAGATGGCATCATTGTAGCTGAAATTTTGCACGATTGTAGATGTCAACAATATCTACATATGGGAATTGTTTCACGATTTTTGGAAACTTAAAAATGTCGATTTTGAATTTTCAAAAAAATGAGCTCCATGTAGCTCGGGTTTCAAAAATCCACTCTCTAACAAACTCACTGCAGAAAGTTCAAGACAGAGGAAACCGACTAGTACCAATACTTCAAGCACGGAGTAAAATAGTAAAATACAGGAATCCTCTCACTGTTAAAAAAGGGTATCGATAATTCAGAGAATTCACAGTTTACTAAGACTAAAACCAAATCGATAGATATATGTGGTACAACAAACATGTAGATTTCGTGACACCCGAGTTCCCGATGTGCAACAGCTTGAAGAGGTAGTCACTGCCATGTGTCGGAAAAACATAACATGATGTTTGTCTCGGCCAGATGTAGTTCCTATAAGAAAGAAACACTTAATAGCAGCATTTTCAAGATCATGATAATAGCGATCCTCAAGGCTTAGAGCATTGCGCAACAAGCAATTTTTTTAAGATAACTAGTATACCAAAATCAGATAGAGAGGCTTTGAGGTTTGTGCATCACAATGCTGAATCTCCTGACACGATAACGAAAAAGGTAAGTTGAACAGAGAATCAGTTGCCAGTTTTCCTGCAATGTCAATACATAGATAATTAAGACTGAGCTAAATAGCAGTGCTTCCAACACAAACCAAATAAGACAAGATATCGTTCGACACAACAGGAAGACATTATTGATCTTCGATCCGGCCGCGCGTGCATGTAGGATATTGTAGGAATCACGACTGTCACGATGTAAATCTAAAGGAGGGCTGCATCATCCTGACCGAATGAATCGAGAGCGCGGCCAAATCCAGCGAGATCGATCCCAGTTGACGCAGAGAAGAGGGCGAGAGGGGGGACGGAAGGAGGGAGGCGACTAACTAATCGGGATTCATGGCGAGATCCTCCCGTTCCAATCTCACCTTTCGGAGGCGACTTACTACTATTTCTTAACTTTTCTTCCTGTCCCTTTTATTTTTTTCCTCTTGGCTCTTTCATTTCCCTTAAAGAAGGTGTCGTTTGGTTTTTATATTCCACGCGGTTTGCAATTGCCAAATACTACTATTTGTCAAACACTTATGTTTGTTACATGTTTTCCAGACTTACTTGTAGCATGATCAACACCAACAAATGAGTACATTATATTAATTACTATAAACTTTAGTCTGGCACACCCCGAACCTTGATAACCTTCTAGTAGTGGAATACACAACCAAACCATGTAGGTTAAATTAGCCTCCCATCAATTGAATCAACTGACAAAAAATATGGTGTATGCACACCTAGATTTAGATTACCTCAGAGGTGCAGTGCATCACCTTTGTCTGACACAAGTGCCTTGATAAACGTAAGACAATAGGGAAAGATGTCCGACCGAAGCGAAATGGAAGACTAAGCTCGTATTCCACTCTATAGCAAGCTCTGCTTTCTCGATTTCTCATACTCCCGGGCTTAGATTGCATTGTCTTTCTCTTCTCTCGCATCGTGTTCATAGTAAAGAGCCATGGTGAAATGCATAAATGATGGAGGGAACATGTTGTGTCGTGGAAATATATAGATTGTGGGTTGTGTGGGGGGTGTCGAGAACCGTATGTTGAGTTGTTGGGTGCATTCATTTCTAATTAATTTCAATTCTGGTTGCACGGAAGCTCTTTGTATATAATGGATGCATCCATCCCGACAAATATAACATAGAGCGTTTCCTAGTTTGGCTTTTCTAGTTCACACAATTGGTTGTTGCCAAATAATTTAGCCTCTTAAACACTTATGTGTGATGTTATCTAGTTTCAGTTGTGCCGTGACTTCGAACGTCAAAACCAACAACGAAGTACATTCTATTAATTAGCATACAACATGAATCAAGTACGTTCTTAATCTCGATGACCTTTAATTACCGAAATACACAATATTTCCATGTCGGTTAATTTAGCCCCCCCCCAACCCCCCCCCCCCCCCCCCCCCCCCCGACTACAATGATCGGTTCAAGATTAAAAAAAATCTATGGTATACTCACACCTAGATTCAGGTTGACTCACAGGTGCCCATCACCTTTACGTCAAACAAGTGCCATGATAAATGGAAAACAAGAGGGAAAGGTGTCAAGCTGTAGGGAAATGGCAGATTAAGCTCCTACTCCACTTTATAAGAAGCTGTCCTTCGTCGATGTCTTGTATTCCTAGACTTAGCTTGCATTGTAGTACTCACTCCGTTCAAAAATAAGTGTCTCAAGTTTTACAAAAAGTGGATGTATCTATACATGAACATGTATAGATACATCCACTTTGTGTAAAACTTGAGACACTTATTTTTGAACGGAGTGAGTATTTCTCTTCTCGAGCATTGTGTCTGTAGATAAACAGCGGTGGTTTACACTCGAACCAGGGGCGGTGCTCCCGGTAGGGCAAGGCAGAGCGCCCGCTACCTTTTTTTTTGGCGAAAAAAGTACATATAGATAGGCATTTCGTCTTTGTCTACAGAAAAATAAGCAGTAATTTCCGCCCGTTTTTAGGGGAAAAAGAAAATAAAGCGAAACTAGGCCACATTGCATGCATGCTGCCTCGGCCGGAATGGGCCTTATGGGCTATTTGCAACTATGGCACAGGGACGGACGGACGGTCGCTTTGTTTTGTTCGATCTATCGTAACTGGGCAAATCCTAGAGTGTAGACGTGGACAGAAAAAAAGGAAGGGACCGGCAGCTCTAAAACGGATAGGTATAATTCGTTGACTACCTTTTTTTGGTATAATCCCCATTGCAAGCTAGGGATCCTACTCGATGTGTATTTCCTATACAATTCGGAGACCACGTTCGTCATCTCAAACACTTACGTGTGGTACATGTTTTCCAGACTTACTTGTAGCATGATCAACACCAACAAATGAGTACATTATATTACTTACCATAAAACCTTAGTCTGGCACACCCCGAACCTTGATAACCTTCTATATTAGTGGAATACCCAACCAAAACATGTACTCCCTCCGATCCGAATAAACTGTCGCCAGTTGTGCTACGTACTTGTAGGTACTCAGTTGTTTGGCTCCGACATTTTTTATGGATCGGAGGGAGTAGGTTAAAATAGCCTCCTATCAATTGAATCATCTTACAAAAAATATGTTGCACGCACACCTAGATTTAGGTTCACTCAGAGGTGCAATGCATCACCTTTGTCTAACACAAGTGTCTTGAGAAACACGAGACAATAGGGAAAGATGTCCGACCGAAGCGAAATAGCAGACTAAGCTCATCTTCCACTCTACAGCAACCTCTGCTTTCTCGATGTCTCGTATTTCCGGGCTTAGATTGCATTATCTTTCTCTTCTTTCCTATCGTGTTCATAGAAAAGAGCCGTTGTGAAATGCTTGAATGATGGAGGGAACACATTGTGTCGTGGACATGTATAGATTGTGGGTCTGTCTAACTCTCAGCTGACTGAGAATTAACTTAATCCTCAGTCAGCTGACGTCACGCACGTAGAATTAATTGGAGCGACTATCTCGTTCCGTTAACCCACGATGCCCCGCTATTCCTTTTTTCTTTCTTCTGAAAGCGACCTGAGTCATAAACTTCTGATACATGTTGGGCCGATATGTCTCACCCAGCTCATTTTCATTTTATTAGCTTGATACGCTGTAGCTTGTAGAGGTACGTGAAAATTTGTTTTTTCTTCATGCTTTTCTTTACACAAGCAAACAAAAAACACTAGGGATGTATAAAAACACTAGGGAAATGAGAGACAAATTATAAAATAAAACTAGTTAGTGGGCGAAAATAGGAACTGAGATTATCCTGTTGCACTTGGGTTGCAAAATATTTTCAGTTGCTGGGTGGGTATCCGGACGGGCTCTCACCAATGGCTATCGTTGATTGTCGAAACTTCTTATCATGCCAAGATCTCTACATCCACCCTCCCGTGCCCCTCGCCGGCTCTCGGAAGTGCGATAATGTTTCCCATTTGGGACCTCATCAAGGCTGCTCAGACCCTCGCCAGCCGTCCCAACCCTCGACAAGCACCGCCGACCTAGACAAGTATTCCAGACCCTCGACAAGCATTGTCGACCCTTGACAAGTATCGACGACCCTCAACAAGAATCATCGGCCCTCGACAAGTCCTGTGGGAGTTTGATAAGCGTCAGTGGATCACCTCGACACTCGACAGGAGTCCTCAACAACACCAATCAGCCGACTTCTGCATCGACTAGTCTTCACCCGTTGTCTAGCTCGCCAACTATGTCAAGCCTACATCGACAAGCGCCCTCGGGCCTCGCTACCTCTCGAAAGTGTGACACAACCACGACAAACTAGGCGCACTTGAAGCCCATCTTCCACATGCGAGAAAAAATTCAATTGTAGGAGCAAAAATGCAAGTGGATTCCACCCTGCGAGAAAAACTCAGTTTCAAGTGCAACTGCAACTAACACAAAAAATTACTTAGTTTCAAGTGCAGTTGTAATTGGCTCAAAAAACTCAGTTTCAAGTGCAGTTACAACTACCTAAAAAAATCTCAGTTCCAAGTGGAGTTTCAACTCATTTCCAGACAAAAAAAAAACAAAACAAAAATATTAAAAATAATAAAAAATAATTAAAAAAATAAAAGAAAAAAGTCAGTTGCAAGTGTAGTTGCAACTGGCTCAAGAAGAACTCAGTTGGAAGTGCATTTGCAACTGGGTATAAAAAACCTTAGCTGCAAGTGCAGTTACGACTGGCTCGGGAAAATCTCAGTTGCAAGTGTAGTTGCAACTGGCTCTGAAAAAACTCAGTTGCAAGTGCAACTTCAACTGGCTCAGGAAAAAGTTTGCAAAAAACTCAGTTGCAAGTGCAATTGCAACTGGCTTCCAAACAAAAACCAAAAACACAAAAAAATTAAAAAATTAAGAAAATTAATTAAAATGATAAGAGTTGCAAATGGTTTTGAAAAAAAACTCAGTTTCAACTGCAGTTACAACTAGCTCGGAAAAAACCCAGTTGCAACTGGCTTCCAGACAAAAAAAACAAAAATTAAAAATAATAACAAAAGTAATAAAAATAATAATTAGAAAAAAACTCAGTTGCAATTTTAGTTGCAAGTGCAGTTGCAACTGGCTATGAAAAAGATCTCAATTGAAAGTGCAGTTACGACTGACTCAGGAAAATCTCAGTTGCAATTGTAGTTGCAGCTGGCTCTGGAAAAAACTCAATTGCAAGTGCAATTGCAACTGGCTCAAGAAAAAACTCGGAAAAAAACTCAGTTGCAAGTGCAGTTGCAACTGGCTTCCAAACAAAAACCAAAAAACACAAAAAAATTTAAAAACTAAGAAAATTAATTAAAATGATAAGAGTTGCAAATGGCTCTGAAAAAAACTCAGTTTCAACTGCAGTAGCAATTGGCTCGAAAAAACCCTCAGTTGCAAGTGCAGTTGCATCTGGCTTCCAGAAAAGAAAAAAACCCAGTTGCAACTAGCTTTGAAAAAAACTCAGCTGCAAGCGCAATTGCAACTGCCATAGAAAAAAGCTCGGGGAAAACACTCAATTACAAGTGCAGTTGCAATTAGCTTCCAAACAAAAACCAAAAACACATTTTTTTTTAAAAAAACTAAGAAAATTAAATTAAAATGATAAGAGTTGCAAATGGACTTAAAAAAACTCAGTTTCAACTGCAGTTGCAATTGGCTCAGAAAAAAGCTCAGTTGCAAGTACAGTTGCAAATGGCTTCTAGACAAAAAAACAAAACAAAACAAAATTAAAAATAATAACAAAAATAATTAGAAAAAAATTCAGTTGTAAGTGTAGTTGCAACTGGCTCAAGAAGAACTCAGTTGCAAGTGCAGTTGCAACTGGCTATGGAAAAAACTCAGTTGCAAGTGCAGTTACGACTAGTTCAGGAAAATCTCAGTTGCAAGTGTAGTTGCAACTGGCTCTGGAAAAAACTCAGTTGCAAGTGCAACTGGCTCAGGAAAAAGCTCGGAAAAAACTCAGTTGCAAGTGTAGTTGCAACTGGTTTCCAAACAAAAACCAAAAACACAAAAAATTAAAAAACTAAGAAAATTAATTAAAATGATAAGTGTTGCAAATGGCTCTGAAGAAAACTCAGTTTCAACTGCAGTTATAACTGGCTCGAGAAAAACACAGTTGTAAGGCTTCCAGACAAAAAAATAAAACAAAAAAATTAAAAATAATAACAAAATTAATAAAAATAATAACTAAAATAATACTTAGAAAAAAACTCAGTTCCAAGTGTAGTTGCAAATGGCTCAAGAAGAACTCAGTTGCAAGTGCAGTTGCAACTGGCTATGAAAAAACTCAGTTGCAAGTGTAATTACGAGTGGCTCAGGAAATTCTCAGTTGCAAATGCAGTTGCAAGTGGCTCTGGGAAAACCGAGCTGCAAGTGCAATTGCAACTGGCCCAGGAAAAGCTCGGAAAAAACTCTGTTGCAAGTGCAGTTACAACTGGCTTCCAAACAAAAACCAAAAACACAATTTTTTTTAAAAATTTAAAAAATTAATTAAAATGATAAGAGTTGCAAATGGCTGTGAAAAAAAACTCAGTTTCAACTGCAGTTACAACTAGCTTGAAAAAAACCAGTTGCAAGTGCAGTTGCAACTGGCTTCTAGAAAAAAAAACAATTTTTTTAAAAAATAATAACAAAAGTAATAAAAATAATAGTTAAAATAATTATTAGAAAAAAACTCAGTTGCAAGTGTAGTTGCAACTAGCACAAGTGGAGTTGCAACTGGCTTTTAAGGCAAAAAACAAAAAACACAAAAATAAAAATTTTATAAATAATAAGAAAATAATACATAATAATAATTAAAATGATAAGAGTTATAACTGGCTCTAGAAAAACTCAGTTGCAACTAGCTAGTACTTTATTTTTTTTTACTTTTAACCAAAAAACATCTACTACTAGTACTTTAATTTTAAAAAAGAACTCAGTTGTAATCACAGTTGCAACAAAAATTAATAACAAAACAACACAAAAAGACATAGCGGTTTAATTTGAACTGACGAGAAGAAATGATTAATATGTTCAGCTCATAACCTACTGATAATTTATACAAACGCATGCAAATTTTGGGTAGCTAATTCTTTCGTCTGACCAACTAGTTTGTCAATTTGTTCTGCCATCGACTAATTATGGCCGATCAAACAAAAAATCGAGCTGAATCAAGTGAATTTCGTACAACACAAAAAAGAGACAAATCAACAAACACAAAATAAAAGTCCACAATTATACCAATCCAACAAAACAAAAAATCTACAAAAAAAAGAGCAATTACCTTCACAAAAGTAACTTTGGCACATTAAACTAAAAAAGATGTATATAGATATCTTTTTGTTTAGTAGGATCATACAAAAACTAGTGCGGACACTAAAAAAGAAAAAGTGTACAGGGAAAAAAAATGGACCGCAACTAACCAACAACCATCAAGCCCAGACACTAAATCGCTAGCGAAAAAAGCAACACCAAGCCCACCCCAGCACCGAACTCTCCAGCCCAGCCCAGTGATACAAACGGGCCAACCCACCGCCATGCACCTCCGAAAAAAAACAGTGGCACGCGAAAACAGGCCAAACAACAGAAAACAGACATACAAAACGAGCCAACCCACCAAATGCACGAATCGTGAAGCAGGAAACATATCGGACGGATACAAATGTGACTGAGACCTAAGCTAAATCTCAGCTAGCTGAGAATTAGCAAAACCGATAAATTGTTGGCTGTGTGGGGGTGTCCAAAACCGTATGTTGGGTACATTAATTCCCAATCAATTTCATTTCGGGTTGCTCGGGGATCTTCATATATAATGGATGCATCCACCGCGACAAATATAACATAGAGCGTTTCCTAGTTTGGCTTTTCTAGTTCACACAATTGGTTGTTGCCAAAAAATTTAGCCTCTTAGACGATGTTATCTAGCTTCGGTTGTGCCGTGACTTCAAACGTCGAAACCAACAACGAAAAAAGTACATTCTATTAATTAGCGTACAACATCAATCAAGTATGTTCTAAATTCTTTAATTACTAAAATACACAATATTTCCATGTCGGTTAAATTTAGCCTCCCGACTACCATGGTCGGTTCAAGATTAAAAAAACTATGGTATACTCACACCTAGATTCATGTTGAATCACAGGTTCAATCGGACTCCGAGTACCTTTTTTATCCTTTGGTATAATCCCCATTGCAATTGGACTGGAGCCCCGTCCGATATATCTGGACTAGAGCCTCAGAGAAGTCCACCCTCCCGATCTGCGCCGCCGCTCCCGTTCTGCGCCGCCGGCCGCTCGAAAGTCGTCCGTCCGCGCCATCAAACGATCGACGATGCTTGACATCAACATCTTCCGCACCGGCCGTTCCGATAAGAAAAAGGACGGCAATCCGGACGCCGTCCGCCAGTCCCAACGCAGTCGCTATGCTTCCGTCGGTATTGTCGACGAGGTCATCGACCTAGACAAGCGGTGGCGCACTAGTAAGTTCTCTTCGATCGTTGGCCCTTCCAGATCTGGGCCTACATCGATCTCACTTTCTCGTCGCTGCACTGCAGGGCAGTTCGATCTGGATAATATCCGAAAGGAGCTCAACGCCACCAGCCGAAATACGGGCGAGCTGAAGATGGTACGTTCACTAGTGTCTCCCGGCCGGAGTTTTATATATGTATATATAGATCTCAATCGACTAAATCTTCCAATTTTACACTCGATCGACGCACGGTCATGCGCACTTAGTTAGTTACTACCGGTTACTTGTTACTGAGGCGCTGGGTCTTACTTTCCTGTGCTGTGCATATCTGTCCCATTCTGGCTGTGTGATGTGATTTTGTTTCTCTGCAGCTCAATCGTCAGGTTGAACAGAAACTCAATGCGAACAAGGAATTACAGAAAGACATCGAGGAAAAGTTGGCTGCCAATGCTGAGGTAAGATGGAAATCTGATCATGATTTTTCTTTATGCATGTTTATTTCCATTGTGACAAAATTTTCAAATCCTGCAACCTATTCTGGAACTTTGATAATACAACAATTCAGAATAATCTCTGCTCTCGCCCCTCTCAATCAACTCATCTCAGGCTTTGTAAAGGAGAGCAAATTTGTTTCTTTTATTGCGTGTCTTGTGCTTTGTTGTGATGTTTGTGTTGTTGCAGAGCAAGCTAGAAGGTGCCCATGAGGAGCAAATTAAGCTGTCCATTAGGCTGAATGAACTAAACGAATCCATTGAGGAGTATCGCAGCATGATGGTTATACTCGTGTCTAGTCTAGTTTCTTTGCGTAACTTGTGTTGTCCTTGGGTTTGCCATGATGGTTTCTTTGTTCATGTGCAGAGAAATAACGAACTAAAAGTTAAGGACGAGCTGATGGAATCCACCAATCAGATAAAGGAGAGGTTGGCTGCCACAGAAGCTGATGTGCGGAGCATCAAGATCATGCTTCACACCAAGCTTATGGCTATTGGCAATTTTGTGCATGAATCTGTGCCCATCAGTGACAATGAGGTGCGCTAGAATTCTGGAGGTCTAGATAAATAGGCCAATCTAGTTCTAGCAAGAGAAACAATTTATTATTATTAATTTAAAAAGTGAATCTCGGAGTCATACAACTTTTTTGCTTCACTGCCATCTCTGGTAGCTTGGCTTGTGGGGCCTGTCTTTCATGATTCGATCCTAGAAATTCAGAGATGTCCCTTCTAGCTGGTTACTACAAATTCATTCTGCTTAGCTGATATCAATAGCTGGTTGGATTTATTAAGTTGTTACAGGAAAATAATGTTGTTTTAAGGACATGGGGAGAAAGGAGAATGGAGAGAAACTTGAAGAATCAGGTGGATCTATGCAGGAAGCTTGACATTGTGGATTTTGAGGATGGTACATGCTCACAACTTCCCTCTGTTCCTCAAGTTCTTTCTAGCTTTCAACATTGTTTATTCTAACTTGTTTTCTGCTGTTCTCATTATCTTGATTTTATTCTTAGCCGCCTTTCTAGTGTGGCTGCATGTGATGGTATTGCCCTTGTGTTGCAATGTTTATTTGTGTCTTAGAACGTGGAACCACTCATCAACTCATACTGATATAGAAGAATATTTAGTTTTGTGACTGAGGATTTCCATATGTCATTATACATGTCGAGAATTTATTTTCATGTCTTGCTTAAGAACACGAATAGATTATTGCTGCCAATGTTATGTTAGGGAAATGTTCTTTCAGTGTTTTGTGATTTAGGATTTAGGATGATTCCACCAATTTTTTAGTACACTTGTCACCTTTGTTATCTCTTTGGGCTATTGAGTTGCAATTAACATTTTCAATATAATTCGATGGCTTTTACAAAAAAAAAACGATCGCATGACTGGAACTTTCTGTTCATTGATGACATTTTTAAACAATTCAGTTAAGCATTTGTTGCACTTATTTTTATTTATCTTGGCACGGAACGGTTTCTATCAAGTTAGCTCTGTTTCCTATCTCCTATATTACTTTTATTTTTACCAGGGAGTCATGCAATAGTTACTACTGCCAGTGGCTGATGGTAACTGAATCTCAAACTGAACTGATCCTCTTATAATCAGGCTTTTTAACCCCACTTAGGATCAGATGCTTTGTACTAACTTAAATCTCAACTGAACCGATCCTCTTATAATCAGGCTCTTTAACCCCCACTTAGGATCAGATGCACTATAGGGTAAGTTTGTTAATTAAAACCAGGGAAGTTTTGCTGTTAAAGCTGAATCATAGCTATTGGTTGCAAATATTCATAATGTGTTCCGTGCCAAGACTAGACCACATGGACATAGTGATTAACATATACTCCCTCCATTCCAAATTATGGGTTGTTTTGGCTTATATCTAGGTGTGTAGCTAAGTCAAAACGATCTATAATTTGGAACAGAGAAGTAGAACTAATAGTTGCTCGTTCTTGGTACTTGATTTCTCCTGTTTAAATATTTTATTAATGTAATGGATAGTCATGGGCACTACTGAATATGCATGTATGAAGAGGGCAACTTCATTTGTTTTTGACATAACCGAATCTGTTACCTTCACAACTTTTGCAGGTGTTGATGTGGCCGGTGGAAGGGGTTACTTTTTGACGGGTTATGGTGTCCTCCTGAACCAGGCAATTATAAATTTTGGCCTAGCTTTCCTGCAAAATCGTGGCTTTAAACTACTGCACACTCCCTTTTTCATGAGAAAGGAAACAATGAGTAAATGTGCCCAATTAGCCCAATTCGATGAGGAGCTATACAAAGTAAGGCTGCTGATCCGTTCCTCACTTTCATATATCATGCATCTGTCTAGTTTCATGATTTGTGTTTTCACTTCTGTTTCTGTGGGAAAGCCATGTTCCTGTTAGAATGTGTTTTTTGCAGCTGCTGATGAGCTTTGGCTGCAGCAGTCTGCAACTACTCCTAGCCAGCACTGTTGAATGGAACCTTGTTTGCTGTTCAACAGAACTTGTGTGTCTTCAAATTCTAATTTTTAGCTGCCTGCCTACTGCAGCCCAGCCAGCACTGTTGAATGGGACCTTTTTTTGCTGTTCAACAGAACTTATGTGTGTTGAAAACCTAAATTTATGATGGAAAAATTGATCTAATTTCGGTACTGGTTGGTTTCCAATATTTTGCAACATCATTACTTAGGTTGGCTGTAGTTCCAAAAAAAAGATAGATAACTATCAGTATGAAATGAACACTTCTCATGACTATCTGGAATGCGATTCATCTTTTAATTGTGTTCTGTGAGAAAAAGAATATATGCTATTACAAAGTAAATGACCATGAGAAGAATTTTCCAGGTAACAGGTGATGGGGAAGAAAAGTATCTTATAGCCACATCTGAACAACCGATGTGTGCTAAACATCTAGGCGATCGAATTCATCCAGATAAATTGCCAATTAGGTGGGTCACCCCTCAAGCTAGTATGTCCTCAATTTATGTCCACCATTACATTGATGGAAAATAGTTTTTCCTCATTCAGATATGCTGGTTACTCCACCTGCTTCCGAAAAGAAGCTGGTTCACATGGAAGGGACACAGCTGGCATCTTCAGAGTGCACCAATTTGAAAAGATTGAGCAATTCTGTATTACAAGCCCAAATGGCAACGATTCCTGGGAAATGTTTGAAGAGATGATTAAAAATTCAGAAGATTTCTACAAGGAGGTGGGCATAATTTCTTTGTGAACATCTGTATTGACAACTTGAATAATCTTTGCTGACTTTTAAAGTCTCTGTCTTGCAGATTGGTCTGGCATACCAGGTTGTTTCTATAGTATCTGGTGCTCTTAATGATGCTGCTTCTAAAAAGTACGATTTAGAAGCTTGGTTCCCGGCATCAAACACCTACAGAGAACTTGTGTCCTGTTCAAATTGTACAGACTATCAAGCAAGAAGGCTTGGGATCGCCTATGGCCAGAAGGTGGTTTCATCTCATTACTCCTTGCTTTTTTTCCTTTGCTTATCACCAGTGTAGTTCAAATTATCTGACCAGTTACTACCATTTATCCCAACTGATGCTTGTAGGTTGATGAGCAGTCTAATAAATTTGTTCATATGTTGAACTCCACTTTGACTGCCACTGAGAGGACGCTCTGCTGTATTCTGGAGAACTACCAAAAGGAGGGGGGTGTTGAAGTGCCAAAAGTGCTGCGAGCATACATCGGAGGAATTGAGTTCCTTCCTTTCAAGCAACCTATGTGTTAGGAATACAAACAACCGTCTTAAACGGTTGTAATATGCCCAACCTGACATGCAAACCGTCGCCTCCTAGAGATGCCTTTTCGTGTCACCGACATACCGAATAGTCGGTTGTCCCTGTATATATATACCATGTAATCGATCAATGAAAGCAACAGTTCGATTCATTTGTTGTCTCTCGCTTGTCTCTCGATTTTACTTGCAATACGTTATTAGCCAGTTGCTCTCCATCGAGAGCTGGACGCCGAAGTTCTATGGAAGAACATATCGAGGAAAAGAAGAGAGAAGAACCGAAGAACAAGCAGCGGCCGCCGGCCCCGGCACGTACCGTCTACGGACGATGGTGGACCACCGGCCACTCCTCTGCACAGCAAGGTGAGCCCAATCATGGTCGCACGGTGCGCACCCCCGGCGGTGGCTATGCTCGGGGCGTCGAGCGGCTTGCATCCTTGCGGTGCGCCGCAACCCGCGACCAGCGGCCGGGCGACGCGCCCCTCTCCTGAAAACGGCCGATGGAGACATCCCCTAACATCGGTGTATCTTGACATCACGTTGTATGTTAAGAAGCACTATATATGATAAAATTCCGTATATAGATGTCGCTGCTCAGCCAACAGTTGCAGCAATGACTAGGCACATGCAGCATCTACATGTCAGGAACACACTTAAACATGGCCAGATTAACTGATAACAATTGCAGGCAGCAAATCGGTCCAGAAATCAGATGGCACAGTTGATGAATGATCACTCCACTCACTCCACTCGTAACTCAAACAGTAAAAATGTAAGCAATCAAGCAGGAGTGTCCAGAACCTACCGCTGCTTTATCAGTTTACCCATCCGCTGAGAAACAGCCCCTACAGCTTCACATCATCGCAAACAGTCAGAACCCAGACCTTCCTGGGTGCAGTATAGCAGGCGGCGAAACAAAACACATTTAGAAACTCTAAATACGTTCGTGAACCCGGTACAGCTTCAGAAAAGAATACTGAGTGTAAGATACTCATTTAATAACAACTGCCCCCGGCAACAGAGCTTCAGGTGGGTTCTGTTGAGTAGCTCAGGCGCTAAATTAGATATGTGGACAACTAAGCAGACACATTGCTTGTAACAGAGGCAACCCGCCCGAAAAGGCGCCAGGGCCGGATGGCTTCACCGGCATCTTCTACCGGAGCTGCTGGGCTACCATCAAATTCGACGTTCTCGCCGCGTTCAACCACATGTTCCGATTGGGCGTTGGCAACACCGCTGCGCTCAACTCAGCCTTCATCTGCCTGCTGCCAAAAAAGGAGATGGTGCAAACGGTGAAGGACTACAGGCCAATCAGCCTAATCCATTCTTTTGCCAAGCTCTTCAGCAAGGTTCTTGCACGACGTCTCACACCTCACATGGGCGAGCTTGTCTCGCAGGCGCAGAGCGCATTCCTCAAATCCCGCTGCATCCATGAAAATTTCCTGTACGTGCGCAACGTGGCACGGGCGCTGCATTGCAAGAAGAAACCAGGCCTGCTCATGAAACTCGATTTTGCGAAGGCGTTTGATTCGATCTCCTGGGAGTATCTGCTCGAACTCCTCGCAAAGCTCGGTTTCCCGGCTCGCTGGCGGGACTGGATCGCGCTCCTTCTTTCGTCCACGTCCTCGGTAGTAATTTTGAACGGGGCGGTAGGCGCATCGTTCGCGCACCGTCGTGGCCTGAGGCAGGGCGATCCCCTATCGCCGATGCTGTTCATCCTGGCGATCGATCCACTGCACCGTTTGTTGCTGCGTGCCACGGAGCTTGGTGCCCTCTCGCCCCTCCCAATAAGCGAAGCCAAGCTGCGTGCGAGTCTGTACGCGGACGACGCCATCTTGTTCGTCAACCCGGTGCGTCAGGATATTCAGACCTTGCTCGCGATCCTCCATGCCTTTGGGGACGCCACGGGTCTCCGTATCAACGTGGCCAAGTGCTCAGTGACACCAATTAGGTGCGACGGCCTCGACCTAGATGACATCCTCTTGCCCTTCAATGGCGAGCGGGTGGGTTTTCCCCTTCAGTACCTCGGGCTACCTCTCACGTTGGGCGCCATCAAGCTCGCGCATCTCCAGCACATCCTCGATCGCGCGAAATCCAAATTGGCGGGATGGAGGGGTCGATGGATGAACGCAGGCGGCCGCCGTGCACTGTCCACCTCCAGCGCGCTGCCCATCTTCGCCATGACGGTTCTCAAGCTCTCCAGCAAATTCAACACCGTCTTCAACAAGCTTCGTCGCCGGTTCCTTTGGAATGAAGACGAGAACGCGGCGGCAGGAGGGAAATGCAAGGTCGCCTGGTCAAAAGTGTGCTCGCCGCTTGCGATGGGTGGCCTTGGACTCCCAAACCTCGAGCTCTTCGGCCGCGCGTTGCGCTTGCGCTGGCTATGGCTGGAGTGGACGGCGCCAGAACGGCCATGGGTGAGAACTCCAACCCCGTGTGACGCCATTGACAAGGAGCTGTTCGCCGTGGCCACTATGGTGACCGTCAGCGACGGGTGCACAGCCTCGTTCTGGGAATCCAATTGGCTGGGAGGATCGCCGCTGCGGGCTCAATTCCCAAGCCTTTTCAAGCATTCTCGCCGGAAACGGCGCTCGGTGGCACAAGCTCTACACAATAACAGATGGGTTTTGGACCTACGCCATCATCTCAACAACGACCTGCTTGTTGCATTCGTCAGCGCGTGGAGGCTGATACAGAGAGCGAACGTCGGTCTTCAGCCCGATGTCCAGGACCAGATCAAGTGGATGCTTACCGCCGACGGTCAGTACACCGCCAAATCAGCTTACCTGCTGCAGTTCGAAGGACGGACACGCACAAACTACATGCAGTGTGTATGGCGCACCTGGGCGCCTCCAAAACACAAATTCTTTGCATGGTCTGCAGTGCCGAGGATGGCCGAATGAGTATTTCTGCACTCTCTGCCGACGCAACCTCGAAACCAGCTGCCACCTCTTCATCGACTGTCCTTGGGTTCACCAGGTCTGGAGCACGATCGCTTCCTGGCCGAATTGTGTGGGTTTTGCTTCCGCTCTTCAAGCCAAGCCAACATCCATGGAGCAGTTTCAGCAGCTGATTGTGGCGGCCACTCAAGGCAATCACCAAAAAGGAGTTCGTTCGCTCTTCTTTCTAGCGCTCTCTGCAATTTGGCGTGAGAGAAATGAGCGAGTTTTCAGAAGCAAGGAGATGGCAGTGCAGCAGACTATGACCTTCATCAAGGATGAGACCCAAGAGTGGGCTTTCGCGGGTGCGAGGGCCCTGCGACGTCTGCTGTGGGAACCTCCTTGGAGATAATAGCGTGAACCTACCACTTTTCACGTAAAATTTACCGATTGGTACCTGTCGACGTTTCAATCTCATTTACATACCACATTTTTTCGAAGTTTTCTCAGAAAACCCAAATCGAGCTCTGACGACAAATTGACACCCAAACTGACATCTCGGGCCCACATGTCAGTTCAGTTAATCTTAAAACTGAAGGTGGGTCCCACTTGTCAGACCAATAAAAAATAAAAAATAGAGAAAATAAATAAAATCTGAAGAAAATAATTTTTGGGTGAGGTGGAGCGGGGATTTGGACTGGGCAGTGGGTGGAGAGGACTGAGGAGGAAGGGGAGTAGAGCAAGGCGCCGGTGGAAGAGCCGCTCCGGCTTTGGTGCTCGAGATCCTCGAGGGGACGAGCTGCTCGAGCTCCGCGTCTCGGATTTCTTTGACGTACGCCGCGGGTGCCATGGCCGAGCTCGTCGATGGCGATTGAAGCCTTCCCTAGCACATCGAGTATGTGTACGAGCTCGGCGCCGCCCTCTACTTGCTCCACGACGAAGGAATCGAGCTGGGGGCCTCCAGTTGCGAGAGCGCCGCCATCTTCTCCGCCTCTGGCCGAAGCCCGCCGCGACATTGCCGCCTTCTCCGACCTTCTCCATCCCCGCCGAGCACACGCACGCGTCGAGGGTGATCTCGCCGTCCTCCTGGACATCGCCTTCCTCCCTGTCTCTCTCCTCGACGGGTTCGGGAACTGCAGCGCGCTGCAGGACTCCAGGAACGCCGGAGGCAGCGTCGCGTTGAAGGCGTTCGAGGTAATGTGTCCACCACCACGAGCGCGCACGGCGAGGACGGCGCGTGCGAGAGGTTGACCTAGAAGGCATTGCCGCGCAGGTCTAGAGGCTGCAGCGCCAGGAGCGCGAGGAGCTCGTCGAGCCGGAGCTTGCCGGAGAGGCCCATGCCTCTGAGGTTGACGGCGACGACGCGCCGTCAGTCGGCGGCCACATGGAGCGCGGCAAGGGCGAGGGGCCAGTGGACGGTGCTCCAGCAGCCGTGGGCGAAGCGGATGATGAAGTCGCGAAGCTTCTGGTCCTCCTCCGGCGACCACAGGCACTTCCGGTGCTGCGCCTTGGGCTCCTGCCGGCATGAGGACGAGCTGCAGCGTGCAGGAGGCCAGGGGTAGGAGCGTGGGTTTACTTTCCTTTTTTAAAATTTTGTTTTTTATAGGCTGACAAGTGAGGCCCAAAGTCCACCTCCGCAAATAATTTTCTTTGTCAGTTTTATTTTTATTTTTTATAGATATTTTGGTTATTAATTGGACTGACAAGTGGGACCTATTTGCCACGTCACCTGACAGGTGGGCCAGTGCTGTCAGAATGGCTGTCTAAATCACATCAGAGCTCGGTTTGGGTTTTCTGAGAAAGCTTCGAAAAAATGTGGTATGTAAATGAGATTGAAACGTCGACCGGTACCAATCGGTAAATTTTGCGTGAAAAGTGGTAGGTTTACGCTATTATCTCACCTCCTTGAACTACAGTTTTTTTTCCTGTTTTTTACTTTCTGTTTCTGACCTAATTTTGGTGCCTTAGGGCGCCGTGTAACTTGTTTTCCCTCTGCTAATATATATGAAAGCCAGCAATTGCTGGACCTTTCGGAAAAAAAAAATAGAGGCAACCCTAAACACGAGCAAAAAATCCAAAACAGTAGTACAAGCTCTACGGGTAGAAATTGATGAAAGAATAATCAACGGTAAAATCAGATAGGCAAAGTCTACAAAACTGAAGTAAAAACTGTATGAGACACACACACCATTCTCATCCCATAAAACAGAGCACTAAAATCTGGAGTATCACCTCACAACATACCTAGTACATCAACTGTGCATAGCAGATGTATTTTGCCCTAAAGGTAGAAACCCATTGACATATCATTTAGACTGGTTGGCAATTAGAACTAATCAGGGTATAGAATTCTTGGGAGACCATCGAACCTCAATCAGAACACATCACCACATTAATCCATCAACCATCATCAAGCTAGCTTAGCCAACACACGGACAAATCACGTAAATCTCTCAGCATTATCTCAGTATATATCCAAAATCCACAGACTTATCTCACGGAAATCGAACAAGAAATTTATCAATAATCAAAGAACAAAAGAATGAATAGGATGTACTTGCTTGCCTTATCATTTTTCCTTGTCGCTGGTGGTGATCCTGTCCAAGGTTTCTCCCATTCTGTTCTTATTCAGGTAAAAACAACAGAGGGTAAAGGTGCCGATAAACTAGACACATCGCATTGCGAGGTTCTTAACTGATAACAATTCCATCCAGCAAGCACATGATTCACTACCCAAAAAAAAACACAGCACGCTCGAAGCAGCCATAATGCATGAGTTGTTCGTAAACGGACGGATGATCACAACTTTATTGATGATTTGAATAAGGAACCAATGACAATGTCTCAACCAGCAATGAATGTCGGGAAAAAATCACAACCAAAAGCTGAAAAATGAGCACTCAAGCAGGAGAGCCCAATTCCATCACCAATCCTATAAACACTGACAGCAAGCTAGTTCAGGTTGAACAACGGACTCAATTCAAGATACCAGCAGCAAAGGAAGCTCTCTGCGACCTACTCCTCTTCCACCCCTCCTGCAGGCAACCCTACCGAGTACCGACATAGCTCTTGCGACAGCCTCGATCTGGCCCGGGCTGAAAAAATTGCCGGACACAGCATGAACAGCGGCGGGCTGTCGCTCCCATCATGCTAGACTGCTCCGATCGAAGCAGAGATGGAGTAGGGAATGGAGGAGGCGACTTATTACTCAGGATTCATGGCCAGATCGACCAAGACATCATGGCATGCTCTGATCGATCGAGCTCGACTGCTCCGCGACCTCCCCCGAATCTTGGTCTCAACCTTTTCATCTTCCCTTTCGTTTTTTTCTGTAGAGAAGGAACCATTTGGCTTTTCTGGTCTACACGGTTCGCTATTGCTTAACAATTCTACTTCTTAAACACTTTTGTGTGATCTTCTCCAGGTTGAATTGTACCATAAATTTCAACGTCGAAACCAACACCAACTAAGCAATAATTTTTAGTCTCTCTGTCCCATATTATAACACGTTAGTTCAAGAATTTTTAGCTTTCCAAAACATCTTATAATACGAGGAAGAGGGAGTATTTATTAGCCTACAACATCAGTCACATATTTTCTAAACATGTGACTATATTTAATTAGTTAAATACACAACCACTTATTTTCTGTCAAATTTATCCTCGAGACTACTATGATTAGTTGGATCTGTTTAGAAAAACTATGTTGTACTCACACTTAGAATCAGGTGGAACCGCGGGAGCTGTGCATCACCCTTTCGTCCAACAAGCATGATGATAACATCAAGCCACTAAGAAAAGGTGTCGAGCCGGAGCCAAATGTAAGATTAAAGTCCTTTTCAACTTTACAACAAGCCCTATTTTCTCGATATCTCATATTCCCAAGTTTAGCATTGGGCCGTCTTTCTCTTCTCTCGCATCGTATTCATGGAATAGAGAGCGGTGGTGGAACGCTAGAATGATGGAGGGAATACACCGCGTTTGAGGTCGTATATATATTCATGGTTGTGCATACACAGAGAGTTTTGGGTACATTTAATGAAAGATCCATTCTACTTGCATCGAAGATCTTTTTACATATTGCATTCATCATGTCGCGTTCTGGAAAACGCAAACCGGGAGTGCCGCGCACTCCCCTTAGATATTCGGCAAAGGGGCGCTACACGAACGGAACACACACAGGAGAGACACCTCACAAGCACGCACAAAGACATAAGAAATTTACCCCATGGACGAGGCCCACACTCCGGTGCCAGTGGATATTTATTTTGGATTCATGGAAAAATAAGCATTTTCCAGGACACTTGCCTTGCATCTGGTGTTTCTCCTTTGTCTCCGGTGCCATTGCATTTTCCACATGAGGCCCACACTCCGGTGCCATTGGATATTTAAATAGGCGAAATTAGGTCAAAAGCGAGAAAATTTCTAATATTTGGGGATTATCCATCAAATATAGATTACTTTGTGTCAAAATTGGATTGGTGCCATTTTGCACCCATATTATTTGTACTTGTTTAACAAAAAAAAAATGTCTTTTTTGGCACTTAGAAAATGGAAAATGATATTTACAGAAATAATGCGAAAACTCAGTTTGGCACCATTGTTTCCCATACAATACACGCCTATGTGCCAAATATGGGCACTTTATCACAAACTATGCCATGGGAATGGCCATACCTGATCATTTGGCATGAAACCTATACATGTTTGCACATGTGAAGGATTTTTTTGAAAAAATTGTCAAAAGTAAAGCTTATCATTTTCCGTAGAAACTACTATACATAAAAGGACTCCATGTCACAGGATTCCTATTTTGAGGTTTTCATTATTTTCTTTGAGGTTTTTGAAAAAAGGTCAAAATGCCGAGCATGGCTATTCATAGAAAGGGGTCAAGTTTTTCAAAACTATTGACGATTCGGTGATAATTCACTACTTGTGTACCTAAAACTGATTTTTGGGAAAATTCAGAGCAAACTATCACTCAGTTGTAGTTAAAATTTGAATTAATTTCAGAAAATCGGCATAGTCATTTAAATAGGCGAAATTAGATAGAAAGCGAGAAAAGTCTAAATATTTTGGGATTATGCATCAAATATGGACTAATTTGCGTGAAAATTGGATTGTTTCCTTTTTCACCAATTTGTTTGTACTTTTACTTTCCAAAAAAAAATTTATGGAACATAGAAAATGGAAAATGATATTTTCAAAAATAATTTGAATACTCAGTTTGACACCACTGTTTCCCATACCAAAATACACCTTTGTGGTATTTATATTAATTAGAAACAGATAAAGAAAACTGAATTTATTAGAAATAGATAAAGTAAAATTGATTTTTTTTTAAAAAATCATCGGTCTTTACCGTGTGCCACACACGGTAAAGAACTGAAGCAACTGCGCCATTTGTCCGGCTGTCTGTGTGGACACGTGTCCAGTACCTTTGACGTGTGCGTGTCTTTGCCGTGTACGTTTTGTTGCATTTACGATGTGCTGGACATTGCCGCGTGTTTTATGTGATACTACGCCCTGCGTCATTCTTTGCCATGTGCGGGACATAGTAAAGATTTTTTTGCTGTGTGCCCGATATTCAACACATGGCAAAGACTGGTGGCACACGACAATGATCTGTTCTCCTGGTACTTATTATTGTGGGGTTAAGAATTTAGGATACCTTTTTCATATTAAATAAAAATAAAAATGGTGATGTATGGAAACAAACAAAAAATCAGCCAGTCAATCAATCACGGTGAGTATGTAAGGAAATTTGGACGCGGGGCAACGTTCACCTCCCCCAAAAATTTAACGGTTTTGCTAATTCTCAGCTAGCGCTCAGTCAACGTCCTAACCGTCTGATTTTTCTAACGCTAATCTACTCGCTGGATCGCTACCTGTGTAGCTAGCTGATATGAACCCGCGGCCGTACGTGTGCCTGTGGCTGGGCCTTGGCCTTTTAATTGTTTTTTTTGCATCTAGTTGTTTTGTTTCTACGGCGGCCTTTTCTTCTGTGTACTTTTTGTGTTCAAATGTTACTATGTACGCACAGGCATCTCTATTTGTGTTGCGGTATTTTTATGCTGAGCGAGAAACTCTCGGTATTTTTCATCTATTTTTGTTCATTCTCAAAAGAAAAATATATGTTTTGTTTTGTATTTCCTTGTACTTATTTTATTTTTATGAACTTTTTATTTTCCCATTTCCCTTAGTAAATATCATGTGTTCTAATTTGTCTCTACGTTATTATTTGTATGTGTTAAAATAACAAGACCGGAGGGGGGACTCCACCCCGGCTTTGTCAAGGTAGAAATGAGGACTCAAACCCGAGACCTGTCCCTTATGCGCTTATGCACGACTACCACTAGTCCATGTAAGACAATGCACCTATTTGTTTTTATACAGAGTGAATTATTATTAAATATTGTCTATTCATGATTATATAACTCTATTTTTTCTTAATTAGTTGTCTAGAAATAATTACTCTTAATCATATGAGAATTAGTGAAATCTCAGTCAAGGTCGTAGCTTTTAGATTTAAGCCGCCAGATTCGTGCGTCAATTGTTGTTTTGTTTTTGTGTACGCATGCGAAAGTTGTTATTTTGCTTTGTACGACCATGGGCTTTGGATTTAGCAATGCAGTTAGAGAAATTTGATGTGTGTTCGTTTTTTCTGTTGCAAGTCAGGCCGCAACTAACATTTTTTTCCAGTTGCAAGTCCGATTGCAATTAAAAAAATTCCAGTTGCAAGTGGGGGTTGCAACTGATATTATTTCATGTTTCATGTCAGGTTGCAACTAATTTTGTTCTCCAGTTGCAAGTGAGGGTGCAACACATAGTTGCAAGTCCGGTTGCAACAATTTTTTCATTTGCAACTCCAGTTGCAACATACATTTTCTTCCAGTTGCAAGTCCGGTCGCAACTTGAGTTTTTTTTTCCAGTTGCAAGTGGGGTTGCAACTGACATTTTTTCAGTTTCAGGTCCGGTTGCAACTGGCATTTTTTTCAGTTGCAAGTCCGATCGCAACTGAGACTTTTTTTTCCAGTTGCAAGTGGGGTTGCAACTGACATTTCTTCAATTTCACGTCCGGTTGCAACTGGCATTTTTTCAGTTGCAAGTCCAGTCGCAATCAAGATTTTTTTCCAGTTGCAAGTGGGGTTGCAACTGACATTTTCAGTTTCAAGTCCAGTTGTTACTGACATTTTTTAGTTACAAGTCCGGTCGCAACTGAGATTTATTTTTTCCAGTTACAACTAACATTTTTCAGTTTCAAGTCCGTTTGCAACGGGCATTTTTTCAGTTGCAAGTCCGGTTGCAACTGAGATTTTTTCTTTAGTTGCGAGTGAGGTTGCAACTGACATTTTTTCAGTTTTAAGTCCGACTGCAACTGGCATTTTTTCAGTTGCAAGTCTGGTCGCAACTGAGATTTTTTTTTCAGTTGCAAGTGGGGTTGCAACTGTCATTTTTCAGTTTCAAGTCCTGATTTTACTGACATTTTTTCAGTTACAAGTCCGGTTGCAACAGAAAAAAAAGTAGAAATTTTGTTGTAACTGACATTTTTTCCACTTGCAACTCGAGTTTCAAATGAAAAAAAAAGTGATTGAATACAGGATATGAGTCGTGATTTAGAGTTGGAATTTTCAGATTTTTATGATAGAAATTTTGCAACTCGATTGTTTTATATTTTCATGTTATAATTCTAAATACGGAAAAAAATCAATTCAACCAGAGCTGCAACCGAAAATATGGTCCATATCGATCGTCTCCCATCCACTGATTTTTGTAGAATTGTCTCACATATCCGTAATATCCTTCGTTGACCAGTAGGTAAAAAAAGAAGTGCAGAGGCTGGGGGTAGGACCTCCATTTCTAAAAAAAAGGTAAAAAAAGAATGAAGAAAATGCATCATACGGTAGCCTACAGCCGGTAGCCTACAGCCGTAACAGAAAAACAAAGGAAAATAACTTTAGTGTGCCGGCCCATCACATGCATCCAGTTAAGGCCCAGCACGATTTTCATGAAACGAAGTGAAAAAACAAACTGGTCAATCGGAAATCCCCACGTCTGATCAAATATACACGGCTGATGTCAGCTGACTGAGAATTAGAGCTGAGAGTTAGATGGACCCAAAATTTAAACGTTCAAAATTTAAACCGCAACGGAGGCAGAGAGAAATCCGGCCTCGTCCCTCCACTTTCCTATTTTTCTGCCTCTCCTCGCCCTCTTAAACCCCACCTCGCACGATCCATCTCCACAACACCACTGCGATCCAGCAATGGCGCCCACCTCGCCTTCCCACGCCCAAGCGCCAGCACGCCGCTCCTCGTCCCGCAAGGGCAAGCCCGCGCCCAGGCTCACCGACGAGCCGCTCGCCGTCGTCACCAAGCGCCCGCGCGCCAAAAAGGCGTCCACGACGGCCGAGAGGAAGACGACGACGTACAAGCGTACCAGGCCGTCCAAGGCCCCGAGGAGGAAGCAGAAGGATGCCGAGGAGGACGACGACGAGTGCGCCGAGGAGCCGGACCAGGACGCTATTATAACACTCCCCCTCACGTCTAATCTGGACAATCGATAAGACCTTAGACGTGGAGTAGCAGGGAGGGCGCAACTATTTTTATATTAAATAGCGCGTTAGCCGGGGCTTGAACTTGAGACCCCCTGATTCTGATACCATATTAAATTAATGCACTAGCTAATTATCTCAAAAGTCCGAACTGATGGAAAGGGCTAGGTTTTATATTTTAACAGACGCGCTGGCGGACGATGCGACGAGCTCGCTGCAGCGCTCGAAGACGGTGCCGATGCTGATCCGGCGGCGGCAACAAGGCGAGTGGTGCCTGCCAAGGTCAAGGCCAAGGCAAGGGCCTGGGAGGCCGGCGACACCGAGTTCGTCGGCGACCACGTCCCCGACGACGAGGCGCGCGCCACATGGCCTGAGCGATACCAGCCGGCCGCCACGCCGGCGCCGGGCACAAACAAGAGGTATTCATCGCACCCCGTCTTTTCTGTCCTGGATCGAATGTGTGTGTGTGGACGTCATGCTGAATGTTGCCTTTTGCAATCATCTCTGGTTGAGCAGGAAGGACGAGGAGGAGGAATATGTCAGGGCGCGGCGCCATTACCGAGCTGCCAAGGTGGAAGAAACAGTCTACAACCTCGGCGATGATGTCTATATAAGGGTACTGATCTCTCTGTTTTCACACCTCTGGTTATCAACACGATCAGCATTGCTGTGAAATCTAGATCATCTGTTTTCTTGCCACTCTTTTTGGATCTGTTCGATGTTTGCATCGCCCTTGATGTTGCGGACTTGACTGTTAATCATTGCGAATGCATTTTAACATGGATAACTATACTAGACCCTGTACAGGATTAATTAAAAATGGATACTATACGTATCTGTACGCTATCTTTTTGGTGTTTGTATAGTATCTATCTATTATATACTAAAAGCAAAATGAGTTAGTTTTCGAGCCACCACGTTAAGCCACATCATCTAAATTAATTTTAATAGTTAGATCTAAAATATGTGGCTAAGATTTAACAAGAGTTTTATTGTTACGTAACTAACTAATCCAGTTTGACACGTTCAGTCCAGATCTACCCAACATATAAGACGTGGATCTAAAAAAATAGACAGTTCAGATTTAATACGTGAAACGTTACACCACATATTTGTGCATACACGCATGTACGTGCCAGCATAGTGCACGGCACAACTTTCGTGAACTTTTCAAGAAAACAAAAGGCTGATTGGACGTTAGCTGGGCCTATCATGTGCTTCTCCAAACTAAAATTGATGATTCACGTTAAAAAAAGAATCTTCTGTTCCATCCAATACGTGGTCATGCACGTAACAAAATATTCCATGATTTTTTGTGAGCAGAGAGTGTGATATCGACATATAAATAAGGGGTACAGACTGCAGAAAGTTATTTTGGGAAATATATCTAAAAGTTTAAAAAAGCTTTTAAAACGTGCCATGATACGAAATTTGAAAGTTCCACACCAACATAAGAAACACAATCTTCATGACTTTTAGTTTATTTAGAAAAGCATGGGCCCCGATTGTCTATTTTGTTAACAGTAATCATCTAACCAACAACAATCACGAATAATACGATGGCGGCGCATACGAAGTGACAAAAGGAATGAAGAGGAGTTTTGATGAGAGGCTAAGTATGACAGAGGGTTAATATAGGTCTGGCATGGAAGCCTAATGAATATCACAGTTGCCATATGTTTATAACTATCGAGGGTGTTTAAATCTTGTAATTAGTACAAGATCCCTTCTAGCCATCCAAGCAAACATTTGTTCTCTAAGAAATCTACATTTCAAATTCTAATTTCAAAACATAAAAGGGTATATGAAAGATGAATCTTGCGTACACTATTCTGTTTGTATACCCCAAATAATATTTCTGAAAAAGTCAAAAAACTATATGTATAGAAAATAACAACCAATTTTTCAGCCACAACAGGAAGACTTTCGTAACTATATATATAATTCCACCATTAACTCTCACCTATTGATGAGACACCATATAAATATTTAATTAAGTTTAATTTAGATGAAGCATAAATGACAACTATATGTGTTTATAAAATGACACAATAATCACGTTAAAAAAATGACACAATAACCCGTTGTCCGAAAATTAAAGATTTTATTTACCATATCATTTACATCGATGTTAGAGGCACACTATTTCTTCTCACATAATGTGATATTCATAACAGAATTTTATTTCTCATAAACTTTCAACATACTAAAGTCGATGAATTCACAATTCTTTTTGGTAATTTAACAAAAATATGAAGACCTTTGCAACTATATATAATATTGATATTAACCCCACGTACCGCACCGTGTAAATAAATTTATGTTTAATAACCTAATATCAGACACAAATAACACATATGTGTGTTTAGGGAAATGATGTCATATTCCTTAGCCTGGAAATTACTGTTGATTAGAGATACTACATACCTACATATGTCATATCTAAATTTGTGGTGGTGGTACATATGTATGAGTTCTTAGGACATAATATGATAGCAGATTAAAATATATTTAATTGCATAGATCTTTCAACATACTAAAGACGATGCCCTCGCATTTGCGAGGGCCACCTTGCTAGTTTCAACTAACAGCACATTGGTATAGTTAACCTAGTTCTCTGTACTGAAATGAATTTCCTCCCCTGCTTGCATTGCTTAGCGGCATTTCTGGTGCCTTGCTTAGTTGCATTCTGGTTCCAAATTGGATGTATGTGAAATACATGATGATAGTTGTGCCGTCATCGAAATGCTATGGTCATGCACCTGCTGTGATTTACATCATGCTTCCTGCTTTGAAATGCCTACTGATTTGATGTTAATTGCATTGTCATGATAATGCTCCGTTTCTGCACCTGATGTGATAGGCATTTTTCTTCATGATGTGAAATCCGGCTGTTAATGGTTGTTAATTGTGCCAAAATATACTCTGGTTCTCTATACAAAATAAATTAATTTGTTTGCATTGCTTAATTGCATTTTTTACGACACCTTGCACTTTGAATATGACGGCTGATGCAAAAAAAAAAACTCACTATTTGAAAGATGTTTGCATATGTTTTGCCATTCCTCATTCCTTTCTGTCGTTCCTGCATAGGCTGAGGAAGGAAAGCCACTTTTCATAGGTAGACTAACTGAACTTTTTGAGGGAAAAAACCGCGGACACTACTTCAACTGTCATTGGTTTTTTCGACCCGAGGACACGGTGATTACAAACGCAAAACTTAATGACGACCATAGTCATGATCCCAAGCGGATCTTCCTATCTGACGAGAGGGACGACAACCCGCTTGACTGCATTGTGTCAAAAGTCAAGATAGTGCAAGTTGATCCTGAGGTTAGTGCTCTTGTTCAGAAGTATGTGCTGGTGATGCCTCCTTAACGAAATGCTTTTCACCTTTTTGACTCCACGTTTCAGCTTGATATGGAGCAAAAAGCCCAACTAGTGGCTAGAAGTGAGCTATACTTTGACATGGCGTACACTGGGGCTTACTCCTCATTCGAGAATATTGCAAGTGGTAATTTCTGATGCAACCTTTGTACTCTGTTGAATTATGCAATCAAATTATTGACAAGTGCTTCTAGTACTGTTGCTAAATTTTGTTGTTAGTTTTTTCAGTTTTGTAAATTAATTCCTCAAAGTTGAACATTTTAGAGGATATGTGTAATTCTTCTCCCATCTGCCATAGCTGATCTCAATCTGGTTTAAGCGAAAACCCAAGCAAATAGACTTGTTTCCATGCTTTCCTTGCTTAGAATGTTAATTGTACAGGTAGGTTCAGTAGACGTTAGGATGACGTATTTTCATATATATTGTAACTTTTGTGCTCAAACAGTCCGGAATATTTTCAGTAGAAAGAGATACTCCTAACGTCATATTTGCTATATATACGAAGTAGAATATATTTATAGTAGAAATAGATAGAATTAGCTTAGGGATAACAAGGTCCCTGGAATTTTCATGTATTAGTTAGCTTACATTTTTACATCTATTATAATCTTATCTTACTTAGTTCTTAGATCTTGTTAGGACATGACTGCATATTGCACATGATGTCTCAGTAATTTCGATGATCTATTGTATATACTTGCCACTTCAAAACTGTAACTTACTATGTGTATTTTTCGTGTAGGTGCAAATGAGAGCTCTGGGATTTCTTTAGATGTTGATTTGGGGGCTCAACCCTCTGGTACAACAGCAACACTACTTGACCTTTACTCGGGCTGTGGTGGTCTGTCAACAGGCTTGTGCTTGGGCGGGGAACTAGCTGGCCTGAAACTTCAGACGGTATTATTCCGCCTTATATTTATTTAAAGAATAATTTATTGATCTCCCTACGCTATGTCTATAATGATTTCTTTTCCATTTTTATATCAGCGATGGGCAGTTGACTTCAACATCCATGCATGCACAAGCCTGAAATCTAACCATCCACAAACTGAGGTTGGCTCGTGAGTCTCTTTTGCTAGTTCAAATCCCCCTATTTTAGCTGAGGAGCTTTTTATTTCTAAATATAGGTTTGGAACGAGAAAGCAGATGATTTTCTCTCTCTCCTCAAGGAATGGGCTCGTTTATGTGCCCAATATGTCCAGAACAATTATGTTGATGCACCTATTCCCATGGACGATGAGGAGGAATATGTCGAACCTGAAAATAATGAGTTTGTCGTAGAAAAGCTCACTCAGATCAGCTTTGGTGGTGATGGTAGAAAACCTTGCGTCTATTTCAAAGTATGTGCTATACATCTGTTGCATTTTAGTGTTGGTACTTTTGCTGTTCAGGTTCTAATATTTTTTGAACAGGTGCAATGGGATGGCTATGGTCGGGAAGAGGACACGTGGGAGCCACTCGAAAACCTAAGGTTGTAAACTAATTTGACATATTTCCATTCCGTAATAATGTAAATTTACATTGAAACTATTGGAAAAGGTCTATATCCAGGGCACTGATTATAGTATTTTGTTTAGTGGTTGGCCGCTAAAAATTAGAGAGTTTGTTCAAGAAGGACATAGGCGAAACATTTTACCACTGCCGGTGAGTGTTGGCTTATGTGTTTTTACACTTTACTTCATTTTTTATCTTCACATCTAATTGTTGATTATATTTATTTGCTTTGTTACATTTAAAGGGTGACGTAGATGTCTTGTGTGGGGGGTCCCCATGCCAAGGGGTTAGCGGGTTTAATCGTTTTAGAAACACTAGTGAACCGCTAAAAGACAAGAAAAACTGGCAGATGGTGACCTTTATGGACACCGTGGCATACTTGAGGCCGAAATTCGTTCTCATGGAGAACGTGGTGGACATTTTAAAAGTTGCCGATGGATTTCTTGGCAAATATGCACTGAGCCGTTTGGTTGCTTTAAACTACCAATCTCGGCTCGGGATTATGGTAGCTGGTTCTTAGGGTGTTCCCCAATTTAGAATGCGCGCCTTCCTATGGGGCGCTCTCCCTACCATGGTATGTTTTCATATTCCCTATTTGATATCTACTACTTTGTTTTGCGATGATTGATCCGGTGTATTTGAATATGCAGGTGCTCCCAAAGTATGCTCTTCCGACGCATGATGTTGTCGGACGAGGTGGGGCGCCAAAAGCGTTCTCTGTATGTAAAATCATGATATAATTAAGATCATAATGAAGTCCACCAAGAAAATGTAATTATGCTGACCCGCTTGCTTTTTGTCGCAGCAAAACATTGTTACATACAAAGAAACTCAGAAGACAACTTTGGAGAAGGCGTTGGTTCTTGAACGCGCTCTCAGACTTGCCGAAGGCATGTACTTACTTGACTTTATATATCTTTTTTTTTCATCTAGTCTGACATTTGTTATGCAGGTTGATAATGATGAAGTTGATGACATAACTGATTACCTTGGGGAGCCAAAGACGGATTTTCAATGCTACATCCGTCGTAGTCGTAAAGGTAATATATAGCTTTCATAAGACAAATATCTGCTCATTTTATTGTTTGTGAAAAGTCCTTTTCTTGCACATTTCATTTTTTCTATCCGTCCTAGTCGTAAATATATTTAATATTGATCCAATGTCATAGAAATATTGGACTATTCATTTGGTGATAAAGTTGGTCCTGGAGAAGGCAAGCTATTGGATCACCGTCCTCTAAAGCTAAACAAAAATGATTATGAGCGCGTTAAGCAGATTCCATACAGGAAGGTTGGTGGATAATTGTTTTCTAGTGTTTGTTCTGTGATTACTCCTTTTTCTTTTGATGACAGATTTGAATCCTATGTTTTAGGGGGCCAACTTTCGTGACCTCAAAGGTGTAAGAGTAAAGCCAGACAATGTTGTTGAGTTTGACCCTGAGATTCCACGAGTTTACCTTGAGTCTCGCAAACCATTGGTATGTATTGTAGCGCTCAATATCTTTCAGGATGTTTCTAGTCACAGTTGCTGAAGAGTGTATGCTTTTATGGCCAGGTCCCTGACTACGCGATGAAGTTTGTGGGGGGCAAGTCTCTCAAGTGAGTATTTTATATTCGCTACTTTTCTTCTGTAATTGTACGGGATGTTTATGTTGTCCTTAACATTTTGTAGGCCATTTGGGCGACTATGGAGGGACGAGACGGTTTCGACGGTGGTGACCAGAGCAGAGCCACACAACCAGGTCAGCTTTTTGACAAGCTTCCCTAATTTTCTGATCTGACAATTCAGGAAGCACAAAACCATTAATTTGTTCAGTTTCGACAGTCTCAGGTTTAGGGTCTCTAAATGTGTTTCGTTCACAGGCTATATTACACCCGGATCAGGCCGGGTCCTGACTGTCCGTGAGAATGCTAGGCTGCAGGGGTTCCCGGACTACTACGGTATGGCTGGGCCAATCAAGCAGCGGTATGGTCATGACCTGTTCCTCTTGTTATACATACATAAACTCAAACCGAAACTGAAATCTGATGTCTCTGTGTTATGACGATACGATGACAGATACATGCAAGTCGGCAACGCGGTGGCGATCCCTGTTGCACGAGCCCTGGGCTACTCCCTTGGCCAGGCGTACCTGCGCAAGCACGATTCGGGCGAAGACCCACTGTTCGTGCTGCCCGACAATTTTCTCAGCCCGAGCCAGACCGAGGATGTCGGAATAGCTTCGGAGGATGTGGGCACTCCTGCTTGATTGCTTATTTTCCTACTTTTAGTAGCTGTTTTTGGGAACATTCTTTGCTGGTTAAAACATTATCTTTGGTTCCCGGTTGATGATTTGCATCAGTAAAGTGGGTGATCTTCTGTCTGTTTGTTGAATAATATTCGAGTTTGTTCTCAAATCGCAGAGCTCTGCTCTCTGTGTGTTGTGGTTCCGTTAGTGAATCGTCTACCTACTGATTGTAATTTTTGTCACTTAAGACCGTACTATATTATCTGTTTAGTCTAGCTGAATATCTGTTGTTTACCTTAAGTCCTGAACAGTGACAGGTGAAAAGGATAGAGGCAAGTACCGCACTATATGTTCTTCTGTTTTCTCGATTGTTGTCTTTCTTGTTCACTCTCCTTGAGATACATTTTTGGATTTTGGACATATACAAGCAATGTTTATGGATTTCCTTGTTATCTCTTATGTTTAGGGTTGCCGCTGTTACAAGCCATGCCGATGTATTGCTGTCAGAGATGTTTGATGTACTATATGTGTTGGTGAGGCCAAACTCATTGCGGACCAGATGAATCTTCCTCTGTTTTGAAGATTGTGGCTTCATGTGCAGCCCCTCTAGGTTACTCAACAGAACCTATTTGAGGACTGTTAAAAGTTCTCATTTCTCTTGGTTCAGTTCTAGCAGTTTAGTATTTCGACAGGCCTTGGTTCTGACTATTTGCGAGAATGGGAAGCTGCAGCTGTTCCCCTAGCTGATCAAGCACATGCTCTTTCTAGGCATTCCTGCTTGAGTGCTGACATTTTTACTGCTTTAAGTATATAATAGATTTGTGCCAAACATTTGCTGCCCGTCGAAACGGTTAAATGGTGTTTGTTTACCTCTGATTGCGGTCTACTTTTCTGTAAATTTTCGAATCGAGTTGCTACTTGGAATTGCTGTCAGCTAATCTAACCAAGTTTAGGTGTGATTGTGATCCTGACATGTAGATGCTGCAGGTGTTGTGTGCCTGAGCAGGTCTGTTGCTGCAACTCTGTATTCTGTTACTACCCTGAGCAGTGTCGTCTAGAACAGGGAGGAACTGACTAAGATCATCTGACCTGTTTTGTATCTGCTCTATCTGCATTTTCTGCTTTGTTTGTTACTTGCACAGTGGACTTTCTCGCACAGTGATCAACCCACTTGGTCGGCCGCCGAGACACACGTCGCCCCCTCACCAACTCTGGCAGAGACAACCCTAAATTCTCTGCCTGAAGAAAGTGGCAGTGATGAAATCAACACATGGTGATATCCCTCTCCACGCCCAAACCTGGCTGGCACATGGGCAACTTTGCTTCCTGACCCGCCCACTTTTGAGAAACCTGACGCCGGGAATGAGCTGAGAATATTTTATCTCCTTGGCCGTGCCACTAATATTAGATATTGAGCTTGTTTCTCTGTTTACTTCAGCAACCAGAGTTGCACAATCACTCTCTACCTACGACGCTCCGGCAAAGTTTGGAAGGATCAGTCTGGTGACATTAAGGCCAGCCACGGCTTCGGCTGTTTCAGCATCAGGGCAGCTTGCGACCGGTCCCCATACGGCCATACCGTCAGAAGGGCTCGCACACCTCCATCTCTGAGCACCGCACCCCAAGCATCGGAGTGATCTTCAGCTAGGAAACTGGCATTGAAGTTGAGTTTTGCCTACCCTGCCCAGGTTTCTGAAGTTTCTTTTCTGTCCGCTTTCTTTTCTGGGTCCAAGTTCAGAATAGACTGTTTACCTTTTTGGACGGCTAACACTCCTATATCCCGCTTATCCTGAAAGGTGGTGATGTACGTATGCAAATAGAATGAAGATTGTTCTATACTGCATTTGCCATCCCCAAATATTGCGTTGTTCCTGAGATGCCATGATCTCCACCATAGAAGTAGCAGTTTTGCTCTCATGTTCTCATCCACTTCCTGGAACAAGCCGGAAAAGGCCTTCACGACAAGGCCCATTTAATCCTATTCTAAGCCATCAATTGCACAAATTGGCCCATTTGCACTTCCCGGTCTCCATCCCAACTTTTTCCTACAGAAATAATTCAATCCCGGACTTGACTACAAGCGGCGCCGCATTTTTACTCATCAGTGCGTCGGCTCCTTTATGTACGCAGTGACATCACATATGGCATCACTTAGATTCCTTTAATGATCAAATTTAAGAAGTTTTACCTCCCAAACGGTTATTTCGATTGAAAATTCGTTTTCACCGACATGTTGCCATGTTTTGACAATTTTTTTCTGCCTGTAATTACCAGATTATTATAAGCAACTTATCAGATTATAATAACTTGATTATCAAGTTTATGTACATTATTCTACAAGATTATAAAACTGTGTGATAGTATTTTGTGTTAACAAGGACTATAAAGGCCTTGGAATTTACGGCCCGGCATGTATGCATTCCGGGCGTTTCTGTAGAAGCCATGGCCCGGCCTGTATATCAATTTGGGGGCTTGGAGCGTTTCCTTACACATGATTTATCTACATATATACTTATTTAACGAAAAAAGAAAAGGGAAGTTGAGTCAAATTAAGGTAACAATGTGAAGAAGAAGTTGTACCGGAGTATTACTTTTTTCCTTATTTTCTTTTGGTTGGTTGCAGTACGACAAAGCAACTTCTTCACCGGATTCAACTCCTTTTTCACCGGATGCGCTACATATACGAGCCAAAGCCGCCCAACCAAAACGAATGTAATACTGCACGCAACAACCGCCGCCGCCGTATCAACGACATGGACGCCCTCGACCGCCTGCCAGCGTGCAGCCTGGCCGTCTGCCGCCGCGTGTGCACTGCTTGGCGCGCCACCGTCGACGCCCATCGTCTGCTGCGTGCCGCTGGCCCCCAGGGTATCATCTACGAGACCACCGAATCGGTCACCCCGATGATCTGCTCCCGCCCTTCCATGGCTCGCCACATCGTCGGAACCTTCCTCGGCCTCCTGGAGACGTTACCGTTACCCCAGCTCATGGATTGCTGCAACGGTCTCCTCCTCCTCTGGAACCACGTGTTGAACCCTGCCACGGGCCAGATCGCACAGCTGCCTCCTAAGCCACCCTCTTGCGAGTCCACGGATGGTGGCGAGTGTTATTGCAAGGACAACCATTACCTCCTCTACGATCCTGTTGTGTCGCCGCACTACGAGGTGTTATTGGTCCCAGCTATTCCGAACAAGCTGCCTTATGGTCATATCCCCCCCCGGTATGCATCGGTCTTTGCGATGGGCTGGCCGCCTCCAGCTTTTATCATGCATGTCTTCTCGTTGAAAACCGGAAGCTGGGAGCAGAGGTCATTTGTGCGACAAGGGGAGGCCGCCGGGTCAGTCTTCCAAGTCAGATGTCCAACTTCTGAACATTATCTGTACCACACCGCCTACTGGCAGGAGCAACTATATGTTCGCTGTGGATACGGCTTTGTTTTGAGGTAGTATCTACCTTCAAACTCACACCTTAATTAATTATGCAGCCGGTTCTTGTATTAGCATGATTTATATAATATAGTTTTGTAGTTTTCTTATGAGTGACTCGGTTTTCGCAGGATAAACCCACAAAATGACACATATCAAGTTATTAAGTTTCCAGAAGGAAAAAAAAGAAGTCCCCGTTTAGGAAAGTCAAAGGACGGGGTGTACTGCACATTTCGCCACAGACGATCCATGTTTGAGATTTATTTCCTGGAGGAATCACCTGGTGATATCAAGTGGGTGTTGAAGAACAAGATCAACCTCGAGCCTGTGAAACCATATTATGACACAAATTACACTGACGAACCGTGGATCGTAGAGTCATGTGATCCGGAAGAAACGGAATGGATGAATGACACATGCCTTGAGTCGATGAAAGATAGTTTTGAATGGAACTCCAACGATGAAAATGCTATTGACACCACATAATGGCCTAGTGAGTGCAGCGATGAAGCCCCTTTTTTCGACTGTCTTGGATTTCATCCTTACAAAAAGATTGTGTTTTTTGATGGCTGCGGAAGAACACTTGCCTATAATTTTAAAAGCTCGAAGATTCAACACTTGGGAAGCTGTATGAAACATGATATGGACGCCGATATGGATGAGTCTTTTCTATACGCCCCATGTTGGATGAGGAACTTACCGTGAAGCAGCAAATAGTGCTTATGCTAATATATGTGTAATTGTTTGCTTTCATGCACATTAGTAATTTTTGGAATTTCAATAGCTATTAGGAATGTTCTATATGTCTACAACATATGTAGCACTATGTATATGGAAGATTCTAATGATAAAATATGGTATGCTTCAGTTTTGCTATTACCGACGTGCTGGGAGACTGTGGTTGTAGCGGGGAGGACCTGATACTGATAGTGAGGTAATATGATATTTTATTTATTTAGCTGCAGCAGAGTGGGTACCCTACAATCTGCCAACTCTTTTTCAAAAAAACAATCTCCCAACTACAAACTCCCGCCCCAGTCTGCAGCCACCATGGAATTATAGCAATATATATATATAGTTCTTGTGCTCCCAATTGTTTGTGGGCGGATATAGTCTCCACTTCAAACTGGCAGAATTTTTATGGATTGAGTGCTGGTCGAACGAAAATCTTTGCTCCAGGGTGTCTGTGGCAGCGTCCAAGAAGGCCGGTTGTCACTTAATTTGCGGTTTTGATGATTGCGGTCTTTACCTCAAGGTGCAAGAGTCCTCAGGTAGTGCACGTAGCAGTGTTGTAAAAAAAAGGTATGTCATGAACAAACATACTTAATATAACACATGAGTGAGGAGTAATTCAACATGAATCGTGCGAGCCGCGGGAGCCCATTTATTACGTTCCACTTTAATGGTTGGTTCTTGTATGCACACCCAAAGATAAGTTGTTCACTTAGTATGACAATAATCAAGTAAATTTGATTTCGATTTTTTTTACATAAAGGTATCACCGGAGCCCAGAAGAAAAAGGAGTTTTCCAGTTTCTAGCTATTATACAATAGGTAAGTTCCGCATATTTGAATGTTTAAAACTTATATTTCCATTGGGTGTTTCCTTTGAGTGAAAATATATCTCAAACAGATTAGCCGTAGTATATGTATATAATTACCCATCTGTGGCACCTAACCTGATGTGCATGTGTATTTCACGGATGAGTTTGTTTGCAAAGATGTCTAACCTGATGTTTATGTGTATTTCACGTATTAGTTTGTTTGCAAAGATGCCTAAAACACATCGAGATTCACCATTTTCCCTTCCATTTATGTTGCTGAATCAAGATTCGCCGTGTCCAAAATGTCAACATCTAAACAAATGGAATCGGCACTACCGAAATTTGCATGAAAAATCTAAAATTTTGCCTAAGCATGGATATAGGTCTAAGATCGTGACTAATAGAAAATCTCAATTACACTGGACCGCATTTATTATTATTACTGGGTTACACATGTACATATCCTCAACACAAACACACAACAGAACCTTACAACCAACAAATATATACTCCTTTTATTTACATGTACTGGAAAAGGTACTCCTGACAATTGTTGGCGCCGCTTCCTCACGAGGCTCGCCAGTTTGGCACGTTCAACTGAAGACCACAAACACGAATAGCTTATCAGGAAAAAGAGATGAGAAAAAAATCTGCCGCTGTAACCAAATTTAAATGCGGCAAATATTAACGGCAAAAGGTGCGAACCTTCAAGCTTTCGCCGGAGCGGCTGGTAACATCAACCTATGTTATTACAGACGAGATGACAACGAAGAAACTAGTCCTGGATAAAATTGACGGGCAATCCAATGGCAAATGTCCTGTATGTTAGTTTTATCAGCTTAAGAAAGATCGAAAGATCCACGGCCTTCTAGGATGGCGTAGAGCAGCTTCTTGTACATGATATCCTGCAAAGAAGAAAGCCCAGATACAACGCCAGTTAGCGTAATGCATAACAGGGCTTTAAACAACAATGTACCAGAGGATTGGGACATACTTTAGTGGAGTACGGGGGTAGTTTGAGATAGTTGGCGCATGTCATGACGCTTGGCAAGTCGTCGTCTGCGCATCTGTGATCCCAGTTGTGTTTGAGGTACTGACCCCACTCGAGGGGTGCTGAGAATCGAAACAGACATCTCCAAGTTAAGAAAAAACATGAAACACAATAGTAACTAAGGCGTATGTATGTTGCAGTGCAATATGTCAAGAACAGCACCTTTCGAACAATCGTGAGCTTGGGGCTAAGGGCGGCTAAGCCACCGGTGGAAGCCGAGAAGCACCGGTTACAAACTGGCAGAATGCATGCTGCTGATCAGAGGTAAATGCCGCCATGATCTCGAGTAGCTGCAAACAAGCAGATGATCAAGAAAATATATAATTCATCAAATGCCAGATTCAGATTAAGGTGCTGGAAATGTAGTGATGGACTTACATTTACAATTGCAGGACTTTTAGCAGTATACCCATGATCAAACTTTATGTTATCCACCAGCGATTCCGGCTGCAGCAATGCAGGCTAATTCAGTACAAAATTAACAAAATACAACTAAAACTAAGAGAGGGAGTTGCATTACCTCCCAAATTTCTTGACGGCCACATATTAGATAGTCAAGCTCTTGAGGTGAAAATATTTGGAGGGATGATATATCAAAGACCTACAACAGAGATACAAGGCGCATTGAGGCAAAATAAGCGAGTTTCCAGACATCTATAAAGTGAATATATTTGGAGGGATGATATAAAGACCTAAAAAAGAGGTACATATGACACAATAAGGCAAAATAAATGAGTTTTCAGACATCTATGAAGTGAATAGGAGTTTTTTTTGTGGAATAAAATGAGGTCGCACCTGGCTAAATCCTGATCTGAACGCTTCAACCTGCTTCATTATCCCAGACTTCACCGTTGCATCGACTACCAAATTAACATACTCTTCCAAGTTGTAGATATTAACCTAGAGAAGACAATGTCACTATTTATAACTCCCAAAAGGAAGAGAACAAATGCAAACACAAAAATCACAGAGCTAAACACATTACTTACAGTTGTGTTTTGCTCGCCTTCTTTAAGAACATAATCAGGAAGACCTGGAAGGGTAAAATCTAAACACAATCTTCGATACGAGCTCCACGGAAACGCAAGTCTTCAACTTCTAGCTGATTCTTTCCAGAAGTGGATTCAAGGAACCTCTTCCGCTCAACAAGAACTTGCAGTTCTTGCAGTGTCTTTCCAAGCTCGGCATCAAACGAGATAATGTCGAACAAATCAAGCTCCTAATGAATAGAAAACATTTCTACATTAAATGCGGAAATTGGAAGAAAATACAGCGATAACAAACTCATCTAGAACAAACCTAGACCAATGTCACGTACACCTTTCTATCACAACGTGACCAAACAATTTGCTCAGCGCGTGTGCAGTGTGTAGTGAGTTTAAGAAAATTACTAGACTTGGGTATATCCAAATGCTGTTGATAAAAGCAAATAAATGTTTCACGAATAAGAGGATCTGTACTTACTTGTCCGAGTATGAGTTTATAAAATGCTGTTGATAAAGGCAAATCCAATAGTCGTCCATCTTGCAAGACTTTCGCCACAACTCGACCAACCAAGCGGAAATGCTCGACGACTTTGAAGAATCTGCTACCCTCGGAGGCATCAACATTAGATGGCCAAGGCCGAGGAAATAATCCAAGAGGAGCTTGTACAGTTGCCTGCCGTCCTCAGATAAACCTTCTTGTGCAGGCAAATCATCATCGTCAGAATCCAAATGGATCACACCGTTTCTATCAACTTCCATTTCTGAATCATAAGGCGAACTAGATCTCCATAGTCCCAACCGAGTACTTTGTAGTTCATGGCCCAAGAGAGTATAAAACTCCAGAGTAGGACCCAGCCCCGTCCCAACCTCACCAAAGTACTCCACCTCAAGAACAGCTCTCTGACTAGAGAACATCTCCATAACTTTCGCGGCGGAATCTAGGATACGGTTACGGGAAACACGAACTTTCTGGCGTTGCAACCTGCCAAACCGGACCTCTCTCTCGCTGCCAGAGTTTTGATTATCACCCTGCTGTTGCTGAAGCCGATTCAGCGCTCGGGACAACCCGAAAGCCGTGGAGTGGAAGTACTGCCTCCTCGTCTCAAAAGGGAACAGAAAGGGGCAAGCTTTCGCATCTGATAACACCACGAAGGTAAGCTGCCACTGCAGAGTGCAAGAACATCCTGCATTTGCCGAGCAAGCTTCGGCGTCAGCTTGCTATTGACAAACTCTTCGAGGGTACCTTGGTTCCAGTTTCATATAGCTCGTCCAGGGTAGCGATCTTCCCCTCGGCAAACTCATCGGACGCTGCCAGTGCTCTTAAACGAGGAGATAACTGATTCAATCCCTCGAGTACACGTAAGAGTGCTAGAATGCTGTAAGTTGAGTTTGTTTTATCTAAATCACAAGGAAGTTCTCCTTGTAAGATGCTATCAAGAAGAGAGACCTTGTGCGGTTCAGAGATAGATCTGCCAGATTCTGTTTTTTGGTGCAATGAGGTGGAACCACCTTGGGGTCCCTTCTCAGCCTGGCTATCAGCCTTCTGGTAAGTTATTGTAAACACGTCACCCCAGAAGCGGTTTCCGTCATTCGGTAATTCAGATCCGTTAAACCTTTCTTCATCATCCTCATCAAGCATGAGTTGACGCTGGATGGCTTGATATACAGTCAAATTCTTGCTAAGCTGCTTCCCACCAGCCATGAATATCAGTTTGTTGTGCTCGTTTATGCTACCTCCAAGTGTCAAGCCACGCCGATCGCGACTACCTCTAACACCACGCCACCAGCAGAAGTAAGCCCAGCCATTGTCGCAGCAACAAATGACATCGCACCTTGCGATCCAAAGGCACTTGCACTTCGGAATTCAGCAGCATTTGCTCCTCCCCTGCTGATAATGTTTCTAGCACTGGAACCAGATGATGGCTGCGCCTGGCTATCACTTGCTGAACCAACATTAGAGCCATCAGCGTCACCCAATTTCACATCATGCACCCCATCTTCAACACAAATAGGAAGAGATCCCTCTTGGAGAACCTGAGAATATCGCCAAAGTTAATTATTTAGAGGTCGAAAGAAGTTACACGGTCTTCAGGCTGTTCCAACTAAGAACTTTATGTGCCAAGCATGGGCTAAAATTAAAGCATGCTAGTCGAGTTTAACATCTTACAGCTCATAAACTCAATAAACTAGTTTACTATATAAAGCCACCCCACCCCCACACGCTTTGTCTTCTTTGTGGATGAATGACTTTGATACAGAAGTCAAGCGGGGGAAATGTAGATGGACATGGTTGTCTAACCCAAACTTCCACTTGGCGTAAGCGAGAGCATAAATTGGCAGACTAGCTTTCTAACCATCTCACGAACACATTAATACTCCAGATATACAAATTAATACAAGGTCAACGAAAGGAAATGAGAACGAACAAAATTTAAAAAACCATTACCTCATGATCATCATCTTCATCCTCAGAGATGTCATCATCATCAAGCATTAAAGAATCATCAAGCTCAATATGAGATGTGTCCAGTTCCTCGTCCTGCACATAACAGAACAGAAGGTATTATTTGGCAAGGTTCTAGCGCAAGTACAAATCCCAATATTATCCTCGGATTTATAACTGTCAGCTTGGTTGACAATGCAATGGCATAATCACACTTGTGCATCATGGCAAATCTTGCGAAGTACTATAGTAGTTTAGTTGTCTATGCCAATAGACTTATGAGTCAGATATACAAGGTGGGGAGGTGCAAATTTTCTTCTAGAGCAAGCTCCCCTTTGGTGCCCATGGTAGGAATAACAAAAATGGACTCGTGGCTCAAAGCCAAAAGATAAGAGTGTTCAAATACGGCTTTTCCCAAACCGTCTAAAGCACCATATTCAGTTTTTTGAACTAGTTTGCCGCTTGGGATGCATAGAGGAGAAATAAACTGGCTGCTGCATGCCGGTTTTGGCTGGGTTAAGGTGAGCATCCTCACAAAAAAGGTGAACATGCATACTTAGATATTTCTATTTGGTAATTAGCGAAGTGTATGTGCAACTCTACAGGGACTTTCTTCGAAAAACCTGTCTCAAAACATGATGCCCTTTCTTTTAAGATGACTTGCATAAATGGTAAATAGATACAGCTCGTGTCAGATACAACAACGATGAGATGATTACAACATGTGTGAAACACTTATGCAGCTTATTGCTACAATCTCCTTACTATATCACTAACAACCCCCTTACTATATCACTAACTTTCAGAGTTTACGTAAACACATACCTAGTGGTTAAGATTCATTTTTCTATTAACAGAACTTTTTTATTCTAGTGCAAACTAGTAGCTAGCCACAATCACGCACACAACTTTAGTTTGCCACTAATCAACACGAGATACTCCCAGGAATTTTTCAAAGATATAGTTTTAAACTCCTGGATCACACAACTACATGATCAGAAACAAATAGGGGTTCTCCTTTCTACATGATATATTATTCCTATTTACTATCTTTTTTTTTTTTTTATACCCAACTTAGACCGAATATGCACTTGATTTTTACAGACAGCTACACTGAAATAGAACTACACCATTTTTTTGGAAATCTCATGTCATGTAGAGTGCAAACAAAACCATACCTCAGAACTACTGTCGCCATGTGTTTGCTTCATGTCCAAATCTTTCTCTGAAGCAGCTTTTCTGCAGGTAGAATTCCTTGTGGTGGGTCCCTTCGGCTCAGCTGAGCTCAGTTTTACAACAGCTTTGCCTTTTCCCTTAGCAGCGCTAGTGCTTTCCTCCAGAGACTCTTTAGTACCACTACTTGCAGCAGATGACTTTGATCTTGTTGTTGGACGCCGGACAGACTGAGCTGATGCACCAGCTGTAGCTCCAAGTGCACCAGATTCAGAATTAGTTGCACACGTGACTATAGGTTTCGAAGCAGCCTCACTGCGCTGAACTCTAGGCCAAAGGAATTCTTCAACAGCCGCTAACTTGCAAATGGGTCAATAAGTACAATGTTTGATGAATAATCCCGAAGTGATTTTTCGCCTTGAGCACGACACAGACGCAACTTGAAGGGTTGAGCCAGAGCACTGAGACCTGAGGTTAGACGGGAGCCTCCAGTGCCAATTCTGCTAGACTGGCTGAGGACAACAGGGAAACGTTCCAATGAACACAAAGCGCTTTGCAGTTTCTGGACCAAAAGTGCCATTTGAGTTTCACTCCTTCCATGGTCAACAGAAAGGGCAACCGATATGAACGACTTGTATCGCCTAAGCGCCTGCTGGCGAAGCTTTGGCAGGTTAGCTTCAGATACCCTTTCTTTCCCAAATGTCCCACATGACAGATAGTCAAGAAATGCTGCAACTACTCCGCTCCTAATGAATTCAAATGTGGAAACACCATTAGCTTTGCTTAGCTCCGCGAGCATTTCAGTTACTACAAGGTCTAACTGTTCCTCCACATCATCTGAGATGTCGAAATGATTAGCACTCAAGGCTTTTGATTTCCCTTTGGCTTTTGTTAAGACGTTTTCATTTGGAGCATTCAACTTTGCACAGAGTGCTCTTAGTTTAAGAAGGTCATCAGTGACTCCAGCATCACTCAACCATGGTCAGAAGGGAAGTATTTATCTCTGAATGCCTTTGCACGATCGCTAACTTCAAAACGGAGACTGGTGACTGGAACTTCTGTAGAGAATGGTGATGCACTAGCAGCGTTTGATACATCTACCAAACTGTTTTCTGTCAGCACAGCACCCCCACGCCGGCGTTGTGTCTAGGGCGTGAGGACATAACAGAATCACTATCCTTATCCTGTGGTTGCACCTGAGGAGGCACTGTATTTGAGGACTCTGGGCATATAAGTGCCTCCACAGCATGGACAACACCTTCCCTCACAAATAACTTGGAAAATATCTCCGGAAGTTTCTCCATCATAATTTCTGCTATCTGAAGAGCAGGAATCAGCACTTGTGGATCTTTCCAAGCAAGAATACCTGCTAGGAAGCTGCAAATGAAAATTGCATAAATCGGACCATTCTCTAGAAGAAACGGTTCACATACCAAAGAAGCGACTTGCATTAGTACCTCGATATGTTTGTTGTGCCAAGGAGCGTCTCGATCATTTCAGCAGAGCTATAGCACATTAATTTCCCAATGATGGATAGGCACTTATGGCGTATTGGTGCATTTACGCTTGAACCGTACACCTGTCAGATAGCAGAGGTTATTAAGTACGAGAACCAACAATAAGTCTAACAAATCGTAATAAAATTTATCAAGGAACATAAAAGAGCACAGACCTGTGTCATTACGGGCAATAAGTCCATACCAAACTGTTGTAGAAGTTCAGGGTGCTCACGTAACAGAGTCTCATGGCCTGACCTTTCATTTTCTGTTGAACCAGACCCATCTTGTTTGGTTGAGGCAGGTTTCCTTGCGGAGGATCCTTTAGCAAATACACGGCAGTGTGTGGGTAAAGAAATTATCCCCACGGGCAAATGAGGGAGCAAATCATCAGCAAGGCTCACGATCTCAAACATCTGCAGGGTTGAAGATAAATGTATGAACACCATCCCCGCAAGAAAAGCATGCAATCATAAATCACCCTCATCCTCCAGACCAAAGACTTGTACCAATTTTTAATCAATGTTTCAGCAGCTAAGCAAGAGAAGATGTAGCTGCACACAACATTATACATTTAATTATACCTAACAAATGTAGGATTCTTTTGAACTTCTACCTTCGATGGTAGCATAGGTTACACGACTTATTAGTGCATTATATTCACTGTGATACCTCCTTAGAACATCTCAAAGGACTTGATGCGGGATGCCTAAATTCAGGATGGCTAACTAAACTGATGGTCATTCATGCTCATAAACATGGCTTTCTACCTTGGCTCTAAATACATTCTAATCTGCATGTTCATCGCCAAGACAACTGTGGACCAGTTTACTACATAAGCACCTGTCTTCAGTCAATAAAATTATGCATGTGGCTGGTTCATGACATGTATAGTGGCAGTCCTCGAGTATACACTTTGTTTAGGAAGTTGTGTAGGTTAAGGATAGAGTGAAATAGGCAGTTCCAGTACAAGATCAGCTAAACTCAGGTTTCAATAGTAACACGTACAAATTGGATCTCATCAAATCAAAGATGGTAAAAACTAGTCATCACCTGATCAGCAGGCCTTGACAAAGCTGGGGCGACTGATGTTCCAGGAACCAAACCAGACCCCGAAAGAATATCTTTAATAGTGCCACTAATGCCAAGCAGAAGGAGTGTTTTGGCTGCCAACAGCGATCCACTTGCACATGTCGAGAGAAGGCGGATTAAACCCTGCAAGGATGCCCAGTCCATATTTAGCACGATTTGTACAAGGAAGACAAAAGTAAACACAAGGGACGAATAGCAAAGCATATACCGTATATGTCGATGTACTCAATGATGTCTGGCCTGGGGAGTTGCTAATGGACACCAAGCTGGCGGCTTGCGCGACCAGCCCATGATTGCACAGTTCATCCAGTTTGTCCGGATAGTAAGCAAAAGCCTCCGCGATGCGTGTTAAGCAAACAGAAGCATGCTCTAGAACCTGGAATGTGCATAAACAAGAAGTTGAAACAGATGTGTATCCCTGGGGGAACAATGGTATTTTTCATAACAAAGAACACCATGCCAGCCAGAGGTTTGGACTTGAAAGGCACCTTAGAGTCGTGGTGGTGCAGGAGATTAGTGAGCAACGGCACCGCTTCCATGACGAACTCGGACGCGTCGGACGGCAGCTTCCTGCAGATATTAGCATCGGTAGACAATGCTACCCTCTAGAAGCACGTCCACCAAGGAAAGATTCAGTACGTAGAAGCACACAGGCATGCATTCACGTACCGAAGCGAAAGGAACTGAGAGTTGAGTTCAAACAATTACCTGAACACCAGTGGAGAAGAAATCAAGATACGACAGGACAGCCATGAGCGCACCAGCTCTTAAACAGGCAGTAGGATGCTCCAGAGAGATCTTCCTAAGAGCTTGCAGAGACTAGGAGGAAGATAAGAAGAGTCATAGTTAGTATCTTACTATCTTGGCGACACATTTGTTTGTCATGTGAATCTAACAAGATTGCAATAAGGAAATACTACATTCATGACCATGACATTTAAATTAGGAGCTCTTATGCAGACGGTGATGAACAGCTAAAGATATATATTTTGGAGAGGAAGAAATTACACCTGCTCGGCGAGGTCCATGTACTCGATGGTGAGCAGCCGGGCGCAGAAGCAAGGTATGGCCCCATAGTGCACGACGGAGGAGCACGACGACGGGAGCACATCCACGAGGTTGGCCAGCGCACGGGCCGCGAGCAGCATGACGTCTGGGCTGGCGCCGCCGCCGACAGCGTCGTCATCGTCGTCTTGGCGGCCGAGCAGGCCGACGAGGAGCGGCACAAAGGCGTCGACGGGGAAGGTGGCGAGGGAGTCCTCGGTGCCGATGGAGAGCATCTCGCAGAGCTGCATGAGGCAGGAGAGCTGGAGGGAGGAGTTGGAGGAGTCCTGCAGCCCGGCCAGGATCCGCTTGAGCTGGGCGGAGGTGCCGGAGGAGGAGGCGGCGGCTGCGGCGGCGGAGCCGGGCAGGAGGTCGTCGAGGCCGGCGCCCAGACGGCGGAGCAGGCCCTGCAGCGCCGTGCTGGCGGAGGTGAAGGAGGGCGGGAAGGGTGCGGGGAGGGCGGCGTCGTCGTCGGAGGAGATGTCGTGGTGGTGTGGGGAGGAGGTGGAGGTGGAGGCGGGGTCCGTCGGGTCCTTGCCCTTCTCGGCGGCCGCGGCGGCGCGGGCCCGGCGGCGGGAGGACGGGGACGGGTCCATCGCAGCCGCTGCGGAGCGGCGGGTGCGGGGAGCGAGGGCGGGAGTGGAGCGAGCGCGCTTGGAGGCCGACGAGGAGGAGGAGGCGGCGGCGCGCTTGCGGCTGCGTGTTTCCATACACGCGGCGGGCCTAGACGGCCGGCGCCAGCGGACGCATCGGCGGACGGATCTGCGGCTGGTCCCTGCGGTGGCGGATCGCCGGAGCCGGCGGAATCGATCGGAATCGGTAATGGCGTTGGAGGATTTGGGGATTTTTGTTCCAGTGAAGAAGAAGATGCGTTGGGAGTGATGACGACTTTCGGACCGGTTCTCCCCTTCTCCGTCGCTCCTCTTTTCCCACTTTTTCCTTCCTTTTTTTTGCAAGTAAAAAGGTTTAGTTTTCTCCTCTAGAGGGTCCTACTAGCCGATGTGGCACGTTGTGGGACCACGTGAATCGGGCCACCTGTCAGACATGAAGCCGCGTCGTCGCGAAAACCGCCCCTAAGGTACCCGTGTTCCCCAAATCTAACGGGCGAGACTAGCTTGCGCGCGCTCGACAGGTCCGTCGCGCGGTTTCCGACCAGGTGCCCAGCCTAAAAAAGAAAAACGTAAGTGCGTGCGCGTAGGATGTTCCATTCCTTTTTTGAGTTCGCTTGGAGCCAGGCTGGCTCGGTAGGCTGCGTTTGTGCAGCGAGCTGTTCTATTCCCTTTATTTGGGCTGGGCTGGTGGGCTGGATTCGTGCGTCCAGCTGTTCTATTCCTTTTTTGTTGCACGGGACAAATTTTGAATTTGCGATTTCGAGTGAAAAAAATTTATGGAAGCACAATTCTCTTTTTGGGTTAGCGATATTTTAGGTAGAAAAAATGGGAGGGAGCTCAGAATTCGACTTTCAACTAGTATAAATAATTTGATCAATTAAAGAACTCCACTTCCAAGTAGTATAAAAATAAAATATGTGTATACTAGTGATAGGCCCATTATCATGCCCGTCACTAGTATGAATTTCGGTATTAAAAAAATACATTTTCCCCAAATATTCCAGATAGCACAATTAAGATGTTATAAAAAAATAAAATGCATATTACACAAAAAATTCAGATAGCACAATAAGATGTTGTACCAATGATACGTTCACATAACCCAATATGACATAATATTTGCACAAATAACACAATGACATAAGAACTTGCAAATTGCATGATCCAAATTACAATGTGGCACTAACATCCGACATAGGACAATCCTAAACACTTAGCACCATCCAAAGATAAAGGTGCGCCACATCGATATGTCCAGGCGTACACATCATAGTCCTCAGGATCATTAATCTTTCTCTTGTAGGAGAAAACAAACCGTTTGAGATATACACCAATTTAACCTGCATAGATCGAAAGTCATTGCACTCATTAATCTTTCTCTTGTAGGAGAAAACAAACCGTTTGAGATATACACCAATTTAACCTGCATAGATCGAAAGTCATTGCACTTCAAATCAAAGCAATATGTGTAAACAACTAAAAATCAGTAATAAGCCATCGGTGTAGGGTTGTAAGTGTGTAGTACAAATGGCCGCATTGTGTTGGTATCTCATGTATATACCTACAGAAAGAGATATAGAAGCGTGCATTATCATAGACTAAAAAACAAAGATTTTTTCTTACCAGTCCTGGAATATCAGTTTACCAATTGCCGCACACACCACCAGTTCTGGAAGATGAGAGAAGATCAGAAGAAAACTTATAAACACTACAAAGTGCAGATAACTTACAGAATAGATGATAAACTGGATTCAAACAAAACTTGTAAGGCATTGGAACTGCCAAGAAGCAGAGAAGACTGAAGAAATATGTTTATAATGGAACTGGTAAAAAAACATATAATGTTAACCTCAGACTGAGCTTTACTTTGACCGAGAGTCGTCGAGATTGACCGCTGCGTGAAGTCACACCTAGCACTAACACGAGGCTAATAGATTTCGGCACTGGATCAATTCCTGCATAGCAACACAAGCTATCAAGGTGGAATGCTTAAAAAACCCACTATTACCAGCACCCTGGACTAAATGTTATCAATGACAAACAAGTGGTTCAAATTGTTACCAGATGCATATGCATAAAGTTATCAGCCATGCAATACACATTATTTATTAACGATGCTATACCAAACAAGTTACCAAGGGGTATGGTTTACTTAAGAAAATGTTATCAAAGCTATAAAAAACAAGTTACCAATGGTTGTATCCCCTCGTACTAGTTATTAGTCGCATATCAGGTTATACACATCATTTGTTACCGATGCTATAACATAAAAGTTACCGAGAGTGTGGTTTACTTGAGCAATGTGACTAATTTTATAGCAAACAAGTTACCAACGGGGGTATCCGCGTCATATTACTTATCAGGGCTGGGATGCTAAAAAAAAGCAATATTACCAGCACACTGGAATAAAAGTTATCAATGACAAAAAAAGTGGTACAAATTGTTACCAGGCGCATATGCATAAAGTTATCAACCATGCGATACACATCATTTGTTACCGATGCTATAACATAAAAGTTACCGAGGGTGTAGTTTACTTATGCAATATGACCAAAACTATAACAAACAAGTTACCAACGGGGGTATCCGCCGTCATAGTACTTATCATTCTCATATGAGGTTAAGGTATCGGGGTTCGGACACTAGGGGTATTATTACCAACACAGTAGTCAAAAAAGTTACCAATCACATAGCAAGCAAGCTATCGTGGGGTGGGATACTTAAAAAAAGCATTATTACCAGCACCATGTACTAAAAGTTACCAATGATAAAAAGTGGTACAATTTGTTAACATGCACATATCCATAAAGTTATCGACCATGCGATACACATCGTTTATTACCGATGCTATAACATAAAAGTTACCGAGGGGTGGTTCACTTAAGCAATGTGACCAAATCTAGTCCAAACAAGTTACCAACTGGGGTATACCCGTCATAATACTTATCAGTCTCATACGAGGTTAAGGTATCGGGGTTCAGACACTTGGGATATTATTACCAACACAAAAATATTGTAAAAATTTACCAATAGCAAAGGCAAAAAGCAACTTATCGGAGTGGGGTGCTTTAAAAAAGCATCATTATTAGCACCCTGGACTACAAAGTTACCAATGACAAACAAGTGGTACAAATTTTAATTGAAAACAAAAATCTACAAAACATGCAAAAAAACAACAACAAAGCAAAACAAGAAAGCGGTCCAACAGTAATTGATTCTTACTAACAACCACTCAATAATTATTTGCCTACTAATATCACATCCACAATGTACAGAAACCCTAAACAACCACTATAATTAAAAAGTGCCCATAGAATGTATACTGCAATAGTTAAAAATGTTGGTGCCCACCTAGTAGACCAGACATAATACGAACTAAATTCATATTCCAAAAATGGGGTTGAGAAAATTGTTTCTATAAACTTGAAGCTGCATTATGTCCTAAACCCTATAATTAAGAAGTAATAGAGCCTGCTAAACTACTTGACAACAAAACAATCAATCATGGACCAAGAACAGAGGATGCACAAATCATTCTCCATGATAATAGCTCAAATACAATTACTATACATGAACAATGTAGCTAACAAAAATACACACCAAACCCTAAGCTCGAGTAAGGATGCCAGAAAAACAGGTGGATACTTCGAATCAAAAACCGCCGGAGTGTGGTCGCCGGGTGCGTAGCTTCAGATCTGGAAACCTAGGAGAGCGAAAAGGGGAAATCGTGAGTGCAAAGAGCCGGTAGCGGTGATGCGAATCCACCACAACAAGCTAAAGCACGCCTAAAAATTGGACCAGGGGAAATGGTAGATACCGGCGACAGAATCCATGGCCGGAGCTCGGGCGCGCAGGGAAGCCGGAGGAAAGGTAACACGACGACGAGATGTGAAACGGGGGCAGAGATGCTTGGCGAATACTCCCGACCTCCGGCTCGGTGCACAAAGGGGATAGGAGGAGGAGCTAGATCGCGGCGACGGGCGTCATCTCCGGCGCTCGACGGAATCCATGGCCGGAGCTCGGGCGCGAAGAGAAGCTGGAGGAAAGGTAACACAGCAAAGAGATGTGAAACGGGGGCGGAGATGCTTGGCGAATACTCCTGACCTCCGGCTCGATGCGCAAAGGGAATAGGAGGAGGAGCTAGATCGCAGCGACGGGCGTCATCTCCGGCGCTCGACTGGGGTCGGGAGGGGAGAAGAAAGGGGAAAACGGGGGCGAAGACGCGGCGTGTTTGAAAAAGAAAACTAGGAAAGGGAATAGAAGGCAGCGTACCGTGACAGAACAGTACCCAAACGTGCCGAAAAGGGAAAGGGAATAGGTCGGACACAACACACGACACAACAGATAAACGAGCGAGCGCTCGCGCGCTCGAGAGCTGGCCGTTTCGAAATCTAACATGATTTCACTGTTGTTCTTCGGTGGCGTGAGGGGTTTGGCGGCGGTCGTGGTCATCGACGTGAGGGTGGAGATGGGCTGACGTGTCGCTTCTTCGGTGGTTCGAGCTGGCAGCGATGTCTCTGTGTCGTCGGCGTCCGGAAGGTGCTCCGCCTCGCGAATACGGGAAGCCACCAAAAGTGACTCAATCTAGTATCAGTCCCATGTCTTTGGTGTGTTAGTTCTGGTCATTGAAGGGGATACTTTATGTTGATCATGTAGGTACTTAGTCATAGGTGATGGTAGTTTTTGCGATAGGGTTTTGCCTGGGCTTCGGGAGGTGACGGGGTCATAAAATATCTGGTACCAACACAGGTCTCTACTAAAGAAAGCCACTAAACAGGAGTTCTACAGAATGCTACTCTAGTCTACACCACAATGCCGACCATCAACCTATGCACCAAATCCACAACATATGTCCCAATATACATTCCAGCAACTCAGCCGCAGTACTACACCACAACAATGCTAACACCTTATAATCCACAAGATTTCCCACAACAACAAAATACATACTTTTCCAGCCCACCCTAATACCACCCTCCCTTCTCGCAAAAGACATGCACAACTTCGTACCCAACTCCAATACCATCCTAGCCACCAACACACACCCCACAACATGAGACAACATACTCATCAACATCACCAACATTCTGAATCACAAATTCACACTCCGCGTGTGGAATTACCAACCTTTCATGGAGAAAACCCGTGTGCCTGGATGTTAGCGTGTGAAGACATTGTAAGTTTGGTGGGAATCCTGGATGATCAACGAGTCCCGTGGGGAATTGAACACATCAGGGTACAAGCCAAAACATGGTTGAGCATCGCTGGTTTAAATCTGAAAAATATCTCGTGGACACAGCTCAGTCAAGTCATGATGGAACGTTTCTTTGATACAAACACATCTAACCCAATGGAACAACACCAATTACTAAAGCGGATCAATCAGAACAGTGGATATATACATCAACTCCTATGAAACTTGGATGACTATGATGAAGTGTGCCAGACCCTACTGCTCAAGATTTCTTTATGGACAAATTGCTTAGTGGCCTTAAGTACAATATCAAGCACACGGTCCAATGCCATCAACGAGAGACACTCTTCAAAGCTCGCTGCTATGCTAGATTGTACAAAAAATCACACATTTCCAACACAAGAAGAGGGCCACCATGGACACTACCACAACAAGCTCCAAGACAATTTCCTGCCAAAGAAGCGAGAAACGGGGCACCCAATGACAGAATAAGGGAACCTCGTAAATGTTGGTATTGCCATGAGAATTGGACCTATGGGCATCGATGCCAATCAATGCAGTAAGCTCTCAATGCTATCCAGATGCAGGGAAACTCTGATGAGGAAGATGAAGCGGATCAGTTACTGCCTCCTCCTAAAATCAAATTGCTCCAACACATTTGGCCAGAAAACAGGTGGGGTACCTGGGCACAACATCTCAGGATCTGGGGTAGCAAATGACCCTTCAAAAATAGCTGACATTGGGCAATGGGCAGTACTACATATCATCAAGAAACTGAGAGGCTTCATAGGCCTAACAGGATACTATTGGAAATTCATAAAAGTGTGTGCTATAATATATCAACCACCTTTTGCTTTCTTGAAAAAATAAAGCTTGTTATGTACACTCCATCCTCGATGAGCTTACCAGACTTCTCCAACCATTTGTCCTTGAAACAGATGCTTGTGCTAGTGGGTTAGGAGCTATCCTGATGCAACAAAACAAGCCTCTCGCATTCTTTAGCAAGAGTTTGGGTCTGCAAGCTAATGCTCAGTCCATATATGAGACAGAGGCCATGGCCATAGTGGAGGCACAAAAAACGGCGACATTACTCCATGGGTAACATATCAAAACTGATTAGAGAAGTTTACAATATTTGGGCAGATGGAGATTATTGGAAGGTATCCAATACAAGCTAATACTCAAACTCCTAGAGTTTGACTATTCTACACAATACAAAAAAAGAAAGACAATGCAGCTGCGGATGCTCTCTCTAAGCAATTTCAATAAACTGACAATTCATAAGACTTGCAAGAAGTGGCAGCAAATAAATGCTCGGCACTATAAGTTTTTGTCCCTACATGGCACAATTTTGCAGATGAAGCTTGCATTGCCATCCTGCAAGAATTATCTCATATGATAACTCAATTTCAGTACTACGCACAGATAACAAACAATCATATTTGAAAGTTAACATGGTCATGATAAGAATCAACCAATACTGTAATATACGTGTTTCCATAATTTTAAAGATTAAAATGTGATATGATGATTGCTACTTCAAAATACTAAAAATGAACAGTCTTATAAGTTTGGCCTGACCTGACGAGTCAAACATACTTACGACAATAAAAAATATTTTCATTTATTTTCCTTCCAAGATCTCGGTGCACCAAATGATTATTTAGAAAAGAACTTTCTTCCGAAGTGAAAAAGGAAGCTTGTCACAGCGCACAGACAATGTTGAGAAGCTTGTCAAAGTTGTTCCTGCTGGCTCCCCCGGGCGCGACGGCCCTGTCCACCATGCCACGGAGCTCTTGCACTGTCGCCCACATCCGAGCTCCTTCCTCATCCGGACTCAACAGCGAGGTGACCAGCGCGGCATCCAACGTCGCGCCCAAGCTGGACAGCTGCGCGGACCGCGCGTTCATCCTCTGGTCGGTGAAGAAGGGACGGCACGCCATGGGCACGCCGGCGGACGCTCCCTCCAGCACCGACACCCAGCCGGCGTGCGTGACGAACGCACCCACCGATGCGTGCTGCAGCACCTGCACCTGCGGCACCCACGGCACCAGGAGCCCCACGCCGCGCTCCACGAACCCCAGGGGCAGGTGCGGCCAGGACTCCTCCGGCAGTGACCAGAGGAACGGTGCGCCGGCCGCTTCAATCCCGGCCGCGATCTCGCGCAGCTCCTCCGTCCGTGCCGCTGCGAGCGTGCCGAAGCTGACGTACGCGACGGCGCGAGCGGGGTGGCGGCCAAGCCAGGCGAGGCACCCGTAGGGGTCCGAGGGAGCAGCATCGTCCGTGCCGGGGAGGAGGTGGAACGGGCCGACGGGGAGGCAGTTTGGGAGCTCGGCGGCGAGAGCGGCCATCACCTCCGGGCGATCCAGACCCGGAAGGTGTTGAAGGCGACTGCGGCGATGTTGCCCTTGTGCTCCGAAAAGCTCTGTGCTATACGACGGAACAGTCTGAGGAGGGGGAGGTTTGGTTTGCCGGAGAGGAGACCTTCGGCGTCGGGCAGGTCCACGACGCGGTAGCTTCCGAGACCAAGGTGCGAAGGGAGCAGCTCGTCGGCTCGGCTCGCGTCTGCAAAATGCAGCAGGTTAAGCTTAACAAATCGCTAGCTAGCTAGCTACCATAGAGCTCGGCTCGCGAGTGAGGATTGAGGAGCACCGAGCACGTACCGACATGGCCGCGCAGCGCGTCAGCGTGTAGGTGCGCCAGGAGCGCGCTGGGTCCGCCGGTCCAGACGGGTACCCATGGCGCCGCCGCAGCAGCGGCCGCCTCCGCGGACATCCACATGAACGCGTCGGCCACCACGCAGCTCACCCTGGCGCCCCCCGCCGAGTCGCGAGCCGCCCCCAGCGCATCCATGATCCCTCCAGCCGCGGCGGACGCCATGAAAAGCTGCACACGGTCCATCACATCCCCCCCCCCCCCCCCCACACGCTCACGGACCTCCACGAAGCGCAGGTTCCCAGGGAGCGCGCCGCCGGCGTTCCGTAGCCGTCCGAGGTAGCTGGCGGCGGAGAGGAAGGAGAAGGCTGCGGCCGGCGATGCCGTCGCCAGGGCGCGCGCTAAGCGGAGGAGCTTCACCGCGTGGGAGGCGTAGGGAAAGGGTATCACGGCGACGTGCGGCACCGCCATTGTGTGTACGTGTTCTGTCTGCTCTTCTAACACACGCCATGTATTTATACAGTATATACGAGTAGTAGCTAGCGAGTGCCAGCTCAGGCTTTATTTCTTCCAGCATTTTAATGAGTTTCTGACAATTTGACGAAGGTAATCCATAATTGACATAGAAGTGTGTGATAGAATTCTAGATGGAAATGTGGGCCCACGCATTGAACTAGAGGTCCTTGATACTAGATGGTCAGGTCTTGGCTTTAATTTCTGCCATTTTAACCAAAGGAAAGTACGGAGGATTCATACAGCTGTTCAAGAATTTCAAGATATTCGTATGGTAAGATTTGGCCCGTCGTTTCCACTCTGATTTAGAAAAATATCATACATTACATTATTTTTCTAAAAAAGCCAGATATCTTGGCATTGACTCGTTTTTGGTACAATTTGCCACAAAAAAAACACCAACTAAGCTTGATAATTTTATTTAAAAACTTGATTCACAATATCATCCTGATGTTGATAGGCGACAAGACCTACCTGTATATGTATGCTTGATGAGGCCATGCATTATTAACGGCTGATCTGATCTGACATAAAATATGTGCTGGGATCACGTTCACCTAGCTAGCCTGCATGTTTCACGAGCCCCCTTTTTTATGCATTCGCTCCTGCAGGCATTCGTGGCCGCTTCACCGGCAAGGTCCCTTCATGAGCTTGTCATGTGCCCACCGACACATGGGCCGAGAGATGGGCCGGGCCAGCGGTCTCAACGCACACGAAGGGCGAGCCAGCGCTACACCGCTATTCACTTGTACTCGCTGGGCTACAAAGAGGGGTGACGACGCACGGCATCAGCATCGAAGAACAGAACCCTGAACCGGCTCTCTACCTTGTATCCCCTTTTCTGAATCTCTCTCCCATTCCTGGCTCTAGATCCTCTCCCCTTGCTTGCTGAAACTTGTATCCAGAATCATATCCCTGTGTGGTGAATCGTAATCGAGATTAGGTTGTGACATTCTGGTATCAGAGCCACCTCACCACCCTTCCTCAAAAAATTTCCCCAAATTTTAGCACCACACACCCGCAAGCTCCAGAAATCATGGACGAAATCAACATCAAGGATCAGCTAGCCGCTCTTCTGAAGGAGATCCGGGCTCAGACGGCGAAGATGGAGGTCGCCTCCGCCAATATGGACAGGATCACCGCCAAGTTGGATGGGTTCACCGTCAAGCCCGTCACCACGCTCGACGCGAGCTCGCCTGCAACGACTACTACCATGGTGATTCCCGTGGACGGCCATCATGTGGTGCTGCCCTCTAGCGGCCATTCCTCAGCCACTCCCGCGACTGATGCGGTGTTGCACGAGGGCGGCGACGACTCCGTCTCCTTCGACCACTCCATCGACACCACCGGCTGCGTCACCGCGCCCGTGACGGCGACCTCCGGCGAGACCGAGCTTGTTACTGCGCCGGCAAGGGCGGCCAGGCGCCCAGCTCCGGTCCCTGCCATCGGGGAGCCACTAGCGGTCGGTCCCGTGGCCACCATCTACACTGTCGACGTGGTGCCTGCAGCCTGTTCGACAGAATGCGCGGCCCAAACCGCCACAGTGTCCACCAAGACAGCGTTCCTGCTATGGTCATCCGTATGGTCGTCTGCGTCACCAAGCACCTCTGCGACCAAGGGCGTGGTCACCACCGAGCTCTCCCACGACACCATCACTACTGAGGTGTCACTGGTGATCACCCATGTGGTTCCCAACGACACCACCGCTGTGGTACACGCGTTCTGTTTGTCACCGCGCCGTCGTTCACGCCTGCAACCACGACGGCACCCCTACTATGGCCAGCCCCGTCGGCAAGCGTCACTGACTTCAGGTGCTATGAGCTACTTCTACGACCCACGCCATGGCCATCATTTCTGGTCGGTCAGTTTACTGTTACAGAAAGCCGGCCCAGGCCATGGCCATCGTTTACTTCAGCGTGTGCAATCGAGAGTCAGAAGCATTCCAGGCTACCACCACTAGCAACATACCCATCATTGGTGCAATGGAAGCCAAGACAGGCAAATAAACTTACGTGTGTTGCCACTATGGAGTTTTTGCTAGGTAATGCTTGTATGAAGCCAATGGACACATCTTTTACTGCCGTGAGTTCCTGTATGCTGCAGTTAGTGGTGTTTTCTGGCGCTGGCGCATCGTGGTCATACTACTGTTCGTCACACAATCAATGTGTACAGCAGGCTAATGCAAATTTTGAAGCTTCCCGTCCTTCTCGACGACATCTTCCTGGAAGCCCTATGCAAATTCGAAGTGGTGCTGCACCCAGTTTTCTGATGACAAATTTTCTCGAGGACATTCCTGTTGGTGATGTATATGGAGATATTGTGCCACTTCCTTATCCGTACTTGAGCCGGTATGATAGCAGCAAACCGCGACTAATACCATGGCCTTCGTTTGCTGACCTGTCTGGAGGCGTGAATACCACTGAACCAATGTCACCTCTTCACAGTACAGGTGGCAAAATTTTCATTGTTCATGAGCTGCACTGTTTATCTTATGGACTATCTTGGATTAGCCCACTGCCTATGTGTTTGCAATATGAACAGCAACCTTGCTGCCACTGGTCACAACCTGTCGAGAGTGTTCTTAGGTGGAAGAAGTTCGTTGAACATGATCCTGTAACTGATGTTGTGGACTGCCTGACTGCAACAATGATGAGTAATAATATTGGTGTTGCTAGTATTCTCGGAACAGTTAATCAGGGGGAGCAGTTTACCGAGCCTAGTGTGAAACTGAATATTTTGGAAAGATTTCTGAGGAAGCAACATGCACAAGCAAGGGTGCGCTATCTACATTGTAGTTCCTCTGTGTTGGGTTGGCTCAGTGTAGACTCTGGTGTTCTTCTCATATGGGGCTTAACTGAAACTGCTTACAGGTTACCACTGGAAGTCCCTTGCAGTGAAGGTCCTGCTCCGAGTTTGGCCTTAGCAAATTTTGCAATGGTGTGGCAAATTGCGTGGTCTTTTATCAGTGGAGGTTCTTCAAGTGACAACATGAATCTGGGAGGCAATGAAATACTTTTTTTTAAGGATACGTCCAAGCGGACGCATCGGTTTCAAGAAGGAGAGGCCAAGCGGCCTTTACAACGCGTTTAGGCACATGCGCCAAAAACGCCAATCCACCAACAAAAGAAAGAGGATCACTCGCCAACCCTCCACCTGTCTACGGGTCCTAAGTTACCCCTAAACATCCTCGCTGCCCGCCAGAGGTCAGCCTCGGCCTCCACCATACTAATGGCATTCTGTACTGATGGCTTGTGACCTTCGAAGACCACGCCGTTCTTATGTCTCCACAAGGTCCAGCAGATCAAGTTGATCGCCGTCCACAAGTCCTTCTCATCTCGGCCTCCCGGAGCCTTGGCTGGTAGCCAATCCACAAGACGATCGTCGTGGGCAGGGACCCAGTCCACCCTACCCCACCTGCTCAGGAAGGAGTGCCAAACCTCTCTAGAGAGGACACACCCGAGGAGAAGGTGGTCTATGTCTTCTCCACTTGGTCGCACAGCGGGCAGGCGGTCGGTCTAGGCAGCCCTCTCCGCCCTAAGCGGTCTGCAGTCCAACACCTGTTCTTCAATGCCAGCCAAAGGAAGAACTTGCACTTGTTGGGCGCAAGGGAGCACCAGACCTGTTGCGCACCCGCCAGCCCAATCTTGCCCTCAAAGAGGGCTCTGTAAGCAGATCGCGCTGAGTACTTGTGATTGCCCTCCCAGTTCCACCTGAATTCATCCGCGACCCCTTCAGTCAGGGGGAAATCTGCCACACTGTCTGCTAAGGACAGCAACTCGCGTAACTCACGCGCGTCCAGGTCTGGCGGAACGTCGTCTAGCCATCCACCTGCGAGCCCCTCTCTAACTCGGCGGGAGCAGAGCGCGCCCTTGGGCACTTTCATGAAGAGGTGCTGGGCCACGTCCTTTACACGCCCACCGGGCAACCACCTGTCTGTCCAGAAAAAAGTGGAGGCTCCATCACCCAGAACTGAGGTGGTGGCTGTCTCGAACAGCTGTCGTACCAGGCGGGGGACTTGAATGTCGAACTCGCTCCAAGGTTTGGAGCCGTCCATCCTGCTAAGCCAAAGCCATCTAGCCCTGAGAGCGCGGTTCATAAACCACAGGTTGGGAATTCCAAGACCCCCCAGATGCTTGGGCATGCAAACCCTCTCCCACGCCACCCGACAGTGACCCCCACGGGTGTCCTTGCGCCCTGCCCAGAGAAAGCTACGAATGATCTTCTCAATCGCCACCAGGGTCTCCACTGACAGGTCGAGAGACATCATAGCGAAGATAGATACAACAGAGAGAGTAGTCTTCACAATCTCGAGACGCCCTCCACGGTTAAGCAACCCGGCATGCCACCTAGGGAGGTGGTTAGCCACACTATCCACCAGATACTGGAGCTGGGCAGCCGTCAACTTCCTGAGGGAGAGTGGGAGCCCCAGATAACGTAACGGGAACGGCAGAATCGGACAGTGTAGCTCTTGGGCCACCAACGCCGCCTCGGGCTCACCACAACGGATCAAATGCGCGGAGCATTTCTAAAGATTCACCCTAAGCCCGGACACCAACCCAAAGTCGTCGAGTAGCTGAGCGAAAACCCTTCTCCCGGTTTAGGCAGGATATACAAATTCTGTCCCTTCTCACTAAGGGGACATATATGGAAAAAATATGGCATGGCAATGAAATACTGATTGTAAGGTTTCGTCGAGGGACGCTGCTTGGGCTACTGGGGTCTGCATATAACTTATTTCCTGGTGGAACATGTGCTGCCCACAAGGTTCAGAACCTCAGGAAGTTCACATCCTCTAATCATTTGCACGAGGACACATACATCAAAGCAGGGCATCTCAATTCTCCTTTGGCAACAGTACTCCTGTTGCTTCTCATTATGGTGGTGAAGGCATCGCCTATCTGGTTGGTGCCATGAACTGGATGGCTTGGAGTTTTCCACAGGTTACATACTGGTTTGCAGTCCTGAACATGGTCTCTTTCCCTGGCATGGTCATTTGCGCTACCTATCTTTATGGATTCATGTCAAGTATGTTGAAAAAATTCCAAGTCTGACTGGTAGCGTTGCTACTGGACATCGACACGGAAGTGACCTGGATCATTACTGGAGTGTGTTAACCATGAATGAGAGACCAGAACAATACCGAGACTCGGTAAAAATTCTGGGGCACGAATTGACACAGGAAGGTGCGACGCTTGTGACTTGGTTAATCCCGCATCAAACATTTGAGGCGATTGCTTCCTCCTACGTGTTGTCTATTTCCAAGCATTTGGGTGCTCCGTGGGATCCTGGTGGCGGCATTCTTCATGTTTTTGCTGACTGCGGCTTGAGGGCAAGCCGGAAGTTAAGGAGGGGGGAATGTCATGTGCCCACCGTCACATGGGCCGAGAGATGGGCCGGGCCAGCGGTCTCAGCGCACACAAAGGGCGGGCCAGCGCTACACCGCTATTCACTTGTACTCGCTGGGCTACAAAGAGGGGTGACGACGCACGGCATCAGCATCGAAGAACAGAACCCTGAACCGGCTCTCTACCTTGTATCCCCTTTTCTGAATCTCTCTCCATTCCCGGCTCTAGATCCTCTCCCCTTGCTTGCTGAAACTTGTATCCAGAATCATATCCCTGTGTGGTGAATCGTAATCGAGATTAGGTTGTGACAGAGCTATACAGACATTAATAACACTGACATGGAGTAGCTCACTAGAACTGTCGGATGAACTAGTACTGGCCTTCTCTGTTTCGAAAGGAATTAATCAGCGGCGGGCCTGACAGCAAGCTTTTTTGAAACGAGGGAAAAACTGTCTCTCATTATCATTAATTAAGCAGGATTTATGACAGTTTACAAAACAAGGCAAAAAAGGACCAAAAAATAACTAAGCGACTGCTCTCACCTTATGATGTTTCCCAAATGTTTCGTCACGGTACGAACGAAGAGTGTTAAGAGTGTCACGGGCATGGTGGGGGTGCTTCTGAAGATTTTTTTTTTGTGAAACATAGTACAACGCAGGCGCTCATATACACGCGGACACACTTGAACGCACGTACGCACATCCTACCCCTATGAGCACCTCCGAGAGACCGAGTCGGCGGGTCGAGTCTTGATATTGACGAAGTCACCACGGATGCCTCGCTGTCGACGGGAACGTCGCCTCCCACTGTAAAAATATTCTGCCTTAAATGAGAAACATCAGCGTCAAACCTGGGGTTTGAACTCTGATGGGCTTGTGTTTCTCCTGTTCCAAATTTCTCCACAAACTAGTATGAATAGCGACCCACTTGACCACCTACGGGTGCCCTAAAGTTTTATTCGCTGCACCACCAATCCTTGACAGTGAGGAAGGAGCTCCAAAGATTAATGCCCCAATCCGTGAGTCCAAACCATCGTCGAATTATCACCCAAATACAAATGGAGTAACGGCAACAAAAGATAAAAGGAGCAGCCATCTCCGGCTCCCTCTTGCAAAAATGACATAGGCCTCAAGTCACCAACTCCTTCGGTGGAGCCAATCAACGGTCCAAATCATGTTTCGTAAAATCAAGCAAGCGAAAAACTTTCATTTTGGAGGAGCCCGATTATCCCACACTGCCAGTCTCATCATCATAGTCGGCATACCTTCAAATTGTGCAGAGCAGGCTGAGAACATCGTATAGGAACACGGTGCTGAATTATTCCAAGTAATGGAGTAAAAAAAAAAGTAATGGAGTCAAAAAGTCACATGGACTAGCTGAAATTCTTGAAGCATCATCCAAAGCGAGACAAATTCCGTTCGATTTCTTTGCCCACGGGATGTTGAAGATAGAAGGGACGACTTCCTTCGATTTCAAGCCATTTAACCAAGGCATATACATTTTCTGTGATTCTCCCACTCCAATAGTAATCGTCGAGAGGATTTAGCCCTCTGAGCCCGTATTGGTGAAGTAAAATCGACGTTTGAACATTACCATCATGGAATCACAATTAAATCGCCGAGGAGTCACTTGTACTGCCAGGAGCCCGACAAGAGCATGGAAAGGAGCAAGACCAAGGCCTTTTTCTCAGGCGGTACGACTGCATCAACATCAACTATGAGAAGAACCGGCCAGAACATCCATATGACCATGAGCAGCCATGCCACGACTTAAGTGAAGCATGTTCACCCTAGCGCGTCTCCTGGAAATACACTACATTATTGAATAGAATATACTATGAGAAAATATTTTATAGTGGATCTATTAATATTAAGTTGGCATGGTAGATGATCTTATTTTTTCCCCATAAACTTGGTTGAATTTTAAAAACTCAGAGATCGGAGGGAGTAAAACATTGTGTGAATGGCACATAATCACAATCGTACAAAGTGATATGAAATACTCGTCTGATCAGAAATAAGTGTCAGGCGTACGTATACTATTTTCTACTAGCCTAGGCTTTTCTCAGCGTCACTTAAAACGGACCGGAGTTAGTATTACAAATCTATGTCTATTTTGTGTGCCATAAACTACATATCGTTGGACTAACAATTGGCCAAAGCATGATCTTGGAGAGTGAAAAATAGGATTTCTACCTTTTCCTTTTAAGTGAAACAGGATTTACATTAGAGTAGACTTAGTATTAGGATCGATGCAGTATGCATAGATTTGTTGTTCCTGAAACTTGAACATATATAATTCGGCGGTTAAATAAATGGGAGGAGCAAACTGCAGTCGTTGAATTCCAATCGGCTCAGGCTATGATATATACATGATCGATGTACGCCATGAGATTGAAGACCATGGAGTCTATTGCAGAGGAGAATATTCTCCGTGAGATTCTTCTAAAGCTGCCGACAAGGGACGTCGCCCGTTGCCGCTGCGTCAGTTCGCAATGGTGCTGCCTCCTGACCGACCCATCCTTCGTCACTCTTCACGCCCACTCCGCGCACATCACCGGCGCGGAGGGCCTGCTCCTCGCCGAGACCAACCGTGTGCCTGGCAGGAACCCGGAGATCGTGCTGTTCAACCTCTCGTCGGCGATGCCATGTGCCGCTTCTCCGACCTCGACACGCATGAGTACAGGGCGGCCAACGCGTGTAACGGCTTCATCTGCCTCGTGTCCGACCTCCAAGATGCTCCGGTCATCGTCTGCAATCCCGTAACCGGCGAGAAGCTCCAGATTCGGGCGCCACCCATGGTGGAGCACGTGGACTGGCACCTCTTCGCCATGGGGTTCAGCCCGTCCACCCGTCAGTACAAGCTCTTTCGCCTCACCTTCCCTAATATGTGCATGGAGGATGCCCACCTCGAGGTGTTCACCTTTGGCGACAATGCCGGGTGGCGATGGCGGTGCCCGGGCCTCCGCACTAGCTGTCACAAGATGCGCTCGTGGCCGGTGCTCGTCAATGGCAAGTTGTATGTGGTGACTAGACCGTTGGGGTCTGGGCCGTTTGACACGAAACTTGACGAGGTACTGGCCATCGACGTGAGCAGCGAGGCGGTCCGCACGCACCGCCTGCCAAAACAGCACATCTCTGGGGAGAAGATGTGGGTGGACGCCCTGGAGCTGCACGGCCAGCTGTGTGTCGCCATAGACGATCGCAACGGGCCTCGCCGCAGGCTCACCTTCTGGGTACTCACGACGATGGCAGGCCAAAACAAGAAGAAGGACGAGGACCATGCCTGGGAACTGCGCTACAACTTCTATATGGACCGGCAAGGCTGCTCACGGCAAGACTACCATCACTACCGGAAAATCGAAATGTGCCGTGCGGCTAGGTCTGTGCCGTGAGCCTCCAGAACTCGGAACACGGCAAAGTTTCTTTGCCGTGTAGGCCACAAAAGAATCACGGCAAAGTAACAACACACGGCATAATAGGAAACAACACACGGCAAAACAAACACTACACGGCATATAAACCTTTGCCGTGATCCTTGGTATACATGCACGGCACACATGTTGACCAGGATCCCAACTCTGCCGCCGTCGCCAATATTTCGCGGGAAATGTATTTGCACTGGCGGGAAACCTCTTTGCCGTGCGCTTCTAGAAAAACTCACGGCAGAGAGTGGACAAAATTTCCCGCGCACTAAATAATTTGGCGGCAAAAGCTTTGCCGTGCAACACCAGAGAGGCATCACGGCAAACAAACTCTTTGCCGTGCGCCTAGATGTTCCCCACACGGCAAAGAAAGATATGCCGTGTGCCTTTTCAAAATGTGCACGGCATATTGCAATTTTCCCTTATCGTAAACTCGGCAAAACATCGTAAACTCGTAAAGTCGTAAAATCGTAAACTCGTAAAGTCGTAAAGTCGTAAACTCGTAAAGTCGTAAAGTCGTAAACTCGTAAAGGGGTTCCGACGCTCCGGGGCCCCGGTTCGGCGAAACCCTGAATCCGCTGGAAAAACCCTAACGTTTTCGTCTACCCCCATAGACGTGCGTCGAAAGGGGTAGCCCAGTGGACATTTTTGCTTGGTTTTGTTAGGTTAGGCCATAGGAACATGAGAAACCAAAGTCTACCCTAAATCGACACAAAATTCCATCCGGTTCGCCCGAAAGGGGAGTTTTCACCTCTAAGTGCAGAAACTCACTAGAGAGAAAGTGAAGCCGGTGATGTCGGTCACACCTAGGAGTAGATTCTTGCATATCTACAACACACTTGTATACATATGGTATGTCACAGCCTAGGTTTGGGTGGGGTTCCGACGCTCCGGGGCCCCGGTTCGGCGAAACCCAGAATCCGCTGGAAAAACCCTAACGTTTCCGTCTACCCCCATAGACGAGCGTCGAATGGGGTAGCCCAGTGGACATTTTTGCTTGGTTTTGTTAGGTTAGGCCATAGGAACATGAGAAACTGAAGTCTACCCTAAATCGACACAAGATTCCATCCGGTTCACCCGAAAGGGGAGTTTTCACCTCTAAGTGCAGAAACTCACTAGAGAGAAAGTGAAGCCGGTGATGTCGGTCACACCTAGGAGTAGATTCTTGCACATCTACAACACACAACACACTTGTATACATATGGTATGGCAAAACCTAGGTTTGGGTGGGGTTCCGACGCTCCGGGGCCCTAGTTCGGCGAAACCCTGAATCCGCTGGAAAAACCCTAACGTTTCCGTCTACCCCCATAGACGTGCGTCGAAAGGGGGTAGCCCAGTGGACTTTCTTGCTTTGTTGTGTTAGGTTAGGCCATAGGAAGGTGAGAAACCAAAGTGTACCCCAAATCGACACAAGATTCCATCCGGTTCGCCCGAAAGGGGAGTTTTCACCTCTAAGTGCAGAAACTCACTAGAGAGAAAGTGAAGCCGGTGATGTCGGTCACACCTAGGAGTAGATTCTTGCACATCTACAACACACAACACACTTGTATACATATGGTATGTCACAACCTAGGTTTGGGTGGGGTTCCGACGCTCCGGGGCCCCGGTTCGGCGAAACCCTGAATCCGCTGGAAAAACCCTAACGTTTCCGTCTACCCCCATAGACGTGCGTCGAAAGGGGGTAGGCCAGTGGACTTTCTTGCTTTGTTGTGTTAGGTTAGGCCATAGGAAGGTGAGAAACCAAAGTGTACCCCAAATCGACACAAGATTCCATCCGGTTCGCCCGAAAGGTGAGTTTTCACCTCTAAGTGCAGAAACTCACTAGAGAGAAAGTGAAGCCGGTGATGTCGGTCACACCTAGGAGTAGATTCTTGCACATCTACAACACACAACACACTTGTATACATATGGTATGTCACAACCTAGGTTTGGGTGGGGTTCGGACGCTTCGGGGCCCCGCTTCGGCGAAACCCTGAATCCGCTGGAAAAACCCTAACGTTTCCGTCTACCCCCATAGACGTGCGTCGAAAGGGGGTAGCCCAGTGGACATGTTTGCTTGGTTTTGTTAGGTTAGGCCACAGGAACATGAGAAACCAAAGTCTACCCTAAATCGACACAAGATTCCATCCGGTTCGCCCGAAAGGGGAGTTTTCATCTCTAAGTGCAGAAACTCACTAGAGAGAAAGTGAAGCCGGTGATGTCGGTCACACCTATGAGTAGATTCTTGCACATTTACAAACACACACACTTGTATACATATGGTATGGCAGAACCTAGGTTTGGGTGGGGTTCCGACGTTCCGGGGCCCCAGTTCGGCGAAACCCTAAATCCTTGGAAAAACCCTAACGTTTCTGTCTACCCCCATAGACGTGCGTCGGAAGGGAGTAGCCCAGTGGACTTTCTTGCTTTTTTGTGTTAGGTTAGGCCATAGGAAGGTGAGAAACCAAAGTGTACCCCAAATCGACACAAGATTCCATCCGGTTCGCCCGAAAGGGGAGTTTTCACCTCTAAGTGCAGAAACTCACTAGAGAGAAAGTGAAGCCGGTGATGTCGGTCACACCTAGGAGTAGATTCTTGCACATCTAGAACACACAGCACACTTGTATACATATGGTATGGCAGAACCTAGGTTTGGGTGGGTTCCGACGCTCCCGGGCCCCGCTTCGGCGAAACCCTGAATCCGCTAGAAAAACCCTAACGTTTCCGTCTACCCCCATAGACGTGCGTCGAAAGGGGAGCCCAGTGGACTTTTTTGCTTGGTTGTGTTAGGTTAGGCCATAGGAACATGGGAAACCTTTCGACGACACACGATCCGACGCTCCGGACCCCGCTACGGCGAAACCCTACGCCCGCTGGAAAAAAGTCAAACCTGTCGATCCACCCCTTTGACCGGCGCCGAGAGGGTAGACGCGTGAACTTTTTTGCTTGGTTGTGTTAGGTTGGTACATGGAACCATGGGGAACCAACATTTCATGTGGTCTGTCGCATGATTTCGTGCCCGGCACCTGTACGGGAGTTTTCACCTCTAACCCGACACGGGAGTTTTCCACCCGAAATGGGGAACCAACATTTCTTGTATATCTCTGGAGTAGTTTTCTTGTATTAACATAACCATAATTTAGGAAATTATCCCTTTTCAATGTTACAAAATTATTTGTTTTCCCGTTGGAACGCATGAATATTTAGCTAGTACTAATAAAAATAGTAAACAAGAAAAAGAATTAAAAAGAAAAAACCCAAAAAAAAAGCACACGGCAAATTCCCTTTGCCGTGCTTCGCAGTTGAATGCGCACGGCAAAGATTCTTTGCCGTGTTCCGCATTTAATGCACACGGCAAAGTCCCCCCACCTGAATTAAATCGGTCGGCCGCACGCACGCACTGCTCGCACTCACTCACCTCTCCCTGCCGCAGCCCTCCACCACATCCACCACTGGCCCGCCGCCGCCGCCGCAGCCCTCCACGCCGGCCTCCACCTCCCCTGCTGCCACCGCCTCCCCGGCCTCCTCCGCCGCTCATCCTCCTCCACCGGTACGCGCAAGGTCGGCTTCCCCTCCTTCCTACCTCGACGCCGGCATCCACCACCGTGGCCTCCTCTCTTCTCCACCCGCGCCCCGAGCCCGCCTCCACCGAGCCGTCCCCGAGGCCGAGCTCGTCTCCTCCGACCCCAGCCCCTAGCTCGCGCCCTGGCCACCCTTGCCCTGACCCCGCCCCACCCCGTCGGAGCAGCAGCTCCCCGCTAGCAGGTGCCCCATGGCTACTCCATGAAGCTTGGTAACGCTCCATTTTCTCTCATTTTTTGTTTTGTTCTTTAATTTACTATTTGTTGCACACTAGTTAGTCAAGCAATAGTTAGATTAGGAAAAGAAATCATATTAGGCAAGCAATATAGTTAGATTAGGCAAAAAAATCATGTTTTGCATTAATTTTTTGTTGTCTAGCTACTAGGTACACTTGTGAATTTTTGTATAGTTAGTTAGTTAGGTTAGTTAGGTTAGTTAGCTACTAGGTACACTAGTTAGTCAAGCAATATAGTTAGATTAGGAAAAGTCGTAAAGTCGTAAAGTCGTAAACTCGTAAAGTCGTAAAGTCGTGAACTCGTAAAGTCGTAAAGTCGTAAACTTGTAAAGTCGTAAAGTCGTAAAGTCGTGAACTCGTAAAGTCGTAAAGTCGTAAACTTGTAAAGTCGTAAAGTCGTAAAGTCGTAAACTCGTAAAGTCGTAAACTCTCTTATTTAGGAGCTGATATTTATGTTGTACATATGTTCTTATATATATATGTTCTTTTTGTGGTTTTCAGATGTCGTAGTTTACGGGGCTTCTTCTCCAGCTGAGGAGGGCCGCCTCGGTGCCCGTGTTCCGTCCCCGACCTTCTGCGGTGATCGACCACGCTTCTAGGGTATGCATCTTTCGCCTCTCTTGCTGCATAGGTTTATTTTGGTCTAGATCACCAAGTCAGTCGAGTCGCGTAACCCAGTCAGATCCCATCCGGAAGGGTTACAAATTTATAAATATGCAGGATGTCCATCTTTGCATATTTAAACCGTAATACTTCCGGGTTGTCCTGTTGGACAGTCCGAGTACGTGTAGATCGGGTCGTGTTCCATGTTCTACCCCTTCCTGAGACGGAATTTCGGCAGCACCTCCCCGTTGTTCTTCGGATGCACACCCTCTCGCTTGACAAGCTCGAGACGTGTATTCTGAAGAACAGCGGGGAGGTGTGATACGTCCATTTTGCATCACTATTTTATATCATAATTTACTGCTATTCATCGATATATTTCATATTTAGAAGTGTTACTTATGTTATTTTACCTATTTTGCATGTTTGATGAATAATGGAGAATTGGACACCGGAGTCAGGATTCTGCTGGAAAAAGCACCGTCGAGATGCACTATTTCTGAAGATCAATAAATCGAAGGAGACATATGGAAGTTCCTATTTTACCAGAAGATGGAGGAGGCCAAAAGGGGAGCTGAGATGGGCCAAGGTGGGCCCTCCTCACCCTGGCGTGGGGCCCCCAGCCGCGCCGAGGTGGTTTGGGGGCCCTGGCCCACCTCAGCCGTTCCCCCTTCGCGTACTTGACCCCCTCGAACCCTAACACACAGGAGGCCATCGAAATATTCCGCCGCCTCCACGAGGCGGAAAACACCAGAGAGCGAAAAGCTCCCCTGCAGGAAGAAATCTGCCGGGGGAAATTCCCTCCCGGAGGGGGAAATCGTCGCCATCATCACCGTCATCGAGCTGGACTTCATCGGGATCATCATCATCATCATCTCCACCGCCAACACCATCATCACCGCCGCTGCACCCCGTCTCCGTTGTAACATCTAGGGCTGAATCTTGTCTATTTCATAGGGGAAACTCTCCCGGTGTTGATTACTCTTGTTATTGATGCTATTGGGTGAAACCATTGGACTAAGGTTTATGTTCAGATTGTTATTCATCATCATATCACCTCTGATCATGTTCCGTATGATGTCTTGTGAGTAGTTCGTTTAGTTCTTGAGGACATGGGAGAAGTCTTGATGTTAGTAGTGAACTATGTTGAGTAATATTTAATGGTTTGATGCTTAAGTTGTGGTGTTATTCTTCTAGTGGTGTCATGTGAACGTCGACTACATGATACTTCACCTTTATGGGCCTAGGGGAATGCATTGTGTATTCGTTTGCCAATTGTGGGGTTGCCGGAGTGACAGAAACCTGAACACCCGTTGGTATATCGATGCATGAGGGATAGCAGGATCTCAAAGTTTAAGGCTGTGGTTAGTTTATCTTAATTACTTTCTTGTATTTGCGGATGCTTGCAAGGGGTATAATCACAAGTATGTATTAGTCCTAGGAAGGGCGGTGCATTAGCATAGGTTCACCCACACAACACTTATCAAAACAATGAAGATTAATCAACTATATGAAGCGAAAGCACTTGACAATATCCCGTGTGTCCTCAAGAACGTTTGGTCATTATAAGTACAACAACCGGCTTGTCCTTTGCTGTAGAAAGGATTGGGCCACTCGCTGCAACTATTATACTGCATTTTATTTACTTGTACTTTATTTATCTGTCATATCAAAAACTCCTAAAAACTTGTCTGAGAGCATTTACAGTGAATCCTTCATCAAAACCGCTTGTCAACACCTTCTGCTCCTCGTTGGGTTCGACACTCTTATTTATCGAAAGTACTACGATACACCCCCTATACTTGTGGGTTATCAAGACTATTTTCTGGCGCCGTTGCCGGGGAGTGTAGCGCTATTGGTAAGTGGAATTGGTAAGGGAAACATTTATTGTACGTGCTGTTTTTATTTTTGCCTGCTGCTATATCTCATTATGGAGGGGTCTTCTCTTGAATTCCTATTTGGGAAAACAACTACCACTGCTAAGGTAGTAGAGGAGGCGCCAGATGAGCAGGTAATACCGTTCAAAATTCCTATGAAAATTGTTGAACGTGTCACAAATAACCGCTATGCAGGAGATGGAACTGTCCATCCTGGAGATCATTTGTTATTTCTGCATGAATTGTGCGAGTTATTTAAGTGTGCAGGTATCTCGATGGGAGAAGTTAAGAAGAAATTATTCTCTCTATCACTGTCTGGTAAAGCTGCACATTGGTATAAACTGCTGAAGAATGGGTATTCTCTTGGATGGGAGGAAATTGTACCTCTCTTTTACTCCAAATTCTATCCTCCAAGTGAGATTCATAAGGATCGGAACCTCATATATAACTTCTGGCCCTATGATGGAGAGAGTATCGCTCAAGCGTGGGGGAGATTGAAGGCATTAATGCTCAAATGTCCCATTCATGAGCTTCCTGGTAATATTGTTATTGATAACTTTTATGCAAGACTCTCCTTTCAAGATAAAACTCTATTGGATACCACTTGTGCTGGATCGTTCACTCGTAATAAAGAAGAGTTTAAGTGGGACCTTCTTGATCGGATTCAGGAGAACACTGAAGGATGGGAGAATGACAAAGGTAGGGAGTCAGGTATAAGCTATGACTTTGAGTGTGTTAAAAATTTTATGGATACTGATGATTATCGCAAAATTAGCACTACTTATGGTCTTGACTCTCAAATTGTTGCAAACTTTTATAAAGCCTTTGCTTCCTATTTCGGTTTGCCGAAGGAGGGTTTTAAAAATTATCATGAACCATATAAAGATGAATCTGTTTCTCATATATCTAAAGGTGTTGAGGTTAATGTTGCTGATCGCATTATTCCAGAACCTTATATTGAAAAAGTTCCTTTTCCTAATAAGATTAAGGAACATACTATCATAACTGGTGTTGTTAGTAAAAGTAATAAGAAAACTACCAAACCTGATGAGCAAATAACTGTTGAACCTGTTGTAGCATTGGTTAAAGATCTTGTCACTGAAAATTTAGAAGATAGACACATTATCTTTTGTGAGGATGCTTCTAATATTGTCTCACATCCTAAAAGTTCTAGGAAGTCTAGTGTTCCTGTGCTTTCTGTTGGATAGGTGATCATTGCTATTATGGTTTATGTGATATTGGTGCAAGTTCTAGTGCTATTCCTTATGAGCTTTACAGGGAAATTATGCACGAAATTGCTCCTTGTAAACTTGAAGAGATTGATGTGGTTATTCAGCTTGCTAATAGGGAAACTATCTCTCCAATTGGTATCATTAGAGATGTCGAAGTCCTTTGTGGTAAGACTAAATACCCTGCTGATTTTCTTGTACTTGGGTCGGCTGCCAATGATAGTTGTCCTATTATTTTTGGTAGACCTTTTCTGAATACTTGTGGTGCTGTTATAGACTGTAAGAAAGAGAAAATCTTTACTAAATTTGCTGGTGAATCTTATGAATTCAATTTCTCTAAATTTGCTAAAGCACCTTATGAAACTGAATTGCCTAGTGAGGATTTTGAAATTGCTCAACTTGCATCTATTGTTCTTGCTCCTAACAATGCTTTGCAGCAACATATGGAGAATCATGAAAGTGAGAACTTCAGGGAAGAAAGGAATGAGCTTGATGAAGTATTCCTTCGTCAACCTATGCTCAAACACAATTTACCTGTGGAAGATTTGGGTACCACAATGCCACCCAAGGAGGATCCTGTTTTTGATTTGAAACCTCTGCCTGATAATCTTAAATATGCTTATATTGATGATAAGAAAATATATCCTGTTATTATCAGCTCTAAACTTTCAGGTACAGAGGAGGAAAGGTTATTGGGAGTGTTGAGGAAACACCGCGGAGCTATGGGATATACTCTTGATGACCTGAAGGGAATTTCTCCTACTATATGTCAGCACGCCATCAACATGGAACCTGATGCAAAGCCTGTTGTTGAGCATCAGCGTCGTTTAATACCCAAGATGAAAGAAGTGGTAAGAAATGAGGTATTAAAACTTCTTGAAGCTGGTATTATTTATCCTATTGCTGATAGTAGATGGGTAAGTCCTGTGCATGTGTTCCTAAGAAAGGAGGAATTACCGTTGTTCCTAATGAAAATGATGAACTAATTCCTCAAAGAGTAGTAGTTGGTTATAGGATGTGCATTGATTTTAGAAAGGTTAACAAAGTAACTAAGAAAGATCATTATCCTTTGCCTTTTATTGATCAAATGCTTGAGAGGTTGTCCAAGAAAACTCACTTTTGTTTCCTTGATGGGTATTCTGGGTTTTCTCAAATTGCTGTGAGAGCGCAAGATCAAGAGAAAACTACTTTTACTTGTCCTTATGGAACTTATGCTTATAGACGTATGCCTTTTGGTTTATGTAATGCTCCTGCTACTTTTCAAAGATGCATGTCTGCTATTTTTCATGGCTTTTGTGAGGAAATTGTGGAAGTCTTCATGGACGATTTCTCCGTCTATGGAACTTCCTTTGATAATTGTTTGCACAACCTTGACAAAGTTTTGCAGAGATGTGAAGAAACTAGCCTTGTTCTTAATTGGGAGAAATGCCACTTTATGGTTAATGAAGGAATTGTTCTTGGACATAAAATTTCTGAAAGAGGTATTGAAGTTGATCGAGCTAAAGTGGAGGCAATTGAAAAGATGCCTTGTCCCAAAGATGTTAAAGGTATTCGTAGTATTCTTGGTCATGCTGGTTTTTATAGGAGGTTTATTAAAGATTTCTCTAAAATTTCCAAGCCTCTTACTAATCTTCTTCAAAAAGATGTACCCTTTGTTTTTGATGATGATTGTAAGGAAGCTTTTGAAACTTTGAAAAAGGCTTTAATCACCGCTCCTGTAGTTGAACCACCTGATTGGAATTTACCTTTTGAAATTATGTGTGATGCTAGTGATTATGCTGTAGGCGCTGTTCTTGGGCAGCGAGTAGATAAAAAGTTAAATGTTATTCATTATGCTAGTAAAACTCTTGATTCTGCTCAAAAGAATTATGCCACTACTGAAAAAGAATTTCTAGCTGTAGTTTTTGCTTGTGACAAATTTCGACCCTACATAGTTGATTCGAAAGTCACTATTCATACTGATCATGCTGCAATTAGATACCTTATGGAAAAGAAAGATGCTAAGCCAAGGCTTATTAGATGGGTACTTCTTTTGCAAGAATTTGATTTGCATATCATAGATAGAAAAGGTGCTGAAAATCCTGTTGCTGATAATTTGTCTAGATTGGAAAGCATTCCTTATGATCCTATTCCTGTTAATGATAGCTTTCCAAATGAACAATTGGCTGCAATAAGTGTAAGTTCGCGAGATAGTCCTTGGTATGCTGATTATGCTAACTTTATTGTTTCCAAGTACTTGCCTCCAACCTTTTCAGCTCAGCAAAGAAGGAAATTCTTTTATGACTTGCGGCATTACTTTTGGGATGACCCACACTTATATAAAGAAGGAGTCGATGGTATTATGCGAAGATGTGTTCCTGAATATGAACAACAGGAAATACTGAGGAAATGCCATGGAAGTGCTTATGGAGGGCATCACGCTGGAGATAGAACTGCGCAGAAAGTTCTACAATCAGGTTTTTATTGGCCTACCCTCTTTAAGGATGCAAGAAAGTTTATTTTATCTTGTGATGAATGTCAAAGGGTTGGTAATATCTCTAGACGCAATGAAATGCCTATGAGTTATTCTCTTGTTATTGAACCATTTGATTGTTGGGGATTCGACTTCATGGGTCCTTTTCCTTCTTCACAAGGTAATACTCATATACTTGTTGCTGTTGATTATGTCACTAAATGGGTAGAAGCTATACCTACTAAAAGTGCTGATGGTGAGACCTCTTTAAAAATGCTTCAAGATGTCATTTTTCCTAGGTTTGGTGTACCTAGATATCTTATGACTGATGGAGGTTCTCATTTTATCCATGGTGCTAAATATGGTGTTAATCATAGAATTGCTTCAGCCTATCATCCTCAAACTAGTGGACAAGTAGAATTGTCAAATAGGGAGATTAAATCTATCTTGCAAAAGACTGTTAATAAATCTAGAAAAAATTGGGCTAGTAAGTTAAATGATGCTTTATGGGCTTATAGAACTGCTTATAAGAACCCCATGGGCATGTCTCCTTATAAAATGGTTTATGGTAAAGCTTGTCACTTGCCTTTAGAATTAGAACACAAAGCTTATTGGGCAGTGAGAGAACTTAATAGAGATTTTAAACTTGCCGGTGAGAAAAGGTTGTTGCATTAAGTTCTTTAGATGAATGGAGAAGTGAGGCTTATGAAAATGCTAGACTCTTTAAAGAAAAAGTTAAGAGATGGCATGATAGGAGAATTCTTAAAAGAGAATTTAATGTTGGTGAGAAAGTTCTATTGTATAGGTCTCGTCTCAGATTTTTTGCAGGAAAGTTACTCTCAAAATGGGAAGGACCATTTGTTATTGTGGAGGTGTATCGTTCAGGTGCAATAAAAATTGCTTCATTGAAAGATAACTCTACACAAGTGGTAAATGGTCAAAGACTCAAGCATTATATTTCTGGAGATTCTATTAATGAAGAGGTTGATACAATTAAAGTGGTGACTCCGGAAACTTTCATTGAAGAACATTTTTCTGGGACTGCAGAATTCGATTCGAATAGGTAACAGTTTCGGTAAGAAAAGTTTCGCGAATAACTTTCTAGAAGATATTTTCGTCGTTTTTATTAAATATGGAAAAATAAGAGACCGAACCGGATGGGAGACGGCACCCGTGGTGCCCAAACCATAGGTCGGCGCGGTGGGCCCCCAGCCGCGCCGCCTGGTGGTTTGAGCACCCCGGAGCTCGTCTCCGATCAGGTTTCCTCCTGTACCTTCCTTATGTTGTAAAACTTTTTGCTATATAACTCACCCGAACCCCCGAGGTTCGTATCTCGCCTTTTCATCGTGTTTCGTTTCGAGCTGTTTCTGTCCAGATATTGTTTTCAGATTTAGAAGCGCCATGGTCTCCAACAACAACAACAAGGGCAAGGAGCCTTTGGAAGACGAGACTCAAGACCCCAAGCTGAAGGAGGAAGTCAAGAGCAAAGATGAAAGCGTCATGAAGGAAGTAAAGGGGATGCCGTCAACAAAGGGAGAACAGCCTGCAGTCAGGAAGCCCACCTTTGTGGGATCGGTTAACGCTCAACGTGCTTTTTCTCATAACCTGCAGGGAGCAATACCACCTATTCCGGACTACAGCTCTTTTCCGGCAGTGACGGAAGTACTTCGAGTTACAGATGAGTTCTGTGATCAATACCGAGCCCTGCGGAGGGAGGTGGAAATACTCCAGGAAGAGAATATCAGACTCCGCCGAATGCTGGAACGGTTTCTTACTCCAATCCAAGTCATACCGCCACCACCACCGAAGGAGTAATTCATCATAAGTATTGGCATCCCCTTGGTTTGTTCCAAGCTTGGGGGAGTGCCGCGGTATCACATCATTATCTTTACCTTTTACTTTTCCATAAAGTCATATCGTGAGTAGGGAAGTTATCTTATATGATGGTTTGCAATGTGGAAGTATCTCTCTTTTAGTTGGTTATCTATGTATCCCTTGGTGTGAGTTGCCGTTATGAAATATTAATGAGAAGTTTTATCATTTACTTTCTGCATACTTTATTTTAGCTTGCAATTCTCTTTCATATTGATAACCTTGTTGTTAGTATAGGGATCACTTTTTAGAGCACCAAGTTAATCTTTTTGGTTTTGGCAAACTTAGCATTGGTCAGTAGTAGACAATACTTTGAGACTTAAGTAGAGAGAGGGAGTGCATGCAAATATATTATTCCATGATCTTTCTTTCTTTGTAGCTCATAAGCTTAGTATTCTTAAGTTAAACTATTTGTGCTTCTAAGGAAGATTGCATGATTATTCTTATCACTTGTATAATTGTTTGTATCCCTCAACTCTTATGCTTGCTACATAACCTTGCTAGCCAAAGACCTGTATCGAGAGGGAATGCTTCTCATACATCCAAACCTTGAGCCAAACCATTGCCATTCGAGTCCACCATAACTTCCTACTATATGGTATTTTGCGCCATTCCAAGTAAATACTTCATGTGCTACCTTTAAATTATTCAAAACTTATTACTCCTAGTTTTGTGTCACTGTTTATTAGCTCATGAGGGTTCTGTAGAGTTTCTCTAGCACTTTTGTCAAACAGACTTTCACCAATGGACTAGTGGCATATACACCGCTTATCCAACAATTTGCAAAAAGAGCTGGCAAATGGGGTGCCCAGTCCCAATTAACTACAACTTTCATTAATAATTCTCTTCACATGTTTTGCCCTGATTTATCAGTAAGCAACTTAATTTGCAAATAGACACTCCTCCATGGTATGTGAATGTTGGAAGGCACCCGAGGATTCGGTTAGCCATGGCTTGTGTAAGCAAAAGGTTGGGAGGAGTGTCAACTATAAAGAAACTAAAATACATGTGTAAACAAAAGAGAAGAGGGATGATCTACCTTGCTGGTAGAGATAACGTCCTTCATGGGAGCCGCTCTTGAAAGTCTGGTTGACAAGGGGTTAGTGTTCACTTTACTACGATTCGTTGACAACGACATACATAGCTCAAACAACTATTTTCATACTCTCTATATGCTTTGCAAAACTTAAAAGCTCTAGCACATGATTTAATCCCTGCTTCCCTCTGCGAAGGGCCTATCTTTTACATTATTGTTGAGTCAGTAAACCCATTCCTCTCTATCTCAAGCAAGCATTTGAGTTGTTGAGATCCAATTAGTTATATGTGTTGATACTTCTAATCATATCTCTCATTTCCTTGTTTCGCACAATAGCTTTTATCCGAATGAATATAACTTTGAAAGTTATCAATGACTGTAAGGAGACTGTTATGATTAAGGCATGTAAGTTCTGCTATATAAGCTCTGATATAAAGACTCTTCTCGAAAGATAAGTATGATCTGTTAATTGTTCTCTGACCAAGAGTTTAAGTTTGCCTTCACCAATCATGGTTCTCTTTATGCACTTCATCGTGGTTCCCTTTACTTATTTCAAGTTAGATTATATGAAGGGAAGTTGCTGTCTAGAATGACTTGTGTATCAATGAATGTGATGCTTCTTGTCCGTATTTTATTTATCGACACTTTGCTCCATAAACTTGTGGTCATGTTTACTGAGCTCAGTTTTCGCTTGGGGACAAGCGAGGTCTAAGCTTGGGGGGGTTGATACGTCCATTTTGCATCACTATTTTATATCATAATTTACTGCTATTCATCGATATATTTCATATTTAGAAGTGTTACTTATGTTATTTTACCTATTTTGCATGTTTGATGAATAATGGAGAATTGGACACCGGAGTCAGGATTCTGCTGGAAAAAGCACCGTCGAGATGCACTATTTCTGAAGATCAATAAATCGAAGGAGACATATGGAAGTTCCTATTTTACCAGAAGATGGAGGAGGCCAAAAGGGGAGCTGAGAAGGGCCAAGGTGGGCCCTCCTCACCCTGGCGCGGGGCCCCCAGCCGCGCCGCAGGTGGTTTGGGGGCCCTGGCCCACCTCAGCCGTTCCCCCTTCGCGTACTTGACCCCCTCGGAACCCTAACACAGAGGACGGCCATCGAAATATTCCGCCGCCTCCACGAGGCGGAAAACACCAGAGAGCGAAAAGCTCCCCTGCAGGAAGAAATCTGCCGGGGGAAATTCCCTCCCGGAGGGGGAAATCGTCGCCATCATCACCGTCATCGAGCTGGACTTCATCGGGATCATCATCATCATCATCTCCACCGCCAACACCATCATCACCGCCGCTGCACCCGTCTCCGTTTAACATCTAGGGGCTATTTCATAGGGGAAACTCTCCCGGTGTTGATTACTCTTGTTATTGATGCTATTGGGTGAAACCATTGGATAAGGTTTATGTTCAGATTGTTATTCATCATCATATCACCTCTGATCATGTTCCGTATGATGTCTTGTGAGTAGTTCGTTTAGTTCTTGAGGACATGGGAGAAGTCTTGATGTTAGTAGTGAACTATGTTGAGTAATATTTAATGGTTTGATGCTTAAGTTGTGGTGTTATTCTTCTAGTGGTGTCATGTGAACGTCGACTACATGATACTTCACCTTTATGGGCCTAGGGGAATGCATTGTGTATTCGTTTGCCAATTGTGGGGTTGCCGGAGTGACAGAAACCTGAACACCCGTTGGTATATCGATGCATGAGGGATAGCAGGATCTCAAAGTTTAAGGCTGTGGTTAGTTTATCTTAATTACTTTCTTGTATTTGCGGATGCTTGCAAGGGGTATAATCACAAGTATGTATTAGTCCTAGGAAGGGCGGTGCATTAGCATAGGTTCACCCACACAACACTTATCAAAACAATGAAGATTAATCAACTATATGAAGCGAAAGCACTTGACAATATCCCGTGTGTCCTCAAGAACGTTTGGTCATTATAAGTACAACAACCGGCTTGTCCTTTGCTGTAGAAAGGATTGGGCCACTCGCTGCAACTATTATTACTGCATTTTATTTACTTGTACTTTATTTATCTGTCATATCAAAAACTCCTAAAAACTTGTCTGAGAGCATTTACAGTGAATCCTTCATCAAAACCGCTTGTCAACACCTTCTGCTCCTCGTTGGGTTCGACACTCTTATTTATCGAAAGTACTACGATACACCCCCTATACTTGTGGGTCATCAAGGTGCTGTCGAAATTCCGTCTCGGGTCGGGGTAGAACGTGGGACACGACTCGATCTACACGTACTCGGGCGGGATAGGACCCTACCCATTAGAAGTGTAGGTGAACCTTTGCATGTTGTAAAGATAAAATTTGGCCTAAAAAATGGTTTTGTTAAAATTCAGTGACATGTTGAACTGAAAGCATTGTTTATGTCTTTTTTGGTACCGATTAAAGGATGGATCCGAGACAGAACCGTGAGTGGATGTATGCTGGCAGAAAGAGTCCGTGGGAGTTTAGTGATGAATGGAGAGATAAGGCCGAGGAGTTTGTGAACAAGGCGTTTGACATCAGCAGCAGACCCGTGAAAGTGTTTTGCCCCTGTTCAAAATGCGATAACCGAAGGCGACAGTCGAAGGTAGATGTTAGTACGCACCTGGTCAAGAATGGGTTCACACCATTCTACCATTTTTGGAATTACCATGGTGAATAGTTAGCAAAACGTCCTAGAACCGAGCCACGTCGGCTTCAGCCAGCGGAGAATTTGACAATGGGTTCAACAACTGCTTAACGCGTTTGTCAATGCTAATGCGCCTGAAAGCCGTCGTGTAGAGGCGGAGACACCTTAGGAGGCGGAGATAAGTGAGCAGCCGGATGAAGACACGAAGAAGTACTACGAGACTATGTTTGGCTCGCAGAAACCCCTTCATGAACATACAGATGTTACCCTTCTAGATGCCATCGCTCGCCTTATGGCCGTGAAGTGCCAGAGGAAGATGCAGGGATGGTTTCGATGATATTCTGGCCGTTGTTGGCAGCCTTCTACCGAAAGGGCATATCTTGGCGAAGAGCTTCTACGAGGCGACTAAACTCCTCCGTGACCTTAAGATGTCATATGAGAAGATAGACACCTGTCCAAAGGGATGCATGCTATTCAGGAAATAACATGCTAGAACAAATTATTGCATCCATTGCAATTCCTCTAGGTACTTCGAGGTCGACCTCGGTGGTGGACAGAAGAGGCAGACCGGGATTCCCCAAAAGATTCTCCGGTACCTTCCATTTATACCGAGGATCCAGCGGCTTTACATGAACAAAGACACTGCCCAGCAGATGTGATGGGCCGCGTTAGGGAACAGATACACGGACAAGATGATACATCCGTCGGATGGTGACGCATGGAAGAACTTTGTAGCGAAGTATTCACTGAAGGCGGGCGACCCGAGGAGCGTAGCTGTTGCTATATCAACCGATGGGTTCAATCCGTATGGCATGTCGGCGGCAACATACAGCTGTTGGCATGTGTTTGTCATACCCCAGAACCTCCCCCCCGGCGAGTCCATGAGATCACATAACATGTTATTGTCGATGATAATCCCAGGACCGAAATACCCGTGTAAGAACATGAACGTCTACCTGGAACCGCTGGTTGAAGACTTGGCTGTTGGCTAGAACGGTCGCAGGGTCCGAACATATGACGCCTCAACAAATGATCACTTCGATATGTATGTCTGGTACCACACATCCCTGCATGACTTACCAGCGCGTGCTTTGTTCTGCGGCTGGTGTACACATGGGAAGTGGCCTTGCCCAAAGTGCAGACAGGCTGTGACTTTCTCATGGCTTACGAAGGGAGGCAAGTATTCATGCTTTGATCAACATCGACAGTTCCTTGAGTTGGTCCAGGTTCCGTGGATGGTTGGTGGTGTGGCGACCCTGATAGTGATGACGACACGGGTGGTCCAATAGTTGGTCCCGATGATCTCGACACAGGCTACTAATAGCGATGAGGACACATGTATAGTAATTGCCAGTCTAGCTTATATGTAATAGGTCAATGCTACTCTATGTAATAGTGATTGTCTGTCTAGCTTATTTGTGAGAACTAATTGTCGATACTCCATTTACCTAAATTGTCGCTACTTCATCTAATTGTATTCATTTTCGCTTTACTCATTGTTGCTTCATCTATTTACCTTAATTTTGGATCATGTATACTGATGAAACCTATTTTTTTGTCAATGCAGGAAACATGGGGGGAAACAGATTGAAGAAGGCCTTGTCAAAAGGGTGGGCAGCGTGAAGGCACTCATTGGGGGATCGAGTTCGGCACCTCCACCTCCTCCCTCACCTCCAGCCTCACCTCCACGTGCGAGGGGTGGACGACGTGTGGGAAGGAGGCCTAGCAAGACTCTGCCTCCTCTCCCTGCCGAGCAGCCCGACGAGGACGACCCGGAGTACGACCCAGAGCAGCCCGACGAGGATCACCCGGAGGTGCAGTCGGACTCTGAGAGCGAGTCGCTGCGATTCTGAGGAGCTGCTGGCGGAGGCTTCTGAGGAGGACGAGGAGGATGGCAGCGAGGAGGAGGACGAGGGGCGCGAGGAGGAGGAGGGACCTGGGGAGGACGGGTTTCAGCTTGACCCGACGCTGCAGTGGGACCCACCGGAGGAGTGGGTTGAGACTGAGGAGGATATCCCTGAGCCACGGACTAGGCCGGTGTATCAGCGGGGGCGGCCGGACTCCCGATCCCCGATATTACGCCTACAAGAACACTCTTCTCGTGCCTGTTGGAAAAAGGTACTTATTATTGTTTTTGTTCAATTTAGCTTCTCATTGTGTTTTGACCGCTAACTATACTAATTTGGTTTTCTCATTGTGTAGGACATTTGTGTACCAGCCTCCTAAAGCGAAGGAACAACGTACCTACGCGAGCATCCTTGGATGTTGTCTCCGGAAGTTCTTCCCAGGGATTGTCACCGAACCAGGGGGTCACAGGAGTGTAGCTTGGACTTTCAGGCACTACTGTTACGCGGAGGATCCCGATGGCGTGTACCTCAACATGGCGCTTAAGACACTCGGCTATTTCTGGGTAAGTTTGTTTGACTTCTCATCATTCTATAAATCCGAGATTGCACTAATGGCTTTGACCCTATTTTAGCTATGTGTGCATGCTTGTAGAACTTCTTCACCTGTCGGGAGGAGGACAAGGCCAAGTGCGAGGACATCCTTTTGACGATGGCCTCTAAGATGGTGACGGACATGCACTACGAGGCTCGCGTGAACTCGGTCCGCACTTGGTACGCCGAAAAGAACATTGCGCTGGAAAAGAAGCGTGCTCGGGACATCTTGATGCAGCCATGGCAGTACCTGCAGGTAGCGTCATTTCTATATTATCGATTTTGTTGACCGCCGTGTAATATCATTAATATGTTGTTCTGTGCATGTAGGTGCCTCCTCCGTACGTCGGTAACAACAAGGACTGCCACCTCGCGATGGTAGCGTGGTGGACTAGCCCGGAGTATCTCAAGATACACGCGGAGGGAAAGGCAAAGCGGGCGGAGAACAAGGGTGGAACACACCGCCAAGGCAACCTCAGCCTCTCCCAATGCATACAAAATGAGGTGAGCAAATGCATTCTTTAATCCACCTATGTTCGTGCTCTCTTTTGCAATATCGTCTCCTTTTCACCTATGTTCGTGCCATCTTTGCAGAAATTGAAGACCGGCGTAGACCCCTCGCCTTCGCCGTTTGGGAAAAGATGCGTACCAGGGATATGCCGGATCCTGAGACAGGGTCGATGTGGATCAGCCAGACCGCCGAGCTCCGGAGCAAGGGGTACATGGAGGAGTTCAAGGAGCGCAACGGTGAGGAAGCTGACCCTCTCACCAGTCCACTTGACGTCGAGGTTGTCGTGCTTGCGGGCAAGGCGTGGCGAATGGCCGCTTGTGGATAGGTGACGGCTCCATCGACCCTCGCACCGTCCCGTCTCTACGCCAGGTCCGCCGTGGGAGGGCGTCCGGTGCGCCTGCTGTGGAGACCCGCCCACGAGTTTCGAGTCTAGCTGTCGACGAGCTCCGGCAAAAGCAGGTGTTCTATGAGCAGCAGCTGGAGCAGCAGCAGGAGCAGATCCGGCGGCAGGACGAGCAGATGCGGCAGCAGCAGGAGCAGCATCAGGAGTATTGCAGGCAGCAGCAGGAGCATCAGAGGCAGATGATGGAGTGGATGTATGACACGATGCAGCGCCTTGCTCCTGGGGACGGGACTGTTGCCATGGGAATGTTCCCTCCACCGCATGCACCGATGTTCCCATGGTATGTTCTCAAACTTGTCATTCTATGCATCTTATTGTTATAACTAAACTAGAAAGGTGACCCTCGCAAATGCGGGCATCGTCTTTAGTATGTTGAAAGATCTATGCAATTAAATATATTTTAATCTGCTATCATATTATGTCCTAAGAACTCATACATATGTACCACCACCACAATTTAGATATGACATATGTAGGTATGTAGTATCTCTAATCAACAGTAATTTCCAGGCTAAGGAATATGACATCATTTCCCTAAACACACATATGTGTTATTTGTGTCTGATATTAGGTTATTAAACATAAATTTATTTACACGGTGCGGTACGTGGGGTTAATATCAATATTATATAGTTGCAAAGGTCTTCATATTTTTGTTAAATTACCAAAAAGAATTGTGAATTCATCGACTTTAGTATGTTGAAAGTTTATGAGAAATAAAATCTGTTATGAATATCACATTATGTGAGAAGAAATAGTGTGCCTCTAACATCGATGTAAATGATATGGTAAATAAAATCTTAATTTTCGGACAACGGGTTATTGTGTCATTTTTTTAACGTGATTATTGTGTCATTTTATAAACACATATAGTTGTCATTTATGCTTCATCTAAATTAAACTTAATTAAATATTTATATGGTGTCTCATCAATAGGTGAGAGTTAATGGTGGAATTATAAATATAGTTACGAAAGTCTTCCTGTTGTGGCTGAAAAATGGTTGTTATTTTCTATACATATAGTTTTTTGACTTTTTCAGAAATTATATTTGGGGTATACAAACAGAATAGTGTACGCAAGATTCATCTTCATATACTCTTTTATGTTTTGAAATTAGAATTTGAAATGTAGATTTCTTAGAGAACAAATGTTTGCTTGGATGGCTAGAAGGGATCTTGTACTAATACAAGATTTAAACACCCTCGATAGTTATAAACATATGGCAACTGTGATATTCATTAGGCTTCCATGCCAGACCTATATTAACCCTTGGTCATACTTAGCCTCTCATCAAAACTCCTCTTCATTCCTTTTGTCACTTCGTATGCGCCGCCATCGTATTATTCGTGATCGTTGTTGTTAGATGATTACTGTTAACAAAATAGACAATCGGGGCCCATGCTTTTCTAAATAAACTAAAAGTCATAAGATTGTGTTTCTTATGTTGGTGTGGAACTTTCAAATTTCGTATCATGGCACGTTTTAAAAGCTTTTTTAAACTTTTAGATATATTTCCCAAAATAACTTTCTGCAGTCTGTACCCCTTATTTATATGTCGATATCACACTCTCTGCTCACAAAAAATCATGGAATATTTTGTTACGTGCATGACCACGTATTGGATGGAACAGAAGATTCTTTTTTTAACGTGAATCATCAATTTTAGTTTGGAGAAGCACATGATAGGCCCAGCTAACGTCCAATCAGCCTTTTGTTTTCTGAAAAGTTCACGAAAGTTGTGCCGTGCACTATGCTGGCACGTACATGCGTGTATGCACAAATATGTGGTGTAAACGTTTCACGTATTAAATCTGAACTGTCTATTTTTTTTAGATCCTCGTCTTATATGTTGGGTAGATCTGGACTGAACGTGTCAAACTGGATTAGTTAGTTACGTAACAATAAAACTCTTGTTAAATCTTAGCCACATATTTAGATCTAACTATTAAAATTAATTTAGATGATGTGGCTTAACGTGGTGGCTCGAAAACTAACTCATTTTGCTTTTAGTATATAATAGATTACTTGTGTAATGCGAGACTTTTTTCATGTTGTAGATGAATCCAGGATCGGCGAGTGGATCTCACTCGATGGCGCCGCCGCTTGGTGGCCAGGAAATCCGGAGGGGCAGCCCCAAATCTCCAACCCTAACGTTGTCCGGAGGATGCCGTGGGTATGTTCGCACGACTTGTCAAAATGCCATTGCCACTCTAGTTAGCCATGCCATTGCCACTTTAGTTCAACTTGTCAAAATTTAGTTAGTTGAACTTGTCAAATTTTACCCATTAGTTGAACTCGTCAAATTTTTACCCATTGGTTGAACTTGTCAAATTTTTAGTTAGCTTTCTTTTAATGCCACGACTATGCCATTTCCACCTAGTTGTCAAACTCATCATTTTTTTGCAAACATGTAGGACGATCCTCCTCAATGATGTTGAGGACCTACTCCGCCACCGGAAGGCCAGTAGAGGTTAGTTACCATTTCAACTTGCTACCACTCTCGTTCAAAACTTACTTCATGTCTCACTTAGATCGACATAGCCAATCAATGAATCTCCAATGATCACTTGTGTCTTTTGGTTTACCCACATAGATCAACTTGTGTCTTATTATTTACTACATCTAACTTAGATCATGTCTTTTGGTTTACTACATCTAAACTTGTGCATATTCTTGAATTTGGATTTAAGAGCGTGACCAAAATATGCAACATATATCAACTTTTACATGGTTTACTTCATGTCTTCTATGCAACTTTGTCTAAAATAAAAAAATATGCACATTCATTGATTTAAACATCTAAACTTGTACATGGATGCGTTGCAGGATGATATCGATGGCATGGATGCGTTTCCCGATGATTTGATGCATCATTTGTTGTACTGACCTTCCGTATCAGTACTATTGTAAATAATGATACCTGGATGTCATAATTGTGATGTTTGTGCTCAAATTGTGATGTTTGTGCTCAAATTGTGAATTATGTGTGATCTGGCCCCTATATGGTTTGAATTTGATGTCGTGGGGTATTCTGGGATATATTGGCTATATATATGTGTTTAAATTGCAGGAATGGAATAAAAACAGAAACAATACTGGACCATATTGTCAATTTGCCGTGTAAACACACACGGCAAAGATCTTTGCCGTGATGGGGCGCACGGCAAAGAGGACACGCGGCGCACACCTGTGCAACCTGGAAGCTGAGTGATGACCAAATGGTCACTTTGCCGTGCTGCCCAGGCCAATGCACACGGCAAAGGGCTGAGGCATCGTTCCTACCATCGGCTCTGTGCCGTGCGTTTTTTCAGGAGAAGCACACGGCAAAGGGCAAACGTGTGCCGTGCAGTGCTGAGAAAGGAGTACGGCAAAGAAGTAGTGTTTGCCGTGCGTCGCTGGGCAGGGATCACGGCAAAGAAGTTGTGTTTGCCGTGCTTGGCTGGGCAGGGATCACGGCAAAGATTAGTTTGACCCGGGTGTGGGTTGACCCTCTGACAGATCTTTGCCGTGCTTTGTTCAAAAAGAACACGGCAAAGGCTTTGCCGTGATGTTTTGGGAAGGAACACGGCAAACATTCTTACCGACAGCTATTAGGCCGTGTGATGTTGCCGTGCGATTTGGCACGGCAAAGCCTTTGCCGTGTTCCGAGGTGCCTTTGCCGTGCCGTTTTGCCGCACGGCAAATTCGTGATTTCCGTACTGCATTGTTACTACCGTTGCAAGTGTCACCCCAGGGGCGCATGGCTCCATGACGGCGATGGTGTGCTATGCTACCTTACCGGCGGCCATCTGTACAAGTACGACACCACGGTGAAACGCCCTGCAACGAAGAATGGGACACCCAGCTCAGGCTGCAGCCCTCCAGACGCTGCTGCTGGAACGTCTACGGGGGCTACCGTCCGAGCCTACTCTCACCTCATGATTTGTCAGCATGCATCCCTTCATCAACACCACGAGCAGCATTCGTGAACCCTTTGCTCCAAACCCGTTCTTGTTAGTAAGTAAGTACTCAGTAAGAAAGTTTGCCGTGGATCCAAGATATGCGGTGTGGGAGTGAAACAAACTCGTCTCGTGGATTTCATGCATGATTTTTTTCAGAAAAATATACCAGTAATTTGTATCTGATTTTGTAGCACGTCAGGGCAAACAAAGTTGCAGACAAAGTTTGGAATATTGAATATAGTTTCTACCTCTTTTTTTGTTTGTGAGAAACAATATAGAAAGCCTCTATAGCGTCATTTTCCAAGCTTAAAATAGAAATATTAGCCCATTCCGTACAAGACTGGTTGAGCTATGTTGATTTGATGTAATGCAGCATCTTGCTTAGAGCCTCTATATATGGAGAATAGATTCGAGGGATCAACTTTTAAGTGGCAATCTTTGTGCCAACAATTGATCAGGGTAAAAAAAATTGATGATCAAATGTTGGAATTTACTAATATTTGCTAGTGGGTTTTGGGCCATAGCCTAACTAAAATTCTGAAATTCTGACTACAATTTAATCCCACATTACTAGTTTGGGGAGAGTTACAACGGTGAGCTCTTGTACCACTTGTACGGGCATGAGAAGATGAGATCCCCATATCGCTCCTGCTGCGCCGCTCGCATCGTCATGCCTTGTCGGGTTGCAGACTGCCACGCTGTCACCTCCGCTAGTTTCTGTGCCACGCCTTCATGATTGCCCTTACTGGATTGCAGAGTGCTGCTATGTACAAAGGCTAGAATATAATTGATCTAAGAAGTTTATTCCACATTAATTTTCCTTGTTTCGACCTAGCCCGCAAGCCTGGTAAGCTATATCAAACAACATAAGTGTTTCCATGTTTTATGATGAATCCCGTTTTTCATATCAGCCAAAGAGCCGAAAACTTGCTTGAAATTCATCGAAATATTCAAAAAATTGTAAAATTGAAGTTCGTCAACATTCAGGTTAGTACTGAAAATGTCTGAAATTAGTTGCCGCCGGCACGGCGCACTCCCCTGCAGCTACGTACAGAGCCCCAAATTACTCACTTGATCGACCTCAGTATGAGGGTGGCGCCGCAAGTATGGCGGCGGTGGCCGCGCTCCTGCTGCTGGTCGTGTCGCTGGTGGCGGATGCGCGGCGCGGGAGCAGCAGCACGGTGGTCGCCGGCATGGTGTTCTGCGACCAGTGCAAGGACGGCGCGTCGGCGCCCGCGGCCTCTTCGACTACCCGCTCTACGGTACGTAACCCGCTCTGCTAATGGTCTGGTAGTATAAGCACTGAACCATAGGCCACTGCTCCCCATATGGGCAAAACTGGAGCATGCTGACTGCAGCCACGAAACTGAAGACATGATGAATTCAACGACAATGTGCGGACTCGATCCTGATTTTCTTCCGAACAGAATAGCGATTCTTTGCCTTCCTTTCCTGCACTTCTCCTTAGTTCATTCCACGGTTGGCGTACGTGATCGGGGGAAAAGAAAAGACATGCATGATGAGACCAACTCTCGGTAGGCACCTCCAGTCAATGGCGTACGCGCGGGTAGTGGATGACGGGGAACGCAGAGGAAGCGTCTTCGCGGCGTTGGACAGGGAACGCCGGCGGCGGCGGCGCTCGGTAAGGAGCGGCGAGGGTGTGTCCCGGCGGCGGCGGCGTTGGGTTGGGGTCGTCAAGGGTGTGGGCGGGCGATCGGTAGGCAAGGCGCATTGAGCAGGAGGCTCAACGCGCCTTGTTTTTTTTTCTCACGTTCGAGGATCATGTTTTTTTTTCTCACGATCGGGGAGAAAGTCAGCACAGGTGGGCTCAACGCGCCTTGTTTTTTTTCTCACGTTCGAGGATCATGTTTTTTTTTCTCACGATCAGGGAGAAAGTCAGCGCAGGCGGGCAGGCGATCGTACTTCGGTAGGAAAGGCATGTTGCGAGGAGGCTCGGCGGGCACGAGAGGGGGGGGGGGGGGGGGGGGTGGTCAGCGGCAAGTTGGGAACGATTCAACGGGTTTTGAAATTGTGTTGAGTTGAGCTCAACATTGGAGCGGTATGGACTGTTAGATTGAATTAGATGGACGGTTGAGATTAAATGTTTTGCTCTTTTATAAGTAGAGGAGACTAATCGATCTGCCATACCAGCCTTAAATACCTGCTCAGTGACTGGGTTATAATGTTCCTGCACCACTACTAGAAAAACCTCATTCGCCGGTGGGGAAAATACCCGGCGACAGCCGACATTGGCCTCGGCGACAGGTTCGCCGAGAGAGGCTCTCGGCGGAACCATCTCAGCGAAAATCGCCTCGGCGACGACACTACGCCGGGTGCTTTTTATCGGGGATGCACGGCGACCTCTTCGCCGAGACTTTTTGTCCAACACCCGGCGAAGAAAAGCACATCGCCACCGTCCCTTGTCAGATGGCGTCAGAGATGTGTCAGAACGTCGCCGGGTGGGGAGGCTACGATACTCGGTGAAGATTGAACACATGGCTCCGGCGAATATCTTCGCCGTGATGCTCTTCGCCGAGTGCCTTCCTACGACGTCGCCGAGCGTTCGCCGGGTGGGGTTTCGCCGAGAGCCGCGCGGGAAGTTTCGCCGAGGCCGGGCATCTTCGCCGGGTGCCGTCTTCGCCGCGATCCTGTCCAAGACGTCGCCGAACGTTCGCCGGTGCTGGTTCGCCGAGTGCCTGGTGGAATGTTCGCCGAGGTTACCAAGTTCGCCGGGTGGGGAAAACACCCGGCGACGTGGGTGCCAAATGGTCCCAGGTGGTCACATTTCGCCGAGATAGGTTCTCGGCGAAGTGTACTCCCAGGTGACCAAATGGCACCTGTAGGGTGCCTTCGCCGAGTGCCCTGCCCGGTGAAGACGGCTTCGCCGAGTGATTTACCCGGCGAAGTTACCATTTGGTGCAAATTTTTTTCAGCTTTTTGCAAATCCCTGCATTTGCAAAAACAGTATAGCAAAATATAATACATATAGCACACCCAGAACACTCCCAGCACACCCAGAACACTCAGAACATTAAAATGAAATACATATAGCAAAATATATCACATATTGTCCAAAAGTACACAAAATATAGTCCACAAGTTCTAAAGCACACAATACAGTTCAAAATATATCCAGCCGAATGGTTGTTCACACATCATCCACAAGCCAACAAGTTGAAGACAAGCAAGCCCTTAAATTCATCGAAGGCCTCGTGGATGCAATCCTACAAGTTTGAAAATGTGAGCATTAGTTTGAAGACATGAGTGTTCAAATGTTGAGCATTTGGGACTTGAGCTTAATTACCTAGTGTTGCTCGAGGTTGTTGGAGGCCGTTGGACTTGCAGCTCCACCTCCACCATTCTCTCCATCGGCTTGAGCATCCGCAGGAGTGTGGGATCCAGCCGACCGTTGCTCCTATTAATCCCATTAGATGAGTAAGCAAACATGTGATAAATTTGGACTACCCCTAGTCCCAAGAGCACTTACCAAGAGGACTGGGGCAACTAGTGGAGGTACAGGAGGTAAAGAAGGAAGCGTCGCCGCGGGCAGCGCCTGCAAACCGAAGAGGAGGGTTAGTATGCAGAGTTGAAGCACATGCTTTAGTTGAAAGAAAAAGTTGAAGCACTTACCGCCATAAGGGCCTGGAGGCATGCTTGTTGGTGGGCCATGTGTGCATGCATTTGCCTGTTGTTCTCCTCTGCAGCCTGCGCCCTCGCTGTAGCCTCCGCCGCCTCCTTCCTATTTTTCTCAACCTCAGCCTAGAGGATTGCAACATGAAAAGATGCGTCATGGCGATGCAAACATGTACAATAGTGGAAAAGATGGTTGAAAAACAACAAGTACCTCCATTGCAGCAATCTTATCAAGTCCGACCCTTGGGCGGCGCTCGATCTCGGGGGCTGAGCTCGTACGCCTAGCACGAATCTCGGCAAGTGTTGGGAGGCCCGATGAATTGAAGGAAGCACCGCCAATGTAAGGCCGGCCATTCAGCTTGCTTGTCCTGCGAGCATAGCAACATGGGGGTCGAAAGGCTCCTTCAAAGGATCGGAGTCGGGTCCGTGGACCTCGTTGAACTTGGAGCAGTAGTTTTCATGTTGTTTCTTCGCGGTGTCGGTGATCCACTGCTTGTCCGCGGGTTTCAGAGGATCCAGATCCTTCGCCTTTGGCCTCCGGGTCTCAACGAACACTTGCATCTTCGTCTTTTTGACTCCATCCTTCAACTCCTACAAGTATGACATCAAAAGAAAGCATACAAGTGAGGTCAGAAGAGGTTATCGAAATATTATGGGGCAGAAATAAAAACTTGAATGGAAAGGGAAATCATGACTTCTTACCTTGTGTGCCACGAGGCCGTCGAGTGTGAGGGGGCCTTGACGGTGGACTCCGCGGCCTACCATATTCCGCCGCGCCCGTGCGTCCTTGTTTTGTGCCTTGAACCAATCAGACACCCACCTCTGTACAAGCTTCCTGTAGCAAGGCTTATGGGAGGCTAGCCATGCCGGAATCACCTATTTAACAAAAGACATATCCATATGAGTTGAACTTTTCATCAGTCCTGTGGAGAATAGTATGAAAATAAATGTGGTTACCTTCATGTACTGGGCTGTCGACAGGTGTACGGGGCAAGCCTCCTCCTTGGTGACTGTCCTGTGCATATATTCTGCATAGAACTGTTGAACAGCGGAGATACGGGCCTCATAAATCTGGTCGGGGATGAGCTTCTTCGCCATCTTAATCAGCGCCTTTTGAGCCGCTTCATCTTTACCTTCAGCATCAACGAGAGTGAAGAAGTCCTAACAAATAGTGAGCATAGGATAAAGGGGGTTACCACGGTGAAATCCAAACTGTTGGTATTTTTTACTGGTAAATTTATAGAAAGTACTAACCCAGAACTCGGCGAGCAGCCGGAAGCCGACGTGGCCGTGGACGCTGTCCTCAACCATCGTGAAGTGGGCCCAAGACCTAGCAGGCCCCCTTTCACCGGTGGGGACTCCATCCTTCTTGTAGTCGACCATGCCAGGGTAAAGCTTCTTGATAAGAAGGCCAAGGACGCCTGAAGGTAAGCGTTCCCACTTTGGGCCCACCCACGTGAATGTCCTGCACATACCAAAAACATAAGTTAGATGCTTGTGATGGAAAGGTAACTAAAGTACAAGGTAACAACATTTTAACCACCACTTACGCATCCGAGGTGACATCAAGGACTCCGTGTGACCTGCGCTCTGGAAAGCCCGAAGGCCCTCGCTGGTACACCTTACCCTCGCGCGCTAGGCCGATCTCTGGTAGTGGATGAGCTGTCAACAGCTCCTCATCCGCCACGGCATCCTCCTCCTCACTCTCCTCACGCCGCTCCTCCGTCTCCTCCTCCTCACTCCCATCATCAGGCGCCTGCTCCTGGTAGTCATCGTCACTAAGCACGGCATCGTCCTCCCCGGCCTGCTCCTCCTCCTGCTCCTCCTCCTGCTCCACCTCCTCAGAGGAAGATGAAGCCGAGGGCAAAGGACTACTCAAGCGAGCAGCAGGCCTACCCCGGGGCGCCTTAGCGCCGACCACCTGAGAGAGAGCAGGATCATCATTATTTAACAAAAAGATCATATATGTATTTAACAAAAAGATTCATGGATTACTTAATTCAATTATTTACAAAATTATAGATTTTACGCGTTGAATGCACTCACCTGTCTACCACGCCGTGCAGGAGTCTCCGTCGTAGCCTGTCGGTCACGCTTCCTTCCAATGACCACACGAGTCCCTTCAGCATTCGGCGCATATAGCTTAGACACGTTGCCAAGCTTTGGCTTCGGGTTGCCCGCCACCTTTTTCTTGCTGGCATTCTCCTTGGAGATACATCTCCTCGCCGCGAGCTGCTTCTCCTTGTGGTTGGGCTTCCCCTTCTGGTTCGCCTTCCCCCCTGCCATGTCTCAATCACCTGTTATCACAAAGAATGAGTTGATTAGTACAAGAACTCAATTAAATAAAAATCATAAGAAGAAATTGCCAAAACTCATAAGAATACAACAAAATGTTACATCACAAATGGTTCGTAGAAAAAATTACATCACAAATGGTTCATAAAAAATATTACATCAGAAATGGTTCATAAAAAATATTACATCACAAATGGTCCATAGAAAATATTACTTAAGAAAATCTAATCGACGAGTACAAAGCTTTAGAAGCCCGTGTCTACATTATTTGGATCATAACTTGGACCAGGATCATCATCATCATCACTATCACGATTGTACCACCAATCTGGAACGTGGTCTAGAGGTGGCTCCTCTACATCGGGTATGTGCATCCGTTCAAGAAGCCCACGTCTCTCTGGTTGACAACTAGCTCAGCGGCCTCAACTTGCTCATGGTCAACTTCTTCCACATCGTCGTCTTCTTCCATGTCATCGACACTGGGCAAGTTCAGGTTCAATTGGCCTGACAGCCCATCTTCCTGATAGAACTCACCCTGGTAGGTGTTCGGGTTTAGGCGTAGGTGGTAGTCGTCATCGTTAGGGGTTGGTACTTTATTACGTGGCGGTACCGTGATCACTACATCCCAGCCTATTAGATGTTTCACAGTTTTGCATGGGTACGGGAGATAAAAAACTTGGATGGCTTGGTGTGCTAGGATATAGACATCCTCTCCCGTGTAGATGGAATCTTGCTCAACTTGACCAACCCAATTTCAGGTCTTCGTCTCACTCTCTTTGGATTGAACCAATGGCATTTGAAGACAACAGGGTTCTTCTGTTTGCCGAAATCACAATCTAGTTCAATTATGTCCAAGACTACTCCAAAGTAATCAAGGCCGTCCTTCCCAGGGCATAAGACCCCAGAATTTCTTGTCCTCGGGTTTGGCCGAGTTTTCTCATGATGGTCGGTATGGAAGCGAAACCCGTTCACGTCATATGACTTGTAGGTCTTGACGACATAGGTCGATGAGGTAAGTTTCTTCAACTCAGGCCTCATATTTGGGTCAGATATTCCCTACAAGTGCAATAGGAAGAAGTATGATACGTTAGTGTTGACGAAACGTCTTACGCAAACATGGAATGAAACAAGGGGATATTCCCTACTTTTGCTTTGAACCACGGAATGAAACCGCCGCCGCCTTCACCCCCCTTTTTAAAAAGAACCAACTTGTCATTTTCGGTACATGGTCTTCGATGTTTCCAGGTTTCTCTCTCAAATGACCTATGAACGGCCACGATCAAGAAACAGAGTTAGCGCACAAACTAGGAAATGGAAGTGTGCCGAACAATACACCATAAATTGAGCACTTACTCAACGTAGGGATCTACTTCTGTCGTGTTCTTCAAGACATAAGATGTAATGTTCGTCCACTCATCAAATGATAATTTCATCTTCTTGCTGCCACTTGATTTGCCACCGGCCCCAATGAAAATGCTAAGTTCAGGTAGATTTTCGGTTGGCCGTGTTGAGACGAGGCACTGGATTATGAACAGTGGTTAGATTGTCACTATAGAACTTAGTGGTGAAGTTTGACACCTCCTCGTTCAGTGTTGCCTTAGCTATGGATGCTTCGATTCTGTTTTGGTTTGAGCCTTTGTGTTGAAGGTCCTTCTGCTCTCTCTCAGTCGCAAACATCCAACGTGTATGCACAGGACCCCCCAATCTTGCCTCGGTCGCGAGATGCACCAACAAATGTTGCATGGGATTGAACATGCCTGGTGGAAAGACAGACTCTAGCTCGCAAATCAACTCGGGCGTCTCTTTCTCTAACTGCTCAATCACCTTGATATCTAATTCTTTAGCACAAAGTCGGCGGAAGAAATAGCTCAACTTTGCCAACACTACCCAAATGGCCTCGTCGATATAGCCTCGAAACATGACCGGCATTATCCGCTCGATCCATACGTGATAGTCATGACTCTTGAGCCCACGTATCTTCAACCCAACCAAATTCACTCCCCTCATTATGTTAGCTGCGTAGCCATCAGGGAAGAATAGGTGGTCCAGGACCCACTGGAGAATTTCTTTCCTTTGGGCCCTTGTTGGGGTGAAACGGGCTTTTGGTTTGGACCATCTTGTTTTTACTGTGCCGGAAGGAGGCATGTTCATTTCTGGCCTATCACATAGCAGCTGCTGATCCGCTCTAGCCTTGACATTATCCTTCGATTTCTCGAGGTCCATTAGAGTGTGCCAAAGGGCCTCGGCGATGTTCTTCTCAGTGTGCATTACATCAATGTTATGAGGAAGAAGGAGATCCTTAAAGTAAGGGAGTTTCCAGAAGCATGGAATGTGTGTCCACTGGTGTGTCTCTCCATAACCCACAAAGCCAGTCCCATCTGCATTGGGCACAAGAGCTTCTAGCTGAGCCTTAGTGGCGACACCATCCATGGTAGGTATTGGTACATGAGCATCAACAACTACATCTTTCAAGAACTTCTTTTTGTCTCTCTTGAATCTATGACCAGGTTTAAGGTACTGACGATGCTTATCAAAACAAAATACTTGCCTCCCTTTGTCAGCCAAACGAAAGTCATAGCCTGCATGCAAATTGGGCAAGGCCACTTCCCGTGCGTACACCATCCGCAGAATATCGCGCGTGCCGGCAAGTCATGCAGGGACGTGTGATACCAGACGTGCATAGTGAAGTGTGTCGTTGATACGGCGTCATACGTCCGTACCCCTTCTTCCCAGGCAAGCAACAAATCATCCACCAACGGCTCCATGTACACACTCATATTCTTCCCCGGATATTCAGGCCCTGGAATTATCAGCGACAAGAGCATGTTTTGTCGTTGCATGACCACGCCAGGGGGAAGATTCAGCGGAATGACAAACATCGGCCAACAACTATAGTTGCAAGAAGACATACATATGGGTTGAACCCATCTGTTGATAAGGCAACTGCTACACTCCTGTTATTGCCGGCTTTTGTGGGATACTTCTTAATGAATTCCTGCCATGCAACACCGTCAGACGGATGTACCATCTTCTCAGGACGATACCTTTTCCCATCTATCGGCCATCTCATTTGTTGGGCAGATTCGTTGGTCATAAAAAGCCGTTGGATCCTCGGTATGAATGGAAGATACCGAAGGATCTTTTTGGCTACTGTGAGTTGTGTCTTCTGACCCTCACAGTTCTCGACCTCCATATACCTAGAGGAGTTGCACTTGAGACAATAATTTTCATTGATGTGTTCTTTTCTAAATAACATACAGCCCTTTGGACAAGCATCTATCGGTGTATAATCCATCTTAAGTGATTTGAGGATTTTCTTCGACTCGTACATGTTCTTTGGCAGAATATGTGACTCCGGAAGAAAAGAGGCAATAACATGCAGGAATGCATCAAAGCAATTAATGCTTACATGATACTGGGACTTGACAGCCATTAGGCGACTTATGGAGTCAAGTTGAGAAACTTTGGTATGGGCGTGGAGGGTTTTTTGTGAGGCAAACAAAGTATCATAGAACTCCTTTGTGCTCTTTTCCCCCTCCCCATCTGCATCTTCGGTTGGAATTTCAGGTGCACGTCCATTAGCGAATTGATCTAGCATTCTATCAGCGCCGGTATCAAAAGCTGTTGATGCCTCCTCGGTGCGCTGTCGCGCGACCTTCTTCCCACGAGCTGGACGCTCTCCATGCATAGTCCAATGATGGTAGTTTGGCATATACCCAGACTTCGCAAGGTGAAAACCCATCTCTTCCTCTGTTTTGTGAAGACCGTTTTTGCAACATTTGCAAGGGCACCAAGTTGACGCAGGGTTTTGTCTAAATGCAAACTTCAGAAACTGTTCTGTCTTACTCAGCCATTCATCAGACATCTGACTCACACTGGCTCGTCCACTATACATCCAATCACGATCCTCCATCTCCAAACTGATTAATGCAGACATATATGTATTTAACAAAAAGATTCATGGATTACTTAATTCAATTATTTACAAAATTATAGATTTTATGCGTTTAATGCACTCACCTATATCTACGGTACATCTAAGGCTATCCCACCCGAGTATGTGTAACTTGTGTTCGTTTCCATGTCCTACTCCTATGCAAGACATAATTTCGGCAGCACCTCCCCGCTGCTCTCCCAATACACGTCTCGACAAAGTTTCGAGAGATTGTGTATCAAGAGAACAACATGGGAGGCGCACCAAAAATCTGTCTCGCATAGGAGTAGAACATGGAAACGAACACAAGCTACACATACCCGGGCTGTCCAAAACGTGGACAATTCGAAACGGCCACGGTTATAAATGATATAGCTCTTTGTATATAAACATATACCCTGGACAAGGTGTATACATAAATATATACAAACACTCTTTATATATAAACATATACCCTTGACAAGGTGTATACATAAATATATATAAAGAGTTTCATCTTTATAACGATAACCCTTCCGAACGGGAGACTCCTAGGGTTACACGACTTGTTTGGTGAGCTACAAAATAACGCAACCTATAAAGATGAGATAAAAAGCGTCATTACCCTCGAAGCGTGACCGACAAAAAGACAGGGGAAGTAGCTCCTGCCCGAACCCTGCCCTACAACGAAGCTCCCGTCGTCAACCTTGCTATATCCTGCACACAATATGAAAAATACAATTAATAACTAACAAATTAGTCTTTTATCTCAATAATTATGGGCAAGAGCAGCAACAGCAAGCCCTCAAACTAGCCAAATTCAAATGACACATTCCACAAATTCAAATACAAACAGCCCAGAAATGTTGGATTTGCAGCAATTTAAATGTTGTCTTTTTATAGTTTTCACCTTAGGAATTAACAATAAACAGAGCTACTAATGTTTTAATGAACACAAGCACACTAAACATGTTTTGCTACTGAACAAATAACACAAGAACACTAAATTCAGAAATAAAAGGAGGGAGAGATGGATCAATTAATCATACCTGGAGGTGCTTCAGCTTATTGAAGAGGAGAAGCTGGCGTTGGGGAAGAGCAGGAGCCGGCGTTGGGGAAGAGCAGCAGCCGGAGTTGATGAAGAGCAGCGACGAACTCGCCGGAGTTGGGGTTGCGGCTGCGGGATGAAGGAGGCAGCAGCGACGAACTCGCCGTGGTCGTGAGGGAGGCGGATGCGGATGCGGGGAACCGCACGCGCTCGCGGTGGAGGCCAGCCACGCAGCTAGCCCGCCATTGCTCCGGTCGAGGTAGCGCATGCCTAGGGCTAGGGTTTGACCTCCTACGGGCGGAGGGCGGGCAACGGCCTGCTTCTAGCGGTCGGTGGTTGCGGCGGTCAGGGAGAGGTGGCGGCGGCAGCAGAGAGGGAGGCGGCGGCTGGGGTGGGGGTGGTGGCGGCGGGTGGCGGCGGCGGGGGCGGGTTGGTGGAGAAGAACAGCGCGTGCGAATTGGGGATTTTTCGGCCCGATTTGGGCCGAACTTTTCCTAAGTCCCGCCACATCTTCGCCGAGTATCTTCTTCGCGGGAGCCCACCTCGGCGAACACACTTTTAAAATTATATTTTTCCCTGCAATTTCTTTTATAATTGCATTTTATAAAATTATACACTTTGTTGAGTTTTGGGTGGGCCATGTGAACACAAATAATCTGATTTGGGCTCATGTTATCACATGGTTGCCTCCGTCGCACCCGAAACGGGGTTTCCGCGTAGAAGAGCATGACCTTCGAGGGGGATAAGTGGGGTTTGTGAAGACGGTCACACCTCGGAGTCTCGATATGTCTACACCAACCTACCACCACAACCTAATGCATATATTAGGGCACCACCCATGTTTTGGTGAGGTTCCGACAACCCGAAGCCCCTGGTTCCGTCGAACCCCGCCCCCCAAAGTAGACCAGAACTCGACGGTGTCGTCTACCCCATCGACGGGCGTTGAAAGGGGGTAGCTCCAAGGACTTTTACAATTGGTTGTGTTTGGGTGGGCCATGTGAACATAAATAACCTGATTTGGGCTCATGTTATCACATGGTTGCCTCCGTCGCACCCGAAACGGGGGTTTCCGCGTAGAAGAGCATGACCTTCGAGGGGGATAAGTGGGGTTTGTGAAGACGGTCACACCTCGGAGTCTCGATATGTCTACACCAACCTACCACCACAACCTAATGCATATATTAGGGCACCACCCATGTTTTGGTGAGGTTCCGACACCCCGAAGCCCCCGGTTCCGTCGAAACCCCCCCAAAGTAGACCAGAACTGGACGGTGTCGTCTACCCCATCGACGGGCGTCGAAAGGGGGTATATCCAAGGACTTTTACAGTTGGTTGTGTTTGGGTGGGCCATGTGAACATAAATAACCTGATTTGGGCTCATGTTATCACATGGTTGCCTCCGTCGCACCCAAAACGGGGGTTTCCGCGTAGAAGAGCATGACCTTCGAGGGGATAAGTGGGGTTTGTGAAGACGGTCACACCTCAGAGTCTCGATATGTCTACACCAACCTACCATCACAACCTAATGCATATATTAGGGCACCACCCATGTTTTGGTGAGGTTCCGACACCCCGAAGCCCCCGGTTCCGTCGAACCCCCCCAAAGTAGACCAGAACTCGACGGTGTCGTCTACCCCATCGACGGGCGTCGAAAGGGGTAGCTCCAAGGACTTTTACACTTGGTTGTGTTTGGGTGGGCCATGTGAACATAAATAACCTGATTTGGGCTCATGTTATCACATGGTTGCCTCCGTCGCACCCGAAACGGGGGTTTCCGCGTAGAAGAGCATGACCTTCGAGGGGGATAAGTGGGGTTTGTGAAGACGGTCACACCTCGGAGTCTCGATATGTCTACACAACCTACCACCACAACCTAATGCATATATTAGGGCACCACCCATGTTTTGGTGAGGTTCCGACACCCCGAAGCCCCCGGTTCCGTCGAAACCCCCCAAAGTAGACCAGAACTCGACGGTGTCGTCTACCCCATCGACGGGCGTCGAAAGGGGGTAGCTCCAAGGACTTTTACACTTGGTTGTGTTTGGGTGGGCCATGTGAACATAAATAACCTGATTTGGGCTCATGTTATCACATGGTTGCCTCCGTCGCACCCGAAACGGGGGTTTCCGCGTAGAAGAGCATGACCTTCGAGGGGGATAAGTGGGGTTTGTGAAGACGGTCACACCTCAGAGTCTCGATATGTCTACACCAACCTACCACCACAACCTAATGCATATATTAGGGCACCACCCATGTTTTGGTGAGGTTCCGACACCCCGAAGCCCCCGGTTCCGTCGAAACCCCCCCAAAGTAGACCAGAACTCGACGGTGTCGTCTACCCCATCGACGGGCGTCGAAAGGGGGTAGGTCCAAGGACTTTTACACTTGGTTGTGTTTGGGTGGGCCATGTGAACATAAATAACCTGATTTGGGCTCATATTATCACATGGTTGCCTCCGTCGCACCCGAAACGGGGGTTTCCGCGTAGAAGAGCACGACCTTCGAGGGGGATAAGTGGGGTTTGTGAAGACGGTCACACCTCGGAGTCTCGATATGTCTACCAACCTACCACCACAACCTAATGCATATATTAGGGCACCACCCATGTTTTGGTGAGGTTCTGACACCCCGAAGCCCCCGGTTCCGTCGAAACCCCCCCAAAGTAGACCAGAACTGGACGGTGTCGTCTACCCCATCGACGGGCGTCGAAAGGGGGTAGCTCCAAGGACTTTTACAGTTGGTTGTGTTTGGGTGGGCCATGTGAACATAAATAACCTGATTTGGGCTCATGTTATCACATGGTTGCCTCCGTCGCACCCAAAACGGGGGTTTCCGCGTAGAAGAGCATGACCTTCGAGGGGGATAAGTGGGGTTTGTGAAGACGGTCACACCTCGGAGTCTCGATATGTCTACACCAACCTACCACCACAACCTAATGCATATTAGGGCACCACCCATGTTTTGGTGAGGTTCCGACACCCCGAAGCCCCCGGTTCCGTCGAAACCCCCCAAAGTAGACCAGAACTCGACGGTGTCGTCTACCCCATCGACGGGCGTCGAAAGGGGGTAGCTCCAAGGACTTTTACACTTGGTTGTGTTTGGGTGGGCCATGTGAACATAAATAACCTGATTTGGGCTCATGTTATCACATGGTTGCCTCCGTTGCACCCGAAACGGGGGTTTCCGCGTAGAAGAGCATGACCTTCGGGGGATAAGTGGGGTTTGTGAAGACGGTCACACCTCAGAGTCTCGATATGTCTACACCAACCTACCACCAAACCTAATGCATATATTAGGGCACCACCCATGTTTTGGTGAGGTTCCAACACCCCGAAGCCACCGGTTCCGTCGAAACCCCCCCCAAAGTAGACCAGAACTCGACGGTGTCGTCTACCCCATCGACGGGCGTCGAAAGGGGGTAGGTCCAAGGACTTTTACACTTGGTTGTGTTTGGGTGGGCCATGTGAACATAAATAACCTGATTTGGGCTCATGTTATCACATGGTTGCCTCCGTCGCACCCGAAACGGGGGTTTCCGCGTAGAAGAGCATGACCTTCGAGGGGGATAAGTGGGGTTTGTGAAGACGGTCACACCTCGGAGTCTCGATATGTCTACACCAACCTACCACCACAACCTAATGCATATATTAGGGCACCACCCATGTTTTGGTGAGGTTCTGACACCCCGAAGCCCCCGGTTCCGTTGAAACCCCCCAAAGTAGACCAGAACTCGACGGTGTCGTCTACCCATCGACGGGCGTCTAAAGGGGTAGGTCCAAGGACTTTTACACTTGGTTGTGTTTGGGTGGGCCATGTGAACATAAATAACCTGATTTGGGCTCATGTTATCACATGGTTGCCTCCGTCGCATCCGAAACAGGGGTTTCCGCGTAGAATAGCATGACCTTCGAGGGGGATAAGTGGGGTTTGTGAAGACGGTCACACCTCGGAGTCTCGATATGTCTACACCAACCTACCACCACAACCTAATGCATATATTAGGGCACCACCCATGTTTTGGTGAGGTTCCGACACCCCGAAGCCCCCGGTTCCGTCGAAACCCCCCAAAGTAGACCAGAACTCGACGGTGTCATCTACCCCATCGACGGGCGTTGAAAGGGGGTAGCTCCAAGGACTTTTACACTTGGTTGTGTTTGGTGGGCCATGTGAACATAAATAACCTGATTTGGGCTCATGTTATCACATGGTTGCCTCCGTCGCACCCGAAACGGGGGTTTCCAAGTAGAAGAGCATGACCTTCGAGGGGATAAGTGGGGTTTGTGAAGACGGTCACACCTCGGAGTCTCGATATGTCTAACCAACCTACCACCACAACCTAATGCATATATTAGGGCACCACCCATGTTTTGGTGAGGTTCCGACACCCCGAAGCCCCCGGTTCCGTCGAACCCCCCCAAAGTAGACCAGAACTCGACGATGTCGTCTACCCCATCGACGGGCGTCGAAAGGGGGTAGCTCCAAGGACTTTTACACTTGGTTGTGTTTGGGTGGGCCATGTGAACATAAATAACCAGATTTGGGCTCATGTTATCACATGGTTGCCTCCGTCGCACCCGAAACGGGGGTTTCCGCGTAGAAGAGCATGCCCTTCGAGGGGGATAAGTGGGGTTTGTGAGACGGTCACACCTCGGAGTCTCGATATGTCTACACCAACCTACCACCACAACCTAATGCATATATTAGGGCACCACCCATGTTTTGGTGAGGTTCCGACACCCCGAAGCCCCCGATTCCGTCGAAACCCCCCCAAAGTAGACCAGAACTCGACGGTGTCGTCTACCCCATCGACGGGCGTCGAAAGGGGGTAGCCCATGGCTTCCACCGTACCCACTCTAACCTACTCAGAGGCGGAGGCGCTTTGCGCCTCGAACTACCCATGCCCACTCGGCTACGGCGTCCCCGCTGGCTGGTGGCTGAGCACCGGAGGCGTGCCGGTCGCTCCTGTCCCTCAAGGTTTGGCGCACGGGCAGCCATCTCCAGAGATGGATCACCGCTGGAATCCCGACTACCGCCCGACTTGGGACGCCTTCTCTTCACTCGGCGTGAGAGGGCGCTCGCCGGGTATGAGGAGAATGGCCCGCCTCCTTTGAACTTCAACGAGGCCGCCGACGGCTGTGGTGGGCCGGCCGGACACTCCAGAGAGTCATGGACTACATCCCGGCCGGCGATAACCCCCGCCTGAGCTACCCTCAGTTTCAGTCCAGGCGAGCGCCGCCCCGCCCGACGACAGCGACGACGACGGCGGCGACTACGACGACTATGAGCACGAGTATTATAGGCCTAGGCAGGAGTATGACTAATCTGAGCCACATCATTTCTTATGACAAATGGTTCATCTATGTACCCAAGATTGGTGTCATTCCCTAATGCTGGTCGCTACAACGACGATCGTGTAAAATGTATTATTTATCTTTGCATTTCCAACTAATGATTTTTAGCATCTGAATACATAATCTGGTAGAATATATGAGTGAGTAACCTGGGAAACAAAATATACGGTTTCCCCTAGCTACAGCCCTACAGTGATTCACGTTCGAATGACGTTGCATTCACTGTAGGACGTAGCTAGGGAACCCAAATATTTTGTGTTTGAGCGCCACTTTGATCCAATCAGCGGTAAGACGTCTCATAAATGAACAAATCATACGGTTTCACCCAGCTACAATCCCACCGTGGCTGCGATATCACATGCACGGTGGGACGTAGCTGGGTAAATCCGGATAATTTGTGTGTAATATATAATATAGCTGAAACAAGACACACGGTTTCTCCTAGCTACAGCCCGACACTGATTCACGGTCGAATGTCGCTGCATTCAGTGTCGGCATAGCTAGGGAACCCGAATGTCTTGTGTTTGAGCTGGGTAAATCCGGATAATTGTGTGTAGTATATCTAAATATAGCTGTAACAAGACACACGGTTTCTCCTAGCTACAACCCGACAATGATTCACGGTCGAATGTCGCTGCATTCAGTGTCGAGCATAGCTAGGGAACCCGAATGTCTTGTGTTTGAGCTGGGTAAGCTGGAATGAGTGAGTAAGCTGGTGTAGAGGTGTGGTATTTATAGGCGCAGCTAGGGGTGGGAAGCTGGCTCCAAAAAATCTCTAGTTCACCGAGCGATACACCCGCGAAGTTGGTGTCCCGGCGAAGAACTGGCGCGGACCGAAATTTTTGTTCCCGCCAACAACCTTCGCCGCAGTAGCACCCGGCGATGCCAAACCCCCCGGCGAAGAAATGGCGCGGAAAGAAATTTTCGTTCCCGCCCATGGATTCGCCGAGTGCCTTCCACCGACAATCCCGGCGAAACAGAATCTTTTTGCGCGGCACAAATTTCCTTTTTCGCGCCAGGTCTTCGCCGGGTGCGGTACTCGGCGAAATGGAGGGACCAAACCTGCAAGGCGGGCCCCATTGCCAGGCGCCACGTGGTCGTCAGTTTCGCCGGGAAAAACACTTCACCGAGTGTTTTTGTGTGGTCTTCGCCGACGTGGTAATCTTCGCCGAGATCTTTTTCTGCACGTAGCCGGTGACGTTGGTGTTTGCCGAGATGTCTCGTCGTCGCCGAGTGTCGCCGTCTCTCTACCGGCGATAGCCCTCTTCGCCGAGGTGCCCCGAAATTATGCACTCGGCGAAGCCGAGACAACTCGGCGGCGAGCGTTTTTCTAGTAGTGGCCTAGCCCCTGCCACCTAATTTGTGTCATGTTCAACGGCGGAGGCGGGGGGACCAGCAGGGGCCCTGGCCCCCCCTAACACCACTGATTTCTTACTAATTTTTTTCAAACAGTGTATATTTAGAAAAATTTATTTAAGCCGGCCCCCTAATCTCCAAATTTAACCAATCCTGCCTCCGCCAGTGGTCCTGTTGTATATCTACACTTGTAAAGGCTTCTAGACTTCTTTTTCCTTTTCTGTTTTTTGTTTTTTATTAGTTTTTCTTTTCCCGGTTTGGGATGTAGGATCGTTATTGTATTTTGTTAGCTCCTTAATGAAAATGTGGTTCACTTCAGGCCGGCCCTTGGGCCCGCCGTAGACTCCTAAAAAAAACTATGGGCTCATATGAGCAAGCGTTATTATACTGAAAATTCAGTTTAGTTAGGTCACTGGTAATATTGTACAGCCAAGTTCTTAGTAGTACTAAGACACTAGACGAGCAAAGGAAACAAAGAATCAACATTACTCTGCTTCGCTCTCCAGTAGCTCAGATTTTTCAAAGCATTCACCTTTGCGACAACCAAGACAATAACATAAATGAACTAACAGTAAACTACACATGGGATTTCTGTGGGGAACCCTTGTGCTCGGGACAAGCAGGACTTTGGTGGAGGCCTGCTCGATTCACCCTTCTCCAACTTGATAGGTCGAAAATGAACATCGTCTTCAAAGTCAACCAGCAGGTAACAATCTCGAGTCGGCCGGCCGTGGCACCGACATGGCTCGTCATCAATAGCCTTGATGCTAATACCATCATCGCAATCTGTGATAAGATGGCACTCGCGAGTCGAATGCCTTCCACGCGTGATGTGGAACCGACATGGCAGCTTTAGCAGGATCTCCCGCACGATCTCCTATGTTATGGATTCCATTGCCAAGACTCCATCGCGTCTATTTGATTTATAGAACTGTGATGGTCGCCTAATAATTGATTGATATCTGAGTTGGACAAGGAAACGATCCATCGGTTGCCCGCTATATGTGGGTTGGGTTGAGACCGAATCGGAGTCGAGTTCGAATATTACTACGTCCCTATCGGTTGTCTCTATTTATTTTTCCATAATCTCCCCATTGCCTATCCCCTTCTCGGATTGTGGCCTTCTCGTCTCCACGTTCTGGGTGCAGCGCGTTCTCTGCTAGCTAGCTTGCTTGGGTCTCTCCTCTTTTCTTTTTCCTCAGAAGATCGACTTCATCAATTGCTCGTGGAAGAGAAGTGACTTGAGAACGTTGCTCACGGAGGCTTATATAGACGAGACAACCCTTCAAATTGTGAAGTATTCAGCGGTTCGTGAAGAAGAGTTATAATTAACTAGATGGGACGGTCAAGCATTTGTGTTCCACGGCGCTGCTGGTGCCTATGCACTGCTCGAGACACCCTCCCCCCCCCCCCCCCCCCCCCCCCCCGGAGCTGCTGGTGCTTATGCACTACTCGGAGACGTTTCCTGCTGTTGTCGACGCGACGGGTGGCGCGGGGCAGGAGGAGGTGCCTTGGGTGCTCGTCCAGCCTAGGCGGAGCCTGCGGCGCATGGCTTTCGCCCCTCCGACATCCAAGACCCGTCCCCCGCCTCCTGCTTGGCTTAAGGGGAGATGCCATCGTTGCCACAAAGCCGGGCATTGGGCTTCGGTCTGCTGTGAGTCATTCAGGTGCTACAATTGTCGCCAATTCGGCCATAAAGCGAAGTGCTGCACAGGGAGAACTGCTCCTCGCCCTCCTCCGGTCCAAGGTCGCCACGCTGCGCAGACGCCCGCTGCTGTCTGTCCTCGTCTCTGGCAGCGACCCCCTCCCCGTGCACAGCTGCAGCTGGTGCCACCTTGACGGCCGGGCGGTGTGCAGTTGCAGTCTGACCTCGCCAGCCAGCTCATCGACCAGCCTTCGCCGCTTCGACGTCCTCCACCTCCCCCAGCCACGATAGATGTGCTGCCTACCCAGGCTGAGCAGGCCATGTTGCTTCGTTCCGAGCTTCACGGCTGCCTCGCGAGGGTTGAGAGTTTCTTGGTGAGAGCTGGGGCTGCTCTTGGCATGTCCCCTGTTGCGGCTGGAGCCTTTCCTCCGATCGAGCTCAATGCTGGTTCAGGTGACGTTGGGAAAGAAGGCATCTATGGAAGTTTCTCTCCCCGTGCATGCCCTGTCCATAACCAACAACAACGGCACACACAAAACATGGGCATGTACTCCTTGAAACTTATACTCTTTTGTAAGAGAACTACTTAACTGAGGAAATTATGTGCAGCATATAACATAAGTTGAAAATTAAGAAGCGCATTCAATCCCCAACTCTTTCTCTCGACATCAACCAAATTATGAAATCTTCTGTGGCTTGCCTCCTCGGATTGTACTATAAAAGAAGGACAATCCCACTACCATTGCAGATAAAGAGGAAGAAAACTTGCAGGTTAACCTATTTTTTCTTTTTTTTCTTATCTTTTTGGCTATGTGCATCCGCAATGTCTCGACTAGATTTTGACATTACGTTGTTTCAGAGGCTGGGTGTAATTGATATCTTTGATATTAATAATTCCCTTTATTGAAAAAAGGTCAGCATGTAAGCATTCATGTTCCTTAAAATATCAAGAAGAGGGGTGCCCGGGTGTCTTGGTGAACCTGAAGGAGTACAAGGGCATCTTCTGGCATGAGGACATCATCCCCTTCTTCCAAAGCGCTACCCTCTCCAAGGAGTGTGACACAGTCCAGAAGTGCTACATCTCACTCTTTCTTGCTGGTTGGTGAAGGTGGAGTAGACTGAGAAAATAAAAGTATAACGAGAAAGTGAAATTATGATTTTTTTTTTAATTTTCCTATATGTGGTTGTCTTTTATATGCACGTGAATTTTGTTCTGCATTGTGTCTACATGTGAAAGCGAAAAAAAATTAAGGGTCCGTGGCAACGCACGGGCACTCCGCTAGTTGTACATCGTATAAAAAAGATAAAGGGGAAAAAATCATAATGCAGCGGTATATGTTCTCATCTATATCCAAGTCTTCCATCGCGCTCCACAAGTTATTTTTAGGTGCGCATTCCACAAGTTTGGGATGACCCGTTTCTTAACGGTGTCTTAAAAAAAGTAAAAACAATAGTCAAAATTTCATTTTCGAGACCAATAGATCACAAGGTGAAGGCTACATCCTTAATTTTTTTTAACTCGATCAGTTGTCACTTAGGACATCCCTAATGCACGAAACGTATGTATAGGCGCTTAAAAAATATATGAATAATACAAGAGAACCATCAAAACAGATCCTGATATCTAAAAATTTAAAAATTACACTTTTAAATTCAAAGACACCGTTAAATATATGGGTACATATACATGTCTATTTAGATTTTTTTTATCAAGTGAGATTTTAATGTTTTTGAAATACATTGGGAATACTTTTTATACGCGCGTAAATTTTCACGTGCACTATATTCACGTGGATCGGAAAGATATCTTGAGAACCCGTGGCAACGCACCGGCATTGAACTAGTATAACTAAATAAAAAGATTGGGGAACTGCTCTCTATATATTCGAAAAGTTCTGTCATTCCTATTACCCTTCTAAAAATCTTTGTTTCCCAAAGTGGTAAGATTCTTGTTAAAGGATCCATAAGAAATATCTTTTAAGCATTAGATTAAGGCTAGGTTGAGCTTGTTGACTGAGTCTATGCTTACATATGAGGAAGTACTGGATTGAACAAAGCTTTGCTCTTGTGAAATTGACATCTTTCCCTTCTTCGTGTGGTACTTCTTGTGTCTTTGGGAGTTATTTTATTTATGAATACTGTTTTTTACCATGGAAGTAGATCATAACTTGTTGTGAATGCTTATTATTAATTCATCTTGATGTGACATGGTGTATGAGCTAGCCAAGAAAAAGAGATGCGATTCAACTTTCCAACATGCAGATATAGCTATGAGTTTTAAATAATGTGAGTCATGCAAATCTCTTATGTTAAGTAGCTAATATGAAGCAGGCTAAAAAAAATTAAAATATGCTTTAATGTCTTATGAGCTTGCATGTTTAATGTTACACAACATTGCAATTACGATAATAAACTTCAGAAGCCATTGCTTCTTGTCATCTTTATGATCAACGTACCTATGACTTTTGAAGTTTATTATGTTGTTTTCCTTGATATTTTCCATGCTTATTATGTTTCCTTTAATGTTTTTAATGATTTACGGGATTTCCCACGAAATCCCATTATTTTGGTATTTAATTCTGGAAGGCAGGAGACCCTTATTTTCGTATTTTCACGTTTCAGTAACCTTTTTGAACTCAATTAAATCGGGGAAAAATCTGGCGAATCTATTTTGGAAGACGAAGAGTACAAGTGCAAGGCGCACCTGGGAATGTCAACTAGTGGAGCAGTGGGACCCATGGCATGCCTCCCTAGCCGCGCCATTGTGGGTCCCGCTCGCCTCATTCGTTGGATGACGTCGATTCTTTCGCCACCACCTTTGTTTTGACCTAAAACCCTCTGTATATAGCCTCGGGGAATTTTTCTCACAACACACGGAGCCACACGGAGACAGAGAAGAAAATTCGGGCTGCGTAGTGCACTGCCGAAGGAGATTGGAGGGGAACCGCCGCCGTAATCGCGTAGAAGAGCATGACCTTCGAGGGGGATAAGTGGGGTTTGTGAAGACGGTCACACCTCGGAGTCTCGATATGTCTACACCAACCTACCACCACAACCTAATGCATATATTAGGGCACCACCCATGTTTTGGTGAGGTTCCGACACCCCGAAGCCCCCGGTTCCGTCGAAACCCCCAAAGTAGACCAGAACTCGACGGTGTCGTCTACCCCATCGACGGGCGTCGAAAGGGGGTAGCTCCAAGAACTTTTACACTTGGTTGTGTTTGGGTGGGCCATGTGAACATAAATAACCTGATTTGGGCTCATGTTATCACATGGTTGCCTCCGTCGCACCCGAAACGGGGGTTTCCGCGTAGAAGAGCATGACCTTCGAGGGGGATAAGTGGGGTTTGTGAAGACGGTCACACCTCGGAGTCTCGATATGTCTACACCAACCTACCACCACAACCTAATGCATATATTAGGGCACCACCCATGTTTTGGTGAGGTTCCGACACCCCGAAGCCCCGGTTCCGTCGAAACCCCCCCAAAGTAGACCAGAACTCGATGGTGTCGTCTACCCCATCGACGGGCGTCGAAAGGGGGTAGCCCATGGCTTCCACCGTACCCACTCTAACCTACTCAGAGGCGGAGGCGCTTTGCGCCTCGAACTACCCATGCCCACCTGGCTACGGCGTCCCCGCTGGCTGGTGGCTGAGCACCAGAGGCGTGCCGGTCGCTCCTGTCCCTCAAGGTTTGGCGCGCCGGGCAGCCATCACGAACCACTACTTCAACGAGCTCACCGTAGCAGCGGATGGATCACCGCTGGAATCCCGACTACCGCCCGACTTGGGACGCCTTCTTCTTCACTCGGCGTGAGAGGGCGCTCGCCAGGTATGAGGAGAACGGCCCGCCTCCTTTGAACTTCAACGAGGCCGGCCGACGGCTGTGGTGGGCCGGCCGGACACTCCAGAGAGTCATGGACTACATCACGGCCGGCGATAACCCCCGCCTGAGCTACCCTCAGTTTCAGTCCAGGCGAGCGCCGCCCCGCCCGACGACAGCGACGACGACGGCGGCGACTACGACGACTATGAGCACGAGTATTATAGGCCTAGGCAGGAGTATGACTAATCTGAGCCACATCATTTCTTATGACAAATGGTTCATCTATGTACCCAAGATTGGTGTCATTCCCTAATGCTGGTCGCTACAACGACGACCGTGTAAAATGTATTATTTATCTTTGCATTTCCAACTAATGATTTTTAGCATCTGAATACATAATCTGGTAGAATATATGAGTGGGTAACCTGGGAAACAAAATATACGGTTTCCCCTAGCTACAGCCCTACAGTGATTCACGTTCGAATGACGTTGCATTCACTGTAGGACGTAGCTAGGGAACCCAAATATTTTGTGTTTGAGCGCCACTTTGATCCAATCAGCGGTAAGACGTCTCATAAATGAACAAATCATACGGTTTCACCCAGCTACAATCCCACCGTGGCTGCGATATCACATGCACGGTGGGACGTAGCTGGGTAAATCCGGATAATTTGTGTGTAATATATAATATAGCTGAAAAGACACACGGTTTCTCCTAGCTACAGCCCGACACTGATTCACGGTCGAATGTCGCTGCATTCAGTGTCGGGCATAGCTAGGGAACCCGAATGTCTTGTGTTTGAGCTGGGTAAATCCGGATAATTTGTGTGTAGTATATCTAAATATAGCTGTAACAAGACACACGGTTTCTCCTAGCTACAACCCGACAATGATTCACGGTCGAATGTCGCTGCATTCAGTGTCGAGCATAGCTAGGGAACCCGAATGTCTTGTGTTTGAGCTGGGTAAGCTGGAATGAGTGAGTAAGCTGGTGTAGAGGTGTGGTATTTATAGGCGCAGCTAGGGGTGGAAGCTGGCTCCAAAAAATCTCTAGTTCACCGAGCGATACACCCGGCGAAGTTGGTGTCCCGGCGAAGAACTGGCGCGGAACGAAATTTTTGTTCCCGCCAACAACCTTCGCCGCAAGTAGCACCCGGCGATGCCAAACCCCCGGCGAAGAAATGGGCGCGGAAAGAAATTTTCGTTCCCGCCCATGGATTCGCCGAGTGCCTTCCACCGACAATCCCGGCGAAACAGAATCTTTTTGCGCGGCACAAATTTCCTTTTTCGCGCCAGGTCTTCGCCGGGTGCGGTACTCGGCGAAATGGAGGGACCAAACCTGCAAGGCGGGCCCCATTGCCAGGCGCCACGTGGTCGTCAGTTTCGCCGGAAAAACACTTCACCGAGTGTTTTGTGTGGTCTTCGCCGACGTGGTAATCTTCGCCGAGATCTTTTTCTGCACGTAGCCGGTGACGTTGGTGTTTGCCGAGATGTCTCGTCGTCGCCGAGTGTCGCCGTCTCTCTACCGGCGATAGCCCTCTTCGCCGAGGTGCCCCGAAATTATGCACTCGGCGAAGCCGAGACAACTCGGCGGCGAGCGTTTTTTCTAGTAGTGGCCTAGCCCCTGCCACCTAATTTGTGTCATGTTCAACGGCGGAGGCGGGGGGACCAGCAGGGGCCCTGGCCCCCCCTAACACCACTGATTTCTTACTAATTTTTTTCAAACAGTGTATATTAGAAAAATTTATTTAAGCCGGCCCCCTAATCTCCAAATTTAACCAATCCTGCCTCCGCCAGTGGTCCTGTTGTATATCTACACTTGTAAAGGCTTCTAGACTTCTTTTTTCCTTTTCTTGTTTTTTGTTTTTTATTAGTTTTTCTTTTCCCGGTTTGGGATGTAGGATCGTTATTGTATTTTGTTAGCTCCTTAATGAAAATGTGGTTCACTTCAGGCCGGCCCTTGGGCCCGCCGTAGACTCCTAAAAAAAACTATGGGCTCATATGAGCAAGCGTTATTATACTGAAAATTCAGTTTAGTTAGGTCACTGGTAATATTGTACAGCCAAGTTCTTAGTAGTACTAAGACACTAGACGAGCAAAGGAAACAAAGAATCAACATTACTCTGCTTCGCTCTCCAGTAGCTCAGATTTTTCAAAGCATTCACCTTTGCGACAACCAAGACAATAACATAAATGAACCTAACAGTAAACTACACATGGGATTTCTGTGGGGAACCCTTGTGCTCGGGACAAGCAGGACTTTGGTGGAGGCCTGCTCGATTCACCCTTCTCCAACTTGATAGGTCGAAAATGAACATCGTCTTCAAAGTCAACCAGCAGGTAACAATCTCGAGTCGGCCGGCCGTGGCACCGACATGGCTCGTCATCAATAGCCTTGATGCTAATACCATCATCGCAATCTGTGATAAGATGGCACTCGCGAGTCGAATGCCTTCCACGCGTGATGTGGAACCGACATGGCAGCTTTAGCAGGATCTCCCGCACGATCTCCTATGTTATGGATTCCATTGCCAAGACTCCATCGCGTCTATTTGATTTATAGAACTGTGATGGTCGCCTAATAATTGATTGATATCTGAGTTGGACAAGGAAACGATCCATCGGTTGCCCGCTATATATGTGGGTTGGGTTGAGACCGAATCGGAGTCGAGTTCGAATATTACTACGTCCCTATCGGTTGTCTCTATTTATTTTTCCATAATCTCCCCATTGCCTATCCCCTTCTCGGATTGTGGCCTTCTCGTCTCCACGTTCTGGGTGCAGCGCGTTCTCTGCTAGCTAGCTTGCTTGGGTCTCTCCTCTTTTCTTTTTCCTCAGAAGATCGACTTCATCAATTGCTCGTGGAAGAGAAGTGACTTGAGAACGTTGCTCACGGAGGCTTATATAGACGAGACAACCCTTCAAATTGTGAAGTATTCAGCGGTTCGTGGAAGAAGAGTTATAATTAACTAGATGGGACGGTCAAGCATTTGTGTTCCACGGCGCTGCTGGTGCCTATGCACTGCTCGAGACACCTCCCCCCCCCCCCCCCCCCCCCCCCCCCCCCCCCCCCCCCCCCCCCGGAGCTGCTGGTGCTTATGCACTACTCGGAGACGTTTCCTGCTGTTGTCGACGCGACGGGTGGCGCGGGGCAGGAGGAGGTGCCTTGGGTGCTCGTCCAGCCTAGGCGGAGCCTGCGGCGCATGGCTTTCGCCCCTCCGACATCCAAGACCCGTCCCCCGCCTCCTGCTTGGCTTAAGGGGAGATGCCATCGTTGCCACAAAGCCGGGCATTGGGCTTCGGTCTGCTGTGAGTCATTCAGGTGCTACAATTGTCGCCAATTCGGCCATAAAGCGAAGTGCTGCACAGGGAGAACTGCTCCTCGCCCTCCTCCGGTCCAAGGTCGCCACGCTGCGCAGACGCCCGCTGCTGTCTGTCCTCGTCTCTGGCAGCGACCCCCTCCCCGTGCACAGCTGCAGCTGGTGCCACCTTGACGGCCGGGCGGTGTGCAGTTGCAGTCTGACCTCGCCAGCCAGCTCATCGACCAGCCTTCGCCGCTTCGACGTCCTCCACCTCCCCCAGCCACGATAGATGTGCTGCCTACCCAGGCTGAGCAGGCCATGTTGCTTCGTTCCGAGCTTCACGGCTGCCTCGCGAGGGTTGAGAGTTTCTTGGTGAGAGCTGGGGCTGCTCTTGGCATGTCCCCTGTTGCGGCTGGAGCCTTTCCTCCGATCGAGCTCAATGCTGGTTCAGCTGACGTTGGGAAAGAAGGCATCTATGGAAGTTTCTCTCCCCGTGCATGCCCTGTCCATAACCAACAACAACGGCACACACAAAACATGGGCATGTACTCCTTGAAACTTATACTCTTTTGTAAGAGAACTACTTAACTGAGGAAATTATGTGCAGCATATAACATAAGTTGAAAATTAAGAAGCGCATTCAATCCCCAACTCTTTCTCTCGACATCAACCAAATTATGAAATCTTCTGTGGCTTGCCTCCTCGGATTGTACTATAAAAGGACAATCCCACTACCATTGCAGATAAAGAGGAAGAAAACTTGCAGGTTAACCTTTTTTTTCTTTTTTTTTCTTATCTTTTTGGCTGTGTGCATCCGCAATGTCTCGACTAGATTTTGACATTACGTTGTTTCAGAGGCTGGGTGTAATTGATATCTTTGATATTAATATATTCCCTTTATTGAAAAAAGGTTAGCATGTAAGCATTCATGTTCCTTAAAATATCAAGAAGAGGGGTGCCCGGGTGTCTTGGTGAACCTGAAGGAGTACAAGGGCATCTTCTGGCATGAGGACATCATCCCTTTCTTCCAAAGCGCTACCCTCTCCAAGGAGTGTGACACAGTCCAGAAGTGCTACATCTCACTCTTTCTTGCTGGTTGGTGAAGGTGGAGTAGACTGAGAAAATAAAAGTATAACGAGAAAGTGAAATTATGATTTTTTTTTTAAATTTTCCTATATGTGGTTGTCTTTTATATGCACGTGAATTTTGTTCTGCATTGTGTCTACATGTGAAAGCGAAAAAATTAAGGGTCCGTGGCAACGCACGGGCACTCCGCTAGTTGTACATCGTATAAAAAAGATAAAGGGGAAAAAATCATAATGCAGCGGTATATGTTCTCATCTATATCCAAGTCTTCCATCGCGCTCCACAAGTTATTTTTAGGTGCGCATTCCACAAGTTTGGGATGACCCGTTTCTTAACGGTGTCTTAAAAAAAGTAAAAACAATAGTCAAAATTTCATTTTCGAGACCAATAGATCACAAGGTGAAGGCTACATCCTTAATTTTTTTTAACTCGATCAGTTGTCACTTAGGACATCCCTAATGCACGAAACGTATGTATAGGCGCTTAAAAAATATATGAATAATACAAGAGAACCATCAAAACAGATCCTGATATCTAAAAATTTAAAAAATTACACTTTTAAATTCAAAGACACCGTTAAATATATGGGTACATATACATGTCTATTTAGATTTTTTTATCAAGTGAGATTTTAATGTTTTTGAAATACATTGGGAATACTTTTTATACGCGCGTAAATTTTCACGTGCACTATATTCACGTGGATCGGAAAGATATCTTGAGAACCCGTGGCAACGCACCGGCATTGAACTAGTATAACTAAATAAAAAGATTGGGGAACTGCTCTCTATATATTCGAAAAAGTTCTGTCATTCCTATTACCCTTCTAAAAATCTTTGTTTCCCAAAGTGGTAAGATTCTTGTTAAAGGATCCATAAGAAATATCTTTTAAGCATTAGATTAAGGCTAGGTTGAGCTTGTTGACTGAGTCTATGCTTACATATGAGGAAGTACTGGATTGAACAAAGCTTTGCTCTTGTGAAATTGACATCTTTCCCTTCTTCGTGTGGTACTTCTTGTCTCTTTGGGAGTTATTTTATTTATGAATACTGTTTTTACCATGGAAGTAGATCATAACTTGTTGTGAATGCTTATTATTAATTCATCTTGATGTGACATGGTGTATGAGCTAGCCAAGAAAAAGAGATGCGATTCAACTTTCCAACATGCAGATATAGCTATGAGTTTTAAATAATGTGAGTCATGCAAATCTCTTATGTTAAGTAGCTAATATGAAGCAGGCTAAAAAAATTAAAATATGCTTTAATGTCTTATGAGCTTGCATGTTTAATGTTACACAACATTGCAATTACGATAATAAACTTCAGAAGCCATTGCTTCTTGTCATCTTTATGATCGAGGACAAGCATAGATTAAGCTTGGGATGTTGATACGTCCAAAACGTACCTATGACTTTTGAAGTTTATTATGTTGTTTTCCTTGATATTTTCCATGCTTATTATGTTTCCTTTAATGTTTTTAATGATTTACGGGATTTCCCACGAAATCCCATTATTTTGGTATTTAATTCTGGAAGGCAGGAGACCCTTATTTTCGTATTTTCACGTTTCAGTAACCTTTTTGAACTCAATTAAATCGGGGAAAAATCTGGCGAATCTATTTTTGGAAGACGAAGAGTACAAGTGCAAGGCGCACCTGGGAATGTCAACTAGTGGAGTAGTGGGACCCATGGCATGCCTCCCTAGCCGCGCCATTGTGGGTCCCGCTCGCCTCATTCGTTGGATGACGTCGATTCTTTCGCCACCACCTTTGTTTTGACCTAAAACCCTCTGTATATAGCCTCGGGAATTTTTCTCACAACCCACGGAGCCACACGGAGACAGAGAAGAAAATACGGGCTGCGTAGTGCACTGCCGAAGGAGATTGGAGGGGGAACCGCCGCCGTATTCGCGTTTGGTAGCATCTCCCCCTACGCCATCACCGTCTTGCTAATCTCCATCATCATCTACAACGACTTCTCCATCTTCTCCTCACTGTAACCACTTGGCAAACATGATGTGTGGTACAATATATTATTTCCCCATGATGTATTATGTCTCTCTATACTACTTTTGAGTAGTAACTTGTTCATGGCAATGGTGAAATAGTTTGATATGTCGGTTGCGTATATGTATGTTGTCTTCTATGAAGTTCTTATGTGTTGATGTATGTGTGCACGCGTACGTTAGGGGATCACATAAGGGTTTCACTATGCCATGTTGATTTGAGGATTGAACGAATGAACGACAGAAACCAGGGACTGAATCTTTGATGCTTGTCATAGGGGGGAAATTGAGGGCCTTGAATATTAATGCAACAGTTTAACATTTATGTCTTAATATCTCTTGTTTGCTCATGTATGTGACCTGGAGATCAATCGTTAGAGTTGTAATTGCTCATGGATATGGATGCACATACTTATGGCTCAACTCTGCAAAGAAGCATAGACTTTATCTTATAGCTAATGCGGTCGTTAGGCTTTGCTTTAATAAATTCCTTGATTGCTCATGTATGTGGCCTAGGGATATAATCACCAAGTTCCTTGTTCTTAATGACTTGTCTGCCCACGTAGGTAGATGTTGAGGTGCAGTAGCTATGTGCACCACTTTTGGGACTCCGTCATTTAGTTTATATTGCGCTTCACTTAAAGACAACCGAATCTTACAAAATAGCCAATTGCCTAGAATAATTGCTCCGGTTGGTTACCACTATCTCACACTTCTCGCACTTTCGCACACCCTCTCGCGCTTGCTCTCTAAATTCTTGTAGCTTAAGTCTTGCTAATTAATTAGTCTCTCATAGTTTTGCAGTAAAAATAATCTTTGTTACCTTGTTTAATATTTCGGTGCACAAACGGCCGTATAAGTGGGTTATAGTGCTTTAGAGAATAGATAGTTTACCTTCAGCTCCTCGTGAGATCGACACTCAATACTTATCGAAATTGGCTACAACTATCCGTTGCACTTGAGGACTTTCAACATATAGTAACTAAACGAAACACCCTCCTCGTCGTCAGAGGAGATGACGATGATGGCCTCGTCGCCGGCGGGGGCCCTTGCTGGAGCGTAAGGCTTAGCATCATCGATGGCCCTGCCCTTCCCGGAGGCTGAGACCTCAGCATCGTTGGCATCGGATGGCTTGCCAGAGCCCAAAGCCTCGGCTAAGTCGGCGGCGGCCAGGCGGCCCTGCACTTTGTCGCGGTCACTAGTAGAAAAACCACCTTTCGTCCAGAGCCGAACCAGCCATTAATCCCGGTTCATAGAAAAACCGGGACCAATGCCTGGCATTGGTCCCGGTTCGAGCTGCCAGGGTCCGTGGAGCATTGGTCCCGGTTCGGTTGGGGACATTGGTCCCGGTTCGTGCACGAACCGGGACCAATGCTCCGTGCAGGACACGTGGCGTGCCGCGGAGCTTTGGTCCCGGTTCGTGCACGAACCGGGACCAATACCCCTCCCCTGCCTATAAATAACCCACCCCCTCTCTTCTCTCCTCTTTTTTTTTTGGTTGGATTGGTGGGAAGTGGGTGCTAGTTTTTTTTCCTTTGCCACGCACAAGATGTGTTCGATGAAATGCCCGAGCCACACTTAAGTTCACACAAGATGATATCCTCGGCCGAGGTTAGCAACTTTATCCTTTTCATCTGTAATTGATACAGAAATATTGCACGTGTCGATGTACGGTGGTCATTTCACTATTCAAGATGTTATTGTAATGGTATTTGATAAACTTAATTATATGATGCAGATGGATGCACGGATGCGATGGATGTACGGCGAACGACGCAGTTCCGAGTTTATTGCAGGCCTGCATAAATTTCTCGAAGTGGCTGAGGCAAACAAAGTGATAATTTTATGCCTTGTCCATGTGAGAAGTGTCGGAACGTCAGGGAGTACTCTGACCCGAGAACCATTCAAGACCACGTGATTCGGAGAGGTTTCATGCCCAGCTATAATTGTTGGACCAAGCACGGAGAAAGAGGGGTTAGGATGGAAGACAATGAAGAAGAGGAGGATGATGACAACTATCCTATGTTCCCTGAGGAATGCGGTGATACTGTAATGGAAGACGTTGAAGAAGAAGGAGGTGAACATCGGGCATCAGATGAGCCCGCTGATGGTCTTGGTGGGGTCATTTCTGATGCAAAGCGAGAATGCGATACAGAAAAGGAGAAGCTAAAGTTGGAGGCCATGCTAGAGGATCACAAAAAGTTGCTGTACCCAAATTGCGAAGATGGCAGCACAAAGCTCGGTACCACACTGGAACTGCTGAAATGGAAGGCAGAGACTGGTTGTTCTGACAAGGGATTTGAGAAGTTACTGAAAATAATGAAGCCGAAGCTTCCAAAGGATAACGAATTGCCCGAGACTACATACGAAGCAAAGAAGGCTATCTGCCCTCTAGGATTAGATGTGCAGAAGATACATGCATGCATTAATGACTGCATCCTGTACCGCGGTGAGGAGTACGAGAATATGGATAAATGCCCGGTATGCAATGCACTGCGGTACAAGATCAGACAAGATGACCCTGGTGATGTTGAGTGCGATGACGAGCCCCCCGGAAGAGGGTTCCTGCTAAGGTGATGTGGTATGCTCCTATAATACCACGGTTGAAACGTCTGTTCAGAAACAAAGAGCATGCCAGGTTGTTGCGATGGCACAAAGAAGAGCGTAAGAAAGACGGGAAGTTGAGACACCCCGCCGATGGGTCCCAGTGGAGAAAAATCGACAGAGAGTTCCCGACATTTTCAGATGACGCAAGGAACTTAAGATTTGGTCTAAGTACAGATGGCTTTAATCCTTTTGGGGAGCAGAGCTCCAGTCATAGCACTTGGCCCGTGACTCTATGTATCTACAACCTTCCTCCTTGGTTGTGCATGAAGCGGAAGTTCATTATGATGCCAGTGCTCATCCAAGGCCCGAAGCAACCCGGCAACGACATTGATGTGTACCTAAGGCCATTAGTTGATGAACTTTTGCAGTTGTGGTCCGAACCAGGTGTACGTGTGTGGGATGAGCACAAACAACAGGAATTTGACCTACGAGCGTTGTTGTTCGTAACCATCAATGATTGGCCTGCTCTTAGTAACATTTCAGGACAGTCAAACAAGGGATACAATGCATGCACGCACTGTTTAGATAAGACTGAAAGTATACATTTGGGAAACAAGAACGTGTACCTGGGGCATCGTCGATTTCTTCCGAACAGTCATGCCGTAAGAAAGGCAAGCATTTCAACGGTGAGGCAGATCGCCGGAAGAAGCCTAACCTCCCTGATGGTGATGTTATATATGACATGGTCAAGGATTTAGAAGTAATCTTTGGAAAGGGTCCTGGCAGTCTATCTGTTCCGAATGACGCTGACAACCACGTACCCATATGGAAGAAGAAATCTATATTTGGGAGCTACCCTATTGGAAAGTCCTAGAGGTCCGGTCTTCAATCGACGTGATGCACGTGACGAAGAATCTTTGCGTGAACCTGCTAGGCTTCCTGGGCGTGTATGGGAAGACAAAAGATACACCAGAAGCACGGGAGACCAGCAACGTATGAAAGACCCATACAACAAGCAGACGGATAAAGGGCGTCAATACTTAAGCAGCTACGCTCTTACCAAAGCAGAGAAGGAAATCTTTTTTGAATGCCTGAGCAGTATCAAGGTCCCGGCTGGCTTCTCGTCAAATATAAAGGGAATAATAAATATGGCAGAGAAAAAATTCCAGAACCTGAAGTCTCATGATTGCCACGTGATTATGACGCAGTTGCTTCCGGTTGCATTGAGGGGGCTTCTACCGGAAAATGTTCGAGTACCCATTGTGAAGCTATGTGCATTCCTCAATGCAATATCTCAGAAGGTCATCGATCCAGTAACTCTACCAAGTTTACAGAAGGCTGTGGTCCAATGTCTTGTCAGCTTCGAGTTGGTGTTCCCCCCATCATTCTTCAATATTATGACGCATCTCCTGGTTCACCTAGTCGACGAGATTGCCATTCTCGGTCCTGTATTTCTACACAATATGTTCCCCTTCGAGAGGTTCATGGGAGTCTTGAAGAAATATGTTCATAACCGTGCTAGGCCAGAAGGAAGCATCTCAAAGGGCTATGGAACAGAGGAGGTCATTGAGTTCTGTGTTGACTTTATTCCTGACCTTAAGCCGATTGGTGTTCCTGAATCGCGGCATGAGGGGAGACTGAGTGGAAAAGGCACGCTAGGAAAGAAAGCACTGATATGTAGGGACGGGCATTCTTTAACTCAAGCACACTACACAGTTCTACAAAGTTCCACCTTCGTGGCTCCGTATATCGAGGAACACAAGAATTATGTACGCTCCAAGAACCCGGGGAGGATGACTCCTGGATTAAAGAAAAACACATGGAGACTTTCGGCAGTTGGTTGCGATTACAGCTCATGAATGACACCACTGTCGGAGATCAGCTCTACTTGTTGGCCGCGTCACCATCTTCGACTGTATTGAATTTCCAAGGGTACGAGATAAATGGGAATACATTTTACACGATCGCCCAAGATAAAAAGAGCACCAACCAAACAGTGGTGTCCGCTTTGATGCAACAGACGAGAATGGGCAAAAGGACACATACTATGGTTACATAGAGGAGATATGGGAACTTGACTATGGACCTACTTTTAAGGTCCCTTTGTTTCGGTGCAGTTGGGTCAACATGAAGGAGAAGGGATAAAGGTAGACCAGCTGTACGGAATGACAACAGTGGATCTCAAGAATCTTGGTTGTTACAGAACGAACCATTCGTCCTAGCCAATGATGTGGCTCAGGTTTTCTATGTGAAGGACATGTCCTCCAGACCGAAAAAAAGAAAAAATAAGCAAACGAATACATCAGACGATGAGCCAAAGCGTCACATAGTTCTTTCAGGGAAAAGAAACATCGTGGGAGTCGAGGACAAGACAGACATGTCAGCAGATTATGATAAGTTTGATGAAATTCCGCCCTTCACAGTGAAAACTGACCCAAGCATCCCGTTAAATAATGAAGATGCTCCATGGTTACGGCCGAAGCGATCATAGGCCAGGGACATACGCGAAGAAGGGTTCATGGCATTTATGTAAATCAATGTAATGTATTAAACCTTTATGTGATGTGTAGTAATGTATTAAACCTTTATGTGGTGAAAACCATAATACACGAAATGGGAGTTTCCATCTAGAAGAAATGGGTTATATCACATGTGAGTTTTCTTTTTTGTTTTCTGTTAATTAATTGCATGACGACCGGTGAAACACGCGTGGTAGGTGGTTGTCGGCTCCCACACCTCCCGTGGGAACCTCTCAAACCTCAGCTTCGACCGTCCAAACACGGTTCCCCCTGCATACAGCCCGACGGTGGCTCGTGAGTTTGAGCGCCACTTCGATCCAAGCAGCGGTAAGACGTCTCTGATGATCTACAACCGTCCGGCAAGACATCTCTGATGATCTGCAACCGTTTGGAACGGTCGCAGGTCATCAGAGACGTCTTGCCACTGGTTGCCCAAAGATGCCTCTCCGAGTGACGCTGGAATGTTTTGTGTTTGAGCGCCACTTCGATCCAAGCAGCGGCAAGACGTCTCTGATGATCTACAACCGTCCGGCAAGACATCTCTGATGATCTGCAACCGTTTGGAACGGTCGCAGGTCATCAGAGACGTCTTGCCGCTGGTTGCCCAAAGATGCCTCTCCGAGTGACGCTGGAATGTTTTTGTGAGTGAGTAACCTGTCTGAGGAGGGGGCTATATATAGGGTACGTGTGCTTCTTTAGTCCCGGTTGGTAACACCAACCGGGTCATGTGGCTCACGAAGTGGTCGTGATGATACTGCTGATCCAACAGCTCACAATCCCTCAAAAGAAACACACCCCTGATCCAACGTCTCACAAGCGCTTGAAAGAAACACACGATCCGTGTGCTTCTTTAGTCCCGGTTGGTAACACCAACTGGGACTAAAGACAGGTTTTGCGGTCACGACGGGGTAAACCCTAATCCACCATTCGTAGCCATGAACGCATCGTCTCCACCAGATGGATCCGCCACGTCCGCCGCAGCGCCTTCTGGACGAGGTCGAGCGTGCTCGGTAGAGCGCGCTTGGGCGCAACCGCGGGAGCCTATCCCGCCGTATGCCCACGAGCCCGGCGTGGAGAGGAATGCCCAGCTATCGGCCTCCTGCTCCACCAGGTGCCGCCGCACCTCCACCTGGCGCCGCTGCACCTCCACCAGGCGCCGCCGCTCCTCCCGCGGAGGAGGAGGACGACGACTTCGACTGGAGCGACGACGGGGAAGAGGGTTGTGGGTTGCAGATACAGGAGGCCATGGAAGCCTCCTTCCAGTCTGTCCGCGACTACCCTGTCCAGCGAGCCAAGACTTCCTACCAGCTCAAGGCGAAGGAGGCTTCCGAGCTGGATTGGGCGCTGAAAGACTCATCCTCCATGGATATTGCCCTCCGCCGCAAACGTGCGCGCGAGAACCAGGCGGCCGCCCACGGGGCTGGCTCCTCCCGCCGTTCCCCCTAATCCTACGGCCTTCGAGCCAGCAAGTCCGTTTATGTAGAATAATGTTGGTGATGTTGGATCAGGGGTGTGTTTCTTTCAAGCACTTGTGAGACGTTGGATCATGTATAATAATGTATTAAACCTTTTATGTAATGCATTCTATGGAATGTATTAAACCATGATGTGGCTCACGAAGTGGTCGTGATACTACTGATCCAACAGCTCACAATCTCTCAAAAGAAACACACCCCTGATCCAACGTCTCACAAGCGCTTGAAAGAAACACACGATCCGTGTGCTTCTTCCTTATTGGCGGGATTCACTTTAGTCCCGGGTGGTGGCTCACAAAGTGATATCCAACAGCCCACAAGCCTTCAAAAGAAACGCACCCTGATCCAACGGCTCACAAGCGCTCGAAAGAAATATACGATCCGTGTGCTTCTTCCTTATTGGTGGGATTCTCACTATATATATGTAGTCATGCATGGCCTCCATTGGCATAGCACATCTAAACTAATATCTGCAACCTCATTACTCTCCCATGGCTTCCACCGTACCCACTCTAACCTACTCGGAGGAGGAGGCGCATTGCGCCTTGAACTACCCCTGCCCGCCCGGCTACGACGTCTCCGCCGGCTGGAGGCTGAGCACCGGAGGCGTGCCGGTCCCTCCTGTCCCTCAAGGTTTGGCGCGCCGGGTGGCCATCACGAACCACTACTACCTCGAGCTCACTCCGGCGCAGCGGATGGATCCCCGCTGGCATCCCGACTACCGCCCGACTTGGGACGCCTTCTTCATCAATCGGCGTGAGAGGGCGCTCGCCAGGTACGAGGAGAACGGCCCGCCTCCTTCAAACTTTAACGAGGCCGGCCGTCGGCTGTGGTGGAGCGGCCGGACTCTCCAGAGCGTCATGAACTACATCACGGCCGGCGATAACCCCCGCCTGCGCTACCCTCGCTTCCAGTCCAGGCGAGCGCCGCCCCACGACAGCGATGACGACGGCGGCGACTACGACGACTACGAGGACAAGTATTATAGGCCTAGGCAGGAGTATGACTAACTTGAGCCATATCGTTGGCTAGGACAAATGGTTCGTCTATGTACGACGACGATCATGTAAAATGTTTGTCTATCTATGACGACGATCGTGTAAAATGTATTATTTATCTCTGCATTTCCAACTAATGATCTTTAGCATCTGAATAAGTATTCTGGTTTTGAGTTAGTTATGCAAAAGATAAAAGTTAATGCATTTTTTAATTCAAAATGGCAAAATGGTTAATAGTTTGAAAGTTTAGTGAGATTCAAATTGAAAATGACAATAATAAAGTATGCAAAAGATATGAGTTAATGCATATTTGAATTGAAAATGGCACAATTGATACATGATGCAAACAGATGTATGGATGATATATTCAAATTCCTTATTTTTTCTGATAATAATAAACATATTATTGTATTATTTGGATTTATAATAATAGACATATAAATAGATGGGGTTCATTTTTCTTAGCATTTTGATACATTAATCATAATTTTCTGATAAACAGATTAAAAGTTATTGATTTTACAAGTTTAAATCATTTCCTGGAAATTATATAAAAGAAAACAATTTTTTTCCGAAAAGCCCATTTAAAAGGCCTTTGGTCCCGGTTGTTCTTACCAACCGGGACGAAAAGCGGCCCAAAATTGCGCGAACTTCAAGCGGCCCAAAATTTGACCTTTGGTCCGGTTGTTCTTACCAACCGGGACGCCACCTCTGCCGCAGTTCCCCCGACGAGACGCTCCACCTCTGGCGAAGCCCTGCTCCGGCGATTTGTCGATCTCCGGCGCGGCCCCGCCCTCTACCTCTGCCGCCACCGTGCTTCAGCGCGGCCCCGCCCTCCACCTCCTCCGCCGCGCGGATTGACCGGCTGCGGAGCCACCGCCGCTCCCCTCTTGCTCGCCTCGCCCCAGCTCACCGCACACGCCACGTGCCCGGCCCGACGCGGGCCTCCTCCCCGCACGTACGCCGCCCCGACGCTGGCCTGACGCCGCCCTCCTCTCCCCGCACACCTCCCGTGCCTCCACGCCGCCGCCTCGCAGCGCCACCGCCGTCCCCGCGCCTCGATCGATTCCTGGCCCACCGCCGCCCGCACCGCTTCTCGGTGAGTTAGTGTTAATTTTTTTTGTATAGGAAATAGCATTTTAGGTTAGTGTTAGGATTTTTTTTGTATAGGAAATTACAAATATGTTTGAATCCAAATTTAGATTGTAGTTCATTTAGATTGTATAGGATTTTAGTATAGTAAATAGGATTTTTTTAGTGTTAGAAAATTTGTATAGGATTCTTTTCGTACAGGAAATTTTAGTGTTAGGAATTTGTATAGGACTTTAGTATAGTAAATAGGATTTTTTTAGTGTTAGGAAATTTATATAGGAAAATGTATAGGATTTTAGTATAGTAAATAGGATTTTTTTGTATAGGAAATTTTAGTGTTAGGAATTTGTATAGGATTTTTAGTGTTAGGAGTTTTGTATAGGAAAATGTATAGGATTTTAGTATACTAAATAGGATTTTTTTTGTATAGGAAATTTTAGTGTTAGGAATTTGTATAGGACTTTAGTATAGTAAATAGGATTTTTTTAGTGTTAGGAAATTTGTATAGGAAAATGTATAGGATTTTAGTATAGTAAAAAGGATTTTTTTTGTATAGGAAATTTTAGTGTTAGGAATTTGTATAGGATTTTTAGTGTTAGGAATTTTGTATAGGAAAATGTATAGGATTTTAGTATAGTAAATAGGATTTTTTTGTATAGGAAATTTTAGTGTTAGGAATTTGTATAAGAATTTGTATAGAATTTGTATAAGAAATGTATAGGAAATTTTAGTGTTAGGAATCTGTATAGGAATTTGTATAGGAATTTGTATAAGAAATGTATAGGAAATTTTCCCAAATTCATGGATTTGCATCACATATGTACAAATGAGCATCGAGGTACTAACACTTCACGGATTTCCCAAATTCATTCCATGTCACAACATGTTTTACATTTGCATTCACATATCCGATTCACATTTTTGTGGGTAGATGTATCTTGACATATGGAACAAGTTACCCAACTAAAGTTTTGTGCATTGTTCTTAATTTGCAGAAACTATGGAACGAGACGAAAATCAGGAAAACATCCTCGAGGATATAATCCGCGGGCCGGAAGATGTTGGCGATGTCACCTCGCAGTTTCTAAACAACTCTTTGTGAGAGAGATGAGTCTCTCAACCGAAGAGACGGCTCCGGTGAGGTAGAACCCGACGGCTGGGGTGGGGGAGAAGCCGAAGGCTCCGGTGGAACATTAAATGTTGCAAACTCCGGCGAGGTGCATATACATATATTAATGAAGCCGAAGATTGTATTAATTAAGTCTCTGTTGTCTATATACATATATTAACGCTCTTTCTTCTTTTAACTCTCCGGATCGAGCAAAAATTCTGTAAGGACAAAACGAGGCCCAACCAAAACGTTGGGCGACCAAGAAAGGTACAGGATCGAAAAAGTCGCTGAAGACGGCACACCGACTGCTCCCCCTGGTGTTAAAAATAAAATGGTAAAGCAATGCGGAGTTCTTGTTAGGGACTACATCCCGATCACCGTTCGAGAATGGCATCAGCCAAAGGAGGGAGGAGTAAGATATGTCGGCGAGGAGGGCAAAGAAAGATCTAAGTGGGAGAAACTTGAGGCAGACCTGCTGGCTAAAGGGATCACTCCAGAGCCACTCGCATGGATCGAACAGGCAAGATATTGGTTTTACGGGCATGGGGGCACGTTAGACGCAGAAGGGAAGTGCATATATAATAGAAGACACAAAGATAATCCCCTACTACCCATCGAAGGCATTAGAAATGCAGTAAAGGATGTTGCAGAGGGACGGTTCATTCCCGATAGAGAGGATGACGAGCTCACACGCGCCCTTGGGAATAAGGAACACGACGGACGGTTACGAGGCGTACCAGGCTCCAAGCCCAAGACAATTGCGATTCCCGAGCACAGGAAGAAATTTCCTGATAGAAGCCATCAGAGGAGAAAGGAAAGGGAGGCAATGGAAGCACGCGCTGCTGCAGACCGGCTAAGTAAAATAGAAGAAGAATAAAGCGGTAGAAGGATCAAATTGCCGCACTTAGCCAGCAAGTTACTAGCGGCCAATCTCAGCGGCACATGGTAGAAGCTGCATGCGATGGTACCGGCGGCCCATCGAATCGGAAAAGCAGCGTGGCTTCAACGGAGCTCCAGGATGGTACTGATGATGCAGTGATGGTGGCTCCACTTCGTCGCTACCCAGTGGATGATATCACGGAGAGCACACCTTGTGAGATGCATGTGAAAGTTTTTAACTTAACCGTGAAGGTGGCAGTCGGCTATGTCGTACCAATTGGACCTAATCCAACTTACCATTTCTCTCCGGTTCCAAATGGCTACGCTGTTGTCGCGGTGGATGAAGTGATGAAAGATTATCAGGAGCTAAAGCTGCAACACCCTGCAGGTGAAGATGGGGAGGTGCTTGAACTTGGAGAAGCCAAGAAAGCGACCATTCTATGGCTAAAGGAATTCATCGTGCTTCCGAACTGGCAGCCAAGGCCATCGACTCCTCACCAGTCTCCAGCGCAACAGTCCTCTTCACCGCCTCACCAGTCTCCAGCACAGCCGTCTCCGCCGCCGCGTCAGCCGTTTGCGCCCACCGCTCGTACTATGAGGGGTAAGCGATCACCGAAACGTAAAAGGTCGCCCCTCCCAACAGTACCTCATAAGAATCTTCCCATTATACCTTATGACAGGACTGTAGCGGAAAACGCCGCGGAGGTGGCTGCCTACAATAAGGCTTTTTTTGCACCAAAAAAGCCCGAGCAGAAGCCGGTATACGATGAAAAATCCAAAAAGTGGAGAAAGTCCTTCCTTGCGCAGCCATCCCAAATATCGATGAATCTGCAATCTGACTATGGTCATGAACTTAGTAAGCTAGCACGTGCCCAGTCTGAGCAGGACAAGGAAAGAAGTGCAAAAAGCGGGAAACAAATTGCCCAGCTCGGACAGCAGAAAAATCAATCGGTCCCCCCGCTCATAGTGTGTTCCGATATCGACAAGGATTTCAGAGCCGATATGGATAAGGACCTGCAATTATTGGACTCCAGAGCCATACCTGCTGCTAGAGAACAGGGTATCACTGTATCGCAGGCCATGGAAAATGCTATCGCCATGGGTATGACTCTTGGTCAACTTTTAGGCTATGAAGATCAGCCAATGTTAGAGATAGCACGGAAATATGTCACAGGGGAGTCTATGGTCAGTAATGAGGAGCTCACGCGTCTATCAACACATATGCGAAATCTGCACGACTGGTACATGGTGCACACATCAAAGAAGGACGCGAAGGAGTGGATTGCGGTGGACGTTCGAGTGGAGCATTTCTTCAAACCTTACGGTATACAGGTTCAAATGACTGAACTGTTTCAGTTATTCAATCAGCGCGCCCTCGACAAATCTATCCTCAGTTGCTATTGTCTGTAAGTGATTTATTTTCATAATTAAGTCTCTAGCTCAGCTCGTTCATTGCCTATATTATATTATACTGACTATATATATATCCTTTTGTACGCTATTATGTAGAATGAAGATGATGGAATGCAAAGCATCTAGACATTATGAGGTTGGGTTCGTTGACCCATATATCATTAATGAACATACGTTACGCAATCACCCCAGAGACGTGGAGCATGACCTGACCACCTCTTTAATCAAGCAAAACTTCTGTACGGAATCACTATTTCCTTACAACTTCAAGTGAGTGTTTCTGTCTTGTACATATTTTTATTTGGCTTTCTCGTTGTTAAGTGTAATTGATGAGCTATGCATGTCTGCTTTATGTAAACGTCCGCAGGTTCCACTAGATTCTGCTAAGCATTCAAGTTGACAAGTCCATAGTTGAAGCATACGACTCATTATGTTGGGACCAAGCGACGTGGACCGAAATGAAAGAAATGCTCAATAAGTAATTTCAATCATTATTGCATTATATCGGCCTCTTTCGTTCGTTTCCTGGTATCAAGTAATTAATAACTCCTTTGTTCATTTTTTTGGCCAAAGCAGGTGTTGGACACTATTCAAACAGAATGTAGAAGGTCCATTCAAAGATGAGCTAACTTATATATCGGTGAAAAGTCCGCAGCAGCCACCGGGGAGTAATTTATGTGGATTCTACGTTTGCGAATTCATTCGCGAGTTGACCTCTGAGCGGAGAACAACTTCTTTGAGCAAAATGCGGGAGAAGCTCGCCCCAGAACAGTGCATACGAGCAATTCAAGAGGAATTGGCAGGATTTCTGCTTAGGGAGGTCATCGATGAAAGGGGAGAACATTATGCTGCGGACGATGAACTACATATGTGAACTATCTCCATGTAATTAAATAGTTGTATTCTCGCAAGAGATCGAATATTAATTATATATGCATCAACGTGTACTGTGTATATAGAAGAGCGTATAACATGCGTACGAAAACGATGGAGAGCACGTCGGCGATGCGAAGAAGGGGGAGACGATGGAGGCACCAGCGAGAGGGAGAGGGGGCACCGGCGAGAGGGGCACTGGCGAGAGGGGGACCCTAAACCCTAAATACAAAAAAAGCACTCATTGGTCCCGGTTCGTAACACGAACCGGGACCAATGAGTCTCCCCCCACGCCCAGCCAGAACTGGCCACGTGGAGCCCCATTGGTCCCGGTTCGTGTCTGAACCGGGACCATCATTCGTCCCGATTGGCTGGTCCTGGTTCGGGAACCGGGACGGATGGCCCAACCGAACCGGGACCATAGGATAGTTTTCTACCAGTGGGTGTTCATCCAAATCCCAGTAGCTGAGAACCAGCGACTCCTCCGACGTGTACAAATCAGTGTCCATCTCATCGTTCAGCTTGGATTAGAAAAACAAGCCGGGGGAGGCAAGAAGGGCGGAGGAGGAGGCGCGCGCCGTGACTTGACGGCATGAGGATGGGGATCGCACGACTCCATGCTCGGTGCGATGGGGAGTGCTCCTACTCCGACTCTGTTAGCGTGAGGTCGATGATGGTAACCCGAGCTCAGTGCGCTGGGGAGTGCTCTTCCTCTAACTCCGTCGGTGCGAGGTTGACATACAAGTATGTTTTAATAAAAAAGATTACAAATTTTAGAATTTCTGGGATTCGTACCATTAATTGTATCTAGCGTGGCACTGCTCACTACCAGAAAATTCATCTTTGTCGAGTGTTCAGGTCTTTGCCGAGTGCAAAATCATGGGACACCCGGCAAAGAGCCTCTATGCCGAGAGAAGCAAAAAAACACTTGGCAAAGACAAGCCCTCTCGGCAAAGAGCCTCTTTGCCGAGTGTCCCCTGATTAGGCACTCGGCAAAGATTGTTTTGTCGGCAAATGCACGAAATTGCACTCGGCGAATCTTTTTTCTCGGCAAAATGACTCACCACATGGCACTTGACAGCCGGATCGATGGTGCCGTGACGGAGAAAGATCTTCACCGAGTGCCCCTCTCGGCAAAGATGTATTTTTCAAATTTCTAATTCCAAAAATGACTTTTTTTGTAGCAAGTACAAAAAATATGGTGGAAAATGGCACACATCCAATTTCCACACAAACTAGTCCATATATGATGGATTCTCCAAAAAAATTAGGAATTTTCTCGCTTTTTACCTAGTTTTGCTTATTTAAATGACTTTATACCAATTTTTTCGAAAGTAATTCAAATTTGAACTACAACTATGTGATAATTGGCTCTGAATTTTTTTTAAAATCATTTTAATATACACAAGTAGTGGTTATATCATAGAACTATCGATAGTTTTAAAAAATTTGACCGCTTTCGATGAAAGGTCATGGTGACCATTTTGATCATTTAAAAAAAAACAAAGAAAGTGAAAAAAAATACTCAAAAAATGAAATCCTTTTGCATGGAGTCCATTTATGTGTACTAGTTGATAGAAAAATGGTAAACTTGAGTTTTGACACACTTTGTAAAAAATTACTTCACAAATAGGTGTATCATCTATAGACATGTATAGGTTTCAACCCAAATGATCATGATATGGTTATTCCCGTACCATAGTTTATGATAAAATGATTATATTGGACACATAGGTGTATCTTGGTATGGGAAACAATGTTGCCAAACTGAGTTTTCAGATTATTTTCAAAAATATCATTTTCCATTTTTAAAGTGACAAAATGTACTTTTTTTGTGAAGAAAGTACAAAATATATGGTGAAAAATTGCACATATCCAATGTCCACACAAAGTAGTCCATATATTATGGATACTCCACAAATATTAGAAACTTTCTCGCTTTCTATCTAATTTTGCCTATTTAAATGATTTATACCAATTTTCGGAAAGTAATTCAAATTTGAACTACAACTATGTGATAGTTTGCTCTTAAGTTTTTCGAAAAATCATTTTAAGGTGCACAACTAGTGGTTATTTCACAGGACCGTCGATAGTTTTGAAAAATCCGACCCCTTTCAATGAATATGCATTGTGGCCATTTTGATCCTTTTTCAAAGAAATAAAAGAAAATATAAAATTACTCAAAAAAACGAAATTCTTTGGCATGAAGTCCTTTTATGTGTACTAGTTGCTAACAAAAATAATAAACTAGAGTTTGGACAAACTTTTTGAAAAAAATCTTCACAAAAAGGTCTATCATCAATAAACATGTATAAGTTTCATGTCAAATAACCAAGTTATCGCCATTTCGGTGGCATAGTGTGTGATAAAGTGCCCATATTCAACACATGGGTTTATATTGGTATGGTAAACAATGTTGTCAAACTGGATTTTCAAATTATGTTTTAGAAATATCATTTTTCCCATTTTTTAAGTGATAAAAAGGTCACCATGAGTGCTGATTGGCCAGGAAGAATTTCACGCGGATCGCCCGTCTGAGCCGTTGGATCCTTCTGGATCCAACGGCTCCGAAAGCCCCCTGCCATGGATAGGTGACGTGGCACGTTTGTCACCAGCCCTTTTTTTTCATTTTCTCTCCTTATCCTGATCCATCCTCGGTCCCCCATAGCCCACCCGACCCATCCTTCCTTCCTTCCTTCCTTCTCTCTATCCATCCTCCCTCCCTCAGGCAGAAGCTCGCCACCGACCGTGGGGATGCAGGTGCAGCTCCAACAGCGCAGCTCCTCCGGCCGAGCAGCAGCAGCTCCAACGGTGTAGCTCCCATGGCTGCTCTTTTCTCCATCGGCGTGACCCAAACGGCGGCGACATGTGCGTGCCCCGCAGCCCCACGGCCGACCGGGCGTGGACGCTCCTCCGGCGACTGGAGAAACTCTTACGACAGCTCGTTCCCCACCGACGGAGCAGCTCATCTAGGAGCGGTGCGGCCGGAGGTGACCGGGCGGGCGGCGAGGATGCGGGGATGAAGGCGACGGCGGGCCACCGCGGTTGTGACATCAGGGCGGCGGCAGCGCACCGCGCGTCAGGGACGCAGGGGCCCGCGGGCAACCGAGGCTGGTGCATCATGGCGGCGGCAGCGCACCGCGCGTCGGGGACCACGCCTAGTAGGCTAGGATGCGACGATGAGGGCTACGTGGGTGTCACCGTGGTGCGGATGGCTAAGCTCCGACCGTTCTTCGATGTCGTCGTGTCCTCCTCGAGCTCCCCCTTGCGCCGGCCACGCGACGGCCTTTTTCGACGTCGTCGTGGCCTCCTCGAGCTCCCCCTTGCGCCGGCCACGCGACGGCCTTCTTCAACGTCACCGTTGCCCGGCGGCGCTGTCCTCCGATGTGTGGCTACAACAAGCCGCCGTCGGTGGCGATTTTTTTTAATTCACATTATCATCTTTGCTGAGTATCAACATAAGCACTCGGCAAACCCAAACGATGCGTTACAGTTCCGTTTGCACCACTTCCCTGTTAATTCACTTTACTTTGCCGAGTAGGCAATAAAACACTCGGCAAACTCTTCGCCGAGTCACCCGTGAAAAAACACTCGACAAACTTTCTTCACCGAGGTATATGTCGCCGAGTCTATATTGCCGAGTGCCATACTCGGCGAAGCCTTCGCCGAGCTGGATTTCGGTCTTCACCGAGTGTTTTGACCACCTGTCGAAGATGTATTTTCCAGTAGTGGCTATGTGCAAGGCAATGCATGCAGGCAACACGTGGATGGCGACGAGGAGCTTTATAGGGCTCATCGACGTGGATGAGGTAGTTGCCTTTTCGGCAACGCGTGGCAAGCGAGAGGAAGGTGAGCATGCAACATGCGTCATTCGGAAGCCGAGAAGGTAAGTTGGTGAGAAAAGCAACACACATTCGGAAGCCGAGGAGGTAAGTCTGTAGCCGATGGTGATAGGCCTATCGCCGTCGTTTTTGTTCTATCACCATCGGTTCTACCAGAAAATGTTGGGGAACGTGCTACGTAATTTTTTTTACCGCGCACGAACAAGACCAAGATCCACTATCGAGGTGAAGGTAACAAAGTCCTCCAACTCCAGCAGCTAAGTTATACCTGCCAGCCGCGAGAGTGTTCTCCTTGCGAAAGCTCGCTCGATCTAGCGTCGAAGAGTATGATGCCTCCGAGGTATCCACGCGTACCGGAATAGAAACACCATAGCAACATGTGGACCAGCACACTAAAGCAGCGGGGAATCTACGAGAAGGAGTAGCGGCGCGACGGCGGCTTCCTCTAGATCCAATCTAGAGGGAGAGAGAGGAGGGAGGCGCCCTTTGGTTTATGCCCTGCGGTTGGTGCAGCCGAACGGGGGCCGCTCCAGGGGGGGTGCGCCTGGAGGCTTGGGTTGGTGTGTCCCCTTGGCCCCACCTTTATGTAGGCGGCCAAGGGGGGGTGCGGCAAGCCCCTAGGAGTAGGACTCCCTGTTGGAGTCCAACTCCAACAAGGGGTTTGACCAACCCCACATTGGTCTGACATGCCCCCCAGGCAAGAGAGGGGGAGGGGGGGGTGTGGCTCAGCATGGGTGCTTCCATTAGTAGGAAATAGCTTATAGTAGCCTAGCTACTAGAGGAGTTTCTTGCAAATAGACTCCATTGGTATCATCCGTGCCGTGCCTGAAACGTGCACGCCACCAGTAAATGGTTAGCAGTGGCGCGTAGACAGGATAGACACGCCACCACTTTGTGGGACCCAGACTTCCACCCGGCTTGAATATTCCCGTGGCGTGTGTACATGGTGGTAAGCCACCGGTAATTCAGTAGTGGTTGCGTGCGGGACTACACGCCACAGGTAGCCACATAGGGGGTGGTGTGCGCATTAAACCGGCACGCCACAGCTACCCAAGAGTCAGCCAGATTTATGATGCCGCGCGCACCCACCTCTCTCTCGCCTCCCACACGCGCCACGCGGTCAGCTACGCACGACGGCGCAGCTTCCCATGCCGCCGTTAATGCGTGCACCCACCCCAGCCGTCCCCACCTTTAAAAACCCGCGACGCACAGCAGCCGTTCTCCAGATATCACTGCCCACCCCCTTCTCCTAATCTCCAGATCTGGATAGCCACCAAGACTCCGCCGCCGCGAGATGCACCGTGCGTGTGGCATTTCGGTGCCGCTGCGCAAGGCGAGCCGGTCCTGCGCGCCGGACACCCGTTGTCTTCTCACCATCCAGGAGGCACACGAACTCGTGCGCCTCAACTCTCCGTTGCCGGCCGATTGCCGGCTGCCGAACGGCTGGATGACCAACATCGTCCAAATCCTGGTGGCGCCACCCCTCACCGGCCGGCCGCGCCTCGACTACATCAAGCGGTGCCGGTAAACGCTGCCATGGGAGCTCCGGATCCGCCCTGAGTACGCCATGTCGGCGCCCTATTGGGATGAAGCCGTGAAGCTGGAGTACGAGGGCCGGCGAGGATGCTTCTTCCCCACCAGCGACAACTGCTTGCCGCCTTCCGAGTGGTTCACATCCGACGATGAGCTGTTCTCCGACGAAACCGACGATGAGCCGAAACATGAGGAAGTGGAGTGCGACGAGAGCGCCAGGTAGTGGCCCGGCATGCAGGCGGCGATCGAAGCGTCCCTCGCTCAGCCGCCACAGTCACCACCACCTCCACCGCCAGTGATCAACATCGACTCCGACTAGGCTGGCCAGGGTCATCCAAGTTCCTCTCCACCGGAGTCAAATGCGCCGCTTAGATTAGGGCAGGCGGCGATCGAAGAGTCCCTCGCCCCGCCGCCACAGTCACCACCACCTCCACCACCGGTTATCAACATTGACTCCGACTAGGCCGGCCAGCGGCATTCCAGTTCCTCACTGCCGGAGTCAAATGCGCCGATTAGATTAGGGTTTAGATTCCAATTTTGTTTAGATTTGTAAGTTATCTTAAAAATGAATGAAATTTCGTCGGCTTCGGTTCAATTTCGTTGGCTTCGCCGCCGGTGGCGCCCTGGATGAGGAATCAATTTTTTTTCTAATCCACCTGTGCCGAGGCTCCCCGGCGGCTTGTTCATATCAGCGGCGGTGATGTTACTGGTGGCATGCTGTGTACACGCCACTGGTAACACTTACCAGTGGCGTGCCCAATACACGCCACCTGTAGCCAAATTGGCACGCCACCACTAGGCGTTTTCCTACTAGTGTTCTCGAATGTTACGGAATATTTTGGAACCTTCCTGACCTTCCAGAAGCTTTCGCCATATTCTTGAACCTTTCGATACTTTCCGAAACACTTCCGGACATCACAGGAACACTGTGGGGTGTCCCGGAACACTTCCGAGATCATCTGAAACACTTTCGGAACCGTTATCTCTAATTCTCCATATCATCATAGCATTCCTATATGTCTCTAACCATTAAACGTGTGACCCTATAGGTTTGAGCATACGTGGACATGTCCGGAACACCTTCCGGCCAATCATCGTTAGCAGGATCTGGACATTCATAATGACTCCCACATATCATCGAAGATCATAATCGAGCGAACCTTGTATTGTCACATACAATTTATTCTGCCTTGTGATACGTTACACAACCCATGGTGAGACTTTAACGGTATCCCCGTGATCAACACTTGATCACTCTACCTAGTTGTCCTCGTTACCAGTTTGTACTCTTTTCTACTTACCGTATTCCGGTATCCCCATGATTAGCTCTTTAGTCACAATACCTGGCTAGGCGATGCTAGACACCATAATACCGAGTGGGCCAGAGTGTATCTCTCCATCGCCGGAGGGGCAAATCCCAGTCTTGACATATCTAGAACCACAACATACTTTTCGGTGTACCCGAAAGTCTCCTTTTTAATTACCCAGTTACGGAGTAATGTTTTGTGACCCCAAAGCAACCATCTGATATCCAGGTCTACGATAGTCTCATGGTCTAATGACGCAAGTGAACATGAACACATTATGAGAAGTTACCAACAAAATATTCACGACGTGATCTCGCAGTATCTCATAAAGGGGTCTATCCAACACCGCTGTTACCCTAACAATGTTTCCTCATTATTGTCGGCATCCTTGTTTCATTAACTATGCCCATGATCAGGAAAACCAGATCATCCACAATACATGAGCTAGTCCAAAGGCATGACTAGGGATCTGTTTGGTGTTTATGTTCCACACATGAAATTAGGTTTTCCTCTGAATCGCACATTCACGAACTAATTCAATTCGAGCATAGAATATAAACTTAATCATGAACATGGAAATGGAATAATAACAACTTTATTATTGCCTCTAGAGACAATAATCTAGTCAATGCTTAAGCACCTAACACCTATGGCATTCCGGTGTTGCTCACGCTTTGTAGGTGGTAGAGGCTTCATCAACGGATCTGACACATTCAGCTTCGTGTGTAATTTGCATATCTTCACGTCTCCATGCTCCACCCATTAGCGAATGAGGTGAAATCGGCGTTGTATATGTTTGGGTACCTGGTGGGACCTTGGCTCCTTGTCCTGAGCTATGGTGGCACTATTGTCACAATAGGGCTCCATAGGATCCAGCGCTCTAGGAACCACACCAAGCTCGGTGACGAACTTCTTGATCCAAACGCCATCCTTCATCGCTTCCAAAGCAGCGATATACTCCACCTCCGTTGTAGAATCTGCCACAGTGTCCTGCTTGGAACTCCTCTAGCTCACTGCGCCACCGTTCAAGGTATACACAAAGCCGGATTGAGATCGAAAATTATCCTGATCTGTGACAAACCTAGCATTAGTGTAACCCCTTACAACAAGCTCTTTGTCACGACCATAAACGAGAAACATGTCTTTAGTTCTTCTCAAGTTCTTAAGGATATTTTTCACTGTTGTCCAATGATCAAAACCTGGATCACTCTGGTATCTGCTCGTAACACTTAGAGAATAGGACACATCTGGTCATGTACATAACATGGCGTACATGATACATCCAATCGCAGGAGCGTATGGAATCTTACTCATGCGTTCTCCCTCATCAGTAGTCGAAGGACACTGAGTCTTGCTCAAACATTTCCCATCCGACATCGCTAAAAACCCCTTCTTGGCGTTTTCCGTACTGAACCTCTTGAGTAATTTTTCTATGTACGTCCTTTGGCTTAGCCCTATCAGGTGCTTCGATCTATCTCTATAGATCTTAATGCCTAATATGTATGCTGCCTCGCTCAAGTCCTTCATCGAAAAACTCTTTTTCAACAAGGTCATAATTGAGTCTAGAAAAGACACCTCATTTCCAATCAACAATATGTCATGCACATGAAGTATTAGAAACGATATTGCGCTCCACATACTTTCTTGTAAACACAAGAATCTCCGCCGCTCTTGATGAAACAAACTCTTTGACCACTTCATCGAAGCGAAGATCCCAACTCTGTGACACTTGCTTCAGTCCATAGATGGATCTCTGAAGTTTGCATACCTTTCTAGCATCCTTTGGATCCATTATGAAATTCTGTTTTGACGTCCATTTGACATATCTTGTAATCAAAATATGTAGCAATCGCTAGAATAATCCGAACAGACTTAAGCATCGCTAAGGGAGAGAATGTCTCGTCATAGTCAACTCCTTGAGCTTGCCAGAAGCCCTTTGCGACAAGTCAAGCTTTATAGATGTATTCATTCCATCCGCGTCTGTTTTATTTTTATAGATCCATTTACATTCGATAGGCTTCACGCCTTCTGGAGGGTCGACCAAGTTCCAAACATAGTTCTCGTACATGGAATCTATCTCGGATTTCATGGTGTCTAGTCATTTAACTGAGTTAGGTCCCATCATAGCTTCCGTGTAGGTCGCAGGCTCATCATTGTCTAACAACAATACCTCATCCGAAAACCACTACGTTTTGTGCGAGTCCTGCCAAACCTTCGTGGTTCAGCTGCTGGCTTGACCGAAGTCTCTATATCACATGTAGGGGCTTCCGTATCAGTCATTGTGGGAAACTCCAGAACCACTTCTGGCGCTGTGCCACTCTGACCTGATGACAAAGAATCTCCCATGTCGTCAAGCTGCACTTTCCTCCCACTCATCCCTTTCACAAGAAACTCTTTTTCGAGAAACACACCGTTCTTTGCGACTAACACTTTGCCTTCAGTGCAGTGATAGAAGGAATACCCAATGGTTTCTTTCGAATAACCAACTCAGAAGCACTTATCTGATTTGGGATCGAGCTTATTTGGTTGTAACCGCTTTACATACGCATCACATCCCCAAATTTTCAGAAAATACAAATTGGTTTTCTTCCACTGGTAGAAATGGGCCTATGGTCCCGGTTCGGTTGGCCATCAGTCCCGGTTGCCCAACTGGGACTGGCCAATCGGGACTAATGCTAGTCCCGGTTGGGCCACGAACCGGGACCAATGGTGGCCACGTGGCCAGTTCTGGCTGGGCGTGGGGAGAGACTCATTGGTCCCGGTTCTTGTTACGAACCGGGACCAATGAGTGTTTTTTTTGGTATTTAGGGTTTAGGGTTCCCTCTCGCCGGTGCCCCCTCTCCCTCTCGCGGTGCCCCCTCTCGCCGGTGCCCCTCTCCTCTCGCCGGTGCCCCCTCTCGCCGGTGCCCCCTCTCCTCTCGCCGGTGCCCCCTCCCTCTCGCCGGTGCCCCCTCTCCTTCTCGCCGGTGCCTCCTCTCCCTCTCGCCGGTGCCCCCTCTCCCTCTCGCCGGTGCCTCCGTCGTCTCCCCCTTCTTCGCATCGCCGACGTGCTCTCCATCGTTTCCGTACGCATATTATACGCTCTACTATATACACAGTACATGTTGATGCATATATAATTAATATTCGATCTCTTGCGAGAATACAACTATTTAATTACATGGAGATAGATCAAGCCATCAAGGCATATGTAGTTCATCGTCCGAAGCATAATGTTCTCCCCTTTCATCGATGACCTCCCTAAGCAGAAATCCCGCCAATTCCTCTTGAATTGCTCCTACGCGCAGTTCTGGGTCGATCTTCTCCCGCATTTTGCTGAAAGCAGTTGTTCTCCGCTCAGTGGTCAACTCGCGAATGAACTCGCAAACGTAGAATCCACATAAATTACTCCCCGGTGGCTGCTGCGGACTTTCACCGTTTTATAAGTTAGCTCATCTTTGAATGGACCTTCTACCTTCTGTTTGAAAATTGTCCAACACCTGCTTTGGCAAAGAAAATGAACAAAGGAGTTATTAATTACTTGACATCAGGGAACGAACGAAAGAGGGCGATATAATGCGATAATGATTGAAATTACTTGTTGAGCATTTCTTTCATGTCGGACCACAACGCTTGGTCCCAACTTAATGAGTCGTGGACTTCAACTGTGGACTTGTCAGGTTGAATGCTTAGCAGAATCCAGTGGAACCTGCGGACGTTTACATAAAGCAGACATGCATAGCTCATCAATTACACTTAACATCGAGAAAGCCAAATAAAAATATGTACAAGACAGAAACACTCACCTGAAGTTGTAAGGAAATAGTATTTCCGTACAGAAATGTTGCATGGTTAAAAAGGTGGTCAGGTCATGCTCCACGTCTTTGGGGTGATTGACTAACGTATGTGAATTCACGATATATGGGTCAACGAACCCAACCTCAAAAACTTTAGATCTTTTGCATTCCAGCATCTTCATTCTGCATAATAGCGTACAAAAGGATATATATATAGCAGGATAATATAATACAGGCAATGAACGAGCTGAGCTAGAGACTTAATTACGAAAATAAATCACTTACAGACAATAGCAAGAGAGGATAGATTTGTCGAGGGCGCGCTTTTGGAATAACTGGAACAGTTCAGTCAGTTGAACCTGTATAGTGTAACGTTTGAAGAAATGCTCCACTCTAACGTCCAGCGGAAACCACTCTTTCGCGTCCTTCTTTGATGTGTGCACCAGGTACCAGGTATGCAGATTTCGCATATGTGTTGATAGACCCGTCATCTCCTCATTACTGACCATAGGCTCCCCTTGGACATATTTCCGTGCCATCTCTAACATTGGCGCATGTTCATAGCCTAAAAGTTGACCAAGGCTCATACCCAAGGCGGTAGCCTGTTCCTTGGCCTGAGATACAGTGACACCAAGTTCTTTAGCAGCAGCTATGGCTCTGGGGTCCAATAATTCCAGGTCCTTATCCATAGCGACTCTGAAGTCCTTGTCGACATCGGAACACACTATGAGCGGGGGGACCGATTGATTTTTCTGCTGTCCGAGCTGGGCAATTTGTTTCCCGCTTTTTGCACTTCTTCCCTTGTTCTGCTCAGACTGGGCACGTGCTAGCTTAGTAAGTTCACGACCATAGTCAGATGGCAGATTCATCGATATCTGGGATGGCTGCTCAAGGAAGGACTTTCTCCACTTTTTGGATTTTTCATCGTATACCGGCTTCTGCTCGGGCTTTTTTGGTGCAAAAAAAGCCTTATTGTAGGCAGCCACCTCCGCGGCGTTTTCCGCTACAGTCCTGTCATAAGGTCTAATGGGAAGATTCTTATGAGGTACTGTTGGGAGGGGCGACCTTTTACGTTTCGGTGATCGCTTACCCCTCATAGTACGAGCGGTGGGCGGAAACGGCTGACGCGGCGGCGGAGACGGCTGCGCTGGAGACTGGTGAGGCGGTGAAGAGGACTGTTGCGCTGGAGAATGCTGAGGCGGTGAAGAGGACTGTTGCGCTGGAGACTGGTGAGGAGTCGATGGCCTTGGCTGCCAGTTCGGAAGCACGATGAATTCCTTTGGCCATAGAATGGTCGCTTTCTTGGCTTCTCCAAGTTCAAGCACCTCCCCATCTTCACCTGCAGGGTGTTGCAGCTTCAGCTCCTCATAATCTTTCATCACTTCATCCACCGCGACAACAGCGTAGCCATTTGGAACCGGAGAGAAATGGTAAGTTGGATTAGGTCCAATTGGTACGACATAGCCGACCGCCACCTTCACGGTTAAGTTAAAAACTTTCACATGCATCTCACAAGGTGTGCTCTCCGTGATATCATCCACTGGGTAGCGACGAAGTGGAGCCACTGCATCATCATTACCATCCTGGAGCTCCGTGGAAGCCACGCTGCTTTTCCGATTCGATGGGCCACCGGTACCATCGCATGCAGCTTCTACCATGTGCCGTTGAGATTGGCCGCTAGTACCTTGCTGGCTAAGCACGGCAATTTGTTCCTTCTGCAGCTTTAATTCTTCTTCTATATTAAGCAGCCGGTCTGCAGCAGCGCGTGCTTCCATTGCCTCCCTTTCCTTTCTCCTCTGATGGCTTCTATCAGGAAATTTCTTCCTGTGCTCGGGAATCGCAATTGTCTTGGGCTTGGAGCCAGGTACGCCTCGTAACCGTCCGTCGTGTTCCTTATTCCCAAGGGCGCGTGTGAGCTCGTCATCCTCTCTATCGGGAATGAACCGTCCCTCTTCAACATCCTTTACTGCATTTCTAATTTCTTGGATGGGTAGTAGGGGATTATCTTTGTGTCTTCTGTTATATATGCACTTCCCTTCTGCGTCCAACGTGCCCCCATGCCCGTAAAACCAATTTCTTGCCCGTTCGATCCACTTGAGTGGCTCTGGAGTGATCCCATTAGCCAGCAGGTCCGCCTCAAGTTTCTCCCACTTAGGCATGCTACCAGCGTAGCCACCAGGCCCCATAGTATGGTGGTACATCTTTAGAGCAGCATTTGCCGCATTTTTTGCAGACTTTTCCAGAGCTTCCTCTGATTTCTTGTACGCCACAAATTCTTCCCAGTAGTCCTTTATCTTCTCATACCCTTTATCGAAGTCTGGAGTCTTATTTTTCTTGACAAACAGTTTGTTCAATCTTTTCTTCCAGTTCTTGAATAGCTCGGCCATCTTCTTAAGTGCCCAGTCCTTGACTTTTTGCTCCATGATTTTCCGGGCAATCTTTTCTGCCTCATCTGGATCCTCCTCATCTGAATCCACCTCTGGCGCCGGCAGGGTGAAATTAACCATGAGCTTTCTCCAAAGTCTTTCTTTGCCCTCATCGCTGACATATAGCTGTCCTTTCTCGTTTGGCCGATGCCATTCTCGAACGGTGATCGGGATGAAGTCCCTAACAAGAACTCCGCATTGCTTTACCATTTTATTTTTAACACCAGGGGGAGCAGTCGGTGTGCCGTCTTCAGCGACTCTTTCGATCGTGTACCTTTCTTGGTCGCCCAACTTTTTGGCTGGGCCTCGTTTTGTCCTTACAGAAGATTTGCTCGATCCGGAGGGCTAAAAGAAGAAAGAGCGTTAATATATGTATATAGACATCAGAGACTTAATTAATACAATCTTCGGCTTCATTAATATATGTATATGCACCTCGCCGGAGTTTAATGTTCCACCGGAGCCTTCGGCTTCTCCCTCGTCGGCTTCTCCCTCGCTGACTTCTCCCTCACCCCGGCCGTCGGGTTCTACCTCACCGGAGCCGTCTCTTCGGTTGAGAGACTCATCTCCCTCACCGGAGTTGTTCAAAAACTCCGTGGTGACATCGACAATATCTTCCGGCCCGCGGATTATATCCTGGAGGATATTTTCCTGATCTTCGTCTCGTTCCATAGTTTCTGCAAATTAAGAACAATGCACAAAACTTTAGTTGGGTAACTTGTTCCATATGTCAAGATACATCTACAATATCATAAACCCGTAAACTCGTATCGTAAACCCGTAAACTCGTATCGTAAACCCGTAAACTCGTATCGTAAACCCGTAAACTCGTATCGTAAACCCGTAAACTCGTATCGTAAACCCGTAAACTCGTAAACTCGTATCGTAAACCCATAAACTCGTATCGTAAACCCGTAAACTCGTAAACTCGTATCGTAAACCCGTAAACTCGTATCGTAAACCGTAAACTCGTATCGTAAACCCGTAAACTCGTATCGTAAACCCGTAAACTCGTATCGTAAACCCGTAAACTCGTATCGTAAACCCGTAAACGCGTAAACTCGTATCGTAAACCCGTAAACCCGTAAACTCGTTAACTCGTATCGTAAACCCGTAAATTCGTAAACTCGTATCGTAAACCCGTAAACTCGTATCGTAAATCCGTAAACTCATATCGTAAACCCGTAAACTCGTATCGTAAACCCATATTCAAATTTAACTAGGACAAGCACAAATAATGCAATCATGTAGTACAGAAGGGTCTACAAACGTTAATTGAATGCCAAATTATTTTTGTTGCTCAATTGATTCCACAAAAATTAGGGATGCTAATTTACCACAATACTAAGCTAACCAAATTGGATTCACATTTTAAACTACCACTGTACAAAATTAAACTACACTAAATTAAACTACAAATTAAACTACCACTATACAAAATTAAACTAACACAATTTTTAACATTGTTTTCTAACTTTTCTTTGTAACTTTGTTAAATTTTAAAAAATTTATAACTTTTCTAACTTTGCTAACAACTCTAAAATTTCTCGCATTTTGCTAACATAGCTAATAACTCTAAATTTTCTAATTTTGCTCACATTTTCTAAGTGGGAGCGCGAGGCAGAGGAGTGTGAGGCAGAGGAGCTCGAGGCAGGGGAGCGCGACGGCGGAGAGGAGGACGGAGAAGGAGGCCGGCGAACGGAGGGAGCGCGACGGCCTCGGGCGCGACGTACGGCGGAGGAGAGAGATGATCGGAGGAGGGGGAGGCCTGAGCAGGGGCGCGTGATGGAGGCGCCGGAGCAGAGGGCCGTGCGACGGGCTCCTCTCCTTCTTCTCCACGCCGGTGGCTGGGCATTCCTCTCCACGCCGGGCTCGTGGGCATACGGCGGGATAGACTCCCGCGGTTGCGCCCAAGCGCGCTCTGCCGAGCACGCTCGACCTCGTCCAGAAGGCGCTGCGGCGGGCGTGGCGGATCCATCTCGTGGAGACGATGCGTTCATGGCTAGGAATGGTGGATTAGGGTTTACCCCGTCGGCGACAATATATAAAGACCTCCAGGGCAGCGCTGGGGGAGGACACATGCCCAGGGAAGCGCTGGGGGAGGACACGTGTCGTGACCGCAAAGCCCGTCTTTAGTCCCGGTTGGTGTTACCAACCGGGACTAAAGAAGCACACAGATCGTGTGTTTCTTTCAATCGCTTGTGAGCCATTGGATCAGGGGTGTGTTTCTTTTGAGGGATTGTGAGCTGTTGGATCAGCAGTATCACGACCACTTCATGAGCCACATGACCCGGTTGGTATTACCAACCGGGACTAAAGAAGCACACGGATCGTGTGTTTCTTTCAAGCGCTTGTGAGACGTTGGATCAGGGGTGTGTTTCTTTTGAGGGATTGTGAGCTGTTGGATCAGCAGTATCACGACCAGTTCGTGAGCCACATGACCCGGTTGGTGTTTCCAACCGGGACTAAAGAAGCACACGTACCCTATATATAGCCGCCCTCCTCAGACAAGTTACTCACTCACACAAAACATTCCAGCGTCACTCGGAGAGGCATCTTTGGGCAACCAGCGGCAAGATGTCTCTGATGACCTGCGAGCGTTCCAAACGGTTGCAGATCATCAGAGACGTCTTGCCGGACGGTTGTAGATCATCAGAGACGTCTTACCGCTGCTTGGATCGAAGTGGCGCTCAAACTCACGAGCCACCGTCGGGCTGTATGCAGGGGAACTGTGTTTGGACGGGAGGTGTGGGAGCCGACAACCACCTACCACGCGTGTTTCACCACATAAAGGTTTAATACATTACTACACATCACATAAAGGTTTAATACATTACATTGATTTACATAAAAGCCATGAACCCTTCTTCGCGTATGTCCCTGGCCTATGATCGCTTCAGCCGTAACCATGGAGCATCTTCATTATTTAACGGATGCTTGGGTCAGTTCTCACTGTGAAGGGCGGAATTTCTTCAAACTTATCATAATCTGCTGACATGTCTATCTTGTCCTCGACTCCCACGATGTTTCTTTTCCCTAAAAGAACTACGTGACGCTTTGGCTCATCGTCTGATGTATTCGTTTGCTTGTTTTTTTTTTTTTCGGTCTGGAGGACATGTCCTTCACATAGAAAACCTGAGCCACATCATTGGCTAGGACAAATGGTTCGTTCTTGTAACAACCAAGATTCTTGAGATCCACTGTTGTCATCCCGTACAGCTGGTCTACCTTTATCCCTTCTCCATTCATGTTGACCCAACTGCACCGAAACAAAGGGACCTTAAAAGTAGGTCCATAGTCAAGTTCCCATATCTCCTCTATGCGACCATAGTATGTGTCCTTTTGCCCATCGTCGTTTGTTGCATCAAAGCGGACACCACTGTTCTGGTTGGTGCTCTTTTTATCTTGGGCGATCGTGTAAAATGTATTCCCATTTATCTCGTACCCTTGGAAATTCAATACAGTCGAAGATGGTGACGCGGCCAACAAGTAGAGCTGCTCTCCGACAGTGGTGTCATTCATGAGCTGTAATCGCAACCAACTGCTGAAGGTCTCCATGTGTTTTTCTTTAATCCAGGAGTCATCCTTCCCCGGGTTCTTGGAGCGTACATAATTCTTGTGTTCCTCGATATACGGAGCCACGAAGGTGGAACTTTGTAGAACTGTGTAGTGTGCTTGAGTTAAAGAATGCCCGTCCCTACATATCAGTGCTTTCTTTCCTAGCGTGCCTTTTCCACTCAGTCTCCCCTCATGCCGCGATTCGGGAAGACCAATCGGCTTAAGGTCAGGAATAAAGTCAACACAGAACTCAATGACCTCTTCTGTTCCATAGCCCCTTGAGATGCTTCCTTCTGGCCTAGCACGGTTAAGAACATATTTCTTCAAGACTCCCATGAACCTCTCGAAGGGAACATATTGTGTAGAAATACAGGACCGAGAATGGCAATCTCGTCGCGTAGGTGAACTAGGAGATGCGTCATAATATTGAAGAATGATGGGGGGAACACCAACTCGAAGCTGACAAGACATTGGACCACAGCCTTCTGTAAACTTGGTAGAGTTACTGGATCGATGACCTTCTGAGATATTGCATTGAGGAATGCACATAGCTTCACAATGGGTACTCGAACATTTTCCGGTAGAAGCCCCCTCAATGCAACCGGAAGCAACTGCGTCATAATCACGTGGCAATCATGAGACTTCAGGTTCTGGAATTTTTTCTTTGCCATATTTATTATTCCCTTTATATTTGACGAGAAGCCAGCCGGGACCTTGATACTGCTCAGGCATTCAAAAAAGATTTCCTTCTCTGCTTTGGTAAGAGCGTATCTGCTTAAGTATTGACGCCCTTTATCCGTCTGCTTGTTGTATGGGTCTTTCATATGTTGCTGGTCTGCCCGTGCTTCCGGTGTATCTTTTGTCTTCCCATACACGCCCAGGAAGCCTAGCAGGTTCACGCAAAGATTCTTCGTCACGTGCATCACGTCGATTGAAGACTGGACCTCTAGGACTTTCCAATAGGGTAGCTCCCAGAATATAGAGCACTTCTTCGATATGGGTACGTGGTTGTCAGCATCATTCGGAACAGATAGACTGCCAGGACCCTTTCCAAAGATTACTTCTAAATCCTTGACCATGTCATATATAACATCACCATCAGGGAGGTTAGGCTTCTTCCGGGTCTTGAATAACATCTTGAATAGTGAAATGACCACCGTACATCGACACGTGCAATATTTCTGTATCAATTACAGATGAAAAGGATATAGTTGCTAACCTCGGCCGAGGATATCATCTTGTGTGAACTTAAGTGTGGCTCGGGCATTTCACCGAACACATCATGTGCGTGGCAAAGAAAAAAAAACTAGCACCCACTTCCCACCAATCCAACCAGAAAAAAAAATAGAGGAGAGAAGAGGGGGGTGGGGGTTATATATAGGCAGGGGAGGTATTGGTCCCGGTTCTTTGTAAGAACCGGGACCAAAGCTCCACGCCACGTGGCTGGCTCTGGAGCTTTGGTCCCGGTTCTTGCCAAGAACCGGGGCCAATGCCCCCAACCGAACCGGGACCAATGCCCCACGGGGCCCTGGCAAATCGAACCGGGACCAGTGCCAGGCACTGGTCCCGGTTTTTGCCTGAACCGGGGCTAATGGCAAACAGGACTCCGGATGAAAGGTCCTTTTTCTACTAGTGTTCCCATGCCATATCTCATATGGTGTTGTTTCAACAGATTTAGATGGCACTCTATTCAGTGTAAAAATTGCAGTCTCTAAAGCATAACCCCAAAAAGACAATGGCAGTTCAGTTAATGACATCATCGATCTCACCATGTCCAACAAGGTTTGACTACGTCCCTCCGCCACTCCATTCCTCTGTCACGTTCCGGGAGGCGTAAGTTGTGGAACAATTCCGCAACACTTTAGATGTTCGCTAAACTCGTAACTCAAATACTCCCTCCGCGATCCAACCGCAGAAACTTGATTTTCTTGCTACGATGATTTTCTACTTCATGTTGAAATTCCTTGAACTTTCCAAAGGTTTCAGACTTATGTCTCATCAAATATATATAGCTATATTTACTCAAATCATCCCTGAAGGTAATGAAGTAGAGGAATCCACCGTGTGCAGCTATACTCATTGATCCACACACATCCGTATGTATGATTTCCATCAAGTCAGTTGCCGGTTCAACCTGACCTATGAACGGTGTTTTAGTCAATTTTCCCATTAGACAAGGCTCGCAAGTGTCAAATGATTCAAAATCAAAAGACTCCAACAGTCCATCACTATGGAGCTTCTTCATGCGCTTCTCGCTAATATGACCTAAATGACAGTGCCACAAATATGTGGAATTCAAATCATTTGTCTTGCGACATTTAGCGTCAGTGTTATGGATGTGTATATCACCTTCAAGATTCATAATATACAACCCATTTACAACGGGAGCATGGTCATAAAAGATATCATTCATATAAATCGAATAACCGTTGTTCTCAAACGTAAATGAATAACTGTCTTGCAACAAACAAGATCCATAAATAATGTTTTCTCTCAAGGCCAGAAAATAGTAACAATTACTAAGCTCTAAAATAAATCCTGAAGGTAGATGTAGAGGTAGGACGCCGACGGCGAGCACAACAACTTTTACTCCGTTCTCGACGCGCATTGTCACCTCATCCTTTGCCAGTTTCCTAGGTCTCTGTAGCTCCTGCAGCGAGATTCAAATACGAGCAACCAATCCGGTATCATATACCCAAGAGTTACAAGTTTGACCGGCAAGGAATACATCAATAACATGCATGACACTCATACCTGAGCTGGACTTTCCAGACTTCTTCTTTTCTACCAGATACTTCTTGCAGTTCCTCTTCAAGTGTCCCCTCTTTGCAGAAGAAACAAACAATACCAGGAGGTGCGCTAGTCTTGGACTTCCTAGGCGTGATAGTCTCACTGGCACCCTTGGACTTGCCCTTTTTCTTGGGCTTGGCCTTCCTCTTGAAGTTGACTGTGTTATGCACCATCATCACATGATTGGAGTCCTTTTGGATCCCACTTTCAGAAATATTGAGCGTTGTGAACAATTCACCGATACTCTTTTTCACCCCCATTTATGTTGTAGTTTATGATGAAACTTCTATAGCTCGGAGGGAGGGAAGCGAGAATAAGATCAGTGCCCAACTCTTGGGAGATTGGACAAACTAGTGTATCCAACCTTTGCATGTACCCAGACAATCTGAGCACGTGCTGACTCGCTGAGCTACCCTCAACCATCTTGCAAGCAAAAAAGTCTTTAGATATATCATATCTTTCAGCCCTTGCATGCTTCTGAAAGAAACCTTTTAGGTCCTAGACTGTTTCAAAAGCACCCCAATTCTCGAAGCGCTTTTGAAGATCCGGTTCCATGGAGGCAAGCATGGTGCACTGTACTGCAATGGAATCATCGCTCTTGGTTTGATAGACGCGAGTCTCATCTTCTGTAGCGTTAGCGGGGAGTTCATAGAGAGTTTGTAATAGGACATAGTCCTTCTTGGCACTCTTGAGGACAATCCTCACATTACGGTACCGGTCTATAAAGTTGTTACCAGATGAATTCATTTTTTCTTTCTCAAGAAACACGCCTAGTGGGAAGGTGGATGCTGGTGCCATTGATCTACAACTAATAATGCAAATACATTTTTAGACACTGTTCATGATTAAAAAATTAACACTTAATTAGAGTACGCTCCTGCTACACTACAACAAGACCCCCCTACAACAACGCACGCATCCGTATCTAAATGCTCATATAAGCGTTGCTAGCACTGTTACCAACGGATTTAGTATGTCTTGCCTTATCGGGCGTTGCTAGGGCGTAGTGCAACAGATATGTATGCGTTGGTAACCGATGGATAAAGCGTTGCCAGGTGGCAATAGAGGTGAAGCAACAGTTGTATCCGTTGGTGTATAATGGATAGGATTAGATAATTTATTTCAGATTTTTTTATCATTTTCAGGACTGGGTGGCTTGATTGCTTCGAAGATGCTATTATCTTATTTCCTCAGCAGTTATAAGATACCTACCACAACACACAAATTTCACAATATAAATGCATTGCATGAAGAAACAATTCTATATTTATTATTGGTATCACCATCATGTACAAAAAATTCACTAGGTCTTACAATATTTGCTTCAAAACATAATATCTTAACTAATCCTATAGATATAATCCCTCTAATGACATGCCTTCTAATGTCCAGAGCTGAGATCTTAATATAGCAGGCCTTGTTGACCTTGTGGGCCTGCAAAAACAAAGTTCCAATTTTAGAATCGATGTTGTAAAAGCAGTAAGAAGGGCATATTGTCCAAACAGTATAACAACATTACTTAAGTTGACTAATGTGTACTACTATTGAACAAATGAGTGCATTTCCCAAGGAAAACGAGTGGATAAATTATAATGTGGTACATTATCTACACACTACACACGTTTCAACAGTCAATAGTAACTAACATACAAAATCCAAAGATGAAAGAGTTTACCTTGGTTTACCCTTCTGAATTCAGCACAACCTATCAAGTAGAAAACTCAGCACATACTCGAAAAACTAAGTTAGTTCATGGCATATATCTTATTGTATAGAATCATTTAAAATGGCTCATCTCCAACTGTACAATGTTGTATCTAAAGTAGACAACTAGGCATAACTAATTATACCGCAATAATCAGTGCATCTTTCCATGGTGGATCATCTCCAACTGTAATGCATTCCAGAGTTGCCGGAGATTCCAATTAGAAAAACATGTAACCCGATTAGGAAGGGAGGTAAGAATGATGTTAGTATCTGCATCAGACTACAATGTGTTTTGTAGAACATACATGATCAGCTTTTTTGCATTCTCAAGATGCTCCCTTCTGCAAGACAGAGTAATTATAGTTAACAAGTAATAATAGAAGCAGCCTTTTTCCTAGAAGAGGACGAATATACACATAAGCGTAAATACAAACATAAAGTATCTCACGTGTAAATGTGCTCTCTTTTTGTAAGAAGCATGATCCTTTAGGGTCTTCGTAGGGCACTTTCAATGACCAGCTGGGTTATCATAGTGAGGCTGGAACTACCAGAAGTTGTCAGCTCGCTCCCTCCTCATTATCAGCTCCACCAAGAAAGCATCAACGGACTGATACCAAACAATTGATATTTCACATATTATTAGCATTTCCCTTTTACATAACAACTAACTTAAGCACTGACATTCTGATTTGCAGTTCGGTAGCTACAAAGAACTTTATTCTACCATCTAATAAAATGCCATAAGATCTCATGGCCATTGTACTCTGACGTGTATCAGGTTCAAGTTCATGGCAACAACCATGTATCAACATTCAGTTTCAGGTTCATGATCACAACCAAGTATGATTTCTAGAACGTATTTACTTTCTATTTGCCTTGCACTTAACAATATCTATTGGCCTCACATAATCTAACTAACATTCCATTACAAAAGTATTGATTAATAGATGAAAATATCATTATTGCCTAGTTTGCTAGAGGTGTATTTAGTAGCGCTCACCCAGTTTGCATATAATAATTCATTCCCAAGCGCCAATTGGTATCCATGCTTTGAACAGTCGTCTGTACTCTAGATAACAGCGCAAATCATCAAGGTTGCTGTGAAACAAAATAAACAAAGAGTTAAATACATTAACAGTCCCTGTACTTGTCCAGCTGACTCGATTTAGTCCTCGTACTCGGAATTTGCAGAATTTTACCCGTGTACTCGTTAATTCGACTCGATTTAGTCCAAAAACATGTTTGCCGTCTAATTTGAGCTGACGCGGACGACACGTGGACGCGGGTCCCAGTTGCAGTACAGCAGCTGTCCTGGAAACTTGTATGTAGCCCCTCCTGCTTCATTCCGTTACGGTAGTTAGCCTCCCGCGAGTGTAAATATCCCCCCCCCCCCGTCCCCTGCGTTTTGTACTCTGCTTCTAAATCCCCAAATTCCCCACTTCTATAACCCTATTTCATCCCTTGTCCTCCGCCCCGATCTCCTCTGTCGCGACGTTGTTCGAGCTCGAGAATGGCGAGTGGCTTCTCCCGTTGTTCGAGCTCAGGGACGAAGAAGGATTACCGTGTTCCCACGAGGTTCCTGCCCATCGTCAAGTGCGATCGATGCAACGTTCGGTATGTGAAGAAGTGGACCTCACAGACCGACATCCATGAATATCTAGACAGGGATTTCTACAAGTGTCCTAATCACAAGGTAAGTTCCAATGAACTCAATTTGATTTGCATCAAATTTTATCTCGGTTTCCTTTCTTTCTCCATTTTTAGCTGAATTTCTTTTCGGTCGTAATGTAGCCTGGTGGGTGTGATTTCTGGAGGGCCGATGAGTATGAAGAGTCCTGGTTGATAGTGGAGTTTTGGCTCCTTTGCATGATGATTTGGACATCCAGCAGTCACGACCCAGTCACGACAAAATCTTTGCAAAAAAGAGCAGCGGATTGGTCGAGGTGAGGGTCAGCCGTACCAAAACAGAGCGGTGGTTCCCCTTCATGGCGGCGGATTGGGGCAATCGCCACTGCGATCAATGCGGCTGACGGTGTTGCCTCGACGACGTATCCCCTCCACAAACAGCCGCCAATCGTTCCGGTCCAGCGATCGCCGCTTCCGTCGCCTCCCTCCTTTTTTCCTCCACGAACACAACTCTCTGAACTGAAACGCCGTGGAGCGTTGCCTAATGGATCAGATGGCGAGGGGGGTACGTGCAAAATGCTGGCAGCGGAAAATAACGTTCTGGATGCGGGAGGGTGTTCGTGCAAAATTTCAGCCGACGTGTCGTGCGCGTCAGCTCAAATTAGACGGCAAACATGTTTTTGGACTAAATCGAGTCCAATTAACGAGTACACGGGTAAAATTCTGCAATTCCGAGTACGAGGACTAAATCGAACCAACTGGACAAGTACAGGAACTGTTACTGTATTTAACTCATAAACAAATCGAGTGACTTCCACTACTAGTGGTTGCGGGCATACAAATCCAGCTAGGCTGCTGTAGCGGGCATACAAATACGCAAATACAATGGTCGCTGTAGATCTAAACGCTGGAGAGAAAAAAAGTGAGTTCATCAAACCTGCGGGGCCGTAGGGTGGAGATCATGATGCAGAGATGAAGCCGGAAGTCAGTCCACCCACTACGGGAAATCCACAAAACGATGACGGCCAGGACATACGCCGACGGCCAAATGTCGGGGCCGTCGGCGTAGACCCCGATCAGGCCAACCGAGATCTTTTTTTCTTTTTTTAGCTACGCCGACGGCAATGCCGTCGGCCTAGAGATTTTGGCCGTCGGCGTAGATTTTGGCCGTCGGCGTATACTTTTAATGCCGTCGGCGTATACTTTTTTCTATTTTCCATTTAATATGAAATAATTCATATCTTTAAATCCGTAAATCGGAATTTAACAAATTAAATGTCTAAATCGATTAGAAAAATGAGAGGAATCCAAATATGACATCCATAAAATCTTTTTCACCGTGCACATGACATTTTGTAACATATGTTTGTTACTTTCTTAATTAAAAAGTCATTTTTACACTTAAAAATGGAAAATGATATTTATAAAAATAATTTGGAATTTGGGGGCGACTGATTTTGGCAAGGCCAAGCAAGCACGACCGCGTGGGGGGAGGGTGGGAGGGGACGCATGGGGCGTTGGGGGCGACTTGGATGGCTAGTATACACCACGGCTGAAATATCAATCCAGTAGTCCCCCTAAAAAAATATCAATCCAGTAGTACAGCGTACTTTCCTCAACAACAATTTTTTTCCGCATAATGTCACTACCTGTTACTTTTCTTCCACTCAAATTAATTGACTCATTTCCTTTTTTATGATGTCTTGATTTATTCTAAAAGTGTTTCCGGTGTGATCGATTCATATTAATACACTACCATCATCCGTGTTTTGAATTTAGTAATGTTAGAAGAAAAAATTGAAACAATGTGTAGTTATCAAATTGCTTTGTGTGCATTTTAACACTTCATATTAAAAAAATATACTATTATTTTGATGCATATTATTTTGTACATGAGAAGTTATTAAGTCACATAATCGTAGATAGATTTGAAAATTTTGACTCCTTTCAATCAATTGTCACGGGATTATTAATTTGTTTTTACAAATATCATTTTCCATTTTCTTACCTTTTTATGAAGCCATTGTTACCAAAAAGATTGTTAGGAAAACATTGTTACCATTTTCTTACCTTCATTCATATAACCATCATGTGTGTATTTGCATGGAAAACATTGTTACCAAAAAGAGTTTCCAAATTATTTATATAAATATCATTTTCCATTTTTTAAGTGTCAAAAAATGAGTTTTTTATGAATGAAGTACCAAACATATGCTGCAAAAAGACACCATATAATTATAACAAATATTAATCCATTTTTAACGGATAATACTCAAGTATTAGGATTTTTCTCGATTTCGCCTATTTAAATAACTTTAAAATTATTTTTACATATATCATTTTCTAATTTTTAAGTGCCAAAAAAGACTTTCGTGAGAAAATACAAAAAACATGGTGCAAAGTGGCACCAATCAAATTTCCACGCAAAGTAGTCCATATTTGGCATATTTCAAACTGCAACGAGAAGAATCACTCAATCCACATAAATCTAAATGATTCAATCTGAAGCGTTGATAATAAACACACAATCCGCGTCATACGAAATGCTGCAATCTGATTGGCCAGGACGGAATGCTGTGGATGGATAAAATAGCATGTGCATTTTCTCTCTCCTGGAGTCACGCACACAAGTCATTCACACAATCCTTATCTTCACGCACACGGGCTCTCTCCTCCCCATTCACGCTTAGCCTTTTCTTTCTCTTTGGCAGGACGCGAGAATGGAGGCCTCGCCGGCATGGCCTCCAGGAGCTGATGGAGGGCGACGATCGGAGGCGGGCGCGAGGCACGGCGGTTAGAGGTGGCGTTGGCGGTCGTCGCGAGCGGCGGAGGCTGAAGCGCGACGGCGGCGGCCGTCGTGAGGCGGCGTGGGGCTAGGCGTGACGGCCGCCGCGAGGCGGCGCGGGATTTAGGCGCGGTGGCGCTGCGGTGGCCTCCCTTGCCGGCGCCGCGTGCAGTGGCAAGAGCCGGCGCGCGGTTCCGTCGAGGATGGCGACCGTGGTGATAGACATCCTTGAGCTCGCCGAGCTGCCGGTGTCCTCGCTGCAACCACGTCTCCGCCGCCGCCGACGTCCGCGGCCTTGAGCAGGAAGGTGTCTGCAGACTCGAGCAGGAAGGTGACTCGACGGCGAGCGCGTCCGCGAGCACCAGCAGGACCGTGGGCAGCAGCGCGAGGGCGGCATCCGGCGGCGCCAAGATTTATGCGTCCGCCGGGCGCAGCGCGGCCGTCCTCCCCGCGTCGGACACCGGGGCGAGCCATGAGCATGCCGCTGGCCCAGCCCAGCCCGCCTCCAACCCGCCCCCAGCCCGTCCCGAGCTCGTCCCCACCGAGGGGCGGCCAGGATTTTTTTTGTGATAGGAGTCCGCTCTACGCCGACGGCAATACCGTCGGCGTCTGGAGGGCTGACGGAGACGGACGGATGCCGTCTTATGGGTCCCACCACAGGCTACACCGATGGGGTCGCATACGCCGACGGCAGGGGGCTACGCCGACGGGCTGCTACGCCGACGGCGATACGCCGACGGCCGCCTACGCCGATGGCAGACGTGCCTACGCCGACGGCTTCCGGCCGTCGGCGTCTCGTAGGTTTCCCGTAGTGACCATGACTGGTCGACCTTGACCTTGGGAGCTGCGCGTCTCCGTGGAGAGGCTGCACGAGCGGCAGAACAATGGTTGTTGCAGGGGCGGATCCAGGATTTAGTCATAGGGGGGACGAACCAACGATCGCAGATCAAAATTATATATTGTCGTTGACCATAAAAAATGAAGTCTCGCTCATGCACATCTTTTTTTGCAAGAAAGATACATGTTTGCTAATTTCAAATTTGCACAGATGAACACAATGCTTGAGAACAATCAATTTAAATTGGGCTATACACTTACATAAAAGATCGTGTGAGTTAATATCTTACTGAACCATCTTCAATTGGACCTAGGTTATATCAGAATTTTAAGCGTAGAATGGATCGTTCTTGATGCACGTGAATTGAAAATCGATATGTTAATTTTCTTCTCTTCATTTTTATCTAAAATACTATAGCAAAACTAAACCGAAAATATAGATATCCATATCTCATCTAAACGCATGTATCTACTATTATTAAATAATGTATTACAGATTATCACATCAAATCAGGTTAGTGTAGTACGTGTATACCTTGAGAGATAATCTGGTGATGCGTAGACTGTACGGGGAGGGCGGCGGGGCAGCAAGCCGGCAACGTGGTCGTCGGGCATCGGTGATTGCCGGAGTAAAGACACGGAGGAGGAATGGAGGAGCCGACAAAGTTACGCGGCAGAGGTTTTCCGGCGGTGGTTGATGGCGATGCCAGAGCACAGGCGAGCCGCGGCGGCGGCGATAGGTCAACTCGTTCACATTAGAAACTGATCATGTGGAGTGCTCGTCCAGTCCAGTAGTTTCACGCATGAGTATGTAACTTGTATAGGGTAAATTCAGATGGTGTGGGCAGTTGGGCAGTCTACTCCGTGAGCTTGTTGGGCTTGGCCCATGCGACAGTAAGACATGCATTCTAATGGCCGTAAATTAGAGTTACGAACTTACGATTAGCACAGATCCTACTGGAATAGTATTGGCCCCTGTCTTAGTTACATGGGGGTGGCCGATGATTGGCGGGGGCCAGGCCACCGCTCGCCCCTCCCTGGATCTGCCACTGGGTTGTTGGTCCCTTCCTCCAATCCAGGCCGGAGTCTGCTGACTCAATCGTGACCATGAAGGTGCAGCCGGAACAATGGTTGTTCAAATCCGAGGGAGAGAGGAACAGAGGTAAAGGATCGGCCAAAACTGAGCCGGACTTGAGAGAGAGGGCTGGCCGAGGCGAGGGGGAAGCCAGAGACGAAGGGTTGATTTGTGGCGGCGCTTTCGATTGTGGAGCGGCTGCTAGGGATATGGTCAACTCTGCGGAGAATGGGGATCGAGAGTTGCACTAGTAGAAAAACTTATAGGTGAGATGTTATCAGTGGCGCACCAGTTTTACGGTGCGCCACTGATAGTCTCTCACCTCGGTTTTGAGATTTGCCAGAAAATACCAGTGACACACAAGATATTGGTGCGCCACTGGTATATATTTACCAGTGGCGCACCGTAAACCTGGTGCGCCACTGGTAAGTTTCATCAAAATTTGGAAAATTTTAGGGTGGAGGAGAGACTACTAGTGGCGCACGAGGCTGTGGTGCGCCACAGGTAAAAATAGAGGAGAGAGACTACCAGTGGCGCACCGGGTTGTGGTGCGCCACAGGTAATTTTTTATCTGTGGCGCATAGTGTGTGGTGCGCCATTGTTAAGTTCTGAACGATATTTCGAACTGTTGAGAGAGATTACCTGTGGCGCACCATGCTCGGTGCGCCACAGATAGTTTGGGTCAGTTTTGATTTTTTGGGAGCAAACTTGTCTGTGACGCCCAAATAGCATGTGCCACAGGTACTTTCTTTCTATCTTATCCCCTCCGCTCTGTCTCCACCACCACCGATTAATTAAAGCGAAGGAAGAAAAGGAAAAAATAAAAAAAATGAACGCAGCAACCCCTTATCTTCTTCTTTCCTCCCATCCCACGCCACAGCCCCGCCTCTGGTCGGCCGCCGCCGCCCCTCCTCCCAAGCCACGCGCCCGTCCGCCGCCCCTCCCCCCAAGCCACACGCCAGTCCGCTGCCCACTGGCTCCCATAGTTTTAAAAACCGGACCGGTGATCGAACCGGTGAGGGCCTCGGTTCACGGTTCACCCGGTCGGACCGCCGGTTCGCTCGGTTCAATTGCAGTTTATTAATTATAGAATGTGTCAGAAATATTAATAATCTCTAAAAAAAATCAATCTATTTAGTACGTTCATGAGCTAGTAGGACACAAGCGTTGCATGCACCTGATGGCTAGCGCATGCTGCCTGCTCGCGTGCGACGCGGGAGCTCTCCAGTTCGATTCCTAGCCCAAGCAATTAATTTTTCTCGCGCGTAAGGCTCCCTCCTCGTCGCCGCCGCTGCTCCACCCCTCCTATCCCCCTCTCGACTCCATGGCCATGGCGGACCAGAGGCTCCTCCCCGAGCGGACCATGGCGGACCCCGAGCGCCGCCTGCTCCCCTTCGACTCCAGCGCGTCCACGAGCTCCTCCCCGTCCTCAGCCTCCAGCTCGGCCCGGCGGCCAGCCCCACTAGCCACGATGACGCCTCCTTCTCCGAGTCCTGGCACTGACAGAGCCGGGGAATGCAGCGTGGAGGTGGTCGCCGGAGCACTGTCTGGTCCGCGTCTACCGGTTGGGACTGCGGCAGGGACGGCGCCCGCCTCTCCTACTCGCTTTGGCGACCTCGACAAGGAGTTGTGCCCCGGCAGGAGGTCAATCCCGACGCTGCCGTTCACGACTTCTTCATCATCTACAAGGAATTGCCCCGGCCTGCCCGTACTCGACAACGACGGGAGGTGCATCGGGGTCGTCCCCAAGAAGAACAAGGCCAAGGCCTCCAACAAGGTCGGCACTCCTCCTCTTCCCCCCATTATCTGCCTGGGAAATCAAATTCTGTTGATTATCATAGTTTGGAGGAACTGTAGTTCAGAGTATATGCATCTGATAATGGTACTTCTGTCGAAATTAGCGTGCTTTTTGCAGGTGGAAAGGAAGAAATGCAGCTCGTTTGCTGTACAGTTCACAGATCCGGAACTCAGTTGTAGGGAATGTCTAACTTTAAAAACGTAATGAATGAAGAATGTGTTTATGTCTTGTTTGATCTGCCAAAGTCAGTTGTATTACTAGCTGAATATTCTGTTAGATTTAGAGAATTACTAGCTGAATTTTCTGTCAGGTTCAGTGCGCTAAAGCACAAAATTAAGCTAGACATGTCACCAACATTGAAATTTCACTCATCATAATACAAGGCTGAACTAGAACCATGAACTAGTGTATATGACAGCATATAAACGTAAGCTTTTAAAATTCTTTGCTTTCAGTCTACATCAACTGGAGTATTGTAGTATTGTAGTGCAACGTTCTGTAGTTTCAGTTTTTGCTGATTAAATTATTTTTATAGTTTGAATTTAGTTGTAGCAATAGCATGTATAACTATTATTTGATTAGTCCACCACTGGACATGTCTTGGTTTAGCTAAAATGTTCCTTCAACTAGAGATATGCCTTGTAGTAACCAAATTTTGTTAGTTCACTAATATTAATCTCTAAAGCTCATTGTAATGACTAGAATTTAATTGTTGGCGTACTGTTTGTTTTAGAATATGCACTTGTATGATTCGAATTTATGAGTATGGATCTGATCTGGTATAGTCTTTAACATTCTAGAATGGTTAGTTTGCTACTGCTATAACACTAGATATATTCCTTGTCATCACACCTACACACAACATGTTCCGTTTACTGCTGCACACAACACATTCACAAGCAGTGTGTAGCAGTCTTAGAATTGCTCTTTTTGCATGTGTAGGTGCCTATTATAAATGTCAAGTATGAATTTTGTATACGATTGCTGTAGTAAATATATAATTTGATGCAAGTGTGTGCATAATTTGATGCATACTTTCATGCCAGTATGCCATTGCTGTAGTAAATATATAATTTGATGCAAGTGTGTGCATAATTTGATGCATACTTTCACGACATCTTGCAGCGACGCTACCACTACTTCTGTATATTTGTGTTCCTAAAACAATGTGGTGTGTTGTAATTAATAATGTAGGATACCACTCTTTAAAATGCTATTTGTGTTTCTGAACTTCGCAACAAATAATTGTTTTGATTTTTTTTGAATCCCAAAAATGATACTAGTGGCGCACAAAATAGAAAGGGCGCCACTAGTAGTATATATTTTAATATTCCCAAATTATTAACAGTGGCGTCCAAAATAGCATGTGTGCCACTGGTATTCACTTACCAGTGGCGCATACTTTGTCCTGCGCGCCACTGATAAATGAGATAGGTGCCCCCAGAGACTATCAGTGGCGCACTAGAGTCGACTATCAGTGGCGCACAGGCTGGTGCGCCACTGATAAGTCATGTTACCAGTGCGCCACAGGTAACACTTACCAGTGGCGCGAGTTCAGTGGCACACGATTTTGGTGCGCCACTGGTAGCCTTTTTTCTACTAGTGTTGGGATGGGGATGCGGAGGTGGGGGAGGGGTTATAGGATATTTTTAGATCGCTATAGAAAGACTTCGTGGGAACGTGCAGGAGGTTGGCTGTAGATACGGAAGGCAACGTCGTTGCAAGCTATGTGTTGTTGTAGGGCTAGTTTTGTAGTAGTGCTAAAACCAATATCCCTTATAATTGATTATTAGTGATTCAAGATCCGTGAATTACTTACTCCGCCATTGATGTGACATCACTGATGACGGAATAATGAGACCTGTAGGTCAACATGCCAATCATATCCCTATATGACTCATGTTCATCTTTTCATGGGTAAGTTTCGAGCCCAAAATGATCTTGCAAAGCTTGTCAAGACAACCGAGTGCTTAGCAGCGCGAACGGTTCGCACCCGCCTTATAAATGTCAAACCTATCGTACCCATGTGACATGGCACACCTCAGAATGACAATTATTTTAGACGGTGCCACACTTGGAAGAACACTACTACTTGATTTTTGTGTGAGGGATAACCCTATTTAACAATGTCTACCACACATCAAACAAGGTGCATAAAAGTGATTAACATCACATGCAATCATATTATTGTGATATGGTATAGCCCCTCCTGTTGAAGAAGTCCGGATCACCATCGAAACTTGAAAAATCTTTGCGAAATCCTGCCTTGGCAGGAAATCCCTGCCACGGCACAACTTTTTTATCGTGGCAGTAATATTTCATGCTCTGGCAGCCACTTTTCCAACATCTTTTGGTGGAGAACTTCTTCTTCGCATAAGGCATAGCGTTGAGGTCCATCGACGTATGATTGTCACCACCAAGTCCTCGCAATTACAACTATTGCTCTCTCATAGCTAATAAAATAAATGCATTACATGGGTTTGTAGTTGACGAGCAGGACAATGCAATAAATAATGACAATCATATTGTCTCCTGCCGATTGCAGTACTCACAACACGCAGGTCATGACAAAATTAGAATTACAAAAACTTTGCATCTCATACAACCACATTGCATTAACTGGGTTATACCATGTCACATCCACACCCTGCAAAAACAAGTTAGATGCCTCTAACGTTTTTGCTACATTACGTGGCTCTATGGCTGCGTTGCAAACCGTTTGCTACCTACGTGGCCATAAGCATGATTGCCCTTGTTGTTATTTAACTATCGGGGTGTATGGAATTGGAGACTCAAAAATCTTGAACTCCATACTAAGCTTCATCACTCGCATGACCCCATTGTGGATCACATCTACTAGCCCGCTCACTGCAAATTTATCTTTCTCAGCTAAGTGAAACCAAAGTCATGCTGAGCATTTCTCGATCTGATGATCGTAAGGTTCGCCGAATCTCTGAAAATTCCACGATGCCGCCAAGATCAAAATTATGCAATGAGAGGGAAGCAACAAGAACATCCGGTGGTAGATCAGATCTAACACCCTGCACATCACATGTGTAATGCCGCATATCACATATGCTCTAGTCGTACCTGCAACTACGCATAGTACCGCTCTGATAACACTTCTGGGGAACGCGCTACGTAAAACTAAAATTTACCGCGCACGAACAACACCAAGATCCACTATCGAGGTGAAGGTAACGAGATTATACCCTCGATGATCACGTCAATGAAGCGGATATGTTAACGAAGTCAATGAAGTCCTCCAACTCCTGCAGCTAGGTAATACCTCCCAATCGCCATAGTGTTCTCCTCGCGAAAGCTCGCTCGATTTAGCGTCGAAGAGTACGACGCCTATGAGGTATTCACGCGTATCGAAATAGCAACACCGTAGAAAAATGTGGACCATCAAACCGAAGTAGCGAGGAATCTACTAGAAGGAGTAGCGGCGCTATGACGGCTTACTCTAGATCCAATCTAGAGGGAGAGACAGGAGCGAGGCACCCTTGGGTTTATGCCCTAGCATTGGTGCAGCCAAGGGGGGCTGCTCCAAGCGGGGGTGTAGCTAGAGGCTTGGGTTGGTGTGTCCCCTTGGTGCATCCCCCACCTTTATATAGGCTGCCAAGGGTTGTGCGGCTAGCCCCCTCGGAGTAGGACTCCTTGTTGGAGTCCAACTCCAACAAGGGGTTCGGCCCCCCCCCCCCCCCATTAGGCTGCCTTGCCCCGCAAGCAAGGGTGCGTTGTGGCCTAGCAGGGGAGCCTCTCGAATGTTCCAGAATATTACTGAACCTTCCTGAAGCTTTTGCCATATTCTACAACCTTCCGATACATTCCGGACATCAACGGAACACCCCGGGACCTGCCAGAACAATTCTGACATCATCCAAAAAACATTTGGAACCCTTCTCTCCCATTCTCCATATCATCATAGCATTCCTATATGTCACTAACCGTTAAGGGTGTGACCCTACAGGTTCGAGCATACGTGGACATGTCCGGAACAACTTCTGGTCAATAATTGTCTGTGGGATCTGGACACCCATAACGACTCCCACATATCATCGAAGATCATAATCGAGCGAACCTTGTACTACATCATACAATTCCTTTTGCCTCACGATACGTTACACAACCCGAGGCGAGACTTTAACGGTATCTCCGTGATCAACACTTGATCACTATACCTAGTTATCCTCATTACCGGTTTGTACTCTTTTCTCATTACCGTATTCCTGTATCCCCGTGACTCACTCCTTAGTCACAATACTTGGCCAGGCGAAGCTGGACACCATAATACTGAGTGGGCCCAGAGTGTATCTCCCCATCGCCGGAGGTGTACTCGAAAGTCTTCTTTATAATTACCCAGTTATGGAGTAACATTTGGCGACCCCAAAGCAACCATCTGGTATCTAGGTCTATGATAGTCTCATGGTCTAAGGACACAAGTGAACCTTAACACATTTTGAGAAGTTACCGACAACATATTCACGACGTGATCTTGCAGTATCTTGATACGTCTCAAACGTATCTATAATTTTTGATGTTCCATGCTTGTTTTATATCAATTGCCACATGTTTTGTATAGACTTCATGTCATTTTTATATATTTTCTGGGACTAACCTATTAACAAGATGCCACAGTGCCAGTTCCTGTTTTCTGCTATTTTTGTATTCCAGAAAAGCTAGTCAGGAAATATTGTCGGAATTGAACGAAACTTCATGCAGTATAGTCATGATTGTGAACGAAGTGCCACTTCAAAGTTGTGTATTGGTTTTTCCACTTTACACCACCCTTATATACCGATATTAGGACCCTATGCCAAAGGGAAAGGGTTTTCGACCATTCCTCACGTGATTTCATGTGTCCCCCTGTCCGTTGAGCCCCGCAATGTCTACACGCTAGCTTTTCATAAAAAGTGGTGATTTCATGTGACTTTACTGTTTGTTTATGTTAGAACAGGTCATTGGAACATGAACAACCCAAAAGGAGGCTAAGTTCTTACAAAAGTTGGCACAGTTGCCTCGAAGTGGAAGCTTTACACTGTAAGTCCAGAATCTTTCTGCGGTATAGTCCTGTTAGTGATGGAAGTGCCACTTCAAAGCTGTGTACTTGCCTTTCCTGTTTACATCATCCTTATATGCCCATATTAGATCCCCATGCCAAAGAGAAAGGGCGGAAAAGAGAGAGGGCAGGGAAAGAGAGGGGGAAAGAAAAGAAAAGAGAAAAAAGAAAAAAGAGAACAAAATTGTGCAGGAAAATGCGCCGGCGGCAAAACCTGGGTAAAAAAACTAGTTTACCTAGTGTCTATTGTTGGGCTCTCGGCAAAATATTAGAAATAGGCGGGAAAATGCATCGGCGGGAAAATTGGCGGGTTAAAAAAATCAAATTTGTTTGCCGAGTGTCTTGTACGAGTCTCTCGGCAAATATTTAAAATAGGCGGGAAAATGAGCCGGCAGGAAAAAAAATTATTGCCCAGTGTCCGTTAGGGGACACTCGGCAAAGATGGATGCGCCGTTTCCTTCCCATCAGCCGTGGCGGATGGGGATACGTGTCCACCACCTTTGCCGAGGGCCGAACTTTGCCGAGAGTATTTTTGGGGCTTTGCCGAGCACATGTCTTTGTCGTCGACGGCCTAATTCTGAGTTTGCTGAGGGCTGAACCTTTTCCGGTAAAGAGCATACAGCGCCCGAGAAAGAGCTTTGGGCAAAGAGCCGGACACACGGCAATTAACTGTTTTCCGGTAGTGTGTTGATATGGAAGAAAATATTCAGTCCCTTGTTGCTGATGTACTTTCGCTCAAGAAAAATGCGGGCAGATGACAATGACACGGCATGATTGATACACAACTACACAATGCCGAGTATTTAACAATTGCTCAGCTGCGGACGTACTTTTGCTGAAGAAACATCCGGGCAGATGACAATGACACGGCAACGATAACAAAAAATATCCAGTCCCTTGTTGTTGTGTATTTTACAGTGTACTCAACTGCTGATGTATCGCTGAAGAAAAATGAGGGCAGATGTCAATGACGTGGCATGATTTTCTCATTAGGTGTCTGGCGCATGGTTGAGATGTCACACTTTGTACTTATGATGTCAGAAAGACTCAAATCAATTTTGATTTAAGAAATAGGGACATGGTTATCATTGGTGTAAAACACACATGGCTATAAATTGTTAACAATAAAATGTTTTTCTATTTCTCAGACAACCAAGAAACAACTGTTCCAAGTCACCAATAAGAACCATCAATTCAAACCATGAGATTGATATACATAACTACACAAGTATGCATGTCTGACTCGACTGAACTCTAGACAGTTCCCAAAATAAAACAGATACTGTGGGAATTGTTTAGATGATCAACCTATGTAAAATGATTATCTTCAAGGCTACCATAGGGCGAGATTTTTTTTTAGCAATGAATCCTCCTCTTCACGTCATGCTTATCGCTTATGCAATTGTCTACACATGGAGAACAGTGGCGTTTGTTAGATTTATGGCATCTCAGAGCACATAATCAGGCATGGTCGAATTCCTTGCCGTCGTCGTCGTGCTGTCCCGCAACAAGATCTCGAGGGGAGAGCACGGTGGGGCGGTAGGCCCCGTAGATTCTATGTTTGCGGTTCTCATGAGACAGCGGGGGATGGCAACAAGAGTATATGGTCCCATGACAAGAAACCAACCTTATCCTCCTCTTTTCCCTCGTGCTTGTTGTCCATATATATTATGTTAGTTTCCTATAGAGTCATGATGGATGCCTCTCTTTTCTTTCCTGGGAAAGATTTGTGAGATAGTGCCCCGATTTGAGAGAAAAGGATACAAGCTTGTCGCCATAGAGCTGGTGGTTGCTCTTGTTGTTGTTGGAAGGTACACTTCATTTTCTGTTCAGTAGGCCTAGCAATGATGTAATATATATTCAGAAACTCCGCCGCATCAACCTAGCTCAGAATTCTGACATAAATTCGATTCTGCATTTCTTAGTTGTATTATTGTGGATTGGGAAGTGATGGAAAGAAAACCTGACATAAATTCGATTCTGCATTTCTTAGTCGTATTCAGTAGGCCTAGCAATGATGTAATATTGATAGAAAAGGATACAAGCTTGTTGCCATCAACGATGAGATCGCCCAAAGAGCTGGTCTATTATACACCAGTAACGAGGAGAAGTGCATGGATCTACGGGGTGAACCAACTGTTGAATCAGTCATCTTCAAAAGAACTAAGAAAACTCCGCTCCCTTTCGGTAATCGCCTTCTAGACCATGGCAGACCTCTGAGTTGGGTTGCTTGCGCTCATCTGCGCTCATCACAGTTTGTTCTGGCTGTAGATGGAATAGAAAACTCTCATCTTCTTGACAGCAAGCACAGTTTACATTATGAGAGGGTTGACTCAGCAATCATCAAAAGGTAGCCTGGTAATAATACTAGTAATAAGATTATTATACATGGCTGGCAAGAGAGGAGCCGAGTTTTATTATTACCATCATCAAGCCTTTGTACACAGAGGAGCCTACCTAGAGGAGCTCTTCACTATCTTGCAGCAAAAGGATCATATTATTATTACACAGATGAACATGGGAAATATAAATTCATGTCGCCCGAAGGAGCGGATTGAAGGAGCAAATAAAACTAATTCCGACAGGCAGCGCAGGAGCCATCCTACATGGTGGCGCGCCTCACCTAGAAGCTTCTAGAAGCCGTCAAGCTCACTGGCATCTCAGCAGTAGTTTACTTCCTTGCAATCTTTGTAGCAGCCTTTCATGATCTGCTACTTCTTCCTCGGCTTGAGGTGTCGCCGTCGACCATCTTGGCGAACCTCCCTCGCACTCTTGGCTGGCTGTCTGCCAGAGCCTTCCTGCAAGCATACTGCAACAAAGAATTGCAACCATTTATCACTCACTCATCTTGCATTCATCAGCGTTGATTAGGCTCTATGATATTTCCTATCTTTCTTACTTGTATATAACTAGAAAAAAAGGACATTTTGTATACCTTGATCTTTCTGCGAAAGTTTCTCTTGATCTTCTTCTTCTTGTACCTAGAGAGCTTCTGCTTCCTTTCCTCAGTTTTCAGGTCACTGATGGTCAAAAGACTCTCACAATATGTGTGAACATTTCCTGAGTTCCCAGGCCGAGGGGTATTGATACCAAGATTCTACAAAAAAAACAAAATTGGGAAGATGGCTTTGGGCAGAATTAGTAACATCTGATATCACATCATGATACGTCTCAAACGTATCTATAATTTTTGATGTTCCATGTTGATATTATGCCAATTGCTACATGTTTTATTTACACTTCATAGCTTTTTTATGCATTTTATAGGACTAACCCATTAACAAGATGCCACAGTGCCAGTTCCTGTTTTCTGCTGTTTTTCCGTTTCAGAAAAGCTAGTCGAAAAATATTCTCGGAATTGGACAAAAATCAACGGACATCAATATTTCACCGACACGTCCACGGAGTCCAAAGGGGGAATAAAGAAGCGCCAGGGAGGCTCCACACCACCCTAGGGCGTGGCCCTTCTGCCTACGGCGCCGAGGGGTGGTGTGGGCCCCTCGGTTGCCTCCCGACGCCGCTCTTTCGCCTATATATTCCTTCGGTCCCGAAAACCCTAAATACCTGAGCATTATTCCACGAAAAGTTCCGTCGCCGCCATCGTCGTCAACCCTAGTTCGGGAGGGTTCTGAAGCTCTTCCGGCACTCTGCCGGAGGGAGATCATCACCGGAGGGCTCTACATCGCCATGCCTGCCTCCGGAATGATGCGTGAGTAGTTCATCCTTGGACTACGGGTCCATAGCAGTAGCTAGATGGTTGTCTCTCCACTTTGTGCTATCATGTTTAGATCTTGTGAGTTGCCTATCATGATCAAGATCATCTTATTGTAATGCTAGATGAATATTGATACTATGATCAAGTTGTTTATCAATCTATCTAAATATGTTATTTATGATCTTGCATGCTCTCCGTTACTCGTAGATGCTCTGTCCAAGTAGATGCTTGTAACTCCAAGAGAGAGTATTTATGCTAGATAGTGGGTTCATGCCTCCAATAATCTGGGCTCGAATGACAGAAACAACTAAGATTGTGGATGTGCTATTGCCACTAGGGATAAAACAAATAATGCTATGTCTACGTGTCATTTGCATTGTTTACATTACACACTTTGCTTAACGCAATTTTCTATTGCTTGCAACTTAATACCAACGGGGGACATAGATGCAGCTGGATAGCAGTCTGTGTATTTTGATGTAATGCCCAAATAAATCTCATAGTAATCATCTTGTCATATACTGCATTGTCATGCCCTCATTATTTGTCAATTGCCCAGCTGTAATTTGTTTACCCAGCATGTTAATTATCTTTTATGGAGAGACACCACTAGTGAACTGTGGACCCCGGTCCATTCTTTTGCACTGAGAAAACCACCAACTGCAATCATCTGTTCTCTTTTACATTCTGCAATTAATATTGTTTTCCACATCATACGTTTAATCTTTTGTTTTCATCAAGCCGAGGAGACTGACAATATTTCTGTTTCGTTGGGCCAAATTAGTTTGATTGTCTTGTGTGCAGGTCCATGCCGATGATCGTAAATGGTGCCACTGACACCTTCTGAAGCTCTCTTGATTCCTACTGGTTCGATAACCTTGGTAGAATTACAAGGGAAAATTGCTGCTGCACTACATCATACCTTCCTCTTGGGGTCTCCCAGCGAACGTGTGCTTTCACGTCATCACATCACTGGCCATTATTATCCATAGCTTTATGTGGAGTCGGAGGAACATGGATGACATGCTCTTCAGGTCCTATCATTATCTTTAGGTCCTTGGCATATAAAAGATAATGAAATTCAAAGTAGGTTTAGGAGAATTCCGCACTGCCAGTGACAGAAAAAGAATGGAGAAGGGCTGGCGATTCACGCTCGCACCCGCGCCGCATCGCAGATCACCGCTGCCGGCGGTCGCATCTGGGGCTTGTGTGTCGCCGTCGTCAGGCTCCCGCTTCGGGTCCCTTCTCGCGGAGTCGGAGGAACATGGATGAGGGGAGGAGAGATCGGCAGTGCCCTCGCAATGCGCACTACAGGTCATCCCGATGCGCCGGACGATCCTGAGGTTGGGTGGACCATGGTTCGTCGCCGCTAGAAGTATGATGATGAGATCGCTCAGGAATTTTGGGTGGAGGTGGGGTTCCACACACCAGCCTCTCGTTTCTGGGAACGCGACTCGTCATCCGGCAAGCGACATGGTAAGTCGACGAAGGTTTTTTCGGTTGGGTGATGGTCACCAGAGGAGATGAAGAAGGCCGCGACGATGCGTTCTGCCCCTTCCTCGCCGACAGGTGCATTGGGGCTTGAAGAGAATAGGAGAGGGCGGTCATGCTCGCCGCCAGTGGCTCGTCCGGATTCCACCCGTTACCCGTTCTGTCATGTGGGGCGGTCGCCAGGAGGCAGGTTTGAACCGTCCGATAATGTGGCGACATCTCGGCCGTGTGTGAAGGGGCTATGGTGGTGAGGTCTGCGTCGAACCCTACATTATGGCGTCATCTCACTGCCGCCGCCTCGTCCGCTTCGAGACCGACTGTTTCTCGATCGACATCGCCTAGATCATACGCCCACGCCGTCGCCTCCTAACCGTTGCGACCGGTTCCTATGGCGGGGATCCCGCCTACTGCTAGCGGGCCAGGCGGGCAGTCTGGTGCCATCCTGTCATCTGCCGCCACGCCACGCGCGGCTCCTGTGGTGGTCGTCTCTCAGCCAGGTGGATCCGGCACTCAGGCCACTGCTGATCTTGCTGTGGGCTTCGGCCGCTTGGCTGGACTGGTGGTTTTCGACATTCCTGTCGTCGGCCAGGGTCTGCTCCACCGGCGCATTCTACAGCACATGTACGTCCGCGCTACAGAGGCAGAATAAGAAGGGTGGGGCCCGCCCAGCACGAATGAGCAGCAGTGGACAGCTCCCAACGCGAAGGCTCCAATCATCTTTGCGCCGACACTGTTTGTGCCTTGCGCGGGGGATTCGTCATCGTCGCAGATGGTCGCCGAGGGGCCAACCGCGGAGGTTACAGTTGCTCCGGCCGCTGAATCGTCCAAGCTCAAGAAATCAAAAGTATGGTGGTGGAAATGTAGGGTAGACACTCACTTGTCTAAGGATTGTAAGGTGGTACACTATTCTGCGCATCCAACGAGGAGGTGTCCAATTCTGAAGATTCCCAAGCCAATGGCCTTCTTATCGGGGTCGGGACGTGAGTCCACGGTCTTCCAGCAATTGCCTGATTCAGTGTATCGTGAAGTCTTGCTCCGTCCGTGTCACCGACTGCTCTAATTTCGGTTTCCGGATGAAAGATTCCAGCTTTTGTGGTGGAGCAGGAGGTTGCATGCATTGTTCCGACACAGTCTCAATGGAAGTGGGAATCTATGCGCATGGCGAGGAGCATTCCTCGTGGGTTTTCCTTCTCAGCAGGACCTTGAGAGGGTTGATGAACTCGAGTTGAGAGTCAGGTCACATGCTGCCATGTTAACCTTCAGTCAATGGAGAGTGCAAGATATTGCTCCCAAGTTCCGGCTACATCATGTCTGGGTTCATGTTTCAGGTGTGCCATACCCTCTTCGGCACTTCCTCGCTTATGGGCGGTTGGCGCGGTAATTGGAACTACCTTGGATGTGGACTTGCTGACTCTACGCCGCCATGGGATCATTGGTATCCTTGTTGGTATGGTTGATGCCTCACCGTTTGCTGTAAATTAGAATGATGGAAAGGGTGCTATCTCCCCTGATGTTGTGGTCAAGTTAGGTGTGTACAAATTTTGCTTTGAGTGCGAGCTGTTGGACTTCGTGGTCGAACCGTATCGTGTCCCTTATGCTTGGAAACATGACGATGACAATGCCAACCATGGAAAGGACAAAGATGATTTTATGGATGAAGATGTTGAGAATAAGAGATCAAAGGACAGTTCTAGCAAAGCTAAGGAGACCATGCCGAGCCAGCCTTCGAAGACAGCGGCTTCTGGACATAATGTGTCGTCAAGCATACAGGTTTATGTGTCGCCGCATTATGTCCAAAGCCTAGTATGCTATTATGGTCAACAGAGTCTAGTCTTCGCGAGTAATCCATTCAACCCCATTCAGTGTGGTCTCCGCAGCAGACTACCACGTCGGCCAAGGGCTGGAGAGTGGCCCGGTCTAGGAGGGACCTCGGCCTCAGGCTGCAGCATTGGCAAAGCCGGCCCAGGAAGGCCCGCCCTCGGACTGCTCAGGTGAGGAAGGCCTACGGAAATTACTAGAAAAAGGGTTCCCTTTGTGAAGGGAACCCAGCGGACCATCTCGTGGTGACAAGTGTCGCCTTCTCATTCGTGCGGTACCAACAGTTGCATGCATGTTCGCCAAGTGTCACAACCAGATTGAAAGTGGGGAGTAGGAGAGAGAAAGGGACACCGGAGGTGGGAGAGCAGTTTTTGCCTTTTATTTTGCAAAACCGAAACTTCAAAACGAAATATCTTTTTAACCGTTTATCCGAATTACGAACCGTTTTCACTTTTGAGCTCCTCGCGTCGAGATCTTCAAAACTAGATCCCATGTTCATAGGTTTCGACGAACATTTTTTTGTACTCCCGGTTATGTATAGTTTGTATATCCTATTTCTGTTATTTTGTACAACCATTTCTGTATAGTTCGTACTTTTTTGCTGTGTACTTTTGTATGATGAGAGAGAAGGGATAATGAGGAGTGAGGGTAGCTTTTTCCCTTTTATTTTTATAAACCGAAATTTTGAAATGAAATATCTCGAGAACCGTTTATCCAAATTACGAACCGTTTTCATTTTTGATCTTCTCGCGTCGAGATTTCAAAATAGATCTCATGTTGATAGGTTTCGACGAATTTTTTTCTGTACTCCCAGTTATGCATAGTTGTACAACTGTGTCTGTGTAGTTGTACAACTGTGTCTGTACAAACTGTGTCCGCGTAGTTGTACAACATGTGTTGTATAGTTGACAACATGTGTCTGTACAACATATGTCTGTCTAGTTGTACAATCTGTGTCTGTACAAACTGTGTCTGTCTAGTTGTACAACATGTGTTATGTAGTTGTACAATCTGTGTCTGTACAACATGTGGCTGTCTAGTTGTACAATACGTGTCTGTTTAGTTCTATAACATGTGTCTGTACAAACTGTGTCTGTCTAGTTGTACAACATGTGGTTATATGGTTGTACCACCTATTAGTTGTACAAACTATGTCTATATAGTTGTACAATATATAACATAGATGTACATCAATTTTTTGTACTACGAATATAGACAAGACGCATGCAGTGCGTCCTGTGTATAATTTGTACACCGTTTTTCATGTAATTTTGTACATCTCAATTTTTTTCAAGAAGCAACTTCTGTACATCCGTCCAACCAGCTCCTGTACGGCTGTCCGTCCGTCCTGACGCGGGGCTACGTACGTACGAGCAGACTTCCTAGCTAGCAGAATGATGGATCGATCGATCCTATTTTGAAGCTAGCTAGCTAGCTCGCGATGTACGAGTGAGGGCTGGACGTACGTGCTCCGTAGGCTGCTGGGTTCGCGCGGCAGAAGGTAGTAGCCAAGTTTTTTCTCTACGTGTACAAACACAGCACGTGGCGTTCCCAGCACGATGGAGTTCCCTTTTGAAAGGGTACCCTTTTCCTAGTGGTACCCAAGGCCTGCAGGCCACTGTCATCGGGCCGAGCCAGCAGGCCAGCTTCGCCCAGGATGCCAGGGCGCCGAATCAGGGGCCGGCCCAGCCGAGGAGGCCTCCCTCGCATCGGAGTGGCCTGGCTGGGGCCGAGATGCAGCAGGCCCAGAGCTCGCTTTTTCCGCTGCGCACTTCGATGGAGGCTTCGCCACCGACAGTGGCTACTATGGTAGGGGTGGCCTCGACGCCGCCTACACCCCCGCCGTGGTTTCACCCTTTGGATCTCCTTCACCGACTACTCCTTCGACTCCGACTACCACTCATCGTAGTAGACGCCACAAGGTGGCTCCTGATGGCTCGGTGGCCACGGATGAGGACTCCATGGTGAAGGCGATGCGCCGCCAAGCTACACACAATCTTGACACGTCGACAAGTACATCTCCGTCCATATCATCCATTCCTTTAACTAATACACGTATTGCTTCATCCTTGCATAGTATATGTGTTAGGTTGGGGAATAATGAAAAATGAAATCCATGTTTCGTCTAATGCTCTTAAACATGTGGAGATTGACCGTCTTAAGGTTTCTCCCAAGTTTTCAAGTAAACCATCGACGCACAACTAGATGATGAGGAAACGGATGCAACATATGATGGTCAGCTCCTTCCTCATCTCGTTGGTGAGGTCTCAGAGGTGGGACTAGATGAGGCTAGGCTTGGATCCCTTTATGATCTAAAAGCATCTAGCAGGAAATCTAAGTCAACCTCTTCAAAAAAGAGTCAAAAGTTGCCTAAAAAGGCGAAGATCTCCAAATGTTTCCTGATCAATGGCATGTTTATGAATAGCAGAGGTCTTGGTGACTTGGCTAAACATTTACATATTGCCGATTGTGTCCGGGGCCATGATTTGGATTTTGTTGCGATTTCAGAGGCAAGTAGATGTGATTTCCAGGTGCATGTCTTGAACCGCCTATCTGGTGGTCATGATTTCACCTGGCACTGTCTCCCTTCACGCGGCAGATCTGGTGGCATCTTACTTGATGTTAAAACAAACTCCATGGATGTGTTGGCCTTTTCGGATGGAGAGTTTCATATACAATTCCATCTTCGAAATAAGGCTGACAATTTTACATGGATTTTAGTTGCCGTGTATGGTGCCGCTCAGGAGGAGCATAAAACTGCTTTCCTGCATGAACTGGTTAATATTACTAAGGATAATTCATTTCCTATTCTTATAGGTGGGGATTTTCATATGCTAAGATTCCAGCACAAAAAGAGTAACGGTTGTTTTGATACACATTGGCCTTTCTTATTCAACGTTGTTGTTGATAGTTTGGATCTTAGAGAGGTCTCAATTACAGGGCAACAGTTTACTTGGGCCAATAATCATCTCGTGCCAACATACGAAAAAGTGGATCGAGTACTGATGGATACCGAATGGGAAGCAAAATATCCCTGGTGACTGTACATGCTCTAGAACGTATTGAGGCTCTATCGGATCATGCCGCCCTTCTTCTTACCTCAGGAGCACTAAGGACACATGGTAAACACCAATTCAAGTTCAAGCGTGGATGGTTGCACCGTGATGGCTTTTGTGATATGGTAAAAGAAGTGTAGGCTAGACCGGGTGCTGGTCGAACGCCCATCCAAAGGTGGAACAATACAATCCACGCTCTACGGAAATACCTTCGAGGATGGGCGCTACATACCACGAGCATCCTTAAAAAGGAAAAAATGAGGCTTTCATCAATCATGGATAAGCTCAAAGAGATTGCGGAAATACGTCCTTTGACTGAGAAGGAGATTGAGAGTAAAAGCCAACGGAACGCACGGATTGCACGCCTTCTGCATGAGGAGGAGCTGAAATGGTACTAGCAGTCCAAAGCCCAATTCATTCTTGAGGGAGATAGTAATATAAGATACTTCCATAATGTGCCAATGGTTGGCATAGGAAGAAACTTATTTATACTCTCCACCAAGATGAGGGCACGATCGAGGGCCATGAGTAGTTAAATTCCTATATCACAAAATATTACAAATGTTTGTTTGGGGCACCAGAGGAAGGAAACTTCACTCTTGATGAGTCCCACACAGATGGCATCCCCTAGGTATCCGATGAGGAGAATGACTTTCTTACTGCACCTTTCACGGAGGATGAAGTAAGGAAAGCAGTCTTCCAAATGGAGCACAACAAGGCCCCAGGTCCAGATGGCTTCCCCGCTGAGTTCTATCAAAACTTCTAGGATGTCATCAAGCGGACCTTCTAGATTTGTTTGCCTATATTAATGCCGGACAGCTAGAATTGTTTAGGCTCAATTTTGGTGAGATAATTTTGCTGCCTAAGATTAATGACGCAGAACGGATCCAGCAATACAGACCGATTTGCCTCCTTAATGTGAGCTTCAAAATTTTCATAAAGACCGCAACTATTAGGTTGAATTTGGTGGCAGACCATGTGGATCGACCGACACAGATGACCTTTATTCAAGGGAGAAACATCCATGACGGGGTGGTGATCCTTCACGAGACGGTCCACGAACTACACCAGAAAAAGATGAATGGGGTGATATTTAAAATTTACTTTGAAAAGGCGTATGACAAGGTCAAATGGTCCTTTCTTCATCAGACCTTAAGAATGAAAGGTTTTTCTGAAGTATGGCGTGCTTGGATCCATAATTTTGTCACTAGACGTAGTGTGACCATTAAAGTCAATGACGACGTTGGTCATTACTTCCAAACGAAAAAGGGCTAAGACAAGGTGACCCATTATCACGCATGTTGTTCAACATAGTGACATATATGTTGGCTGTCATGATTGAACGCGCAAAGTTAAATGGCCAAATTGATGGGGTAGTTCCACATCTAGTGGATGGTGGGCTATCTATCCTTCAATACGCCAATGACATGATACTTTTTATGGATCATGACCTCGAAAATGCTAAGAACCTGAAGTTAATACTGTCGGTGTTCGAGCAGCTCTCTGGTCTCAAAATTAATTTTCATAAGAGTGAATTGTTCTATTTTGGGGAAGCACAAGACGCGGCCGCTTAGTATGCCGAATTATTCGGATGTGAGCAGGGCCTGTTTCCAATTAGGTATTTGGGTACTCCAATCCACTTTCGAAGACTAACAAATGCTGAATGGAAACGCATCGATGCGCGCCGTGAGAAGAGGTTAATTAGTTGAAAAGGAAAGTTACTATCTTTTGACGGAAGATTGGTTCTCATTAATTCAGTACTATGTAATATGATACTATATATGATATCATTCTTCCAGCTACCAAAAGGGATACTTCAAAGATTGGATTACTTCTGATCAAGATTCTTTTGGCAAGGCGATAGTGAGAAAAAGAAATACCGACGGCTAGATGGTAAGTCGTTTGCTATCCAAAAGACCGGGTGGTCTTGGTATCCGAAATCTTCAGGTTAAAAACACAGCCCTTCATGGTAAATGGCTTTTTAAGCTTCTTACTACGGATGGGTTTTGGCAAAACCTCCTTGGAAGAAAGTATATAGGCTCAAATGCATTATCCCATGTGCATTGTAAACCGGAGGACTTGCACTTTTGGGCTGGTCAGATGGCGATGAAGAAACCTAGAACTTCAATTATTTTGGAATGGAGGGAGTACCGTGGATGCATATAGTTTTTCCTATATACTCCGTGAAACGTAGGCAATATTGACTATTGAAAATTTAATACACGTTATAAAAAGAAACTGATGGAGTATTTCATAATGATATTCATTAAAAATATATATTTTCTCAAAAAATGGCATCCCGGCCTAAGCATCCATCTGTTATCGAAGTAATATCTAGAGCTTATTTGTGATATAGTGGAAGAAGGAGGGGCTATTACGTGGTAGCCACTGCTACACACTCCACTCCACTAGTACTAATTAGCAAAGGTGGCGTGAGTTGAGCTGAGTGCGACGATTAATTATGATATAGCAAATCGTGATCCAGCTAGCTTAGACGCACGTCACTACCGTAATCGAGCCCAAAAGTGCATTCCATGTACAGAGCACTTTCATTCAGAAATGTCAGTTGATAATAATAAAAAAATGGAAAATGAAGGTGCCTCTAAAAAAAATCAAGTGGTACCTTCGCAAAGGTGTAATCCTTATTAAGGATAACCTTACAAAGCGTAACTGACATGGAAGCTTATAGTGTTGCTTTTGTCATCGTGACAAAGACCATCGAGCACATGTTTTCCATTGCAAGTTCGTCTGTTCTATATGGTCAGTTACCTGTACCCGCCACGTAGTGTTGCAAATATTTTTGGCAACTGGTTGCGTGTGATAAATCACACTTATAGAATTCTCATTAAGGTTGGAGCGGTTGCCGTAATATGGTTGCTATGGTTGTGTAGAAATGATTTGGTTTTTTAATGGTAAGAATTTTTCTCAGTTGCAAGTCATTTACCGTGTACTTATTTGCTCTGTCTGTGGTTATCTCTACTCTGTTTGGACAACAGAGAGCTATTTACGGATGTCTGTACAGGGTTGGAGAAGGTGGCGAGAATATTTTTATTCGACATGTGTGACAGCGTAGTCTATGGATCGGCCCTTCACCGCCTTAGACGTTTTTACGAGTCTTTCATGTACTTGTTTTGTGCCAACTTTTTTATTTCGTTTTTGTTATTCGGCTGTGTGCATCCTAAAAATGCAGAAGCCGGGCGTGAACTCTAGTTGCTTGTATCACGTTGATGCGAACTTTTGAGTTTAATAAAGTGCCATTTATCGAAGAAAAAAAAGCTACCTCTTTACTTGAGACACGACAATATTAATTCCATATCCGTGCAGTGTTGTGTAAGTGTAGCGCAAGAGAGTTAGAAAGTAAAGGGTGATCATATCATATTCATACCTGGATGTCTCCTTCATTGTAAGCTGTCCTCAGGCCGAACGCCGCCTCCAAGTCGAGCCCTTGGAAATCGAGGAAGTTGGGCCACACCCTCACCGACGACGTCCTATTCATCCAATCCGTCGAGTTGAGGCACCCGGAGCTCACGCTCCTGTGCAGCTCTCCGGCAGGGACCTCCTCCTCGACCTGTAGCATAGAGAACTCGACGTCCAGCAGGTCGGATATCGTCTCCTCGATCGCCGACTTCTCCATGAGCTCCTTCTCGCACTCGTATAGCACCTCGATCATACCCACATTGTTGGCGTCGTTCTCGCGGCCGGACATCATCAAGATAGCGACCGGGTCGAGGCCAGGCAGCGGTAGTTCCTCGATGATGGGCTCCGGAGCCTTGAACAGGTCCCCTTCTTCTCCCAGGTCGTACTCCGAGATCAAGGACGGCTGCCCCACGTGTCCCTGTTTTTTTTTACATCAAGACTCCACCTAATTCCATCCCTAACTTGGTAGGGCAGCAAAGGGAAACTAATTTCTGTGAGTGACCTGGCTGGCCCTTTGTATGACTTTGAAAGATGTGAAGATTCAAGGCCAATAACGAGGGTCAGTCAGTGGTTGGCGAATTCGATGTGATCGAGACAACATAAGTAGTTAGATATAGAAATGTCACTGCAGCTTGTGTGCGTGCGTGTGATTGATGCCGACGAGAAGCACTACTACACCATGCATGGTTGCATTATTATGATTAATTAATTATATTATCGGCCCTGGCCGACTAAGCTGTATGCTGCTATCGATATCGAAGGAAAAGAAAGGGAAAGCCACAAAACATGTGACTAAGTAGCGATGTATCGATCCATCTAAGACGGGAAAACAAAGATGAGATATGCTCACCAGCTGAGCGTAGATGGCGTCGTCGGGTGCGGCGGTAGGCAGCAGAGGAAGCTGTGGCGTCGCGGCCGAGGAGGAGGAGGAGCAGTCGAAGGCCGGCAAGTACCCCGGGTAGGCCGGGAAGCCGAACCCGGCGAGGTCGGCGAACATCCCCTCGGTAGGAGGCGTCGTTGATTGATATGGAAGAAGGCGCGAGGACCTAGCGGGTTGAAAAGGTTGGGGCGAGTGAAGTGAAGTGTGTGGGGAGACTGGAGGACAAGCTTTATAGGCAAACAGATTAACCCCTTTGGTGCGTTCGACAATCACATACATCACCATCATCCATGTGATGTCTGCTGCCACCCCACCCCAGCGTTGCTAATTTCGCCAGGAAAAACACGCCTCTGCTCTGCTCTATGAAGGAGCCTGAGCTAGCTACGTAAGGAGAGAGATCGGCAATTGGGCAACTGATTTTATTGATTAGAATCGGTTGCTATAAATAGCTTACAAACAGCACATGTCTTGCGTAACAATACAAGCAAGATTAGGCTGAAGGTTATCTGTAGCTAGGATCGTTAGAGATATAAACAAACTAACTCACTCTAACTAACTCTGAATATCGTATTCAGTTAACACCCGCCGCAGTCGATACGTCGTCGCTTGGCAAGACGCAGAGACTGGATCGAAATGACTGAAACGATGCCGTAGGCAGTCCTTTGGTCATAATATCAGCCAGCTGCTGAGTAGTTGGCACATGAACGACCCGTAGTTCGCCGAGAGCCACCTTCTCACGCACGAAGTGAATGTCCAACTCAATGTGTTTTGTTCGTCGATGATGAACTGGATTGATAGACATGTACACCGCCGATGCGTTATCACAGAAGACCACCGTAGCCTTGGGAAGAGTAGAGCCAAGTTCGGTGAGGAGCTGGCGCAGCCATACGCAGTCAGCGATGGCGTTCGCAACTGCGCGGTACTCTGCCTCCGCACTCGAGCGCGAGACGGTAGCTTGGCGTTTGGAGGACCAGCTGACTAGTGCGCCACCGAGATAGATGCAATGCCCGGAGGTAGAGCGTCGTGTATCCGGGCAGCCGGCCCAGTCTGCATCCGAGTAGGCGACGATGTCGAGGGAGGATGAAGCCGGGAGAAGAAGACCAGAGCTCGTAGTACCGCGGACGTACCGTAAGATACATTTGATGATGGCGAGATGACCGTCACGGGGATCATGCATATGCAAGCAAACTTGTTGCACGCCGTTGGCGAGATCAGGGCGCGTCATGGTCAAGTATTGGAGAGCTCCAGCGAGGCTTCGGTACTCGGAGGGATCAGCAACCGGAGCACCCGTGTCAGCAGCGACCTTGGGGAAGGTGTCGACTGGCGTGGCGGCAGGCTTGCACTGGACCATACCAGCGCGTTGGAGAATTTCCTCGGCATACTGCGCTTGGCTGAGGAAGAAGCCGCGAGGCATGCGGCGCACGCGGATCCCGAGGAAGTAGTGCAGGGGCTCCATGTCCTTCATCGCGAACTCGAGCTTGAGCTGGGCAATGATTGCTTGGAGCAGCGTTGATGTAGAGGCCGTCAAGACGATGTCGTCAACGAACAGCAGGAGGTACGCCACGTCGGAGCCCCGCCACAGGATGAAGAGCGAGGCGTCGGAGCGAGAGGTGGTGAAGCCGATGGTGACGGTGAATGATACGGGTCGCCCGATCTTCTCAGTAGAATTGTGGGTAACTAGTGCTTGCCTCACGAATAACACTCAGCCATACACCACGCGCCAATGCACGGACTTGCGGCTCTATGGATATTCGCCCAACACGCACCGGATTGATCGCCGCCAACTACGAAGCGGAGATCGCCAAGCCCTCAATTCCCAGCGGAAAAGCAAACTTGACCTTGATCTTCAGAAACGGAAACACGGTGTCGCCCAATCCCTCTCACGAACCCTCGTATGAGCTGTGGAAAAGAGGAACAAGCAACTTTGCAATGTTTCAATCTCTAGATTAAACGTAGTCTCCCTAAAAAGTCTCCGCATATACGTATGCATGCTGAGTGCTTTGGCCTTTGGATGTCATCGAGACGTTCTAGTTTCCAGACTTTGATTAGTACTTGTACTAAGTCCTCTCGGCATCAGGTTTCGGCAATACGGCCAGACTTGGACTAGTACTTGTACTAGGCTTTCTCTGGCGCGCACATAGCACAGCTTCCACGCCTCCCTCCCTCTGCTTCCTTTGTATGTGCGCTGGTAGCACGATCATCCGGCGCTACGTATCCGTGATCATCAACATATCTGAGAATGAATAATACAGATGATTTAGGTAGTATAAAATTCTCAGAAAATAAATTATTGCACTCATTAAGGATTAAATTCACCTTTTCTTGTAGTTGTTTCGCTCGAGCTCGCGTGATCGGACTAGTCGGCATCTCGATACAAATATATTGTGCTTTGTCTTCTGTCTCTTGATTAATGATTGGAGAATGTGGCAATATAGTAGTGATGCCCTCATCATCCTCCCCCACTTGAAAAGGCGTCGTCCTCGACGCTGGATCATCACCTCCAAAGAGCAGCGACAAATCAGCAACATTAAATGTGGAGCTCACTGCATAGTCATCTCCTGGAAGCTCAATCTTGTATGCATTATCATTAATTGTCTTTGTTTCCTCCGGGTTGGTGCGGTATGGTGGTCGATTTGGCAATGTCGCTCCTGGTATTAAATCAATCTGATGCTCGATCCTGCGGAGTGGTGGCAAACCAGCAGGGACCTCCTCTGGAAAGACATCGCTGAACTCCTGCACAAGATGAGAGACACCACTAGGAAGAGATGTTAAGTCGTCAGTAGAAAGCACTCCATCCCTGTCCATAAGTACAATATGACCAAATTAGGATCGTCTGCAAATGCTCTCATTTCAGATTTGGTGGCTAGCATGACTAATCCTTTCTCTCCCTCAATTTTATTTTTACCACTACGTTTTACTTTGTGATGGCTCTCATTATCAAGTTTTACCTCAGTTTTCATTTTATCAGCATGAACAATTTGTGTAGGAGTAAGGGGATGCAATACTACAACCTTGTTGTTCCACTTGAGCTTGTAGCAATTCGTCCATCCATCATGACAAACCCGACGATCAAATTGCCATGGCCGTCCCAGCAACAAATGACACACTGACATAGGAACAACATCACAATCAACGGTATCCTCATAATCTCCAATCTTAAAGTGGATCTTCACCAAATGACTCACTTTCACTTCGCCAACATCGCTAAGCCACTGAATATGATATGGATGCGGATGTGGTTCGTACTTTAGGCCCAATTTTGTGCACATCTCTTTGCTGGCCAGATTGTGGCAACTTCCTCCGTCAATAATTACTTTGCAAACTTTACCACCAACTGTTGCCCATGACTGAAATAAATTGCATCGTTGTTCTGTGGATTGCTTCTCAGACACACTAGGACACGTGGTGTACACACAAGAAAATTCGCAGCATCAGGAGACCCCGGTCGACAGTGCACTTGTTCCTCAGAAGGTGTGCCATCAAAATCAGCAAATGGATTAATGTCCTCTTCCTCAGAAATATACCCCTCTTCTGTGAGAACCATGACCTTCTTATTTGGGCAATCTTTCATAAAGTGTCCAAGTCCTCCACACTTGTGGCATTCCTTATCACGTGAACGACCTGAGGAACCCATAGATGACGTCCACTAGCAGTAGGTGCCGCTGGTCTGCGCGAGGATGGTGGCAAAGGATCATTCTTTTTCTCAGCTGAAACACGCGCCGCTGAAGACCTCTCAGGTTGTGTACTATGACCAGCAGGTGCTTCCTTGCTGTATGATGACGCTGAACCTTGTGAATAATGTTGTCGTGTTGCAAATTTAGAGTCCTCAATGACTTGCTTCTCAGCCTCTCGTGCCTGATGCATCAACTCGACCATAGTATTATAAGGATGGTGATTGACAATGCGTTTGATGGAATAATTCAAACCTGCATTGAAACGAGCCATAGTTTGTTCTTGTGTTTCTCTAACATCAGCATGTATAATAATTGTCTCCATGTCTTTATAGTACTCGTCCACTGTCTTTGATCCTTGTTTCAGACCAACTAGCTTCTCATAAAGTGAACGCCTGTAATTGTGAGGAACAAAGCGTGCTCTCATTTGTCGTTTAAGCTCATCCCAAGTGGTTACACGCGCCTCATGAAACTCCATGCGCTGCTGGACACAACGCTCCCACCATGCAGCAGCATATCCATCCAAGGCAGCAACAGCAAGATCCAACTTGCGCTGATCAGAATAGCGATTCATACGGAATAACTTGTCGACCTTGAGCTCCCATGCAAGATAGTCCTCCACCGCCTCAGTACCTTGAAACGTAGGCATCGTGAACTTAGGCTTAGCAACCACATCATCATCATCCTCGTGACGGCGATTGTGTGCACGCTGAAATTGTGGTCTGCGTGGAGATAAATGTCCGTCGTCATTGTACTCATCATATACAGGAGCAGCTGCAGCATGTCCACCCCCAACATAGGCACCTGGTATGTGCGCGTCGTTCATGCGCTGCCCTTGGACACCATGAGTGCCCCTGCCATGGTCGCCATACGGATCCCGTGGAGGCATACCGTATGCATCCTGGTTGTAGGCTCCGAAGTCAGCACCCTGGGCAGCCACGTGGCCACCTCCTCCTCTGCCGTTGCCACGGCCACGCCCCACGGCTAGGGGTGGTCGTACCACACCATCGATGGCACGGCGCTGCTGAGCCCCTTCACGCAACTGACGCAACCTTGCGTCTTCATGAAGTTGGGGCTCTATGTCAAGTTGTTGATGTTCAACCTCTTGGCGATGTTCTCCCACACTCCCAGCATCACCACGCGTACTAGTCTCAACCAAGGTGGTGAGTCTAGCGATGGCATTGGACATCTCCTTGTGACGCTCATCCGCTGTCATGGACATCTTCTGAAAATCTGCTCCAAGATTGTCCAAAATATTGTGGACGGTCGCTACATCATGTTGTACCAAGCTGATCGCCTCGGTGAACTCCTCTCGCAAGGTGGCACGAAGTGAGTAGTAGTGCATTGCGGTCAATGGCTCAGCCGGATCACCCAAGTCTGGTTGTGTAAGTCGTCGTTCCCTGCCATGAACAGAAAACAAGAGAAAAACAAGTGAAGGTATGTGTGGTTAAATAAAATCCCTCCCTGCTCACAACTCTCAAATCTGAAGAAAAAACAAGTTTTACCGTTCCGAAGTGAACTAAGAGCTGTAAATCTTACACTTGCAGTAGCAACAATCAACCAAGAATATTGTGTGAGCGAATACCAAGAACCACAACCAATGCACGACACGGGTGTTTTTAGTGGAGCTTGGTGGGGAAACCTATCAAATTCTGAAAACTAGATTGTCAAGCTAGGTAGCAATCCAAACAAAAACCACGGTGCCTAATTGCTGATCAATAATAAGAAGTGAAGTGTATATAGGAACGCACACGTGGAGATTAACGGGACCGTGCAACTTTATGGAGCGCAAAAATAGATATATGTGGAGACGAACGCGCGATGTTGCAACGGTACAAGGAGAGACGCTAGCTGATGCTCAAGATCAAAATGAGGGCACAAGATTGCTCAAACTAAGTGTGCAAGTCAAAAGAAAAAAATAACTGTAAGGTCCTGAAAAATGCTCCCAAAATATAAAGACGATATCAAAGGCCAGATTTTTCTTTTTTTTTTTTTTTTTTTTCTTTTTTTTTCTTTTCAGTTTTTTTTTTTGGCCACTAAATAGAACTTTTCTCAAAGCAAGGAGCAGGGTATGACCAGCTAATGGGGAAACGATCCCAACTTGAATAAACGGGAAAACAAAAAGGATGCACACAAAACCTATAGAGCAGTCCCTCGAGCAAACCTAAAGCTAGTCTCTGTAGGTAATGGAAAACGCAAAGAGGTGTAGCTCACTAGACTCAACAAGATCTCCAGATCACTTTTTTTTTTGGAATTTTCTAGATATGTATGCCGACACAGTAAAGATCAGGAACAAATTGAGAGGAAGAAAAGAGAACAAGGCTAAGGTACGCGAACGGAAACTTGACCAGCAACTAAACACGATGAACGAGTGGATTAAGACCTAACAAGACGCACTAAAAAACAGAATTAAACTACGGCTAAGAATAAACTTTTTTTTTTGGCTTTTAGGTGTATAGGACAGAAAAATAAATCTACTACTGTGGGTAAAGAAATTCTACCGAGTTGCCCTGAAATCTGATACCACGATGATACGGGACGCCCGATCTTCTCAGTAGAATTGTGGATAACTAGTGCTTGCCTCACGAATAACACTCAGCCGTACACCACGCGCCAATGCACGGACTTGCGGCTCTATGGATATTCGCCCAACACGCACCGGATTGATCGCCGCCGACTACGAAGCGGAGATCGCCAAGCCCTCAATTCCCAGCGGAAAAGCAAACTTGACCTTGATCTTCAGAAACGGAAACACGGTATCGCCCAATCCCTCTCACGAACCCTCGTATGAGCTGTGGAAAAGAGGAACAAGCAACTTTGCAATGTTTCAATCTCTAGATTAAACGTAGTCTCCCTAAAAAGTCTCCGCATATACGTATGCATGCTGAGTGCTTTGGCCTTTGGATGTCATCGAGACGTTCTAGTTTCCAGACTTTGATTAGTACTTGTACTAAGTCCTCTCGGCATCAGGTTTCGGCAATACGGCCAGACTTGGACTAGTACTTGTACTAGGCTTTCTCTGGCGCGCACATAGCACAGCTTCCACGCCTCCCTCCCTCTGCTTCCTTTGTATGTGCGCTGGTAGCACGATCATCCGGCGCTACGTATCCGTGATCATCAACATATCTGAGAATGAATAATACAGATGATTTAGGTAGTATAAAATTCTCAGAAAATAAATTATTGCACTCATTAAGGATTAAATTCACCTTTTCTTGTAGTTGTTTCGCTCGAGCTCGCGTGATCGGACCAGTCGGCATCTCGATACAAATATATTGTGCTTTGTCTTCTGTCTCTTGATTAATGATTGGAGAATGTGGCAATATAGTAGTGATGCCCTCATCAGTGAAGGCGGCGAAGCGCTTGAACCAGGCCCGCGGTGCTTGCTTCAAGCCGTAGAGGGACTTGACGAGCTTGCAGATGTGGTCGCGGTGGTGATCGTCGACGAAGCCGGCCGGTTGGTAGGAGTAGACTTGCTCGTCGAGGACGCCGTTGAGGAAGGCGTTCTTCACGTCTAACTCGTTGACATGCCAGTTCCGTGAGCACGCCAAGGTGAGCACCGTGCGAATCATCGCCGGTTTGACGACCGGCGAGAAAGTTTCCCCGTAGTCGATGCCGGGGCGTTGGGCGAAGCCACGAATGACCCAGCGGGCCTTGTACCGCTCATGAGAGCCATCCTCGCGTGTTTTGTGCCTGAAAACCCACTTGCCAGTTACAACATTAGTGCGCGGCGGCCGGGAACGAGTGTCCAGGTTTTCTTCGACGTCAAGGCGGCGAACTCATCTTGCATGGCGGCGCGCCAATTTGGGTCTCGGAGTGCTTCCCGAACAGAGGAAGGGATGGGGGAAACCGGTGTTGTTGCGAGGATTGGGCTTCAGGATGCCGTGACTGGCACGAGTAGACATGCGTACCGGCGGCGCAGGTGGCGCAGGCGAGCGAGCTGGAGATCGCGATGGTGAGGTAGTGGAGGCGGGCGAAGTTGGGCTGCGGCCCAAAGGCGTGGCAAGGCCCGGTAACGGGCTGTAGCCAAGGCCGGGTGGGCTGCATCGCCTCGTAGGCGCGCATGCAAGAGGCGGTGGGCGATCGACGTGAGCGATGCGAGCAGGAGCCGAGTCTACGGCGGGTGCGGATGCTGCGGAGGCAGGTGCAACACGGAAATCCAGGGAACGGAATGGGAACACCTACTCAACAAAGGTAACGTGATGGGAGAATATTAGACACCGAGAAACAGGGTCGTAGCATCGATATCCTTTGCGACCGTCAGGGTAGCCGAGAAAAACGCATGGGATGGAGCGGGGCGCGAGCTTGTGGGGTGCCGTGGCGGTGAGGTTAGGGTAGCAAAGGCAGCCAAAAACTTGGAGAAGCCGATAGTCGGGTGCATGACCGTGAAGGAGCTCATAGGGTGTGGCTAGGGTTTGAGATTTGCATGGTCGTCGGTTTAGGAGGTAGGTGGAGGTGGCGAGAGCTTCAGCCCACCATTGCGGAGGCATGGAGGCGTGGATCAAGAGTGTACGAACACCGTCGTTGAGTGTGCGAAGAATCCGCTTGGCCTTTCCATTTTGTTGGGAGGTGTAGGGGCAGGTGAGTCGAAGTATGGTGCCGTGGGTGGTGAATAGGGTTCGATTTGCTAGGTTGTCGAATTCTCGTCCATTGTCAGTTTGGAAGCCTTTGATGGGGCAAGAGAATTGTGTACGAACGTAAGCATAAAAGGCAGTGAGAAGAGGATGAACTTCGGATTTTTGACGAATGGGAAAGGTCCAAGCAAAATGCGTGAAATCATCGAGAATAACAAGGTAATATTGAAAACCCGAGATACTTAATACAGGACTTGTCCATAAATCGCAATGACAAAGCTCAAAAGGGGTGGATGTGGTGGTGGTGGATGAAGAAAAAGGTAACCTAGTATGTTTGCCCAAACGACATGCATCACAGTGCGTGGGCAAACTTTATTACAACTGAATTTGAAATATTTGGAGGCGTTTGCCAAAGCTTCGGCGCCGGGGTGTCCAAGCCGCTGGTGCCAAAGAGCTACGGAGGCGGTGGCGAGGAGGCATTTGGGTGGATGCACGAAGGGGTAGAGATCGTCGGTGGAGTTACATCGGTGAATCACCCGTCCCGTTGCTAGGTCCTTGATAGAAAAACCAAAAGGGTCAAATTCAATTGAAACAAAATTATCAAGTGTGAAAGCACGAACTGAAACTAGGTTTTTGATGAGTTTGGGGGAAACAAGAATATTGAGAAGAGAGAGAGGACGGGAGGAGGTGGTGAAGTGAAGAGAGCCGGTGCCGGTGATGGGGAGAGTGGAGCCGTCACCGACGATGATAGTAGAGGGGGAGTTAGGAGGACGGGGAGTAGAGTTTATACCAAAACCGGAGCCCATGTGAGAGGATGCGCCGCTGTTGAAGACCCACTCGCCGCTGTTCGCTGGTTGCGACTAGACAGACATCTGGTTCAGTGGGCAATGAGGGTGGACTGATCCCACTGCATCGAGGAAGTGGCCGATCCAGCAGGCGTGGAGTTGACGGAGAGCGCGAGTGGCGCGGCCGGTGCAGACGGTCGAGGGCCGAGGATGCTCGGCGTGGTCCAAGCCTGGAAGGTGCCAGCCATCGATGGTGCGGCAGGAGCGGGCTGGCGTGGAGCGGGCGGGCGCCTAGGTAGGGGCCCCCTGTAGGTACAATCGCGCCCGGAGCAGGAGCACTAGGGCTGGCGTTGGGGTTGTTTTTCCGCTTCTTCTTCCGGTTCCCCGACGTGGCAGGTTGGCTGGACGACGGGGCGCTGTAGAGTCTGAGCGGGGCGGGGTTGAAGTAGGCCGGTGTGGCAGGGTTGAAGTGGGCAAGCGGCGCTGGCTGGTATGCCGGGCGGGCGGCGCCGGCTGATATGCCTGCTGGTACACTTGGGCGACGAGGGCGTTGTGGGCGACGACGCGGACCAAGCTGTAGGAACGAGCGAAGCTTGATGAACGAGGGAAGGCGACCCCGCGTCATGTGGTGAACGGCGTGCTGGAGATGTTGATCGAGGCCACGGAGGACGTTGTGGACGAGGTCGCGGTCCTTGACGCGAGAGCCCAGATCGCGGAGGGTGTCGGCCATGCGCTTCATCTTTTAGGTGTACTCGACGACGGAGAGCTCGCCCTGGTTTCAGCTATGGAACTCGTCGCGGAGGAAGGTGGCACGCGTGTCGCGGTTGTCGCGAAAGACGGTGCAGATGGAGCGCCATAGGGAGAGAGTGGTGGCGTGCCGAGCCTCCACGATCTCCAGGGTGGAGGGGGTGACCGTCGCATCGTACCAAGAGACGATGGTGAAGTCGTTGAGGACCCAATCCGAAGTGCCCTGGGCGGGGGAGCCGTCGATGTGATCACGAAGACCGAACTTGGAGAGGGCGGTGATGAACTGGCGGCGCCAGATGCCATAGTTCTACTTTTCATAATCAAGGACGACGAGCACATGATCGCGAATGCGGAGAGCTTGAAGCTGGGGTGGGGAGGGTTTGAGTTGCGACGGGATGCCGAAGTGCTTGTCAGAGCCGGAGTCGGAAGCCGACGAGGAGGACGAAGAAGAGCTCATGGCATGGGGGCAAGAGGGCAGCGGAAGACGTGGATAGGATCTTAGAAATATGATACCATGAAGGAGCCTGAGCTAGCTACGTAAGGAGAGAGATTGGCAATTGGGCAACTGATTTTATTGATTAGAATCAGTTGCTATAAATAGCTTACAAACAGCACATGTCTTGCGTAACAATATATACAAGCAAGATTAGGCCGAAGGTTATCTGTAGCTAGGATCGTTAGAGATATAAGCAAACTAACTCAATCTAACTAACTCTGAATATCGTATTCAGTTAACACTCTACACTAACCAGCACACAGACAGATAGATTACTCTCAGCCCACCCGCGCGGTCAATACAGCCAAAGCAGAGCTCAATTCCCTCGCATCGCCGTCGAGCCAAGAGATGATGAAGCTATATCGTCCTACCCGGTCGCCAAGCATGGGCCTTCTTCTCCCGCTGCTGCTGACCTCCCTGCACCAATCGCCATGACCCAGAGACATAGGCTGCCATCGACGTGCGTTGCCATGCCCGCCGAGCACAAAGACGTCTATCGCTGCCGCGTTGGAGGCCTCCTACTCTGGCAGGCGGTGCATCTCGCTCGCCACATCGATCACCTACTATCATAGATCGGGTTTCGCCTGTCGTCCTCGCGTGCCTCTACTCCGACATCGTCATTGACATTGTCCACCTCCCCGCCTGCCGCGGCCTCTCGGCAGGCTGCCACAGATCCTCGTAGGTTGTCACCCCTACCTCGACAGGTTCATTTGATGCTCCCTCGTCCCGCATTTCTGTCTTCGCTTCATTACCGAGCACGTGTGCACCACCGCGGGCTGTCGTTCAGTCAATGCGCCTTCATAGGTTCGAGCCGCAGCATCGCCGCCCTGGTCCTCGCTACCGGCTGCCTATGCGCCTTCACAGGCACTGCACCAACTCCTGCACTACTGCTATGTTGTCCCCTCGGGCCGTAGCGTCCTTGCACGCGGTCATCTTCGCCTTCCCCATGCACCGATGTCCTTGGTTCCCACCGGCCACCTCCCACGGCGTGGGTCGCCACCGTCCGTGCCTGGTCTTCGTCACGCCACCGGATTCTTCCTCGCCTACTTCACACTCGCACTAGAGGGCGTCGTTGTGGTAGACGCTCCCTTTGCTTACTTTTCTCCTATAAGCGTTTGGACATCCCCTCACCAACATGTTTGGACCTTGACTAGGTCAAGACATGCATGCATGTGCCTAGCCTACTTTCTGTTGAGCTCTTCTTTGCCATGCCACGTAACCACCCTTTGAAATGGATTAACAAACCGTTTAGTAGCTGTTGATGAGTGTGTGCACCAAGGTCTTCGATACCGGATAGAAAACAATTCTCGATGGGGCTCGGGATTTGCGGTTACCGTGGTAACCGGAAAATACCGCCCGAAATTTTTAAACAAATTATCGCAGTAAGTGTTAATTTTGATCTAAGCTATGTTTTGTACACTTAACTCACGGTAACCCAGTGGTATGTCGTCGGCGCAGCACCTCCGTATCATTAGGTCGTGTGTTCGGGACAGCTCTGGCACTATTTTTTACATTATTAACTCGTTTTTGATAGAACAAACCTAATCCGCAAAAAACAAAAAAGATACTGGGGGTGGTGTTCGATCTCGGGACCTCCAGACTCCACGAGAGTCCCGCCAAGCAGGTCGCTACCAGTGAGCCAGATCTCAGTCATTTTTTAGACTTAGACACGGTTTATTTATCTAGATGCAGACATTCAAATTCAAAAAGTTCAAATAAATTCATTATTTTTTGCTCGGTAATCCGATTTACCGAGGGGGCTTGAGAAATGCGGTTACCGGGCGGTAACCAGATTTACCGTCCGGTTACCCAAACCCAGGTCACTGAACAAGCTCCTCTTTTCGAAGGAGAAAATCTCACACTGTTGCCGGTTTCTCCAATTTAGAAGTATATGGATCCTGAAGATGCTCACCGAATCAATTGAATTGAATTGAATTGTGGAACAAGACCGGGCCAGAAGCACGCAACAGAGAAGAGGCCAAATAAAATAAAATAGGTTGATCCATTGCCATCACCAACGTCTCTGGCTGGCTTCTCGTCGATCAAGCTCACCGCAAAGTCAGACAGCGTGATGGCTCCAGCACCATGAAGAAATGGAAGCGGAGGAGGTCGTGTCCTTGGAGGCGCCGAGTAGCTCCTCGAGGTACTCCACACCGAGGTCCTCCAGCCGCCGGTGCATGGAGTGCCGCCGCTTGAGCGCGAGCACGGGCTACACCCCGTTGGTTCGCCCGCACACGTTGCCGCTGTCCTGGGATTGGGAGAGCATGTCGAGCAGGAGATCTCCTCGGCGATGTTGGTGTCGAACGGGAAGAGCGGCGGGGTGGCCGGGCCGAGGTGCCACGGCGCAGAGCCGGTGGAGGAGGCCGGCGAGTGCAGCGAGAATGCTTCTGCTGTTGGTCGTTGGTGCATGGTCATGGTGTTGACGACGCCGGTGCCTAGGCGCAGCGACGAAGAAGATGGAGATGAAGAAGCGGTGCTGCTTGGATCAGACATGGAATTTTCTCTGAGTTGAAACGGTTGGAAGCGAGCCTTTTTTATAGTGGTGGTGAGAGGTTAGTTGGGAAGCAGAGGAGGGCCGAACTGGAATTATGATAAAATGCTCTGTTGGTGGCTTCCTCAACTGTTTTGGGATGCCTTGCCTAGTTGCTTTTTTTTGGCCAACAAATAATGGTGATGCTAGTGTGCACTTCTATTTGTGTTTGTTTTATATCGTTATACTATGTAACTCACATTTTTATTGATGTGAAACTATTTTTTTAGGTTCGCATAGTTCTAATTGAGACGCAAGCTAAAGATATTTTTTAGTTGGACGCAAACTAAAGCTAGAAAAAAAAATCATGAGTTTCAAAAGAGAAGGGGAGCAAGCGGTGCACGTTAGAGCTACATATAAAAATCTTTGCATGAGTAAATCTGTTCACAGGTACCATGCAAAGATTTACTCATTAGGCTGAAGATTTAATCTTGAACTAAATGTTGGAAAATTAGGCAACAATTTCGTGATTAATTTCAGAATATTAAACATGACGACAGTAGCTACTACCATGTGAAAATCGAACATACTAGATGCACTAATCAATATGACCAGCAACAACATGATATCGCAAAACTTGTAATCACAGAACATGTTAAACCACGATCCGACCTCGGGAGTAGGGATATCGTGTTTCTCACATAATTCATCAAGTATTTTAGAAAAATACTCTCCACCGCGATCGACCTAAGACTTTTGATCTTTCTCTCTAATTAATTTTCAACTTCTGCCTTATAGATTTTAAAATAGTCTAAACCCTCATCCTTAGTTTGCAACAAATAAACATATCAGAATCTAGAAGTATCATCAATCAACGTCATGAGATATCTCTTTCCACATTTTGTCAACGCACTATTCATCTCGCATAGATCAGAATGTATGAGTTCTAAAGGTGACAAGTTTCTCTCCTCGGGCGCCGTGTGAGACTTCCGTGGCTGCTTAGATTGCACACAACTATGACACTTAGAACGTTTGGCAATGGTAAAATTCGGAATTAAACTCATACTAGATAGCCGAGATAATAAACCAAAATTAATCTGACATAAATAAGAGTGCCAAACACTAGCAACTGAATCAACATTGCCACAAATATAGTTTACTGACTTATTGCAAAGATCTGAAAATGAAAATCGGAACAAGCCTCCGCACTCATAGCATTTACCAATGTTGTGGAGGAGAAAAAGATCAATGTTGACCATATCAGAACTGAGGAGCAGCTGGCCGACATCTGACAAAGTCCTTAGCGCGCCCAAAGTTTCTGGAGATGAGAGACAAGATCGGCATTCAGCCCAGTGAAGCAGCGACAGTTACAGGATTAAGGGGAGAATGTTGACTGTTAATCCTGTAGTTGTTGATGAGTGTGTGTTTATGTTAAACTTTGTGTGGCCCGGGCTTGATGCTGATTGTTGAAGGCACAAGACTCGGGTGTGTAGCGTCATCTACAGCTGCTGCCATGTTGTCATGATCAGCAAGTTGTGTAGCTGGTCATGACAGGCATGGTGTGCTTCTGTGCACATCGTGCTGCTACTGTTGCTGAGCAACAGATTGAAAAGAGGGGAAGCAGCAGTGTGTAGCTTCTCCACTCTGAATGAGAAAAGGAAGGCTCGCAAAGTCGTAGGGAGCTAAATCGAGTCTGTGTCTTGCTCTGTTTTCCCGTCAAGATTCATCTGCTCCAGCGAGCAGCTAGTCGTTCCGGCGAGTCCACAAGTCATAGTCAGCTTGAGAGAGACTCTGAACCTGACACTGTTCAAGCAGGCGAGGGTTATTGTGGTCGGGGCGACGTACGGATGTGTGTTGGTTTCCAGCCGACAGTAAAAGAACAAAGAAGAAACAAGATTTGGGGAAAGCGAAAAGTATGGAGGAGTGAGAGAGAGCAGGGTCCACTATGACAATGAGGCTACTGCTGCGTGATGTCTACACTTTTTTTTTACTAACTGCGTGCTGCCTGCATTGGATAGTGGCAGAGGTATATTGTGGCGGAAATCCACTTTGGTGCCCGAGCGTAGATGCTCCCTGTATCCCGTCCGTTCGAACTTGCTAAGATTCGTGTAGCATCGTTCTGCTAGATCCCCTTCAGCCTTTTCTACCGCAGTAAATCCAACCCCATGGCCCTTATGCCACATGTGTTCTACAATTAAATGCAGACGGAGTCTTCACGGAAGTAGTACTCAGTCATGTTCGTACCACGCATCTTTTCACCGCTGCATCTCCCCCATTTTTTTAATGCAAAAGACTAAGGCTGGTGCCAGTGGGGGCGGTAGGGCGGGCGATACCGCCCGGGTCGGGGCGGGAGCGAGGCGGGTGGGACGGCAGCGCCGGGCGACGGATCCATCGCCCGCGGGGGCCGCTACCGCCCCGCTGTCGCCCGCGTTGGCGGCGAGAGGGCGGCGAGAGGGAGGCGGGAGCGGGCGGGAGGCGGGTGACGCGATGGCGGGTCGGGGCAAGAGCAACGGCTAGCTGACGTGGCGAGCTCTGATTCGTCCACGTCAGCTAGCCGTTGAGGTATCCGTTGCAGCTTCAAAAAATTCGAAAATTTTTTGCAAAAAATTCCAAATTTCATCCCCAACCCCCTATAAATACCCCCACCTGGTTTCACTCATTCCACACCCCACTTCATCTCATTTCTCTCTTCCACTCTCCATTTCCACTCCTCTCGACGCCATGTCTTTGTCCAGCAGCAGTTCGAGCGAAGGAATGCAGGGTGCTATGATCGATGCATTCCAAGCGGAGTACGAGGAGGCGATGCTCAACCTCCAGGCGGAGTCAAGCCGGACGCGACGCCATCGAACGTTCATCAGGCGTGATCGTGCTGGTGCCGCCGATCGGCTCTACGAGGACTACTTCGCCGACAACTGTACTTATCCTCCGAACATTTTTCGGCGAAGGTATCGGATGAGGCGAAAGCTTTTTCTAAGCATTGTAGATAGATTGGGTGAATACTCTCCGTATTTCACCCAAAGAGTTGATTCTCTCAACCGTCCTGGTTTTACTCCCCTACAAAAGTGTACTGCGGCTTTGCGCTTGTTAGCTTATGTAGCCGCTGCGGATACGGTAGATGAGTGGCTAAAGCTAGCTAGACAAACTTCATCAGAATGTCTAGAGATGTTCTGTGAAGGCATCATTCACTGTTACGGGGAAGAGTTTGGGGTAAAAGCTGACGTGGCGGGGGCGATAGTGAGGTGAGAGTGAGGTGAGAGTGAGAGTGAGAGTGAGAGTGAGGTGAGAGTGGAATGAGAGTGGGTAAAAACTGACGTGGCGGGGGCGATAGTGAGGCGGTGCACTGGCACCAGCCTAAGAGATCTTATCCCCACCCATCTTCCACCTTTGTCTCGGCACTCACCAGCTCCAATCTCCAACAACCGTCCCCAGCACTAGTATAGCAGAGTGTGGAGAAGAAGCTTCGATCTTGTCACTCTCCGCGAGCTAGTTCAGAGCAGGAGCAAGGAGACTGGTGTTCCGTCGATGGTGGTCGTGCTTCCAGCTCGGGTCCTCGGGAAGCCACCGGCGACGGACAAGGACGGGATGCTGCTTGTGGGGGCGTCGTCGCCGCTGTCGGACCTGGAGACGGCGTCCTCCACGGGGGCGCCCAACTCGAGCTTCAGCTCCGCGAGCAGCGTCGGCAGCCTAGCACGAGGCTCCAGCCTCTCGCGCCTCTCCTTCGACTGTTCCCCGACCGCGGCCGTGGCCGCCGCGGGGGCGTCCTGCTCGCCTCGCGCCCGTCGCGCCAGTGAACCGGCCGCATCGCTCGGGCGACGTGCTGTGGGCGGGCATCCGCGCGCTCGACCACCCGTTCCTCCCCACGCTCTTCGCCGACTTCGACGCCGCGCCGCGCTTCTCGTGCGTCGTCACCGAGTTCTGCCCCGGCGGCCGGCGGGGACCTCCACTCGCTCCGCCACCGCATGCCCGCCCGACGCTTCCCGCTCGCGTCGGCCAGGTTCTACGTCGCCGAGGTGCTCCTGGCGTTGGAATACCTGCACATGATGGGCGTCGTCTACCGCGACCTCAAGCCCGAGAACGTGCTCATCCGGGTTGACGGACATATCATGCTCACCGACTTCGACCTCTCGCTCGAGTCCACCTCCTCGCCCTTGCTCGAGCTTCCGGACGCCGACAACGACGAGGATAAGGAGGAGACGCGCAGTGTATCCTCCTGCTTCCCGGTGCGTTTCAGGCGGCGACGGAGGCGTCCTCGCCGTTGCGCGGCGTCGCCTCCACGTTTCGTGGCGGAGCCGGTGTCGGCCCGGTCGAGCTCGTTCGTGGCAACGCACGAGTACGTGGCACCAGAGGTGGCAAGCGGCGGCGCGCACGGTGCTGCCGTAGACTGGTGGGCCTACGGCGTCTTCCTCTACGAGCTCCTCCACGGCCGCACCCCGTTCGCCGGCGCCACCAACGAGGGGACACTGCGGAACATCGTGCGCGCCCCGCTAGCCTTCCCCTCCAGCTCCGGCATCTACACCCAGCAGCTCGCCGCGGCGCATGACCTCGTCGCGCGCCTGCTCGTCAAGGACCCCTCCGCCCGCCTCGGGTCCCTGCGCGGCGCGGCCGACGTGAAGGCGCACCCTTTCTTCAGGAACCTCAACTTGGCGCTCCTCCGTCGTCGCGCCCGCCCGTCGTCCCCGGCGCGCCGATGCGCCGGTCTCAGTCGTGCAAGGCTCCGACGTCGCGCAAGCAGGACACCCGCTTCGACCTCTTCTGATCGTTGCCGAGGCAACGCCGCCGAGACTAATTAACGCTGCGGCAATGTTGCCGGCCGCGTCGGCATAATTACTGCTCCTAAGCTAGAATCGCATGCATGCATTGACTTAGCATTAGCATCTTCCAGTGCCGTTGTACAATCAGCGTTAATCACGGCCCCTAGTGACGAGTAGCACCTGCAATTCATTAATCCTCAAGGGACAAAATTTCGTCGTTACCATCCGATCGGAGCAACCCGGAAACGTCTGCGCCTCCCGTCACGAAATGGGCCCACGGCCCACGTGGGTAGTCCATATTCACCGCGCCTTCATGAAATTTTACCGAGGAGACGCACATGCGAACAACGAATCCCGACGTAACCTGTGCGTCGAGATATCAGGTTCAGCTGTGCTCGGGCGCCAAATCGCCCCTATTGTGGTCCTTTGTTTCATCTAATTTTTTTTTAGATCGGTTTAAATGAATCGGCTAAGACCTGAGAATGTCATAACCAAGGATTCAATGACACACTTTGAAAAATTGGAAGGACTGCGAGATATGCAACGGTGGCAGCAGAAGGTTCTTTTTGGCAAAATGCAATCACCAATTTTGAAGTAAACCAGTTGAATGGAAGGCTGTGATAAGGCCTAAACGCCCAAATAGGTTGTAGAGTAGGCTTTTTCGAGAGAGAGAGAAATGAACACAAAGAGTGGTTTCACCTTCCCCTGCTCACGACAACCAGAGTCCCTCGTGCAGCCGCCGGATGGTGCTGGGAGTGGGAGTTCCTTCCTCCTCCATCCGTTGCTACGCTGACGGGACAGGGAGGAACCCCGCCTCGCTCATTAGGGTTAGGGTTTCGAGCATCGGCGTTTCGATGGCGTAGGTGGCAACACCGTGAATAAAGCTTCCTCGGCTTCAGGCCCATCTCTGCGTCGTCCATGGCGGAGACGAGGAGCTTGGAGGATTTTTTTCTAGCCGATCTCTTATATCGGACGAGCTTGTGTGCTTGGGTTGTGTCTGTGAGGTGGAGATTCCGATGTCGCTCTGGCTTCCTTCCCCAGCCTTGATCCAATCACGTAGGTGCATGCTCCGGTGCCCTGTTGGGCGCAATGTCTTTTTAGTTGATCGCATCAACAATTACATTTGTATCAGCGAGGAGCAGTTCCATTCCACTCGGTTGTGTGCGATGAAGACGATAACAACATTTGTCCATCCATCGGCGAGACACCAACCAGAATGATCAATAAAAATCAACCCTTAGCAACGCACAGGCACATCTTTATTATACGTATTATAAATTGGAGTTTGTCGTACGTTCGTTTTTCTTGGTACGCTCTCCCCGCTCTCCCACCGCACGTCGCTACCGAGAAAAAATGGAGACGCAAATCACGTCGCTAGCGAGGAAACATAGGGACACAAATCCCCTTTCATTTTAACGCACGCCTGCCCAGAGCAAAAAATCTGGACACAATCAGTTGTCAAAAAAAAAACTCTCCCGATCAAAATATCGGAATGCAATCCCTCGTGTCTAATCTCTCGATTATATGCTACTCCCTCCATTCCAATTTAATTGATTTACTATGCACCACAAGTGGTTGTATCTAGACTTGTAACATGTCTAGATACATACACATGTGGTGCATAGCAAGTCAATTAAATTGGAACGGAGGGAGTACCTAGCGGAGGTTCTCAACAAGCTGTACCTACTACCTACTGCTGTCCTACTCGGCGGCGCAGAAGGCGTACGATCGGAGCACGCGAGGCCGTTTGCGTCAACGAGGTCGCGACCGCTCTACTCGTCATGGCGCGGTGGAGACGGTGAGATGGAAACCGTGTTCGTTGATGATGCAGCCTGCGTCGACTGCCTCAAGTGTGCCCTCCACGTCTGCCGAACCTTCGGCACCAGGTCCATCCATGGCCGCACCAGCGTTATCGCCCACTAGGCCGACTCCTGAGGACCGCATCGCTCAGAGGTCAGGTTGCAGTGCGGCGCCCGATCCGGCCCACTTCCAAGCCAAAGCTCGTTTGGTTAGTTGTAATTTTCTCTACAAAATCAGCTTGTTTTGAACTAAAGTTGTGTTTTGCGGGCCTAGCGGGACGGCTGCTTGACACCTTTACTCAGAGGCACTCCTATGTACTCCCTCCATTCATAAAAGGATGTCTCAACCAACTCCAAATTTTGATGTATCTAGACATAATTTAGTGTGTAGATACATCCAAATCTGAAAATGGTTGAGACATCCTTTATGAACGGATGGAGTACTACATGCTTGGTTCAACTAATCTCATCAGTCTCTTAGAGGCAACGCGGCAGTCGAGGAGCTCGTCGGTCTCCTAGACTCAGTATGGTATTTTTTCATGTTTCTATTGATTAATGATCTCTTTACAAAGGATTAGCACAACTAAACTATATTGTTTTGTCATGATTTTGTCGTAGGTCATATGCAGGTTCCTTGCAAGCTGCAAAGCATTGCCGGTTCTCAAGGTTAGAGTGAGAGTGATCAGATTGCCCTGTCAATAAAGATGGTCCTCCTAAATATATAGATAGCATTTGTCAAGAGATTCAGCAATGTAAGCCGCTTAGTAAGATCACCAGAGTGCTTCAAATTTTCTTCAGTTAAATCGTTTTAGTATAGTTTTAGAGAAATTAATGTGCATAAACCGATATAGTAAACTTTTTAGTTGGACTGATTTATTTTAGTTGTATCAACGGTACTATGAGTTTCTTAACTCCATGTTTTTTATTTAAGATTAAGACGTGAATATTAGATGCACTATCGACTTACCTAAATATTTTTGGAAGCAAAATTACATGAAAATCGTGATGGTGTCGTGTTCAACTCCCACTGGTAGAAAATGGGCCTATGGTCCCGGTTCGGTTGGGCCATCAGTCCGGTTGCCCAACCGGGACTGGCCAATCGGGACTAATGCTAGTCCCGGTTGGGCCACGAACCGGGACCAATGGGTGGCCACGTGGCCAGTTCTGGCTGGGCGTGGGGGGAGACTCATTGGTCCCGGTTCTTGTTACGAACCGGACCAATGAGTGCTTTTTTTTGGTATTTAGGGTTTAAGGTCTCCCTCTCGCCGGTGCCTCCTCTCGCCGGTGCCCCCTCTCCTTCTCGCCGGTGCCTCCTCTCCCTCTCGCCGGTGCCCCCTCTCCCTCTCGCCGGTGCCTCCGTCGTCTCCCCCTTCTTCGCATCACCGACGTGCTCTCCATCGTTTCCGTACGCATATTATACGCCCTACTATATACACAGTACATGTTGATGCATATATAAATTAATATTCGATCTCTTGCGAGAATACAACTATTTAATTACATGGAGATAGATCAAGCCATCAAGGCATATGTAGTTCATCGTCCGAAGCAAAATGTTCTCCCCTTTCATCGATGACCTCCCTAAGCAGAAATCCCGCCAATTCCTCTTGAATTGCTCCTACGCGCAGTTCTGGGTCGATTTTCTCCCGCATTTTGCTGAAAGCAGTTGTTCTCCGCTCAGTGTCAACTCGCGAATGAACTCGCAAACGTAGAATCCACATAAATTACTCCCCTGGCTGCTGCGGACTTTCCACCGTTTTATAAGTTAGCTCATCTTTGAATGGACCTTCTACCTTCTGTTTGAAAATTGTCCAACACCTATTTTGGCAAAGAAAATTAACAAAGGAGTTATTAATTACTTGACATCAGGGAACGAACGAAAGAGGGCGATATAATGCGATAATGATTGAAATTACTTGTTGAGTATTTCTTTCATGTCGGACCACAACGCTTGGTCCCAACTTAATGAGTCGTGGATTTCAACTATGGACTTGTCAGGTTGAATGCTTAGCAGAATCCAGTGGAACCTGCGGACGTTTACATAAAGCAGACATGCATAGCTCATCAATTACACTTAACATCGAGAAAGCCAAATAAAAATATGTACAAGACAGAAACACTCACCTGAAGTTGTAAGGAAATAGTATTTCCGTACAGAATGTTGCATGGTTAAAAAGGTGGTCAGGTCATGCTCCACGTCTTTGGGTGATTGACTAACGTATGTGAATTCACGATATATGGGTCAACAAACCCAACCTCAAAACCTTTAGATCTTTTGCATTCCAGCATTTTCATTCTGCATAATAGCGTACAAAAGGATAATATATAGTCAGGATAATATAATACAGGCAATGAACGAGCTGAGCTAGAGACTTAATTACGAAAATAAATCACTTACAGACAATAGCAAGAGAGGATAGATTTGTCGAGGGCGCGCTTTTGGAATAACTGGAACAGTTCAGTCAGTTGAACATGTATAATGTAACGTTTGAAGAAATGCTCCACTCTAACGTCCAGCGGAAACCACTCTTTCGCGTCCTTCTTTGATGTGTGCACCAGATACCAGGTATGCAGATTTCGCATATGTGTTGATAGACCCGTCAGCTCCTCATTACTGACCATAGGCTCCCCTTGGACATATTTCCGTGCCATCTCTAACATTGGCGCATATTCATAGCCTAAAAGTTGACCAAGGCTCATACCCAAGGCGTAGCCTGTTCCTTGGCCTGAGATACAGTGACACCAAGTTCTTTAGCAGCAGCTATGGCTCTGGGGTCCAATAATTCCAGATCATTATCCATAGCGACTCTGAAGTCCTTGTCGACATCGGAACACACTATGAGCGGAGGGACCGATTGATTTTTCTGCTGTCCGAGCTGGGCAATTTGTTTCCCGCTTTTTGCACTTCTTCCCTTGTTCTGCTCAGACTGGGCACGTGCTAGCTTAGTAAGTTCACGACCATAGTCAGATGGCAGATTCATCGATATCTGGGATGGTTGCTCAAGGAAGGACTTTCTCCACTTTTTGGATTTTTCATCGTATACCGGCTTCTGCTCGGGCTTTTTTGGTGCAAACAAAGCCTTATTGTAGGCAGCCACCTCCGCGGCGTTTTCCGTTACAGTCCTGTCATAAGGTCTAATGGGAAGATTCTTATGAGGTACTGTTGGAGGGGCGACCTTTTACGTTTCGGTGATCGCTTACCCCTCATAGTACGAGCGGTGGGCGGAAACGACTGACGCGGCGGCGGAGACGGCTGACGCGACGGCGGAGACGGCTGCGCTGGAGACTGGTGAGGCGGTGAAGAGGACTGTTGCGCTGGAGAATGCTGAGGTGGTGAAGAGGACTGTTGCGCTAGAGACTGGTGAGGAGTCGATGGCCTCACCGTTGAAATGCTTGCCGGGCTTTCTTACGGCATGACTGTTCGGAAGAAATCGACGATGCCCCAGGTACACATTCTTGTTTCCCAAATGTATACTTTCAGTCTTATCTAAACAGTGCGTGCATGCATTGTATCCCTTGTTTGACTGTCCTGAAATGTTACTAAGAGCAGGCCAATCATTGATGGTTACGAACAGCAATGCTCGTAGTCAAATTCCTGTTGTTTGTGCTCATCCCACACACGTACACCTGGTTCGGACCACAACTGCAAAAGTTCATCAACTAAAGGCCTTAGGTACACATCAATGTTGTTGCCGGGTTGCTTCGGCCTTGGATGAGCACTGGCATCATAATGAACTTCCGCTTCATGCACAACCAAGGAGGAAGGTTGTAGATACATAGAGTCACGGGCCAAGTGCTATGACTGGAGTTCTGCTCCCCAAAAGGATTAAAGCCATCTGTACTTAGACCAAATCTTAAGTTCCTTGCGTCATCTGAAAATGTCGGGAACTCTCTGTCGATTTTTCTCCACTGGGACCCATCGGCGGGGTGTCTCAACTTCCCGTCTTTCTTACGCTCTTCTTTGTGCCATCGCAACAACCTGGCATGCTCTTTGTTTCTGAATAGACGTTTCAATCGTGGTATTATAGGAGCATACCACATCACCTTAGCAGGAACCCTCTTCCGGGGGGGGGGGGGGGGGGGGGGGGGCTCGCCATCGCCCTCAACATCACCAGGGTCATCTTGTCTTATCTTGTACCGCAGTGCATTGCATACCGGGCATTTATCCATGTTCTCGTACTCACCGCGGTACAGGATGCAGTCATTAATGGATGCATGTATCTTCTGCACATCTAATCCTAGAGGGCGGATAGCCTTCTTTGCTTCGTATGTAGTCTCGGGCAATTCGTTATCCTTTGGAAGCTTCGGCTTCATTATTTTCAGTAACTTCTCAAATCCCTTGTCAGAACAACCAGTCTCTGCCTTCCATTTCAGCAGTTCTAGTGTGGTACCAAGCTTTGTGCTGCCATCTTCGCAGTTTGGGTACAGCAACTTTTTGTGATCCTCAAGCATGGCCTCCAACTTTAGCTTCTCCTTTTCTGTATCGCATTCTCGCTTTGCATCAGAAATGACCCCACCAAGACCATCAGTGGGCTCATCTGATGCCCGATGTTCACCTCTTTCTTCTTCAACGTCTTCCATAATAGTATCACCGCATTCCTCAGGGAACATAGGATAGTTGTCATCATCCTCCTCGTCTTCATTATCTTCCATCGTAACCCTCTTTCTCCGTGCTTGGTCCAACAATTATAGCTGGGCATGAAACCTTTCCGAATCACATGGTCTTGAATGGTTCTCGGGTCAGAGTACTCCCCGACGTTCCGACACTTCTCACATGGACAAGGCATAAAATTATTCACTTTGTTTGCCTCAGCCACATCGAGAAATTTATGCAGGCCTGCAATAAACTCGGAACTGCGTCATTCGCCGTACATCCATCGCATCCGTGCATCCATCTGCATCATATATATAATTAAGTTTATCAAATACCATTACAATAGCATCTTGAATAGTGAAATGACCACCATACATCGACACGTGCAATATTTCTGTATCAATTACAGACGAAAAGGATAAAGTTGCTAACCTCGGCCGAGGATATCATTTTGTGGGAACTTAAGTGTGGGTCGGGCATTTCATCGAACACATCTTGTGCGTGGCAAAAGAAAAAAAAATAGCACCCACTTTCCACCAATCCAAGAGAAAAAATTAGAGGAGAGAAGGGGGGTGGGGGTTATTTATAGGCAGGGAGGGGTATTGGTCCCGGTTCTTGGCACGAACCGGGACCAAAGCTCCACCGCACGCCACGTGTCTGGCTCTGGAGCTTTGGTCCCGGTTCGTGCCAAGAACCGGGACCAATACCCCCAACCGAACCGGGACCAATGGTCCACGGGGCCGTGGCAACTCGAACCGGGACCAGTGCCAGGCACTGGTCCCGGTTTTTACCTGAACCGGGGCTAATGGCTGGGGCGGCCCTGGACCAAAGATGGTTTTTCTACTAGTGTCCTGTGAAGTATACGTTTTGACTCTTTGACCGATATTTCTTGATCGTCTATATGCTGATAATTCCTAGCAACCCACTGGTATTTAGCTAGCATATATTATTAAAGTTAGTTAGCTAAACTGCCTCTTGGCTGTAGAAGGTCAACTTCTAAGGTTCATATTTTTGCAAATAATGTCCCTTGGTTATTGGCAGATTGAAGGTTACTTGGTAAAAGATATTTTATATATGTAACTAAATGACCTCTTATGACATGTTTTCAAGACCAGATTCTACAAGAGTTGACAGCTTGGGGTTGTCGTTGTCATGGTGGTGATACGTCCTCTTCCAAACAAACTACCACTCTCGGACATAGATTTTTGTTTACTTCACATTTGACTCGTGTATTGTGTGTGTTAATCAAGGTGAAAGTATGAAGAAATCCATTCAACCATTGATGATTTTATTTATTCATATTTTTTTGAGGGTAATGTGTTTTTGGTGGCGCCACCTTGCAAGGAGCTAATGCAACACAAACTGAATGCTTTTGTTTGCTCTAATCAGGTAGATATGAAGTCCTTGCCGGAGGGGGAGTGAACCAAGAAACGAAGCCAACCATCACTCCCATTGCAAGTCAGGGTTTCTATTTGTCAAGTACGGTCGGGATGAGGGGTGGTTGATTGAAGGCAGGGTAGGGGAGAAAAATGTGACGGGAGAAAAAAATGTGATCTTTGTTGCTCCCACGCCATTGATGGAGCGGGAGCGGCAGAGTGGAGGCTTCACCCGATATGGGGTGAACGCGAAGCAGATCGGGATTGTTGCCTCACCTTCGGCACCCCTTTACCGATGAATTTAGTTTTTGTACCACATCAGAAATTTATCTTACTCCCTACATTCCGGTTAATAGGATGCAATTCCAAAACCAGGTTTTTTCAAGAATAAGCAACAATTAGCAATAATTACGAGCAGTTAATGTTGGGTTTTGGCCTTTCCTAAGAACAATATGAAAACCGATTGGGTTTGGCCTTTTCCTAATTAATGTAGGCATTAAATATGAGAGTGCTAATTAGGTAAAATATTGGAGAGATAGATTTTACATGGCCAATCCTCATTCACCTATGTTATAGAGATTTGCCAAATACAGCCTATAAACCGGAATGGAGAGAGTAATTGGAGCAGTGGTGGCACTACAAAAATATCACATCATTAACACAACAAACAAGATCTGACCATCGAGCTGCCTCCTAAAGGGGTTGTCTCATGCCTACCGATGGCAATGGGTACCCATTACCCGCATACCCAGCGGGTATTTACCCATTAGGGTAAGGGTTTCGTAAAAAAACTTTATCCATGGGTAAGCAAATGGTTAAAAGTGTGTACCCAGTGGGTATTGCAGGTGCGGGTATAGTAAAGTAGTACCCATACCCGCATACCCACTTACCCATCTATTTTTGTTTTTTGACATATAAATCCGTGGTACATATGGTTATTTTAGGGGAAAAATATCAAAATATTAACCAGCTAAGTAATTCTCGTTTGTTCACATACGTGCGGCCACTTAATTTTCGCCTGATTCACAATTCTCAGGCAGTCCTCACCCACGTCGTTTCATCTTCAGTCTCCACTACTTTCAGTTCGATATGGCAATCTCCCTCCCGGCTCCTCGTCACCGCGCCTGCCCTTCCCCCAACCAGGCAGCCACCAGCCTCCGCTAGTCCGCCATCCCGCCCTCTCTCCGTACACACTCTCTTGGACGCGGTAGCCGGCTCGGCCACAGACGCGTCTGCTCGCCATGGACACTGGCGGAGGCGAGATCCACGTGGATGAATGGGCTGTTTTGTTGTTCATTTTCATATAAATTGTGTTATTTTATTGCTTCTTTTCATACATATATGCGTCGTTTGCTGAATCAGAGAATTAATGAGCATACATGTCGATGGTTTTCTTATACATTATGGATGAATGACTTGTTTGGTGAGTTTACCCGCGGATATTAAATACCCACGCGGGTGCGGATATGGTAAAAAAAAATTGTACCCAGACACGGTATGGGTGTGGGTGTGGTTAAAATACGAGGACACGGGTGTAGGTTTGGTTCAGCTCTACCCACTGGGTGCGGGTGCCATCGGTAGTCACGCCAAGATACATTGCCTAGGTGCAAGCATTTGTGGCCTGCTACAGGGGCCTGTGCGTGACAGTCCACGGCAGCAGCTACGACCAGGACCTGCCGACCAAGGCTCCCCGTGTTGCAATCTTTGGTTGGGTACGAACAACCGATTAGCAACGATTGATATGGTGAAGGTCGAAGGTAATTAAGAATGATAGCAATGGTACGGTCATTAGTTTTTAACGGGATGTCATTATGCATTTATGAATTCCATGTATTAGTACTGTTGATTTTTTTAATTAGAGCATCGTTTGACTTTTAGTTTCTTCAGTAATGTTGAATCATTGCTAAAAAATTTATGTTCCCTGTAATGATGAATCAAGTTTGAAGAGCGAATCAATTGATTGATTTCTTCAAGTTTAAAGAGCGAGATAAAAGACGTGGATGCTTGTTTTTTTTCTTCCTTAATTACGACGTATCTGAACATATGGTTCGGACTTGAAAGTGGATTTGGATCAGGGCTCTTCAACGCCGACCAGACGAACAGACCAGACACCGACACGGAAGGTGAGGCGGCTCCACAACAATGCCTCCAGGGAGGGGAGCGACGACCGAGAGCGCCGCCATCGCCGGCATCAACCGAGGCCGGTGCAGGGTTTTCGCCCGGAGATCACCAAACCCGAAGTCGCGTCCGCCTGTCCGCCGTAGCCGAGGCTGCCAGCAGCTCGCCGCCGCCAACCACAAACTCTCTCCACTGGTCCCTCCGGCCGGCGGAACATCCAAGGCGAGGCCCCAAGAGGCAAGCGACGCAAGAACACCGCCCTCACCCAAGCCTGCGTGGGACCTGGGGTTTCCCCCGCAGAAGCCCCAGCGGAGGAGCAAGAGCACCGCCATGACGACGCCTTCAAGAAGGACGCGACGCCAAAGGGTGCGATGGTTCTTTAAACACACACGATTGACTTCAATAAAAATGTTTGCGATAAACACCAAACACACACGAGCAATTATACCTAAGCATGTGCGATCTTGCCAATATGCACACGGGTGAGGGTGCGACAACCGTGTGTGATGGCTCCATCATCGCACATGATTTTTTAAAAACGATCGTTTGCGATGGGGAGCCCTATCGCACACGATTTTAAGAACCGTGTGCGATTGACTACCCCATTGCCCACCCACGCATGGGGACGGTTCGATAAATCATGTGCGATGGTCCATTTTAAACGTGTGCGGCTGCCTGTTCTGTACGAGTGTTCTCAGTGAGGAATTAGTTGCTTTACTTACTTTTGCAAAGTTTGTGAACCTAATGTGAAGAAGGATGAGTTAAATGTTAATAAACTTACCATGCTACCTAAACCTCTTGTTCTCCCAAAATGACCGAAGAAGGTTTGGGTCCCAAAAGGAACTAACTCAATTTTGTAGAGTTACTCCTCTAGTGGCAAAGAATGGGTGTTAGATAGCGGTTTCACGTATCATATGACCGGAAATAAGGAGATGTTGTTTGATCTCAAGAAACTAAAAGGTCCTTACAAGAGCGTCACCTTTGGAGCTAACTCTATCGGAAAGGTAGTCAGAGTAGATAAAGTTTCTATGTCAAGCGAAATGTTCATAGCTGAGGTAATGTATGTAACGTCCCTTGGTTACAGTCTCATGTATGTTGCCCAACTTACCGATAATTGTTTACTTGTACTTTAGAAGATTTTACAAAAAATTAATTATTTTGCTCTTTTTTCAATCAATTTTAGAAACATTTCATATTAGATGGCATTTTAAAAAAGTTATTTAAAAAAATCAATATTCTCTGTGACATTTCTTCGTTAAAAGGTTCAAAAATATATTTCATAAATATTCACACAAATTTAAATTATGTGGTCATATTTTAATCAATATAGAAAGATTCTCCAAAGACAACACACTTTTTTTTTACTATTTTAACCATACTTCAATTTTTTCAGAAATATTTCATATTAGGTCACATTTCAAAAACTGGTTAGTTTTATTAATTTTTTAAATATTTTTATAGATATTCCTTTGTTTCAGAAAACTTACAAATATATTTCAGCTGGATTCACACAAATTTCTATTATTCCAGTCATATTTCAATTAATTATAGAAACATTCCCTTGAGACTGTAAAAAATCGGTTATTTTACACATTTTTTCAATCAATTTGAGAAACATTTCATACATGTACCGAACATTTTATTGTTTCAAGAAGCTTACATATATCATTCACAATTTTTTCACACATTTCCAAAACGCCGCAATAAAAAACCCAAATATAAAAAATATCACAATAATATAAGACGGTATGTACTTGTATTTACCTATTGATTAAAGTTGGCACATCTCAAGCCAAGCCAAAGTGTAAGTTTGAACGAAAACAATTTTTTTTGAAAATAACCAGCAAGAGAAGAGACAATAATTAGGAACGGTCTAAGAGTGAAGGCCGAGTACTGATTAGTTCACAACCTTTTGCTCTGATGTACGTGCATGAAGATTGGAGTGATCATCGATCCAAGTCCATGGCAGGTCGAGAATATACATGCATGTAGTTGACCAAACAATTGAGTAGCTAGCGATAAGCTAGGTCTTTAGCCGGTGAACACGCAAAGCCCATTTGCACCTCATATAAAACTCCAATCCGCACCGATCACACAAAGCTGCACGTATACACACGTATGTGGCAGCTCAGCTCATATAAATCGCATCGCCGCCGGCACGGCGCATTCCGCTGCAGCTGCAGAGCCGCGAGCTACTACTAATCGGCACGTGAGGTAAGTATGATGGGTGGCGCCGCGAGCATGGCGGCGGTGGCCGTGCTCCTGCTGCTGGTCGTGTCGCCGGTGGCGGAGGCGGCGGGGAGCAGCAGCACGGTGGTCGCCGGAATGGTGTTCTGCGACCAGTGCAAGGACGGCGCCCGCGGCCTCTTCGACTACCCGCTCTACGGTAACGCATTACGTGAACCACTCTCCTCCTACTCCTCATCACGCGTCTATGGCTGCCCACCTAACCCAAGCTCCCATGCATGCATGCAACGCGCATGCATGGCGGATGGATGCAACCAGGCGCGCGGGTGGCGATCCAGTGCGGCGGCGGCGACACCCCGATGACGGTGCGGGAGTGCAGCACCAACTGGTTCGGCGGCTTCTCCGTCCGCATGGAGGGCTCCCCGGACATGAACCGCTGCACCGCGCGCGTCGTCCACGCCACCGGACACTGCTCCGACTCCGGCGCCGCCGAGCCGCGCGAGCTCACGCTCTCCTTCCGCATGCTGGGACTCGCGCTCTACACCGTGCAGCCGCTCCTCTCCCAGCCCGACCAGCCCATGGACTTCTGCCCCGCCACCAGTGGCGCCGTCGTCCCGCCGCACGGCGCGCCACCCGCTCCAGCCGCCGTGGCCGCGAACGCGCCGTCGTCCTCGCCACCGGCGCCGCCTCTGTCGGTGGCGCCGGCCCCGGTGTCCTCCCCGGCGCCGCCCCTGCCCCCGTTCTGGCGCCGCCGGCCACGGATCATCCCTCCCATCTGGCGCCGCCCGCCAACGGTGCCACAAGAACGTCCCACCAAACCGGAGCATCAGCCGCTCCCCACGCCGCCATCACCCTCAACGCCACCGCCGGCTTCCGCCGGCTCTGCTGCGGGTACGACACGTGGGCCTTGCCGGAGCACCGGTGCCACTGGAAGGTGGTGACCCCCAACACGACGGTGGCCATGGCGTTCGGCCCGCTGGCGGCGCAGCGGTACGGCCCGGACATGACGCTGCGCGACGCCCTCGACGGCCGCGGCGACGCGTACCGGACGCTGCTCCGGGAGGCCACGGCGGCGCTGCTCAACGCATACTACAACGCGCCGGGCAGTCCCTTCCTGTACCCGACCACCGCCAGCGTCATCGACCACCTCAACGGCGCGCTCCTCAGCTCCGCCAGCGCGTGCTCATCGAGGGCGCCCGGTTCCGCCGCGCCAATGCCGGCGGCGGCGGGGCCGCCGGACGAACCAAGCTGCCGTGCGAGCTGGCGCCATGCGGTGCAGCAAACTAGTTAATGATTCATTTGTTTTTCGTGACTACTCCAGTACTCCTAGCTAGGTGACGCAAGCGATGAACGTGAGTACGTGACGTAATTTGATTATTGAATTACTCCATGCGCCATGCGCGTTTTATTCATGAAATGTGTATTCAAATGGTCCATATCGATGTTAAATTTGATTATTGAACTCGATCAAATTAGTTGCTTCTCAGACTCGATCCAGTTAGTTCAGGCGCCGATCCACTTCTACAGGCCATTAGGAAGCTTGAATCAACAAGCAGTGGTGGACAGACCCTTCACATGCTCAATTTCTGCTACTTTCATCCCAGTACCCTAATCAGTGGAGTTAGCATTTTGTAAAAGTAATTCCTGAAATATGTATTCAAGTGTTTCATGTTTGAAGTTAAATTTGATTACTGAATTTGATTCAGCTAATCCACTTTCGTCATACCAAAATATATGCAACTATAGGAGCGATGCAATTTCGTAGGAATGTCACCTAAAATATGAAATGTTTGCTACTGATTGATGCAATTTTGTCAAATCTTTGAGAATTGATTGAAATATAAATGCAATTATTGATTATTGTTAAATATATGGAGGTGGCAGTGCGGATGCCCGTTGTAACAGTGGAGGATTCCTATCGAGGATGCTAAAAATGACGCATAGAGCTCTTATCTGTCGTGCCAACTATCGGAGTTTTGATCTGAGAATTAATGAACTTCATGTCGATATGAGGCCAAATTCTCGATTGGTCAACACATGAAAGACACAAAGGTGTATGGAGCTTCGGGCACCAGGATAGATGATAGATCACTGGTACTTGCTAATGTATGTACAGATCTGCATAGAGTGGTAGCATATGCATCTTGAATTTTCTCTTAATTAATTGTGCGACTAAGGCGTGAGCATTTTTTGATTCTTCATTGACATTTTATTTCAATAATGTGAAAAGAGATTATACAACTCGAGACTTCAAGAAACTACATTAGACAATTGTCCTCAAAACTTTGCAGAAAGTAGACAGTAAAAAGAAAATAGCAACAAAACCCTTGGGATCCGTGGACACACTGAAACTATGAACCATTTACAAGCACCAGTATCGTTGAGACACTCGCCGGAAGAAGAGAAGAAAGACCTACATCGCTGCCACTAGGACCTGAAAAGCTCCAGCCGGCTTTTTTTAGCTGAATAGGAGACATGACGCAGTCAGGTAGGCACGTAAAGCATTTGGCATGTTGACCTGGGATCTTTCCCGTGCCTTCCTGGCCTCAGATCCATCTCATAAGGCAAATCCTATACATCGCCCGATGGCGATACGTTTTGCCAGCGTCGTCTGAAGGATTGTTTTACAGTGTCAGTCCCATTTTAGTTAGTAGATTCCTTTTCCTTTTTTGTTTTCTTTTCTGTTGTGTTTCTTTTCTTTACTGTTTATTTCGTTCTTCTTTTTTATTTCCAAAAAAAGTTTCATATTTTTTTGGAACAAGTTTTAGATTTCGATTTTTTTTCAGATTTTGAAAAAATGTTCGAACAATGTTTCGTATTTTGAAAAATATTTGAAAAATGTTCTGATTTCCGAAACAGATATTAAAAATTGTTCAGATTTGAAAGATGTTTGCATATGAAAATTGTTATGATTTAAAAAAATTCTAGAATTAAAAATTGTTCTGATTTTGAAATAATATCGATTTTTTTCACATTTTCAAAAACATTTCAGATTTGGAAAAACATTGAACTTAAAATTTTGTTCGAATTTGGAGAAAGTTCAAATTTAAAAAACGTTCAGATTCTGAAAAAAGTTCAGTTTTGAAATTTGTTCAGATTTTCAAAATGTGCAGATAAAGAAAAAAAAAATTAAGTACCGCTTAAGAGAGAAAAACGAACTGCGATTTTTTGTTGGGCCAGCCCACGAAGCAATGCCAGCATCGCGCTTCCACCAGGATCGCGGAACGTTCGCGGCTCCGGTTTGTTTCATGGGCTGCCAGCCCAATTAGGGGAAGTTCTGACTCAGTTGGAGGTAAAAAAAAACGAAATCCAGGAACGCCAGCATAATACACATGAAAATCCCTCTCGACGGTAAGTTCCAAACTGAGCACTGATCTACGTTGACTCTGATTGTAGACGGGGGACATGATGCAGGCATGAGGCGGATGCCAGACTAGCAAAAAAGGAAATAGAGCTAAGCATGTTTTCCACTTGGCAGTGGCAGATTTGTTGTAAATAGAAGCTGCTCCGCGAAAATCTCCAAAAGTGGTGCTCTGAATTTTTACACCAAGTTGGCTTAGCTTTCCGGATCTAGATTCTCGGCGGTGCAGTTAGAGCATCTCTAGCAGTACCCGCAAAACGGCCGAACCCGCAAAATTCCGGCGAGTTTGCGGGTTTGGGGCCATTTTTGGGCCAGACCAGCGCCTGCATATTTGCGTCGGCCCGCAAACGTTTTGCGGTGGCCCGTGAATCCGCACGGCCTACCCCTATTTATCTGGCTCCCCACCGCATTTGCGGATTGCAATCCCCAATCCCGCACCTCCTCCGGCGAGCAATCCGCCGTGTGCTCCGCCGTCTCCGATGAGAAATCTCGCGTCGCCGTCAACAGATCCGGCGACGCCGAGCCATGGCGCCGAAGCGGGAACCAGAGGCGGCGCTCCCCGGCGACGACCGGTTCGGCCGAGCCATGGCACGGAAGCGCCGCGCACGGAAGTACAGGCACGGCGGGTCGGTGCGCTGCGACTTGCTGGAGTGTGACCGGCTCCGGAGGGAGCGGGAGCGGGAGATCATCAGCCATCTCCCGCCCGTCATCGACCTCGTCTCTGACGAGGAGTGAAGCTCCTCCACCGCTGCGTCGCCGCTGCGCCCGTGGCTCCGGTGAGGAGCAAATTTTGTGCAGTTCTAGGGTTTGGGCGGCGACGTGTAGTTCTAGGCTAGTATCTAGGGTTTGCATTTTGTGTACAAACAATGTTGCAATCTATCTGTGCAGAAGAACATCTATCTAGTTTGTTCCCGCGAAAATCTGCGTGTTGAATTTCAGATTTACAGTTTCGTTTGCGGGCTCTGTTCTTCGCGGCCTGATTTCTCGCGCAAGAACACGAAAAACCCGACCCTTAAAATTGTTTTGCGGGTTGGCCATTTGCGGGTACTGCTAGAAATGCTCTTACTTGTCGCTTCGATCGATCTATAGTAAGGAAATATAGAACTTAAACCTAGCATGTGAGGAACTACGAGTAGACTTGCAATTGTGTATATGTACAACGCAAGTTTCCTTAGATGCTTCATCATGCACGTTATTTTAATTAAGTTGTGTCATATTTCAGTTTAATCTGCGTGACAGTGGACAAGACATGCGGGTGGAATGGTTTGCTCCCCCATGAAAATTAACCTTGTTTGAGAAATTTTGTGTGGAGCTGGTACAAACGATGCTGGTTGTGTGCATCATTTTGATGCAGAGATCGGGATCCGCAACCCGTTTAGAAAAACAACTGCTGCGAACAATTTGTATGTTTTCATACAGATTCTATATTTTGATGTCTAATTATTTGTTGTTTTCATACAGATTCTATATTTTGATGTCTAATTATTTGTCCGCCCTCATGCGGTCATGCCTCAACCTTTTTTCCTAAACTTTTGCAAGTCGTTTTTCAATGTTTAGAACTGGCGTGTCACCAACCACAGGTTGCGGCATTATACTACTCAGTGTCACCAAACACGTGACCCACGATGTGGAAGACTCCAAGAATGCTGTCAGCAACTGGTATTTTGCTTAATTAGTTATTTAGACCGCTGTGTAGGATCGGTGTGACCTCTCCGGCCGGTCAGCATTATCAGTTAACCCATTGATTGGTTGACGTTATTTTTTGACGAGTTTTGGGTCGTCAAAGTTTGGCAGCTACTTAGGTATATATGGACTTAAATATTGAGTATACAGTATGGTTACTTGATTAATAACAAATGTGACGAACGGTGAGCAGCTAATTAAAGGTAGCCAATTACAGCATGGCGAACGTACATACTCTCTCCGTTCCTAAATGTAAGATGTTTTAGCTGTTGCACATTTTGCCTAGATACATACTACAATGAATGATCATATACATGAAATGTGTCTAGATATATTTGTATACATGTGTATGTGGACAAACCCTAAAACATCTTATATTTCGGAACGGAGGGAGTATGTTCGAAAGACGAATTCATCATGGTTACTGGACTTACAGCATTGGATGATAATTTTGGCGAACATGGTCAAAGAACAAGGGTGCGGAGCATGAATTAGATGGTAGACAATCCGTCATGAATAACGTGAGCGTTCACTCGAATTCCTACCTAAATATCTAATTCGTCCTCTCTCGGTGTAAGATCACAAGAGTGAGAGGTTCCTGATACCCACTCTCCATTCGTAGGTGCACGCCGACGCTCGGGATGGAGTTGACAAGAATGCAAGCGGGTTTGGTATGATCGTTCGTACTTACATCATCTCTTCGATATTCGGCTAGCGAGATGTTCTTAGCTGGTAGAGAGAAGATGACAACGAATGATTCAATAGCAAGTATATGTCCACTCTGATCGAACTCCAATAATTATAATTAATACATATCGACATCCACATGTATGTTTCGCTTCCCGTGGGTTGTTGTTTGAAGCTTGGCTTTATGTGTAATTTGTAAATATCGCAAAGTGGCCAAGAGTGTGAATTTGCCTCACCAGCATACGTGTGACAAATTTTTCTTGAAGGTTTTGCGTGTGTGTGCGCCTGCGTGTGTTAGAGATTAATTTGGCAACTTCACGTAGGTGAGTTTGTTTCTGTACTACATGACTCTAAATCTTTAGATGAACGGCTAACTGGATAATGAGATATTAAGAAACCGCTCCATATTTATATGAGTCTGTGATTGCAAAGCATTTTACTAAACATTATGCTGCACAACAACAGCAAGCACGCATACACATTACACGATGACTCAGACGAAGTATAAAACACTTGGAATTAACTAGACTTATTTGGCGTCTTCATCTTCTTCAGCTAGCTACACCTCATCCGGTTCTTTTTCTGTTCCTCCCCAGCCAAACGCTCGAGATACTGACGCGCACGATAACACCTATCAATGCATCTGGTATATTTTTCAGGGTCTGCTGCAAATCTCTGGCAATACTCGTAGCAGTCGTATCCCTCTGCTGCCGCCGCCAGCTCCTGTTGGTCCCCGGCGAGATGCAGTACCTGCTCCAAGTCACCACGAGTTCTAGCGCTATCTTCGTAGGTCGGCTTTGCCAAATACTATTTCAATCCGCATGAAATTACAATATAAATTTGTTTGATACGAGTGTACTTACCTCACATGGCGCCTCATGATGTTTAGTGGGAGTTGAGACTACGGCGACGTCCTGGTGTTGCCTTTGTCCAGTCTCCACTCCCATGGCTCCTCTTCCTTCTTCTCTCGCGGGCGCCAGACAAACGCTTCAGATGAATACACCTAGCCGTGCATGAAAAATAAATTTTGGGGTTGGATCTATATTTCTGGCACTTGTCCCAGCAGTCATCTCCCTCCACCGCCGCCACTAGAAGAAGCCCCACCAGCAGGATACACCACACACCGCCATTGTTACGCTTGAAGAACTAATACTCTCATAGCCGCCATGGCTGCTTGTACTACTACCTTACTAGTACTGATGCAATCTTTATATAGGCTCGTAAGAGCACATGCACATTCGATCAACTTGATTATTGAGGACCCACTATGACGGTCTTTCTCTGACTAGAAAATAAATAATCCAGCCAAGGCCACTATAAATACTCCATAGTCCATACAAGTACCAAGAAAACTAAGCCAACTTATTAAATAGCATGACTAAGACGTGGAAAAGCTCTAGTGTTCCGTTCTAATTAAACTTGTTGTATGTGGTGCATATATCTATTTATATGGTTGCATGCAACCTTCGCATTAACGAGCACCATTGTACGAGGTAAAATTCTAATCGTTTCTTCTTGGACAGAGAAGTGGCCTTGTATTTTTGATACTGGCATTATATTAAAAAACTGAGGGAATAAATAAATAAAGCATGTAAGTTCAAATGGAGCAGCTAGAGGTCTATAAATCTATATCCACTCGCTTCGATCAAGTGGAACAGCTAGTGGCAATTTTATAAATTTACACTATATTGTTATACAGTTTGCAGCATCAACCATTTGCGGGTTTGCCAAAAATATTTGGAGTCCTTGGGCTCCACTTCGATGCAAGATAGCATGTTGGTTATTCGTACGAGGGAGAGCGTGCACCCCGACGGACTTGCAAAGTGAGGTCTTCCTGTTGTTTTATTGTGTTCCGAATCCTACAATAGATGGAGCCCTATCGGAATAAGGCATATCTACAACTCTGTTTCGTGTCCGCCAAGAAAGAGAGTTATTTGCCCCCATATATAGTTAGAGGTAGCCATAGAATAGATTGAGAGAGAGTTCCACCATATTGATAGCACGTAGAGGGTTTGTCCTCTCGTGTATTGTAATACTCCTCCCGATTATAGTGATACGCCTTCGTGCGTTCCGTGGTTTTTTCCCGTAAGGGTTTTCCACGTAAAAATTTGTATTCTTTTTCTTTATTTGATCTACTTTTGTTGCACGATTTTAAAACAAGTTATATCAGAGCAAAGGTTTCAACTTCAATCCGCTGCCCCGGGAGACTTTCCGTTGCGCTCCCGGGGCAGGACGGTGCAGCGTCGATTTGATCAACAAGCCGCAGGCCGGATTGCAGCGTCATGCAGCGTTCTTTGTCCGACTTGGCGAGATCGGAACAATCGGAAGCAGTGGCGGCGGTTCGTGGCGACACTAGCACAAAGCGGTGTGCAGGTCGGGTTGCAACACGAGGGCTGGCTCGATCGCAGAGTCGTGGTGGCGTGGTCCAGGAGGAGCTGCGCGTATTGACCTTTGAAGTTCCAGATCGATCCAAGGCATCAAGTCCCGTGGAGATATGTGTTGCTGCGCCGCTACTACTTACTTGAAGACATCGATACTTTATTCTCACGCGTGAAGGCAAGATCAGTTCTTTCAGATCTCTAATTGCTACATCCACCCAATTCAGCTACCAGGTGCTATCAATCCAATTCTTTGCTCCGTGTATAAATAATTTCTTCGGGAAATTTTCTGTTGCTTGGCTTGTACTACTTGTGCATGGATTTATCTGCTCATGGTATGAAGTATGATCTTCCGTCGTTGGACCGTGACACAAGGTTTTCTTATGGCAAGTCAAGATGCGAGCATTATTGGCGTAAACCGTTTATGAGGATGCACTGGTTAGTTTTTGTTCAAGGTGGAGTTTATTGGATTTTATCCTTTTCGGGGAGATATTATATTGCTGCAATTACATGAACACGATTCAGTTATCGAAAAAAAATATGGAGGAGGTGATTTTATTAAGCCTGTTGGTAGCCAGTATATACTATTTGCTCTCCAGAGATTTTTGCTGTTATGCATGTGAAGGTTTTGTTCAGGATGACGATCAGTTGAGGTGCAATGAGATTTCTTATCTGCTAAATACTACAACATTTAGTATTGTTAAGCTTCCAGTACAATTCAGTTGTCTTTGCTTTTTCAAGAGGGGTCTATTGCAGAGTTGATGCTCCGTTGCATGTTGAGAAGGTTCTTTCATCCGACAGCTGTTCTATAGGGACAGATTTTGACCATGTCATGGATTTTTTTAATTACCGTCGACAGTTTTTGGTGTACGTAATGCCATCCATACCAGATGCTCTTGCATGAGTATTGTTTGCCGAGGTTTGTGCTTTTAGATTTTGTAGTACGTTCAGATTCCATGAGATGAGTTCTTCACAAAGTTATGTGGACCAAGATGTTGCACTATTGAGCTATGCGCTCGTTCAGGCACCACAGGAGATTTGATTGATGATTGGGCAGTTTCAGTTTTGGAGGTAAGTGACACAGACTCAGATTTTTTATTGGGTTTATGGGAGACCCAAGTTTTGTTTGTCTGGTTTTTTGACAGCTGTGTTGTTTTCTGGACGACCTCTTGTTAATTTGCTCAATATGACTTCATGAGAAATTTATTAGTCCTATGGACGTTTGAAGACACAAGGTTTACTTGGGCTGAATTTAATTAAGGATTTGATGCTAGCTATGACTTTAATTTACACCGGCCACCACACAAACCATTAGCACATGATGGTGATCGCCTGCGGTAACTCTTCAGACTACTTTGAGAAGTAAGTTCAACGCAACTGGCATCCTAACTATTTGCAAGATTTGGCAGGAAAGAAATGGGCGCACCTTTTAGAATTTCTTATAACCTTTGCAGCAACTTATCAGAGAATTCATGAAATAAGCAGAAATTTAAAGCATGGCTAGCAGGGGTTGTCTGTCTTTATCAGGAGACTACGTTTTATGGAGGTTGTAGTTTAACAGGAATTCTTTACGGTCATTGTGCTTATGGCATGTTTCTTTCTTTCATTTTGTCTTGTTAGCTTGTGGTTTGTTGTATGACTGGCCTTTTCTTTTTACCATTCCTCTTTCTTAATATATCACATGCGGTTCTCCTGCATGGTTAAAAAAAGTCTATTACTACTGAAATTATAAATAAACTACTGGGACCTATGTTTAAACATATTATAGCAGCCGTAACAAATCAAAGCTTAGCAAGCAAAAGTTGCAACATCAACGGTGCGGATGCAGGACAGGTAACCATACTAAGAAGAAACAAAGTTCAATGATAATATGCGGTAACCGAGGCGCGAAGGACATCAATATTCACAAAGAGTTAACATGTTTCACTTATGGAGCCCATTTCTCCTATGGGAAAAAATGACCAATCCGGTTAGAAACCGGCATTGACCTATCAATGGAAAGTAGCTCGCAAAGGTTGGTGAGACGTCTGAGACATTCCCTTTGTATCATTATTTGATAGAATCTTTATTTTACAGATTCAATTCATTTTTTTCAACTTTCTAGAATTATGTGGTTTTACTGTTATTCGGGAAGTCATGGATCCAGAATCTCCTTCGGTAAAGAATGCGATTTTTTAAATTTCCTCTCGTAAGGAAAAATAAGAAAAAAATACTGAAAAAGTTTACAGTCAAGTGTAAGACCTGAGACAAAGAAAGGGTCCCTGAGGACCCAGAAGGGGACCTTGGGCACCCATGGCGTGACTGGCTCCCTTTACTGTGTCACATTGTAATACATGAGGTTGTAGTCTGGGAGAAATAACCGTATGCCGACCACATATACCGCATCGTGTGAGAATGCACCTGGGGTGCAGCAGGCCGGCAGCGTAGTCTGAACTCCTACTACACATCATGATAGCTTCTTTCGTGTTGCATTGTAGAGTTTCTTCTAATTGAATTGTCTCCTTAAAAATGCCTCTTTTGACACATTCGACTGAACTCCAAAGGTATCTGATTGAATTGCTGAATAAGTCATTGTTGCGGTAGGATTTTGTTCATGACAGGATGTTAGCCAGAAACTACTGCCAATTCACTTGGTTGCACAACTAGATTCATATTTTACAGGGTGTTTGTACCCAAGTATATGAATTATGAGTTGTGAATTTGCATCTATCGCGGATAATACCTATGCATTTTAAACTGTCGGCCCACAAGCTCCAACACAACTGAGCTTCCAGGCCAAGATAACAGTGAAAATACATCGCCAACAAACAAATTAAATAATAGGGATCAAGAATCTGCCGCAACATCAACATCAAACACTCCACTTGCTCAGGAACAAAGTCAAGTCGCGAGCCTGGCCAACGTCAGAGTGCAGCCGTGAGTTCTTTAGTAAGCTTCACGAATCACGTTTTTCAGCATCGGCACGCAGTTTCAATATTTTTTTGCCTTTGATTTTTCTGCAATATTTCTAAGGAATTCGGCATGTTCCACAAACCTATATACCACATCTGCAGGATCATAAGAAACTTGGAAGTTAACGATTAAAACATACATCATTCCTAATCTTCCAAAGTGTCCAACACACAATTGCACTGGGAAATAATTGGTCCATGCTCGAGCCAAGTCCATAGCGCCATCACGAGGCCTAACCAACGCAAAAGCACATAGCACAACTTGATATGCAAGTTTAGCATGCTTCTTAACTAGTTATCGTAAGTATATATTTGGCTATAAACTGAGAACATCAGAGCATGCATGGGAACACACGGCTAACAATAAGCCCTGTTTGTGCTAGCTTTGTTGTGGCATACGACTTCCTTTTAGTTTGTTGAGTATGAGCCATGCATAGGGAAGGTATATATTCACATCGACTTGCCACGTGCTTAAGTGGACAAGAAACAATCAATCCTCAATGAGGATCTTATTGAGTCAGATCACAAGCAAGCTTTCAAGTTACTATATATATATATATATATATATATATATATATATATATATATTACTACTTTATAAACTAGCTAACTTAGGTACATACAGAACAAAGTATTGTATATCCGGTTGGTTAAAAAAAATTAAATATTTGTTTCCAACGAAAAAGTAAAACATGCCCCTTGGTGTTGATTTCATGAGTTCATGCTTCCTTCATCTTTGCGTTCATGTACCTCCAGGGAGCTACTCAAATTTTGTCTCACGGTTGATGAATCTCCAGCCTATGGGTACCGATGTGGGCAATGATTTTTTTGTGCGTTATATCCTTCTCCTTTTCTTCGAGCTCTTCTTTCCAACTGGGAAGGGGAGTGCTGGCATGAGAGCGGGTTTACAGTAGCGAAACATTCTCCCTTTTCCTAAGCCACTCTGCATCTTCCCTTGTGATGTTTGTGTGACATAATATATTCTCTATATTGGTGTTTCAAAAAATGTGCGAGCGTTTTCGGTTTGCCGAGTGTATATGTCCGCACTCGGTAAATGTGTACGTCCGTGGCGAGTGGCCAATAGAATACACTTGACAAACGTTTCAGCACCCGAGAAACAACTCCTTTCAGATAGTGAAGCTCTGCTTGTGCAGTGTGTGCCTTCGTGAGGGGCCAGTTAAAACTTCGTGGGGGTGAGTTTGTTTCTTACCTGAATCAGAATATTCGAAAGAGCAATTAACCTTGTTATGAAATACGGTCTATATTTATTTGAGTCTGCAATTGCAAAGCGACTAAAGGAACAGACTTGGCATCCCAGCAGACAACAACATGCCCACATAGATATGACATGAGAGATGAGACTCGGAAAGTAAACAACACACTTGGAATTAACTAAACTTTTTTGGATCCTTCATCTTCTTCTGCTTCTTCTTCTTCAGCTAGCTAGGCCCTCTTGTTGTCGAATCTTGAAACCTCTGTAGTGCCCCTTCCTCTTTATTATTGTCTTTGTTGAAAGTGACCTTGGCCTGAGATCCCAAACGGTCATGAAATACGTAATTATTTGCTAGACAGTTAAACTGCTAGTAACCAATTAGTAATACATGAGTGTACTTACGAGTTTAATGGGCGTGGCCTCGCCCTCATTCTGCTGCGCCTCCTCGGCAAAATGTTTGACAACCTGAAGACCTCGATAATAATACTTATCCATGCATTGCCAATAAGCGAAGGGCTGATCAAGAAGTATCTGACAATCGTCGACGCAGTCATTTCCCTCCGCCGCCACCGCTAAGAGAAGCCCCACCAGGAGGACACACCACACACCATTTATATGCTTTGAAGAACAAATACTCATACCCATGGCTGCTACTACTACCTTACTAGAACTGATGCAATGACGAAGCTGCAGCTAGGGCTGATGATATGTTATACTCCCTCCGTTCGAAAAAGGATGTCACAAAAATGATCTATCTATAGTTTATTTTTATGACATCCTTTTTCGAACGGAGGGAGTAGTATATATGCACGGTGAGGACCCAAGGTGGGAGGAAACTTTTTGCAGCCTCCCTCTGTCTTTATAAAAAAAACGACGTGCATGATCAAGTGGAGCAGCTATGGTCAATAAATGTGTATCCACTTGCTTCGATAAAGTGGAACAGCTAGCGGTAAGATACCCTACCCAACTAGTCCCCCATTTAGTCCCTATGTGTCCAGGCTGTCCGGCTCCCCCCTAGTCACCTCATATATGGGCTGAGTATGAGGGCGCATGGACATGTCCGGACTGTCCGCTGGCCTACTCTGTACTACTTTTACTCTTTCTTTTTCTTTCTTTTGTCCCTCTTTCTTTCTCCACCAATCACATGCAAGTGACCGGACAATTTTGGGGGGACACGGCTAGAGACACACACAAATGAGGGTCCAAAGCGGACACATCCGAACACTTGAGGGTGCAAGTTTGCCCAATCCGGCTGGAGATGCTCTTAAGGAGGCTACTTCTCCATGGGAAAAGGCGACCAATGCGGATTGCAACCAGGATTGGCCTAGCAACGGAAAGTAGCTCGCAATTGTTGGCGAGACGTGTGATACGTAATACTCCAGTAATATATTTATTTATTTTATATTTATTTCATTTATTTGTTCAACTTTCATCAAGATTTCGCGAGGACAAAACAAGAAAAAAATAGAAGTAGTTTATCGACAAGTGCAAGACCGGGGTCAAAGACAGGGAGAGAGAGGAGCCATGAGGGGAACATGGGTGGGTCCCCTCGGCCCGGCTGGCACCCTTTGCTGCACCGACTAGGCCCACTTCTGTGAGAACATCGTCTCGGGATGCCTAATGGAGATCTTCATCGTGCCGACAAAACATCCCTCAAATATTGTTGGAATTACCTAAGATGGCGACAGAAGTCCTCGGGCTGACCCTATTGTCCCACTGCTATCGTAAGGGGAAATCACCACAATCATCTACACCGACACCTCCTCCACATGAGGAGGAGCATATCCATCACCATCTTCATCATCTCTGTCAAAATGAGCTAGTCTTCCATCCAGAGTAGACGTATTGATCACCATGTAGCACTAATGAGGAACTATCGGCAATATGGTGTACTCACGATATTATTGTTGAACCCAAGTTCGGGGCCATGCTCGTGTTTAAGATACCGGATGGTCGACTCGGTGGTACCTCCAAGTAAGACACACTTCTGACAGGGCTCATACATGGAGGCGCGCTTGTGAGTTGATGGTCTGGGTAACAATTGAATGGCATGGTAGGTGTCGATGAACTAGGATGAGGAGTGTTCTCTCTTGCTCTCCCATTCTCCAACGCCAGTTTGTAAATCTGAGCAGTTCCTTGCGAAAACCTGACTTCTATATTTTGGTTAATTGTTTGAAAGAGAAGAGACTGCTACTTATTGTGGTTTTGCCGGTCCTTCTTGAAGCTTGCAAGGAACACATGTAGATCTTCCTCTTCCTACTCCTTCTGTCAAGCCTCTTATTCCTCTTGACGCTTCTTCTTGAGCTCCTCATATTCTTGGCGATGATCTATCAATAGATCGTTGGGACTAGGCTTGATGATGTTATAGGCGCTGACCTCTGCGAAGTTCATGGTCTTGTCGCTAGAAAGCATGATCCTTTATATAGTTTCGTTCCCCACCGGATTCGCAACAAATTGTGTTCATACACAAACACGTCATCAACATTGCTGTAACACCCCGGCCCACCCTGGGTCGGCGGCTGTTATGCCTGGCAGCTCTATATGATTTCTAGACTGGCCCCATAGATCAACACTAGTCTTTTCTGCGCACTTGGTCCTCACTCGTGCGCACCTAGGAAGGACTTCCCGGTCGGTCACCCATCCCAACATTGCTCTGAGCCAAACTCGCTTAAAATCGGAGTACTATCGAGATGAGCTCCCGAAAAATAAGTTGCAACTTGTTCATATGAGTATCCTATCAATCCTATTAAGCCATAGGCCAAGATGTCACATCCATCCCCCTTTAGAAGACCGACACACTCGTCGGTCAACCCCAGTCCAGGAACTTCCCCTCTTGGCACACGTCCATGCGTCCCGGCACATGTCCCACATGTCGGCTCTGATACCAAATGTAACACCCGGCCCACCCCGGGCCGGCGGCTGTTACGCCTGGCAGCTCTCTACGATCTCTAGACTGGCCTCACAGATCAACACTAGTCTTTTCTGCGTGCTTTGTCCTTACTCGTGCGCACCCGGGAAGGACTTACCAGTCGGCACCCATCTCAATATTGCTCTGAGCAAAGCACGCTTAACATCGGAGTTCTATTGAGATGAGCTTCTGAAAAAGAAGTTACAACTTGTTCTTATGAGTATCCTATCAATCCTATTAAGCCCTATGCCAGGATGTCACACTCCGTCTCCGTTCCTACTCGCCGGCCCCTGGCTCCGCCCTCTCCTCCCTCTTCTCGAATTCTTCAGCGCACACAACTTGCAAAAACACAAAAGAAAAATATAAAGATGCGACAAAGAGCATGCTAACCCAGAATACTTCAAGTGCATATATATAGCTGCTCAACATTCGCGTATTAACCACCTAGGAAATGATAGGTAAATATGATTATTATTAGATAAAGATAGACGATCTTTCTCGGTTCCTGTTTAGTGCACGTGTGAATGATCCAGATCAGACAGTTCCATAGACATATCTTTTTTTTGCTAAACACAGTACAAACATAGACGCTCACATACACGCGCGTACACTCACCCCTATGAACGCACACGCACACCCTAACCCTATGAGCACCTCCAAGAGACTGAGCCGGCGGATTGGGTTTTGAAATTGACGAAGTCAGTACAGGCATGCCTATACATAAGTACGTATACATCAGGTCAGGTACACATGTGTGTGTATCGTTTTTGGGCCCAGCACGGTGGTGGGGTACACGGCCAGCGGGATCCTGACGCTGGGCTTCTTGTTGCCCCTAAGCACCAGCTCGTCAAAGCAGCGAAACTGAAGGCGTTTCGAACTCCAGGTACTCCCTGTACGTGGTGTCCAGCGTGTGCGCCATGTTGATGGCCCGCCCCCCGAACGGCATCGTGGCCACCACGCCGCCCACATCCCTCCGTTGTATCAGCGGCCTCCACGACTGCTCCGTCACATCCGCCGTCGTCATGATCGCCGACATGATCATTGCAAGCTCAAATCCACCTCTCAGCCCATTCCCTCAGTTGGATTTTTAGCTTAAGTTGGACGGCGCCACTCGCATGGCCGTCCTGAGCGTGAGCGGCAAGGGGATCCACGAGCTGGTGTACTACTGGCCGCATACACGTCCAGCACCGGCGCCGCTGCCCACAACATCATGCTCTTGACTGTGTCCAAGATCACCGGAGAAACCATCACCAGGCTCGGGTGGGCGCTGGTCAAGGACCTCGACGTGGCAAATATGATGGTCAGACCGGAGCACCATCGGTGTGTCCACGGGCTTGCAGCTCTGCGCCGCCAAGACCCTCGCCGTGGACTTGGCCCATGTGTTCGTGTGAGTATATGTAGTGATTATCTACATACCCCAAACCTACAGTATTCCATCATGTAGCACAGGCACCACGGAGCACCTGATAATTTACCTAGGTATATATAGATAGATACAGTCGCCAGAGGCATCATGCACAGTAGTATCGCTTCACTCCTAGGTCAGCCGGCCGCCAGAGGCGATCGGGAGGCGATCAGCTTTTCCGCCCAATCTCCGCCGGCAAGCGTGCTGGTCCCCTCTCCCTCTGCCTGCTGCTTCGGCGGCGGGAGGGAGGGGGATCCGGTTCCTCCGCTCTGTAGTTAGGGTTTGGTTTTATAAGTCGTGGTGCGTTGTTGGGGTGGTGGGAGCGACGCTCGGACGAATAAATCTGCCACAACTCCACTCCCACACCGGCGGTGTCCTTCATGGCGGCATCTCGGAGTTGATGACATCGTGTGTTTGTCGATCCCTCAGATTGGCGAACTTAGGGTTCATGTATGGTGTCCACGAGGCGGCGGCAGCGGCGAACCCATCAGGTGTGTCTCTCCTTCTTCTCTGTCCCCGTTGCTGCGGCGTTCTTTCCGACGTCATGGTGGAGCAGGAAGGATGTGTCGTCCAGGAGTACGTGCAGACGGTTGTCTGCGCAGATGACAGCTGGAAGATGGTGTATCCTGTGCTGAGATTGTGGATGAAGGCTGACAGTTCTGGCTTTTTCCTTCGACGTCGTAGTCGTATGGGGGTGTCAGTTCTGGAGTTCGATAGCGTGTCCGGGAACATGTTGCCCCGGTCTGATTATTTCAACGACAATGGTTTGCTTCTGGCAAACTAATTTGGAGGTCCGTAAAGCTGCTAATTAGCGATGCAGCCGCGTGGAGCTCGGGTGAAGAGGTGATCTGTTTCGCTTCACTTTGGTGTCTACTTTGGTGGTGCCGAAGGAGAGGGATAGGCGTTGGTTTGTCACATAGGATTATCCTATCTTTACAGATCTGTAAGATCGGTGTGTACGTGTTTTGTATCTTGTTCTTTTATTAATGAGAATCTTATTGCCTTGAAAAAAAAAAAAAATAATATATATATATATATAGATAGATAGATAGATACAGTGGCACGTAGCTAGGTGTTGAATGGGAAAAAATAAAAGCATGCAGGTTTGACAAAAAATATTGGAAATTAATATGGAAGCAGTGCAGGTCTGCCAGAGGTGTACGTACGTAAAGTCTGTGCTAACCGCCATAGGAGAGTTTTTTTTATGTGTGCAGGTAACCGCCGTAGGAGAGTGTTGGACATGCATATCTTGTTCGAGTCGCGTACGTATACAAGATCAACCCTGTATATATATTGCTAAGTTGATACGCACAAAAAAAAAGTTGATACGCACAAGATCGAGGAACAGAAAATAGTCGATACCCCTCATTATTGATCCATCAACTGGACATCATGTCTGATCCGGCGGCGATGCAGCAGCAGACCCTCCTGCAGGACGAGGCGCTGGCGGAGATCTTTGTGCGACTGCCGCCTAGGGAGTTCTACCGGTACCACTGCCTGTCCCGTGTGTCACTTTCCGCCGATGACCTCATCGACTGCCACATCCGTACACGCGGCAAGATCAAGTTGGACTAGGACGACATCATGATGTGGCTGGTCCTCGACAGCTGCATCGACAAGGAGGCCGACCTCGAGGTAGAGTGCGTGACCAACGAGGAGGAAGAAAGCGGTGACAACCAGAAGGAGAATCTGGGAAAAGATGATGATAGTGTTGGTGAAGAAGAAGAAGAAGAAGAAGGAGTGAGGGATTGGAGACACGAGTACCGAAGCAGGGCTACGTAGAGGTGGACAAGGACTACTACATCAGAAGGGCCAAGATGGAGGCACTGGACGCTGCAGAGTGGGCAAAGAAGGACCGTAGTGGGATCACGTTTGCCGACTCCGATGACGAGTTCATTGAAGCCATCACCGTTCCATATGGCGCTCTCCATCCGCGAATCCGTCAGCCATTCATGGAAGAAGAAGAAGAAAAAGAAGAAGCACAAGATCGAATCCTTGGGAGATCAAGTCGGGACGGAAGGTCACGTAAACATCAGGTCGATTCGTTAGTCATGTGAAGACGGAAGAGGAGGTTGACCGAGAAATCATCACTTTTCTCATGAGATTGCGCGATATGGATCCACAACCACAATCTTTTTTATATAGAGGGCATTTTATTATCACCTTTTGCAAAATCTAGTTCTCTAATTAGCTAATTGCATGTACATACATATTTTTAACGTCTATCTTGATGATTTTGCAGTTTTTGAGGGAGCTTAATACCTACCTGTGGCCATGGACCCTACCTCACCAAAGTCAAGAGATGTCTTTCGAGGAGAAGATTGGACAGGAAGACAACTTGGCAACTCTAGTGACGGTCTACGAGTTTACAAGTTTGAGTCGAACTACAGCTCTAAGCTAAACTAGGTAAGTTACCTCCGGCTTCGTACTGCACTTGAACTCCAAGCGTCCGACTCGCCCTGTCGGGTCAACTTTCCTTCCGTGTTGGAGCTCACTTTCCTTGCCTTCGCGTCGAGCTTCTGTAACTATCGAGTCGGCAGCGACTCATATGGTCTCTGAGCTCGAGCCGGCTCCCCCTCGACCTTACACTGAACTTTTTGGCGGCTTGCATCTTCTAGTCTGCATGTATGGTCTTGCTCCACCTTGTTCTGCTATCATCTCATCGTCCAGCTTATTCCTGCTTCCAGCTTCAACTAAGCGTGTCCACCCAGCTTCAGTCCTTCTACACGAATCACCTCTACACCTTGGCAATCGGCCAAAAACAAGTACCAACACGAAAACCCCGTCGTGCCCCCCCCCCCCCCCCCCCCCTCCGAGGAGAAATCCCCCGAGTCCTGTAAACGACGACAGATACTGATGCCGAACCGACCCGGACAGACGCAAGGTACTCCGAAAGGAAACCGGTACCTTTGTCAGCGAAAGCCATGATTTACCGGGCGGGCGTGACCCAGGCGGGCTCAGAACGCAGCGCGGCGTCACGAAAGAAACCTAGGTCCGTAAAACAGCCGCAACGAGCCCCGCGTCCACCCGGATTAGACACGGTGATCGACGCAGCGCGGTAGGGCCGCGAGCGCCGAGGACAACCGTCATTGAGCCGAGACGCGCGAAAAAATGTGCGCACAACAATTGTTTAAAAAACTGTTCACGGCGGCTCGAGAGGTCCGACCCGAACAGACGGAGCGGATGCGGCCGCAAGAGCAAATCTGACAGCATAAAAGCTCTAAGCTCTGAGGGGCGGCTGGAGGGCTCACCGTTTATGCTTTTAGATACAGTCGAGCAAAACAAATTTTCCATTACTAATTAGAAGCCTCCTTACTGATTTTTTCTGGCTTGTGGTGAAAGGAAACAGAAAACCATGAGTACAATCGCTCAAGTTGTTGAAACTTTTTTGGTCCCTCTCAATGTCCTTTTCTGCTGAGTAAATGTTTAATTTCAGATCACAACAGAGCAGTGGCAGAGCTAGGGGGACCAGAAGGGGCCTTGGCCCCCTATGGCATGTACAACAAGATTTTTTTTACCCATATAAGCCTAGTTTAAATTAGATTTTTAGAGAAAATTACATGTTTAGCCCCCTAATTAAGTTTTGCCATGTTTGGCCCCCTCTAATAATCAATCCTGCCTCCGCCCCTGAAACAGAGTGCAATACATGAGTGAATACATTTGAAATCCTATATAGAGCTGTACACCGGTAAACTAAGTCACCAATATAATACCTCCTCCATTGGTTTCTGTTAGCAGAACGGATGAAGTCATGCATCTCCAGCAAGCCGATCTAAAAAATCTCCAGCAAGCTAACTTAGGCCTTGTTTACTACAAGAGTGTTTTAGGGGATGGGAAGAGTGGGAATGAGAGGGGATTTGGTGAACATCTAATCCCACAAATATTCTTCCCCTACAATACACTAGTATGGACTAGAGTTTTTGTGTTAGGCAAAATTGGATGGGTTGGTAGGGGATATTTGGGATTATCCCCTCTCATCCCCTAAAATACACTAGAAGTAAACATACTAGTGAGGATTTTCCGGGATCTGGAATAATCCCCTCTCATCCTCTAAAATACTTAAGAGGTAAACAAGACCTTAGTGAGCAATTGATCTAAAAAATAGCATGACAAAAGAATATGTCAAACCATTTCAAGCTAAATGTTCGTGATGGTGATGGTACATCCTAAAAAAATAGTGATTCGTTTGACCGATCGGAAACACGGAATGGGCCCAGGGCCAGGCACATGGGTGTGCGGGCCGTGTGGCCACACAGGGCCACGAATTTTAAGGGGCCCAAAAATTTCGTAAAGGCCTATATAGGCATTTAGCCTGGCAGCGAAAAAATAGAGACCCCAAGTGCACTGCAGCTACTGCCCCTCCGTCAGGGAAATTGGCAACGGGCCGGCCGCTTACCAGGGCCTTAGAGCAGCCATAGTGTGTGCCAAACCCTCAAAAAAAAAAACATAGTGTGTTCCAAATTGGAATTTGGCTTTTGGCACTACCTCCTTCCATTCTGATGTGCCAAATTGGAATGCCAAAGCCAAAAAAAAATATGGAGCCGGGGCAACTAGAAGAGCCCATGCCGAAAACTCTTGGTATCTCCTCTCCCTTCTCCCCTCTCCCCTCTCTCCTCTCCCTTCCGTTTGAGAGTCCGCCGGCCTCGCGGCCCAGATCCGGCCGCTCCCGTCGCCGGCGTTCGCGCTGGTCGACGTCGAGCTGGTCCTGGATGCTGGGTCCTTCTGTATAGCAGTAGTTTAGGCCGTAGTTTCGGCGAGTTGTCCTCTGAGGCGCTTGGCGTTTTGCCTCTTTTCTTGCCCCGAAGGTCTTCGTCTCCGGCGTCTTGGCGCGGCGTCGAGCTCGCTGTGGTGTTTCTCCTCGTCGAGCCTCCATGGTGGGGGGTGGTCGGTGGAGGTGAATCACGGCAGCCTTCTTCAATAATTGCGTCTGGTTCCTTGGTCTGTGGTTTCCCCTTTTGCTCCTGGCCGGCCTCGGTGGCGAGGGGGAGGAGAAGCGGGATGCAGGGCTGGGGAAGCTTTGCGGCTATCCCGGCGGTGAGACGGACGCACCGTCGGAGTGCTAGGTCCTGGCGTCTTCTGGAGCTCCATGGAGGAGATCAGGTTCGTCACTGGCTTCGCGCCGCTTCCTTCTGTTGGCGTGCCATGCTTGGTGGTGGTTCTTCCATGATGGTTTTGCTCCGGCCGGCTGTGGCGGCGAGGGGAGCGGGCGCATGGAGATGGGTTGATGACGGCGGCTGGGCTAGGCGAAGCAGAGCTGGCGGGAAGATGGGCGGATTGGGGAGGATGGTGCTACGGCTGGATGCGTTCAACGTTCTGGGTCTTCGTCGCGTGGCGGCGGGCGGGTCTGCGGCCATCTACAGCGAGTGGAGGTGCCTTCTCCCCGGAGGTCGATGGTACGGCGGCTCCGGCGACGCCTAGAGTTTGGGGAAAGAGGAGGTGGATCCGATTGTTTTTCTTCACAGTTGACTCGGGGGGCTTGGTGCACTTTGCAGGGTCTTTTTGTAATTTTCTTTCTTTCCTGGACCTGGCTGTAATTTGTACTGAGTTTTCTGAATTTAAGTATCGGATCCTTTCAAAAAAAAACTAGAAGAGCCCATGCCAAATTTTCTAATGGAATAAAAAATACACTCTCTCTCACATCTAGTGATTTGGCTAGCACATGAGCCCAACATAAGGGAGAGTATTTTATTCAATTTGTGTCAGAGTTGGGCCTACATGTCAGTAAAATTGGCAGTGGCAACATTGTACACTTGGCAATGATGCCATCCATACATATGTGGCAAACTTAGCTTTGGCGACACTGTGACTGCTCTTAAGGCCCCCAGCAGCACGTGTACGTCTGTACGATAGATCGATCGATCTGTCCCAGCGACGGCGCGACGTATTAAAAAAAAGACACGATATCGAGCAGCCGATCAGGGCTAGTAGCTGTAGGCAATTCCTGAACCTGGACGTGAGGCCGATGTGTCGCCTGTTCATCTTCTCGCCGTTGTCGAGTCGCCCCGTTCTTGGCCGATCGGCAAACCGATTTCGCGAATTGAATCCAACTAGGTGTGTGCACTACGTCCTCTCTTCTCCGCCCTAGGTGCGTGCGTCTTTTTAAATACTCCAATCTTGATCAATTTTCGCAGGGTTTGGTCCTGGCGTCTTCAGAGTCATCATGAAAAAATATAAATCTGGTGTCCAAAAGCGCAAGAGGAAAGAAGAAGAACAAGATTTTGTTCAATATGAAAGTGGGGCTATGGACCTTTTTATTATAAAAGAATCATAAATGTCTTGGAATAATCAGTCAGTTGACCATGCTACCCTTACACTTGCAACTATCCCTTACAATGATTCTTATTATATCCAATTGTTATGTAAGATATTACGTCATACAAATCATTAGTTCAATTTTTCTAATGACATAGGGCCGCATTTTAGACTTTCGCACGCACAGAGCCCCAGATTTTGCCGGCCCGGCCCTGAATGGGCCACATAGCCAGAAAAAACCACGAGTCCAATACATGTCCCAGACGTGCTTGCTCCAGGCCTAACAGACCTTTTTTTATGGGTCCGCGAGTTCAGGACAATATTCCATTTTTTTAATAAAAATGACGAATCTATGGTTTCGATCAAACAAATGTTAGCGGAAACTATATTCAGTTTTCCGAACTCTGGTAACTTTTTTTGTCTTCACGTGCTACGGTTTCCTATACAAATTACTGGTACGTACTCCCTCCGTATCAAAATATAAGACTTTCTAACTATTCCACACACATGACATGTGTGTGGAATAGTTAGAAAGTCTTATATTTTGATACGGAGAGAGTAGTATTTTTGGTGGCGGAAATCATGCGCAAAATCTAGGCGAGTTTGTTTGGTTCCTACTCCAAATTATCTGCAGGGTAAACTTTGTAGCTGAGTATTCGTATTTATATAATTTTTTTTTGAAACTCAAACGATGGGCCCGGAGTAGATCAACAGTCATCTAGAAATGACAAGGTTGGTCGCCTCTTAGCAGCTCGCCGGTGGTTAGTGCCATCGTTCACACAAGGACATCACTACGGGAAAATCTGTTGTTTCCGACGGCTTTCCATATGCCGACGGCCTTTTATCGGGGCCGTCGGCATATAGGCTGTATGCCGAGCACCTTGACAAAGCCGTCGGCATATAAGGAGCCGTCGGCATACACTGTTGTTGCCGACGGTTTCTTCTGTTGGCCATCGGCATATAGAGCCCGTCGGTATATTAGCCTCCGCGTGGAATTCATGTAGCGGACGTTAGCAGTATGCCGACGACGACCATGCCAGAGCCGTCGGCATTTAGTCTGAAAAATATAATTGAGAAGCATTTAGTCTGAAAAATATAATTGAGAAGCGTGGGATTCTAACCCTTCACCTAAAGTTTCTGCGCAGAGTGAAGCGCTGTTAGCCATTCCACCTGTGATTGCTGCACGTTATTAACGAAGACTTACACCTATTTGTTTAGTACGTAACTTGCTTATACATATCATACTAGCACTATTTTCTACCGTAGCCATATAGTCGCATACACCAAAAATCAAGAATCGGGAAAGCTTCTGACACGCAAGTTATTTGTAAATAAATGTGGTCTAATATTTTCTAAAAATGGTGCGGTCAAAGTTTGCAACAATGGTTCAATTGGTTCTTCAAAAAACAAAAACCATTTTTGGCACTCCAAAAATGAAAAATGATTACTTTGTGCAATGTGGTCTAATATTTTTAATAAATAACGGGGTCCAATTTTGAAACAAATATTTTGTAGTTCCTTTGAAAAAAAAACCCGTTTTTGGCACTCAAAAAATGAAAAATTATTTTTTCGTGCAAAACAAATGAAAACTTTCTTCGGCAACATTATTCGCCATTCTAATACGCACACATTTCCACAGTATGAGATCATTTGAACAAACTATGTCATGTTTGAGGCCATAACATTCGTCATTTGCCCTGAAAGTTATAAATCTTCATACATGATAGCTCATTTCTGAGAACACTTTGTCAAAATAATTTCCGTATTCCAAGTTTTTTAGTTTCCCTCCATACTAGGTCACATATAATGACACACTGCGAAGGATTTCCATTTATTTGTTTTTTTTTTGAATTCTTTATGCCGATTTCAAAATGCGATCAAAATTGACGACACGACCATCTTAGCTACGGGTTGAATCTTGCCAAACTATTAGGGTATCTCTGATTAAATGGCTAATTGTGAACCTAAAAATGATTTTTAACAAAAATAACAAGCCAACTACGAAGCAGCTGCAGTTCAAATTTGACCCGTTTACAGCTGAATCACCTGCATTTTCTCTTTTTGAAAAGTGGTGGAGGGAAAGCTTTTGACACGCGACCATTTGGTTATTTGTGCATCAAATGTGGTCTAATATTTTTAATAAATAATGGGGTCCAATTTTGAAACAAATATTTTGTAGTTCCTTTGCAAAAAAAACACATTTTTGGCACTCGAAAAATAAAATTTATTTTTACTTGCGCAACAAATGAAAACTTTCTTCGGCAACATTGTATCATTCTAATACGCACACTTTTGCACAATATGAGATCATTTGAACAAACTATGTCATGTTTGAGGCCATAACATTCGTCATTTGTCCTGAAAGTCATGAATCTTCATCCATGATAGCTCATTTCTGAGAACACTTTGTCAAAATAATTTCCGTATTCCAAGTTTTTTAGTTTCCCTCCATACTAGGTCACATATAATGACACACTGCGAAGGATTTCCATTTATTTGATTTTTTTGAATTCTTTATACCGATTTCAAAATACGATCAAAATTGACGACACGACCGTCTTAGCTACGGGTTGAATCTTGCCAAACTATTAGGTTATCTCTGATTAAATGACTAATTGTGAACCTAAAAATGATTTTTACCAAAAATAACAAGCAAACTACGAAGCAGCTGCAGTTCAAATTTGATCCGCTTCCAGCTGAATCACCTGCATTTTGTCTTTTTGAAAAGAGGTGGAGGGAAAGCTCACTTAGGCAACATTCTCTACAATATCATTATCATGGCATAGTAATCGTTTGCATCCCATAATTTGAAAAACCATATTTCTAAAACTATCTTCTTTATGAAACATTATTTATGAAAATGCTTTGTAATTGAAAAATGAAAAGAACAAAAAAAATAGTTTTGGGGGCATCCTTCGCAGCCCAGCCCAACACCACCCAATCCCACCTACCCCTTGACCTAATCGGCTAATCCCCACACGCACACCAGCCACACACCACACAAGACACATCGCTCCCTCCGATCCTATCCCCTCATTCTCCCGAGCGCCGCCACTCGCTCGCGCTCGATCTACCGCCGCCTCCACTTGCGTGTGCGTGCGTGCTTCCACGCGCGCCGCTCCGTCGATCTGGCCGGACCGCGGCGCGCGTGGCCGACCTAGGGTTTGCGGTGGCGCCGATGCATAGCGGCGACTTGTCTCCGGTCACAAGGCGAGCCTCGGAGGCCGTTGTTCACCTCGCGTTGCAGGTTGGGGTCGTCGTCTTCGCCCGACAGCAGATAGGTCGTGGACTCGCTGGATCTCAAGGCCGGGCGAGGAAGCGAAGCGGATACGTCGACGACGGCCCTCGCGGAGCCACACGCAGACCGCCACCAAGCCCGTCTCCGCGCCCGTCCCCAACTCGGCTCGAGATCTGCCATCGCCGTTTCGTCCTCCGACCGCCGAAACGAAGAGCTGTGCCCTTATCTACTCATCACGTCCCCAGGATCTGTTCGTCCTCGCTATCTCTTTGTACGACCACAACACCTCACTGCCTGGAGCCACTCTGTGTGAGGTGAGATGACCTCCGTCCCTTCTCTTGATCTGGTGTTCTTCGCTATGCATGTGTGCTTCAGAGTCTGAATTCCGGATTGATTTTATTTTTCAATATAGCGATAGTTATTTTGCCCCTGAATTACTAGATCGATGTTGCTGCATCCCTCAGCCCGTAGCAGTTTGCTGCAGGCTCCTGCTAGTTGATGCGTATATACTCAGCTGACTGCAATTTGTCGCTTGTAGTTCTCGATGCAGTTTTCTGCCTTGATGGTTCGGTAGAAAATCAGACAGACTAGTGTCTAGTGAATGCACGACTGAGCTAGGACTTTGTTAGTCACACTGAATATTTAGAACAGAGTAGAAGAAAGGATACCTTCTCCCTCATTTGTTAGAAGTGACAAGCTGAGAGAACTCACGTCATTTTGGTATCATATACAGTTAGTCATCTTACAAGTTAATTATTATTATATGATTGGGTTTGGCATTTCAAGTATTTTGTCAATGAAACATGTTCTGTTTTTATTTTGTACAAGTAGGATAGCTAACTTTCCCATGTCCTCATTTTAAAGGTTCATTGATACTTTCTTTAGAGTTATTTCAAGAGTTCTATGCTGTAGTACAACACTGATTTATATCAGATCTAAATTCAACCGATTTTTTTTCTTCAGTGGAAGCAAGATGCAGCAGCTCGTCTACAAGTTCACCAGCGACGACAACCTGAGCAGCGCCGGGACCCCTGGAACAAGGTTTGCATCTGCATGTTGATCGAGGAGATGTCGACATGGGCCATGGAGGCACAACTCCATGACGGTGCGGCTCGTCCCTCTCTAGGTTCAACCTCTCTTACCCTTCTCGTGCATAGTTCCAACTGATTGTCCGCATATATGTTGTGAGTTGTATTGTAACCTAAAATTCTGAAGATACCGTATGGTTTGGACTGTGCAAGTGAAGTGCTTAATGCATCATTGGACGGTTTGGACTGTGCAAGTGAAGTGCTTAGTGCTTAATGTAACTAAAAAATGCATTCTTGCCAGTTGTAGTGTTTTCGACTGTGCAAGATTTGTATTGTCTTGTTTGCAAATTGATGGTTTGGAATCTTGTCTGTAAACAGCTGACATTTTGTAAGCCATTTTTTTTGTTTCTGGTATGCAACTATGCCGACGGTTTTTGCTGTCGGCAAACCAGGCAACAAAGCGTATGGAGACGCATGAAAACGTGCCACGTGGCAACATATGCCGACGGCTTGCCCGTCGGCAACTCTGCCAACGCCGTCAAACGGAGCCGTCTGTTATCTATTTGTTGCCGACGGCTTTTGTTCTTAGTTTGTCATGTACTAACAACTCTAAGTTATTTAGCTGATTTAGACAAGGTCAAAAAAAATCTTGCTTAGCAATGGAGCCGTTTACCCTAACTTTAGATCTCATTTGAAACACTTTTGGTTCAAGACTTAGCAAAAGCTCGGTTCGATGACCAAGTTAGATCAAACAACTACATAATAGTATGAAATCTTGCAACATCCAAGCCTAGTACAAAAATGTAAATTTGAATTTTGGTTCAAAGTTGAATTCAAAAAATCAAAAGAAAATAAATAATTTTCATATTATTTAAAAAATTCAAAAAATTGTCCCGGTGCACCATCTTAATGGATGGGACAACTCATTATTATAGATTAATATATAATAATAAGTTGCCCGACCCACGAAGCTACTGGACCGGTAATAATGTGCAACACCTAACTTGAGAGCATGGGGACTCGAACTTGGGTGGGCAAAGGGAGACATCAACCCTTTGCCACTAGGCTATGCCTATGTTTGCGACAAATCTACCACCATTAGGAGGTAATAGTTACAAATCTACCACCACTAGAACAATAGCAACACTAGAGTGACAAGGTGCAATTTGAAATTTGGTTCAAATTTGAAAATAAATAATATGAAGATTAATTCAAACAATTGTCCAAGTTAGATCAAACAAGTGCATAATAGTATGAAATCATTGCAACATCCAAGCCTAGCACAAATAACTTGTAAATTTGAATTTTGGTTCAAAGTTGAATTAAAAAAATCAAAAGAAAATAAATAATTTTCAGATTATTTAAACAATTCAAAAAATTGTCCCAGTGCAGTATCTTTATGGAAAGGACAACTCACTATTATAGATTTAATCTATAATAGTCAGTTGCCGGACCCACGAAACTACTGGACAGGGAATATATGTGCAAGACCTAAATTGCGAACATGGGGACTTGATCTTGGGTGGGCAAAGAGAGTCATCTACCCTTTGCCACTAGGCTATGCCAATGTTTGGACAAATCTACCACCATTAGGATCTAATAGTTACAAATCTACCACTTGGTAAGAGTGACAAATGGCACTTTATTTACCACTTGGTAAATGAAGAAGAAAATCATTGTCTATAGATGACACCTTTTATAAGCATCTACCTAGTTGACAAGGTTTCAACTTAAGAAAAAAACAGAGCAGTGTCATTTGCGAATGCCACAATCGGGCGTGTCCAGAGCGCGCACCCAAAGGTGTTCGATAGTTCGCCAAAGGTAGCTATATGTTGCCTCGCACAATTATCAATAACAAGGAACACAAGAATAATGCAAAGTGAGCTATATGTTCCTCTTGTTGACAAGGTTTCACCTACTGGAACGTGCGAATGCCAACATCGGCATGTCCAGAGCACGCCCCCAAGGTGTTCGACATAGTGATTAGATGGTCAGTTCTCAAAAGTACTCCCCCACACGCTCCCAGCGTTGGGCAGCTAACAAAATTCACTGCCTGAAATAGTTTCAGGCAGCTAACAAAATTCACCAGACTTCCGGACTAGAGCCTGCCGCTTCTCTTCTCGCGCCGCCGCTTGACTCGCCCGCTCCATCTACCGCCGTCGCCAGGATTGATTTCCTCCACCCTGGAGAAGCCGAGATGACAGGACAGGAGAGTGAGCTCCAAGCGACGCCGGTGCGTGGCAGAGATGGTCGAACAGATGCAGGGATCGCTACAGTGCAGGCACGCGTGAGGTCCCACTCGTATTAAACTCATCCACTTAACGGTCAAACGGGATTGACCGTGTGGGGAAAATAAATTAACAGCCATGTCGCATCAAGGCAATTAGGGCTCTCAGAGATGTCGCAGCAGAGCTATTACGATGTCGCTCTCCGTCCAATTGCTGAGAAAAACGTCGCATAGGAGCTATTGAGATCTGGAAGCAGTCCTGCACGTCCATGTGGAAGCCATCGTACGTCGTGGTCGTCCTTCTTGTTTTGGCTACCGACGACGTGGAGGTCGATCATGAGTACCCAGAAGGAGATGCGAAAAAGTTCGTACTGACGGGTGGAAGGGCTGAACCCCAAGGCGAAGAGGTGCCAGTCCACGTATGAGATGAACTCGACGTCCGGCGGCGCCGGATCTGGAGCTTCTCGCCGGTGACGGGATTGCAGACCACGACCGGAGCGGATTGGATGTCGGACATGAAGCAGAGGAAGCCGTTGCACGCGTTGGCTGGGATGTACACCTTGGCATCGAGGTCGGCGAAGGGTTGAACACCACGGTCTCGGGGTTCTTGCCTGGGGCATGGTTTGTCTCGGATACAAGCAACGCCTCGGCGCCGGCACCGGAGACGACATGCGCGGCGTGGCGTGGAGGATGAGGAACGATGGGTCGGTGAGCAGGCTGCCCCATTGCCCGCGGACGCAGCGGCAGCGGGCGACATCCCTTGTCGGCAGCTTCAGAAGGATCTCACGCAGAATCTCCTGTGAAATAAACTCCATGGTCCAGCTTCAGCTTGACGACGATCTCGGCGCAAAATCTCATGGCGTACGTCGCCGATAAAATAGTAGCCAGATTGCCTTACGAAACCGAGACAAATCGGAATTCAAGGTTTAACCTGAAACGGATTCAGTACTACATATGCACCTTCCATTCTAATTAAACGGAGAGGTCCCGTGTCATGGCATCCTTATTTTACCGCCAAAATTTGTTCAGGTTTCGATCCTAATACCACGTCCAGTCTAATATAAATCTTGTTGCACTTCAAAAAAAAGGTATAAATCCTGTTCCACTTAAAAAAAAGTATAAATCCGTTTTTGACTGTCCAAGTTCATGCTTTCACCAACTGTTAGTCCAACAATATGTAGTTTATGTTACACAAAATGGACGTCAGTAGATTCTTAGTATTCCAAATCACGGTGTACAAGTGTAGTTTTGTAATCATCGACTAAATATTAATTTATCAGTTAAAAAATATATGATATATATCACTTCAAAACTTAGAGCTATATAAATTCCGCCAAGTTTGCAGGGAAAAAATGAACATCTTTTTTCAAAAGGGAAATACTCCCGGCCTCTGCATCTATTGATGCACACGACCATATGTTATTTATTATTCGAAACTAGGTAAAGTCATACATCAATGTCGAACAAGTCAGACCCAAAAACTGTGTGGCCCAATAGTCGGCGGTGTGACATCATTCGGTGAGACTTGTTGTCTGCGGCGTCGTTCGGCCTCCCGTGCGATGAGGCTCGATGGCATCAAGTTTATGTTGGCCCCGGCAGCAATGGGCCTGGATGGTCTCCGGCCACTATATATGGTCTTCGAGTTGTGAAGGCCGTTCGTCGTCTAGCAAGATGTCTGTAGCAGGTGGAGGGCTCTGCAAGCCAGCTGGTTCGGGATGGGGAGTGTGAATCTTCGACGTGTGAAAACCCAGCCTCCGGTTTTGTGTCCGGGGCCGACAACAGTGACGTCTAGGGACATTGTTATCTCCTTGACGGTGTTGTCATGGTGTCATGATCCTCTCCTCCTCCTGGTGTCCATGCTCTGTGGGAAACCTTTGATTCAGCTCTTTTGGATCAGGCATTGATGATGCTCAGCGTCGATTCCCTCCTTGGAGGCATTGTCTTTAGATCAGACGTCGGTTGTGGGACCACTAGATGGTGGTGCGCTGGCGTTGCGATCCGTGTGGTGATGATGTTGTTGATGAGTGGCGCTGATTCGTGGCATGTCCTTCATCACCGATAGTCCATTGCGTCTTTGGGTTCATGTGACGTGTCTGCTTGTGGAGCATGATGTCGGAGCGGCGTGTCATGGGGGCAGCATGTCGGCAACGATACCACATGACTGGTTTTCAACTTTCTGTCGTGAAGTTCTTCATCGAAGTCGACTGCCTCATCCTCGACGCGTTGGGTTGACTATTTTCCATGGTACGACATGAGTTCTGGTGTCTGATGTGGCGAGGGCTACGTTGATGGTCATCGGAGGTGAAGTCAAAGTCGCTGGCTCATGGCAATCCGACGGTCGTCTTTCTTCTTAGCAGTGTGTGTGCTTCGTGCGGGTGGCCAGGTCGTCCTATGATGCCATCGTGCGGGTGGCCAGGTCGACCCGGAGATGGGTTGACGGTACAACGGCGGTGGCGCCTTCTAGAGTATGTGTAGGTGGTGTGTGCTGAGAGTCAGTTGGACTAGATGTGTGCCCCCGGCTCGCCATATGACGCTCGGTACTACAAGAAATATGCTGACTAATGACTCTCAAATTTGGTCACTAAAAGGTCATAATTTTTCATCTATGACCTTTTTGTGACCAAAATCTGAAGGTCACATACCGAGCGTCTCAAACGGTCATATGTGACCTTTTTTTTAATTGGTCATAACCATCTATGACCAAATCTGAGGGTCATAACTCTTATGACCAATTTATTTGGTCACGCGCTGGCTGTCATGGCCACGTAAGATCCTACGTGGCCATGGCAAAATTGTGACCAAATAAGAAGGTCATATATCAGAATCAGCCCAGTCCACTTTGGTGCTTTACGTGGGCCAAGCCCAACAATTCAGCCTTTCTTATTGTTTATTTCTTATCAATTTCGGTCAGCTATATGGGCCAAGCCCAATATTTAAGCCTTTTTATTTTTGGACCGTGGCCTTTTTACTTTTATCTAGTAAATGGGTCCCAATTGTCAGTATCTGGTAAGGGGGCCCAAATGTCAGGTTCTGGCAAGTGGGTTCCAGATGTCAGGTTCTGGTTTGCGGGTCCCAGTTGTCAGGGTCACGTTCTTCAGATTTCAATATGCCATTAAATAAACAACAAATATTTATATCGAAACAGTCATAAAACACACGTTATAATTTCCAAATAACAGCAAGTTTCAATCTGTTACATCATATAACACACATAGAATGGCAATCACAGTATAGCAAGCTCTACAAGTGTAAAACCTGTCACATGAGCCAAGTTAACTTTTCTATTACACATAGAATGGTATCACAGTATAACACACATAAATGCTTCAGTTTGATCCTCTTCACTTATTCGCGGAACCTTGGAGTTGACAACTGCACTTGTCGGGTCTCCATTGCCCAGTAGGATTAGCATAAGGGCTTCATTACTTTCAGGAGCAAGAGAGATTGTCCCAGAAATAACAAAACATGCTGCTCGCATAAGGTAATGGAGTGTTCCCTGCCCATTCTGGGCAATCTGCAAGACCACTCCGCCGAGCTCGTGCATGCAAAGAACAAAGAACAGTAGGTCAAATAATCTAAAAAATGGTAGATTCAGAGTGAATAACAACCCTTTGAAGTTCTGTCATGATCGTATGTGTGGTCTAAGCAGAATAGAGAGTTCAAGCAACCAAACAGACTAGGCATAGAAATAGTAACTGCCAGCAACTAGTAAATACTACTCCAATCGCTTTATAGTTGCTGGCAGCAAACATTATGAAACCAGTAAATACTACTGCCAGCAACCAGTAGTATATTAGTGAGAAAAAAATGGTTCAGGGTATAAATTACACAGTAGCCAGGTTTCAAGAAACAATATCTACAAGTATCTCCATCAGGTGAACCTTTACCTGCAAGCTTTCCAATCATGTTAGCAAACCTCGCATCCATCTTCGACCTTCTTGACCAGCAGCTAGTACCCCTTGTCGCCCCTTGTCACGTGCGGCTTGTGCTGTTGAAACTCCTACCAAATTCCTTGTTTGTTGTGCTGCAACGAATGCAAGTGGGATCAGCTTAGTGTGCACAAACTAAGCAAAGTATACTTGACTTCCGTGTTATAAGAGACAGGAAATGGTTTCCATATACAAGATCAACTAAGAAAAAATACAAGAGTATTATCCATCTTATTCTGGTATGGCCAAAACATGAGACAACAGATGACGACATGTTATAAATATTATCTAGTTGTTTTTCAAAAACATTAGCATCACATATATGAACTACCACTGGGCTGCTATGCTAAACACGTTACTTCATCTACAAGGTTCAACCGAGCAGCAGCATACATTACCTAACCACTAACAGCAATTAGCTAAGCAACAATCAAACCCAATAAGGAGGAGGGAGCGGGCATGCGGACGGGACCTGGAGGCCAGGGGAGTAACTTGTAGTCCTTGTAGATGAAGTAGCGCCGACAACGGCCGCGGCAGCCACCCTAGTCGACCAGGCCTCGACGTTCCCAAGCGTGTTCTTCTGGCCACTGCACCACCCGCGCCCTGAAACACCAGTAAGACAACAAAACGGATCTTAATACAAATATGGATAATAGGAACACAGACAATCGCATGAACATTTAAAGCAGTACAATAGATATCAGTTTCTTGACCACTTGTACTAACAGACATGAAACCATAGCTCATATATAACTACACTGTCGGAGTTTGCATCCTGCTGAAGGATTGCTGTGCAGACAGCTCCTGATGCTCACATGATACAGACTGCCCTTTGGCCTTGTTGTGAACATTTTCCACAAACACTCGGAGGCTTAGAAACAAATATCCCTACGCATTACAAGAGTGTCATATTGCTAATAATACAAAGGTTGAAGGAGCAAGCAACCATGACATATTGCAGTGAAATCAAAGTACCACTACTCTTGTAGATTACAAATAATATGAGCAAAGCAAAACCAAGTATTATTGCAAAATATAATGATTTATAGCTAGGATCAATAATCTGTTCTAATCATTTTCTTTCTTGCTGCAACCTAAAGAACATCACCACACAGATTATATCATCCGTCAGAGTGCATAAATCCAAGCTTTAATACAAAATGAGCAGTTGCAATTCTAGCACCGAGCCAATACAGGATGTGCAACTACAAATCAAGATGTGGGTGCACACATGGAACTGACAAGAAGCAAAGGCAGCAGATCGAGGACATGGAGTCTCACCTGCAGCGGCCGAAGAGGGGGAGATCTCACAGGAACGGCGACATAGGTGGAGGCGAAGGTCGGCGGGGAGACCTACATTTCCAGTTTGCAAGTCAAGAGACGAAGCAGTTTATGTACTCAAACACTGATGGGTTCTATCATGCCATGATTTTATTTCAGGTTCAGTTTAAAGTAAACAGGCATCATATGTCTTTATATAACATCATCAAGCGTTCGGTTTAGATAACAAGTATCACAAGCTATTAACAAAATAGAAAAATGAAGGGATCTTTCATGCCATGATTTTATTTCATGTTCCCATTTACAGAATTCCAAAGGGAAATTACCATCACCTGAATTTATTGAAGGGGCATGCTTCTGACTAATTTGTTTCATCATAGTATCATTACAAAATTTGACTTGTATATGGTGAAGCACTCAACGATAACCAGGAAGAGCTCATGAGATCCACACGGCATGGCACATACCAATTTCTAACAAGACACAGATGGATATGGGTGGTAGAAACTTGCCTTTCGTGTCCAGCAGTGTCCTTGAAGTTGCTGGATCCGGTGGAGGACTTGTATTCGAGGCTGAACTAGTCGCAGTTGAAGCGGGTCAACAGGTTCGACGGCCTTGTACGACATCCTCCCTCGGCGGCCTTGAAGTTCCTGGAACCGGTGCAAGTGTTGACGGCGAGGAGCGGATCGGGAGCCTTGCAGCCAGGCAGGAGGGGATCCAGCGGCGGCCTTGTCGGAGAGGCAGATCCAGCGGGTTGCGTCTGCGGCGAGGAAGGGAGAGGCGGTGAGCGCGCGTCCCACTGGCCCCGCACCGTCCGCCTCTCCCCGAGGCAGAAGAGGGAGGAGGCCCACGAGCCGCTCCACGTCGGCGTCGAAGTCGTCGTGGGAGTAGGGATCCTGGGCGGCGGGGTGCTGGGGATGTGGTGGCGGCGGCGGTGGGGTGCGCGATCTGGAGCAGGAGAGGGGAGGAGGCGTGCGCCGTCGCGAGATAGAAAGAAAGGAGCTAGGGTTTCTCTATGGGAGGAGGCGACGCGCAAAATTTATACCAGAAAGGAGTTAGGGTTTCGCTCTGGACCGTCGGATCGGCATCTGACGGTTCGACGTGCTCCAGTAGCTATCCAACGGGCCTAAGTGCTGGGCTGGGCCAGTTTCGGCCCAGTTAGACAGAATAGTTATGAAAGAAAGAAAACAACTTTTAGGCTGAAATAATCAAGTTTTAGGGCTTAATTTTTGTGAAGGACCTACCAAATATTTGTTGTAAAATTTGACCACAACATTTAAAAAAAATATTAGACCACATGTTAAGAACAAATAACCAAATGGTTGGGAGTAAAAAGGTTTCGATCAACCTCTCATGAAAAAGACAAATTTACACCGATTCAATTGGAAGCGGGTCAAATTTGAACTACAGGTGCTTCGTAGTTTGCTCATGATTTTTTGAAAAAATCATTATTAGATACAAAAAAACCTGTTTCATCAGAGATATACCAAAAGTTTTGCAGGATTCGACACCTAGGTATGAACGATCATGTCCACCGTTTTGACAATATTTTGAAATCGGCACAAGGAATTCAAAATAAATCAAAAAATGGAAATCCTTCATGATGTGTCATTGTATGTGACCTAGTTTCAAGAAAAAAAATAAACTTGGAATACAACAAATATTTTAAAAAAGTATTCACAGAAATGAGCTATCATGTATGAAGATTCACACCTTTCAGGCCAAATGACGGATGTTATGGCCACTTTCATGGCATAGTTTGTTTAAATGATCTCATATTTTGCACAAGCGTGTACGTTGGAGTGGCGAACAATGTTGCCGAAGAAAGTTTTTATTTTCTTTGCACGAAAAAGTCATTTTCTATTTTCAGAGTGCAAAAAATGGGGTTTTTGTGAAGCGGCTACCGAGAAACTCATCCAAAATGGCATCGATACATATTCTACACAAAGTAGACATCATTTTATGTACAATCACCAAAAGGCATGCATTTCCGAGCTCTCTGCCTATTTCCGGCCATTTAAACGGCTTCCTGCCGATTCTGCTGGAAACGGCTAGATTTTGAACTGCAGCTGCCACATAGCTTGCCGTTATTTTTCCTAAATTTTATTTTTAGGTTCACAAATATCCATTTCATCAGAGTTATCAAAATATCCACATGATTCAAACACTAGACATGAACGATCACGGTGGCGACTTCGACTAGATTTTCAAATGAGGATACGAAATTCGAAAAAAATCAAAAAATGGAAAACCTTCACGTAGCGTCATGATATGTGACCTACTCACCAGAAAAAAATATAAACTTGCTTTGCGGAAGTTTTACTGCAAAAGTGTTCTCAGAAACTTGCTATCACGAACGAACATTCATAACTTTCAAGACAAACGAGCAATGTTTTGGCCACATTCATGACATAGTTTGTCGAAATGTGCCCAAATTTGGCACATGTGTTCATTGTGGGATGGCAAGCAATGTTGCCGAACAAAGATTTCGACATGTTTCACAAAAAAAAAACCACTTTTCATTTTTCAAGTGCTTAAAATAATTTTTTTGTGAAGCGGCTACCGAGAAACTCGTCCAAAATGGCACCGATCCATATTATTCACAAATTAGACATCATTTTCTGTACAATCACCAAAGGGCATGCATTTCCGAGCTCTCTGCCTATTTCCAGCCATTTAAACGGCTTCTGCCGATTCAGCTGGAAACGGCTAGATTTTGAACTGCAGCTGCCACATAGCTTGCCCGTTATTTTTCCTAAATTTCATTTTTAGGTTCACAAGTATCCATTTATCAGAGTTACATCAAAATATCCACATGATTCAAACACTAGACATGAACGGTCACGGCGGCGACTTCGACTAGATTTTCAAATGAGCATACAAAATTCGAAAAAAATAAAAAAAATGAAAAACCTTCACGTAGCGTCATGATATGTGACCTACTCACCAGAAAAAATATATACTTGCTTTGCGGAAGTTTTACTGCAAAAGTGTTCCAGAAACTTGCTATCACGAACGAACATTCATAGCTTTCAAGACAAACGAGCAATGTTTTGGCCACATTCATGACATAGTTTATCGAAATGTGCCCAAATTTGGCACATGTGTTCATTGTGGGATGGCAAGCAATGTTGCCGAACAAAGATTTCGATATGTTTCACAAAAAAACCCACTTTTCATTTTTCTAGTGCTTAAAATATCGTTTTTTGTGAAGCGGCTACCGAGAAACTCGTCCAAAATGGCACCGATACATATTCTTCACAAATTAGACATCATTTTCTGTACAATCACCAAAGGGCATGCATTTCCGAGCTCTCTGCCTATTTCCGGCCATTTAAACGGCTTCCTGCCGATTCAGCTGGAAACGGCTAGATTTTGATCTGCAGCTGCCACATAGCTTGCCCGTTATTTTTCCTAAATTTTATTTTTAGGTTCACAAGTATCCATTTCATCAGAGTTACATCAAAATATCCACATGATTCAAACACTAGACATGAACGGTCACGGCGGCGACTTCGACTAGATTTTCAAATGAGCATACGAAATTCGAAAAAAATCAAAAAAATGAAAAACCTTCACGTAGCGTCATGATATGTGACCTACTCACCAGAAAAAATATAAACTTCCTTTGCGGAAGTTTTACTGCAAAAGTGTTCCCAGAAACTTGCTATCACGAACGAACATTCATAACTTTCAAGACAAACGAGCAATATTTTGGCCACATTCATGACATAGTTTGTCGAAATGTGCCCAAATTTGGCACATGTGTTCATTGTGGGATGGCAAGCAATGTTGCCGAACAAAGATTTCGACATGTTTCACAAAAAAACCCACTTTTCATTTTTCTAGTGCTTAAAATAGCGTTTTTTGTGAAGCGGCTACCGAGAAACTCGTCCAAAATGGCACCGATACATATTATTCACAAATTAGACATCATTTTCTGTACAATCACCAAAGGGCATGCATTTCTGAGCTCTCTGCCTATTTCCGGCCATTTAAACGGCTTCCTGCCGATTCAGCTGGAAACGGCTAGATTTTGATCTGCAGCTGCCACATAGCTTGCCCGTTATTTTTCCTAAATTTTATTTTTAAGTTCACAAGTATCCATTTCATCAGAGTTACATAAAAATATCCACATGATTCAAATACTAGACATGAACGGTCACGGCGGTGACTTCGACTAGATTTTCAAATGAGCATACGAAATTCGAAAAAAATCAAAAAAAAATGAAAAACCTTCACGTAGCGTCATGATATGTGACCTACTCACCAGAAAAAATATAAACTTCCTTTGCGGAAGTTTACTGCAAAAGTGTTCCCAGAAACTTGCTATCACGAACGAACATTCATAACTTTCAAGACAAACGAAATATTTTGGCCACATTCATGACATAGTTTGTCGAAATGTGCCCAAATTTGGCACATGTGTTCATTATGGGATGGCAAGCATTGTTGCCGAACAAAGATTTCGACATGTTTCACAAAAAAAACCACTTTTCATTTTTCAAGTGCTTAAAATAGATTTTTTGTGAAGCGGCAACCGAGAAACTCGTCCAAAATGGCACCGATCATATTATTCACAAATTAGACATCATTTTCTGTACAATCACCAAAGGGCATGCATTTCCGAGCTCTCTGCCTATTTCCGGCCATTTAAACGGATTCCTGCCGATTCAGCTGGAAACGGCTAGATTTTGAACTGCAGCTGCCACATAGCTTGCCCGTTATTTTTCCTAAATTTCATTTTTAGGTTCACAAGTATCCATTTCATCAGAGTTACATCAAAATATCCACATGATTCAAACACTAGACATGAACGGTCACGGCGGAGACTTCGACTAGATTTTCAAATGAGCATACAAAATTCGAAAAAAACAAAAAAAATGAAAAACCTTCACGTAGCGTCATGATATGTGACCTACTCACCAGAAAAATATAAACTTCCTTTGCGGAAGTTTTACTGCAAAAGTGTTCTCAGAAACTTGCTATCACGAACGAACATTCATAGCTTTCAAGACAAACGAGTAATGTTTTGGCCACATTCATGACATAGTTTATCAAAATGTGCCCAAATTTGGCACATGTGTTCATTGTGGGATGGCAAGCAATGTTGCCGAACAAAGATTTCGACATGTTTCACAAAAAAACCCACTTTTCATTTTTGAAGTGTTTAAAATAGCGTTTTTTGTGAAGCGGCTACGGAGAATCTCGTCCAAAATGGCACCAATACATATTCTTCACAAAGTAGACATCAAAACGGCTATCACTGAGTAATCTTGAAGGCATGCATCTAACCGTAATAGTTCAAGATGAGGAATTACTCCTCCATTGTCAATAGAGAGATACATCCTGGCCCCACTCGGTGTGATAGTATCCATGACAAGTCTCCCTAGATCAATCTCTCTCCCTCTCTCCCATCCGTTTTATAAGACACCCATGACGTGCCGGCCTCCGATTGCGATGTTGAAATATGTGAAACTTTATAATTTTTTATTTTGTTAGCTAAAATAAAAAACAACACATATTGTGTCTCATTAAAAACCAATGCATATTTGAAATATACGAAACTTTGCAATTTTTATTTCATTAGCTAAAACTGGAATTTTTGTGAAGCAACGATAAAAAGTATTATGTTATTTCTTGTTTAGACTTCCAAAATCAAAATCTAAAGTCACTCCATTTATCTTTTGTTTTTAGGTCACTCTATTTATCTCGACTGAATCTCGTATGTAGCCCATAATTTCCTCTCCATAGCCTATCTCTAACATCTTATGGGCCATCAGCCCATTCGGTAGGGCAAAATCTGTAGAAGAAAATAGAAGGAGGGGTGAGAATAGTAGGCCTGCACCGAGGCACAGCCCAACAAATGTCCATAATTGATTAAAATGGGAAGTGTGTGGCTTTTTATCACGAAGCAACTGATGGCGTAGTGAATGTTCAAAAAAAAAAAAACTGATGGCGTAGTGGTTAGAACCATCCGTCTGTATGGTGAGGTAGGGGTTCGAACTTTGGTGGCCGCATTTTTGTTCGGTATTTATCTCCGAATTTGTGGTTCCTGGTTCTGGGGTCCCACGCGTAAGGCGCTCGTGTTGGAGACACCGATTGGCACGTAAACTCATTCGCTAATTGGTCCCACATGTAAGTAGCCCAATGCTAACAGACCCCCCTAAAATAGGACATCCCCTGAGAGGGTCCCACATGTCAGTATTGATATTTCATAATCTGAATGGCCATGACACGGCCATGTCACATGACACGTAGGAGAGCTGCCTACGTGTCCATCCAGTCATCACTCTTTCTTCTATATATTCTTGGGACGTGGCTAATTCTCGGTCAACTAAGAATCAACTTATTTCTCGTCACCCACTTTCATGTTCAATTCATGTCAAATTGCAACAAAAAAAAAACAGTTGCAGTTGCAACCCATGTACAATCATGTGCAATTACAAATTACGATGCAAATCTAACGATCTAAGATCGACCTAGATTTAACTTAATTCTCAGTCATCCTAGAATTAGCAAAAGAAATATTCTTAAGGCGCGGTACTTGGACACGAGGCCATGATGAAGAAAGGGCTACCGACTTCTAAAATTGAAATTGTACGTGTTGTATACATTAGACACTTTAGACTGTTGTACGAACGTGTTGGCGTTATACTATTTGTGTCCTGAAAAGGAAACAAAACAACATTGAAGCAGTGCAGGTCCGCCGAATGAACAGTATTCGAGTCCATATACAGTATATATGTTGGGCACGGCAATAATTAATAATCTCCCGTTTCATCCTATCTATATACTCCCTCCGTTCACTTTTATAAGACACACTAGCTATCTCCACATGCATAACAAAATGAGTGAATCTAGACTTATTTTGTACATAGATTTACTCATTTTAGTATGTATGTGGTCAAAATGGAATAGATGGCTACTGTGCCTTATAAAAGTGAACAGAGGGAGTACCGATAGTACAAGATCGAGCCACGCACACAAAACCTTCGATACCGCCTGTCCACGTTGAAATCATGGCTGATTCGGTGGCGATGCAATAGCAGGCCGGAGGAGTCTAATTCAGACAAGGCGCTGAAGGTGTTCTTTGCATCGCTACCGACCAAGGAGTTCCACCATTGCCACTGCAAGTGGGCCGCCGATCTCACCTCTGACGAGATGATCGACAAGCACCTAAGCATGCGCGGCAAGATCCAGTTGGACTACTACACCATCATGCAGGGCTTGTCCTCAAGTGTTGCGGAGCCGGCACGTACACCAAGAGGAAGAGCAAGGAGGACGGCGAGATCGATGAGAAGACCGAGATCAACAGCGAGGGGGACGACGAGAGATGCAAAGAGAAAGAGAGCCATGGAGCCGCCAACGAGGAGGAAGAAGACGAAGAAGATGATAATGATGATGATGAAGAAGAAGAAGAGAACGATTGGAGAGAGGAGTACCGTATAAAAGGCTATGTGGCGGTGGACAAGGACTACTACATCCGGAGGACTGAGATGGAGGCGTTTATGAAGGAAGAGTGGGCGAAGATTGATTTTAGCGGGCTGACCTTTGCCGACTCCGACGACGAACTCCTCAATGCATGCACCATTCCTCTCGGCGCACTCCATCCTCGGATCCGACAACCGATGATTGAAATAGAAGGACCCATCAAGATCGTTCCTATTCATGGTCGTGAGAAGACCGATGAGGACGTCGACCAAGAAATCATCTCTTTTCTCAGGCAATTGCGCAATATGGACCCGCAGCCACAGGTAACTCATCAAACGTTCTGTTAATGCAAATACCTAGCAGCTTGTTAACTCGTCATTAGCAACCCGCATGTACATATATATATATATCCATTGACAATATATTTGCATGCATGTATGTTGCAGTTTCGGAAGGAACTTGATACATACCGGTGGGCATGGCCTGCTCGGCAAGGGCAAGAGTCTGATTCCGAGGAGGAGCTTAATGGGCAAGGAGACAACTTGGACCACTCTGACATCGGGAATGTTGACGTCGAAGATTGTTGTGCAGACTCTGATTATATATGAGGGCACAAGCAATGGTAGCAGTGGTAGCTGCCGCTCCCGATGCATCCAGCTAGGTATGGAGAGAGGAGGCATGCAGCTGGTTACTTTTATGTACCACAACGCATAAACTATGTGGATCCCGCCATCAGCAGCTTTCCCTGATGGTTTTCTCTCTTTCTCTCTCCTCTTTTGCGCTGAAGAACCCGTCTCCTGCAGAAGATCCTCTGTCGCCCGCGGGGCATCACCCGAACCTAACATTTCCATCCGAACCTACAAAAGCCTACGGGGCAGCACCCCTAGGGCCATGCGTTGGCCATGCCCTGAGGATGACCATATTGGGCAACGACAAAACTTGGACGACTCTGCCGACGGGGAGGTTGACGTTGAGGATTGTTATACCGACTCTTAAATCCATGTTTCAGCTATTATAGCATATGTCTATTTATATTGCTATTTGTCTATTTATTTATTGCTATGTATTTTACATGCAGTGTTTGCCAACCATTATGTATAATTGTGCTTTCTTGTTGAGCCAGCAGACTCATAATATTATTGTGCTTTCTTGTTGAGCAAGCTTAGAACACATCCTATTTATACATGGAATCTATATATTATATATGTTAGAAGCAATACACGGATGAAAAAAAAGGAGATGGGCTAGAAATTATCAAAATAAGCATAACATCTGGCCATTAATTAAACTAAGTAATTGATCACAACCGATGCGTCTCGCAGAAAATTCTGTTGACATTATAGTTCAGAAAAATTAGCCACCTATGCCATTATTTATTCTCGTACCCTTTTGATTCCGGTAATACAAGGAGAAAATAATTAAGGTTATGACACTCCTTGCATGTGTATTCTCCGCTTCGCCGGGGTGCCCTCCGACGGACGACCAGGCGTCCACGCTATACTTACATCATGCATGAGCTAGGTACAAGATCCGTCACGACTCCACCCAGCGTCCCAGCCTGTGCTAGCACATCAGCCGCCTCAGATTAATTAAGACTTACCTCATGCATGCAGGATTTTTAGATAAAAGGCACTGGCGTGCCCAACTTTAAATTAATAAAGCCTGGAGTTCACAGGTAGCAACATACTGGAATACCAGTTTACACGTGCTCGGTTAAGCTCCCATTAAGGAACGCCATCTTGACATAGCTAAAGATAACATGATCCTTACAGACTTAAGCATAGCTACAGGCGAGAAGGTCTGGTCGACTTCGTCGTAGTCAACTCATTGAACCTGTCGGAACCCCTTCGCGACAAGCCAAGCTCTAAAAATCGAAACATTACCATCTTTGTCAGTTTTCTTCTAAAAAACCCATTTGCACTCGATGGCTCTCTTGCCATCAGGCAGATCAAGCAGGTTGCAAACCTGGTTATCGTCCATGGACTTTAACTCGGATCCCATGGCGACTCACCAAGACTTGGAATCAGTACACTACTAGGAAAAAGCTTATCAGTGACGCACCTTTTTGGAATTTGGATGCGCCACAGAATTCACGCCACTAAATTTTATTTCAGTGGCGCATATCTACATGCGTCACAGAATTCTCACATTTTTGTGGCGATATGCGCCACAGAATTCTCAAAAAAATTTAAAAAAAGGTTCAAAAATTCAAAAAAATTCAGGAAAAAAAATGTTTTTTTTATGGAAAAACCTAAATATTTGAATTTTTTTAACATATAAAAACACTGCAAACATATCTCAAATGATGACTTCCCACTAGGTCACCCATCCTCAGATTGCTCCAACTCAAGCACGCTTAATTTCTAAATTCTATTCAATTCAGCTACCCTTATGCTACTAAACTTTTTATTGATATAAGTATCATATCAACCCTATTAAGCCTTGTATGTGTATATATGTGTAGATGTGTGTGTAGTTTATGTGTGGTATGTGTATATATGTGTGTTTTTAAATTTTGAAAAAATCAAAAACTTCAAAAGTTTCAAAAGGAAATTCAAAATTTTCAAAAACTCTAAAAAAATTCAAAAAATCCAAAAAAAATTAACAAATCCATTTTTTTGAAAATTTAAGAAAAATATGTATTTTTTAAATGACAAAAAAATTAAAAATTAGTTTTCTAAAAAAATTAAAAAAGTTTTTGTTCGAGATTTCTAAAATTTAGAATACCACGAAATTTTTTATTTTATTGTCATTTTTAAAAAATTTACCAATTTTCCTTAAATTTTCATTTTTTTGGATTTGTTGAATTGTTTTGGATTTTTTGATTTTTTTTAAACTTTTCCAGATATTTTGTATTTTTTGGATTTTTTGAATTTTTTATGATTTTTGAAAATTTTGAATTTCTTTTTTAACCTTTTGTGGCGCATACATATAGCAATATGCGTCACAGAAATTTGTATTTCTGTGGCACATATCAATGTGCGCCACAGAAATGTGTATTTTTGTGGCCCACATCCACATGCGTGTATTTTTTCTCCTCTTCGGTAGGCATGAGAGTAAAAAAAACCTTTAGTCCCGGTTGGTGTCTCTAACCGGGACTAAAGGTCTACCTTATCTCCCGGTTAGAGACACCAACCGGGACTAAACGTGGTTGTGCCCGTGCCCCGTTTGAACAGGGAGCCACATTAGTCCCGGTTCGTAATGTGGCCGGGACGAAAGGGCCGAACCGAAGGTGGTTTTTCTACTAGTGACATCTCAGGTGGTGTCTTGTCTACTGCCTTTGATGGTACCCTGTTCAGTGTAAATGCTGCTATCTCTAGACAGTAGCCCAAAATGATAAAAGGTAGATCAGTTCGACTCATCATTGACCTCACCATGTCCAACAGGGTGCGGTTCCGCCTGTCCGACACACCATTTCTCTGTGGTGTTCCTGGCGGAGTGAGTTGAGAAACGATTCCACAACTCTTGACGTGGCTATCAAACTCCTGGCTCATGTACTCACCTCCACGATCAGATTACAGAAGTTTTATCTTCTTGCCAAGCTGATTTTCGACTTCACGCTAGAACTCCTTTAACTTTTCAAGAGTTTCTAATTTGTGCTTCATCAAATAGACATATCCATATCTACTGAAGCCATCCGTGTAAGTAACGAAATACTCATAGTCGCCTCTGTCTGTCGTGCTCATTGGACCGCATACATCACTATGCACCAGCTCCAATAAGTCACTTGCCCTTTCGCAACTCTTTGCAAAGGCTGTCTTGGTCATCTTTCCTAGCAGGCAGGACTCACATCTGTCGAACGACTCGAGAAGTCCATCTCCATTGAGTTTCTTCATGCGCTTGCAACTAATATGACCAAGTCGACAGTGCCAAAAATAAGTCAAATTTAGATCATTCGGCTTTAACCTTTTAACATCTATGTTATACACTGCCTCACATTCAAGATTCAAAATGTAAAGTCCATCATGGACTGGTGCAAAACCATGAAACATGCCATTCAAATACAATGAAGAACCATTGTCCTTAATATTTGATGCATAGCGTTGCTCCATCAAACATGAAGCGGAAATGATGTTTCGGCTTAACACAGCAACATAATAACAATTATTTAGTTCCATCATGAATCCTGAAGGTAACTTAATTTGCATCACTCCGACTCACAACGCTGTAACTCTTGCCCTGTTGCTGACTCGGATATCAACTTCATCCTTTGCCACGCTCCTACTTTTTGCCAGTCCCTGCATCGAGTTGCATATATGAACAACCGATCCGGTATCATATACCCAGGTACTGCTAGTAGAGCCAGCAAGATAAATATCTATAACATTGACAACAATAGTACCTGAGTCAGAAGTCGCATTTCCACCCTTGGCCTTGTCTACCAGGTACTTTGTGTAGTTCCTTTTCCATTGCACTTCCTCCTTGCAGTAGTAACACATTGTACCAGGAGTCTTAGCCGGCTTAGTCACTGAGGCAGTGCTCGGAGTCGCCCCAAACACTCCTCCCTTTAACTTGGCCTTATTCTTTGCCCATGAACTCTTCTTGATCTTAGAAGCCGGGTGAACCATCAACACTTGATTGTTACCCCTCTTGATGTCAGCTTCTGTCGTCTTGAGCATCCCATGCAATTCAGTGAGCTGCTTATCCATACCATGCATATGATAGTTCGAAATGAACGGGTCATAAGCACTAGGAAGCGATTTCAGAATGATATCAATGACAAACTCTTTTGTCACAGGGAATCTGAGTCGATCCATAGACTGCAATTAACCAACCATCTTTATTACATGCGGGCTAAGTGGATCGCCCACTAGTACAAAACAACTTATAGGAGAAATATTACCAGTGGCGCACAGGCATAGTTGTGCGCCATTGGTATTCTCTCTCCTCTCACGCAAATTCGGGGAAAACTTACCTGTGGCGCACCACCTTCCTTGTGCGCCACAGGTAAATTATTACCTGTGGCGCACAAGGAAGGTGGTGCGCCACAGGTAAGTTTTCCCCGAATTTGCCTAAGAGGTGAGAGAATACTAGTGGCGCACAACTATGCCTATGCGCCACTGGAAATGAGAGTACCTGTGGCGCACAGAGCGGTGCGCCACAGATAATTAGAGTACCTGTGGCGCACAAGTATGGCGGTGCGCCACAGGTATGTGTCGCCAGATTTTTTGAAATTGAGCAGGGAAGGGATAGAATACCTGTGGCGCACCGTCACGCATGTGCGCCACAGGTAAAAATTTACCTGTGGCGCACATTTTGTCTTGTGCGCCACAGGTAGTTTGCACTGATATTTCCACACCCCACCCATATGCACACATGCCATGGGCCCCACGCCCCACACCACGCAAAACCACCACGGACGCCCACGCGCACTCAACAACACACACACCACCACGCACGCACGGCTCGATCCCCTTTCTCTCACCACGCACCCACGCGCACACAGCCGCACGCACCGATCCCCTTTCTCTCGCGACCTCCTCGTCGCCGCCCATCCGCCGAGCGCTGCCGCCCACGTCACCGCGCCGCCATCCTCGCCACCTCACCCTCGCCGCCCACGCCCCGAGCGCCAACGCACACCAGACCTGTTGCGGCCTCCGTGGCCAGAGGGGTAGGCCCACACCTCGCGCTAGGCCTTCGAGCCAGCCATGGCTCGGCCCCTCGATCTGTGGTGGTCGGGCGGCAGGGAAGGGCTCGTGCGATGCGGCTGGCTGGCCGACATCCCTGTGGGCGGCTGCGGCGGCCGGAGACCGGGTCGGCGGTGGAGTGGAGAGGAGGAGGAGGCGGCGGAGTTTGGCTCCGGCGGGAGCCGGTTCAAGCACACCTACGCGCACGGCGACGAGCGGCTTACCACCGTCGAGCCCATATTCCACACCGCCGTGGCCCGCGCGATTCAGGGACGAGAAGTTGCCGGCGATGGAGGCTCGGTGCGGGCACGATTCGCCCTGACATGCTGTAGGGACTTGATTGCTTTTTCTCTTTTACACCAGGGCCCTTTATGTAATTTCGTAAAAAGACATGCATCGAGGATTAATTAATACCGAGTAGTAGCCGGTGGAGAGGACTGGAGAGAGGGGACCATCGTTTAATTTTTTAAATTCCAAATAGCTTAACAGTGGCGCACAATTTAAGACATCTGTGGCGCACGGGTTTAATTTTTTTTAAATGCAAATAGCTTAACAGTGGCGCACAGAGCAAGTAATCTGTGGCGCACCACAGGTAAGTGGCGTTATCTGTGGCGCACGAGCCCGTGCGCCACAGATAGCATGTTACCAGTGGCGCGGCCGCAGTGGCGCATGTACCGTGCGCACTGATAGGCCATTTTGTTGCGCCACTGGTAAGCTTTTCTGTACTAGTGGCCCTCCCTCAGCTTGCACCCGGTCATGGCCCTAGAGATGTTAAACCTCTCGGTCCTGGCCTGTAACTCAAACATGCTCTTGAGTGCCATGATCATATCATGAGCAAGGTGATCAAGCCTCAACGTTCTCGAACTGCTGCTGCAGTTCTGGCTCTATATGAGCAAGCATGAGGTAGCTGATCTCCGTCAACTCGTCACGAGCTCGACGGTAAGCGGTTCTTGCGGCAGCTGGTTCATCATCCTCCGGCTCGGTAGGAATAGGATTGTTTAGGACATGTTCCTTCTTTTCTTGTTTGAGAACGATTCTCAGGTTACGATACCAGTTGGTAAAGTTCGTTCCATTCAGCTTATCTTTTTCCAAGATTGAACGCAAAACAAAACTGGATAACTGAGTAAGATTAGATGGTGCCATCTACAACAGAAATATATGTAAGAATAAGACATGTATTCATAAAAGGAGTATGTATATTAAACATTTTAACATACGCTCCCACCAAAATCAACATCCCTACTTTGATTACATAGCGACCCAGGATTCTCAAATGTAAGTTCGACTAGTGAGCTTTAGCATCACTACTAGCCGTCAAATATTCAAGGTGAGCAACTCCTTGCTGATCGTATCTCTATACGACTCCTCATGCATATAATATCAATTTTCAAAAATCATGGATTACGTATTCTTGTTGGAGTCCTTTGCATTCTGTTTGCTTTGTATATTATCTATGTTCCTGTATGTATCAATCATTTTTCAATGTCTTCCTAATGTAGTGATCAGCAAGACCTGCATGTATCATCTCCATCTACGCTCATGATTGAATGTGCTGGCGTGGTTCAATTTACGATATTACTAATATCTGTCATTACATAATAACTACTTGTACAAGTTGTAAGACTAACCTCATCTAAAGCTAAGCATTAAAAAGACTATCATCGCAGTAAAATTAATATTAATTGAGTTATGTATTTTAAAAATCACAATTAAGCTTTAAGATTTCACTAAATTTAAACAAATGTGGGAATTTTTTTAGACAATATGTATGTGCGTCACACAATTGCTTAATCGATCTTGTATTGTTAGTTGACCTAATGATTGATTCTCGAGAGTGTCTTCTACTCGCCTTGAATTTGTGACTGATGTATATCTGCATTTGTAGCCATATTTAGACAAGTGAGAGATACAATATCCTCTATTACCCATGATGAATCTGATGGCATATATGTCTGGATTTGCTTTAACGGTCCTATCTAGTATAATAGTTTAATTTATTTGTTTTGACACTGTCGGTCATGCGCAATTTTTTCTAACTTATTTTTCAATTCCTTTCCATCTTAGTTGTCGAAAAAATGAATCAATTGTAAAGAAAACTATCATCCTTTAAAAAACTAGTGAGATAATTGTCATAATATAAAGTACATGAAATAAACAAAAATAAAGAAGTGTTTGGTCGACCGAACTCCGAAGAATACTCTAACCATGCATACATAGTTTTAATATTTGTACTATCAAGAACAATATGCTTACATTGATATACTATGTGTTATATGCAAAGTACGTCAGTACTCTTAGTTTTCCTTATGCCATTTAGAGGAGAGATATTCAGAATACAAAAAAAGAAATTTTTGACACATGGAATGATTTCTCTAATGAACAAAAAAATAGAGCATTTGACAACCACGATGCCATATTGTTTATTGTAACATCTTTCCATTCAATCTGTGAACCGGTTATCCTATGGAAACCAAGGTTGTTGAGTAGGGTAGCTGATAATAGGAAATCACAATATAATAAATGGCACATAAAGCTGCTATGAGTGTATAAGAAAATGAGACAAATACGATTAACGATGTATGATTAGGGACAATATTAATGGAAGAAAAAATTCTTTGAGATGGAAAACCAAGATACACAAAACTTGATATTTTTTTATTTTCGAAATGGGGTATCACAGCCTCTGCATCGAAAAGATGCATACGGCCGTTTTATTACTTTATTCCGAACACAAATCTTAACTTATTACATCATGGGTCGCTTAAGGTTGAGACATGGATCAACCATCTAAAAATATGAACCAACATGAGACGCCTATGCATTAACATGAAAGTCTAAGACTATGCCGCCACCCGTATTGGGTGCAAAAGTCTTGAGCAACCGTTTCCAAACGGCTGCACCCAAAAATCCATGTCCTGGGGGCGCTCCTCCGGCTGGAGATAGGACCACAAACGGATCCAATGCGTAGCCAAAGGGATAACCTGCAAAAAGAAAGCTCTAGAATTATTAAAAACACGTTCATTTCGCACATGCCACATAGCACAAAGTACAACACAAACTCCCACTCTGATTTTAGCCTTTTCTTTCTTAACGATACCATTCAACCAATTCCCAAACAGATTTGTGACACTGGTTGGAGGATAAATAATAAAAGATACCATTCAACCAATTCCCAAACAGATTTGTGACACTGGTTGGAGGATAAATAATAAAAGATATATGAACAATGTGCCAAACAAAGCGTGCAAAGGGACAGGTAATAAACAAATGTTGTATTGTTTCCTCTTGATCACAAAAACAACATTTGGTATTACCATGCCAATTCCTTTTAGACAAATTATCCTTTGTAAGAAGAACTCTTCAATAAAGAAACCACATGAAATTTTTTATTTTCAGTGGTACTTTTAATTTCCAATTTTTTTAGAAAACTAGAATGACCATTAAGAAGATCAAGGTACATAGATTTCACCGAAAAAGAACCCGATGTCGTAAGCTTCCATGTGAAATTATCGTCAACGGGTGTTAATTGAATGTCCATTAACCTACTGACCAAATGGAGCCATATGTTCCATTTGTTACCAGTTAACAATCTTCTAAAGGTGATATTTAAAGGATTTGTCTCTAACACACTTGCCACCGATACTTGTTTTTGCTGGACAATGTTGTAAAGAGATGGATATTGTTGTGATAGAGGAGTATCACCCAACCAACAGTCCTCCCAGAACCTTGTGTTCTGTCCATTGCCAATATTGAAGGATCCACGGGAGAAGAACACGTCCTTTACTCCCATAAGTCCTTTCCAAAAAGCTGAGTCTGTTGGTTTTGCTTGTACTTGAGATAAGGATTTAGAATGAAGATAATTGTTCGGTAGTAATTCTTGCCAAACACCCTCCTCATGGAGGAGTTTGAACAACCATTTACTAAGAAGGCTTTTATTTTTCAACTCTAAAACCTCCACCCCAAGTCCTCATTGATCTCTTGGTCTACATATAATATTCCATTTGGTCAACCGATATTTCTTTTTATGACCATCACTTTGCCAAAAAAAGCGAGATCTAAAGAAGTCGATTTCTTTTTCGTACCCATTTGGGTATCTCCAGAAATGATAACATGGACATAGGTAAGCTCGTGAGGATAGAATTAATTAGTACGAGGCGATCCCCATACGATAATAGTTACCCATCCAACACGCAAGCTTTTTCTCAAACCTATCTTCTACCGGCTTCCATTCGCCATTCCTAAGTCTTCGAAAGTGTATAGGGATACCTAAGTATCGGAAGGGGAGAGCACCAGCCCCACAACCAAAAAGTTGCATATATTGGTTCTCATCCTCTTTCACCTTCCCAAAACAAAAAAATTCACTCTTGTGAAAATTAATTTTGAGACCTGACAACTGTTCGAAGATACATAAGATCAATTTCATGTTTAACACTTTCTCAATGTTATGTTTCATAAAGATAATAGTATCGTCGGATATTACAAAATTGACACACCCCCATCAACTAAGTGAGGAATGAGACCCTCCACTTGACCATTTTCTTTTGCTCTCGCAATCAAAATGGCCAAAACATCCGCCACAATATTGAAAAGGATAGGGGATAGGGGATCACCTTGTCTCAATCCTTTCCGGGTTTGAAAATAACGACCAATGTCATCATTAACTTTAATACCACACATCCTTTAGAAATAAAATGGTTAATCCATTGGCACCATTTAGGGTCAAAACCTTTGATACGTAACACTTGTTGGAGAAAAGGCCACTTGACCTTATCATAAGCTTTTTCGAAGTCTGTTTTAAAGAGAACACCATCCATTTTCTTCCTGTGAAGCTCATGAATAGTTTCGTGGACCACAACAACTCCTTCTAAAATATGACGTCCTGGCACAAACGCCGTTTGCGTTGGTTTAATAATCTTATGTGCAATTTAGGAAACCCGCAAAGTAGCAATCTTAGTAAAAATCTTAAAGCTTACATTAAGAAGACATATTGGTCTATATTGTTGTATCTGAACAACATCTTCTTTTTTGGGAAGAAGAATGATCGTGCCGAAATTCAAATGGAAAAGGGGCAACTCCCCAGAGCTGAAAATCGTAAACCAAGCCATAAAATCTTCCTTAATAACACCCCAAAACTTTTGATAAAATTCAGCCAGGAACCCATCTGGTCCCGGAGCTTTATTTTTTTCCATTTGCTGAATAGCTTCGAATACCTCTTTCTCAGTGAAATTGGTAGTCAGAATCAATTTTTCTTCCTTAGCAAGTCTCGGTATGTCATGAGTATAATCCTCGATTAGAGTAAAATTGTTGACGGCCGGTGCCCCAAACAATTTTTTTATAAAAGTCTGTAATATATGCTTTAAGATTTTCTTGATCAATAATAGTACCCTCTTCTTGTTCCAATTGGAAAATCTTTTTTCGTCTATGTTTGCCGTTTGCAATTAGATGAAAATATTTGGTGTTATTACCTCCTTCTTGGACATACTTAACTTTCGAACGTTGAGCCCATTTTGACTGTTCTGCACGACGCAACTTGATCAGCTCATCAGTAGCATTTCTTACAGCCTCCCTTTCGGAAGCACTAAGAACAGCCACTTCGGCCCGTCGATCTAGCAATTCAATGATTTGCAATAAACGTTATTTTTCCTTCTTATACTCACTACTTTGGTTACGTGCCCATCCCCTTAGAAATTGTCGGAGGTGGTGGATCTTGATGGGTTAACAATCTTGTATAGCCTAGATGTACAATGGTATTCTTGATTGCTAAATATAGTAGTTTCAATAAGTATCATCATATTTTTTAAGCATAAGTAAATGGATAAGCTTCTGTTCCATTGTACTTGGAGGATCAGCTTCTTTGAACTTGAACAAGGTGCGGATGATAATATGAATAGAGCCCAAGAAAAGTTGAGATGATGTTGCAATAACAAAAATGGTGTATCGTTAATGAAGCAATCCTACTGAAAGTGGTACAACGGAAAGTGTAGGTGGGTACGGTCCGAGGTGTGGCTCTAGGCACTACTTCTGAAAGGTCTCATCTTTGTCTCCTTCCGGCCATTTCACACTTCAGTGTTATGGAATGCGAGGCTGACTGAGTCGTGCGGGTAAACTGTACAAACCTCTCGAGAGTGTCAAAAACTCAGTACTTAGACGTGACCCCAGTTACGGACAACTATGAGCAGATAGACTTGGAACTGTAGCAAGATCTCATCATTCTAATTTCTTAATAAAATTTGATGGCTAAACATGGATTTAGGAGCATACGAAGCTAGGCCAGCATGTGTTTAGAGCCTAGGGTTATGCCAGTGTGTCCGAAAAAATGATTAGTAGATTGAAAACTATTTTAAAAAGTTAGGACAAAACTATGATTGCTTTCTGTAAAATAAAGGTTAAATTCTACTTAGCCAAATATGCACGTACAAGTAGGTGTGTTTTAATTTCCTTGTGACACTTGCTAATACATTCAATGTATTGACCATTTTTTGCTGCAACGTGTAATGTTGCAGGGTACTCTGAGGATGAGTAAGGTACGATGGTAGGGTCGCGAGATTCCACCCAGCATGTTTCGCCTGTGGTACTGATTGGGACTCCTTATGTTATTTGCTTTCCGCTGCTGAATTTTATTTGTGTTGAGCTAGCACTTCGGCTATGCAAATTGTATCAGACTATTTAAATTTCTGGATCAAATTGGTTTATCATACATTACAAAAAAAAAATCTCAAACGTGCTGTCCAACTGGCATGCTCGCCGTTACTGTGAAAACTGTCAATTCAAAAGACACACATGCAATCACCACCTAGTCTAAAGCACTAATTCGGGTCAGGTCAGGCAGGCTATATGCTGTAAACATGGTAGTTAACCATGTGCATGTATGATGTGATCATAACTAATCAAGGATAGGTTTGTATCGTCCCGCCAGGTCCTCGCGCCGCCGCTCTTCGATATCAATCAAAGAAGCACGCAGAGCAGAGGTGATGTTCGCCGACGCCGGGGTACTCGCCGGCCTTCGACTTGTCCTCCTCTTCCGCCTCCTCCGACGACGCCATCTACGCCCAGCTCGTGAGTATATCTCCGATCGATACGCACATACATCCTTAACTAGTCTCCTGTTTGCCCTCTTGTTTCTTCGATATCGATAGCACGCTTTGTCTGTCTCCTGTCTTGTCTTCTTGTTTCTTCGATATCGATAGCACGCTTTGTCTTGTCTCCTGTCTTGTCTTCTTGTTCCTTGGATATGATATGATATTATAGCTTTGTCCGGCATGGCCGATAATATAATTAATTAACTATAATAATGCAACTCCTTGTCAGTATAACCATCCATGTTGTAGTACATTGCTTCTCCTCAGCATCAATCACAGGTACGCGCACAAGCTGCAGTGACATTTCTATCTACTTATGCTACATCACACACAGCACCTCGTTGAGCCTGGGCAAGGGATAGAGGAACCAAAGTTGTCGAGCTTTTGCCATGGAAAATACAGCCAATTCTTCGTAGCTAGCCGAGATTTCAATACAAGTCCCTCGGCTGAGCCCCGGTCGCCGGGAGGTGGCTCCGCCACAGATCACACAAGGTGCTGTGACCCTCGTTATTGGCCTTGAATCTTCACATCTTTCAAAGTCACACAATGGTCACTCACAGAAATTAGTTTCCCTCTGCTAGCTACCCTGCGAAGGGATCGAATTAGGTGGAGTCTTGATATAAAAAAACAGAGATACATGGGGCAGCCGTCCATGATCTCGGAGTACGACCTGGGAGGAGAAGGGGACCTGTTCAAGGCTCCGGATCCCATGCCCATCATCGAGGAACCACCGCTGCTCGGCCTCGACCCCGCATTCTCGATGATGTCTGGCTTTGGCGGCCAGAACGGCGCCATCATGGTGGGTCTGATCGAGGTGCTGCACGACTGCGAGAAGGAGCTCATGGAGAAGTCGGTGATGGAGGAGACGATATCCGAGCTGTTGGACGCCAAGTTCTCTATGCTGCAGGTCGAGGAGGAGTCCCCTGCCGGAGAGCTGCACAAGAGCGTCAGCTCAGGGTGCCTCAACTCGACGGACTGGATGAACGTGACGTCGTCGGTGACGGTGATGCCCAACTTCAAACAGCTCGACTTGGAGGCGGCGTCCGGCTGAGGGCAGCTTACAGTGGAGGAGACATCCAGGTATGAATATGATATGATGATGATCCTTTTCTTTCTAGCTCTCTTGCGCTATACTTACACAACACTGCGTATTGAAGGATACAGCCCACCGTCCACTAGATGTGGAACTACCCGCATCAATTTGGCCATTTAACTTTGCGCGTTCAATCGTGACAGCCAACATATCTGCCACTATGTTGAACAATATGGGTTATAATGGGTCGCTTTGTCTTAGCCCTTTTTTCGTTTGAAGTAATGACCAACGTCGTTATTGACTTTAGTAGTCACACTACCCCAGTGATAAAATTATTGATCTAAGCGTGCCATACTTCAAAAAAAAAAATTTACTCTTAAGGTCCGCTGAAGAAATGTCCATTCGACCTTGTTATAAGACTTTTCAAAGTCAATTTTAATGATCACCCCATTCATTTTTTTTCCGGTGTTGTTCGTGAACTATCTCATGAACGATCACCATCCCGTTAAGGATATTTCTCGCTTGCATAAAGGCCGTCTGTGTCAGTCGAACAACATGGTCTGCCACCGAATTCAACCCAATAGTTGATGTATTTATGAAAATTTTGAAGCTCACATTAAGGAGTCAGATCGGTCTGTATTGTTGGATCCGTTCTGTCTCATTAATCTTAAGCAGCTAAATTATCTCACTGAAATTGAGTCTAAAGTCCAGTTGCTCGGCTTGAAGATAGGCAAACAAATCTAGAAGGTCCGCTTGATGATATTCCAGAAGTTTTGATAGAAGTCAGCGAGGAAGCCATCCGGACCTGGAACCTTGTTGTGATCTATTTGGAAGACTGCTTTCCTTCCTTCATCCTCCGTGAAAGGTGCAGTAAGAAACCTCGGATACCTGTGGATGTCTTGTCTTCTTCCTCCGGACTAAACTGCGGCTTTCCTTTTCTTTTTTCCTTGGATATCAATAGCAAGGTAGCAGCATAGCTTTGTCGGCCGGGACGGACAGATTAAAATGTCGCTTTCTTGATTAAAAAAAAAGGGATACAGGGGGCAGCCGTCCTTGATCTCGGAGTACGACCTGGGAGGAGAAGGGGACCTGGCTCCGGAGCCCATCATCGAGGAACCACCGCTGCTCGGCCTCGACCCCGCGTTCTCGATGATGTCTGGCTCTAGCGGCGAGAACGACGCCATCAACGTGGGTTTGATCGAGGTGCTATACGAGTGCGAGAAGGAGCCCATGAGAAGTCGGTGATGGAGGAGACGATATCCGAGGTGCTAGACGTCGAGATCTCTATGCTGCAGGTCGAGGACGAGGTCCTTGCCGGAGAGCTGCACAAGAGCGTCAGCTCCGGGTGCCCCAACTCGACGGACATGATCAACGGGACGTCGTCGGTGAGGGTGAGGCCCTACTTCCTGGATTTCCAAGAGCTCGACTTGGAGGCGGCGTTCGGCGGGCTGAGGACAGCTTACAGCGAAGGAGACATCCAGGTATGACTATGATATGATGATCCTTTTCTTTCTAGCTCTCTAGCGCCACACTTGCATAGTTGCACAACACTGCACGGATATGGAATTAATATTGTTGTGTGTCTCAAGTATCGCCATTCTTCTTCTCTCTCACTGTCAGTGGATCCTAAAGCTACTTAGAATATCATTATCTTTTATTACCTCCGTCCCTATAAGCCATCTTTCCCTTTTTTTTTGACAGAATCTTGGTGCCAATACCCCTCGGCCTGGGAACTCAGGAAATGTTCACACATATTGTGAGAGGCTTGTGACCATCAGGGACCTGAAAAGTGAGGAAAGGAAGCAGAAGCTCTCCAGGTACAGGAAGAAGAAGATCAAGAGGAACTTTAGCAGAAAGATCAAGGTCCACAAAATCACGTTTTTTTTATAGTTATATGCAAGTAAGAAAGATAGGAAATATCAAAGAGGCTAATCAACACTGATGAATGCAAGACGAGTGAGTGATAAATGTTTGCAATTCTTTGTTGCAGTATGCTTGCAGGAAGGGTCTGGCAGACAGCCAGCCAAGAGTGCGAGGGAGATTCGCCAAGATGGTCGACGGCGACATCCTCAAGCCGAGGAGGAAGTAGTAGATCAAGGAAGGCTGCTGCAAAGCTTGCAAGGAAGACAAGGAAGTAAGCTACTGCTGAGCTGCTAGTAAGCTTAACGGCTTCTAGTGAGGCGCGACGCCTTCTAGGATGGCTGCTGCGCTGCCTGTCGGAATTAGTTTTAGTTCGCCCCATCAATCCGCTCCTTGGGGTGGCATGAATTTCTATTTCCCATGTTTATCTGTGTAATAATAATATGATCCTTTTGCTGCAAGAGAGTGAAGAGATCTTCTGTGTACAAAGGCTTGATGATGGTAATTAATAATAAAACTCGGCTCCTCCTCTCTTGCCAGCCATGTTTATTACCAGCATACCTTTTGATAATTGCTGAGCTGGCCCTCTCATAAAGTAAACTGTGCTTGCTGTCAAGAAGATGGGAGTTTTCTCTTGCGTCTCACAATCACACACCCAGGAACGAAAACGAGAGCACATCACAATCACACACCCAGGTACAAAAACGAAAGGAAAAAATAAAATAGACATCCGGCTACAGTGACAGTAGGAAAAGTGCAGAGAATGTAGGTCTGAATTTGAGAATAGATCAAAATCATGACCAAACATCAAAGTCAAGTGGCTGAAGGCGATAGTTTGATTTAAAAATCACTATTGCTCTACGTTCCAATTAGCTAGCTAGTTACCATTCTTTTCTCCAGGCCTTATTGCATCAGAACCAGATGAGCGCAGGCAACCCAACTCATCAAAGGTCACCGGGTCACAGCGTTATTACAGTCTGCCATGGTCTAGAAGGTGATTATGGAAAGGGAGCGGAGTTTTCTTAGTTCTTTTGAAGATGATTGATTCAACAGTTAGTTCACCCCGTAGATCCACTTCTCCTCGTTGCTGTTGTAAGAGACCAGCTCCTTGGGCTGAAACCAGAGAGCGATCTCGTCCTTGGCTGTCTCTGGGGAGTACAGGACCAGAGCTAAGGAAGTCACACAATCCACTGAAGAAATGTCTTTCTTTCAAATCATGGTAGTGCTTCCCGGCAAATTCCTTGGATGGAACCACCTGCTTGATGGCAACAAGCTTGTATCCTTTTCTCTCAAATCGGGACACTATCTCAGAAATCTGTCCCACGAAAGAAAAGAGAGAGGCATCCATCATGATCCTATAGGAAACTGAACAAGCTTGAGGGAAAAGTGGAGGATAAGGTTGGTTTCTTGGCATGGGACCACATACTCTTGTTTTGCCATCGCCGCTGTCTCATGAGAACCGCCAACGTAGCATCTACGGGCCTACCACCCCACCCTACTCTCCGCTCGAGATCTTGTTGCAGGGCAGCATGACGATGACGGCAAGGAATTCGACCATGCCTAATTACGTGCTCTGAGATGCCATAAATCTAACAAACGCCACTGTTCTCCATGTGTGGACAGTTGCATAAGCGATAAGCATGTCGCGAATATATAGGAGGATTCATCGCCAAGTTTTTTTCTCTCCCTATGGTAGCCTTGAAGATAATCATTTTACATAGGTTGATCGTCTAAACAATTCCCATAGTAGAGTTTATCATCTGTTTTATTTTAGGAACTGTCTAGAGTTCAGTCGAGTCAGACATGCAAACTTGTGTAGTTATGTATCAATCTCATGGTTTGAATTTTTGAAACAGTAGTTTCTTGGTTGTCTGAGAAATAGAAAAACATTTTATTGTTGACAATTTATAGCCATGTGTGTTCTCACTAGTAGAAAATATGCCTTCCGTTCGGATTTTAGTCCGGCCATGTTTGGAACCCGATTCCAACGGCTAGAACACCGCACGGCTTTATTCCCGGGTCAAACGGACCTTTAATCCCGGTTGGTGATACCAACCGGGACTAAAGGAGCTGCGGCAGGGTGGGACCGGTGCAAGCCCCTTTAGTCCCGGTTGGTATCTCCAACCGGGCCTAAAGATAGACCTATAGTCCCGGTTCGAGACACCAACCCGGACTAAAGCCGTCGTGTTTTTCATTTTTTTTCTATTTTTCATTTAATATAAAATAATTCATATCTTTAAATCGGTAAATCGAAATTTAACAAATAAAATGTCTAAATTGATTAGAAAAATGAGAGAAATCCAAATATGACAACTATATCATCTTTTGCACCACAAAAACTCATTTAACTAGGCGAAATTACTTTCAAAAAATGGCATAAACACATTTAACTAGGCGAAATTAGGTAGAAATCAAGAAAATTCCTAATACTTGGGGATTATTCGTAAAATGTGGATTACTCTTTGTGAAATTAGATGGCTGCCATTTTGCACCATAACTTTTTTGGAGGTGTTTTTTACTTTATTTGATTTTTTCAAAAAACGGTCAAAATGGCCACCATGACTCTCATCGAAAGAGGTCAAATTTTCTAAAACTATCAATGTTTCTGTGATATAACCACTAGTTGTTTATCTTAAAATGATTTTAAAAAAATTCAGACAAAACTATCAAACACTTGTAGTTAAAATTTTGATTACTTTCGAAAATCAGCATAAACTCATTTAACTAGACGAAATTAGATAGAAATCAAGAAAATTACTAATACTTGGGGTTATCCATCAAATGTGGACTACTCTTTGTGAGAATTAGATGGTTGACATTTTGCACCATATTTTTGTAGTTGGTTCACAAAAAAAGTCATTTTTGCTACTTAGAAAAAGGAAAATGATATTTATAAAAATAATTTAAAAAATCCCTTTGGAACCATTGTTTCCTATACCAAGATACACCTATTTGTCGAATATGAGAACTTTATCACAAACTATGCCGTGGGAATGGTTATAACTTGGTTATTTGGCTTGAAACTTATATATGTTTATACATAATAGACCTTTTTATTCTAATTGTTTTTGAACAATTTCTCAAAAATCAAGATTATCATGTTTCATAGCAACTAGTATACATAAAAGGACTTCATGCCAGAGGATATCTTTTTTTGAGATTTTTTCCCTTTATTTTATTTCTTTCAAAAAAGGTTAAAATTGGCACCATGACTATTCATCGAAAGAGGTCAAATTCTTCAAAACTGTCGATGTTTCTGTGATATAACCACTAGTTATGTACCTTAAAATGATTTTTTTTTAAATTTCAGACCAAACTATCAATTACTTGTAGTTCAAAATTGGATTATTTTCGGAAAATCTCCATAAACTCATTTAACTAGGCAAAATTAGATAGAAATCAAGAAAATTTCTAATACTTGGTGATTATCCATCAAATGTGGACTACTCTTTGTGAGAATTAGATAGGTGCTATTTTGCACCATATTTTTTGTACTTGGTTCACAAAAAAACTCATTTTTGCCACTTAGAAAAAGGAAAATGATATTTATAAAAATAATTTGAAAAATCCCCTCAGAACCATTGCTTTCTATACCAAGATACACCTATTTATCGAATATGAGAACTTTACACATACTATGCCGTGCGAATTAGCATAACTTGGTCATTTGACTTGAAACTTATAAATGTTTATACATGATAGAACTTTTTGTGAAAATTGTTTTTGAACAATTTGTCAAAAATCAAGTTTATCATTTTTCATATCAACTAGTACACATAAAAGGACTCCATGCTAGAGGGTATCTTTTTTTGAGATTTTTTCACTTTATTTGATTTTTTTCAAAAAAGGTCAAAATGGTTACCATGACTATTCATCGAAAGAGGTCAAATTCTTCAAAACTATCGATATTTCTGTGGTATAACCACTAGTTGTGTACCTTAAAATGATTTTAAAAAAATTCAGACCAGACTATCAAACACTTGTAGATCAAAATTGAATTACTTTCGGAAAATCAGCATAACTCATTTAACTAGGCGAAATTAGATAGAAATAAAAAAATTCCTAATACTTGGTGATTATCCATCAAATGTGGACTACTCTTTGTGAGAATTAGATGGGTGCCATTTTGCACCATATTTTTTGTACTTACTTCACAAAAAAGTATTTTTTGCCACTTAGAAAAAGAAAATGATATTTATAAAAAAATAAAAAATCTCTTCGGAACCATTGCTTTCTATATCAAGATACACCTATTTGTCGAATAAGAAAACTTTATCACAAACTATGTTGTGGGAATTGTCATAACTTGATCATTTGACTCTATGCTTGAGGTTTTTTTTATAGCAAGTTTATCGATTTTTCTGTGATGCAAACGATGCTATGGATGGCATATTTGAATTTCTCTTATTTTTCTAATCGATTAAGACATTTTATTTGTCAAATTTCAATTTACAGATTTAAAGATATGAATTATTCCATATTAAATATTATTACATAATCACTGTTATTTATTAAAAAATATTATTACATAATAATTGTTATTTATTCAAAAAATATTATTACATAATTATTATTATTTATTCAAATAAATTTTGAAAATTTAAACAATAAAAAGTATAACATCATGAATCAGGGGTTAATATGATTGATATGATACTAATATCAGTAAGTTCTAACTTGGAAGCTAATTAGGAAGGAACTCGAAAGTTAATCGTGCTTAAGCTGGAGCATTTTGAGGATGGGTGACCTAATGGGAAATTTGACCAGTTTAAATAATTTGATCTGAGATTAAGTGTATAATTAGAGATTAAGTGTGTGGCTAAGTGGGAAATTTTGGAATAGAGATTAAATATGTGGCTAAGTGTATAATTAGAGATTAAGTGTGTGACTAAGTTGAAAATTTTGGAATCGAGATTAAGTGTGTGGCTAAGTGTATAATTAGAGATTAAATAGATAAAAAATATCCTTTGTAGTCATTTAGCCCAGCGCTCGGCCGTGGCCACATGTAACGCCTTTAGTCCCGGTTCGTGGCCAACCGAGACTAAAGGAGGGGGCCTTTAGTCCCCATATAACCGGGACTAAAAGCCCTTACCAACCGGGACTAGAGGCCATTTTTGTACTAGTGTGATCTACACCAATGATAAGCCATGTGCGTATTTCTTAAATCAAAATTGATTTGAGTCTTTCTGACATCATAAGTATAAAGTGTGACATCTCAACCATGCGCCAGACACTAATGAGAAAATCATGCCGCGTCATTGACATCTGCTCCCATTTTTCTTCAGCGATACATCAGCAGTTGAGTACATTGTAAAATACTCAACAACAAGGGACTGAATATTTTATGTTCTAATGTTGTATGTTCTCGTTGCCGTGTCATTGTCATCTACCCAGATTTTTCTTCAGCAAAAGTACATCCGTAGCTGAGCAACTTGACTTAACCCACCATCCATTCACCTGTCAACAGAAACTAATTATGAAGTAAAGAAAAAGAGAATGAAAATTCGTACACATGCATAGATAATATATGGACGGTAAGAAGATACGAAGCATGTTGAAGAAATAATATGCGGAGGTGACACTGCTATTTCTAGTTTGAAGAGACATCTAAGATACCGAACAAAGATGATCCATTTCGTACAATTACGTCGTAGAGGAGAGCAAAGCAATGTAAGAAAGGAAAATATGTGTACGTGACACTACTATTTCTAGTTATTTGATCTCAGTTGGTGCTAGATAACACATGGATATTAAGATAATAATTTTATACCAGTCTTCTCAATACAGTGGGCACGGCTCTTTTGAAAACTGCTAGTTTCAATATTGTATTCACTAAGCAGTTTTATGATGTGTCAAGTTTCAACAACAGTTTTGGTAACATCCGGTTTAGCAGTTAGACAACGCCAACGGCAAAACACAGTCAAAAGACACTATATTTTTAACTTCTGATTCTGAGGAAGATATTTCACAGAGTCAAATTCTACCCAAAATAAAATCTTGCAACATGACACCCAAATTGTACAGAAAATTGTTAAATAGAAAATAATTCTACAACAAGCATTGAAATGAGAAAAAAACACAACTCTGTGACAATTGGTGCCTCCACAAGCTCCAAACTTTAATCAGATAGCTCACAAAAACAAAATTAAGCCTATATATTGTTGGCTGCACTTGGAGAGGAAAGATAGGAAAGTGAATTTGGAAAGGAATGATATCACAATTACGAATCGATGCAAAAAAAATTACAAACACCAACTCTATAAAGGACAACAGAATCTTCGGTTAGATATTAACCTTTATAGGGATAGTTGTACTTTCCTTTGAAGGCTCATTTTGGTGTCCTGCAAGGAAGGTAATAAACTTATAAGCACAGAAAGGGAATCCAAGAGTGGCAGACCATAAGGAACAGAAAGTGATGAAACAATGCAATAGTAAAGAGGAAACACCCTGGAAGGCTATATCCTTTTTACATCAGTAAACTGAGCTCATCCTGGAACCAAAAAGGGTTGCACATTCATGAAGAGGAAAACACAATTATCTCCCCATCAGCGTTTCGCAAGCAGACTACTGTAAATAAGCAGCCTGGCCGCATCATACAAACAGAAGAGATTACCATTACATTATAAAATTTAGGGAAATGATAGTTCTCAAATATAGCAAGCTAAATATTACCTATCAAATACTGTAGTGAGTTCCTAGTGGACCTATATGTAACCTTTCATCTATAACCAAATGTGAATGCTGGCTGAGGATGTATTAGTTAATTAGTCTACTGGCGATGAAAAGAAGAAAGTAATGTAGCAAAATAAATAGCTTGGACAAGGAGCAAAAGAGGACCGAATTAGCGGACCACTACATCATGCACTAAGCAGGGAAACGGCGGATGCAGAGTAATATCATTTCCACCTCGGTAGGAGGCTAACATATTCTTCCAAAGACACAAGTGCACATTAATTTTCTTCTAAGGTTAACTGAATTTTTGTCTAAGGTATTCAGAATTTCAGCTCTGCTGTTTCTCGAGTGAATCGTAGCAATTAGCAAGACTGCACAAGGTTAGAAGTATAATATGGTACAGATAAAAGTTAGCGATAGGCTAGGTCGTTTAAACAATAGTACCACTTGCCTTGCACTCCCTCCAAGTACCGTCCCTTTTACCTCTATATATACCCGCAATATAACAACAAATTCTAGGGTTCTATATTTTTTACATGGTATCAGATCAGTTTGACCAACGTCGCCGATCCTAGGTTCCTAACCACTTTCGCATCACGCGCCATCCCCGGGGAGATCAATCTCTTCTCCTCAGGGGCGCGACACCCGGTCTCGATCAAAGATCATATCGTTTCATAGATTTGAATTTCTAAATTCCAATCTCATAGATTAGATCCAATTTAGCCACAAGATAAATCCCTAAATCTCAGTGGCCCTCAAATCCCAGCGCAAAAATCCGCTCACGAAGATGACCTCAAATTGATCCTGCTCGCTGTGCACGGCGGTGTACGACCTGTGCGATGCTCTCCAAGGTGGCTCCTCCTGCTGTGCTGCATGCACGCCCATGTACAACTCCAGCTGCTACGTCACCGACTCCTTCCGGCCGTAAGCGACACGCAGCCAGCCTCCGGTGACCTCCACAAGGTGCAAAACGTACTCGATTGCAGCTCCGTCATACAGATCACGCAATGTTTTGCGCCTCCGGTGCTCGTGGCTACACTGACTACGATGAGTACTACATCGACGACGGTACTACACGATCAGCTAACTCAACATCGACATCAGGGGCTACGTCTACGGCTACTCATCGGCAACAACTCCAGTCAACAATGTCTGCGTCGTCACTAACGTCCATGCCACTCCCGTTGTGACTGCGGGAGGGAAGAGAGGAGAGACAAGTAAGGCACTAGAAGAGGACGCACTTACCGCCCTAGGTGCCAACCCATTAGCCATTAGAGACGCAGTTGATGATGACAAAGCAGGGAAGACGACAAAAGCACAAGACTTTTAATCCAGTCGCACTCGTCCGCTTCACTCCCGCTACAACTGAGGGGGAATATTGGAAATATAATATGGTATAGATAAGAGTTAGCGTTAGGCTAGGTTTAAACCTTACTACGACTTGCCTTGTACTCCATGTACCTCCCCTTGTAACTCTATATATACCCCACGAGGGTCATCGCAATATAACAACATATTCTATGGTTCTATATTTTTCACACATGTTTCAAAATTCAATACCACATTTGTATTTGTAGTTGTAAAAACAAATACGAATATTTACCACTTTCATTTCTATTTTGTTCGGATTCGGATATTTACCACTTCCATTTTCAATTTCTCGAATACGAATGTCGGATAATTCGGATTATCCGCTACCAGTTTCCACCCCTAGTTGCGCTCTTTTTCCATCTAAAACCGCACTGTTCTTCCTGCTTAGGTTCTTAGGCATCTCATGTTGTTTAATGTATGAATTCTTGATTGGCTTGCTCATGCTATTTAATTCATGTTGTTTCATGCTTATAGATCTGTTAATGCAAAAATTTAGTAGATTCTAAGGCTAGGTTTTGGGGTATATTTTAGTCAACTTTATAACTGGATTGTACGTTGCAAATGTGGATATGGAAATGGATATATCCGTATCCGAATAAAATTAGGTTAGCCAATTTTGGTAATTCTAGCCCGATGTGGCTATTACCCAACCAAAAAGAGTAAGAAAGTGGTCAAATATATTTTTCTATGATTGAACTTTAAACTATTGTGTATTATATAGCTATATGTATCACTGTTCCATTCTATAGTTGACTCGCTATAATACATGAGTCTATTACTTCGTTATATTTGTTTCCATTCCGAATTTAGAAAACATCCGATCCGTATCCGTATTCAAGTACCATCCGCTCCGCATTCGTATCCGACAACATCCATATTTGTATCCATATTCATTTTGAAAATATGAAAACGGAGGTGGGAAGGGTACTATCCGATCTGCATCCGATCCATTTCCACCCGTAAGCGCAACAGGAAATCACTCCTCTATTCCTAGTAGCAAACGTAGGCGGCCCAAAACCTAGCACTACGGGTATGAGAATCAAGCGGGTGATCGAGGAGCTGACAAGGATGAAAGAAAGGATGGCGACGTTACCTTGTTGAAGTCGTGGAACTGGCTATAGTCACCGGACCCAACACCTTGAGGAGCACGAGTACTATCGCCACCAAATTCAAGAGGGTGAGTCGAGACCACCACCACCAGGCCACCTCAACAAGACGCAGCAGCCAAGAGGCTCGGGCTCCACTCTCGCATCCGGTGGCTTCTCAATGGAGAGAGAGAGAGAGAGAGAGAGAGAGAGAGAGAGAGGAACAGAGAGAGAGGGAGACTAAGAGAGAAGGGGGAGGGCATCCTACCTTCTTCTAGAACCACGGTCGGCTGCCTCCTCCCTACTCGATGGCGCATGATCACTAGTGGAAACAAGAGCTTTAGACCAAGGCCGATTTTGCCTCTAGTCCCGGGTGGCTTAAGACCCGAGACTAGACGGGTGCACTTGTCCCGGGTCAAAAAATTGGCACTAGTCCCGGGTGGGGAGGGAGCTTTTGTCCCGGGTGGTGCCACGACCCGGGACAAGAGGTGCGTTGGCAGGGCGCCCAGGGCGTGGACCTCTTGTCCCGGGTCGTGTTATCACCCGGGACCATTTCCCTCCCTGCATCACCTTCCACCCCAAGAGCAGCCCCTCCATTTTTCAGCTCGAGTTCATCTTCATTTGCTCCATTGTTTCCTCTCTCTAGCTCAAGTTTATCTCCATTTATTTCTCACTATTGTCAAGATTAGCGGCAGCCATCTATCCAAGGGTTAGCAACTTGATTCTTTCATCCGTCATTGTCCATTTTAGCTCATTTCTTTACTAGCTTAGCTCATTTCATTTTTGTGGTGCTTGGTAGGTGTTTGATGAAATGCCTAAGTTAGGAAGTTCATTTGATTCATATGCAATTTAAGCTTAATTAGAATATTATGTGTGTGTTCCAGTGTCGTGCGCACCGCCGTTGATCGCCCCGGTTGTCCCGTCACCGGCACCACCTCGGTAAGCATATTTCTTGAAACTTTTATTTTTTAAAATCTTAGTTGTAGATTTAGATGCATAATTATTATTTGTATTTTTTATATGTATTTTGAGCTCAAATTAATTTATGATTTGTGGATTTTAGTGTCGTCCCGGTCTCACCGCCGTGGATAGCCCCCGCCGTCCCGTGACCGGCACCACCTCGGTGAGCCTCTTTTTTATCTTTTATTTTAAAAAATTACTTGTATGATTTAAATGCATAATTATTTCATTTGGTCACTACTCTACTATCCCTATTATGTTCGTTTACCGTAATGGGTTTTAGCGGTGATTTGCAGATGAGTCATCCGTGGATGTATAATGACCGACGCTCGAAAGGGTACATGGAAGGCGTGCAATCTTTTCTCAAAGTGGCTGAGGATAACAAGGGGCCGAATGGTTTTATGTGTTGTCCATGCAGGAAATGTCGGAATGAGAAGGATTACTCTGACACAGACAGAATTCACCTCCACCTGATAACTGAAGGTTTCATGCCCGGCTATAATTGTTGGACCAAGCACGGAGAAAAAGGGGTTATGATGGAAGACAACGAAGAAGAAGAGAACGATGACAACTACATGTACCCTGAATACGCTGGTAACCCAACAGGGGAAGCTGATGATGAAGAGGTACCAGATGATCCCATTATACATGATGATTTACGTGGGGTCATCGTTGATGCACAGAACGAAGTAGAAAGTGCACTTGAGAAGTTGAAGTTGGAGCGCATGTTAGATGATCACAAAAAAAAGTTATATCCAAATTGCGACGATGGCAACACAAAGCTCGGTACCACACTGGAATTGCTGCAATGGAAGGCGGAGAATGGCTTATCTGACAAGGGATTTGGGAATTTACTGAAGATAATGAAGCAAAAGCTTCCAAAGGATAACGAATTGCCTGACAGTACGTATGAAGCAAAGAAGGTTATCTGCCCTCTAGGATTAGATGTGCAGAAGATACATGCATGCATTAATGACTGCATCCTCTACCGCGGTGAGAAGTACGAGAATTTGAATGAATGCCCGGTATGCGGTGCATTGCGGTATAAGATCAGAGCAGATGACCCTGGTGATGTTGAGGGCCAGCCCGCCAGGAAGAAGGTTCCTGCCAAGGTGATGTGGTACGCTCCTATAATACCACGGTTGAAACGTTTGTTCAGAAACAAAGAGCATGCCAAGTTGTTGCGATGGCACAAAGAAGACCGCAAGAGCGACGAGATGAACAGACATCCAGCTGATGGTTCGCAGTGGAGAAAAATCGATACAGAGTACGAGAATTTTGCAGGTGACGCAAGAAACTTAAGGTTTGGTCTAAGTACAGATGGCTTTAATCCTTTTGGGGAGCAGAGCAGCAGTCATAGCACCTGGCCTGTGACTCTATGTATCTATAATCTTCCTCCTTGGTTGTGCATGAAGCGGAAGTTCATTATGATGCCAGTGCTCATCCAAGGCCCGAAGCAACCCGGCAACGACATTGATGTGTACTTGAGGCCATTAGTTGATGAACTTTTACAGTTGTGGGCTGTCGAAGGTGTACGTGTGTGGGATGAGTACAAACAGGAGGAATTTCCCCTACGAGCGTTGCTGTTTGTAACAATCAATGATTGGCCTGCTCTTAGTAACATTTCAGGACAGTCAAACAAGGGATACAATGCATGCACGCACTGTTTAGATAAGACTGAAAGTATATATGTATGTAACAAGAATGTGTACCCGGGGCATCGTCGATTTCTTACAAAGCAGCATCCCCTAAGAAAGAGAGGCACACAACATTTCAAAGGTGAACCAGATAATCGGGTGAAGCCACCCCTCCGTAGTGGTGAAGATATATATGATATGGTAAAGGATTTAGATCATGTAATCTTTGGAAAGGGTCCTGGCGCTCTGTCTGTTCCGAAGGACGCAAACAACCACGTACCCATGTGGAAGAAGAAGTCTATATTTTGGGAACTACCCTATTGGAAAATTCTAATGGTCCGCTCTGCAATCGACGTGATGCACGTGACGAAGAATGTTTGCGTGAACCTGCTAGGCTTCCTGGGCGTGTATGGGAAGAAGTCAAAAGATACTCTGGAAGCACGACAGGACCAATAGCTTCGGAAAGACCCCAACAACCTGCATCCAATGAAAACGGATAAAGGACGTCTAATTCCTTCAAGCTACGCTCTTACAAAAGAAGAGAAGGAGATATTTTTTGAAGTCCTGAGCACTATGAAGGTCCCGTCTGGCTTCTCGTCAAATATAAAGGGAATAATAAATATGGCAGAGAAAAAGTTCCAGAACCTAAAGTCTCATGACTGCCACGTGCTTATGACCCAATTGCTTCCGGTTGCATTGCGGGGGCTTCTACCAGAAAATGTTCGACTACCCATTGTTCAGCTATGTGCGTTCCTCAATGCAATTTCGCAGAAGGCAATCAGTCCAGCCACACTTGGAAGGTTACGGAAGGATGTGGCTCAATGTCTCGTTAGTTTTGAGCTGGTGTTCCCACCATCCTTCTTCACTATTATGACACATCTCCTAGTACACCTGGTCGACGAGATTATCATTCTGGGTCCTGTATTTCTACACAATATGTTCCCCTTTGAGAGGTTCATGGGAGTCTTGAAGAAGTATGTTCATAACCGTGCTAGGCCAGATGGAAGCATCTCCAAAGGCTATGGAACAGAGGAGGTCATTGAGTTTTGTGTTGACTTTATTTCCGGCATTAAGTCGATTGGTCTTCCTGAATCGCGACATGAGGGGAGACTCAGTGGACAAGGCACTTTAGGAAAGAAATCATACATATGCAGGGACGGGCATTCATTCACAAAAGCACACTACACAGTTCTGCATAATTCCACTTTGGTGGCTCCGTATATCCAGATACACAAGGATATTGTACGCTCCAACAACCCGGGGATGGATCAGTATATGATTACAAAAGAACACGTGGATAAATTTGGCGGTTGGTTGGAAATGCATCTGAACAACAACAACACAGTCTCAGATGCGATGTACTTGTTGTCTAAGGGGCCATCGTCGACTATTTTGACTTTCCAAGGGTACGAGATAAATGGGAATACATTTTACATGAACGCCCAAGATAAAAAGAGCACCAACCAAAACAGTGGTGTCCGCTTTGATGATTCAACAAACGTCAATGGTCGAAAGGTCACGGTCACATATTATGGTTACATAGAGCAGATATGGGAACTTGACTATGGACCTTCTTTGAAGGTCCCTTTGTTCTGGTGCAAATGGTTCAACCTGAAAGGCAACGGGGTAAATGTAGACGAACTGTATGGAATGACTACAGTGGATCTCAAGAATCTTGCGTATGACACCGAACCATTCGTTCTAGCCAAAGATGTGGCTCAGGTTTTCTATGTGAAGGACATGTCTACCAAACCTAAAAAAAGAAAAGATAAGCAAGCAGACACATCAGCCGATGAGCCAAAGCGTCACATAGTTCTTTCAGGGAAAAGAATCATCGTTGGAGTGGAGGACAAGACAGACATGTCAGAAGATTACGATAAGTTTCATGAAATTCCGCCCTTCAAAGTGAGCATTGACCCAAGCCTGAAGTTAATGGATGAACCTTGTCCATGGTTACGGCGCAATCAGAAGAAAGGAACTCACACGAAGAAAAAGTGAAGACTAGATAGGGATGTTGTTGGTGATGTGTAAGAATTAATGTATTAAACTTTTATGTATAACTGTGTTCTAAAAAAGGAAATGTAAGAAACACACCGCTGATCCAACGGCTCACAAGCGCACGAAGGAAACACATGATCCGTGTGCTTCTTCTTTATTGGTGGGATTCCCTTTAGTCCCGGGTGGTGGCACCATCCGGTACTAGAGGTGGAATTCGTCCTGTTAGGCTGTCGTCGATCGATTTCGACAGTTTTTCATGTTTAAACAATATTAGTTAATGCATTTTAAATTGAGTGAAAAACACTCAAAAGGAGTGAAAAAACACTCAAAAAGATATATCCTACAAAGATATATCAAATTTAAACAATATTAGTTAATGCATTTTAAATTGAAAATGGCAAAATGGTTAATAGTTTGAATAGTTAGAATAATTATTTTACAAAACAGAAAATTGCATTGGATTAGTTTTGCAAATTAAAAAACTTTTCATGTTGAATTTTTTTCAGATTCAAAAGTATGCAGAATCTATTCAAATTCATATCTAGGAGCTTTTCAAAAATTCGCGCGCAAAAATTTGAATTTTCACCGCTTTGAACGAAAAAAGAGAGCTCTAGTACCGGGTCGTGGCACCACCCGGGACCAAAGGGGTACCTCTTGTCCCGGGCCGTGGCCTAGCCCGGGACTAGAGCTCCTCTGCTATATAAGCAAGCAAAGGCTGCACCGGGTCGAGCCACGACCCGGGAGCACTTCGACGCGCCGCCAGGCTGCCGCCCGTCCGCCGCCGCGTCGCCCCCGTCCGCCGCGTCGCCCCCGGCCCTCCGCGCGGCCGCCTCCGCGCCGCCCTCCGACCCGCCTCCGCGCCGCCCTCCGCGCGGCCGCCTCTGCGCCGCCCTCCGACCCGCCTCCGCGACGCCCTCCGCGCGGCCGCCTCCGCGCCGCCCTCCTCCGCCCCAACTCCGGCCGCCTCCGCGCGCCATCCTCTGCCCCAACTCCGCCCCAACTCCGGACCCTCCTCCGCCCCAACTCCGGCAGCCACCTCGCCCCTCCACGCCGGCCCAACTCTGCCCCAACTCCGGCCGCCGCCACCTCGCCCCTCTACGCCGCCCAACTCCGGCCCTCCACGCCGCCCTCCCAAGCACCGGCCGGTGAGTTTTTTTTCTAAGTTTTTTTCCTAATTTTTTCTAAGTTTTTAGTGTACTGTTTTTCCTAATAATAGTTAATTAGCTTAGTGTACTGTTTTCCTTAATTAGTATACTAGGTTAGTGTTGATAGCTAGGTTAGTTTTGAGTTTAGTTTTTAGTTTCATATTTTAATTAGCTAGGTTAGTTTTTTGTTGTTAAGTGTAGTATATTTTCTTAAGTGTTGTTAAGTGTATAGTATACTTAAGTAAGTGTAGTATTTTGCTAAGTTAGTGTACTGTTTTTGTTGTTAAGTGTAGTAGATTTTGCTAAGTGTAGAAATATTTTAGTGTAGTCGGAAATTCGTTGAGTTAATAAGTCGTTGAGTCGGGAAGTCGGTGAGTCGTTGATTTTTGCTAAGTGTAGATTTTTGCTAAGTCGTGTAGTCGGGTAGTCGTTCAGCCGTGAGTCGTGTAGTCGGGTAGTCGGAAAACCGGGTAGTCGTGTAGCCGGGAAGTCGTGTAGTCGGGTAGTCGGGTAGTCGTGTAGTCGGGAAGTCGGGTAGTCAGGTAGTCGTGTAGTTGGGAAGTCGTGTAGTCGGTGAGTCGTGTAGTCGGGTAGTCGTTCAGCCGGTGAGTCGTGTAGTCGGGTAGTTGTTCAGCCGGTGAGTCGTGTAGCCGGGAAGTCGGGTAGTCGGGAAGTCGGGAAGTCGGGTAGTCGTGTAGTCGGGAAGTCGGGTAGTCGTGTAGTCGGGAAGTCGGGAAGTCGTGTAGTCGGAAAACTGGTAAGTCGGGTAGTCGTGTAGTCGGGAAGTCGGGAACTCGGAAGTCGTGTAGTCGGGAAGTCGGGAAAACCGGGAAGTCGGGAAGTCGGAAAGTTCCCTACGATGAATTATTGTGCTAATGCTATCATTTGTTTTATTTTCTTTTGTAATAGTTAATCAATGGCCGATGGAGATGTTCCTCTCTTCCAATTCAGAGAAGGGGAAGATGCGATAATGGACTTTATCCGGCAACCCGGTGATGAACACATTGGAGGAGATTTAGATGGCTCCGAGTTCTTGAACGATTCCGGTGAGGGAGTGGAGGTGGAACGAAGCGACCAAGGGCAAACTAGAATAGTTGGTGAACCCCCGCAGTCCGGCGTGGTATATTAATTAAGTCTCTATTTGATCAGATGTAAAAATTTATTTGTATATATATTAACAAAAGTTTCTTCTTTTTAGACCTCCTCCACATCGAAAGAAGAAACTACTAAACGAGGCCATGCCAAAGGGTTGGTATACGGGAAAGATCATTTCAGAATTGAGTTTGTCGATGCAGAAGGCCAACCGATTGGGAACGTCCGCAATAAGTTTGTGCATCAATGCGGAGTTGTTGTTAGGGACAATGTCCCGATCAGCCTTTCGGAATGGAATCAGATAAAAGGCATAGACGGCAATTATTATGTCACCGACAGAAACAAAGATGTATGTTGGGCCAAATGAGATTTTTCAGTCTGCCGGAGCTGGATACTCCCGAAAGGACAACAGCCATGAGGGACAAAGTCAAGCATTGGGCTCTGAAGAAGATGGCTTCAGCATTCAATAAATGGAAGAACAGAATATACCTTGAGTGGGTCGACAATAAGAAAATCCCAGATTTCACTGGAACACTAGAGAGGCAGCGGGCTCACTGGGAGGCATTTCTGGATTACAAGGAGACACAACTAGCCAAGAAAAGATCGGCACAGAATAAGTTGAATGCGTCGAAGAAGATATATAACCATAAGTTGGGTGGAGGTGGCTACAGAGCTGCCGAGCCTAAGTGGGCAAAGATTGAGGCCAATCTGCGCAAAGAAGGGATCACTCCAGTTACAGATTATTGGCCCCGTAGGGTCAGAAATTGGATGCTTGCTCATGGGGCGGAGTATGACGCATCAGGTGATGTAGTGGTTGATGAAACGAAAGAAACTCCTATACCCCGGCAAACAATTCTGAATGCAATAACAGATGCTCGTGAGGGAAGGTTTTTTCCCGACAGAGAACGCGACGTGCTGTGGAAGGCCCTCGGTACTAAAGAGAAAGGAGGAACTGTTAAAGGCAGGGGAGCTATGACGTGGCTTGAAGGGTTTCCCGAGGACCGTGACTCTTATAGAAGCCGAGAAAGAGCAAAGAGGAGGAAGGAACAGGAGCAAAACGACCGGTTGAGCAGAGTGGAAAAGCAACTAGAAGAACTGCGGCGCGAGCGAGCTAGTCAAGGGGCAACTCATCAGCTGCACCTGCAAGATAGTGAGCAAGGTGGTCCGTCTCAACGGAAAAGCAGCGTGGCTTCCACGACACCGGTCAGCGTGACATACCCCGTGGATTTTATCACTAAGAAGAAAACTTGTGAGCTACATGAGGCAGTGAGAAACATATCCCTGAAGGCGGCGGTCGGCTATGCTTTAACTTGTGAATCTACAGCATTGTATCGTGACAATGAGATTCCAGCTGGCTATGCTCGTGTCGGCGTGGATCACGTTGAACCCGGATATGAATCACTCGAACTTCATTTCCCTGGAGAGGATGATGAGAGGAAACTGGGAGATGTCCAGGGTGGACTCATTCTATGGCCCAAGAAATTGATCAAGTTTCCAGGCTGGACACCGCCAAGGCCACCATCGCCTTCTCTGAGTCGACATGATGACACTTACGACGACCACCATGGCACGAGTCCATCTCGATCTCCGTCGCCGCGTCAGTCGCTGCATCAGCCGACTCCTGAGCCGTCTCCTGAGCCATCTCCTGAGCCGTCTCCACCGCCCATAAAGGCTAAAGGTCGAAAGGGTATGAAGGCTAAAGGTTTCCGATCACCCAAACACCGACTTGAGCCCCTCCCAAAAGTACCGAAAGTTCCTCCCCCGAGACCTTACGACGAACCTCCGTGTTCTAAAGAGGTAGCCAGCATTTGGCTACAAACAGAGGCGAGAAGACAGGCTGCAGAATCTAAGGAGAAAAGAAAACCCCTGCCAAAGGAAACGTATGCGGAAGAGCAAATAAATTGGGCTGTCGATTTTCTTACTACGCCATCGCAGATTTCGATGAATAGGCCAGATGACTATGTACGTCAAATGAGGAAAGTTGCTGAAACCAGCGGGAAAAGGAGAAGAGATGTTGCCCAGCTAGGACAACAGTCAAATCAGTCCATCCCCCCGCTCAAGGTGACCACTGATGAGGACTCTGGGCTTGAGAAGGATCCCGCTCACCGCGCGCAATTTGCTGCAGATGCTGGTATTTCAGTTTCTCAACTGGACAACGAAAATCTCCTCTCCTCTACATTTGAACCTGCTAAATGGCCCTGGGTATACGGGAAGGATCTAGTGTCACCTGATGAGCTCAAGGTTCTACCAACACAAATGACAAGACTGCATAAGTGGTACAAGGAGGTCGTTTTGCTAGGTCGAGAAATGATCATTGTGAGAGTTACAAGTGAACATTTCAGCGGTATTACAAGCGAGTTAACTATTCCACTTGAAGAACTCTATCAGTTATACCAGCTTGACGCCCTCGACTTGAGCATCCTCAGTACCTATTGTCTGTAAGTGATTCAATCCATTTATTTTTTGTAATCTCATTAACATTGTAAGTCTATAGCTTAGCTCGGTCATTGCCCTGTTCTAATTATGCTCACTACGGTATTATGCAGAATGAAGAGCGATGAATGTGACAGAAAGGGGTCGTTTGAGATTGGGTTCGTCGACCCAAGCCTAGTTAATCAGAAAATGTTTACATTAAAGCACGACGATACGGTGGACAACTTGTTTAGGGCCCTCCGAGAACAACATTATAAAGGGCAGATATTGTTTCCTTACCATTTCAGGTAAGAGTATTACTGTCTTGTACACATTGGTTAATTTTTGCTTACTTGATGTTAAGTGTAACTGATTAGTTACTGACATATATAAACGTGCGCAGCGACCATTACATTCTGTTAGTCATTCGAGTCGATACAGCAGAAATTGATATTATGGACTCATTGAACTGGCCCAAAGAGAGGCACGAATTTATCCAAGGAGTGCTCGCACGGTAATTTCAATCTTTATCTTATTACATCGGTCTCTTTCCTGAGATATGAAGTAACTAATTAATAACTCATTTATTCAATTGTTTGCTGGGCAGGGTTTGGGAACTTTTCCGAAAGACTACAAAAGGTGACTTTCCGGAGAACCTTACTTATAAATACCCCAGAGTAAGTAGTATGAGCTAGGTGTTCGCGCATCCCTTTCAATTAAAATTTCAATACCATCGTGATGCTTGATTATTATTTGATTGAAATCTATTCTCGTGTAGTGGTTGGATAGGCAGCCACAAGGAACCAATTTGTGTGGATACTACGTCTGCGAGTGGATTCGCAAGATAGTCTCTGAGCGGAACCGAGACACATTTATCGAAGTAAGTGAACAAATAAATTCACAATTTCATTTTATAACCATCATTTGTGTTGAGTGTCATTCATAATTTCTGTTATGATGATTGATATTCATATTAATCTCCCTTCTTTTATAGATGGATCGAAAACGGAGGAACGTGAAACTAAAGGACCGCTTTCGAGCAATTAGCGAGGAAATTGCGGGCTTTTTGATGAACTATGTCTTAGATCCGAAGGGAAAATACAATGGCGCCGAATCAAGATAGATGACGGGCTCTAGTAGTGGCTAGCTTGATGATCTCCATGTAATCGAATAGTTGACGGTTCTAGTCTCTCTTATATATGGGATCTTTATTTGTAATCGAATAATCGAATACTTTCCCGTCTTCACGACTTTCCGTTCCGACTTCCGATTTCCCGACTATCTCATAAAGCTTGCTCTTACGAACATTTTGATATGTTATATGTTTTTTTCTGATTTACAGATAATTAACCGTATTTTTTGCAAATTATTCGTAATATACAACAATCGGAACGAAAAAAGTCACAGGCCGCCACGTGGAAGCATCTCTAGTCCCGGGTGGTATTACAACCCGGGACTAGAGCTCCTCTCACATGCGCATGCGCTGCCCCCGCGTGGAGGGCTCTTGTCCCGTGTCGTAACCCACCCCGGACAAGAGGGGGAGGCTCTAGTCCCGGTTGCCATGTACCGGATGGCAATCCGGTACATTAGGGGTTCCCAACCCGGGACAAGAGGGGGGTTTCCACTAGTGGATGCCCCCACGTGTCGTTCCTCCTCGCATCAGCCTTGGCTTCTCCTTCCTGTATTCGGCGGCGGTGACGATGCGGGCTGCCAGATTGGACGACCGTGAGGCCCAGGATGGCCGGACCAGCCAGTGAAGAGAGATCGGGGCAGGCGGCGAGGTGAGAGGACTGGCTAGCACTACAAGAAAAATGACCTTCTACCACTGCCTATTTTCATGGTAGATGGGCATTTTTTTGTCGCCAAAACCGTTTTTATAACAAAACGTGAAACATGGTTGCAGGAGCATGGTAGATCAATATACCATGGTTCACCAAAACCCAGGCTTTCCTAATTATTGTTTTGTGGGATTTTGGAAAGTCCCATAATTAAATGAAAAGAAAAAGGAGTCCTAATCCAAGTGGGCTTGGAGCCCAACTCGGATTGGGAGAGGGAGGGGGCAGCCGCACCCCTGCCCTAGGGTTTTGGCCGGCGGCTAGGGGAGGGGAAATCCTTTCCCCTCCTCCAAGCCTCCCCTCCCCCTTTTCCCACTATATATACCCACCCCCTCCCTCATTGGGAGACACACCAGAACAGCAATTGAGTTGTGGAGGCTGCTCCTCCTCTTTCCTTTCTCTCTCTCTCTTGATGAAGTTTAGATCTACATGGTTTTGAGGTGTCCTCTCCCTTTAGATCTAGATCTAATCTCTCTCTCTCCCATGTGATGGGAATTCCACCATTAGCATTCACCAGTAGTTCATGAGCCCTGGATAGCGAAGCTCTACTGGACTGGAGGAGATGGATGCGTGGACATCCTCAGAGGGATCATACGTTTGATCCTCCTTGCTCGGTTGGACCTGGAAGGCTGGATCAGGAAATCGACGACATCCTCACCGCTAGGCTTAGCCGTGAGGATCTTCATCAGGCTTCATCAACATCGTCATCAACATCTACTTCCGCTTCATGGTGTTGGTAACAAATAGATCTACTCATGTTACTTGTACCTTCATAGATAGATCTTGGTTGTTGCGTTGTGGAGAAATTTATTTTTTCCGTTGCGTAAAGTGGTATCAGAGCCAATCTATGCATAGGTACAAGTACTATCTAGAGCACATGGTTGTGCGGGCATTGCATAAGTTTGTGCAAGTATATTAGAACTCTTCTAATATTCAGATTGTCTATGTTGCTTCCAAATAAACTGTGATGTTATGATCCTGACGGCATAGCTGAGATTTACAGACTTCTGTCAATCTGCAGACCTTTCACGCTGCTCCTGAGTATGCTGTTTGTTCGTCCAACGAGGTGCTTCAGTAGCTTTGGTCTCACTATAGTTGTGAAAGATTAACGATACAGTGGAAAGGGCATGTGGGTTGGATCCACATGGGGGTCATGCGTAATGACGAAGTTTAGATTGGAGTGTGAGATTTTTCGTAAGTCTCGCGTGCCTCAATCACCCCGCAATGTTAATCTAGCAGTATGGATCATCGTGCTTAACGATAGACGTAGGTTATCGGTTTGTCATGTGAACCCTAACAGCTACGTAAAAATTGCAAAGACAACATTAGATTCATCTAACTCGTTTTTGCAGGACATGCGATGTGATGTGGTATAGTATTCGTCATTCAAGTGTTGTCTGAGACGCTATCCATGGTAAGATAATATCCGTCGTGGATCTCGATGATATGCTGGGAACATGGAGTTCTCCGTCAGAAGAAGAGAAGGACCGTACTGCATCACTAAGCCCTGTGATAGTTAATCCTTTTCTTATTGGCTATTGCACTCTTTTGGTTGCGCTATAGACGTGATTATTAGGGTGATTCCTTGCAAAAAATATCAAGGAGATCGTGCTCTCCCAACTGTGGCACCGTCAAACTGATCGGTAACCCATGTTGATCACATGTATCCATGGTTCACGGGATCTTTGGTCAGGAGGCGGGTATGAATAGTGCATGCGGCAATATCAGTTGGTTGTCTTGATGTTCAGGCATGAATAGTCATGAGCTCAGAGCACATACATCGAAAGATGAATGGAAATCACGTGTGATGTGATTGGCAAGGTGGCCTACCTTATTGAGTTATGATTGCTTGAGATGTATCCATCCTTCGATCATAAATCTAACATGGATTCCGAATAACTGAACACTGATCTTGAGGAATATCAGTTTCAGTGGGAGCACTACTGTTGGGGGGATTATAACCCGGTAGGCCCATGAATAGGGAAGCATGAACCGGCAGGCAGGAGGCCGGGCAAGGCCAGCTAACCATCACCATGGGTCGGGTTACACTGATGGGCCGGAGAGCTTGTCGGTAACCCGGCCTACAAAAGGAAGGTTCTAGAAGACCCGAAGGCGATACGCGTCACAGAGTTCAAGACTTGGAGAACACGAAGGACTAGAAGAGCTAGACTAGGACTCCGAGTACAGGAATAACCTGGCCTTACCTTGTAACCGACCAGGAGACCCGGTAGCCTATATAATCCGGCTCCTAGGTCATAGATCGATAAGCTCAATCATACCTTTGTAACCCTAGACTCGTGACTCGGCGATATATTGTTCCCAAGGCAGATGTGTACGTTTGATATGTGTGTATATCTCTAACTAATATTAAAAGAAGAAAATTTTCTTACTCCGTCCGTCTGTTCGTTTTGCATTTTAGCCCCTAACAAAGTGACATATCATCTCACACTTCCTAAATAGGTCATGCCATTTTGCATTTTAGCCCCTTATCCTATAGTCCCTTGGTCTCCTTATCCTCTCCCTCCCTCTAGGCAACCAATAACGTTCCCGTGTGCCGCCTTCGGTTGTCACACCGCCCTACTATCAAACTGCTCAAATGCACTTTGGCAGCCCCCTGAATAAATTAGACATGGACCTTCAACTTCTGACCATCAGTATGGCTACGTGGACGTGCGCATGTGGGAGGACTTCGACGAGGGTCACGTCGCCGGTGCCCGCAACGTGCCATACTACCTCTCCGTCACGCCGCACGGCAAGGTGAAGAATGATTGCTTCGTCGAGCAGGTTGTTGATACGTCTCCAACGTATCTATAATTTCTTATGATCCATGCTAATATTATACCAATTGTCACATGTTTTATATACACTTTATATCATATTATGACATTTATTGGACTAACCTATTAACAAGATGCCACAGTGCCAGTTTCTGTTTATTATGTCTGTATATTGCAGAAAAGGCCCGAAAACCAAAATTCTCGGAAAAATCAAGAAAAATTACAGAAATTCTATTTCCCCAGAAGACCCACGGAGCCAGAAGGGCAAGTCCAGCGGAGGCCCACGGCCTCCTCACCATGCCGTCGCGCGGCCTGGAGGGGGGTGGCGCCGCCACGTGGTGAGGCCGCCTCATGCACGCCCTCGCGTTGCCCTTTGGCCTATATATTGCTCCTGCCCCGAAAACCCTAGAAGAATCGACGATTTCTCCAGAAGAGTTTCGTAGCTCCGCCGCCACCAAAAATCCTAATTCGGGGGATAGAAGTCTCTGTTTCGGCACCCTGCCAGGACGGGGAATTTCCCCCGGAGCCATCTCCATCGACTCCACCGCCATCTTCATCGTCGTTGCTGCCTCCCATGATGAGGAGGGAGTAGTTCTCCCCCGAGGCTGAGGGCTCTACCGGTAGCTATGTGGTTTACGTCTCTCTCCCATGGTGTGATCTTTATGTGATCATGAGCATTGCTAGTATCGCTGAATTCATATGTAATGTTTATGCTACTCAAGTGATTTTATCTAGTTTCCGGAGTCATTGTGACAACACGGTATCAAGGTGACAGTGTGGGTACTTGTGTGTGACTCTATAAATAATTTAGATATTATCATGGCTTATTCTTTGTGGAATTGTGGTGTTTGTTTACTCAGACTTTGAGGTGTGTTTTGTAGCCCTACGCATAGTACTCTTGTTTCACCAAGAAGGAGAATAATCCCGAGTAGCACTTACTTGCGTTCAGTTGTGCTAAAATGTTGAGAGATACCACTAGTGAAAGTATGATCCCTAGGCCTTATTTCCAAGCATTGAAACACCGTTTGTTCTCATTTTGTCTCATGTTTGCTTGCTGCCATTTTTATTTCAGATTGCAATTACCACTTATAATCATCCATGTTACTTGCATTTCACTATTTGTTCGCCGAACTAGTGCACCTATACATCTGACAAGTGTATTAGGTGTGTTGGGGACACAAGAGACTTCTTGTATCTTAATTGCAGGTTGCTTGAGAGGGATATCTTTGACCTCTACCTCCCTGAGTTCGATATACCTTGGATTATTCACTTAAGGGAAACTTGCTGCTGTTCTACAAACCTCTGCACTTCGAGGCCCAACATTGTCTACAAGAATAGATGCGTGCGTAGACATCAAGCTATTTTCTGGCGCCGTTGCCGGGGAGGTAAGTGTTGGAAGGTATCTCCTTTAGATTCTGCAATTATTTCTTTTTGTTTCTTGTTTTTATTTTCACTAGTTAGGCTTAATGGAAAACAACAACAAAAATTAGAGATCTTTATGAACTTTATATTGAATTAGGACATGATGCTTTTGAAGAGAAAATTAAGAAACCGATAGAAGTTTGTCTGCATAATAGTGGTAGTAATGTTATTAGCATGAATTCCTTGAACACCATTATTGCTAATGCTATGGAAAAGTCTAAGCTTGGGGAAGCTAGTTTTTATGAAAATGATCTTTTTAGTTCCCAGCTTTAGAGGAGAAAATTTTCTCTGATAATACTGTGTCTCCCACATGTGATAATTCTAATGATGCTTGTGATATTTAAAATCCACCTACTGAAAGTATTCCTTTTGAAATACCTATGGAAATTGTTGAAAAGGTTATGGATGAACGTTATGCAGGGGATGGAACAGTCCATCCAAATGATCACTTGTTGAAACTTAAAGAACTTTCTGAGTTGTTTAAGGTTGCAGGTTTATCAAGAGAAAATGCCATGAAGAAATTATTTCCATTGTCACTTAAGGACAAAGCAAGGGAGTGGTATGAGCTACTGGATGATCCTCATCATTCGGAGTGGAAGGAGCTTGAATATCTCTTTTACTCTAAATTTTATCCTCCTTATGAATTGTATTTAGATAGGAATTACATTTTTAATTTTTGACCTCGTGATGGAGAAAGCATTGCTCAAGCTTGGGGAAGGCTGAAAACATTAATACTCAAATGTCCTAACCATGAGCTTCCTGAGAAAATAATTGTTACTAATTTTTATGCAAGGCTTTCAGGTCATTACAAGGATTATCTAGATGCCTGTTCAGAGGGTTCTTCACAAGTAAGAAGGTTGAAGCTAGATGGGATCTTCTTGAAAGAATTCAAAGCAATACTGAAGATTGGGAGAACGACAAAGGTAAAGGATCAGGTATAAACAATGAATATGAATGCATTAAGTCTTTCGTTGAAACTACTGGTTTTCAAAAGCTTAGTGCTAATTATGGTCTTGATTCTCAAATTATTGTTGATTGTTGTAGAACCTTTGCTTCTCATATTAATGTTCCTAAAGAAAGCCGGGACATGTATCATGAACCTTTCAAAGACACTTGCATGGAAAATGAAATTGTTGTTAATGATTGCAATAAACATGCTCAAACTTCTGAAAATGCTATTTCTTATAAGGATGTTAATTTTTGTGGAGTGCTTAGACCTTGTGAAAGACTAATAATGAAGAAGAATATTGTAAACTTCATAAGCATGAGAAAACTAGAATATGGAGTAGGGCTCCAAATGATCTTGCTGAAAAGGTTTGTGCCATATATCCTTTTATTTGTGAACTCTGCTATGAAGAAGGTCATTTCGAATTCCAATGCTCAAAGTTTAATGATACAATTTCGAGTTTGTTTGATGATAGCATGATCCATCCCGATCTTTATGATGAACTTGAATTATTTTTGGGGTGTGAAGAGTTATCAAGGAAAACTTCTTTGTTAGATATGAGTTCTTTTGATATGAATAGTATTTTGCGGGGATGCCATCTCCATTGTGTTGATAAGAGCCACAGTAATCCTTATATAGAAAAAATTATAAAAGATGTACCTTTGCCAAAATATTAAAGGACTTATACTTGTTTTACTCTAATTGATGAAAGGGAGGAATCCTCCCAAGTTTCTTCTATTGTTTCTAACAATGAACCAGGGCATGTGGAGAAGCTTCCTTCCAAACCTCTCCCTCTAAAGATAAAAAGAAGAGGGGAAAGAAGAAGAAGAAGAGGAGTAAAAAGAGAGAAGAAAAGGTATCCTCTCCTAAGCATGTTGCTCCTTTCATGATTGTTTCTAATGAGTCTAAATTTATTGAAGAAGATTCACGTAATTGGGGTCATTATTATCTCGACACTAAATCTATAGGCACTATTGAAGATGATTATATGTCTGTTACTTCTTGTAGTGATCATGATTGGGAAAATGAAACTACTTTTGATATTGAAAATCTTTGGGGTACCAATTCTGAAAATGATGATGTCTATACTATTAGTACTATCCATGTTCCATCCAATTATGATATGGAAAGCTCCAATCTTGGGGATGAGGTGTTTGAAAATCCTTTTGCTACTGACGATTATATATTTAAGTCATCTCCTTCTAGTAAAATTGATGAAGATATGTTTACAAATAAACACACTTTGGAAGATAACTATTCTGTTGTTTATGATGATACTATGCCTCCAATCTTTGATAATTATCATAATGATAACTATGACATATGTTATAGTTACAATCATCCTCATAAAACTTGTCATAGTTATGGAGGGATTACCCAAAACCATCTCTCTAATATACAACTTGTCTATCATGTTCAATTCTTTATGATGATCCTACTCCCATTGTTATTAATAAGAAGAACTTTGTGACAGATCTCACACAAGATCAACGAACAAGAAGAGAAAAACAAACCCTAATTCAAGCTTAGAGAGAGAGAGAGAGATTTGGCGTAGCAATATTGGCTGCTTTTCGGGGTCTTTCTCATTGCATTATATAGAGGATACAACCGCGTCCAACACGACTCACAGGCCCAACCCGACGCGACCCAGTACAACGCTGGTTTACTCAAACTTGCCTAATACGTAAAAGGGAAACGACATGAACTAGTTCTTTCCTAAGCAGCAAACTCTTCAACCGACCTAAGCTTAGTATTCCTAACACACCCCCCTAAGCTTACGGTGGTTTCTTCACAACTCGCAGACCGATCCTCTTCCTCATCTCCAAGAATTTGACTCTTCCTCATTGCTTCGTTAATATGTCTGCAAGCTGATCTTCAGTGCTCACATATTCAACATCTATCTTCCCTTTTTCAATGCACTCCCGGATGTAATGAAACCTCGTATCAATGTGTTTGCTTCGATCATGGTACACCGGGTTTTTGCACAAAGAGATTGCCGATTTGTTGTCTATATTCAACACCACTTTGCCTGGATCACGGTTGAGAAGATCGCCGAGGAGGCGCTCTAACCAGACCCCTTGACATGCTGTTGTTGCTGCTGCAATATACTCCGCTTCGCATGACGAGAGTGCAACTACCTTCTGCTTCTGTGACTGCCAAGACACCATGCTAGTGCCGAGAAAGAATGCCATGCCGGTGGTGCTTTTGCGATCATCAACATCGCGGCCATATCACTGTCACTGTACCCTATCAAACGAAGTTCTCCTTGCTCCTTGTTCTTCTCATAGCAGCAGCCGAGACCCATGGTCCCTTTGACATACCGCAAAATATGCTTCACGGCAGCCATGTGTTCGGTCGTGGGTGCTTCCATGTACCTGCTCACAATTCCAACCGAATAAGCAAGATCTGGCCTTGTGTTCACAAGATACCTTAGGCTTCCTACAATACTCCTGTACATGGTCTGATCAACCGGCGGTGATGCACTCTGCTTACTCAACTTGAGCCTAGCTTCCATCGGTGCTTGAGTTGGATTGCAATCATCCATCCCATGTTCCTCGAGAATTTTTCTTGCATATGCTTCCTGGCAAAGTGTAGTATAACCTGGCATTTGATGTACTTCGATGCCGAGGTAGTAACTCAACAATCCAAGGTCGCTCATCTTGAACAAATCCTTCATCTGAGACTTGAACTTCTCAATCTCGAGTACTTCAGCTCCTGTGATCACCAGATCATCCACATACACCCCTACTAACAAGCTGGATTTACCTTTACCACGCTTGTACATTGCATGCTCCAGAGGGCTCCTCTCAAAACCGAGTGATAACAATTGTCATCAAGCTTAGCATACCATGCTCTCGGTGCTTGACGCAGTCCATACAACGCCTTCCGCAGCTTCAAGACCTTGTGCTCATCTCCTTTTTCAACGAAACCTGGAGGTTGACTCACGTACACCTCTTCTTGCAAATCTCCATTGAGAAAAGCTGACTTGACGTCCATGTGATGTAGTTGCCATCCCTCATAAGCTGCCAACGCAATCAACAGCTGTACAGATTCCATCCTTGCAACCGGTGCAAAAACCTCCTCGAAGTCAATCCCCTGCTGCTGCACATAGCCCTTAGCTACTAGACGTGCCTTGTGCTTCACCACTGCGCCATTGGAGTCTTTCTTTACTTTGAAGACCCACTTGAGTCCTATAGCACGCTGTCCATCCGGAAGATTAACAAGAGACCATGTTTTGTTCTCCTGGATTGAACTCACCTCCTCTTGCATTGTTCGCTGCCAGCTCTCTTCGCCTTTTGCTTCGTCGAAGTTTGCTGGCTCATCCACGCTGAGCAAACACCTGCGACCACGGGCTTCTCTCCTGTCCGCATCCTCTATCTTGCGGCGTATTGGTGTGGGGTACAGATCAATCATCGATCTCATCTTCTCCGGCGTTGGTGGTCGCTGCCGAAGATCATCATGCCCGGGTCCTGCCGAGGTCGCTACCGAGGCAGCCGTTTCAGCTGGTTTCGCAGCCGCGGCAGCGTCTTCCTCTCGCGCCGCTATGGCAGAATTCTCTGCCTGCTCCGGCGTGCCGCCGTGAGCCGTGGACTTGCTCAGAGGTTCTTGATCGACGTCGTGATGGTGGTGATGACCACCGTCGTGACCTGCATCCTGATCATACACAACGTGAAACATATCATCAGATCTAGATACCTCCGGCTCGTTTGATCCACTCCATGCCCAAGCCTTCTCCTCCTCGAAGACCACGTCTCGAGTGACTTGAACTTTCCTCGTTGCAGGGTTGTACACCCTATAAGCCTTCGAGCCCTTTCATAGCCGATCATCACCATCGGTGTGCTCCGGTCGGCAAGTTTGCCCACGTGACCGGCCACTGCCTTCACGTGTGCGACACAACCAAAGGTGCGAAGGTGCTCCACCGTCGGTTTGCGCCCACACCAAGCCTCGTACGGAGTCATGCCAACAACACTCTTCGTCGGCGCTCGGTTTAGCAAGTACACAGCCGTTGTCACCGCTTCTCCCAAAAATCTTCCCGGTAGGCCTTTGCTCTTCATCATGCTTCAAGCCATGGCTACCATAGTTTGGTTCCTCCTCTCTACCACTGTTCTGTTGTGGAGAGTATGGCGCGGTAAGATAACGCTTGATCCCGTGCAACTCACAGAACGCGGTGAACTCATTTGATGTGAACTCACCCCCCTGTCTGTACGAAAGGCTTTCAGCTTGGCTTCTGCTTCAACCTCTACTACGGTCTTTATCAACTTGAAAGCTTGCAACGCTTGATCCTTGCTCTTCAACAGCACAATCCACATGTACCGACTGAAATCATCAACTACGAGCAAGAAATATTTGCTACCACTTGGGGTTGCCGGTGTAATAGGGCCACACAAGTCACCATGGACAAGTTCGAGCACTTTGCTTGCCCTGTACACCGCTTCACGTGGGAACGGCGCCCTCCGTTGCTTCCCGATCAGGCATCCGTCACACAACTGCTCGACATCCTCAATGCTAGGCATCCCGTGAACCATACCTCGCTGTCCGAGTTGCCACAACGATTAAAAATTGAGGTGTCCATATCGTGCGTGCCACTTCCATGCCGTGTCCTCAAACCGCGACAATAAACACACCGGATCAGTTCTATCAAGGTCCAAGATATAGAGACGATTTCGTTGTCTTTTCACCTTCATCATGAGCATCCTCTGTCGATCATATCCCCATAAGTGGCCATCCTCCAAAACAATTTTGCAGCCACGTTCCTCTAGTTGACCGAGACTAACGATGTTGCTCTTCAACTTCGGGATGTAGTACATGTCTGTCATCGCCTTATGCTCGCCGCTGCGAGTCTGAAATAGGACAGTGCCTCGTCCCTCAATACTGACCGTTGAACCATCTCCGAATTTCACCGATCCGCCCACAGAGAAATTCAACTCGAAGAATTGCGACGCATCGCCGGTCATATGATTACTAGCGCCCGTGTCAGGTACCACACGCTGGTTGCTGTTTTGGGTCGTGACTTGTCGTGGAGGAACACTTTCTCCTCGACTAACTCCACATGCACTGTGGCTTCTTCCTGAGAATTTACTGGCTTCTCCTCCATCAGCTCACAAACCTCCATCATATAAAGACGGGGGTCTTCATCAGCTTCCTTAGCATCAGCTCCCTTGGCAGCCACTAGGGTTGTCTCCTTGACAGGCTTACGGCACTCCGATTTGAAGTGCCCGAGCAAGTTACAGTTGTGGCAACGAATCAATCGCTTGTCGAATTTCTTCTTCGGCTTCTGTTTCTGCTTTTGATCGCTGCCTCCGGTGATACCTGCCGGGCGATTCTCCGTCTTCTTGGCACCACTGCTGGACGCACCATGATTCTTGTACTCCGCCGCGACCATTGCTTGCAGTTGGCTGCGCGTGAGCATAAGAACCTCATCTTGCTTCCGTCTCCTGATGTTAGCTTCATCCTCTCATCGTGAGCCTTGTACCTCCCGACTAGGTCATCTAGCGTGAGGGTTTTTAGATCGATGCACTGCTCGATCGCCGATACTATGGGTAAGTACCATGCAGTCCTGCTCAGAGGAAACGCTGCACGATTGAGATCTCCTCGAGCTTCTCGCCGAGCGCACGAATTCCATTAACCAGGGGCACCACCCTGGCTGCGAACTGCTCCACAGACTTATCATCCTTCATCTGCAAATTCTCGTAGTTCTTCAACATGGTTTGTAGCGAGGCTTCACGAACCCTCTCGTGCCCTAGCTGCAAGGTCCTGATGGTCTCCCACACATCCTTTGCAGTTCCCTTGGAGATGAGATGCTGCATCAAATCCATCGGCATAGTCGAATAGATGGCCGTAGCCGCCTGGCGATCTCGCCGGCGCTGCGCCCCACCCTTCTTGAACTCGTCGCCGCCGGGGTCGACGATATCCCAGAGCCCGTGCGACTCCATCGCGCACTCCATCGTTGCTGCCCAAACTCCGTAGTTCTCGCGGTCGAACCGCGGGAATTGCGATGATGACGGCGCCGGCGCCGCAGCTTGTAGAGCCGCACTTGCCATCTCCGCTAACGCCTTCTTGTCGTCAGACTTGTTGCCCATGACCTCCCGTTACTAGAAGATCTGGCGACGAAGCTCTGATACCAACTGACAGATCTCACACAAGATCAATGAACAAGAAGAGAAAAACAAACCCTAATTCGAGCTTAGAGAGAGAGAGATTTGGCGCAGCAATATTGGCTGCTTTTCGGGGTCTTTCTCATTGCATTATATAGAGGATACAACCGCGTCCAACACGACTCACAGGCCCAACCCGACGCGACCCAGTACAACGCTGGTTTACTCAAACTTGCCTAATACGTAAAAGGGAAACGACACGAACTAGTTCTTTCCTAAGCAGCAAACTCTTCAACCGACCTAATCTTAGTATTCCTAACACTTTGCTTATGTGGAAAATATTGATAATTTTATGCATATGAATCATGATAAGAATATTTCATGTGATGGTTATATTGTGGATTTTATAAATGATGCTAGTGAAAGTTCTTATGAAAGAGGGAGACATGGCTTCATATATCACAATAATATTGAATCTCCTCTCTTTTTGTTGAAATTTTTGAAGTTGCACTTGTTTTGCCTTTCTATGCTAGATGCTTCACGCTTCAATAATTTGTTTTCTTACAAGATTCCTTTGCATAGGAAGGTGGTTAGACTTAAATGTGTTTAATATTTGCTTCTTGATGCTCTCTTATATTCAACTCTTATACATATGAGAGCATTATCAAAAATTTCATGTCTAGCTAAAAGGCTTTAAAGAAAAGCGCTTGTGGGAGACAACCCATGTTATTTTAGTTTCTGTATTTTATTTTATTTGAGTCAAGGAGTGTGCTTACTTCTGTAACAACTCCATTGTATCTTTATTTTATTGCATTGTTGTGCCAAGTAAAGTCTCTAGTAGAAAATTGATGCTAGATTTGGATTTCTGTACAGGGACAGATTTTTGCTGTCCACATTTTTGAGATTTATTCACTCCAGAAAAATTGAAAAATTCTGAAAAAATTCGTCTTTACGAACTGTTCTGTTTTGACAGATTCTGCCATTTATTTTGCATTGCCTCTTTTACTATGTTTGATTGGATTTCTTTGCTCCATAAAACATCAGTGGCTGTAGCTAATGTCCAGAAGTATTGGTAATGATTGTGTCACTGTAGAATATGTGAATTTTTGATTATGCACTAACCCCCTAATGAGAATTACTTTGAGTTTGGTGTGGCGGAAGTTTTCAAGGATCAATCGAGAAGGATGATATGATGTGATCAAGAAGAGTGAAAAGCCTAAGCTTGGGGATGCCCCCGTTGGTCACCCAAGCATATTTCAAGAAGAATCAAGCGTCTAAGCTTGGGGATGCCCAGGGCATCCCCTTCTTCATCAACAACTTATCAGGTCATCTCTAGTGAAACTATATTTTAATTCTTCCACATCTTATGTGCTTTACTTGGAGCATCTGTGTGCTTTTATTTTCGCATTGTTATTTTATTTTCTGAATAAATTGGATCCTAGCATTCTTGTGTGGGAGAGAGACACGCTCCGTTTTTCATGTGAATACTCGTATTCTTCACTTATATTGGTTGAGTATTCTTATCTAGCTACTGCTATGCTTTTAGCTCCTGTTTTTCATGCATCTCTTATTCAGAGCTGTTAGTTCTTGTAGATGGTACTCTCTTGTTTCATTTGTAAATTATTTGGAGAGTTTTTGTTAAAATAAGTTGATTGGTGTTTGGTTGGAAACAGAAAATGCAACATGTGGTAGATGGTATATCGAAAAGACACACATATAGATCATTGTCTTAGATAATTTGATACTTGGCAATTGTTTTGAGCTCTCAAGTATTTCATGTTTAAGCTCTTGCATCATGTAGTTAAAAAACCTATTAGTAAAGAACTACCGTAGAGCTTGTTGAAATTTGGTTTGCATGTTTGCTATCTCTAAGGTCTAGATATTTTCTGATAAAAGTGTTTGAGCAACAAGGAAGACAGTGTAGAGTCTTATAATGCTTGCAATATGTTTTCATGTAAGTCTTGCTGTACCGGTTGATATCTTGTATTTGCTTCAAACAACCTTGCTAGTCTAAACTCTGTACTGAGAGGGAATGCTTCTCGTGCATCCAAAACCTTGAGCCAAAACCCATGCCATTTGTGTCCACCATAACTACCTATTATGTGGTATTTTCTGCCATTCCAAGTAAATACTTCATGTGCTACCTTTAAACTATTCAAAATCTATTATCCCTTATTTGTGTCAATGTTTTATAGCTCATGAGGAAGTATGTGGTGTTTTATCTTTCAACCTTGTCATTTACTCCTGACAGACTTTCACCAATGGACCAGTGGCATATACATCCGCTTATCCAATAATTTTGCAAAAAGAGCTGACAAATGGGGTGCCCAGTCCCAATTAATTACAACTTTTACCTTTAATTCTCTTCACATGTTTTTGCCCTGATTTATCAGTAAGCAATTTAAAAAGTTAATCATTCAAAATAGACACTCCTCCATGGTATGTGATTGTTGGAAGGCACCCGAGGATTCGGTTAGCCATGGCTTATGTAAGCAAAGATTGGAAGGAGTGTCACACAAATATAAAGTACATGTGTAAACAAAAGAGAAGAGGGATGATCTGCCTTTGGGTAGAAATAACGTGCTTCATGGGAGCCGCTCTTGAAAGTCTGGTTGACAAGGGGGTTAGAGTGCCCACTACCATTCGTTGACAACAACAAACACCTCTCAATACTTTATTTTTATGCTCTCTATATGATTTCAAAACTTAAAAAGCTCTAGCACATGATTTAATCCCTGCTTCCCTCTGCGAAGGGCCTTTCTTTTACTTTAGGTTGAGTCAGTTTACCTACTCCTTTCTATCTCAGAAGCAAACACTTGTGTCAACTTTGTGTGCAACAATTTTTATATGCTTACTTATTGCACTTATTATATTGCTTTGTGTTGACAATTATCCATGAGATATACAAGTTGAAAGTTGAAAGCAATTGCTGAAACTTAAATCTTCCTTTGTGTTGCTTCAATGCCTTTTATTTAGAATCTATTGCTGTATGAGTTAACTCTTATGCAAAACTTTTTTATGCTTGTCTTGAAAGTACTATTTGTGAAAAGTTTTTGCTTATATGATTCAGTGTTTACTCATTATCTATTTGTTAGCAAACTATGGACCATTGTCTTGAGTCACTTCATTCATGACATATGCTTTACAATATTATTTGATCAAGATTATGTGGTAGCATGTCACCTAAGAAATTATTTGTTGTTATCGTTTTACCTACTCAAGGACGAGTAGAACTAAGCTTGGGGATACTTGATACGTCTCCAACGTATCAATAATTTCTTATGATCCATGCTAATATTATACCAATTGTCACATGTTTTATATACACTTTATATCATATTATAACATTTATTGGACTAACCTATTAACAAGATGCCACAGTGCCAGTTTCTGTTTATTATGTCTGTGTATTGCAGAAAAGGCCTGAAAACCAAAGTGCACGGAAAAATCCAGAAAAATTATAGAAATTCTATTTCGCCAGAAGACCCACGGAGCCAGAAGGGCAAGTCCAGCGGAGGCCCACGGCCTCCTGATGCATGTAAAATGCATACATAAACTTTACATTTTATTACATGTTATTCCATGTTATTTGCATCATATAAGGGTTATATTCATGATTTATATTAAGTTTTGGGGATAATTAACAATTCCCCATTTTTCTGGAATTAACCCTGCACTGTCAGAAAACCCCTTTTTCTATATTTTACGTTTCAGGGACCAAACGACGTCCAAATGACCTGAAATTTTACGGGGATCACTTTTTTGGAAGGAACGAAACGTAGGCGCAAAGGAATCGAAGAAACGGAGACCAGAAGGCCAAAAGTGGGCCCACGTGGCCAGATTCCCTGACCGCGTGGGACCCCCATCCTGGCCCTCGGGCCTCCGCTGCTGTCGATCCTTCTTCCCGAAGCTTCGTCTTGACCTAAAAACGACTATATATAGACCCCCCAGGGCTTTCGCGAAAGAGAGCGCCGCCGAAACACAGAAACCACGAAACAGAGACCTGGAGCTGAAGATTGGAGGGGGAAAACTCCGGCGGGGCGCTGCCGGTGGTCTCCTTCCCTCCAACAACATCTCCACCGACACCATGATGAAGAGGGAGTAGTCCACCCCTGGACTATGGGTTTGTGGAAGTAACTTATGTATCTCTCCTCTCTATGAGCTTCACTAATTAGTACCGTATGAGCTGCTGAACATGATTACGGTCATCTATGTAATTCCTTTGTGGTGGATCTTTATTATGAGTTAATACATGTTTGAGATTGCAATGGTTTTGTTTCAGTTATGAAAGTAGATGCATATTATGTACCCCGTTCTTATTTACTTGTCATGATCAAGCATGTTTATGAGAGCATGTGAGGGGGAACGTGTGCATTAGTTGGAGTAACGGGGGGTGGCTAGTGCAGTGAACGTGACAGATAGTTCTGCGATCCACTTGGGTTTTCTACCTTACTTTGTTGCCTCACTAGGGATAAACAAAAATACCATGCTACCGGAGAGTGGATGTGACCTTGGCCACTACCTCCATGACTAGATCTAGCATGTTCTTATTTTAACTTCATGTCATTGAACTTATTGCTATGCTCTGATTTATCTTAATTACTAAGGTGTTATGATTTAGTTCGCATCTTGGTGGAGCATAAGAGAGAGAACAACTTATACTTGAGATCTCTATGTTAGGACGTGATGCCCATATTATTAATAACTTGTCAAACCATGTCTTGCCATCTTCATGTTAATTTTAGTGTTCCATTGTCTACCACGTTATCAAGAGAGAGTGCATTTGTGAAACCATGAACCCCGGTCCATTTTTAATCATAAGAAACACCTTTCCAACACTTTTATCACCACTTTTGTTTGCTGCCATTATTAAATTACTTTTACATCTTGCATTCATCATAAAAAACCCAAAAATATCATTTATCTTTACACCATCATTGCATATTTATTTTACCATCATTGCATATTTACTACTGTTTGCATATTTATTTTATTATCATTCTCACACCTTGTGCTTGACAACCACTTGGTGAGGTTGAGGGCACAAAACAATTTATTTTGTTGCAGGTTCTCAAGAGAAGGATAAGGAGATAACACCTGAAATACTGGTTCCCCGAGAGTTCGATATTAAACCCTCGAGTCACCCCTCGTGGGGAAAACTGTCTTCCACTACTACATACACTCTGCACTTGGAGTCTCAACCTAACCCATTTACTTTTCACGCAGGTAACCACGCCATCAAGACTGTTTTCTGGCGCCGTTATAATAGAAGGGCCATCAAGACGTTTTCTGGCGCCGTTGCCGGGGAACCATAGCTGAAAGGTTTATCCAAGGATCACTCACATCAAGTCAACTTCATCACCAACTTGTGTAACAACCTAAGCTTGGGGAGGTTGCACCTACGTGAGCATCATCTTATCCATCTTTACCTACAATCATTTTATTTTGTTTTGTTCTTGTCTTGCATATCATCTTTATATTTCGGTTTGCATATTTATATTCAGTTTTGCATTTTTGTGTTGCATTTGTTATTTCGAGTTGCATTAGTGTCATTTTACTTTCAGTTTTGCATAAAAAATTAAAAACACATAAAAACTTGTTGAAATGGGAGATAGAACTAAATTGTGTGACTACACAAACACTCCTAATGATCAATTTATTGCTAAGCCTATCACCACACCTGAGATTACTGCTGAGAGCTATGAAGTTAGTCCTAGTTTGTTAAACTTGATAACTAGGGAACAATTTGGTGGTAGTGCTGTTGAGGATGCCTCTATGCATCTTCATGATTTTATTGAAATCTGTGACATGCAAAAGTTTAAAAATGTTGAAAGTAATGTCTTAAAACTGAAGTTATTTCCTTTCTCACTTAGAGGAAAAGCTAAAGAGTGGCTACATTCATTACCTACTGGTAGTATTAATTCTTGGGATGATTTAAAAGAAGCTTTCATTAAGAAATATTATCCCCCTGTTAAAATACTGCAAAATAGAAACAATATCCTCTCTTTTAGGCAAAATGAAAATGAACATGTTGCCATGGCTTGGGATAGGATTAAACTCATGCTTAGAACTTGTCCATCACATGGGGTTAATGAATGGACCATTTTACACTCTTTTTACAATGGTCTAAATTACATGTCTAGAAATATACTTGATTCAGCTGCTGGAGGTGCTTTCATGGGAAAAACTATATTAGAAGCTAAGAACATTTTGGAAAGTATCTTGCAAAATTATAGTCAATGGCATACTGATAGAGCACCTAGTTCATCTAAGAAAGTGAACTCTATAGAAGAAACAAATGATTTGTCATCTAAAATGGACACCATTCTTGCTTTTATTAATAAACAAAATTTTGAAAATATGCCTTTGCAAGAACTAGTTGGTAATAATCCTGAAAATGTTGATGTCAACTTCATTAGGAACTATGGTAATAATGGGTATGGTAACAACAATTATAACTCTTATAATAAGCCCCCATATGTTCCAAACAAATATACCACTAGTAGTAATGTTTCTAGTGATTTGGAAAACACCATTAGATCATTTATATCTACTCAAAAGGAGCTCAATAAGGAGTTCATATCCAAATTCGAAAAACATGATATTTTGTTTGAAAGAGTAGATCAACTCACTAAGGAAGTTTCCTCATTAAAGAACATCATTATATCTCAAAAAGAGAAAAAAGTTGAGGAAGTTAAAATGCTTAGTGAAGTTAAGGAACCATTTGTTGATTTAGAGAAGTGTAGCTTGCATGAATTAATTTCTATCTTACAAAAATTTGCAAGTGATCCTTCTGTTAATATTAACCAGGCTGGTTTTGGTTCCTATATTGCTAATCATGTCTTAAAAGAAAAGATTGCTAGGTACAATCAAGAAGCTATGATACCACCTAAGCTTGGGGATATCTGGATCCCTAAGGTACTAGTAACCATTGGAAAAGAGACACACCATGCCATTTTAGATCTAGGATCTAGTGTCTCTATATTATCTAAAGAACTATATGAAGTCCTTGAACTTAAAAATATTGAGAAATGCTCTATTGAACTTGCACTTGCTGATGATTCCATTAGACATGCTCTAGGAAAAGTAAGTGATGTTATGGTAGAGTTACACATGACTTTTGTGCCTGTTGATTTTCTAATCATGGACATGGGGAATAAAACCTCTAGTCCTATTATTTTGGGAAGACCTTTTCTTCGTACTACAGGTGCCATTATTGATTCAAAGGAAGGGAATGTGAAGTTTCAGTTTCCACACAAGAAGAGCATGGAACACTTCCCAAGGAAGAGGGACACACCAAGGTTCAAGCTCCCTCATGAGCTACGTCCCCTTTGATTATCAAGTAAGTAAGCCTAGCTATATGGCTATAAAGAAAGCGCTTTACGGGAGGCAACCCGGTTGTTTTTGTTTGAGATTTTCTTTGAGTCCTCTTGCTGTAACAAGAGAGTAGTTTGTTAGTTTTGTTTCTGGGATTTTTAATAAAGAACCAAGTTTTACCTATTTTGGGTTTGAAAAGTTGCTATTCATTTTCGGAGAGTTTTCTGCCTGCACGAAGTCTGTGCACGGTTTGATTTTTCATTTTTTATCTGTAACTCCGATTGAGCTGTAATTTGAACTGTAGCTTCAACTTTTCATCCTCTGTACACGTGATTTTTTGCAGATTTTTCTGACGAGTTTAAGTAGGGTAGAAAAATGCGTTTTGCTGCTGCTGTTTTTCTGGACAGATTCTGTCTTGATATTGTTTGATGCATTCTTTGAGCTTTTTGCTTGAATCTTTTTGATTCAATTGAGTTTATGAGTAGGCATACAACATTATATACTCTCTGGACATTCATATGAATTTTTGCCTAAGGATTTTATGCAGCAAGGAACCTATTTGTTTATCACTACTAATATCACCCCACAGAAAAGAAATGGGAGAAACGGTGTTTTGAAGTTTTTTCACAGGGATTAGAGGAGCTGCACCAAGAGCTATCCAAGGATGGTGAAGACCATAAGCTTGGGGATGTCAAGACAACCCCACTGGACCAACACACTCTCGGTTTGCACACGTCTAACTTCTGTTTTTCGATCAAAGCACTTTATCGTATAAACTTGGAGCGTCTGTTTTTTTTGCTTTTGTTATTTCGGTTTGATTTTATTTTCTTAAGACCACCACTATCATTTATATATGAGAGAGCTACTGGAAGTTTGGGTTGAATTATGTTGGATGCTATTAAATATATTGGGATAGGGATGTTTGAGTTGATTTTAAAAGATACATATAGTTGCATAATTCATGTGCTTTGAATGAATGTTAATTTGCAAGTGTGTTGTCAAGAGCTATCTTTTACCATGTTTAGATGTTGAATTTTAACTTTACTTGGTTTAACATGGATTGATTAGTTCTATGGACACTTATGCATGCATTTAGATGGTCAACTTTCTCCCTATTGCTAGCCCAAAAATTACAACAAGTAAAAAGCTTGTTTCCCAACACCTTCAACCAAAGTTTTTCCAGTGAGTCCACCATATCTACCTATTAGCTTTATGCTATTCCAAGTATGTTTATCATGTTATATTGTGTTATCTACATTTCTGAATTTAAATGCTTATGTTATTGATTGTCATGGGAAAAATTGGTTAAAAGCTCTCACGAACTTGATGCACAATTTACTTTTATTGCATTTAATAAGCATGAACCATTGTGATTAAAATTATGAAGTTGTGGGCTTGACAATTGTTTTGGTTGGGAGTTAGCCCATATGTGCTGTCACATGGCAAGCTTTCAACATTGCACTTATTTATATTTAGTTGATGTCATGTACTTTTGTTTATGGATGCCTATCATGGGTGAAATGAATGTGGATACTTAGTAAGTTCAAAGAGTTTGTATAAATGGTTAGAGAAATGCCTGGGCCGCTAATCTAAGCCATGCATCATTCATGGTGGAAATTTACAGCATAACCATAATGTTCATTCAGTGATGCACCTCATAATAAAAAGCTATACCCATAGTAAATAAAAGAGTGCTGAGATTGTTCATTGTCTGTTTGTCTTGTTGTTTTGACATGGGCTTGTTCATGTCAAGGGGCAAGAGGTACCCCAGTGCAGTTCTTGATGATACTATTATTACTTGCAATGACCTTTATTTGAATTTACTTTGTGGACCAAAGTGAGTAACACATGGTGTAGGTACTTGTATTCAAGGGACATGAGACATTCAACCAATACATTGTCAAGCACACCACTCATATTTGCTTTCACTTTAAACATTAATCATTCAAGATGCTATGATAGGGGTAATGAGAGCTCCACACCAATGACTACCACATTGCAAGCATTAACTTAAGTAGAAGTGTTTGGAAGTTAGATGAAACTTATTCATGCTTTACCTCTACTTATTTATCTATCCAAAGTGTCCACCTTTTATATTCAGTTTTCATAAGAAGTACTCTATGACCACCATAGGATGTTTTTACTTTTCATTATGCATACATTTGGTCCATAGTACTTTCTTCTATGTTACACTTTGTGAATTTATCATTGAACATCTTTACATTGAGTATTTGATATCACTTCATAATTTATCTTGCATATTGTTATTCCTTTGAAGAATGAATCATTTGACTCTATGTAGCAATAGTAATCACCTTTGATATCCATTGATAGTATTAAAATGCAAAGTCCATGTTAGTTTTATCACCTTCATACTCGGGACGAGCATGGGTTAAGCTTGGGGATGTTGATGCATGTAAAATGCATACATGAACTTTACATTTTATTCCATGTTATTTGCATCATATAAGGGTTATATTCATGATTTATATTGAGTTTTGGGGATAATTAACAATTCCCCATTTTTCTGGAATTAACCCTGCACTGTCAGAAAACCCCTTTTTCTATATTTTTGTTTCAGGGACCAAACGACGTCCAAATGACCTGAAATTTTACGGGGATCACTTTTTTGGAAGGAACGAAACGTAGGCGCAAAGGAATCGAAGAAACGGAGACCAGAAGGCCAAAAGGGGTGGGCCCACGCGGCCAGATTCCCTGACCGCGTGGGACCCCCATCCTGGCCCTCGGGCCTCCGCTGCGTCGATCTTCTTCCCGAAGCTTCGTCTTGACCTAAAAACGACTATATATAGACCCCCCAGGGCTTTCGCGAAAGAGAGCGCCGCCGAAACACAGAAACCACGAAACAGAGACCTGGAGCTGAAGATTGGAGGGGGAAAACTCCGGCGGGGCGCTGCCGGTGGTCTCCTTCCCTCCAACAACATCTCCACCGACACCATGATGAAGAGGGAGTAGTCCACCCCTGGACTATGGGTTTGTGGAAGTAACTTATGTATCTCTCCTCTCTATGAGCTTCACTAATTAGTACCGTATGAGCTGCTGAACATGATTACGGTCATCTATGTAATTCCTTTGTGGTGGATCTTTATTATGAGTTAATACATGTTTGAGATTGCAATGGTTTTGTTTCAGTTATGAAAGTAGATGCATATTATGTACCCCGTTCTTATTTACTTGTCATGATCAAGCATGTTTATGAGAGCATGTGAGGGGGAACGTGTGCATTAGTTGGAGTAACGGGGGGTGGCTAGTGCAGTGAACGTGACAGATAGTTCTGCGATCCACTTGGGTTTTCTACCTTACTTTGTTGCCTCACTAGGGATAAACAAAAATACCATGCTACCGGAGAGTGGATGTGACCTTGGCCACTACCTCCATGACTAGATCTAGCATGTTCTTATTTTAACTTCATGTCATTGAACTTATTGCTATGCTCTGATTTATCTTAATTACTAAGGTGTTATGATTTAGTTCGCATCTTGGTGGAGCATAAGAGAGAGAACAACTTATACTTGAGATCTCTATGTTAGGACGTGATGCCCATATTATTAATAACTTGTCAAACCATGTCTTGCCATCTTCATGTTAATTTTAGTGTTCCATTGTCTACCACGTTATCAAGAGAGAGTGCATTTGTGAAACCATGAACCCCGGTCCATTTTTAATCATAAGAAACACCTTTCCAACACTTTTATCACCACTTTTGTTTGCTGCCATTATTAAATCCGAAAATACAAAAACACTTTTACATCTTGCATTCATCATAAAAAACCAAAAATATCATTTATCATTTACACCATCATTGCATATTTATTTTACCATCATTGCATATTTACTACTGTTTGCATATTTATTTTATTATCATTCTCACACCTTGTGCTTGACAACCACTTGGTGAGGTTGAGGGCACAAAACAATTTATTTTGTTGCAGGTTCTCAAGAGAAGGATAAGGAGATAACACCTGAAATACTGGTTCCCCGAGAGTTCGATATTAAACCCTCGAGTCACCCCTCGTGGGGAAAACTGTCTTCCACTACTACATACACTCTGCACTTGGAGTCTCAACCTAACCCATATTCTTTTGACGCAGGTAACACCACGCCATCAAGACTGTTTTCTGGCGTCCGTTATAATAGCATCATTGGGTATCACCTCCTCACCATGCCGTGCCGTCGCGCGGCCTGGAGGGGGGTGGCACTGCCACGTGGTGAGGCCACCTCGTGCACGCCCTCGCGTTGCCCTTTGGCCTATATATTGCTCCTGCCCCGAAAACCCTAGAAGAATCGACGATTTCTCCAGAAGAGTTCCGTAGCTCCGCCGCCACCAAAAACCCTAATTCGGGGGACAGAAGTCTCTGTTTCGGCACCCTGCCGGGACGGGGAATTGCCCCCGGAGCCATCTCCGTCGACTCCACCGCCATCTTCATCGCCGTTGCTGCCTCCCATGATGAGGAGGGAGTAGTTCTCCCCTGAGACTGAGGGCTCTACCGGTAGCTATGTGGTTTACCTCTCTCTCCCATGGTGTGATCTTTATGTGATCATGAGCATTGCTAGTATCGCTGAATTCATATGTAATGTTTATGCTACTCAAGTGATTTTATCTAGTTTCCGGAGTCATTGTGACAACACGGTATCAAGGTGACAGTGTGGGTACTTGTGTGTGACTCTATAAATAATTTAGATATTATCATGGCTTATTCTTTGTGCAATTGTGGTGTTTGTTTACTCGGACTTTGAGGTGTGCTTTTGTAGCCCTACGCATAGTACTCTTGTTTCACCAAGAAGGAGAATAATCCCGAGTAGCACTTACTTGCGTTCAGTTGTGCTAAAATGTTGAGAGATACCACTAGTGAAAGTATGATCACTAGGCCTTATTTCCAAGCATTGAAACACCGTTTGTTCTCATTTTGTCTCATGTTTGCTTGCTGCCATTTTTATTTCAGATTGCAATTACCACTTATAATCATCCGTATTACTTGCATTTCAATATCTCTTCGCCGAACTAGTGCACCTATACATCTGACAAGTGTATTAGGTTGTTGGGGACACAAGAGACTTCTTGTATCTTAATTGCAGGGTTGCTTGAGAGGGATATCTTTGACCTCTACCTCCCTGAGTTCGATATACCTTGGGTTATTCACTTAAGAAAACTTGCTGCTGTTCTACAAACCTCTGCACTTGAGCCCAACACTGTCTACAAGAATAGAAACATGCATAGACATCAGTTGCTGCGCTCCATACGTGATTTTCGTCGATCGACCACCCAATTTCTCAACGGAGATGTCGATTAATGGTTTAATTTTTTTCTTGCAGGGGTTCAATAACGTGACGAACCTGGAAGGTGGCTACCTCTCCTTGCTCAAGAGTGTCAATTCGCAGCCATCAGCTGCTAGCCAATCACAACTAACCTGGCCGGCCACCACTGATTAATTGTCAGGAATATGTAGGTTATGCTGGCATATGTATCTTCCATCGTCTTATGTGGAACAAAGGAGTTGATCGAGTGTTGAGGCACAATGGGAGAAATTTCTACCATAGCAGGAGTAGTTTTTTGTATGCATCTTGGACATGAACAACGAATAATTCTACTTGTATAATTCTACCAAAGCAGAAACATCTAGGCAGGTAGTACATCTAGTTACCAGTTTGGTTGAGTATAATTCACTATTTCTCAAGGAAAAATGAAAACAAATAAAAGTTTGGTCAAAGGAATAAAAGAGATGTTCAGGAGAGAGAGATGGTGGGGCCCATAGGACTCGATTTTCGTCTGGTGAGACTAACCGCGTTGCGCGATCGACCGGTGGGAGCGGAATATCGACAAATATGTACTACTATCCTCTATGGAAAACTAATACCGTCAGGATTCTATTTTTTACACTAGCTAGTGCCATCATTCCAAACAAAAATTACTTGTAACATTTGAAAGCGCTTTGCAATGAATTCGACGTGGAGATCTCTCCCAGTGGGAGCGGAAGGGAGACATGTCTAGAGGGAAATGCAAACCTGGTTTGGTTTGCTCCCCTATTGAATAGGGCAGTGTCGGTGACTTAGAGCTCGGCGAATGTTTTTCAGATGGAGAAGTTTCAACGGATCTGAAAGACCCAACTTTGTCTTATCGGTTTTCATGGTGAATGAAATCGTGAGCGGCGCTGCTTAATGCGGAAAAATATCTGAAATTCGGTTTTCAGCTCTATAACTAACCGAACTAAGAGCAGTGAATTATGTTTCATGATTGTTAGCCTATTAAAACCTAAGTAGCATGTGAGCGGGGGTTCGACCTGTTGGTTTTGCACCAATGAACTGTCTACGGCCAAGGCCGGCAATCCCTATATGTTGACCAGGTCGACGATAACGACCCATCGCACACATAGTTTAAAAAGCCGGACCGGACAGGCGGTCCGACCGGAAAAAACCGGAACCAACGAACTTCCCGGTTTTTTAAGACGCACCGATCGAAACAGCAAAAAACCGGAGAAAATGAGAGTTTGCAGTGCTGGAATCGAACTCGCGAACTCCTGCTGGGCCGAGTAGACAGCGCGAGGCCCATTACAACCTCGGCAGTTGGTGTTTTGTGATTAGTAAAGGAAGTACGCTCTATATATACAGTTTCGGGTATATTTTTTTACTAAAACTGTTTAAATTTAATTAAAAATGACGGTTTTTTGTTGCCAGCGAACCAGACAAGCCGGCGGTTCGACCGCCGAACCAGTGAACCAGACGCCTGACCGGTTCACTGTCCGGTTCAGTTTTTTAAACTATGGTCGCACACCCCGGTGGGCCACGGCCCAACTCGTGGCGATGAAGACGACTGTGGCCGGAGCATCCTCACCGACGACGGGGACGACGCGGCTGGCCATGGCACCCCGTCGGAGGTGAGGCCTGGACCTCGCCGGAGACGGGGACGACTCGGCGGGTGCGGGTGCGGGTGCGGGGTGCGGTGGCGAGCTCGCCGGCGATCGGAGTTAGGGTTAGGGTTCGGGTGTAGGGCGGGGCTTAGAGGGATGGCCGGCGGGGGGTGGAGGACCGGCGATGGGCCGCGGTTGGAGGAGGGTGGGGCATGGAGGCGGCGCGGTAGCAACGCCGAGCGCGGGGGGCGGGAGCAGGCGGCCTGGTCGGCGGCGGACGGGCGGCTCGAGAAGAAGAAGAAGAGAGGAGGAGGTGGAAGAGACGCAGCGGCGGTGGGCGAGCTCGCGGAGGTGCGGCGCGGTGGGCAGAGGAAGAAGAAGGGGAGCAGTGGGCGGAGGTGGGCGCTGGCGTCGCACGGGTCGACGTACAGCCAAACACCCAAGGCCTGCTATGCCGACTTGGCGGACTTCGTGTAAACGGTTTTGGCCCGTTGGCCCGCACACTACAGCCTACAGGCCCAAGGCCTGCTATCCAGACTTGCGACTTCCCCTGTCCCGCTCTCCGCAGTCGCACGGCCGCTGCCCGAGCCCTAGTCGCCGGCGCGCCTCTCCGTCGCCCTCACCCTTCCCGTACTCGTCACCCGTCGCGTCCCACCACCCTACCCCGCGATTCGCGGCCATGGTAGGCTGGATGGCGCCGGGCGCCCGCCGATTCTCCGCCGGCTCGGCTCCGCCGCGGCCGAGAAACAGGATGGCACGGCCAGCTACAGCAGCAGCTTAGGTGTCGGCGGCGCCGGCGCCGGCGCGAGTGCGCCGTTAGGCTTGGGTGCGTGTGTGCCTGTCTCTCCCTCCCACTCTCCATTTCGTTTCTGTATTTGATTTGACATGTGCGCGTGACATGATCGCCCATCTGAGGATCAGGGTATGGAAATAACGAATTTGTGTCAGTTCATCTTCTTGATGTGCTTATACACTATGTAATGTTTTTTAGAAGCTCCATTTGGCCTGAATGTGTGTGTTTGTTCGTCCTTAGGCTCCTTTTCGAATTGATAGGATTCAGGTCTGAGTGCCCATTTGAATATATGGTAGGATTCAGGTCATTGCTTGTCTGAGGCTAATGAGAGTGCAGGGTTCGGCTCTGTTGCTTCCACGGCCTGAACCTGCACACGATCGGAACCGAGGTGGAAGAAGAACAGAAACGAACTGTGAATTTTGTGGCGCACCAACACCTTTTTCTGAATTTCACTCGAGCTCAACCTCGTAGTGCTGCAATGGAGATTACAGGGGAGGGGTTTTATAGGCGCGGCTCGCACTCACGACGCCACGCCACGCACCACACGCACCCACTCGCCACGCTCCACACGCACCCAGCTCGCTCCCATGATCGCGCTCTGACACGATCAACGCGGCCAGCCATGCGTGCCCAGGACATGGTGTACTCCCCGCTCTTCTCGCCAACAGCTAACGCACACACGCACACGCTACACATAGACGCGCACTGACACGACCAACACGCGCACAGACGCGCCATGGACTCGATCGACACACGCACAGATGCGCCACGCCGTGCACGGACCTGACCTGGGCGCGCTCACGCCGGTCCACCGTGCACGCCATGGCTTATGGCTAACAGGCTCAAAGTATCAAAATAACGAGTTAGCGTTGGTTACCATCCGGGCCTGATTTAGATTTCCCCACTTACAGTTGTACTGTGATCCTTTTAGGTTATCCATCTTATGACGAAGTATGAAATCTTGTGCCAGTACTATCTAGTATCATGGTGAATCCGTTATCATGCTGCTTATGTTTACAGCCGTCTTTTTTTTTTCCAGTATGAACTGTAGTGAAAATGTTTCGCTCCTGATATTTCGATGATGTTCTAACCATGCAGGCCAATGTAAAAATTTGTTGAGGGCACACACTTCTACCTCCAGCGGGACTCCGGCGAACTTCAGCCAGCTGATCCGCAGTGCGGTAGTGCGCTTTTCTCTTCTGCTTCAGTTTCTTATCTCCCAATGTCACTGCAGGTCTACTGGTTGGTTGCCTTTTGCTAATATCTTAAATTGTGCCTTCGAAACTGGCTGAAATCGAGCGAACTTTGAAAATCAGTTTCATTAGCAGCAGCTTCTCTGCCATTAGGTATCTTGGCTTCATAAATTTTAAAGACTTGTGTTTACTTGTGTGTTCATGGACAAACTGGTTTTTCATTGTAGGGGATCTCAACCACAAGGAACTTGCTTGCTGCGGATAACGCTATGGTTCCCGTTTCTTCTCCTTTAACATCTCCAATCGGGGAGACAGAAGAGACTGACAAAAAGGGAGCAGTAGTGAAGCGACTGAAGGTCCAAGTCATCAAGAAGGATATCAAGCAGGTATGCAGTTATGTTCCTCCAATTATCCTACAATGCTTGAGTAAGGACATGTATGCAGTTCTGCGACGGCCATGATAGGTATGCAGTTTCCTGAAAACTTGCCTTCAGCGTGTGGTTTTATCAAAATACATGCAACTCCATGAAACCCACTAAAATTGTTTGCATGCTTGGTATGTCAAAACAACAAATTCACTTCCAGAATATCACCATTGGCCACATTAATCTGCTTTATGGACATCATCTGCAATTGTGAAGTATGTGTTCCTGAGATTTGCATCGGTTACATAGCAGAGTTAGTAATGATGAAAGTAGAAAGCTTTCGATGTATACATGTCTGTTCTTAGCAGAAGCTGCACTTATTTCTTGATGCCAATGTAAAACGTGTTTTCAGATTTTATTCATCACTGAATTTATATATTGGTTGAAAGACATTACTTGTCTCACTTCACTGGAATATAATGATGAACATGTAGAGAGAATAAGGCAGCTTAGCAGGCTTCATGAACTGGTGTACTGCTCATAATTTTCTGCTAGTGTCATTTCCCTATTTGATCCAAGTCTTTCTGGCTGTTTTAGAGCCCCAAGAAGGTGAATCTGGTAGCCAAGCTGGTCCGAGGAATGCGCGTGGAGGATGCCCTTTTGCAGCTGCAAGTGACAGTTAAAAGGGCCGCGAAAACTCTGTACCAGGTTCGGTAGTTAGCAAAAAATGTACCTATCCAAGTAACTCTGCTGTTTTCTTCCTGTGATAGGTCCAGAGTAAGCATTAATGTTTCTCATGAGAATTTATTCCTACCAATTGCTGTAGGCCATCTATTCTGCTCGCGCAAACGCCGCTCACAACCACGGATTAGATCCTGATAAACTCATCGTGGGTAAGACTGCAACAAATCCCACATTCACTTCCATCCCCACAATAAATTAAATCTGAAACCCCTTCTCCTCGGCAACCGCAGAGGAGGCTTTTGTGGGAAAGGGGCTTTATCTCAAGAGGCTGTCTTACCATGCGAAAGGGAGGTGCGGTGTCATGGAGAGACCTCGGTGCAGGCTGACGGTGGTGGTCACAGAAGCTACTGCCGAGGAAGAGGCGAAGATCGCGAAACTCAGGGTCATGAACTACAAGAAGCTAACCCGGAAGGAGAAGCAGCTTATGCCGCACCAGCTCATCGAGGTCAGCCCTAAGTGGGCTCGCAAAGTAAAGAGGAGGCCAGCGCTTCGACGTAGTATGCGTTTCGGTTTGCTGGATTCGTGTTTCTTCACTTGTCAGTAGCCGGAGAGTAGCTGCATCTGCTGCAGCTTTCGTCGGTTGAAATTTACTGAAGAACAACTGTGGCTCTTCTGTCGAGAAAGAATCCAGGTCTCGTTTGCCTTACTGTGATTCTTCTGTTTGTGTCATATGTACGTAATCTTTCAAGATATTGGTTCTTGCTGGCAATTTTACGTATAAATTCACCTCTGAATAATGCCTGTTCTTATACATGCCATTGGTCTGTTTATTGAATCTGCAGAGCAGTATAAATGCTGATTCAATTCGTCTTGGCATACCTGTTTTATTTGACATTGGTGGTGTTAGTGCCCAGGTAAAACACTAGGGTAGTGACAGTAACAATTTGCCGTCTGTCATCACTATTGTCTCAAAATGTGATATGATGAGTATGTGTTCAGGTTGTGGATGTTTTATGGTGTGGTTTCCGAGATTTTGTGCTTTGATATTATTCCTAAATTACGTATTTCCTTTTTTTCTGAGCAAAACTCGTACTTTTTTTTGTGAAACACATTACAACGCAGATGCTCATATACACGCGCACACACTCACCCCTATAAACACACGCATGCACACCCTACCCCTATGAGCATCTCCGAGAGACAACCGTGTTTCTTTTCCTTTCGTTTTATCTATGATAATCACTCAACTTGCAATTGCATACATGTATATACACGATGCCCTTTATCATTCTCTCCCAAATTTCCTTCTCAAAATGAAGGAGGACTCGTTCTTCTTCCTCTTGTTGTTCTGGAGACGAACGATGGATGATACGCACAATGATAGATTCCTAACATAACGTACTTAATTATTTTTCACGACTTCCTCTGTGTTACTGACAGGTGGTTAGCCGCTGGCTGCGGGTTTACACTTTTGAGCATGGAGAGGTATCCACCTTCTAGGTTCTTCACGTTGCTGAACCCCTGCAGCACAGAATCAAAACCACCAATCCACATCTGAGTTAAACGACCTGTAACTAGTACCATGTAAATCGACTGATGAATCAACTTACGGCGTTGACCAGGTCTGCCGCGGCGAGGCTGGACCGGACCCCGGACCGGCACCCCACGAGAAAGCTGTCCTCCCTCCCGTGGAGCGCGGTGACCTGCTCGACGAAGCAATCGTTCTTCACCTTGCCGTGGGGCGTGACGGAGAGGTAGTAGGGCACGTTGCGGGCGCCGGCGACGTGGCCCTTGTCGTAGTCCTCCCACATCCGCACGTCGACGTAGCCGTACTGGCCCGAGGCCAGCAGCGCAGATGCCGCATCCGCGTCCACGCTCTCCACCGCCGATGCCTTGCCGCCGCTAGTTCTCAAGGAGCCCATGGCAGGGATAGATGCTGTGGTTGGTGCTGTGTTTGGCTCTAGAGGATGGGTAGGGAGGAAGAGATAAGTGTTCTGCCTGCCGGGCGTGTTATTTATAGGCGAAAATGTTGCCATAGCTTATGTTGCCATAGCTGCAATTGACTGGTTGTGCTGCCATGGTACCACGCCCGGGTATCCGCGTCCGTCACTTTCTCTCGTCGCATAAATAAAGTCTACTCCTACTCATTCATACGTGTGTCGACCCTATCTTCTTCATCTCGGGAGTACATAAATAAATGGAACGGTCAACTACAGGTATACATAATTCCTGTACATACAAAAATGACAAATTTCTGACAGGAAAATGAGGGCGCGTACGATGTCATTTTGGCGCGAAAAAATACACGGTGGTGCGTACCATGGTCAGGTACGTGCATGATTTTTTCGGAATTTTTTGATTAGTTTTCAAATTGTTCAATTTTTTCGAAAATACCGGGAGCATATGCTCCCGGGAGCCAATGCGAATTTCTGCGTTTGCACCATCTTAAATACCACACTAGTTGAATTTGGCGTGCCGTCATGACACGCCCTTGATGTTTCTTTGTTTGTAGTATATATATTTTTTGTTAACTAAAATGTTAGCTAAATTGGTATGTTGGAACATGTTTTTATTATGTCATGAATAGGTAGCATTTTTTTGTATTTCTGATATATTGTATATAATATTTAAATATTCAGTCGATTGAAATACATTATTCAAATATTCAGTGGATCGAAATAGTCAATCATGTTTGCGTGTCGACGTTAATTTGTAAGTGAAATCAGGAAAATCCATTTGAATTTGATACTACATTTGCGGAATGTTCGTTTGTATGGTGTTGAAATATTGGCCAAAATGAAATGTTGTAGTATTTTTGTAATTTGATATGAGTATTTTTTTTGAGCATTTGCGTTATATTTTTTGTGGACCATCGGAATATTAAGCAGTTGGAAATGTCTGAAAATGTTGGTTTTTGGATGAGTATGTTTGAGTATATTTAACTTTCCACCTGTCACAAACTTAACCTTTGTAAAAAATGCTTTGAAAAAGGATGGAATTCATGTTAATATATCTGGTGCAGTTAAATATGTATTGGTTGGAAATTGTCACGATAGTTTTTTTTCCCCTTTTTGATTTGGCAGTAGGTAATATTGTTTGGAAATACAATATAGCCATTTGTTAGGTCATTTGGAAAGTTTGTTTGTTTTTTTGTTTTAGAATTTGGAAGTTCATATAATTTTTAAAGTTATGTTCAGTGGCACGTGTTTTTTATATTAGTAGGCGAAAATGGCAACATTCTGAAATTGTTGTAGTATGGGAATCATCAGAATTCGGGGGAAAAAACGTTTTAAAATGGTTGGATTTTAGAGACTGCTTAAATTTTGAAATTGCTGCAATTGGGGAAAATTTGCGATTTTTAAAAATGTTTATGTATTAAAAAAATTGAAAGTGGGAAACGTCACATGCCACGGTCATAAAATCATGGTGATAATAAATTATCATTTTTTTTCTAGTTCGTCATAAATATTCATTTAAACTCCGTAGTTAGATAATGCATGGTATGAGTATCTATTAAATTGAAATACATGTAATCTAAAGAAGTGCATTTGGATTTTTTTTAATATTAAGCAATTTGGAATATTGGAGATTGTTTGTATTATGGCAAAAAAATAGTTGACATTTAATTTTACGATCATGTTGATATATTTTAGAGTGTGTTAAATTCTTAAGCAAATTGGAATGTGCAAAAAAACCTATGTATTTTGAGGAAGTGCATTTGGATGTTTTCCAAATATTAAGCAACTTGAAATGTCTGAATATGTTTGTATGTTGACTCAAATAGTTACTATTAGGGAAATGAATTTTCATTTTCTCGAAATATTCATGTAGCGGGAACAATTTTTTTTAAATGTATTTGCAAATAGTTACCAATTTGAAATTTTTAATTTGAGTTCACAATTAGAGGAAATGCATTGTACGAGCATTTAATATGTTTATATCCATGTAATTAGAGGAAGTGCAATTAGATTTTATCCGAATATTCGCTAGCTAAAAATATTAAAACATGTCTGGTTTGTACATATATTTTTAGCATTCGTTTATCTGAACATGTTGATATATTCGAGAGTAGCAAGCATTTTTTATGGTGATTTTGATGTATTTTAGGGTAGTTTGAATAGTCAGCTAATTGAGTTGGTGGAATATGTATTTAAATGGTCACATATGGTTCCATTTTCCCATAATTTTCATATGGAATATCGTAATTAGAGGAAATCTATTATGGTCATGTCTAAATATTATGTTTCTATTTTGCTGTAAATATGTGATTTAGTTCCTTGGTTGAAGGAATATATTATATTAATATCTATTAAATTGAATTCATTTTTTAGATGAAACAATTTTTTTGATTTCTTGAGATGTGAATGGAATGAAGCATTATTTAAATTTGACTACATAATTGCAAAGAGTTAAGTTCAAGTTGAGCATTTATTAATATGAATTGCATAATTGAAGGGAGTTTAGTTATATTATTTATAAATATTAAGCTGTTCGAATCGGTATGAAATGTTTGTGTTCTGTGTTAGATGTTGAATTTAGCTCAATACTCGGAGGGAATTTTTTTTGAGCATTCATGAAATGCATTTTAAAATAAAGCTACAATTAGGGGAAATGAATTTTCATTCTCTCGATATATTCATGCAGCGGGAACAATTTTTGTTTTCTAATTGTAAGCACGTAATTAGAGAGATTTAAGTGATATTACTTGCAAATATGTTAGATAAGCAAATGTGTTTGCATTTTATTGAAATATTCATCTAATCAACATTTTGTTAAAATGCAAGTACATAATTAGAGAGATTTAAGTTGCATTACTTGCAAATATGTTAGGTAAATTTAAATGGTCAAATATGATTCCATTCTGACATAATTTTCATATGGTCTACCGTAATTAGAGAAAATAGATTACGGTTATGTCTAAATATTATGTTTCTATTTCGCTGTAAATATGTGATTTAGTTCCTTGGTTAGAGGAATATATTGTGTTAACATCTTTTAAGTTGAGTCCATCTTTAGATGAAATAGATTTTTTGATTTCTTGAGGTGTGAATGGAATGAAGCATTATTAAAATTTGACTACATAGTTAGAGAGAGTTAAGTTCAAGTTGAGCATTTGTTAAATTGAATTGCATAATTGAAAGGAGTTTAGCTATGTTGTTTGTAAATATTAACTTATTCGAATTGGTATGATTTGTCTATGTTTTGCGTTAGATAGTTAATTTAGCTTAATAATCGAAGGAAATAAATTTTAAGCATTAATAAAAGCAATTTAAAATCAAGCCACAATTAGAGGAAGTAATTTTTCATTTTCTCGAAATATTCATGTAGTGGAAACAATTTGTTTTTTGGAATGTCATGTCATTTATAAATATTAACTTATTTCAAGCTGGTATGATATGTCCGTGTTTTGTGTTAAATAATTAATTTAGCTCAATAATCGGAGGGAAAAATATTGTTTGAGCATTTATTAGATTCAATGTAAAACCAAATCATAATTAGAAGAAATGAGTTTGCATTTTTTCTCGAAATATTTGTCTTATTAAACATTTTTTTGAATGTAGTGTCTATCATAATTTTGTACAAATTTGTGGAATTTGGTCTGAATTGATTTCGAATTGTTGAGAAGTTTGGAAATGAGATTGCATTTTATCGAAATATTCATCTAATTAAACATTTTTTTGAAATGCAGCGTCTATTTTATTTTTTATAAATTTGTAGAATTTGGTCTTAATTGATTTTGTTTTGCTGAGAAGTTTCAACAGTTTTGAAAAGTAGAAAAGCAAAAAGAAAAGGAATCGCACTTTTTCTCGAAATATTCGTCTTATTCAACATTTTTTTAAATGCAGTGTCTATTATAATTTTTTACAAATTTGTAGAAATTGGTCTCATTTGATTTCGAATTGTTGAGAAGTTTGGAAATGAGATTGCATTTTATCGAATATTCATCTAACCAAACATTTTTTTCAAATGCAATGTCTATTATATTTTTTACAAATTTGTAGAATTTGGTCTCAATTGATTTTGATTTTTTGAGAAATTTCAACAGTTTTGAAAAATAGAAAAGGAAAAAGAAAAGGAAGGGGAAAAAAAGAGAGGCCGAACCGGCGGCCCAGCCCAAAAGCCGGCCCGTCTGGCCAGCCCAGCCCACTGCGACGTCACGCTGACGTCGGCAGTGGCCGGCGCTGCCGCGGCAACGCCGAGCTCGGCGCCGCCGCGTCGGAGCGACTTAGGAGTCGAGAGCAAGCGCATCGGGCGCAGCGCGACGCGGATGACCCGCAGGTGGCGGCGCGGCCGAAGATCGTGGTCGGAGCGTCGCCGGCGAGCACGGACACGGCGGCGGATGCCGACGGACGGCGGCGATGATTGCGACGCGATGCGGCCGTCCCAGCACGCGTGCGTTGGCGGAGATGGAGGGCACGCGACGGCGCACCGCGCCGTGGCCTTCGATCTGTGCGAGGAGGTGCGCTGCGGCGGCGGGCCGCGTCGGCGTCCGCGGCGAGCTCCGCGCCGTTCGCGAGAGAGAAGAGGAGGAGGGGGCGGTCCGTGGCATTTTTACGAAAAACAAGCTGAACTTTCGCGTAATTGCAAAAAGGTCCCTGGAACCGAATTTTCTGAGAACATAGGATTTTCGTCCGCCCGCGTGCTTCTCCGCAAAAATCCGCGGCCCGCTGTGTGGCTGACGCGCGGGGCCCACCATCTACAGTGCACTGTAGTTATCTACAGTGCTCAGGGCTCTCTCAGGCCGCGAAATTGTCCAGCCATTATACACTCGCTATTAGCATAACCATCTGGTATGCGAAATGGCTAGCCGTATAGTTTCAAGGAATTTCACTAAAACTTTCAAGTTTTCCAGTTGATTGGTTCTTTGATAGGTTAGGTAAGAGAGAGGACGGACAAGGTGTAGTCCAGATTGTGACGAAATATGCGGCGACACGGCCAGGCCGTCTTGTATATAGAAACGGACACATCGGTTCAATGATACAGCGTGTGACACGTACGTACGTACGCTCCTGATAACTGATACGCAAAATCTAATCCGTGCCCGGGCACTCTCTCGTCCTTACACGGTGCTCCCTCGCGTGCGTCGTCCGATCGCGATCGCGCGGCGCGGAGGGATCTTCGTGCGTGTGTCCGCTTCCAGACAAAACCCACCGACCATTCAAAGCCGTTCCCCTTTCTCCTCTCGTCCCGCGAGGCAAAGCTCCTCCCCCGCTCTCGCCCCTTCCTTACCGTCGCTAATCGCCCCCGATTTCCTGTGTAGCTGACCTCCAAATCCCGGCGGTATTCTCGCTGCTAGTTCCTCTAGCGATTTGCCGTGCTCGATCTGGTTTTTCGGAGCAGCGAAGTGGATCCCAGCACCTGCTATCCGCCGCGGAATCGAGCTCCACCGCCCACGATTTCCGCCGGCGCTGCCCTCCACATACCTGAGGGAAGCGTGGTCGTGCTTCTCATTTGAATCCGCGCTCTCGATTTGGTGGTGTTTTGGGGGAGCAGCGAGTGTATCCCTTACCTGGATCCTTCTCCGGCTACCCTCGCAGTCGCTCAGCCCCGCGGCGGTGTGGATTCCTTCGTTCAACTACAACGAGTTCGATTCCTTTTGTTCTCCTCTAGGTTGGTCAAGCTAGAACCCTAACTACTCGTTTTTTGTGGCGATTTTTGCGTGGTTTGTAATCTGGATTTCGATCTGAATCGTCCTTGTGTTTCTGTAGGGTGTGAAGGTTCTCTGTGCAGAACGACTAGCAAGCTTGGTTCATACTGGAACTGGTGAGTTTTAATCTTCACCTACATATCCCTATCTGTAGTGTAGGGTCTGTCCTGCAGAAATGGATGATTAGTGAGTAGTTAGCTTTGAGCATGAGCGTTTTTTGTAGGTTTGTAGATAGTTGTAATTCTGCCCCCTGCAAAATATATGATGTAGTAGCTCTGCAACTTCTTATGTATTTTTAGCTTGTAGCATATGTTGGACACCATTTTTTTGGCGTGATGTTTCACAGTGAAGCAGTTATGTGATGTCAAAGTTTGCTAGTAGACTGTTTTTTACATCCAGGATTTTCCAGTCTAGTACTACTGCCCATGTAGAATGTATTGCTTATCGTTTTTGTGTGGGTGTGTGCAATGTTCTTTCTTCATGTTTTTTTCCCTTGTATAATGTATTTTTCCTGGGCCTTTGTAATTATCTTCATGCATATGTTAGAGTCATTTTTTGCATTCAGTAGCATGTATTTTTCGACACACATTTAGAGTTTTGTTTGATAAAATATGAGAGTTAGTTGTAGTTCTGCCCTGCAAATGGATGATGATTAGTGTTTGTTTGTATTAACTAAGTTTTTGTTAGGTAACTGTATTTCCTGAGTGTAGCATGTATTTTTCGACACACATTTAGAGTTTTGTTTGATAAAACATGAGAGTTAGTTGTAGTTCTGCCCTGCAAATGGATGATTATGTTGTTTGTATTAACTAAGTTTTTTGTTAGGTAAATGTATTTCCTGAGTTTAGCATGTATTTTTTACACCATTTGTTGGTGTTTTGTTACCTGGAACATGAGAGTTTGTTTGATAGTTAGTTGTAGTTCTGCCCTGCAAAATAGATGATGTAGTATCTCTCAACTTATGTATTGCGTGTAGCATATGTTCGACACCAGTTTTGGCGCGATGCTTACATCGATGCACTTATCTGATGTTAAAGTATGTTAGTAGACTCGGATTCTTTGCGTTTTGATTTCTGGCTTTCTAATCCGTAGCATTTGTGTACTGTTTTTGCAGGTTTTGTGTGTGTAAGGACCATCAAGTTTTTGGGTGAGTTTCTGGGACTGGTGAGTCAGGATCTCCATGTATATCTTAATCTAAGTAGTTGCAAGCCCTCTTGATTTTAGCCTGATAGACATAGTTTTTGCCCTACACAATTACTTCATCAGTGACTTAGCTACATGTTGTTTTTGTGTTCTACGCAATTTTTGGCGTGTTGTTCATAGTGATGTAGTTATGTAGGGGCATGAGGAACATCAATCTTATGCTGTCCCAGAACTTGCTATGTTTTTTACATTTTTTTGATGACTAGTTGGATGGTCTGGGTGTGTATTACATATAGTTTCCTACAGATATTCAAGGGTACTTAACTACGTGCCTGATTTTTGCTCTATGGTTGTTTAGGAGATTAACCACAGATTTTTTTTTGATCTGTGGTTGTAGCTTTGTAAGTTACTACTTAGCATTTTTTACCTGCATCTTTTGGTCTGGGTGTATGATATATCAGACTTAGCTATCATGTAAGTTTACATTTTCCAGATTTGGTGTAAACAATCATATTCTTGATGTACTTTTATACTCACATGCGTCCTTCCATATGTATATTTTAGCTTTCTACTCATTACCACTGTTGTAAAGCACATGTATATGTATACAGCCTACATGTAGGTTTCCGTGTCGATGCTCCATGTCGAAACATTTTTCCATATTTTTCTTTGAATGCTCGTATATTGCATAAGTAGGATGTATACTCCATGTCATGCCCCCATTTTCTTGACGATTCCATAAGTTTTTTAATAATATGCACTTAGCATTTGGAAACTGTAGTTTCAGTAACATGCTTTATCTTTTTTATTGTTTAGTAGGGAATCCTACAAACCTACATGATGATTCCAATTAAAGAGTAGAAGAGATTGAGAACAAGCTTGTGTGCAAAAAAAATGGATTTATGGGAGAAAGTTACAGCAAAGAAAATCAGGTTCTAGCACATGCTCATAGTACAATGGAAACAGAACTGAGGTTTCTACGTTTGGACTTGTGGGAGATAACTACAACTCTGAACCTTGTTACTTCTTCTACAACTCTGTTATTTTGGCTCACTGTCATGAACTACTACCAAACTACTTTCGAGTACTTGCAATTTTCTTTGGAGTTCCCAAGATAATGTAGTTCCTGAAGTCTGTGTGGGGGTTTTCCCTGTTCTTCTTGCAGCTAGGTGTATCTGTGTAGGAACATTTACTCTATTTTTTTCGCAGCTAGGTGTATTTTTGTGCAGGAGAAGGTATTTTTGTTGTGTGTGTTCTTACCTGGAAGTTTCCTGTAATGTCAATCTGATGGAGTCCTTGCACCTTTTCTCCTGGGGATTTTTCGAACTAATGTACTTCTGCACCTTCCTTCTGGGTGTATCTTTTCACCTGGATCTGGGGAGGTGTTTCTTTTGTTGTGGTTTTCTGGCTGTTCAGCAAGATTATGTTGAGATTTTCCTTGATTTCCGATGTATTTTCCTGAAGAAACTCCTCCCTGCTGGCTGCTGGAGGAAGCAGGTAGGGTTTGCCTGGGATCATCTGAGATGTATTTTTATATTATATCGTGGGCTTCGATCGTTTGTTTGGTTGTTGTTTTATCCGCCGTCCGGGCATGTGGCGCGCGGCGCGTTGTGCGGAAAATGACAAACGACGTGCTGGACGACGATGGACCGCGCGGGAGGTGCTTTTTTTTTAGAAAAGGGGGCGCGGGAGATGCTGCTTTCCTTTTTTGGACAGGCGGGACAGCACTTTCCTTTTTCGGGTGGGGCACCGTGGAGCCCGGTCACTCCCTAGTCGCGTCCGAGGAACTAGTAGTTACTTTCTGTGATTTCCTTGATATGTGCGTGTGTTTCAACATGTGCAACTTTGAGTGTATCTTACATCTCAATTCTTGTTCAGTTTTCTATATTTTTATCTCTAACCTGCAGGTGTAGGTCCTGAAGTTTTTTCTTCTTGGGTGTTTAGATCATATAACTACTGTTGGTGTTGTCCACAAGTTCCTAAAGTTTTTACACTGGATGCTGTTTTCCCTGCTAAATTACTGGATGAAAGTTTTCTGTGTGTGCTTATTACCTGGAGGTTTCCTGGGATGTCCACCTGATGGATTTCTTCAACCTAACCTTTGTTTTTCCGAGCTGATGTATTTTTCTGAAGATTTATGGGGCGTAGTTTATGGATCTCTTTTGGTTGTTGGGGTTCTTCCTTGCCGTGGTGTTGTAGTTGTTCAGCAGGATTTTTTTGGTGTATATGCTGAGATCTCCCTCGGTGGCTGATGTATCTCCTGGAGGAACCTTCTCCTTGTCGGCTATGGGGGGAAGAAAAGAATCTGGCGGGCGGCTGTGGGAGGAAGAAGGAAGCAGAGGTACAAGCTAGCGTTGCCTGGATCGATCCAGAAATATTTTTGTCCTTACGTGAAGAGATGGGCATGCGGCCCTGGCTTTGGACCAATTCAGCTTTGCGCGCGGGTCCACGTGCTTGCGCGTGGCGAGAAAACTGGGGGCGCGGGAAAACTTTTCTTTTCTGGTTCGCGCGGGGACCGCCAGCAGGAAGTTTCCTTTTTGGGGAGGGGCACCGCGAAGGGCAAAACGGTGCCCGGGCACTGTGTAGACGCGCAAAATCTAATCCGTGCCCGGGCACTCTCTCGTCCTTACACGGTGCTCCCTCGCGTGCGTCGTCCGATCGCAATCGCGCGGCGCGGAGGGATTTTCGTGCGTGTGTCCGCTTCCGGACAAAACCCACCGACCATTCAAAGCCGTTCCCCTTTCTCCTCTCGTCCCGCGAGGCAAAGCTCCTCCCCCGCTCTCGCCCCTTCCTTACCGTCGCTAATCGCCGCCGATTTCCTGTGTAGCTGACCTCCAAATCCCGGCGGTATTCTCGCTGCTAGTTCCTCTAGCGATTTGCCGTGCTCGATCTGGTTTTTCGGAGCAGCGAAGTGGATCCCAGCACCTGCTATCTGCCGCGGAATCGAGCTCCACCGCCCACGATTTCCGCCGGCGCTGCCCTCCACATACCTGAGGGAAGCGTGGTCGTGCTTCTCATTTGAATCCGCGCTCTCGATTTGGTGGTGTTTTGGGGGAGCAGCGAGTGTATCCCTTACCTGGATCCTTCTCCGGCTACCCTCGCAGTCGCTCAGCCCCGCGGCGGTGTGGATTCCTTCGTTCAACTACAACAAGTTCGATTCCTTTTGTTCTCCTCTAGGTTGGTCAAGCTAGAACCCTAACTACTCGTTTTTTGTGGCGATTTTTGCGTGGTTTGTAATCTGGATTTCGATCTGAATCGTCCTTGTGTTTCTGTAGGGTGTGAAGGTTCTCTGTGCAGAACGACTAGCAAGCTTGGTTCATACTGGAACTGGTGAGTTTTAATCTTCACCTACATATCCCTATCTGTAGTGTAGGGTCTGTCCTGCAGAAATGGATGATTAGTGAGTAGTTAGCTTTGAGCATGAGCGTTGCTTGTAGGTTTGTAGATAGTTGTAATTCTGCCCCCTGCAAAATATATGATGTAGTAGCTCTGCAACTTCTTATGTATTTTTAGCTTGTAGCATATGTTGGACACCATTTTTTTGGCGTGATGTTTCACAGTGAAGCAGTTATGTGATGTCAAAGTTTGCTAGTAGACTGTTTTTTACATCCAGGATTTTCCAGTCTAGTACTACTGCCCATGTAGAATGTATTGCTTATCGTTTTTGTGTGGGTGTGTGCAATGTTCTTTCTTCATGTTTTTTTCCCTTGTATAATGTATTTTTCCTGGGCCTTTGTAATTATCTTCATGCATATGTTAGAGTCATTTTTTGCATTCAGTAGCATGTATTTTTCGACACACATTTAGAGTTTTGTTTGATAAAATATGAGAGTTAGTTGTAGTTCTGCCCTGCAAATGGATGATGATTAGTGTTTGTTTGTATTAACTAAGTTTTTGTTAGGTAACTGTATTTCCTGAGTGTAGCATGTATTTTTCGACACACATTTAGAGTTTTGTTTGATAAAACATGAGAGTTAGTTGTAGTTCTGCCCTGCAAATGGATGATTATGTTGTTTGTATTAACTAAGTTTTTTGTTAGGTAAATGTATTTCCTGAGTTTAGCATGTATTTTTTACACCATTTGTTGGTGTTTTGTTACCTGGAACATGAGAGTTTGTTTGATAGTTAGTTGTAGTTCTGCCCTGCAAAATAGATGATGTAGTATCTCTCAACTTATGTATTGCATGTAGCATATGTTCGACACCAGTTTTGGCGCGATGCTTACATCGATGCACTTATCTGATGTTAAAGTATGTTAGTAGACTCGGATTCTTTGCGTTTTGATTTCTGGCTTTCTAATCCGTAGCATTTGTGTACAGTTTTTGCAGGTTTTGTGTGTGTAAGGACCATCAAGTTTTTGGGTGAGTTTCTGGGACTGGTGAGTCAGGATCTCCATGTATATCTTAATCTAAGTAGTTGCAAGCCCTCTTGATTTTAGCCTGATAGATATAGTTTTTGCCCTACACAATTACTTCATCAGTGACTTAGCTACATGTTGTTTTTGTGTTCTACGCAATTTTTGGCGTGTTGTTCATAGTGATGTAGTTATGTAGGGGCATGAGGAACATCAATCTTATGCTGTCCCAGAACTTGCTATGTTTTTTACATTTTTTTGATGACTAGTTGGATGGTCTGGGTGTGTATTACATATAGTTTCCTACAGATATTCAAGGGTACTTAACTACGTGCCTGATTTTTGCTCTATGGTTGTTTAGGAGATTAACCACAGATTTTTTTTTTGATATGTGGTTGTAGCTTTGTAAGTTACTACTTAGCATTTTTTACCTGCATCTTTTGGTCTGGGTGTATGATATATCAGACTTAGCTATCATGTAAGTTTACATTTTCCAGATTTGGTGTAAGCAATCATATTCTTGATGTACTTTTATACTCACATGCGTCCTTCCATATGTATATTTTAGCTTTCTACTCATTACCACTGTTGTAAAGCACATGTATATGTATACAGCCTACATGTAGGTTTCCGTGTCGATGCTCCATGTCGAAACATTTTTCCATATTTCTCTTTGAATGCTCGTATATTGCATAAGTAGGATGTATACTCCATGTCATGCCCCCATTTTCTTGACGATTCCATAAGTTTTTTAATAATATGCACTTAGCATTTGGAAACTGTAGTTTCAGTAACATGCTTTATCTTTTTTATTGTTTAGTAGGGAATCCTACAAACCTACATGATGATTCCAATTAAAGAGTAGAAGAGATTGAGAACAAGCTTGTGTGCAAAAAAAATGGATTTATGGGAGAAAGTTACAGCAAAGAAAATCAGGTTCTAGCACATGCTCATAGTACAATGGAAACAGAAATGAGGTTTCTACGTTTGGACTTGTGGGAGATAACTACAACTCTGAACCTTGTTACTTCTTCTACAACTCTGTTATTTTGGCTCACTGTCATGAACTACTACCAAACTACTTTCGAGTACTTGCAATTTTCTTTGGAGTTCCCAAGCTAATGTAGTTCCTGAAGTCTGTGTGGGGGTTTTCCCTGTTCTTCTTGCAGCTAGGTGTATCTGTGTAGGAACATTTACTCTATTTTTTTCGCAGCTAGGTGTATTTTTGTGCAGGAGAAGGTATTTTTGCTGTGTGTGTTCTTACCTGGAAGTTTCCTGTAATGTCAATCTGATGGAGTCCTTGCACCTTTTCTCCTGGGGATTTTTCGAACTAATGTACTTCTGCACCTTCCTTCTGGGTGTATCTTTTCACCTGGACCTGGGGAGGTGTTTCTTTTGTTGTGGCTTTTCTAGCTGTTCAGCAAGATTATGTTGAGATTTTCCTTGATTTCCGATGTATTTTCCTGAAGAAACTCCTCCCTGCTGGCTGCTGGAGGAAGCAGGTAGGGTTTGCCTAGGATCGTCTGAGATGTATTTTTATATTATATCGTGGGCTTCGATCGTTTGTTTGGTTGTTGTTTTATCCGCCGTCCGGGCTTGTGGCGCGCGGCGCGTTGTGCGGAAAACGGCAAACGACGTGCTGGACCACGCTGGACCGCGCGGGAGGTGCTTTTTTTTAGAAAAGGGGGCGCGGGAGATGCTGCTTTCCTTTTTTGGACAGGCGGGACAGCACTTTCCTTTTTCGGGTGGGGCACCGTGGAGCCCCGGTCACTCCCTAGTCGTGTCCGAGGAACTAGTAGTTACTTTCTGTGATTTCCTTGATATGTGCGTGTGTTTCAACATGTGCAACTTTGAGTGTATGTTACATCTCAATTCTTGTTCAGTTTTCTATATTTTTATCTCTAACCTGCAGGTGTAGGTCCTGAAGTTTTTTCTTCTTGGGTGTTTAGATCATATAACTACTGTTGGTGTTGTCCACAAGTTCCTAAAGTTTTTACACTGGATGCTGTTTTCCCTGCTAAATTACTGGATGAAAGTTTTCTGTGTGTGCTTATTACCTGGAGGTTTCCTGGGATGTCCACCTGATGGATTTCTTCAACCTAGCCTTTGTTTTTTCAAGCTGATGTATTTTTCTGAAGATTTATGGGGCGTAGTTTATGGATCTCTTTTGGTTGTTGGGGTTCTTCCTTGCCGTGGTGTTGTAGCTGTTCAGCAGGATTTTTTTGGTGTATATGCTGAGATCTCCCTCGGTGGCTGATGTATCTCCTGGAGGAACCTTCTCCTTGTCGGCTATGGGGGAAGAAAAGAATCTGGCGGGCGGCTGTGGGAGGAAGAAGGAAGCAGAGGTACAAGCTAGCGTTGCCTGGATCGATCCAGATGTATTTTTGTCCTTACGTGAAGAGATGGGCATGCAGCCCTGGCTTTGGACCAATTCAGCTTTGCGCGCGGGTCCACGTGCTTGCGCGTGGCGAGAAAACTGGGGCGCGGGAAAACTTTTCTTTTCTGGTTCGCGCGGGGACCGCCAGCAGGAAGTTTCCTTTTTGGGGAGGGGCACCGCGAAGGGCAAAACGGTGCCCGGGCACTGTGTAGACGCGTCCTAACTGATAAGCGACGTTGCTCCAGAGCGGCCAAACGTTTTATTTTTGTGGGAACAAACAACTCAATAATGGAGGACATGAAAAGGACAGCTTATCTTATCTTCCACATGCTCTGCATTATTTCCAGGAGACCATTCTAGTATATTAGCCATGTCCTCCTCTATCTTCTTCCATCGCTGATCCCATGTTCTCATCGCGATTTTCTCTCCAATAACGAGAGCTTATATTGATTCCTCGCAACGACTGTTGCGATGGGTTTTTTTTAAGGAAGGATAATGCCTCATGGCCTCTGCATTCTCAGATGCACACAGATAACATAATAAAAAGGTGTCAAGCATCTTGGCCGAACTAATCGGCTTAGAAAAAGTGAAAAAAATAATGCCGAGGCTGGGGTTAGCTCCCCCTTTTCAAAAAAAAAACCCAATATAAATTGACGGAAACAGGATTGGTTGGTTGATTGATAGGTTAGGCAAGAGAGAGGTGGACAAGTTATAGTCCATATTGCGATGATGCGGTGACACGGCGTCTCGAATAAATAAACGCTCATATCACTTGAATTGTCCCGGTGTCTAGTGTGTGACACGTACCCTCCCAACAAGCGCGACATTCCTCGAGAATGATTTAACAGTTTTATTTCCGTGGGAACAAACAACTCAATCATGGAGGACATGAAAAGGAGTGATTTTGCTTTATCTTATCAGCCACTTGCTCTACATTTCAAGGAGCCCATTCATGAATATTAGCCATGTTCTGCTCTATCTTGTTCTATCGATGAGCCTATGTTCTGCTCTATCTTATATTGATTCCTCGCATCAACGGTTTGTTGTAAACGATAGCAAAGAAACGACGAAGAGCGGAACGATCAAACCAAAGGGGACACGAGATTTTAACGTGGAAAACCTCTCCAAACAAAGGAGAGGAAAAATCACGGGCGTCAGCCAGCAATACTTCACTATATCGGGTGAGGTTACAAACACCGTGGGTTTACAATGTGTGGCTTACCCCAAAACGGCTTACAAGAGGAATATATAATGGCATAAAACCCTAGGTCGGCTGCAGTCCAACCCGGAATCGATCCCACCGTGGCGGTACTACCGCTGGGATAGGCGGTAGTACCGCTGGGGTGGGCTGGTTCGGCTCTTCTCACCTCAGCGGTACCGGCGGCGGTACCGCCTGCGGTACCAGTCGGTACCGGACAAGTGCGTCAGATGGCCATTCTGGAGGTAGCGGCGGCGGTAGCGGTGGCGGCAGCTCTCGAGCGGTAGTACCGCTTAACCCAGCGGTACTACCGCTGGAATTTGGATCACCATAAAACAACACTCCACCTTGAGACAAATTCCATCTTGTAGCATGAATGAGAACCTTCACCCTGAAAACAACAAAGAAACACCTTCTGGCGCCAAATAGCCTCTTGGGCTAGACAGTGATACCAACTATGCCCGAGCAAAACTCGAACTTAGTAACAAGAACTGGCTTTATCATCATATCAGCAGGATTATCATGAGTACTTATCTTGCATACCTTCAGCTTACCTTTTGCAACAACATCACACACATAATGGTATTTGACGTCAATGTGCTTTGTTCTCTCATGGAACATCTGATCCTTGGTAAGGTAAATAGCACTCTGACTATCACAAAACAGGTTAATGCAAGTATCATCTCCACAAAGCTCAGCAAACAAACCTTTCAGTCAAACTGATTCTTTACATGCTTCAGCAATAGCCATGTACTCTGTTTCAGTGGTAGACTGGACAACAACGGATTGCAACGTTGCCCTCCAACTCACGGCACAAGCACCAAGCGTGAACACATAACCTGTGAGGGTTCTCCTCTTATCCAAATCGGCAGCAAAATCTGAATCCACATAGCCTGCAAGCATTGGATGTGCCACGAAGGTACCTGAAAATCCACTGAACAGCCTTCCAATGTTCTTTAACTGGATTAGCCATATATCTACTAACCAAACTCATAGCATATGATAAATCTGGACGTGAGCAAAGCATGGCATACATTAAAGAACCAACAGCACTAGAATATGGAACTCTAGACATGTACTCAAAATACTCATCCGTACTAGGGACATTATTCAGCTGACAATTTAAAGTGAGGAGCAATAGGAGTACTAACAGACTTTGCATCATGCATATTAAAATGATGAAGAACTTTCTTAATGTAATTTTACTGACTAAGAAACAACAAACCAGAATTTCTGTCACGTGTAATCTCCATACCTAGAATTTTCTTAGCAGCACCAAGATCCTTCATCTCAAACTCGCTACTCAACTGTGACTTGAGAGCAGTGATATCTTTCTTGCTCTTGGCAGCAATCAACATATCATCAACATATAATAACAGGTATATAGGTGATCCGTTAACAAACTTAATGTACACACAGCTATCAAATTCAGACCTCTTAAAGCCATGTGACAACATAAAAGAATCAAACCTTTTATACCACTGACGAGGAGATTGTTTCAAACCGTATAAGGACCTTTTCAACTTACAAACAAGACCCTCCTTACCAGGCACTATGAACCCTTCTGGTTGGTCCATGTATATCTCCTCCTCCAACTCTCCATGCAGAAACGCAGTCTTTACATCTAACTGCTCAAGCTCAAGATCACGCATAGCAACAATACCAAAGAATGTACGAATTAAACTATGCTTAACAACTGGAGAGAAAACATCATTATAATCAACACCTGGTATTTGACTGAAATCTTTTGCAACTAACCTTGCCTTAAACCTCGGAGTCTCGCTAGGAGATAAACCCTCCTTTCTCTTGAAGATCCACTTACAGCGGACTGCCTTCTTTTTCTTAGGCAAGCGCACAACATCCCATGTGCCATTTTTCTCGAGTGACTGCATCTCTTCTTGCATAGCAGCAAGCCACTTCTCGCGGTCACCGGAACCAATAGCTTCAGTATAAGTGGACGGCTCATGTCCGTGCTCCACCTGTTCTGCACAACTCAGAGCATAATCAACAATGTTACACTCTTCAATTAAACGTGGTCGAGGACCACAATTCCTCCTGTTCCTACGAGCAGCAATAGACTGTTGTGGCTGCAAAACAGGGGTGAGTTCTGAACATTATTATTATCAGAATCAGAAGAATCAGAATCATCAGAACCAGCAGAATCAGGATCAGAATCATCTAAAGTAGCAGCACCATCATTGTCAACAGTGATATTTTCATTTTCAACAGAGTGCTCCACCTCGACACGAACCTGCTCCTCGGAAAAATCTGGCAAAACATCTGAGGACAACTTATCAAAGTACATAATAGATTTATTGAAAACAACACTCCTGCTCACAAAAGCCTTTTTAGTTTTGGGATTCCACAACTTGTATCCTTTTACACCCGAACCATAACCAATGAACACACACTTAATAGCTCTCGGCTCTAACTTTCCATTATCAACATGAGCATAAGCAGTGCAACCAAAAAATTTAAGCCGTGAATAATCAGCAGGAGAATCTGACCATACCTCAATGGGAGTTTTTTTGTCGAGGGGAATAGATGGTGACCTGTTTATCAAGTAGCAGGCGGTGGCAGCCGCCTCAGCCCAAAAACGCTTACTCATGCGAGCGTTGGAGATCATGCAGCGAGCCTTGGAGATGATGGTCCTGTTCATCCGCTCCGCTACACCATTCTGCTGAGGCGTGTATGCGATGGTGAGATGCCTGACAATGCCTTCTTTCCTGCAATAATCATTAAAGGCATTCGAACAAAATTCGCCACCACTACCGGAAAATTCGAATTTGCCGTGCGGACCAGCCTATGCCGTGCGCCGCAGATTCTCGGAACACGGCAAAGACATCTCTGCCGTGCGGGAAAAAGTAAGATCACAGCAAACAAGAGAGGCACGGCACAGAAGTACCAGAGCACACGGCAAAGAAAACAGCACGGCAAAATACATAAAAAACGCACGGCAAAGATATGCATCACGGCAAAGATATCTTTGCCGTGATCTTTCCTGGAATAGCACGGCAAAATCGTTGACTACGATCCGCAAATTTGCCGCCCTCCCAAAATATTTCGCGGGAATATCTAAACAAATTTCCCGCACTATAAATAAATTGGCGGGAAAAAAATATACCGTGTGCAGATGAAAAGCACACGGCACATATATTCTTTGCCGTGTGCCTGATGTTTCCTTCACGGCATAGCACATCTTTGCCGTGCGCCTACAAGCGCCTACACGGCACAGCCCATCTTTGCCGTGTGCCTTTTCATATGCACACGGCAAACCATGTTTGCATTTATATTTCGACATGCTTCCTTTGTTTATTTTCTTTGTTAAGGCTTCTACTACGTTCATTTACTTCACCTAACGCAACCAAGGAAAAAATTACACTGGCCTACCCCCTTTCGACGCCGTTCAAGGTGGTAGATGAAAACGTTAGGGTTTTTCCAGCGGATCTAGGGTTTCGCCGAATCGGAGCCCCGGAGCGTCGAAAACCCACCCAAACCTAGGTTTTGCCATAACATGTATGTACAAGTGTAATGGGTGTTGTAAATGTCCAAGATTTTGCTCCGGTGTGTGACCGTCTTCACGGACCGCACTCTCTCTCTAGTAAGTTTCTTGACTTATAGCTGAAAACTCCCGTTTTGGGGGAACCGGGGCTGTATGACGGGCTAACCGTGTGTTTTCGGTGAAGGGGGTCACACCTCGGAGCCGTATCTTGGTTCCCACAACCTACCAACACACTCTTATACATATATTAGGGACACATGCAAGTTTTGGTGTGATTCCGATGCTCCGGACCACGCTACGGCGAAACCCTACACCCGCTGGAAAAAAGTCAAACCTGTCGATCTACCCCTTTGACCGGCGCCGAGAGGGGGTGGACGCGTGAAATTTTTTGCTTGCTTGTGTTAGGTTGGTACATGGGACCATGGGGAACCAAAATTTCATGTGGTTCATCGCATGATTCCGTGCCCGGCAGCTGACACGGCAGTTTTCACCTCTAAGTGTCGGAACTTACTACGGAGTAAGAGGGGTCGGTGAAGGGGGTCGCACCTCGGAGCCGTATCTTGGTTCCCACAACCTACCAACACACTCGTATACATATATTAGGGACCCATGCAAGTTTTGGTGTGATTCCGATGCTCCGGACCCCGCTACGGCGAAACCCTACACCCGGTGGAAAAAAGTCAAACCTGTCGATCTACCCCTTTGACCGGCGCCGAGAGGGGGTAGACGCGTGAACTTTTTTGCTTGGTTGTGTTAGGTTGGTACATGGGACCATGGGGAACCAACATTTCATGTGGTCCGTCGCATGATTCCGTGCCCGGCACCCGACACGGGAGTTTTAACCTCTAAGTGTCGGAACTTACTACGAAGTAAGAGGGGTCGGTGAAGGGGGTCGCACCTCGGGGCCGTATCTTGGTTCCCACAACCTACCAACACACTCGTATACATATATTAGGGACCCATGCAAGTTTTGGTGTGATTCCGACGCTCCGGACCCTGCTACGGCGAAACCCTACACCCGGTGGAAAAAAGTCAAACCTGTCGATCTACCCCTTTGACCGGCGCCGAGAGGGGGTAGACGCGTGAACTTTTTTGCTTGGTTGTGTTAGGTTGGTACATGGGACCATGGGGAACCAACATTTCATGTGGTTCGTCGCATGATTCCGTGCCCGGCACCCGACACGGGAGTTTTCACCTCTAAGTGTCGGAACTTACTACGGAGTAAGAGGGGTCGGTGAAGGGGGTCGCACCTCGGAGCCGTATCTTGGTTCCCACAACCTACCAACACACTCGTATACATATATTAGGGACCCATGCAAGTTTTGGCGTGATTCCGACGCTCCGGACCCCGCTACGGCGAAACCCTACACCCGTTGGAAAAAAGTCAAACCTATCGATCTACCCCTTTGACCGGCGCCGAGAGGGGTTAGACGCGTGAAATTTATTTCTTGGTTGTGTTTGGTTGGTACATGGGACCATGGGGAACCAACATTTCATGTGGTCCGTCGCATGATTCCGTGCCCGGCACCCGACACGGGAGTTTTCACCTCTAAGTGTCGGAACTTACTACGGAGTAAGAGGGGTCGGTGAAGGGGGTCACACCTCGGAGCCGTATCTTGGTTCCCACAACCTACCAACACAATCTTATACATATATTAGGGACCCATGCAAGTTTTGGTGCGATTCCGACGCTCCGGACCCCGCTACGGCGAAACCCTACACCCGCTGGAAAAAAGTCAAACCTGTCGATCTACCCCTTTGACCGGCGCCGAGAGGGGTAGACGCGTGAACTTTTTTGCTTGGTTGTGTTAGGTTGGTACATGGGACCATGGGGAACCAACATTTCATGTGGTTCGTCGCATGATTCCGTGCCCGGCACCCGACACGGGAGTTTTCACCTCTAAGTGTCGGAACTTACTACGGAGTTATAGGGGTCGGTGAAGGGGGTCGCATCTCGGAGCCGTATCTTGGTTCCCACAACCTACCAACACACTCTTATACATATATTAGGGACCCATGCAAGTTTTGGTGCGATTCCGACGCGCCGGACCCCGCTACGGCGAAACCCTACACCCGATGGAAAAAAGTCAAACCTGTCGATCTACCCCTTTGACCGGCGCCGAGAGGGGGTAGACGCGTGAACTTTTTTGCTTGGTTGTGTTAGGTTGGTACATGGGACCATGGGGAACCAACATTTCATGTGGTTCGTCGCATGATTCCGTGCCCGGCACCCGACACGGGAGTTTTCACCTCTAAGTGTCGGAACTTACTACGGAGTAAGAGGAGTCGGTGAAGGGGGTCACACCTCGGAGCTGTATCTTGGTTCCCACAACCTACCAACACACTCGTATACATATATTAGGGACCCATGCAATTTTGGGTGATTCCGACGCTCCGGACCCCGCTACGGCGAAACCCTACACCCGCTGGAAAAAAGTCAAACCTATCGATCTACCCCTTTGACCGGCGCCGAGAGGGGGTAGACGCGTGAAATTTTTTCTTGGTTGTGTTAGGTTGGTACATGGGACCATGGGGAACCAACATTTCATGTGGTCCGTCGCATGATTCCGTGCCCGGCACCCGACACGGGAGTTTTCACCTCTAAGTGTCGGAACTTACTACGGAGTAAGAGGGGTCGTTGAAGGGGGTCGCACCTCGGAGCCGTATCTTGGTTCCCACAACCTACCAACACACTCTTATACATATATTAGGGACCCATGCAAGTTTTGGTGTGATTCCGACGCTCCGGACCCCGCTACGGCGAAACCCTACACCCGCTGGAAAAAAGTCAAACCTGTCGATCTACCCCTTTGACCGGCCGAGAGGGGGTAGACGCGTGAAATTTTTTGCTTGGTTGTGTTAGGTTGGTACATGGGACCATGGGGAACCAACATTTCATGTGGTCCGTCGCATGATTCCGTGCCCGGCACCCGACACGGGAGTTTTCACCTCTAAGTGTCGGAACTTACAAAGGATTAGGGGTCGGTGAAGGGGGTCGCACCTCGGAGCCGTATCTTGGTTCCCACAACCTACCAACACACTCTTATACATATATTAGGGACCCATGCAAGTTTTGGTGTGATTCCGACGCTCCGGACCCCGCTACGGCGAAACCCTACACCCGTGGAAAAAAGTCAAACCTGTCGATCTACCCCTTTGACCGGCGCCGAGAGGGGGTAGACGCGTGAACTTTTTTGCTTGGTTGTGTTAGGTTGGTACATAGGACCATGGGGAACCAACATTTCATGTGGTCCGTCGCATGATTCCGTGCCCGGCACCCGACACGGGAGTTTTCCCCTCTAAGTGTCGGAACTTAATACGGAGTTATAGGGGTCGGTGAAGGGGGTCGCATCTCGGAGCCGTATCTTGGTTCCCACAACCTACCAACACACTCGTATACATATATTAGGGACCCATGCAAGTTTTGGTGTGATTCCGACGCTCCGGACCCCGCTACGGCGAAACCCTACACCCGTGGAAAAAAGTCAAACCTGTCGATCTACCCCTTTGACCGGCGCCGAGAGGGGGTAGACGCGTGAACTTTTTTGCTTGGTTGTGTTAGGTTGGTACATGGGACCATGGGGAACCAACATTTCATGTGGTTCGTCGCATGATTCCATGCCCGGCACCCGACACGGGAGTTTTCACCTCTAAGTGTCGGAACTTACTACGGAGTAAGAGGGTCGGTGAAGGGGGTCACACCTCGGAGCGTATCTTGGTTCCCACAACCTACCAACACACTCGTATACATATAGTAGGGACCCATGCAAGTTTTGGTGTGATTCCGACGCTCCGGACCCCGCTACGGCGAAACCCTACACCCGCTGGAAAAAAGTCAAACCTATCGATCTACCCCTTTGACCGGCGCCGAGAGGGGGTAGACGCGTGAATTTTTTTCTTGGTTGTGTTTGGTTGGTACATGGGACCATGGGGAACCAACATTTCATGTGGTCCGTCGCATGATTCCGTGCCCGGCACCCGACACGGGAGTTTTCACCTCTAAGTGTCGGAACTTACTACGGAGTAAGAGGGGTCGGTGAAGGGGGTCGCACCTCGGAGCCGTATCTTGGTTCCCACAACCTACCAACACACTCTTATACATATATTAGGGACCCATGCAAGTTTTGGTGTGATTCCGACGCTCCGGACCCCGCTACGGCGAAACCCTACACCCGCTGGAAAAAAGTCAAACCTGTCGATCTACCCCTTTGACCGGGCCGAGAGGGGGTAGACGCGTGAATTTTTTGCTTGGTTGTGTTAGGTTGGTACATGGGACCATGGGGAACCAACATTTCATGTGGTCCGTCGCATGATTCCGTGCCCGGCACCCGACACGGGAGTTTTCACCTCTAAGTGTCGGAACTTACTACGGAGTAAGGGGTCGGTGAAGGGGGTCGCACCTCGGAGCCGTATCTTGGTTCCCACAACCTACCAACACACTCTTATACATATATTAGGGACCCATGCAAGTTTTGGTGTGATTCCGACGCTCCGGACCCCGCTACGGCGAAACCCTACACCCGTGGAAAAAAGTCAAACCTGTCGATCTACCCCTTTGACCGGCGCCGAGAGGGGGTAGACGCGTGAACTTTTTTGCTTGGTTGTGTTAGGTTGGTACATGGGACCATGGGGAACCAACATTTCATGTGGTCGTCGCATGATTCCGTGCCCGGCACCCGACACGGGAGTTTTCACCTCTAAGTGTCGGAACTTACTACGGAGTAAGGGGTCGGTGAAGGGGGTCGCACCTCGGAGCCGTATCTTGGTTCCCACAACCTACCAACACACTCGTATACATATATTAGGGACCCATGCAAGTTTTGGTGTGATTCCGACGCTCCGGACCCCGCTACGGCGAAACCCTACACCCGCTGGAAAAAAGTCAAACCTGTCGATCTACCCCTTTGACCGGGCCGAGAGGGGGTAGACGCGTGAACTTTTTTGCTTGGTTGTGTTAGGTTGGTACATGGGACCATGGGGAACCAACATTTCATGTGGTCCGTCGCATGATTCCGTGCCCGGCACCCGACACGGGAGTTTTCACCTCTAAGTGTCGGAACTTACTACGGAGTAAGAGGGTCGGTGAAGGGGTCGCACCTCGGAGCCGTATCTTGGTTCCCACAACCTACCAACACACTCGTATACATATATTAGGGACCCATGCAAGTTTTGGTGTGATTCCGACGCTCCGGACCCCGCTACGGCGAAACCCTACACCCGCTGGAAAAAAGTCAAACCTGTCGATCTACCCCTTTGACCGGCGCCGAGAGGGGGTAGACGCGTGAAATTTTTTGCTTGGTTGTGTTAGGTTGGTACATGGGACCATGGGGAACCAACATTTCATGTGGTCCGTCGCATGATTCCGTGCCCGGCACCCGACACGGGAGTTTTCACCTCTAAGTGTCGGAACTTACTACGGAGTAAGAGGGGTCGGTGAAGGGGGTCGCACCTCGGAGCCGTATCTTGGTTCCCACAACCTACCAACACACTCTATACATATATTAGGGACCCATGCAAGTTTTGGTGTGATTCCGACGCTCCGGACCCCGCTACGGCGAAACCCTACACCCGCTGGAAAAAAGTCAAACCTGTCGATCTACCCCTTTGACCGGCGCCGAGAGGGGGTAGACGCGTGAACTTTTTTGCTTGGTTGTGTTAGGTTGGTACATGGGACCATGGGGAACCAACATTTCATGTGGTCCGTCGCATGATTCCGTGCCCGGCACCCGACACGGGAGTTTTCACCTCTAAGTGTCGGAACTTACTACGGAGTTATAGGGGTCGGTGAAGGGGGTCGCACCTCGGAGCCGTATCTTGGTTCCCACAACCTACCAACACACTCGTATACATATATTAGGGACCCATGCAAGTTTTGGTGTGATTCCGACGCTCCGGACCCCGCTACGGCGAAACCCTACACCCGCTGGAAAAAAGTCAAACCTGTCGATCTACCCCTTTGACCGGCGCCGAGAGGGGGTAGACGCGTGAACTTTTTTGCTTGGTTGTGTTAGGTTGGTACATGGGACCATGGGGAACCAACATTTCATGTGGTCCGTCGCATGATTCCGTGCCCGGCACCCGACACGGGAGTTTTCACCTCTAAGTGTCGGAACTTACTACGGAGTAGAGGGGTCGGTGAAGGGGGTCGCACCTCGGAGCCGTATCTTGGTTCCCACAACCTACCAACACACTCTTATACATATATTAGGGACCCATGCAAGTTTTGGTGTGATTCCGACGCTCCGGACCCCGCTACGGCGAAACCCTACACCCTGGAAAAAAGTCAAACCTGTCGATCTACCCCTTTGACCGGCGCCGAGAGGGGGTAGACGCGTGAACTTTTTTGCTTGGTTGTGTTAGGTTGGTACATGGGACCATGGGGAACCAACATTTCATGTGGTTCGTCGCATGATTCCGTGCCCGGCACCCGACACGGGAGTTTTCACCTCTAAGTGTCGGAACTTACTACGGAGTAAGAGGGGTCGGTGAAGGGGGTCGCACCTCGGAGCCGTATCTTGGTTCCCACAACCTACCAACACACTCGTATACATATATTAGGGACCCATGCAAGTTTTGGTGTGATTCCGACGCTCCGGACCCCGCTACGGCGAAACCCTACACCCGCTGGAAAAAAGTCAAACCTGTCGATCTACCCCTTTGACCGGCGCCGAGAGGGGGTAGACGCGTGAACTTTTTTGCTTGGTTGTGTTAGGTTGGTACATGGGACCATGGGGAACCAACATTTCATGTGGTCCGTCGCATGATTCCGTGCCCGGCACCCGACACGGGAGTTTTCACCTCTAAGTGTCGGAACTTACTACGGAGTTATAGGGGTCGGTGAAGGGGGTCGCACCTCGGAGCCGTATCTTGGTTCCCACAACCTACCAACACACTCGTATACATATATTAGGGACCCATGCAAGTTTTGGTGTGATTCCGACGCTCCGGACCCCGCTACGGCGAAACCCTACACCCGATGGAAAAAAGTCAAACCTAGGTTGTGCCATACCATATGTATACAAGTGTGTTGTGTGCCCTGTGCTGCCACTTAGGGCGCACGGCAAAGACTGATGGAATCTTGTGTTCATCTGGTGTCGCTGCGTTACTGCATCACGATCGTTGCAAGTTTTGGTAGACGACGCCCTGGGTCCGGGGTAGACGACGCCCTGCACATTCGGTACACTTTTTCGGGGTGTCGATGCATGCGGCCCGCACCGGAGGGTTTATATATATAGTATAAATAAATATAATTAAGTGAAGTAAATTAATATGCTAGAAGCCTTAACAAAGAAAGCATATGAAAAAAAATGTGAACCATGCTTTGCCGTGCAGCTGACAGAAAGGCACACGGCAAACATGTTCTGTGCCGTGTGCTGCCACTTAGGGCGCACGGCAAAGACTGAATTTCAGAGCGCGGGGAAATATGTCAATTCTTTGCCGTGTTCCGAAAGTTTTGTACACGGCAAAGACTGGATCACGGCAAAGACGGGAGGTTAGGACACGGTCCGAAATTTCCCCAAATCGACCGGTGCTCAGTTTCCTGAAATCGACCTCGCCGCGCGCCGCGCATCGCCGCATCCACCCGGACCACCCATCCATCCACGCCGACGCAGCTCCGCCACCCATCCACGCCGCCGTCGCCAGCGCCTCCACCCACCCTCGCCGCCGTCACCAGCGGCGCCACCACCCGGACCACCCATCCATCCACGCACGACCCAGCTCCTCCCCCGCCGACGCAGCGCCGCCGGCCCGCCGCCCACAGCGCTGGCCCACCGCCGGCGCCTCGGCCGCAGCGAACTCCCCACCGCCACTCGTCCTCCTCCGCCGGAACGAGCACGCCCCGGAGGAGCACGTCCTCTGCTCCACCGGATCAGGACCGGCGCCGTCGCCACCTCCTGGTCCTCTCCCTCGACCTCTCGGTAAGGCACGCCGGAGCAGCTGGAGCAGAGGCGACGTCGTCGTCCTCACGGTGCCCCGCACGAGCCCCGGCACCAGCAGCATTGGATCCTCCACTGCCTCCCACGTCTGCTGCCCTCCGCCACCCTCTAGTGTGTGTGCTCTGCTCGGAAGAAATCCCCTATGCTCATGTCTCTGTGAAATTCATTAGCTAGTTCCTGCAAAAGCGCAATCATGAGTACATTGGTCATTAGCTAGTTCATTAGCTAGTCTCTGTGAAAAACACACTGAAATAGGCATAACTTATGCCATATGACTTATCAAAGCATGCATTTTAAATTTGTTCCCTGTAGAAAATAAATTGGTACTAATTATGTGTTAGGCTAGGTTTAGTTTAATTGATTGGTTCTGATTCTAGTGGTAATTGTTCTAGCTGTGGTAATTGTTCTAGGTGTGGTTTACAAATATGGTGTATGTCTAGCTGTGGTAATTAGTTTAAATTTTTCATAAAAGTTTTGGTGTTCTACCTAGGAGCATGAAGCATTACATTTGAGATGAATTTGTAGTAGTAGCATTCTACTACAATTTTTGTATTTGCATTTGTAGTAGAATTTGCTAGTTGTAAAATTGTAGTAGAATTTGCTAGTTGTAAAATTGTAGTCTAAATTGTAGTAGAATTTGCAAGTTGTAATGCTTATTGTAGTACCATGAATATTTAGATGTTGTACATTTGTTCTTATATATATGTTGTTTTTGTGGTTTTTCAGATGTCGTAGTTTACGGGGCTTCTCCACCTGAGGAGGGCCGCCTCGGTGCCCCTGTTCCATCCCCCCTGCGGAGAGCGTCCCCGACCTTCAGCGGTGATCGACCACGCTTCTAGGGTATACATCTTTCGCCTCTCTTGCTGCATAGGTTTATTTTGGTCTAGATCACCGGGTCAGTCGAGTCGCGTAACCTGAGTCAGATCCCATCCGGAAGGGTTACAAATTTATAAATATGCAGGATTGTCCATCTTTGCATATTTATAACCGTAACACTTCCGGGTTGTCCTGTTGGACAGTCCGAGTATGTGTAGATCGGGTCGTGTTCCATGTTCTACCCCTTCCTGAGACGGAATTTCGGCAGCACCTCCCCGTTGTTCTTCGGATGCACACCCTCTCGGCTTGACAAGCTCGAGACGTGTATTCTGAAGAACAGGGGAGGTGCTGTCGAAATTCCGTCTCGGGTCGGGGTAGAACGTGGGACACGACTCGATCTACACGTACTCGGGCGGGATAGGCCCCTACCCATTAGAAGTGTTGGTGAACCTTTGCATGTTGTAAAAGATAAAATTTGGCCTAAAAAATGTTTTGTTAAAATTCAGTGACATGTTGAACTGAAAGCATTGTGTATGTCTTTTTTGGTACCGATTAAAGGATGGATCCGAGACAGAACCGTGAGTGGATGTATGCTGGCAGAAAGAGTCCGTGGGAGTTTAGTGATGAATGGAGAGATAAGGCCGAGGAGTTTGTGAACAAGGCGTTTGACATCAGCAGCAGACCCATGAAAGTGTTTTGCCCCTGTTCAAAATGCGATAACCGAAGGCGACAGTCGAAGGTAGATGTTAGTACGCACCTGATCAAGAATGGGTTCACACCATTCTACCATGTTTGGAATTACCATGGTGAACAGTTAGCAAAACGTCCTAGAACCGAGCCACGTCGGCTTCAGCCAGCGGGAGAATTTGACACTGGGTTCAACAACTGCTTAGACGCCTTTGTCAATGCTAATGCGCCTGAAAGCCGTCGTGTAGAGGCGGAGACACCTCAGGAGGCGGAGACAAGTGAGCAGCCGGATGAAGACACGAAGAAGTACTACGAGACTATGTTTGGCTCGCAGAAACCCCTTCATGAACATACAGATGTTACCCTTCTAGATGCCATCGCTCGCCTTATGGCCGTGAAGTGCCAGAGGAAGATATGCAGGGATGGTTTCGATGATATTCTGGCCGTCGTTGGCAGCCTTCTACCGAAAGGTCATATCTTGGCGAAGAGCTTCTACGAGGCGACTAAACTCCTCCGTGACCTTAAGATGTCATATGAGAAGATAGACGCCTGTCCAAAGGGATGCATGCTATTCAGGAAAGAACATGCTGGAACAAATTATTGCATCCATTGCAATTCCTCTAGGTACTTCGAGGTCGACCTCGGTGGTGGACAGAAGAGGCAGACCGGGATTCCCCAAAAGATTCTTCGGTACCTTCCATTTATACCGAGGATCCAGCGGCTTTACATGAACAAAGACACTGCCCAGCAGATGCGATGGGCCGCGTTAGGGGAGAGATACACGGACAAGATGATACATCCGTCGGATGGTGACGCATGGAAGAACTTTGTAGCGAAGTATCCACTGAAAGCGGGCGACCCGAGGAGCGTAGCTGTTGCTATATCAACCGATGGGTTCAATCCGTATGGCATGTCGGCGGCAACATACAACTGTTGGCCTGTGTTTGTCATACCCCAGAACCTCCCCCCGGCGAGTCCATGAGATCACATAACATGTTATTGTCGATGATAATCCCAGGACCGAAATACCCGGGTAAGAACATGAACGTGTACCTGGAACGCTGGTTGAAGACTTGGCTGTTGGCTGGAACGGTCGGGGTCCGAACATATGATGCCTCAACAAATGATCACTTCGATATGTATGTCTGGTACCACACATCCCTGCATGACTTACCAGCGCGTGCTTTGTTCTGCGGCTGGTGTACACATGGGAAGTGGCCTTGCCCACAGTGCAGACAGGCTGTGACTTTCTCATGGCTTACGAAGGGAGGCAAGTATTCATGCTTTGATCAACATCGACAGTTCCTTGAGCCAGGTCATAGATACAGGAGTGACGTAAAGCGGTTCGAGAAAGGAGTCGAGATCCATGCTCCGAAACCACGTCTGATGACCGGAAGAGAAATCAGGGCTGAGCTAGAAGCTCTCGTGCCTAACCCCGATGGGAATGGTTTCGTGGGTTATGGGGAGACGCACCAGTGGACTCACATTCCGTGCTTCTGGAAGCTGCTCCCTTACATGGAGGATGTCGAGCTTCAACACAACATTGATGTAATGCACACCGAAAAGAATATCGCCGAGGCTCTTTATAGCACCATCATGGACACTGAGAAGACGAAGGATAACGTCAAGGCTCGAATGGACCAAAAAGAACTTTGTGACAGGCCAGATCTTGAAATGAAGCCTCCTGGAGTCAACGGCACTAGGTGGTCTAAGCCAAAGGCTCGGTTCTGCCCTACAAGGCCTGAAAAAAGGGAAATATTACAGTGGCTCGTGGAGTGTTTGTACTTCCCTGATGGGTATGCAGCTAACTGGGCGAGGTGTGTGAACCTGGACACGCAGCGAGTAGGAGGGCTGAAGAGTCATGACTACCACGTGTGGCTTGATCGCATAATGCCCGCGATGATTGATGTCTACGTGTGCTTCTATTCTTGTAGACAGTGTTGGGCCTCCAAGAGCAGAGGTTTGTAGAACAGCAGCAAGTTTCCCTTAAGTGAATCACCCAAGGTTTATCGAACTCAGGGAGGTAGAGGTCAAAGATATCCCTCTCAAGCAACCCTGCAATTAAGATACAAGAAGTCTCTTGTGTCCCCAACACACCCAATACACTTGTCAGATGTATAGGTGCACTAGTTCGGCGAAGAGATAGTGAAATACAAGTAATATGGATGATTATAAGTAGTAACTGCAATCTGAAATAAAGATGGCAGCAAGCAAACATGTAGCAGAACTTGATGTAAACGGTGTTTCAATGCTTAGAAACAAGGCCTAGGGATCATACTTTCACTAGTGGACACTCTCAACAATGATCTCATAACTGAATAAGTAAAAGCTACTCTTAAACACTCTCTTGTTGGATAACAAACACCATTCATTGTGTAGGGCTACAAAAGCACACCTCAAGCCGGAGTAAACAAGCGCCACAACGTCATAAAGGAATCACACACGGTGCACACACTGTCACCTTTACACCGTGGAGAGTACCGGAGTTCATATTAAAGTAACCTATAGAGTGCATAATAGATAAAGAGTAACATCTACATATTCAACTAGATTAGCACAACTGAACACAAGTAAATACTGCTCGGGATTATTCTCCTTCTTGATAACACAAGAGTACTACGTGTAGGGCTGCAAAGCACACCTCAAAGTCTGAGTAAACAAACACCACAGTTCCCAAGAATAAGCCATGATAAATATCTAAATTATTCATAGAGTCACACAAGTACCCACACTGTCACCTTGATACCGTGTTGTCACAATGACTCCAGAAACTAGACAAAATCACTTGAGTAGCATAAACATTATTAATGTATTCAGCGATACTAGCAATACACGATCACATAAAGATCACACCATGGGAGAGAGAGATGAACCACATAGCTACCGGTAGAGCCCTCAGCCTCGGGGGAGAACTACTCCCTCCTCATCATGGGAGTCAGCAGCGGCGATGAAGATGGCGGTGGTGTCGATGGAGATGACTCCGGGGGCAATTCCCCGTCCCGGCAGCGTGCCGGAACAGAGATTCTGTCCCCCGAAACTTGTCGTCGATGGCGGCGGCGCTGCGGAACTCTTCTGGAAATATGCTTTTTTTAGGGTTTTCGCGTCTGAGGGAATAAATAGGCGAAGGGGCAACGTCGGTGGAGGCCGAGGGGCCCACACCATGCTGGCGCGGCAGGGGCCCACCCGCCGGGTGTGGTTTGGCCACCTCGGCGCCCTCCTTCGTCTCTCCTTCGGACTCCGTGACGTGCTGGAAAAATAGGGACGTGGCCTTTTGTTTCGTGCAATTCCGAGAATATTCGCAGAAGTACTTTTCTGAAACCAAAAACAGCAGAAAACAGGGAACTGGCACTGTGGCATCTTGTTAATAGGTTAGTCCCAGAAAATGCATAAAAGTGATATGAAGTGTATATAAAACATGTAGCAATGGTATAATATAAGCATGGAACATCAGAAATTATGGATACGTTGGAGACGTATCAAGCATCCCCAAGCTTAGTTCTACTCGTCCTCGAGTAGGTAAAACGATAACAACAAATAATTTCTGAGGAGACATGCTTTCACACAATCTTGATCAATATATTGCAAGGCTCATGTCATGAATGAAGTGACTCAAAGCAATGGTCTATAGTTTGCTAACAAATAGATAAAGAGTAAACAATGAATCATATAAGCAAAAACTTTTCATGAATAGTACTTTCAAGACAAGCATCAAAAAGTTTTGCATAAGAGGTAACTCATAAAGCAATAGATTCAAAGTAAAAGGCATTGAAGCAACACAAAGGATGATTAAGTTTCAGCAATTGCTTTCAACTTGTAACATGTATATCTCATGGATAGTTGTCAACATAAAGCAATATAACAAGTGCAATAAGTAAATATGTAAGAATCAATGCACACAAAGTTGACACAAGTGTTTGCTTCTAAGATAGAAAGGAGTAGGTAAACTGACTCAACATAAAGTAAAAGATAGGCCCTTCGCAGAGGGAAGCAGGGATTAAATCATGTGCTAGAGCTTTTTAAGTTTTCGAAAGCATATAGAGAGCACAAAATAAGTATTTGAGAGGTGTTTGTTGTTGTCAACGAATGGTAGTGGGCACTCTAACCCCCTTGTCAACCAGACTTTCAAGAGCGGCTCCCATGAAGGACGTTATCTCTACCAGCAAGGTAGATCATCCCTCTTCTCTTTTGTTTACACATGTATTTTAGTTTCTTTATAGATGACACTCCTCCCAACCTTTTGCTTACACAAGCCATGGCTAACCGAATCCTCGGGTGCCTTCCAACATTCACATACCATGGAGGAGTGTCTATTTGCAAATTAAGTTGCTTACTGATAAATCAGGGCAAAACATGTGAAGAGAATTATTAATGAAAGTTGTAATTAATTGGGGCTGGGCACCCCGTTGCCAGCTCTTTTTGCAAATTATTGGATAAGCGGATGTATATGCCACTAGTCCATTGGTGAAAGTCTGTCAGAAGTAAATGACAAGATTGAAAGATAAAACACCACATACTTCCTCATGAGCTATAAAACATTGACACAAATAAGGAGTAATAAAGTTTTGAATAGTTTAAAGGTAGCACATGAAATATTTACTTGGAATGGCAGGAAATACCACATAGTAGGTAGGTATGGTGGACACAAATGGCATGGGTTTTGGCTCAAGTTTTGGATGCACGAGAAGCATTCCCTCTCAGTACAGAGTTTAGGCTAGCAAGGTTGTTTGAAGCAAACACAAGTATAAACCGGTACAGCAAGAATCACATAAAAACATATTGCAAGTATTATAAGACTCTACACTGTCTTCCTTGTTGCTCAAACATTTTACCAGAAAATATCTAGACCTTAGAGAGAACAAATATGCATCCCAAGTCTCAACAAGCTCTACGGTAGTTCTCCACTACTAGGCTTTAACTACATGATGCAAGAGCTTAAACATGATCTACTTGAGAGCTCAAAACAATTGCAAAGCATCAAATCAAAACAAGACAATGATCTACAAGAATGCATATGTCTTTTCCAATACCAACTACTACATGTAGCATTTTCTTTCTTCCAAACAAACACCAATCAATTTATTTAAACATAAACTCTCCAAATGATAATATAATGCAGCAAGAGAGTATTTATAAACAAGTGCTAACAGCTCGAAGAGATGCATGAAAAACAGGAGCTAAAAGCACTGCAGTAGCTAGTTAAGAATACTCAACAAATATAAGTGAAGAACATGAGTATTCACATGAAAAAGCGGAGCGTGTCTCTCTCCCACACAAGGATTGCTAGGATCCGAATTTATTCAAACAAAAACAAAAATAAAAGCACACAGACGCTCCAAGTAAAGCGCATAAGATGTGAAAGAATTAAAATATAGTTTCACTAGAGATGACCTGATAAGTTTGTTGATGAAGAAGGGGATGCCTTGGGCATCCCCAAGCTTAGACGCTTGAGTCTCTCTGAATATGGTTGGGATGAACCACGGGGGCATCCCCAAGCTTAGGCTTTTCACTCTTCTTGATCACATAATATCACCCTTCTCGCTTGATCCTTGAAAACTTCCTTCACACCAAACTCAAACAGTTCTCATTAGAGGGTTAGTGCATAATCAAAAATTCTCATATTCTGTAATGACACAATCAAAGCTTCTGGACATTAGCTACAGCCACCAATGCTTTGTGGAGCAAAGAAATCCACACAAACACAGTAAAAGAGCGAATGCAAAACAAAAGGCAGAATCTGTCAAAAACAGAACAGTCTGGAATGACGAATTTTTTCGAGGCACTTAAGTTGCTCAGATGGATCTGGCCTAAAATAATGAAAGTTGCGTACATATCTCAGGAATATGCGTGATTTTTCAGAATTTTTGAATTTTCTACAGGGAGATAAGCTCAAATCGTGACAGCTAAAAATCTGTCACTGCGCAGAAATCCAAATCTTGCATCAACTTTCAATATAGAACTTTACTTGGCACAACAATGCAATAAAATAAAGATACAAAGGAGTTGCTACAGAAGTAACAAGCACCTTGACTCAAAACAAAAAGAAAAGCAAAAATAACAGAAAATAAAAACAATGGGTTGTCTCCCATAAGCGCTTTTCTTTAAAACCTTTTAGCTAGGCATGATTTTGATGATGCTCTCATATGTATAAGAGTTGAATATGAAAGAGCATCAAAAAAAATACCAAACACATTTAAGTCTAACCCACTTCCTATGCAAAGGAATCTTGTAAGAAAATAAATCAATAAACACAAAGTGCTAGCATAGGAAGGCAAAACAAGTGCAACATCAAAATTTCAACATAAAGAGAAGAAATTTAGTAACATGAAGATTTCTATAACCATACTTTCCTCTCTCAAAATAATTTTCAGTGGCATCATGAATAAACTCAACAATATAGCTATCACATAAAGCATTCTTATCATGATCCACATGCATATAAGTATCATTACTCTCCACATAAGTATAAACAATATCATTAGTAATAGTGAGACTAAAACTATCACAACCATCATTGTATTCATCATAAATTGCAGGCATAGTATAATCATAATAAACTTTATCCTCCATAGTAGGTGGCACCAAAATACCACTATCATTATAATCATCATAAATTGGAGGTAAAGTATCATCAAAGAAAATTTTCTCCTCAAAACTTGGGGGACTAAAAATATCATATTCATCAAAACCAGCTTCCCCAAGCTTAGACTTTTCCATAGCATTGGCAATAATGGTTATCAAAGAATTTATAGTAATACCATTGCTACCATCATGCAAACAAGCCTCCATAGGTTTTTAATTTTCTCCTCAAAAGCATCATGTCCTAATTCAATATAAAGTTCATAAAGATCTCTAATTTTGTTGTTGTTTTCCATTAAGCCTAACTAGTGAAAATAAAAACAATAAACAAAAAGATATAATTGCAGAATCTAAAGGAGATACCTTCCAACGCTTACCTCCCTGGCAACGGCGCCAGAAAATAGCTTGATGTCTACGTGTGCTTCTATTCTTGTAGACAGTGTTGGGCCTCCAAGAGCAGAGGTTTGTAGAACAGCAGCAAGTTTCACTTAAGTGAATCACCCAAGGTTTATCGAACTCAGGGAGGTAGAGGTCAAAGATATCCCTCTCAAGCAACCCTGCAATTAATATACAAGAAGTCTCTTGTGTCCCCAACACACCCAATACACTTGTCAGATGTATAGGTGCACTAGTTCGGCGAAGAGATAGTGAAATACAAGTAATATGGATGATTATAAGTAGTAACTGCAATCTGAAATAAAGATGGCAGCAAGCAACATGTAGCAGAACTTGATGTAAACGGTGTTTCAATGCTTAGAAACAAGGCCTAGGGATCATACTTTCACTAGTGGACACTCTCAACAATGATCTCATAACTGAATAAGTAAAAGCTACTCTTAAACACTCTCTTGTTGGATAACAAACACCATTCATTGTGTAGGGCTACAAAAGCACACCTCAAGCCGGAGTAAACAAGCTCCACAACGTCATAAAGGAATCACACACGATGCGCACACTGTCACCGTCACACCGTGGAGAGTACCGAAGTTCATATTAAAGTAACCTATAGAGTGCATAATAGATAAAGAGTAACATCTACATATTCAACTAGATTAGCACAACTGAACACAAGTAAATACTGCTCGGGATTATTCTCCTTCTTGATAACACAAGAGTACTACGTGTAGGGCTGCAAGAGCACACCTCAAAGTCTGAGTAAACAAACACCACAGTTCCCAAGAATAAGCCATGATAAATATCTAAATTATTCATAGAGTCACACAAGTACCCACACTGTCACCTTGATACTGTGTTGTCACAACGACTCCAGAAACTAGACAAAATCACTTGAGTAGCATAAACATTATTAATGTATTCAGCGATACTAGCAATACACACGATCACATAAAGGTCACGCCATGGGAGAGAGAGATGAACCACATAGCTACCGGTAGAGCCCTCAGCCTCGGGGAGAACTACTCCCTCCTCATCATGGGAGTCAGCAGCGGCGATGAAGATGGCGGTGGTGTTGATGGAGATGACTCCGGGGGCAATTCCCCGTCCCGGCAGCGTGCCGGAACAGAGACTTCTGTCCCCGAAACTTGTCGTCGATGGCGGCGGCGCTGCGGAACTCTTCTGGAAATATGGCTTCGTTTTTTAGGGTTTTCGCGTCTGAGGGAATAAATAGGCGAAGGGGCAACGTCGGTGGAGGTTCGCGGGGCCCACACCACCTGCTGGCGCGGCAAGGGGGCCCACCGCGCCGAGGTGTGGTTTGGCCTCCTTCGTCTCTCCTTCGGACTCCGTGACGGTGCTGGAAAAATAGGGACGTGGCCTTTTGTTTCGTGCAATTCCGAGAATATTCGCAGAAGTACTTTTCTGAAACCAAAAACAGCAGAAAACAGGGAACTGGCACTATGGCATCTTGTTAATAGGTTAGTCCCAGAAAATGCATAAAAGTGATACGAAGTGTATATAAAACATGTAGCAAATGGTATAATATAAGCATGGAACAGCAGAAATTATGGATACGTTGGAGACGTATCAATGATTCGAGGCTATGTCGATGAGGAGACTTGGCGAGTACTGGCTGAGTTGACCTTTTTCTTTCGCCAGATTTGTGCAAGAGAGTTAGATCGTGAGGTGGTTCTGAAGCTGCATGAATAGGCACCCGAGTTGCTTTGCAAGCTAGAGACGATACTTCCGCCAGGGTTTTTTAATCCGATGCAACATATGATCTTGCATCTCGCGCACGAGGCTTTAATGGGGGGGCCTGTGTCGACCCGTTGGCAGTTTGGCCCTGAGAGAAAAATGAAAGACCTACGCCAGAATTGCGGGAATAAATGCAAGATCGAGGCATCCATGGCCGAGGCATGCCTTAACGAGGAGGTGTCAAACTTCACGACAGGTTTCTATGATGCCAACATTCCCACAATCCACAATCCAGTCGTTCGCTACAATGCAGCCAACCCTGAAGATGTACCCAAGCTTAGCATCTTCATAGGGCTCGGTGGCAAATCAAGTGGCACGAAGAAGTTCATCATGAAAAAGCTCGAGCGGGATATGATCTCCTCGTATATCTTGATGAGTATGGAGGAAGTGAAGCCGTACCGCGAGTAAGTCTTTCACCATTTAGTATTTCACAAACATTCACTCCTATATTCGTGGCTAACTCCTCTTTTCTCATTGGCGTAGACGATTCACTCGTGAAAACTGGAAGCTGAGAAGGGACCCTACCCCGAAAGAGTCGAAGGATCTTTTTGACAAGGGTGGTGGTTTTGGCAAGGGTGGTGGTTTCATTAGCTGGTTCGCGGGTTTGGTACTGTTCTGTCTAACTTTTCTAGTACCGTGGACATTCATCGATCATTCCTCGTTCTAAACTTCTCGTGCTAAACTTGTAGGCAAAAAAGGACAAAGAGATGAAGCCAGAGCTTAGAAACATTGCCCATGGCTTTAGCCATTCCGTCAACTCATTCCATGCTTATGACGTGAATGGATATCGCTTCCATACCCATGACCACACAACAAACCGGGGCAACCGGAAGACAATAAATAGTGGGGTGTTATGTGAAGGCTCAGATAAACTCCATTACTATGGAAGAGTTGAGGCTATATACGAGTTGAATTATGGTTTTGGTAAAGGGCTAGATCCCGTTGTATTCAAATGCAATTGGTTAGACCCGCGTCGGGTTAGAGGGATTCCTGCAATTGGATTGGTCGAAGTTGAACGAAGCTCCAAGTATTCGGGAGACGACGTCTACATTTTGGCTACCCAGGCCTTCCAAGTTTTCTATCTCCCGTACCCGTGCAAGAAGACATCCAAAGCATATCAAAAGCGTCTACAGGGATGGGATGTTGTGGTGACGGTACCGTCGCACAGTAGGCCGGCTATGCCTAACGGTCAAGATTACCGCCGCCTAGACCCCTCAACATCTGACGGCGAGTTCTATCAGGATGGAGGGCTCCCTGGGAAATTCACTATCAACTTGCCGACCGATGATGACATGGAATACGGCGAACAAAACGTAGATGCTGGAATGGAGGAAGACACTGCGCATGACGAAGTCGAGGAGGTTCATAACCAAGCCGACGTGACTTTGCTAGAGCGCTTCCACGCAGGACTTATCGTCGACGAGCCAGAGGGACCACCTCCAGGTTCCGTGGATGGTTGGTGGTGTGGCGACCCTGACAGTGATGACGACACGGGTGGTCCAATAGTTGGTCCCGATGATCTCGACACAGGCTACTGATAGCGATGAGGACACATGTATTAGTAATTGCCAGTCTAGCTTATATGTAATAGGTCAATGCTACTCTATGTAATAGTGATTGTCTGTCTAGCTTATTTTGTGAGAACTCATTGTCGATACTCCATTTACCTTAATTGTCGCTACTTCATCTAATTGTATTCATTTTCGCTTTACTCATTGTTGCTTCATCTATTTACCTTAATTTTGGATCATGTATACTGATGAAACCTATTTTTTTGTCAATGCAGGAAACATGGGGGGAAACAGATTGAAGAAGGCCTTGTCAAAAAGGGTGGGCAGCGTGAAGGCACTCATTGGGGGATCGAGTTCGGCACCTCCACCTCCTCCCTCACCTCCAGCCTCACCTCCACGTGCGAGGGGTGGACGACGTGTGGGAAGGAGGCCTAGCAAGACTCTGCCTCCTCTCCCTGCCGAGCAGCCCGACGAGGACGACTCGGAGTACGACCCGGAGCAGCCCGACGAGGATCACCCGGAGGTGCAGTCGGACTCTGAGAGCGAGTCGCTGCCGGATTCTGAGGAGCTGCTGGCGGAGGCTTCTGAGGAGGACGAGGAGGATGGCAGCGAGGAGGAGGACGAGGGGCGCGAGGAGGAGGAGGGACCTGGGGAGGACGGGTTTCAGCTTGACCCGACGCTGCAGTGGGACCCACCGGAGGAGTGGGTTGAGACTGAGGAGGATATCCCTGAGCCACGGACCAGGCCGGTGTATCAGCGGGGGGCGGCGGGACTCCCCGATCCCCGATATTACGCCTACAAGAACACTCTTCTCGTGCCTGTTGGAAAAAGGTACTTATTATTGTTTTTGTTCAATTTTAGCTTCTCATTGTGTTTTGACCCGCTAACTATACTAATTTTGGTTTTCTCATTGTGTAGGACATTTGTGTACCAGCCTCCTAAAGTGAAGGAACAGCGTACCTACGCGAGCATCCTTGGATGTTGTCTCCGGAAGTTCTTCCCAGGGATTGTCACCGAACCAGAGGGTCGCAGGAGTGTAGCTTGGACTTTCAGGCACTACTGTTACGCGGAGGATCCCGATGGCGTGTACCTCAACATGGCGCTTAAGACACTCGGCTATTTCTGGGTAAGTTTGTTTGACTTCTCATCATTCTATAAATCCGAGATTGCACTAATGGCTTTGACCCTATTTTACCTATGTGTGCATGCTTGTAGAACTTCTTCACCTGTCGGGAGGAGGACAAGGCCAAGTGCGAGGACATCCTTTTGACGATGGCCTCTAAGATGGTGACGGACATGCACTACGAGGCTCGCGTGAACTCTGTCCGCACTTGGTACGCCGAAAAGAACATTGCGCTGGAAAAGAAGCGTGCTCGGGACATCTTGATGCAGCCATGGCAGTACCTGCAGGTAGCGTCATTTCTATATTATCGATTTTGTTGACCGCCGTGTAATATCATTAATATGTGTGTTCTGTGCATGTAGGTGCCTCCTCCGTACGTCGGTAACAACAAGGACTGCCACCTCGCGATGGTAGCGTGGTGGACTAGCCCGGAGTATCTCAAGCTACACGCGGAGGGAAAGGCAAAGCGGGCGGAGAACAAGGGTGGAACACACCGCCAAGGCAACCTCAGCCTCTCCCAATGCATACAAAATGAGGTGAGCAAATGCATTCTTTAATCCACCTATGTTCGTGCTCTCTTTTGCAATATCGTCTCCTTTTCACCTATGTTCGTGCCATCTTTGCAGAAATTGAAGACCGGCGTAGACCCCTCGCCCTTCGCCGTTTGGGAAAAGATGCGTACCAGGGCTACGCCGGATCCTGAGACAGGGTCGATGTGGATCAGCCAGACCGCCGAGCTCCGGAGCAAGGGGTACAGGGAGAAGTTCAAGGAGCGCAACGGTGAGGAAGCTGACCCTCTCACCAGTCCACTTGACGTCGAGGCTGTCGTGCTTGCGGGGCAAGGCGCGGCGAATGGCCGCTTGTGGATAGGTGACGGCTCCATCGACCCTCGCACCGTCCCGTCTCTACGCCAGGTCCGCCGTGGGAGGGCGTCCGGTGCGCCTGCCGTGGAGACCCGCCCACGAGTTTCGAGTCTAGCTGTCGACGAGCTCCGGCAAAAGCAGGTGCTCTATGAGCAGCAGCTGGAGCAGCAGCAGGAGCAGATCCGGCGGCAGGACGAGCAGATGCGGCAGCAGCGGGAGCAGCATCAGGAGTATTGCAGGCAGCAGCAGGAGCATCAGAGGCAGATGATGGAGTGGATGTATGGCACGATGCAGCGCCTTGCTCCTGGGGACGGGACTGTTGCCATGGGAATGTTCCCTCCACCGCCTCCACCGATGTTCCCATGGGTATGTTCTCAAACTTGTCATTCTATCCATCTTATTGTTATAACTAAATTACTTGTGTAATGCGAGACTTTTTTCATGTTCTAGGAGAATCCAGGATCGGCGGGTGGATCTCACTCGATGGCGCCGCCGCTTGGTGGCCAGGACAATCCGGAGGGGCAGCCCCGTATCTCCAACCCTAGCGTTGTCCGGAGGCTCCCGTGGGTATGCTCGCATGACTCATAATTTAGCTTGCCATGCCATTGCCACTTTAGTTGAACTTGTCAAAATTTAGTTAGTTGAACTTGTCAAATTTTACCCATTAGTCGAACTCATCATTTTTTTGCAAACATGTAGGACGATCCTACTCCGCCGCCGGAAGGCCAGTAGAGGTTAGTTACCATTTCAACTTGCTACCACTCTCGTTCGAAAACTTACTTCATGTCTCACTTAGATCGACATAGCCAATCAAACTTGTCATTTCCACTTAGTTAGTTGAACTATGCTTATGCCATTGACACTTAGGTATTTTAGTTGTCAAACTTGCCATTTCCACTTAGTTAGTTGAACTATGCTTATGCCATTGACACTTAGGTATTTTAGTTGTCAAACTTGCCATTTCCACCTTGTTAGTTTAATGATGCACATGACATTGACACTTAGCTATTTTAGTTGTCAAACTTGTCATTTCCACTTAGTTAGTTTAACTATGCCCATGACATTGACACTTAGATATTTTAGTTGTCAAATTAGTCATTTCCACTTTGTTAGTTTAATGATGGACATGACATTGACACTTAGCTATTTTAGTTGTCAAGCTCATGATTTTTGTATGAACTTATAGGAGGATCAACAATGACGTCCATCTTCGCCATCCGTCCATCGTCGCGGAGTTCATGTGGATGCTATGTTGAATATGATGCCTATGTGGTGTTTGAGACTATGTTTGAGCTATATGGAGTTTGAACTATGTTGAGTTCATGTTTGTGGAGTTTGAACTATGTTTGTGCCATGTTTGAGTCTTATGGAGGAGTTTGAGTCTTGTTTATATATGTTATGGAGCACTATTTAGTCATATTTGTGTCAAAATTATCATCTGTGAATTATTGTGTGTTTTATCTGTAAAATGCAGGATTTTTGCAAAAACAGTACAAATCTGGGCCATATGGTCACTTTGCCGTGACAAGGCACACGGCAAAGACCTGTGCCGTGCGGATGCACACGGCAAAGGCCACACGTGGCCACCACCTGTGCAACCTGGCATTTGAGTGAGACCATATGGTCTCTTTGCCGTGTGCATCTAACCATGGCACACGGCAAAGGGGCTGTGCCGTGCGCTTGCACACGGCAAAGGCCACACGTGGCCACCACCTGTGCAACCTGGCATTTGAGTGAGACCATATGGTCTCTTTGCCGTGTGCATCTAACCATGGCACACGACAAAGGGGCGAGGTAAAGGTGCTGGGCAACGGGGATTTGCCGTGCGGTTTGCTCAAAAGTACACGGCATAGTTCGAAGCGTTGCCGTGCTGTTTCCTGAAAATCTCACGGCAGAGTCCAACATTTTGCCGTGCTTATTCTGGGCGAGCACACGGCTGAGTCCAAAGATTTGCCGTGCTGTTTTCTGAAAAGCGCACGGCAAAATTTTGGCACACGGCAAATCCTCGAGGTTAGGGTTGACCACGACTTCGGACACAACGGCGCACGGCAAACAACTAGCGCACGGCAAAATTTTGGCACACGGCAAATCCTCGAGGTTAGGGTTGACCACGACTTCGGACACAACGGCGCACGGCAAACAACTAGCGCACGGGAAAGGGGCTGTGCCGTGCTGTTTTGGGAAGGATCACGGCAAAGAACCTTTACCGACGTGTATTACGCCATGTGGTCTTTGTCGTGCAGCTGAGCACGGCAAAGCCTTTGACGTGTTCCGCAAGGCCTTTGCCGTGTAGAATGGCCGCACGGCAAAGATCTAGATTCTGGTAGTGCACCATTGTCAGTACGAAGTAATTTCACCTTCCTTTCTGTTTGCCTTTCAATCATAGCTTTCCACTCTTTAAAAGCAGCAAACGTATCATCCTTATTTTTCATGAAATAAGGCCAAACTCTTCTAGAGTAATCATCAATAATGGTAAGCATATAACGAGCACCACCATAAGAGGGCTTACGAGATGGCCCCCAAACATCAGCATGTACATAATCAAGTGTACCTTTGGTGGTGTGAACAGGTAGGGCCTCATATACTTCCGCGGTGGTTAGTTCATCACGGCTTAACAGTATGGTATCATGAAAATTTGCAAAGGAATTTGGCAGCGAGCATAGAAGTAAAAGTGCTAGATCTTCATCATCGTACTTTACCTCCATCGACACTAGGTCAGAAATGATCTCCTTAAAGATCGATAAGTGATTCATTACCGAACCACCTTCTTGCAACTTGTGCGTGAACAACTTCATCTTCACATGCATCTTGCTGGTGAGATCTTTGGACATGCAGATCGACTCCAGCTTAGCCCACAGTGCCGCTGCGGTTTTCTCCTGGAGTATTTCTTGCAGAATATCATTAGATAGATGAAGTTGAATAAGCGATAAAGACTTACGGTCTTTCCGCTTCTCATCGGCGGTCCATGCCGCCGCATCCTTGTCGCCAAATTTCTCCAGCGCCTCGTCAAGATCATTGGACTGTGCGAGGATCGCACGCATCTTGACCTGCCACAGCGAAAATCTCGTCTTGTAGTCCAGCGCCGGTAGATCGAACTTCATCGATGCCATCCAAAAACCCTAATCTGAAAACAGATCTGAAACAGGGCTCTGATACCACTTGTTGTAAACGATAGCAAAGAAACGACGAAGAGCGGAACGATCAAACCAAAGGGGACACGAGATTTTAACGTGGAAAACCTCTCCAAACAAAGGAGAGGAAAAAACCACGGGCGCCAGCTAGCAATACTTCACTATATCGGGTGAGGTTACAAACGCCGTGGGTTTACAATGTGTGGCTTACCCCAAAACGGCGGCTTACAAGAGGAATATATAATGGCATAAAACACTAGGTCAGCTGCAGTCCAACCCGGAATCGATCCCACCGCGGCGGTACTACCGCTGGGATAGCGGTAGTACCGCTGGGGTGGGCTGGTTCGGCTCTTCCCACCTCAGCGGTACCGGCGGCGGTACCGCCAGCGGTACCAGTCGGTACCGGACAAGTGCGTCAGACGGCCATTCTGGCGGTAGCAGCGGCGGTAGCGGTGGCGGCAGCTCTCGAGCGATAGTACCGCTTAATCCAGCGGTACTACCGCTGGAATTTGGATCACCATAAAACAACACGGTTGAGATGGCTTTTTTTAAGGAAGGTCGTGCCTCATGACCTCTGCATCATCGGAGTATCAGACGCACACGGTAATAATCTGGTTAAAAAGACGTCAAGCATGATGTCTGAACTAATCAACTTCAAAAAAGAAAGATCAGCAAAAACATGAGACAAACGCCCAGTATATATAAGTTGATTCAGGAAAAAAAAACTCTTCTTTTTTTAGAGAATTACTCAACCAATAAACTGGTAACCAACCAACTGTACTGGCAGTCTGCCAGTCATTTCTTTCGCAGTATACATTCTCAAACAAGAAAAACGAAAACTTATGCAAGTAGCACTCCTAATTTGTCCTGTCCAAGAAGCTTAGATGTGTGACATCGCCTACTTATTCCTGACAACTAATCAGATGTTGATTGGTGGCTGGTTCCCGGCGGTACGCCGCTAGCTGCGGGTTTACACTTTTGAGCAAGGAGAGGTAACCACCTTCCAGATTCTTCACATTCATGAACCCCTGCAAAAGTTGATCCACGTATTAACCATGGAAAATTCACATTCGAGCCAGAAAGATCGATCAGCTGGCAACTAATGAACTTACTGCGTCGACGAGGTCTGCCGTAGCGAGACGGGACCGGACTCCTTGCCGGCAGCCGACAAGGAAGGCGTCCTCCTTTGCAAAGAGCGCGGCGACCTGCTCCACGAACCGGTCGTTTTTCTCCGGCCTGCCGCGTGGCGCGACAGAGAGGTAGTAGGGCACGTTGCGCGCGCCGGCAACGTGGCCCGCGTCGAAGTCCTCCCACATCCGCACATCGATGTAGCCGTACAGTCCAGAGGTCAGCAACCCGGACGCCGCCTTTGAGTCCACACTCTCCACCGACATAGCCGCCGCCTTGCTCTTCTCGCCGGCCGCACGGCTCAAGGTGGTGGCACTGGTGCTTCTCAAGGCGCCCATGGAGATGTGGATGTGGAGGGATGGAGAGAGTGTGTGTTTCAAAGAGAGGTAGGTGGTGTGCTCTGCCTGCCTGTTGTGCGTGTTATTTATAAGGAAAGCAGCTGACATGGCGTAGCTGAAGTTGTCTCCTTCTCATTCATATATGGAATTACATGTCGAATGGAAAAACTCCTTTTGCAACCTCCTAAATAATTTTGTTTAGGCGGGTTTCTGATAATCCACCGGGGTACGTAGCTGTCTAGACATGCAAGAATATTAGGCCGATAGATTGTTAGGTAAGAGATAGGATCGATGATGAGGCGGCGACACGACCTGGCCTTCTGGAATAAACAAACCCGCAGATCAGTTGAGTTATCTCCTTGTCCAGTGTGCGACACGTACTATCCACATATGCGAGGCGAACCACAAGGTTGCTCGAGAGCGACATAATGGTTTCTTTTCATGGGAGCAAATAATTCAATCATGGAGCACATGAAAAGGATTGCGTCGGTCCTTCAACCCTGCTTCCGAATATCTTAGCTGCCACTTGCTCAGCGTTTCGGCAGCCCATGTGTGGATATATATCCGCCATGCATGTTCTCGACGTATTTTCGGCAATAACGATTCCATGTTCCATTGATTCCTCGTACCAAGAAGATCGCCATTCTCTATGATAACGACAGCTCGTATCGATCATCCTCGCCATAGCGTCCGGATTGCGTCAAGTTAGTGTCAACACTATCTTTTTCATAGTTGTTGTACACACATATATGGAAATGCCAACTATACTACATGTTTTATCTATTATAATATTAAAACAACAAACAATAGACGGTTTAGATTAATCTCGGATTAAGCAACGACCAGGAACGGTCCAGATTTTTAGAAAACATAACGCAAAAAAAGAAGGAAACGTCGGCAGCTAAAGCTGTCAAAATAGATCACGACTTACAATAACACGATTAATTTCCTCACGTCCGGCCAATGTTCTTCTTCCGCACGTCACACAAAAAAATAAGGAAGTTCTCGATTAGATTAATAATTCCTTTCCAATGGAGATCGCATCTGATCCTTCCCTACAACCACTGCCTTAACGGGAGTTCTAGCAGCCTCGCCTTCTTTTCTGTCGAAATCGTAGGTTGAGAGCGCATCATAATCGTTTTCTTTGGATTACCTATACGCGGCGTGTGCGGCATGCCAGGAGGAGGTGCGCTTCCTGTCCGTGGCAATCTTGCTTGCGTAAAAAACGCCTAGGCTTGGCGGGCGGTGACACATCCGGCACCAACGTTGGATATGCGCCTGGACAAGGCTTGGCGGCCAAGAGGCTGCCTCTGCCTCCCCATGGTTTCTTCACGGCATCACATAGACTTCACGGCTCAGCCAGCGGCAGCAATGGACGAAGTTTGCGCAGTTCACACCAGGTTTGTGCATCAAATCAGCGTATTATTGGTCGGAAGAGGTCACTCCTTCCCGTTGTAACCATGTGCTGACTCGGTCTGGATCAAGTGAGAATACAAATTCTTTGGAATTGATCTGTACGGTGTCCTTCGAGACGCATCTTTTTTGGGGACTCACGGATCATGATCTGATGTAAAACAGTGTTGCTTTTCTGGTAGGTGTCGCTGGTATTGTTAATCTCAATCTCTTCTCAGTTTAATTCCAATATAATCATATACTGGTACGACGCAGTTGCTAATGCTAGCAGCAGTTCTAACAACATCGTTGTCCAGTGTTTTAGTTTCGTTGCAACCACTTCTAAGTGTTGAATTAATTCTCTTTCACATTGCTCTACAGGTTACTGCTCACACATTAATTTTGCGGCACCAGGATAATTTTGGTTTCTTCAGTGTCAATGAAGATTGATGTTTATTTCAGATTATCGGCATCTAGCACAATCCATGGCTTCGATCGCTCCGGCGACATGGCCCGTGCCTCGCAAGGCTAGCGCTGCCGATGTTGAACTTGCCAAATGCTCCGTGCGGTATGTCCGACGGACGAGGAAGAGATCGCAAGCCGGCATGGCTGGCGGCAGCAACGACCCGGCCCACGGCGGAACCAAGACTCTCTACTCGATTGATCAGGCCCTCCAGTTTCTCTTATCTCTATTTTCCAATGTGGTTGGCCCCTGTCGACAGTACGACTAACAAGATTGATTACGTCTGATGCTGCCGACAGCCTTTCCGCCGTCTTCGGTGATCGGCCGACCGTCGTACTGCACTACTGCTGTGGTCGTCCATGCCTCCATGCATTCGACGGTCTCCAACAAGTCAACTACTTATAAACTGAATATGACTCCGACGTTGGCAGAGTTCAATACAGCTAGAAGAGACTGCAGTTTTGCCATGGGTAATGAATAAGGACATGAGCTGGCTTGATCAAGGAAACATACTAAGATGTATCAAGCACCATTCAGGCATATTAAGCTCACACAACTCCGAGGAACGAACATGCATCAAGGGTCGAGATAAGCACCAGCCAGAGCTACGTAATGATCATACAAACTCCATTAACTGGCAACGTTCAAAATTGTGCTAAATTAGCGGCTTTTGCATCAGGTTGGTCAACTTCTGGTAATCTCGCCTACCAATTAACTCTTGCTATTTTTCTTCAAAACAATAGGGTAATTTAGACACGAGGTGCAGTTAGAAATAGGTGAACTTAGTAGGAGACATTTATTATATGTCAAGTCATGGTTTCATTAATCTTCATACCAAACGTTTGATGGATTGCGAGAAGAAAGTGTACGGAGTATTTAGTTGTACGCTTAAGCTAGGTTTAATTCTGTTAGCTTCAGTGCTGAAAAATCACATACGATTGACCTGGTATTGTCCTCCACGTTTTCAGGTTGTTGCCACTTGCCAGTCTTTCCCGTGCTTAGCATGTAAGTCCATGAAAGCTGTTGAAAGGGTGCAAAACAAATTAAGGGAATTATCTTTCCTTTTTCAACTAATATTTACACTACATATATCTGTCATTATTTGCAGGTTACTGTATATATGTGGCTGTAAATAATATGGAAATCCATTGGGGTTGGTGTCTCCTAAATTAATCTAAACAAAGATAAAGTGAACATGGTAAATTTTCTATCGATATGATTATGGGAGAAATAGAAGGCTACTAATACTACTATTCATTAAAGAGGCAATGTCTGAATTCTCTTTTGGAAGTATTCTCCGTTAGTATGCTCATTGTGTTTTCTAAGTGTTTGTCATTTACTCATCAACTTTCAAATAGTCTCGCCTCTTTTTAAAATGATATACAAATACCATTGGCTTAGCAACATTAGGTCTAGCTATCCTTTTGTTTTAATAATCAGTATTGATTTGAAAAGCTACAAAGCACAGTGAGAGGATCCTGACTACCATGGACACGAAAAGACAGTGATTTATATATCCATAATTCCATACTGAAGTTCATAGCCGGCAACTTTTAGTAAGAAACGTTGTCTCTATGCTCATGGTTCCATCAATATGTGCATTGCTTTTCATCTTGCATTAGTACGTGACCTCCCATCAATCATGTTATATTGGTAATTGTGGCAGTTAGGCTTGGTTTAGGAAAACTATATGCACGTGTTACCATGAAATTGTATTGAGGGTTAGAAAAACCGGCACAAACAGTTATTTGCTGAATGGAGTAGTAGATCTAGCTCTTTTATTCCCACAAAACTACTCATAAAGTTATTCCACAATATTGTTACATTTTTATTATAAAACTGTTCTTAAAAGAACTAGAGTTGAAAAAAATACAATCACCCACACCATATTGAATGAAGACGCCCAAAGAATTTATTCTATTAGCGGCAAAAAGGTTATGTAAGGGCAATAAAAGCTCAAAGATTTTGTTGCAAGAAAAATCAGTGCATTTAACTTATGACACTTTCTCTCATGTGACTGTGCTTAGGAGGTTTTTGATCTCAAAATTAAATCATGTATACAATATGGGACAAAAGGTCAAAAAATTAAATATCAATAGAGGAGGAAGAGTAGATGTGATTGGTCGTCATGCATGAACCAAATGAGTTCTCTGGAAACTACCTGATATCTTATCATCATTACTATTGATCTTAATATTTGTAGGGTAGTCAATGTTTTATGCCAATGTCAATGGAGCAAACAAATATTAAATTGAAAAGCACATATCCACGGGTCTAATATGTTATGAAGCAACAATATCAAATTGAACATGTTTAATAAATCTAGCCGCGCAAATGCGCGGGCCACCCCGCTAGTTTTCCATGAAAAGACAAATTGTACTCTTCTTTTTGCTTTCTTCTAATTAAGGACAAGTGGTTACCTTCTCTAGACATTAATTATCATCTTCCATGTGTTTGCCTGATACGAATATCAAGGTGCAGCTGGCCAGCCATGATAGATCGGGCAGCTGTCTACAGAGGCATGAATATTTTCTGAATTATTTTAGGTGAGAGAAGGACAAGTTGTTCAGATTCGCATGATCGTTTTGTGCGCGGCGACACGACTCGTCTCGAATATACAAGTGCCCGGATCAGTTGAATGATCCTCCTCGTTTTGAATATTTAAGGCTACATCACACATGGAACTTGACAAAAAAATCATGGTACTAAAAGCAACCACCTTTATGAAAGAATCGTAGCTCGTCTAACACCTGAGTGAAGTTTGGAGACAACACAACACCTTTAACAAGGACAAAATGTACGTACTTTGAGTAGCCAAACATGTAGATAGAATAAAGCAAGTTGAGAGACTAGCACCCAATATAAGGTTATTCAACCAAAAAGAAATACCTTTTTATTTTTCTTTGGAGAATTACTCAACCAAATTGGTAACAAGCCAACTGTACTGGCACATTTTTTTTGCAAAATACTTTTTTTTTTGCGAAACACAGTACAACGCAGACGCTCTCATGCACGCGAATATATTCACCCTATGAACGCACACACGCACACTCTACCCCTATGAACACCTCCAAGAGACTGAGCCGGCGGATCTCAAACACAAAAAATCAATACTTATGCTTGTCGCAATAATTCTTTGGCCAGTACAAGATGTTTACATGTACATATGTCTAACATGGTGTACTTAGTCCTGGCAAATAATCAGTTGTTGCCTGGTCGTTAGTTCCTGATGGTAAGCTGCTGGCTGTGGGTTTACACTTTTGAGTAAGCAAAGGTAGCCACCTTCCAGGTTCTTCACATTCTTAAACCCCTGCAAAGTTGATCCACCTCTTAAGCATGACAAATTCACATTGGATCAAAAACGATTGACCAGTCATCAATTAATGAACTTACCGCGTCGAGGAGGTCCTCTGCGGCGAGCCAGGACCGGACTCCCTGCCGGCAGCCGACAAGGATGTTGTCCTCCCTCCCGTGGAGGGCGGCGACCTGCTCAACGAACTGGTCGTTTTTCTCCGGCCTACCGCGGGGCGTGACGGAGAGGTAGTATGGCACGTTACGGGCTCCGGCGACGTGGCCCGCGTCGAAGTCCTCCCACATCCGCACATCGATGTAGCCGTACTGGCCCATCCACCGTGCCCACACTCTCCACCGACGTATTCTTCTTGCCGGCGGCACGGGTAGCTGTGGTGGCGCTAGTGCTTCTCAAGACGCCCATGGAGACGTGGAGGCGGAGAGTGGTCTGGCTGGAGGAAGAGGAAGAGATAGTCAAAGAGAGGTAAGTGTTCTGCCTACCTGCCGCGTGTGTTATTTATAGGGGAAACGGCTGCCATGGCATCGCGACCGATCACGCCCGGGTCGCGGCATGAACAGGAATCCTGGTCATTCATACGTGTCCACCAGATCTAATTTGATTTTGCAGCTATTACATACATATATGGAATGTCAACTACATACACACACATATATGTATATGCCAAGTTATTTATGTGAGATGACAAGTCCATGGGAAAACTCCTTTTGCAACCACTTAAGTTATTAATTTATTTAAGATTCTTAATGAGTGTGGCAAGTGGTCATATAGAAACAGCATCTTGCAGGTGTATCTGATCATGGAGCACATGAAAAGGATTACTCCAATTGCTATTTTTTTTACTAAAAGGCAGCCTAGCCTGCATTTTTTTTTTGGACTAAAAGGCAGCCTAGCCTGCATTTTATTTTTTTTGGACTAAAAGGCAGCCTAGCCTGCATTTTATTGCTTTAGAAGAGAGAGTACAAGATGTACCGAACCAAAACCAAAAATGTGAACACATTTTTTAAAAACGTGAACACATTTTTTAAAAACGTGAACACATTTTTTACTGTAAAAACAATAAAGGAAAAAGGGAAATAAAACAGAAATAAAAAAGAAGAAAAGTAAAAAGAGAAACAGTACATGTTATTGGGCCGCATTCGGAGCGGCCCACGAAGCAACGCACCGGGCGGAGCGCATTCCGCTCCGCATGCTACGTCAAGTAGGCGCTCTCCTCCAACTTAGCTTCTACTTATCTTATACGCCACTTGATCAACATTGCAGTGGCCCACTGTTTTTGGAACGAATCGAGTTGAATTGGAAACGATGGCTTATCTTTTGTTTAACAACTGCTCCATATATATGTCCCATATTTGGTGTGGACGAAACGGATGTATCTAGCACTCTAATATGTATAGATACATTCATTTCAGTGACAACTAATATGGGACGCCGAGAGTAGTATAACTAATATGTGACGCACCCAGCTTTCCTTTTGTAGTTCCTTCTGCGGAGCTGGATGGGCGACACACGTGGCGAATCGAGAGGTGACCCGGGAGGTGATCTTATTCTAATAATACAAAAAATTGTGTGCATCATTTTGAGTCAGAGACTGTAGTTCAGACTCCATTTCGAAAAAATTGAGTATACGATGGATGGGCGTAGACTATGCCCTCCATCACTATAACTAGATGGCATGATGATATTCTATATCGCTTGTTGCTTCTATATATCCAATTATCCATAGGTATATTGTGATCGAATTTAAAAAAATTGAAACTTATTGTGTCCGAAATGTTGATTTGATTAAAGAATGGAAAGATGTCCAACGATTGTAAAAAGAGCATATATTTTACCTAGTTCTGCAGATCAGTTATGCATGTTCGGGTATAATGCAATGATGATATCATCGAGATAGCAATGATGTGATCTTCTCTGTCCAGAAATGATGGATCTTCGCTCATCCATGCTACTCCGATTAATCAGAGTTGCTAAAGCACAATCACACTCAATAACATTTTAAGTTTCGGCTGATCATCTAAGTACTCGATATATGATTTACACGCAAATACCTTCTGGAATGGCATGGTAGTGACTAGATAGATAGGTAATAGTTAACTTTCCTTGCCCACAATCTCATTCCATGCCTTGCACGAAGTGGATAGCTTCTTGGTGCTAGTTATCCTTTTTGCTGTTGCGTACGAATTGGATAGCCTTTTTGTTGCTGTACAGCTCGGTTACAACTGACATACATATTTCCTGCATATAATTAGTGTGCTCCATCAACTACAAATACTAGTGAGTGAGCACATATATAAAGGGAGGTGAGTACTTGTGCTCCCGATACCTGAGTGACTTATCAGCAAGAGCACTTCCAACTCAAGATTATTTTTTTGGAGAACCATGTAGGAGGACTGCATGTATCCTCGACTACTGGCAGGCAATCACCAAGTCCCCACGGCGCATCCCAAAGGGCTCAAATCAACAGTCACGCTGATCATTTAGGAAATTTGGAAGGAAATCAACGCTCGAGTCTTCAACAACACCTTCTCGATGCCGTCGGCTCTCGTACAGAAGATCAAAGACAAAGGCAAGTATTGGATTCTGGCAGGAGATAAGCCTTTAGCGGAGATTGTTGCTTAGCGGGTTTGCTATGTGATCTTTTTTTTTACCTTTGGGCTTCGGCCCGTCATGTTTGCTTCTTCTATATCAATATAAAAGGCAAAACTTTTGCCTTCATTTCAAAAAAAAAGAACCATGCAGGAGGACTGCATGTATTTATATAGAAGAAGAAGAGGGCTCGACGAGCCTAAGTTTTATAGAACTGCTGTGTAACCCAGCTACAAAGAGAGGAGGGGTGACCGAAGGAAAGGAAAACGAGAGCGACCTCAAAAAGTTACAGAAAAACCTAAACACAAAAGAAAACGAGGTTAAGCTTCAGCGAGAGATAGTCGGCCCTTGCTCGCTAGGTTCTATTGCTTTGCTTCGTTCTTGATTTGATTTACGAGGATGTCTACCGGTTTGGCAGTTTTTTCAAAGACTATTTTTTCTCTCTTTCCAGAGCGACCAGGTGGTGAGTATCGTGATAGAGTCCAGCTTCTTTCTCCTCTTTCCTGTTGTCCTCTTTCTTGCTTCTTCCCACCACTTCTGAAGAGTCTCATTAGAGTTGGGTATCAACATTTGCAGATTTTCCATGTTAACACCTTACTCCAAATGATGTTACTTATGACGCAGCCAATGAATAAATGTTGTGCATTTTCCTCACTTGAGTTGCAAAAGGTGCGCTAGTCTATCAGCAGTCCACACACTGTTGCGAATGAACAACCATACGGCGAACTTGCAACGCAACGGGGCCCAAGTTCCCCAAATTGCCAAAGCCAGATCGCAAGTGGTTCTTGTCATATAATGAGCCTTGTAAACTGATTTTGTTGAGAAGGAACCTTTGGCGTCCCATGACCATGACCACTTATCTTCCACATTGGGCAAGAGATTTATTGAGCTGCACTCTTCCCAAAACGTGAGAGCTTGCATAAACAACTCGATATTGATAGGTTTCTTAATGTCATCAATCCATCTCCCGTGAGCTAGCGCTTCTGCCAGCGTTCTTCTAGCATTTGTTTCCTGCTTTATGCTTGCAAAAATACCAGGTGAAATGTCTTCTACAGATTTTCCGTTAATCCATTTGTCTGTCTTTTTTTTAGAAAAGGGGCAGTCCCAGACTCTGCATCGATTGATGCATACGGCCTTTATTAATTTATTGAGATTCAAATATTACAAAGGATTACATCATGGGTCACACAGGGTTGATAAATGGATCAACCATCTAAAAAGGACAGACAACATGCTATGACACTGCATCAACATGTTATTCTAAGATCAAAACGCCAGCTGCACCGGGTATATAGCTCCCGTGCCACCAAACTGAGCCGGTTGCACCCAGAATTCAGAACGGCTCGCTTGTCCGTTGGTTGTAGGTAAGACCACATACGGATCCAATGAATAGCCAGCGGAGTAACCTGCATAAAAGAAGATTGATTTGCATTGTTAAAAATAACATCATTCCTTTTGTTCCATATGGCCCAAAGTAAAACACATACACCCACTCGGATTTGCACTTTTTCTTTTTTGTCAACACCCCTTAACCAGCTACCGAAGAGGTTGGAAATATTTGATGGGGGATAAATGTTGAATGCCATGAACACAATACGCCATATCATTTTAGCAAAAGTGCATGAAATAAATAAATGCTGAATCGTTTCCTTTTGATCACAAAAACAGCACTTTTCACATCCATTCCATTTACGCTTCACTAAATTATCTTTAGTAAGAATTTCTCTACGATATAGAAACCACATGAAGAACTTTATCTACAGTGGCACTTTCATCTTCCAAATATATTTCCGTAAGAACCTAGTATTATCACTCAAATAATCTAGATATAATGAATTGACTGTAAATTTCCCAGATGTAGTTAATCCCCACTTAAACACATCGGTATCATTTGTTAGATGCACATCCATCAACCAGTTTACTAGGTGTAACCAACTGTCCCACCTATTTCCAGTAAGAGCTCTCCTAAAACCTAAGTTAATTGGAGGAGCTTGTGACAACACCGCTGCCACCGAAACATTCTTCCGCTGGATAATATTGAAAAGGGACGGATATTGCAGCGCAAGGGGCTTATTCCCTAGCCATGTGTCCTCCCAAAAACGGGTACTTTCTCCGTTTCCAACATTAAAAGATCCTCGATCAAAAAACTCATTCTTAACCTTCATAAGACTTTTCCAGAAGGGGGAATCAGAGGGTTGAACCTTGACTTGAGATAGAGATTTAGAGTGCAGATACTTATTAACTATCAGCTCATGCCAGACTCCATCCTCAGACAGGAGTTTGTAAAGCCATTTGCACAAAAGACTCTTATTCTTTGTTTCTAAAACCTCAACACCCAATCCTCCCTGTTCTTTCGGTCGACAAATAATATTCCATTTAGAAAGCCTATACTTTCTTTTATGGCCATCGCTCTGCCAAAAGAATCTTGACCGAAAGAAATCCATCCTTTTGTGTACCCCTTTAGGTACCTCAAAAAAGGATAGCATAAACATAGGCAAACTAGTGAGGACAGAATTAATCTAAATAAGTCTGTCCCCATAAGATAGAAGCTTACCAGCCCAGCTTGCCAAAAAAAATTCAAACCGGTCCTCCACAGCCTTCCATTCCCCATTCTTTAGCTTTCTAAAGTGTATAGGGATGCCCAAATATTTGAACGGGAAGGAACCAGGTTCACAACCAAAAAGATTCGTGTAATGTTCCTTCTCATCTTTAGCTTTGCCAAAGCAAAAAACCTCACTCTTATGGAAGTTTATTTTCAGTCCTGATAACTGTTCAAACATACATAATATGAGCTTCATATTTAGCGCTTTGACAAGATCATGAGACATAAATAGGATAGTATCATCAGCGTATTGAAGGATCAACACCCCCCCCCCCCTCTACTAGGTGCGGTATTAATCCTTCAATCTGACCATCCTCTTTTGCTCTTGCTATTAAAATGGCTAGAATATCGGCAACAATGTTAAATAACATAGGGGACAGGGGATCCCTTGTCTCAAACCTTCGTGAGTTTGGAAACAATGGCCTATGTCATCGTTTACCTTCACCCCCACGCTGCCTTTTTGTACAAAGTTGTCCACCCAACGACACCATTTAGGATCGAAACCCTTCATACCTAACACTTGTTGTAAGAAAGGCCATTGGACTTTATCATATGCTTTTTCAAAATCAATTTTCAAGAGCACTCCATCCATTTTCTTCCTATGAAGTTCATGGATAGTCTCATGTAGGATTAACACTCCTTCAAGGATGTGTCTCCCAGGCATAAAGGCGGTTTGGGTAGGTCGAATTACCTTTTGTGCTACCACTGTAATCCTATTTGTTCCAACTTTTGTGAAAATTTTAAAACTAACATTAAGTAAACAAATGGGACGGTACTGCTGAATCTGAACAGCATTCTCCTTTTTAGCCAACAAAATAATAGTACCATAATTAAGTTGAAAGAGAGGTAGCTCCCCTTTTTGGAAACTCTCAAACAACCTCATAAGATCCAACTTAATCGTTGCCCAAAACCGTTGATAGAATTCAGCAGGGAACCCATCTGGTCCCGGTGCTTTATTCTTTTCCATTTGCATGATAGCATCATATACTTCTTTTTCTAAAAAATCCGCTGTAAGAATCGAATTTTCCTCTGCAGAAATTTGTGGAATGTCCATTGTTTCAGATTCTACCAGGGAGAAATTATTTTTGGCCGTTGCCCCAAATAATCTTTTATAGAATTCAGTTATGTAATTTTTGATGTTCTCATGTCCAGCAATTATGCCCTCATCTTGTTCAAGCTGAAAGATCTTTTTCCTTCTATGCTTCCCGTTGGCATTTAGGTGGAAGTACTTAGTGTTGTTTCCCCCCTGTACATGTTTAACTTTTGTTCTTTGTGCCCACTTAGATTCCTCATCTCTCCTCAAGTTAGCTACTTTATCGGTGGCATCTCTCAAAGCTTCCCTTTCAGATGCATTGAGTGACATTGTCTCCGCTTTTAAATCTAGACTATCGATAATACTAAGTAACCTTGATTTTTCCTTTTTATAAACACTACTTTGATTTTTTACCCAGCCTCTCAAAAGGGACCGAAGATGACGTATCTTATTTTGCCACACGTCCATCGGACTATTCCCATAAGAAATAGATGTCCATTCTCTGATTACCATCTCGCAAAAGCCCTCCTTCATTAACCAAGATAGCTCAAAAGAAAAATGTCTTTTGTTACCCAGGTATGCTTGTTCACCCGAGTCAAGAAGCAATGGCGTATGATCTGAACCAGCTCTCGTAAGGGCCCGAACAGTCACCAAAGGAATTTTTTGTTCCCAAGAAATGCTAGCCAAAACCCTATCTAACTTCTCATAAGTCAGATCTTGTCTACGGCTAGCCCAGGTATACTGACGACCAGTAAGTTCTAATTCTCGGAGATCAAGACTTTCTATAATGACATTGAAGATAAAAGGCCATCTTGCATAGAAATTATCATTATTTTTCTCACATTGTCTTCTAATGATGTTAAAATCTCCTCCTACTAACAAAGGAAGTTGCTCATCCACACAAATACGTTCTAGCTCGGCTAAGAACTCCCCCTTTTGGGCATCTTGAGCCGCTCCATATACTACCACAAGAGACCATTCAAAATTATCATGTTTGGAGAGTAGATGAAACTTAACACAGCTCTCCCGTGGTTCTATATTTTTAACGGCAAGGGCGCTGGATCTAAAGCCCACGAGTATGCCCCCCGACCTACCTTGCGGTGGGAGACAAAACCAAACAAAATCCTGACCTCCCGCAAGATTGTTTAGAAAAGGACTTGAGAAGTTATCCCTCCCTGTTTCAATAACAGCAAAGAAATCGAGTCTATGCTCCCTGATCGACTCAGAAACGACTGAATGTTTAGCCGTGTCCCTAAAACCACCACTATTCCAGAAGCAACCTTTCATTTATGTTCCATTTGTCTGTCTAGAAATAGGTTCTTTCTCCATTCCCGACAACTCAAGATTATGGCGCCTCCTCCCCGAGAGACCAGGTCAATCGGCAGATATTTGGATCATCCTACCATACACTTCCATGGAGACTGTTCGAATTCTCAGCCGACACTGATTTGCTCTGATTGCACTTGATTTTTAGGTCGGAATCAGTACCGGTGCTTGTGTCGGCTCCAGCGCCAGTCCCTCCGGCGGCAGTAGTGGTGACGGTGGACGTGCGGACATACATATATTATTAGCAGGAGAAGGAGAGGACAGATACATATCAGATTACCAGGGGTAGGCAATTTCTGAGATCTTTCTGCCTGCCCCTCGATATGCCTGGTACTGAATACTGAGGTAGGAAAGGAAGGTCACTACTCATATGGTTTTAGCAAGGCAAGAAATCTGACAAAGTTAGCGATGAAAGAACTATGATTTTGTTTAGGTGAATATGGTGTGTACACTGTGCGTCATGCTTAAGCAAAGTTTCAGCCTATGAATCGCATACTTAGCCATTGACGGTATATATGATTTATCGGGACTCTTATTACCAAACAAAAACATGCATAGCCTGGTCAATTGGAACGTGAGCAGCCAGTTTGTTTATCCTTGCTAGTATACTTACAGGATCATGTTACACTTAGAGGAACAGAGCACCTGAAAATCACAAGTTGTTTTGGAACATGATAGAGTTTTCAGCATTCATGACACAGTTAGTTCGGACCCTTACAAACTAAGTACAAGTGAAATGAAGATTAAAAGGTTCTTAAACATCATTCACGAGAGTCTATGCCTTCCTTCCAGCTTACCAACTGATATTACACCTCATGATAATAGTAACAATTTGGCTATTAAAAAGCAGCAGCCCATCAATAGCATTCGTATGAAAGGCTGAGAATTGAGAAGTTAACCCACTCATGCCGGAAAGAATGTATGCGGAACAAGGGTTGGTTTGAGCCGTAGTTCAGCAGGACCGAGGCATCTGTAATGAAAACCAGCGACCAACTTGCCATTGATGTCAACCAGAATCAGCGAGTAGCGAAATTTGACCCGCACCAGCACATCGCCATCACAAGAAGCAGCCACCACATCCCAACAATCGAACGTTTCGAACTGCGCCTTGATCTCACCTACCGGCAATTCCACCGGCACTTACAGGCCCAATACCCATAGTCCTGCATCAGCCAGATATCGACGGTTTTGGCAGCATCATTGAAGAAAGACATGCCAAGCGCTCCGTCCATCTCAAACAGGTGTGCGTAGGCAGGAAAAACCGGGGCGCGCATCTGCATAATCGACTCAGCCGTGGTGTCAAATACCATTATGATGTTGCTTCCACACCCCTTCCTCCATAGGTGCCAATGCAGGTTACCACGCAACACGAAAGACCCAGCGTGGTACATCACCTCCCGTGCCTCCAGGCACCCTATGTGCCTCGGCGGCTGGCCAGAGCCTAATGCGAAGACATAGGAGCCATCTCGGAAAATCCAAAAGGGGTGTGTATCTTGCATCAATTGATATGTATATCCTTCGAGTTTGGATCTTGGATGAATCGAGTGGTCAAATGAAGTGGGTTTTGAAGGGTGAGTACGACCTTAAACCCGTGCGAGCCTTCAATCTTCAAGTTCATGGTCCCTGGGTGTTAGAAGACATCAACTACGATTTCTTTCGTTATCAGCTTCCAAAAGTATACACGAAAGCAACTATTGAAGAAGAATTTGAATGGAGCTTTGATAAAGAGGACGTCGTCGGCAACATAGACGTGGTTGAAGAGTGTCACCACGGATGTAAGGTGCTTGGATTTCATCCGTACAGGGAGATTATCTTCCTAAGCAGCTACGCGGAAGAGGAAGAATGGAAGGCTACGGTATACGCCTGTCATTTGAACAGCTCGAGATTTGAGTGCTTAGGTAGCATAAACCCTACGCATTATGATAGTTTCGAGCCATCAGGCGCCAAACTATACACCCATGAATATTTTCCATACACGCCATGCTGGATAGATGAGTTCCCTAGCAACAAATGATAAAGAAGCTCGTCTAAAACATGTGTGCCTATGTTATTACCAGTAGACATGACGTGCTTTAAATGGTTATGTATAATTTTTTTCTCAACTTCGTCCCAATGAAAGCTCTATCTGGTAACTCTAACCACTCTGGCAGTTGCGTCCTACTTATGGCATTCCTCTTGAGGACCACTCTCCCTATCTTAAGCTTGTAGATAGTATTATATATATTGATCATGCAGTTCACATCCTCAGTCGGTTTGTTAGTGCTCCTACATAGGTTCATTATGTCACTTGTTTTGTGTTCTTCGGTACTTGAGGGGGAGAGAACCTCGATGGCTGTTCTATGTTCTCACTACAATACCATATCTGTTTAATATGTATACATACCATATTCTCAAAAGGGATTATTCTAGTGATTTCCTCAACAAAATAAATGGATTATCTTTTGGAGCGGGCCAATAGGAGCCTAGACCCATCGAGGGCCGACGATTTTGCAGCCCACGGCTTGTACACAGTAAGCGGAAAGCATCTTACTTTTTCAGCAACCAGAGTGACTTATAGATCAAATAAACATAGTACACCAGATCAAACAAACTAGACAACAATTATTCAAAAACTAAAAGTAACATGAAGGTTCTTCAATGATCTTTACTTGTTGATCCTCTAGTGTTTCTTTGCGAAGCAGCGACACCTAGGTCGATTCAACGGCAGATCCTATATAGACTTACATGCTAGAAAGTGTTTCTTGAGAATACTCTGCAAATCAAGCTGGAGATGATGCCACGAAATGATATTGGCCTTCTATTTTTTTTATTTTTGCTTCTAAGGCTTGCATTTGAATCGGATTTTGTCACCATCCTATGTGATCATATGATGGATGGACGAATGCCACGCCCTCCATCCGTACAAAGAGATGGTATGATGATATAATATATCACGAGGAGCTTCCAAATATTCATGGGTGTATCGTGTCCAAAATGTTGAATTGATTAATGAATGTGGTATGATGATATACTATGAATCCGTCAGATATAGACATATGTCCAATGATTGTCAAAAAAGAGCATACATTGTAGAAACATCTTGTACCCGGGTTTTATATCGCTGCGGCAACTACCAAGGCGATCCCCACGATCGCTTTGTCTCCGGCAAAAAACTCACCCTCGATCTCGATTGAGGAGGAGATCGGCATGGCGAGCCAAGATTCACAAACCTCTCGAGTGGATGGCAGTGGGGAGAAGGCGCAGGTTCCAACCACGAGGGAGGAAGTGGAGGGAGAGAAGGCAGAGGCGGCGGGGAGCAGATCCCATGGATCCGATCTCTACGAAAAACTGAAAAACATGCATCTGCGTGAGGAAGAGGAGGAAGATGTTGTTCTGGAGGAGGATATAGAAGAATTGGAGAAGGATGCCGAGTTCATGGCGGTGGCTAGGGTTCATACCACAAGGACCTTTAGCCATGGTGCGTTCTTCGAGCAGATGAGAGCAGCGTGGAACCTAGCACAAGGTGTGGAATTCCGGGCAATTGAGGATAACCTGTTCTCTGTTCAGTTGTCCTGTTTGGCGGATTGGGAGCGGGTAATGGAAGAGGGACCGTGGATCTTCCAAGGATGCCCGGTGCTCTTTGCCAAATATGATGGATGATCCAGTGTGGAGGGTATTGAGCTATTCAAGTACCAAGCATGGGTTCAGGTGATGGGACTGAGCAAGAAGATGAGATCCGCAAGCATTGCGGAGCAGCTTGCTAAGCGCGCTGGAGATGTGGTCTATGTGGACACTAAATCTGTGAAAGGGCAAGGAAGTGGGATCCGGGTACGTGTGACGCTGGATGTGCGTAAGCCACTGTCGAGATGTGCGAGCATGTCCATTCGCAAGCAGAAGGTCCTTTTCCCCTTCGAATATGAGAAAAATGCTTGTCTTTTGTGGAGTGTGTGGCATGGTGGGTCATGTGACCAAGGAACACGACAATGGTGTTCATGACCCCAGGGACATTGTATACCCAGTGAACTTAGAGGCTTTGGAGTTTAGGAGGGAGGAAAATTGGCAATCCAGGGTGGGGGTAGAGGTGGACGCTCAGGGTGTGGGCGAGGAGGCAGGGACGGCGGCCGTGGCCTTTTTGTGCCATCTGATCAGTGGGAAGACGATGAACTCAATGACACAGCCTCCAACCTTGTTAAACCTGCGGGTTCCCGTGGCAATTCAGGTGCAAACAAGGGCCGTTTGGAGTTCAATACTAAGAAGGTTGTGGGGAGTGGTAAGCCGCCACTAATGTTGACAAACGGACCTATGGAAGGGGTTGAGGGAGGAAACCTGCAAGAGAAAGAAGATGATGTTGTTGCTGATGATAACTCATCACAAGAGAACAAAAGATAGAAATCGAGTGAGAACCAGCTGATGAACTTGGCAAAATCGGCGGGCTCCGTGTCGGAGCACCGCCGGGCCTAATGGATTCCTTCATTTGGAACTACCGGGGGGGGACCGTCGGACAGTTCGTGAGGCACAGAATCTGTGCCAAAAGCATAACCCCGGTCTCGTTTTTCTATGTGAAACGAGGCAAACGGAAGAACGGAAGAAGTCTATGTGCTCTCGGCTAGGTTTGAATTGTTTTGCAGCCGTAGGCAGTGATGGACGTAGTGGCGGAATTGCTTTGTTCTGGCATGAATCACTACTGGTGGAGGTGCTGGTAAAAGGCAGTAGATACATCGATGTATGTGTGAAGGATGGACAGAATGCAGAACCTTGGAGAGCCATGTTTGTATACGGTGAACCACGTGTGGAGAATCGTCATCTCATGTGGGAACTCCTAGGACAATTGAAGAATGTTTCACCACTTCCATGGGTGGTGGCAGGCGATTTCAATGAAGCAATGTGGAAAATGAGCATTGCTCTCAACGGGCCAGGCCGGAAGGGAAAATGAGAGAGTTCAGGGAAGCACTTCAGGCCTGTGAACTTACTGACATAGGCTTCAAGGGTTTCCCATATACGTTTGATAATCGCCAGTAGGGTGAGCGGAATGTGAAAGTCCGTCTTAACCGAGCATGTGCAGATATGGAGTGGTGAAACCGTTTTCCGATGGCGAAGGTAGAGCATCTGGTGTCCTCTAGATCGGACGATGTGCCCTTGTTGCTCCGTCTCGGCTAAGGAGATGTAAGGCCTCCTAAACGGACCATGCGATATGAAATAATGTGGGAGAGGGAGTCCACCCTCCCGGAAGTAATCTCTAATGCTTGGGGTAATGTGAGGAGGGAAGGAGATCTGGGTGAGGTGGCGTGCTCACTAAAACAGGTGATGGCCGAACTGAATGAATGGAGTAAGTAGAAATTTGGGCATGTCCGTCGTGAGCTGGAAGAGTTGCGGGGAGAACTGGCAGCTTTGAATCAAGCAAATGCCACCAGGGAGGTGATCCGGCTAAAAATGGAGAGGATGGATGAGCTCCTATATAGAGAGGAGATGATGTGGCTTCAAAGAAGCAGAATCTCATGGCTGAAAGAAGGAGACAGGAACACGAAATACTTCCATCAGAAAGCGGTGTGGCGGGCACGGAAAAATCACGTAAAAAGTTTGAAAAGAGCAGATGGCTCGGTGTGCACTACACCTTCAGAGATGGAAAGAATGGCGTCTTCCTATTTCAAGGAATTATATACGAAAGACCCAACCCTAGACCCACATGTAATTCTAGACTTGTTGGAAGGAAGGGTAACGGGGGAGATGAATGATATGCTAACAAAGGAGTTTTCTGATGATGAGATCAGTGATGCCCTTTTTCAGATAGGGCCGTTGAAGGCCTCGGGTGTTGATGGCTTGCCGGCACGTTTTTACCAGAGGAATTGGGCTCTGTTAAAAGGGGATATAATCAAGGCGATAAAGTGCTTCTTTGCGACGGAAGAAATGCCGCAGGGAGTAAATGATACGGTAATTGTTCTCATCCCAAAGAATGACCAACCGGAAAGTATGAAGGACTTTAGACCGATTTCATTATGCAATGTGCTATATAAAATCGCGTCCAAATGCATGGTCAATCGAATGAGACAATACTTGACGAGTTGATTTCAGAATGCCAGAGTGCGTTCGTCCCGGGAAGGCTGATAACTGATAATGTGGTGGTGGCTTTTGAAGTGTTGCATCATATTCAGCAAGAACAGAATCCAGACACAGCTAGCTGTGCATACAAATTAGATTTATCTAAGGCGTATGATCGGGTGGAGTGGGCATTTCTTGAGCAAGCACTGCTAAAGGTTGGTTTCTCGGCAACTTGGGTAAGGTGGATTATGCAATGTGTAACGAAGGTACGCTTTGCTGTCAAGTTCAATGGAAAAGTTTTGGATTGGTTTTCTCCGTCACGAGGACTACGACAAGGTGATCCGTTATCACCTTTTCTCTTCCTCTTTGTTGCTGATTCGTTGACGAGCCTGATACAGGAAGCAGTTCGAAATAGAGGGCTAAAACTGGTGATCTTATGCCGGTCAGTGCCAGCCATTTTGCATCTGTTATTTGCAGATGATACGCTGATGTTCCTAAAAGCAACAGCAGAACAGGTGAATTTGGTAAAGGATATTGTAGCGAGATATGCTCAAGGTACTGGACAGCTTTTAAACCCGGAGAAATGCAGTGCTTTCTTTGGTGATGCTTGCACAGACGAGGCTAAGGAGGTGGTCAGAAATATTCTGCAGGTGCAAGCAGACCATTTTGAGGATAAATATTTGGGCTTACCTGTACCAGAAGGCCGGATACATCATGGAAGATTACAGTCTCTTCTAGAACGACTGTGCAAAAGAATGGTGGACTGGGGAGACAAGTTGATGTCGACGGCGGAAAAGGAAACTTTGATCAAGGCAATTGCTCAGGCGATTCCAACATATATTATGGGCGTATTTAAATTGCCCATGTCTATCTGTGATGATCTCACAGAGCTGATTCGAAGCTATTGGTGGGGGGTTGAAGATGGAAAGCGCAAGACCCACCGGGTTGCATGGGAAAAAATGATACGCCCAAAGAACCGAGGAGGTCTAGGCTTTCGTGATATGAGGGTTTTCAACCAAGCTCTTCTGGCTAGGCAAGCCTGGAGATTGATTGAGAGACCGAACAGCTTGTGTGCCCGCGTGCTTAAAGCGAAATACTACAAAAGTGGAAGCTTGCTAGATACGTTATTTCCTGTTAAGGCTTCACAAGTGTGGAAAGGAATTGAATACGGTCTGGAATTATTGAGAAAAGGTGTCATATGGAGAATTGGAAATGGAGAAACAGTTAAGGTATGGAGGGATCCTTGGATACCACGTGCTTCGGGGTCACGCAAACCATTATCACCAAGAGGAAATTGTTGTCTAACAAGAGTTGAACAATTCATACGGTTGGATGGTTCATGGAATGAAGACTTACTGAATGAGTATATGATCCCTGTGGATGTGGAGGAAATCCTATGCATACGGGTGTCCCCAAGACATGATCGTGATTTTGTGGCTTGGAATTTGGAGAAAACGGGACTCTTTACAGTCCGGAGTGCTTACCATCATGGAGTGGAGGAAAAACTATGGCCACAAGGTGATGTATCCACAAGTTCTAGACCTAGTGGAGATCGACCTGTGTGGAAGATGTTTTGGAAAATTAAACTTCCTCAAAAAGTGAAAATTTGTGCTTGGAAAATGCTTGTGGGGGGTTTACCAACAAGGGAAACAAAAAATCATAAGCATATGGAAGTGGATAGTATGTGCCAAAGGTGTGGCTGTGTAGAGGAGGATGGCTTCCATGCAGTAGTAGTATGCCCACGAGCTGCCGCATTGTGGGATGCAATGAAAGAAGTCTGGGATATACCGGAGAAAGAACGACTAATGCATACAGGACCGGAATGGTTGTTTGATCTTCTGGTGACTATGGACGAAGAAGCAAGAGCTCGGGTGTTGATGATCATCTGGAGGAACTGGCATAACCGCAACGAGATAATCCATGGGAAGAAAGAGGCTCCTTTAGAAGCTTCACGGTTATTCCTTCAGAGTTATATGAATTCCCTACTGCTTATTGAAGCAAACGATGGTAAGGACATGGTGAAAGGCAAATCAGTTATCTCAAAAACAATGAAGAAGAAGGGGCATGGCAGTTGCAGACGAGCCCATGAACTAGCTCAATGGCCAAAACCACCAGATGGATGGCTTGCTGTCTCGGTTGATGGCTCTTTCGATCCGGTGCTGAAGGGGGCGGGCACGGCTGCAATTATACGTGATGGGAGAGGAGATTTTGTGTTGGCCTCTTGCACATTTGTCAACCGCTGCCGGATGCCCTGGAAGCTGAAACACTGGCTTTTCGAGAAGGAATTGGGGTCGCATTGGCTTACACGGCTCAGCATTTGGTCATCCAAACGGACTGTGCAAATCTTGCAAAAGCGTTGAAGGAAGGAACCATGGACAAATCACATATAGGATACCTGGTTAAAGATATCAAGGAGACTATGGAAGGGGAGAGGGAGCTTATTATAGAAGTGATTCAGAGAACAACAAATAGGGTTGCATATCGACTAGCTTATATAGCGAGAGCTGAGCATCAAACCGACTTGTGGTTGCAGGATGCTCCTGACGCTCTAGTAGACATTCTGGCTACTGATTGTAATCCTATTTCCATTTAATAAAGCTCCACATTGATCGCTAAAAAAAAGAGCATATATTATTTCCTATTAGGGTCTAGGGATCAATTATGCATGTTGGGGCATGATGCACTCGGATGATATCATCCACACAGCACTGATGTGATCTTATTTGTCCAGAAACAATGGATCTCAGCTCATAAATGTACTCCAATTAATCAGAGTTGATAACGCAGAATCACACTCAATAACTATTTTAACCTTCACAGGATGCTCAGTACTAGCTAATGGTATGATCTACACGCAAGTAGCTCCTGGAATGGCATGGCAGTGACTAGATAGATAGACAGGTAGTAGGTAACTTTCGTTGCCCACAATCTCAGTCCATGCCTTACACGAACTGGATAGCTTCTCGGTGCTAGTTATCCTTTTTGGTGTTGCATACGAATTGGATAGCCTTTTTTGTTTTTGTACAGCTCAGTCACAACTGACATACATATTCCATGCATATAGCTACTGAGTGAGTAGTGAATGAGCACATATATAAAGGGAGGAGGGTAGTAGTGCTCCCAACACCTGAGGGACTGATCAGCAAGCAAAAGCATCTGCAGCAGCTCAAGACCATGGCGCCTCCTCCTCCCCAAGAGACCAGCAGGTCCTCGTTGTCAGATCATCCCATCCAGCTCATAATCAAAGTTGATTAATTTATCAACATACATACACTGAATTGGTTAGATTTGCAGGTTGGAATCAGTGTGGGTGCCGGTACCAGCGCCGGCTTTATCGGAGCCAGCACCACCGCCGCTGGTGGTGGTGACAGTGGACGTGCTGACGGCGGTGAGCGAGCTGCAGCTGAAGATGAAGCAGGAGGAGGGGGAGGATGGGCAGCAGGTGTGGAATTACCTGGATGTGAGGACGGAGGAGGAGATGGCCAAGGGACACCTACACAACTCCCTCAACGTGCCCTACATGTTCGTCACACCACAAGGCATGCAAGTGCATTTTTTTTTGCGAATGGCATGCAAGTGCTTATTAACCTCCTTTGTTTCTTTTTCAGACAAGATAACACTGTTGTAGACTACTTTTATAAAAAAAAACCTATTGGAAAATTCTGATAGCGTAAGGAACAGCCATGTTTATATAAATCTTCTATTTACAGTAATAAAAAAATTCCCATACCCGTGAGAACAGCATTTATGAAAAACTAGTCTCCCTCCCCATCAGAGGAGCTTTCATGTCCAACTTGTAATTTATTTTTCTAAAAGATTCAAAGGTATCTGAGTGGTAAAGCTCCAGCCTCACAAATGAAGAGTTGTTTGTTTTGACATTGCAATTTTTTTTTGTCTGGACGAAAATAGAAAACTTCACTCTTAAGAAAGTTACTGTTTAATCGACACAAGTGCTCATCGCTTCAGAGAACGAGTTGCATATTAACTGTCTTTTTCTAATCATCCTCATGATAATTAATTATCCTCCTTAACTTGACATAAACATATGATACATATATCTTTCCGATCTCTGTCTATATGTGCCTGTGTACCTGGACTTGTAGGCGTCCATGAGCATGCAACCTAATCACTAATTAAAATGAGTGAATAAAAAAAAGTTGCTAAGTGGTACTTGTGTGCCTTTCCATGACCAGGGACCCGGGAGAAGAATCCTTTGTGGAGCAGGTCGCCTCACTCTTCACCACCGAACAGCACATACTTGTCGTACGTCTCCCCAGGGCTGGGCCCACAGTGGTTCCAAGTGGTGCGGCCCGCACAGGGCCAATGAATTTTAGGGGGCCCCAAATTTTTAGTTATGCCTATATATTTCTATAGCATCTGAATGTATGGCTGTATTCTAAACGCTGGGCAGGCCCCGCTGGCGCGTCGTCCGTCTCCCGCGTGCGATAGGAAGCCGAGCAGGCCCCGCAGTGGCGTCTATCACTCGCCGGCTCTAGTCTCTCGTGTAGTCGTGTGGGCCGTGGGCGAGCTGAAGCCTGAATACGAAACGGCATCGACGCACGACTCGTACTGATCGATCTGCTCGCCGAGACGCGAGTCGCCGACGCACGACGCTAGCAACTAGCAACAGACAACGCATCGATCGATCAATCTTATCCAGGCATCCACAGCTCCGCTGCGCCGGCCGCCGGCGACGGGCGACACCGCAGTCCGCATGTATCTTTGAGTTTCTGATAATCTGATCGCATCCACAGTTTCACACTTCAATTTTATTTTATTCATCTCTAGTATCTGATCGCATCCACAGTTTCACACTTCAATTTCATTTTATTCATCTCTTGTATCTTGTGTTACAATATATAGATTTAAGTCATGGGGAAACAAAAAGATTTGAACAATATCAGGGTTTCTAGAAATTCTTATTTATATCAGAAACATTGCGCTCACTGGATTATAATAGTTTGAAGTCTTCTTGCGATCATCTTGAGGCCGACCTTAAAAATGGTAAACAATATGATATTGATGCCAATGATCTGTTTGTTGAGCTGAAGCAAAAATTCATGCCAAAAGAAAATATTAGGCCTGTTAAAGTTTTGAGGTTTATAAATCAACATGTTTGTTTTCCCCATGCAAGCATTGCATATGGAGTTTTGTTGACCATTCCCGTGACGGTTGCATATAAACGTTATGCAACTTTGATTTAAATAGGTATGATTCTCAATATATTCAATTGTTACGTAAATACTATGTCGTATACATTAAAATTATTTATTAGTTCAAATTTTCGTGTAAGATAGGGCCCATTTTTAGATTTTCACAAAGGGCCCCGGATTTTGCCGGCCCGGCCCTGCGTCTCCCCGTGCACTAAGCGCAACTCCAGTCGATTTCAGTACTGGAACTTGTATGCATCATGTGATTCATGTCTGAATTTTCGATTCTATCTTGAAACGTATTCACGATCGATCGAGCAGGGGTGCCAAAGCGGTAAGTGGTCGGAGCTGGCATGCGTCGATCTCCTAGCAGCCGTAAGTAACTACGACACAACTCTATTATTTTTCTCTATCTCCATCTAGAAAACGTAGACAGCTTATTTATGATGATATGGTTGAGCAGCAAAAAGAACCATAGTACACATATCAAACAGGAATATGATGGATGGATGCACTTGCAGAGGTTCGTGAATGTGAAGAACGTGGGGGGTGGTTACATAGCGTGGGTGGAAAACGGACTCCCTGTCGTAGTACCACCACCAACACCGGCATCAACACCTGGGTCAACGCCAACAAAGACACCGGCTAAAGAATCCACAACCTGAATGCAACTACCAAAAACTACTTGTGGTATTGGTTCTTCACCCAGTGTTCTGATGGGTGCTCTATGTAATCTTCAGCCGAACACGAAAACCATATAGTAATACATATGTATGTCAACATTGTGGTTCTGATTAATAAGCCTTACATCCATGGACATGTTTCCCATTCTAAGCATATTCCAGTGAACATGAACATATTCTATCACATCTATTTTAACAAGTAATTCAAAGTAGCATTATGCAATGCCTATTCAAGAAAAAATTTCTTCTCTGTAGACTTGTGCTATCACCGTCTGTTTGTTTGCTGCTACAGATCAGCAGACAATTCTAGGAATTTTATTCCTATACAAAGCATTGAAGTAATCTAACCTTGCAAGTAAAATCTTATAAACTGGATTACACATAGCAGATCATCACAAGTGATAAAATCAAAAGACAAAACACAAAATAAGCAACGTGCCACGGAAGGTAACATTTTTCCAATAGCATTGGCTGTGCCCTAAGTTCTGTTGCCAAGGAGACAGGGATATGCCGCCTACTGTATCTGGTCACCGTTGGCAGATCAGTACAAGAATTACAGTACCCGATCGAGAGGCCAGTCACGGGACAGACAAATAGCTGGGGTCGCCAAAACAAACAGAGCTCACACGGTTTAGATCGGCCATCGGCTCTCCTCCTTCCCATGCCACACCCAGCACGGCCCAATCTCCTCAAAACACAATCAGACAGCTGACTGACTACAACAGGTACGAGTCGACGGCAGTCCGTCCGAACTTCTGCTCGACATCCTTTGGTGTTTCAATCTGCAAGACACAACAAAGTACAGGTGGGAGACCATTTGAGAAAAATGGGTGAGCAAATGTCGCAACAGCACTGCAAATAAATAAATATTTTGAGTAATAGGCACGGAGGGCGTTTAATGCTATGAAGAGAGCCTTGATGACGTTAAGCGGGCTCCTCGATCAGATAATCTGCAAGATAAAAGACACACATAAGGTATTTTCCACTTCACAGATGCAAATGGAGTGACGAGTGCTAGTGTTTATGGCAGCAGAAGCGCACCTTTGACTTGATGTTGCTGAACCCAGCCATATACATCACGGGTTTCGACAGTCCTACCAGCTTCTCATTGGTCCAGGCCAAAGGTAGATCTTATGTAATGAGATGCACAGAGGCAGAAAACATGTCACAACGCATGAGATAAAGAAGAGAAGAGATTTGATGTCCCGACGTGTGTTTACCTTTGTTTTCTCGTATTTGGCCTGAATCGCATGAGCGATTGTGTGGTCCTCATACCGCTCCATGTAGTGTAGGTTCTGAAAGCATTTCTCATAAGCCTGGAAACAGAACAGGGGATTTCATGTTAGAACTGAACTTTTCAGTTGACATGTTGAACTCCACTGAAAATCTAACATTCTAGGATTCAAAAGTTATTTAGCATATCGGCGCACCAGAGAAGCATTACTAAGATGGCATACCCACGCAGGATTGACAATTCAGTACGACTATATTTAGGAGAAATTTCACTATACATGACTGCACCCTAGGCTATACTGGACAAGCAAATTTTGTATTGAGAGGAAGCAAATGTCATATCAGTCTACCAGAGTTAGGCAACATATCTTGCATCAACATGAATACAAAGATCAACATATTCAGCAATTTGACTTCGTGGTTCCAAAATGAACAACATATTCGCACTAATGCACAAGCTTTGTTATCAATACCATTAATCTGCATGCTAGGGGCTGTACACACATGTGCACAAGCTCACGCATCACACAGCTCATTCACGTAAGACGAGCGAACAGTAGATTGAATAATGCATTAGAGAGACTACTATTTGGGCTAACTGAGGACAAGCAAGCAGAGAATAAGAGAGGGAGTAGGTAGTACATGTTTCAATTTATCAAACATCAGTTCTATATACCCGGAAAAAAAAAACATCAGTTCTATATATTCTCTGTAACAGGGGAAGCTTCATACCCTCTGTATTGCAATCTTGGCTGTTGGGCCTTTAGCTTTTGCAAAACCAACAACACAATGGTAGTTCCCAGTTGCCAATAATGTTGTGTATTCTTGCTATTTGGCCTCCCTGAGAAGAGAAATGCAGAGTTAAATCATAGGGAATTTCTATTTGGCCTACCTAAGAACATTGATGAAATGCGGTGATAAAACGGCACTTACTTTTCTCTACATAGATCTCCTCTTCTTGTCCGTCAGGGAGTTCCTCTCCACCACCAGATCCTTGATCTCCTCCTCCATAACCCTGCCCTTCTTACCAAACGTCTGATCCAGGTCCGCCATCTTCTCGATCGAATTCAGCTTCTCAATGAGCATGTCGTCCTTATCCTTGTCCTCATTGAACTCCTTCCCGTCATCTTCGCCCGCACCCGTGATCACCTGCTTATCCTTGTCAATCACGTTGTCCAGCGAGCCGACCAGCTGGTGCTGGATGAGCCTAAGTTGGCCGGGTTGCTGAGGTCGCACACCTCCTTGAACTCCATCAGCCTGACGGCCCGGTTGAGCTTCTGGAGGAGCAGGAAGCGGTCCTTCCCCAATGACCCTATATTCCAGCGGCAGAGCCACGTGCCGCTGCTCGCGCGAACTTATCGATCTTTGTCATGAGCTTGTGCGCGTCGTCGAGGTTATCTCTTAAGAGCTTTAATCAGGAGCACTGCGGCATTCAAGAAATCGCAATACAGAAACGACCGGCCAACATCTACCCCGACGCAGAGATGTGATCTTGCACGTGAGAGCGAAATGCGCTGGAAATGGAACAGAGGGGACGACGTCACTATTACCGGCCTCGGCCAGGATCTTCGAGTCCAGGAAGTCTTCGGCGGCCTCCACCTTCCGCTTCCGCTCCCGCTCCCGCTCCTGCTCCGCCAGAAGCTCGTAGACCATCCGCTCGTTCTGCATCGGGTTCTGCTGGGGTCGGCGTGGTGGCGGCGCGGGGGTAGGATCCGCGAGGTGCTTGCTAGGTGGGGGCAGCGAGGTGGATCCGGCGGCGTCTACGTGGTGGTGGGAGAGGAGGCGCCTACGCGGCGGCGCGCGACCTCGCGGCGACGGCGGCCATGGCCGCGGGCTACCAAAATCGTTGGGCTCTTGGCCCACAACTCCATTTACTCCCTCCGTTCCAATGGATATGACTAGTGTTATAGGCAAAAATATGAATATTTATGATTCAAATAAAAATTACTCCCTCCGCTCCGAAAAAAGTGTGTCAGTTAAGCTAAGGAGTTGTACTTCAGGGTGCAAGCGGGAGCGGGCGGTCCGCGGCGCCGCATCGCCAAGCCCACATATTTGTGTATGCGGGCCCCCGCGGTGCAGGTCAGAAAATAAGTGGAATAAACGGCCGGCCCACGGCAGCCGCGGCGGCCCATTTGTGCTGCATACGACTCAGAGGAGTCACGGAGGGGAACGCGAGGTGCTACCGCATATGGAGCGCCGTCGGAATTCAATCCCCTCCCCTCCGGCCGGCCAACCCGACGCCGATGCTCCCCTCCGGCTCCCCGACCCCTCGGCGCCTCTCCTCCCCGCCCTCTGCATTCTCTGCACGGGCTGCCACCACGAGCCACTCCTCCGGCCATGACCACCCTTCCTCCTCCGGTTCCGGCTCTGGGGGCCTCTCCCTCGATTCCCCGCTCCGATTCAACATCCCCCAAGGCCGGCGACGGGCAGCCGCAGGCTATGCCGGCAACGGCGGCAAGCAAGCTAGGGTACGATTCAACATCGTACAAGGCCGGCGACTCCCTCGTCAAGAAGCGCAAGAAGCACAACGACAGCTCCCCTCGTCCCCACAATCATCAAGGTACCATAGCTAATGAATGATCTGCTGAGTTTTCTACTGTATGATCTGTAGTTTGTTGCTAGCATCGCTCTTTCTTCCATAGCTGATGACAAGGAAATTTTCTGGTTCAGATGCTTAGAGATGCATAGGATTTAGGTGTAGTTATGGCCATGTTGCTGCAGAACCATGATAATGTACAACGGAATGAAGAATACTACTAGTTCCCTTTTCCTAGTGTATGGCTGTATACGTGTATGCTCTTTCTCTTGTAGCTGACAAGCATAAGATAAAATCCATCTTTAGGCACCTTGTATCCTTGTATCCGCTCTTTGATCTGCTATCCTCTCTTAAAGTGTGGAATGAATGGATGGGCATGGGATCGATTTCTTAGTTGCTTGTGTTGGTGCTTTCCATGTTTAGTTGGTGTTTGTGAGCTTTATCATGTTGTTCAGCTTATGTAATTGCGTTTGGGGTCTTTAGGTACTGTGCTACTGTTCGGGTTCACTTTATGCATTAGATGGATTTTACTCCCTGTTTGAACATTTTGATGGATTGGCTGTAACTATGTATTTGTAGATAAAACTGAAGCTAGTTAAAACTGAACTATGTATTTGTTATATCAAGTTCAGTTTATGCTGTAGCAAATGGAGTAAAAAAGTGGGAATTTATAAGATGGTTGTTTGTGTCATGCTATTTTCGGATATATAGATATACAACTTCTGCTAGGTGCTGCAGTTCATCCGTTGTATTCATTTTGATATGCACGTGATACTATTTTTGGATTAGTATTCCAGAATCCTTTGTGTTCATCAGAGCTGAAGCAGGTTAGTATTTACTTCTTCAAACGCATGCTGTCCAAACATGGAGACATCATCCTTGTTCTATATGCGTACTGCACAAAATTCGAATTTACATAATTTGACATGTTTACCTTGTTCTGCACAAAATTTGACATGTTTACCTTGCAGTACCACCTTCATATGTTCAGAATTCGAATTTACATATATTCGAAAGCTCAAGTAGTTAACTTGGTTTGTTTGTTTGGGCCTGATGTTCGGTTTATTAGAGTATGCACAATTATGGTTTCAGCATTGCAGGTTGATGTTCAGTTTATCCTTGTTAGTGCTACTGTTTGTTACTTTATGGAAAGCGCTCCAAATGATTCATTTCAAGCTATGCTTCTGCAGATGAGATGAGCATTTCAAGAAGAAACCGAGTTGATCATGTGCAAGTTGAGAACTATGAGTTGATTCTCTGCCTAAACTAGTTCTCACCAGTTCATTTGGCCGTGGGCATGAATTCGGTGTTGGAACCAATCTCGTTATTAGTCTTTAAGTTTTAGAGTTTTCTCGTGTTAGTAGAGGCTGCGGCAGTGTGTGCATGTGGAGGTGCGTTCAACATGCGCAATGCAAAGCTAAATATGTGTGTTAGTTAGCTGCATGTGTCAGGCTGAGAGGAGTCCGGGTAGCCAAGTTGTGTAGCAGAGAGAGATGGAGAAAGAAGTGGGTGCAGACAGTTGCGGCATGCACCAAGTGAAGCTTATCCATCTGCAGAAACTTGGAAGTGACTCAAAGTTTGTACGCGTGGAGTAATTAGTGGAGCAGAATTTGTGGATCAAGCCGTTAGTGGCTTGACCGTGCGTGTGTTTCCCTTTATAAGGCACTGTAATCAGTTTGGTTAATCAAGAGTAAGAGAGTCAGAAAAGGCACAATTTGTGCCGTGCCAAAACTCCTGTGTACTCTTCATCTTCTACCTTGTGTGTGAGTCTTCTTCTTCCTTGGGCAAATCCATCATTCGGCATGCATATCACTTGGTGATTAGGGAGTTTGCTGAAGATGGCAATGAACTTAAACAATGTTAAAGTTTTGAGCATTTAAATTATAAACCTCTGTTCGTTTGTCTCACTGCTCGCTGCATTCTGTTGTTTGTTTGGAATTGGTGTATTACTTAATTATCTGGTATAATACACGGCGCGAGCTAGCAGATCGTATGCGGCGCGAGCTAGCTGCTAGCGATCGTAGGCGAGCGAGCTAGCTAGCGATCGTAAGCGGCGCCGCTGCGGCGCATACACGGCTACTCCGCGGCATACCGCGAGCGAATACCGGCGTATACGGCGTACGCGTGGCCTCCGCGAGTCGTCCCGCTTGCACCGTGAGTTGTACTTCTTACGCTGTTTCCTAGCGACGGAAAAAAACGGATCGAGGGAGTAATATATTCACTGTAACATATATTTTCATTATGTATTTATTTAATATTGTAGATGTTCATATTTTTTCTTGTATTAATTTGCTTAAACTGTAAGTTTAAGTTTTCACCAATTTATACACCTTATTCGTTGTAATGGAGGTAGCATTTATTATTATATTTTTACAATTCTAAATGGAGAGCTTTCCTTGTAGGAGCTCGCTCTCGTGCATGAACGGTATTTGGGCCCTAAGTGAGTTTGGGCTTCTAGGCACAACAATCCCTTTCAATAGTTTGATTGACACAATTTAGATTTTTTTCTATCCCACTGTAGTTAAAGTCTTCAAATAAACCTATGTAATTATTCTTTATCAATTTACATTACTCCTACTGTTTACGTAAAAAAATCTTTGTAGAGAACGTTTCTAGCAAGAAAGGTCGGAAAGGGCGATAGATTACTGAGTGTGCGTTGGTTCAGAGGAGAGTGTGCTGGTTTTTTGTAATTAGTTATTACAAGTGTGAACCAACTAGACATTCACCAAAAACCTTTTAAACATGTTTCTAGATATGTCAGTGTTCCATCACGATCATCATGGCAACCATCCCAATTTGCTTCAAGACCTAAACCTTTCGTCCAATCGGGGCCTAGTCCATCAAGATATACTCACATGGGGATAGAAGTCATCGAAACTGACTGCCTAGGTTAGGAAAGAATGTCTTGACCCCTTTGGGTTTCACACAGAGAAATTTAATTTCGAACATAGGATACCCCTTACTGTGTGGTGATTCGTGTCACCGACACTTCGCTACCACAGTTTCCTGCTTTCGAGGGACAAATGGGCATGATGCCGGCCATTAGCAACTTTGTCGACAATAGGCTGGGGATCAACCTTTTGAAGCCGGTCGTCTAGAGCAGCATTCCCAAATATGTGCATGGAAGGGCGCTATAGGGCTAGCCACGGTTATTGTTTGCAAAAATTGCATCCAAATAGCTTACATAAAACAATTGAGGTTGTTCATTGTGATTTAAGGCAGGTCCAAGAAAACCGGCAATAGTAGATTTATAACACAAATAAAACACCATCATTTGAATCCCTTTTGTATTTTCTAGTATTGACTCAGATTTCTCTAGACATATATGTATTTATACGTCTATTAATATGTACATATATCCGTATTTCGATAAATTTCTGTCAACTAATTCGGGACAGAGGAAGTACAAGTTGCAGGTTGACACGGTTTGGCAAGAAAGAAATTATTTACTACGGCGGAGTTCAACCCGATCAACCTAACAATAAAACCAGAACATGCATGTGTGTCCTAGCTAGATTGACAAGAGCTGCTCTAAATGCACCCGAACTGGTATGGGATTACAGGATGACGCATCAACATTTTAAATAAACTAGTAAAATGCCCGTGCTTTGCTACGTGAGCGTGCTTTTTTAGATGGATTTTTGTTTAGTTACTCCACAATGGTGGGTATGTCATTTGTAAATGCACCTTGTTAAAATCTGTGCGAAACAGGTAATAACGAATCTGAGCCGCTCGTACCGAAATCTACAGCAGACGTTGCGTTTAGAGTTTTAACAAACTGAATTGTAAATGTAGACACCATGCACCAGTCTAATGATTCTAATTTACTTATCTTTCGTATTACATATATATAATTATGTGAGATAATCAACACCCAACCGTGAGATTTTTCTTACAACATCCATTTTAGAGACCTAATTTAATTATTTGTAAAAAACTGAAATAGCGGTATCACATATATATATATATATAGAGAGAGTAAAAGGTGGGTGAGTAATATAAAATATTCACGCTGTACGACTCCCCTCGACCAGAAAAGCACCAAAAATTGGAGTGGACAAATTCATTCTCTTTAGCCACTCCAAAAGCTATTCCAAATTCAGTCTCTTTACAAAACTCGCTCGCATTCTCTGGTGTATTTTTATACAGGGCTTTATCCACTAAGAAAAAGGATGCATGAGCAGCGGTGGCATGCGGACCGATAGCCTCAAACAAACAGGGCTTCAGTACATCCACTCAGACACGCAGAGGTGAGTGAGCCACCGCTTCAGCTATCACGCTCTTCCTTTTCTTTTCTTTTCTTTTTCTCACACTTCCCCTTCCACCTTCCCTTCGAGTGACCATGGCGCAGCAAGAACAGCACAATCAAAAATCATGGCAAACTCTACCCTATGCTCAAATCTCCCCTCCAAATTCATCATGCTTTCATCCCATTCCCTCAAATCTGGCGTTGAAGCTCACAACCCCTCTCCTTCTGGCAGGATTCCAATCGCCATGGTCCTGACCTTGAGCCGCCGCTGCCGGCCATGGCCGGATTTTCGAGCTCGCGGCTCAGATATCTGTACGCTCTGATAGCTCATGTCCTTAGCGAAGAAAGATTATTGTTTCCGTCATCAACATCGAGTGAGGAAGAGGTCCTTGCCTCCCCATTCTTGTCTGCTCCTTCCCCTTTTCCCCACCGCCGGTGACCGGCAGCTCACGCCCTGTCTCGTCGCTGCTGGCCTCGGCGTATGCTGCCTCCCTGCCTCTGGCCTCGACTACTTCCCTCTCCCCGCGACTGCAGCCAATCACCTGGCTGGCGTGGGACCGGCGGCCCTCTCCCCTGTCTGCTTCATGGCGCTGGTGATGAACGGCTGCGTGCCGACGGTGGCGACGGACGAAGCTGCAGCGATCGGCGATTCGTCCGAGGAGGAGGTGCTGGATTGGCGGGCGGAGGAGTTCATCTCCGCATTCTTGGCAGAGGAAGGAGACGCATCTACAGTATCGCTAGTGCTGCTCGACCCTTACGCAACATGGACCGGTTCACCAAGTCGTAATGTCTAATACCCAAGGTATGCTCCTTCTTGTCGCTGCTGCCAATGAATTACTTTTTGGGTGGTCAAATCCGCTGATGCAATTGCAGAATACCAGATGCTTAATGCTTTGATGAATGGAGAGGTGATAAAAGGCTTGCACTTCCTGCCACGTAGTGATTTTTCCTGACTGTACTGTTTGCATAGTTAAAGGTTAGGCGTTCATTATTTCAGAAAAGTAAAACTATAGAACCTTTAGCTGCTTGATGATATTTATACTTGCAGTCACAAAAAAGAGTGATTATAAAGATTAATGTTGGTGTTTCTTGTATTACTTATGTCTTGACAGAGGATGTGCTGAAGGAACATGCTTGAAAAATTATGATTACATGGGTTACTGAGATGGCTATGGTAAATCAGAGAAAAGTGTAGCACGATCAGCCAACCGACTCACGGAAGAAGACTCAATTTTCAGTTCTGGTAATTGAAATTTTAACATTTTCTTACATGTTTGTTTGTTCCATCACAAATAACAACCAATTGGTGCAGAATAAACAGTCAATTAAGTAGTACATACAACATACTCTTCTGATCTTGTTATTTCTCAGACTTGATGATCATCTGGTTACTGCTGGCTGCACGGTCTCCCTAACAAAAAATTTAGCATAAAACCTGAGCACCGCACATTGTTTTCCTCCATCTCTTGCTCTCATCCTCCCAGGTTGTTCATGTTGTGCTTATCGTTGACATGGTTTCGAGGCAGGTACCTCCAAGGTTGGCCAGACCCGTGAGCAGTCTATCCTTGCTTTTACTTTCGGAGTTAGGAGATTAACTGCTGCTACAATAAGGTATAAGTTCGGAAGTGGTTTTTTGTGGTTTATTAATTGATCCAGCGAAGCCATATTGGCATGTGATCTACTGAACGATGTGCTTATGGAACTATATCAAATGTCTATGCTTACTATGCTGCATTTTAAACTTTACCATGCTGCATTTTAAACTTCGGTGGCATCTCTGCTTACACGATGACTGGGACCTGGCAACTCTTGCAAGAAAACTTACCCTGTCATTGGACTGCTTACATAATTTTAACAACATGCTTGCTGGTATATTTTAAACAAATATGGCATCTTGCAAGCACGACATACATTTATTTCGAGACATAGCGAAGTTGGAGTAGTTGAGACTAACCGAGCTGAACCCGAAGTCTTGGTCGACATGAGTACATGAACTTCGGCTTGTGGGATATACTGCAGTTGTGCTTGTTTATTTTCTTTCCAGTTGACACACTAATGCTTTTCTTTCATTAACAGATTTGCTAAAAGTAAGAAGCACATCGAAGCACAAGTATAATATGCTTAGAAGGAAGCTTCATTCTCAAAGTGGTTAGGTCTTTTGTCAGCCCAACAGTCATATATTCATGAAGACATCTATCCTCTCAAGGTACGTGTGATACGAGTGAACTTTAGTTATGGTTAATTTATTTTGAAAATGCATTTTATTGAAATGACGTGATATCATTATTTGAGAACATGCACTATGTATGCAGTAGTTCCATCTTTCATGAACATGCACCTCTCGACGAAAGGATCCATACACGTACAATTTGGCAGAAATAACATCAGGCTTGCACCAACGTTTCTTCACAGAAGTACGATAAGCAGTAGCAGAAAGTAATATTGGCAACTAATAGAATATACTCTAGTAAAAGTGGTTCTGCACAAACAAGTTATAATCTGAATGTAAGTATGCATAATTAAAAAATATGAAAGTATGATTACTTAAAGTTTAAGTGACAAATATCTGACCTATGAAGTAAGGATCTCTCTGTAGACGATGTTCTTCGTGTATGTACCAACAAGGCGACCGGAGCTCTTGTCTTGGCTATCATCTTTGTTCTTTTTGTTACCAACATCCGGGACAACAAGAACCTTCACATTGTTTCTGGCGGTTGATCTAGATAGGGCGACATACAACTGGCCATGAGAGAACACTGGCTCGGGCAAGTAAATTCCAGCATTCGGGATAGTCTGCCCCTGTGCCTTGTTAACCGTCATGGCGAAGCTGAGCCTAATAGGAAATTGTTTCCTCTTGAACTGAAAAGGGAACATCTCATCATCAGACGGGCAAAGCGGAATCCTTGGCAAAAAGATCCTCTTTCCAGCATGTTGACCCAGCACTATTTCTGCATCGATTACATTTCTTTGAAATCCTCGAACCACCAGCCTCGTGCCATTGCAAAGTCCATTCGCGGGGTCAATGTTTCTGAGCAATATGACCGGGCAATTAATCTTGAGCTTCAACAAATGTGGGGGCAGCCCATTAGGGGTCAGAGTGTTAAGGAAATCAGATGGGTAGTAGTTATGAGGGTCGTCAACTGCGGAATCAAAGCTATGGTACACCATCTCATCTCCCTGAAATCTGTTGATCATCTTCAAATTGACCCTATCCACGCAATCATTTCGTGTTGACAAGATTGCTCTGGAGGTGATGTAGTTTGGATCTGACATGTTTGCACCAAGATTGGGGAAAACATTTTCTATCAGTGTATCAAGGTCAGTGGATTTCCCGGTACATGGCACACATATCTCGTCTGGAAGGTGGACGTCACCATCACCATTGGTCTCCTCCTTACCATCACCGATGCGCAGTAGGTACTCCGCAAACCACGGGTCAGTATGTGCCCTCATATTGCGTTCCAGCTTGAGGTGATGCATGCAATCCCAAAGGTAAGATCTGCGTAGCGATGCGTCAATTATCTGAGCCCTCGACCCCTTACGAACAACAGGGAGGACCTGCCTGAAATCTCCACCGAACACAACTATCTTTCCACCAAACGGCAGGTCTGGTCGGCTCATTATATCACGCATACTGTTATCCAGCGCCTCCACAGCCTGTCTCTTTGTCATGGAAGCCTCATCCCAAATAATGAGAGAAGCTGATTGTAGGAGCTTGGCTGTCCCGCTCTGTTTAGTGAAGCTACAAAAACCACCATCATCAACGCTCAAAGGTATCTTGAACCTTGAATGAGCCGTTCTCCCTCCGGGCATTATGGAAGCTGCTACGCCAGATGTTGCTGTTGCCACAGCAATCTTTTTTTTCCCGCGTACCATCGCGAGCAGTGCTCTGTACAGGAAAGTCTTTCCGGTGCCTCCAGGTCCATCCACAAAGAACACACCACCCTCATCTCCATCAACGGCAGACATAATTTTGTCATATGCGGCCCTCTGATCTGTATTAAGTGAAGCTGATAGATTCATGTCCTCATCGTTGATCTCGATGGTGGACTCCTCGAAGATCTCCCTTGTCACACCGGTGGCACTGTCAAATTCCTCATCGATGTTAGGAAGAGGAAATGATTTTATGTCCTTGCCCATTGACTGAAGCATATTCCTGATATCTATGAGAACCATTTGCTCAACTACAAATGCGGATGGGTTGGTGCGGCGATAGTCTTCTGACATAGCCTCCAAGTGCTTCTCCCAGAGTCCGCGCACATCGCTAGGCTCGCAAAATACAAGTATTGTTGCAAAGAGCCTTCGCAGAGATGATGGCATCTCGTACAATGTGGATTCAGTAAGGGAGTCATCCAATGTGTTGTCCCCTTCGATCAATCCCCTCCTCTCTGCAGCTTCACGAAAGGTTGGCAGAATCTCATCATTAACCGTCCTTAGATCCTCGTATGAGGTGGCCCCAGTGACATTGTTTAGAAGGACACGCAGGTAGTAGCGTTCCCCCTCAGCTGGATGAGCAGACACAATTCTTCCAACCTGTCCACCTGTGTCATATTTTCTTCTTCTCCAGTATTTCTCCTTACCCTCTGCCATGTATACCATTCGGGAAAGTCCCTGTACAAGATATGACGAGCCTGAGAGTGCACTCTATTTGCCTCGAAGTATTCTGTAAGCATTGACTTCTCAACACCTTCACGGTTAACTACTCCTTGGATATCTTGGCCCTGTTTGAACGACACCATGTGCATGTTTGGAAGATGGAGCTGCAATTGCTTCACTGGTGGATTCATCTTACTCAAAGGAAAGCCATATATCCTCCATAATGCTTCCGGAGGAGTCACCCACCTCGCGTCTCTGTATTGTTTGATCTCATCTATGTCTCCATTGCTGTCTGTCTTGTCAGCCTCGGTCAGTGAAATAGATGCCCGATCATGACCCTTGTATATGTACTTGAAAAGGTACTTAACGGCCTTTATGCTCCCGCATGCCTCAACATTGATGTGGCAATTGAAATGACGCAGAAGGTGAGGATTGTATGGGACAACCCACCTATTATTTAGCCATTCCTTTCGGACCAGCACGGTATGACCATCTTGACGTCTTCTGTATAGAGGGTAGGAGTCCTTGCCCTGTGTGGTAGCCGCATTGAAAGGCCGAGGATAGTGATTCTTGCAAGCAGGACGACCCTTAGTGCACGGGCAATTAGGGTTTAAAGCACCACATGGCCCATGCATCATGTGCTTCACGACCATCTTATATAGTTCTGGGTACTTCTTCTTGTTGGGAAGCTCGGCTGAGATAAGACGGTCATACTGCTCAGGACACGTGAGCTTGTATTTTCCGTTCATGATCAGCAGGAAGTGTGCATGGGGAAGGCCCCTCTTTTGGAACTCCACCACATACACATAGGCTCGCACCTTGCCTAGGATGTCCTTTTTCAACAACTTTTCCTTGAGTTCCTCCAGTTTCGCCTTAAAAACCCGGACAACAAGATCTGGACGATCCTGAGGTGTCTGACCAGGGTAGAGTTCGCGCTTGATCTCATCCCAGTTTGGATTGCACGTCATTGTGAGAAAGACGTCTGGCTTGCCGTACTTCCGCACTAAGGCCATAGCATCCATGTAGCGACGCCTCATGTCCCGTGGACCACCAATAAATGACGTACTCAACACTGTACGCTTTCCAATAGCGTCTGCCCTACCCTCACCGGCATGCAGGCTGTCCACTAAGCCTTGGTACAAGTCTGCCCTTAACTTATCTTGATGACCCCATATGTAGTCCAATCTGGAGTTCTCGATCTTGATATATGTGTCAACGGCGAACTGCTGAAAAAGACGCTTGCCGTAGAGGATCGGGTTGAATATCCCAGGACGCATCTGGAATTTGTAGCAGTAGTAGTCCCGCACAGACACACATAGTCTCCCTCCAGCAGCTGCATAGAGAATGGAAAATGAGTGGTGCTGGAGAGACAGGAGATTACATTGCATACCATGGAGTGTGCATGAAATAACTATTTTGAACACTAACCTGCATCATCCGCGTTGGTCTCATCAGATGTGAATTGGGAGGACTCAGCCTTATCACGACGAGCTAGACGAGACGCACGAGCTGCCATCACAACATCATATGATTTTTTTGCCTTTGGGATATCTGTATGCCACCCAAGCTCGCCTCTAGGGAAGAATAGAGGGTAGGACAAAGCATCGTAACATCCATGATAGGACTTTATACCATATATATCTCTATTCTTCCCCTGCAGGACGACACTATGCTCGAACTGTCTTCTTCGTTCGCTCCCCTCCACCCACACAGCGGCTACTTCTGAAGTTGTCGGTGCATTGTATCTTCTTTGATCCATCCTTGGGTCAAGGTTAAGTGTGATATGATAGTCCTCAACATCCTCAACATGTCCCATACTCCGGAGATGTTCAGAGTATGGGTTCTCACGAAGTATTTCCGTTAGATGTGTGATTACTTCTTTGTCTTTCTCTAACTGCTCTTTGCGGCAACTACGATACCTGTGCTCTAATCTTGGGTCATCATCAAAAAAATAAAGCTCAAGGTGACTCAGCTCCAAACCAAATAGTCTGCCAAATGACCGTATGTTATGGTACATTTGTCCATGGGCACGAAATGTGTAGATAGGATGCATTGATGTGTTAGTGGTATCACTATCAAGGTGGCAGTATAGTGACGTGAAGGAGAAATGGCCATTGAAAAACCTTATGTTGTCACGGAAATGCCTAGCATCCGGGTCTGAACTCGTCCAAAGCCTCTTGAGCTCCGGTGGTGTATCCAAGTTGGCTAGTTTGATCTTCCCCTTACGGCAGCAAAACCCAGGGGTCTCATGCTCGAACTTCTTTGCACCACAAAATTTGCAGTCCTCGACAGGCTTCAGCATGTGCGTTTCTGTTGGGATTTTTCTGTACACCTCGTCGTATGGATCTGGGACGCTTGGAATTGAATATGAGTCATCCTCGACTTCATCTATTTCGACATCATCATCATCATCGGTCTCCTCTTCTGAAATGGTAGTTAACAACATGAATCCAAAAAACTTGCGTAATATAGACACACGATAAAGGTAAACATTAGAAAACTACCTCGTCCAGCAAACACGTAGCCTTCCTCATCTTCCGAGTCGTCCTCCAGTATGACGCCATCTTCCTCACCTATCATATAACTAATTATGAAACTATGTTTTAAATATGTGGTGTAATGAATAAGAGCAACAAAATTTACCATCCTCATTGGCTTGTGGGCGTGTCTGATGTATACGAACAGTCTCAGGTGTTGGATCCATAGTTTCTGTGAATATGACATGAAAATTATGAGCCCATGTTTCAAATATGCCCTGGATTGAATATGAGGAGAAAAATACCATCATCATTGGATTGTGAGCGTGCTTGATTTATAGCAACAGTATTTCTTGTTGGAGACATAGTTTCTGTGCATACAACAAGAAAGTATGATCAAAATATTTGTTAAGGACTTATGTTAGAGTAATAGCTAGAACAATGAATATATGAACAGTACCATTGTTAATGACGACTGATTGTGTTGGCCGTTCAGAACCATTGATGCCTTCCATGGTGATTGATGGGTTTTCATGAGATGATCTAGTCCCACGCTTGTTACAGTTTTCATAGAATGCTTCGTTTCGGAGACCTAGCAAAGCATTCCTTTCTCCAGGTGTTACGTGCTTTCTCCTTGATATATTTCGAAGATCAATATCAGGGGTCTCCTCCCCTGACATTTGCTGGGCAGTAGATTGGATGTAAACAGGGGTTCCACTAAACTCGGGAATATGCCAATCACATGTGGGTATGAAGCCATGAGAGCCAGATGAATCCACATTAGTATGAACGACCTCCGGGGTCCAACATGGGTTCTCCATGGCTATAGATTCTTTGTTCAGACTGGTGCGCCGTGACTCGCGGAGAGCCTTCTTTGAACCCTTTTGCTTTGGAGTCATATCTGCATACTTGAGCCTATCCTTTGCGCGTCTAGCTTCAATATTCTCTGATAAATGACATGATAATGCTAAGTAAGAATTTCAAAAGGTATCATTGATATATGTTGACGAATACAATTTGTATTCGTTACCTGCTAATGATTTCGTTTGTTGATAGGCTGCAAGTTTTCTTGCTTGTAGTTCGTCTTTCTCATCGGTACTCATCCTTGCATATCGTTCCCTTTCCCGCTGCCTCTTCTTCTCTACGGGATCCATGAGTTGTGGTTGAATGAGGGATGACGTGGGTCCATCGTTTTTGCATTTCTGCATGTCAACTATATCTACATTGCACAAACAAATCATATTAGTAACCCCTATGGGTACTTTTTTTTTCTATATGATCAAACAAATTCACAAGATTAGCCGATGTGCTATTAATTAATTACGATAGTTGATTTATGTTAAGCATGAATAGGTTGCTATCATACCAGATGTGATGATTTGTTGCCCTTGATATGGATCATGAATAGACCTCCTCTCGTAGTTGTCATTCCTACTTAGCCAATCAGCCGTATCTTCAGCAATAACCTCGTTCTCCTTGTCTGATGTCGATGATTTTCCTTTTTGGCGCCAATCATGTTGTCTTTTAAGATATTCTTCTTTTTTCGCGCTAGGCATCTGTGCATATCGTTCCCTATCTTTTTGCCTTCTACGCTCCTTTGGATCTACATCGAAAAATATCATGTATATATGAAACAACAGTAGATATTGTTTATAAAAATGGTGGAATTCATTTTCTAAGGGAAAATAGTTGCCATCTTACCAGTTAGGAGGCTTTGTTGCCCTTGATTGCTAATATGAAGTGATTGCATGTTATACGCGCCACTATCACCAGGGACCACATTTTCCTTGTTCGAATCAGAATCTGCTTGGCAAGAAATAAAGGAAATAAGATGAATGAAACCAATAATATACATTTTAGATGTGTGATGTTTGCTAAAACGCACCTGTTGCACCGGGCGTGTTTGGAGGTTGGTGATTACTGATGGACTATTCTGTGACTCCCCTGTATTAACTGATAGTCGAGCTTTCTTTTGATGATAGGCTTCACGACGCTTTCTATTCCGTTCATCTTTCTCTTCAGGATCCATCTGTGCATATCGCTCCCGAGCACGTTGCTTTTTGCGTTCTTTTGCATCAGTAGGTTCCCCTCCATTACTGGTGTCCCCGACACCTATTTAAAATACACAATGTCGTAGTCAGATATTGAGCATCACATATTGCAGTTACACATTATATCATCGGTGTTACCTCTGTCGATGGTGTTGGTCAAGTCCCCGAAAGGAGTACGTTTACTGGACCCTTTCGAAGAATCCATCTGCAAGGAAAATGAAGGATCTTAATCAAGTATGGGCTCCAACAAATTCGACGACGGGGCAGAAACTGAGGACGGCGCTCGTGGCGTGCAGCAGAACCCTCGCAGCACAAGTTAGCGGAGTCCTCACCCTCAAGCTCGGTCTGATTGGGTCGTCACCAGACCAAATCGATACGTCGACTGGCTTTTTGCATAGGTTGTGGTGTGCTCGCCGTGCTGGTTGGGTTGCAGCCTTGCATTCGTAGAATTTAGTTTGGGCAAGGTTTCCTGGCGCCGAGCGCTTGATTTGTGCGTACAGAAATCGCGTCTGCGCGCGTGATTTCCGATTTGATGATGTCGGAAAATCTGTGGTTTTGGAAGGTGACTACGGAAATTGTTCTGTCTAATTATGAGATTTATGAGGAAGGTGACCTGTCATCTCAATTATTTATGAGATTTTGAATATCTACTACCTTTAAAAACGCTTTCTTGTTTAAAAATAATCAATTATATTACATTCCATGTAGGCCCAGTTTTAACAGATTTAATGCAATGGGGAAATTGCTAAATTTCTTGTTCCCTTGCAAGTCTGTTTGATGTCTATTGACATTCCTTAACCGCCCGGCTGAAGTAAATGGCGTAGTTTTTGGACTGTTAATTGGACTGTTAATTACGGTAGGCAATCAAACTATGATTAATGGCCGGCTGAAGTATAGGGCGTAAATAATGGTGATTGACCTTGGCTGTTGGGGGTGGTCAATCAAGGGGAAGATTTCATTTTTCATTTGTGGTCTTTGGGAGCGGCCAGTGCATATGCATGTCTTTGAAGTCTCTACTCTATAATCATGAAGCACCTAACGAAAATATTCATGTATAACTTCTGTTAAACAAAAAGGGAATCTGTTAAACTTCTGAAGTTTCCCTTGTGTCATTTAATATCCTGGATAGTAGTTTGTATCCCCTTTAAAACGTCTGAATGACCATTTTGCCGACTTTACATCTAATTGAAACAACATACATCCAGGTATACACAGAAGGGACTCATTTCATAATACCATGGTTTGAAAGGCCAACCATTTATGAAGTCTTTTCTTGCTCCAATCTTGTTGAGTGCACTCCTCCAAGCAAGGATCTCCAGATGGTAAATATAATGTGTTCCTAGATTCTCATTTCTGGCTTTTTTGGGGTCTAAATCGCTGTGTAAATGTGTATTTATTGCTTGGTGACTGCATGGTCAAGCTGAACTGAAACTTGAGCCTACTCATTCTTTTTTTTTGCTTAATCCATCGGCAATCCCATGTAAGGTTTTATTTACTGTTTGGTCAGGCAAACATGATATCATAGTCTAAATAATGACAAAGCAGGCTTTGTTCTACTCGAGTCCTCTATCATTCCCTGAATTAATAGTCCTTATCCGAACTTTGGATGGATGTTTGGCCTAAAAATAGGACAGAACAACTCTTCACTACATCAAGATGAAGTAGAATGGAGCTGTTAGCTGTTGTATCTCCATTTTTTCACCATTAGTTTCTTTTCATATCGACACAGCTTGTCAGCTGTTAACTCAAGTGTAAAAAAGGAGCAGATGCGAGCTTCATTTTTCACCATGGTTTCTTATCGTCATTATTTTCCATCCATTTACAAGGCTGAGAACCACATTGCTATTCAAGCTTTATTTTAAGGTCATTTGCTTCGAATTACATGGCAGGTTCTATCCAATTTTTGATTTATTTGAATTGAAATTGGAGGACTGAGCTTTTAATTAAAGTAGGTTCCATGACCAAATGCACATATCTCGTTTGGTCATTTACTCTTGACCAAATATGTCACAATACTGTTGATTTTGTCGAGTACACAATTTTGGCACATGGCATATGTGGTGAGCAACCAAAACCAAACAATATCCCTATTTATCACCATTATCACCTGGGAAATATTTGTCATCAAGCTCAGGTAGTTATTTGTGAAAAGTATGGGCATATAGTGCGTACAGCCTACAATCACAGCCATGGTTTTATGTTGTATGTCATCTTGTACTTTTCAACCGTAATCGGTTGTCAAAACCTGGTTTTTAACAATTGGTGCTTGCTTGTTGTCTAACAGATCGCAAGGGGAATATCTGAGTACCATACCTCAACATCGGAAACAGAATATATCTTATGCAAGTCTGAGAACCATGGTTCTTGATTGTTGGATAAAGGATAACCTTTCCTCAACATCGGAAACAGAATCTATCTTATGCAAGTCTGAAAACCATGGTTCTTGATTGTTGGATAAAGGATAACCTTTCCTCAACATCGGAAACAGAATCTATCTTATGCAAGTCTGAAAACCATGGTTCTTGATTGTTGGATAAAGGATAACCTTTATAATCGGTAAGGATCTGTTTTACACATTCTGTCCTTTATTTATATTGAGACGTTCAGTTTTCATGCTGGTGGTACACAGACATTTTAATTGCAAAACACATAAGTCTGTTGGAGATCAAGTCCGTACACAGACAATTTAACTTGCAAAACACATAAGAACCATTACATGGGTAAAACACAATAAATGTCTTTATGTATACTCCAGGATTGAAAATAAATAAATTTTAGATGATAAGACATGTGACTTTTTATTTCTAGTCAAGACGATCCTCCCGGTTTTAGTAAGTTGCAATCCTGTTTCTTCGCTTGACAGCCCTTCTGACCTGCTGCGACAGAGACTGTCGATCTGAGAGCAGTGTCGCACGAAATGCCTCCAATTCGTAGCTAGGTTGCCGGAAAACAATCTGGCTCTCATCAGTTGTGGCCAAACCTCCTGAAATAATTATGCGATTAGATTGTAAACATATATAGTATGAGATTTGGTTAACATGTACACAGACAAACACATTACCGTCATCGCGTTTTATCTCCAACAGAGTGGCAGCTATAGTCCACAATCCATACTCCGCTGGTCTCCAACGCGTGATGCCTTTTCCCACGTGTCGGCCCCAGATACGGACAAAAATAATTTCCTGTCTGTTTGCGTGTATAGTGTGAGCACGCAGTGTCTAAGAAACAGTAAAAATATGATTTGTGCCAAACTCATACCTGCTGTTCATAACTGCGACATCACGGCATGGGACGATGTTATTCAGTGTTTTCTTGTACACAAATTTGCTTACATATACCACCAGGCCAATAATATCTAAGAAAAAAATTAGTCATGGAACAATACGTAAAAAAATTACAGAATTCACTTTAAACATATCTTTCTTGTTCACTTTAAACATATCCTGGTACCTGCAAGCATATTATTCCGCAGACCATAAACGGTGCTAAAGTTTGTGAACCGATGTGGTAGCCGAGGGACATTGGTTTGCGTATCTGATGGGTGTATCTCAGTCTGTCTACGTAAAATGATGACAAACTCTGACTGTATGGCTAATTTAAAGGGCAATGGCTGGTCTGCCGGCTCAAACCATATGCGCTTGAACAAATAGACTGTTCCGCACTGGAGCTGGTTGTTGAAGTGATCTACGAAGTTTTCGTAGCAGATTGCCTCCATTTTCATCCCCTACGAAATAAAACATAATAATGTCTCAATAGATCATCCATTCTTTTTCACATCTAAAATCTCGAACAATCATGGTTTTGAAAATACAATTAAGAACTAATACTTGTAGAATGAAGAAAATACAATCACATCAGTATTTATCTTGAAGAAAATATCATGAGACCGTGTAAAACTGCTTACTGTGATGTCACCTAGTATAACATAGAGATACCGTCCCTCATCTGTCTGTTTGATGCGAATGCATAAAACCTTGGCTATTGTTTCCCAGGGGAAATTTAGGTTGACGTGCTCATAGTTAACATCATCAAATGTTACGTTTCTGCAGATTGAAATGAGAAACAATGAGTTTTACAGGATGCAGGATGTGACGCTGGAAAAAATATTTTGATTAAGGTAGAAGATCATGAAGCTTACATGTTGGGCGGTGGCAGTGTGAAGGCAGGAACCGGTTCCGATGTCGGTGCCATCACCCTCTTCCACCAGGGGTATCCAGACGGCATTGAGGTAGCGTCTGCTGATAAGCACTGGTTGCTCGCAGGTATCCAGACGACATGAAGGTAACTTATATACTCTGATGATCCTTCGCTGCTGTTGACCACAGCGCTGATCCCTCGCTGTTGTTGATCACAGCGATGATCCCTCGCTGCTGCTCTGTCGCGTTGATCCCATCGCTGATCCGTCGCGGCTCCTTTGCGTTGGTGTTTCTGCTGTATCGCTAATGTAAATAAATTGATTTCATAAGGTACTGCAATTATGAGAGCCTGGTCAAGGCTGGGATATTTCCGCTGATTGATTTCATAAGGCCCGTGCGTTTCTGCAATTGATACTGCAATTATGAGAGCCTGGTCAAGGCTGGGATATTTCCGCTGATTGATTTCATAAGGCCCGTGCGTTTCTGCAATTGATTTCATAATGAGATTCCTTTCCGCTGATTGATTTCATAAGGTACTGCAATTATGAGAGCCTGGTCAAGGCTGGGATATTCTGTTCCGTAGATTAATGATAATAATAAGTGGTTGTATGGCTGTATTGGACGGACGGGATTGATGGTTCCGTTTAATGAGGTGCGTGCGACGGGATTGATGGTTCCGTTTAATGAGGTGCGTGCGATGTGTGGGACGTAGGAGAGAGTTGGACGAAAATCTTGACGTAGTGGCTTGTTGGCAGACTAAGGAACGAAACGTTTCTTTTAGATAGGAGAGTTTACTTAACGTGATATGCATTTGGTTGGAGTAATTTACTTATTTGCCTTTGATCAAGTCACCAATCACCTGATAGGGTTGGTTAACTTTGTGCCACTGACATGTGAAACCCACAAATGGCGAGCCCACATGTAAGTGTCTCAAAGTCACCTAACTTTGGATGATGCTAAGTCGGCTAATTCTTACCCACACATCACATGCACACCGGCCATGGTTGTTACTTTGATCCGGTCTAATAATGAGTTCAGCACCGTACTTTTTTTTTTATCTAAAAATTTTAGCTCCGTGACTGCTCCATCACGTCTTCCTGGAAACTTGGCTACTCTTATGTTCCAAACAAATAGTTTCCCGGCCTAGCCTAGGTCATGTGGACAATTCTTTTTTTTACGGAGAAGGGTCTGTAAGGACCCAGAGGCTGTTCTATTCATCAGTGGTGAATATATTTTGCAGAAAGGACTCAAAAGGAAAATTAAATTACAACCAGGTCTATACATCTTGCGAAAAGACCCTACAAAGATTTGCATAAACGTAATCGAGTCATTTGTCTTCTCCATCGCCGACTAGGGGGAACCACCTCAAAACACGAAGATCTTCCCTCGGCACCGGGACAAAACCACTTGGCCTGAGAAAGACTTGCACCGCCATACCGAGGAAATGGGGCCTCCAATGCATAGGTTGATTTATCGCAGGTGCAGGAGGTGCACTGGCGCTTGGACTGGCCATGCTATCAGCCAACGATCATAGCAGCACCAGATTGCCACCATGTAGGAACTCCAGGGAACAGCACAATGAGATTTCCCCGAGGATCTAGATCCAGCAAGCGTCACCTTCAGCCCACCACCACGACGGTCATCAAAAGGCACGACCAACCAGACCTCGACCTCCCACAGATCCAACTAATTTATTGGGTCGCTTCTTCCGATCCAGATCCGCCACAGACCGCCTCTGTCCACCATGGGCAGAAGCAGAGTAGCTGCAAGTTGACTCTTCAGCAATCGCTCGTGGACAAAGGAGTCACGATAGACACCATAGGGGACCAAACCCTAAACCTACTAGTAGTAGTGCAGAGGCATCCAGCATTCCGGCCTCTTTCCCCCTCGTCTCCGGGTGGCAGAACCACCGGGGAGGACGGAGGCAGGAGCCGAGGATGGTGGCTGAGATTTTAGGAAAAATAGGGGAGAAAGAGATGTACCCGCTGTTCGCCGTCGGAACATTATACCAGTCCGACGCCTCCTCCCCGCGACGGTCCTGCCACTGCCATTCTCCTGTCCGATGCCAGATCCAAGATGTTGTCGCCGCCCGTACACTCCTCGTGCCGACACGACGACCACGAAGACGTCGTCCGCATCCCCGTCGACCCACTCCCCGCGTGAAAGCCACGACCCACTCCCCGCGTGAAAGCCACGGACTGGACGCCGCCTCCACATCAGCATGCTTGAGATTATGTTGAAGTTTCGCCCAAAACCGTTTACTTGGCGACCAAACACATATTGTTTTTTAATGCCACTCTATGTGGACAGATAGTAATTAAAAGCAATGATCATCAAATATAAAAGCAAAGTCAAACATAGGTGGGCCAAAAAGAATGCTACGACATGTTGCTAAAATAATCTTGAGGGTATTCTTGAGATTATTCTTAAGCAACATTCTTAAGATAGGCTAGCAATGCTTGAGATTATTGTTAAGAAGGTAGACAACACAACCACGCAGCTGCCATCACTCGTGAACGATGAGCTCGGTAGCCAGCCATGCTCGTCCCTACCTCCTCCTCCCACTATTCGCTCTGCCCCTGCTGTTTCATCTCGGAACGCGAGCCGCTAATGCCGCGGACACGTTCGACGGCGGCCGCAACATCACCGACGGCGAGACGCGCGTCTCCGCGGGTGAGAATTTCACCATGGGGTTCTTCTCCCTCGGGGTGCCAGCCAGGAGGTACCTCGGGACAGTAGCGTAGCCAGGATAGAGCAAAGCCCTAGGCCAAGCTCATGCTACAGTGCTAAACACCACACAAAATCAGCTACAGTAGCTACAGTCACCAAATAAATTAGCTGCCACGCCCAGGCCATAGCCAGTGTAGCCTGGGGCCTGGCTACGCCTCTGCCTCGGGATATGGTTTACCATGTCGGAGGACGCCGTGTACTGGGTGGCCAACCGTGAGCGGCCCATCAACGTTACCTCCGGCGTGCTAGCGCTCGGCGACGCCGGGAGGCTCCTCTTGCTCGGCGGCGGCGGCCAGGTCGTGTGGTCATCGAAAGCGACAGGCGATGGCGCGGAATCCGCCGTGGCACAGCTGCTCGACTCCGGCAACCTCGTCGTCCGCGACAGGGCCAGCAACCTGCTCCTGTGGCAGTCGTTCGACCACCCGTCCAACACCTTGCTGCCCGGCATGAAGACCGGCAAGAACCTCTGGACCGGCGCCGAGTGGTACATCACGTCGTGGCGCTCACCCACCGACCCGTCTCCGGGGCCGTACCGGCGCGGCACGGAGACGGTGGGGCTGCCGGAGACTGCAGTGTGGCGTGACGGCGTCAAGAAGTATCGAAGCGGACCGTTCAACGGAGTTTTCTTTAACGGAGTCCCCGAAATGGTGTCGTACGCCAACATGTTCACCTACCAGGTGCGTTCTCTCGTTCTGAACGATTGGAGAATTTTCGGTCATTTTGGTTTTCATGTCTGCCTTTTATGATTATATATACAGAGGAGGTCGGGGTTATCCTGCTTTTCAAAAAAAAAGATGCTAGAATAATTGTGTTTCAGTCAAAATATTTCCCCTACAAAAAAGGCTATTATAATAGTACAAACAAATTTAAATATTTGTGTTAGTTTTTTTTAATTTTTTTGGTTAGATTCCGCTTGAATTCAAGTGATTTCGGTTATGACGAGAGTAATATATGAAACCAAATTAATAACCATCCAGGTCACGGTCAGCCCCGGCGAGGTCACCTACGCGTACCACGCCAAAGTCGTCACGAGTCATAGTGACTGACGACGGCATGCTCCAGCGCCTCGCCTGGACAGCAGCAGCCGGGCCTGGAAGACCTTCCACAGCGCGCCGAGGGACGTGTGTGATGCATACGCCCTGTGCGGGGCGTTCAGCTTGTGCGATGCGACTGAGGCGTCTACATCTTTCTGCAGCTGCGTCAAAGGCTTCACACCCGTGTCACCGTCGGCATGGCAAATAAGGGACATGTCTGGTGGATGCCGCCGGAGTGTGGCGTTGGATTGTTCCGCCAGTGAAGGGACAAGTGTGGGCACTACCGACGGGTTCGAGACGGTGCGGGGCGTGAAGCTACCGGACACACACAATGTAATGGTGGACGTGAACATCGGACTGGAGGAGTGCAGGCAGTGGTGCCTCGCCAACTGCTCCTGTGTGGCCTACGCTGCCTCAGATATCCGAGGAGCCATTAGTGGCGGCCATGGATGCATCATCTGGTCAGGTGAAATCGTCGATGTACGATACGTGGACCAAGGGCAAGATCTCTACCTCAGGCTTGCAAAATCTGAGCTAGGTACATATCTTATAAACATAATCCTGTATTTCACCATAGAGTGATATATTTGCTCTTAACAAATTCAGTTTTGACAATCTTTTCTAGCTCTAGGTGACGGCCCCAGAAGGATCCGCGTGGCAATCACCGTGATAATATGCGCCATGTGTGTGGCTGTGGTCGTATTTCTTTGTCTCGCCTTCATAATTTGGAGAAACATCGGAAGAAGAACAATAGTTCACGTGGACAACGACGTTGTTCGCGTGGAAGCGGGCGGGCTTCTAAATGTCACTGCCGTCCCCTTCATTGATCTGGCTACCTTAAAGGAGGCCACAAGGAATTTCGCAAAAAGGAATGTCATAGGAGTTGGCGGTTTTGGAGTCGTTTTCGAGGTTACAACACAACCCAATTTCATCTCCTACATTATCAGAAACAACAGGTACAAGCTTAGAATCTAAACATGATTTGTAAATTTTTGTAGGGAAAACTGCCTAAGTATCATCCTCTACTTCAAGGGTTACCAGGGAGAAAGGTCGCGGTGAAGAGGCTGAAACAACTATCACGGCCCAGCATGAGAACCTTGTCCGTCTCCTCGCCTACTGTAATGACGGCGATGAACGGATCCTTGTGTACGAGCATGTCCACAATAAAAGCTTGGATCTCTTCATATTCGGTAAGTACCTACTCTATGTTCTACTTAAATTGATATACATATAGATTATTGCATGTGCGTTGCTACGAGTCAGCCTCCCCACTCCTCGCCTATGCTGATCTACCCATCACACCCACATGGGTGTATGTGTTTTCCATGGGTTGAGTTTTTATTAGTAATGTGGAAAAAAGAATGTAAATTAATTATGGTGCGTTGGTGAAGAAGAAGTAATTATGGTGACTGTTTGGTTGTGTGGAAATAGAATGTAATTACCGTGATGATTGACCATTGGTGAAAGAATGTGATTCATGTGAGAGGAGGGACCTTTTTTTGCGGAAAGGAGCTGCTGATAAACAGAGCACGGAACTTACAGAAAAGTCCAGAAACAAGAGAAAATTACAAAGAAGACCCTCTGGACCCCGCTCACGAAGACGACGACGAAGACGTGACGCCGGCGCGCCGCCGCTGCTGCTCCACTAACGCTTGGATCTGGAAAAGCCCCTCTGCGGACGGGAAGTCGACGAAGCTTGGCCCCGAAGAGCCTCCATCCAGCGCCGCCGCCGAAGCCAACGCCGTGCTCTGCACCACCAACTCGATCTAGAACTTCAAACGCCCGAAGCCGCCGTCTCGCGGTCTCCGGCGAGGGAATAGCGCGCAGCACGGCTCCGAGAAGCCGCGAGTGCGAAGAAGGCGACGGATCCGCAGCGGCGCTCCACGGAGCACCACCACCGGAGGAGGGAACCACCGCCACCAAAAGCCACTCCGGCCACGCCGCCATCTCCTCAGCGCCGCCGGCTGGCACCCTACTTAAACCTACACTATATACACACCGCGATCCGGGGATTCCCCGACCTCCCGCCGCCGGAGCGGCCGCCGGAGGCGAAGAAATCTACCGGATCGACGGCGGCGAGGTGGTTTGAGCTCGGGGGGGGGGGGGCAAAAAACGCCTTTCTACTGTGCACGGGGAAAGGAGAGGTCCAAGCTGCCTCTGTTATGTGAGAGGACCTGAGAGAGAATATACAAACTATTGAGCGAAGCACAACATCCTAGCATAAAATGGAATACTACATTCTCTTAGATAGTAGAGAGAGAGATTTTCAAACGTAATGACCCGAAACTGTTTGCCAAAATTGTTGAACTGACAGGTGATAAAACCAGCACCCGTGCTTCGCTTAATTGGGCAAAGCGACTCAAAATTATAAAAGGGATTTGTCAAGGCGTCTGGTATCTTCATGAAGGGTCAGGAGAGAACATAGTCCATAGAGATCTCAAGCCGTCCAACGTACTGCTTGATCGGCAGTTCGTGCCCAAGATTGCAGACTTTGGAACCTTGAAGACGTTCCGTGAGGACCAGACGGGAACACAAACTGTGGTGGTTTCACCGTGAGAAACGCCAGACACCAACTCTTAGTTCATTTCTATTATTTGGAAGCGTATTTTCATGATATGACTTATTATTATGTGCAGGGGATATGCGTCGCCGGAGTATGCCAATGACGGTGAGATGACCCCAAAGTCCGGTGTCGTCCTGCTGGAGATAATCAGTGGCATTAGGAACAGCGTTGCACCGGGCGTCATTTCTCTGGTGAGCACACACATATACAACCGGCGCCAAATTAATCACATTGCCTACCTAGGACGGACACGATGACATTGTCAAGATAATTGTTGCATGTAAACCATTTAATTATGTAGGCGTGGAAGCTGTGGGTGGAACATAGGGTGATGGAGCTCCTGGACAAGGCGGTGGCATCGCCGGAGCAGCAACTCTTGTCGGAGATGCGCCGGTGCATCCAGATCGGCCGTCTCTGTGTGGAGAAGTTGCCCGGAGATAGGCCCGCCATATCCACTGTTCTGGCCATGCTGGGGAGCAAGGACTCGCTGCCCCCGCAGCCCAAGGGCCCCACGAAGCCATTCTGGTGGCATGTCGTTGGACCGGGAAGCATCTACTGTAGTCAACCTCATGTAGTGATTATACTGCCCCGTTTACTCACATGAAGCCATCGAGGACGGACAACCTTTAGGATTTGTACCGACTCAACTTACCAATAGCTCTATGCTCCCCGCAGCAGCGTCAGAAAAGTGTCTTGATACTTACAAGTGTAGAGAATTGATTATATCATGTTTCAATAAGTAATGTGTATCAAACCCACGAGGGCCTGCATGTATTAATGAACATAAGTGATGAAGAATTAATTGTAATTGCTGCAAAGATTTGTAAATTATGATTGTTCTTGGGTTTTTTCAAGCGAAATACGAGTAAACAATAATAATTCTAGGACGCGACTACCTACCGACCGTTCTGCAGTTAGCACTATCATAGAACGTTTCCTTCGATCCATATAAGTAGACCCACGTGCGGAGCGTTATTTTCCTTCAAACCAATCTTGACCAAATCAATGCCTCGCGCGCGCGTGCTGGCGGAAGGTGAGAAATATTCTACCTGACTACCACCATGAACGCTAAAAGACAAAACTGATTACCAAGCATATTAAATACGAAAATCCGAATTTCAAAAAGTTTTATAGACCAAATCGTTTATCCGATTTAGAATCTGTTTTCACGGTTGGACTAGCCGCGACGAGATCTTCAAAACTAGATCCATTGTTGATATGTTTCGACGACTTTTTCGGACCCAAAAATTACCCACCTCTAACACGTGAGTTATCTAGACTGTAATATGTACGTTACCCACCATGTCAACAACTAGTTTTTCGCTTAAAACTAGTTATCTAGACTCTATAAGTAGTATGGTGATAACTATGTCGATATCATGGTGAAAACTACACACTAAAATAGATGGGTCACTCTATAAATATTGGGTGGATTATATTATCAAGAATGTAGGGTACATACATCGGTTTCATGAAGGATAATTATAGGACTAATGAACACATGGGTAATTCCATAAGTAGTGTGTGGGTAACTTCATCAGTATTTAGTTGGTGACTATTATCCATAGAATAGGATCACTAACTCGATTTTGTGGTGGATAACTATATTATGAATACATATATAACTCTATAAGTACTAGGTGGATAACTATATGGATCGTGGAATATATCGACCGTGGGGGATAATTAGATCATCAACGCACATGTAACTCTATAAGTATTACGTGGGTAATTATTAACTAGAGAGTTAGGTAATTATATGGATTTCGTTGTGGATAATTATATTAGAATGTGTGATAACTCCATAAAAGTACTGAGTGGGTAATTATTAGGTTATTAAGTCGATTTCGTGACGATAACAATGCACTAAACACCTGGTTAACTCCTTCAATGTTAGGGGGTAATTATTATCTAAAGAGGAGACTAACTACATCGACTTACATAGTGGCAACTAGACCCTAAAACAGATGGGTAAGTCCATAGGTACCGAGTTGTTAATTATTTCTAGAGAGCAGGGTAACTATGTCGATTTTATTAATGATTGCGAAACTATAAGCACATGGGTAACTCTATAAGTAATGGATGGATAACTATTATCTAGAGAGCATAGTACCTATATCAATTTGATGATGATAGTTATAACCGCAAAAATAGTTAGTCACGTGCCAACAACAGAACACGCCCCCGACACTTCTCGCCATGTGGGCACGTGGGTCCCGCGTACCAGTGGTGTGGCTTACTTCTCCACACGCCGCTGGTACACGAAAAGCAGTCGCACGTCGTATTTCGGCGTGCCACTGACAATATTATTGGCGCACGAAAACTAAACTTGGCACTGATACTACACTAAGGTTTTTTTTCTACTAGTGTAACTTTATCACCCCTAGGTGGGTAAATCTATAACTCTAGGGTGGATAACTATTACTAAGAGAGAATAGTACATATATCGATTTCGCAGTAAATAACCGCATCATGAACACATGGGTAATTTTATCATTACATAGTGGATAACTCCATTAGTACAGAGTGGGTAACTATTACCGATAGAGAGACAACTACATCGATTTCATTGTGGATAACTCTATCACGAACACATGGATAACTTTATCAAGCTTGGGTGGGTAACTATAACCGAGAGAGGAGGGTAACTACATCGATTTCGTGGTGGATAGACACATCATAAACACATGGGTGACTTAATTAGTACGACGTGGGTAACTACACTAGTATGGGGTGGGTAACTGTATCGAGAGAGTAGGATAACTTAATCAGTACATGGTGGTCCGGCAATGTTCCGACAAGATCCTGACGTGGTGGTCCGGCAAGAGTCGTCGTGCACCGATGAGGTCGGCGACGCGTCACCCGACGAGAAACGTCCATCAGCTCTTGCTAACAGCATATTCAGTCCGCCCGGGACGACAAGGAGGGGTTGAGCGAGCGGGTGGAAACTACGGGGCAACGACGAAGACATGCGAATCAACACCGCTCCAGCGTTGAAGAACAAAAAACGTGGGACTTCGTGTGTCTATTCGACGAAGTGTAGAATGCCACGGTGAGGAAGTACAACTGCGTACTTCCTCACCGACGACGCAACAGGCCAGTGTTACACAACGAATGCATAAGAGAAAAGTTCACATGAAGCTAGTGTTACAAAACTCTCATCCTCAAACATTACTTGGATGTCATCTTTCAGCACCTGCTCGTGTGATTGGGTTAAAAGTACAGGAAGTAGGGGATTCCACTTATCTTTTTTCTTCCCTTAGCTACACGTTGGTCATTCTGGTTGTGTCGCTAGACACTGAATTGGCATTTTCGTCAATTCATATAAAGTGTTCAATAAATTCAAATGGACTATCCATTGGTTCAAACAGATATCCAATACAAATGATAAACGTGTAGCCTAATATAGAAGCAAGGCTCGTGAGTGTAGAAGAAAGCTTTGCAAATGAAACTATCAGCACAACATGCATACGTGCACATGATCTCTGAAATTAGTTATTGTTCATCTAGTACGGTAGTACCAAAACTAAGCACGCATATAGTCAACTGAACAGAAAAACATGCTGATTTATGGTTCCATTTTCTTGTACACAAAATCTGCCCACTAAGTACTAATCACCTCTTCTTATTGAGGTACAACTGAACCAGAAATTCAGAACAAGACATGAGGAACATGTCCAGGCTCAGCTGAAAAGCTTCTGCAATTCCAGTTTCATGAAATCTACCTACAGAATCACAGAACTGGCACTAGTTATACCAAACTCCGGCACCACCAGCACAACACCACTACTCTATCCATCACTGATTTGCCGAACATTAACAAGGTAATTACTGTGAGGCCAAAGAACATCTAGCTATAGGTGGAGTGCATGGCCAGAGAAAACAATTTGGAGTCTTTCCTGTGACTCTGTGAGGAATCGGGTCTAACAAATTGAGGACATAGACGCATACACATCGGGAGGAAGATGCCAGACTCACAAATGTATTAACGAGGGCAAAGGTACTATTTCCCCCACCACGGCAGCCACCAAACCCACCACCGGGAGCCGCTGCAATTCCTTATGCCGCCTGCATAGCAGTAGTAGCAGCCCTGCTCGCAGGTGAGGATCCTGAAGGCGCACGCCTCGTCGTGCTCCTTGGCGCGACAAGCAGAGACGTTGGCTGTGTAGCCCTGGACCTGGTCCCTATACCAGGAGAAGGGGATATGAGAGGACTTGGAGGAGATGAGTGTTGTCGTGTGGAGACGAGACACGAGTACGTGATTGGTCTGCCTGGTAAGACTAATCGCTGGCCGGCGTGCTCGAGCAGGAGGAGCAGCGGAGGCGGCCTGACGGGATGGCGCAGGCGAGCTCGCCGCAGAGGGGAGGCGCAAGCTCGGGCGGCAGTGGGGGTGGAGAATCGAGGCATGGCCGTGCTCCCTGGCGGTGGTGTCCAGAAGGAGAGGAGCATGGAGAGCCTCGAGGGAGAGGGGCCATGGGGAGCCGGTGGCAGCTCTGGTCGACGCAGGGAGACGGAGAAAGGGGATCGGGTCTGGTGCCTTCCCACGAGCGTTGTGTGTGTCGTGGGAGCGAAGCGATGTGATTGGTGGACGGGGCTTGCCTGCTCCCCGCTCGTGCTCCCATCTGTGCTCCCGGGTACGTGGCGAGCATCGGTCGCTTCCCCTCGAGAGGGGTTGTTTTCTCTCGCAAAAAAATATCGGGATACCGATCAGAGAATCCCGTACGAGTATGACGCGGTCGTTCCCATCCCCCATCGTATCAACGCCTGCGCTTGCCAGTACTTTCAGTTTCTCCCGTGGAAGCTTGGAGAAGACAGAAGAGAATGGACGCCGGTGGGGATGAAATCGAGATGTCCTGCGCCGCCTCCCCGTTCGTCCTGCCCACCTTTCTCTTCGCGGACTGCAGTCTCTTGTTGTCGCTGGTTTGGCCGCTTTGTCTCGCCGGAGAAGAAGCTGGTCACCGACTCGCCGGCTCGAGCTTGGTACGCCGGACCTGGAAGTGGCGGATCATGGTGTTGTCTGGGAGGGCGCAACTGCTTAGACCGGCTCGAGGCTGAAGCCCAGACCCGTAGGAAGCAGTTCGTCGTTCCCGGGTGCCGCAACGCGGCAGGCGCGGAGGCTGCAGATGTGCCATGGAGTCATCGTGATGTTGAACACGAATCTGGTGTTGCCGGGGAGTTTATCGCGACGTGCTGCCGTGCTGGAACTACAAGAAGATGTACAGAAATTTGGGAGAAGGGCGCCGGCGTCCTAAAAGGCGTCGCCGCGCTCAACGCCGATACACACACAAGGAGCTGGTGTCTCACTGTCTCCCGTACTTCCAAGATTTATTTAATCTATCTACGCTTCCGAAGAGCTGATCTCTGTGGTGTGCTCATCTGCTTTATTAATGGGTGTGCAAGCCCCGTCCATGGTTTCCCTCCAGTCTTCTTATTTTAAGCCGTGCGAGTATTACGGAATAGATTCGTATTAGGGTGAGTATCCCGTTAATTTCTTTGCGAGAGAAAACCGCCACGTACCCTGGGAGCACGGATGGGAGCACGAGCGGGCCGATCCGCATGTCCTGCATGCAGAGGAGAGTAGACTCATGCAGCCTTTAATTGGAGGGGAGAATTAGCAGGAGACGGTTAATTAACGAGAGAGAAAGAGATGTACCCGCTGTTCGCCGTCGGAACATTATACCAGTCCGACGCCTCCTCCCCGCGACGGTCCTGCCACCGCCGTTCTCCTGTCCGATGCCAGATCCAAGATGTTGTCGCCGCCTGTACACTCCTCGTGCAGGCACGACGACCACGAAGACGTCGTCCGCATCCCCGTCGACCCACTCCCCGCGTGAAAGCCACGGACTGGACGCCGCCTCCACATCAGCATGCTTGAGATTATGATGAAGTTTCGCCCAAAACCGTTTACTTGGCGACCAAACACACATTGTTTTTTAATGTCACGCTATGTGGACAGATAGTAATTGTTACCGTGGTAGGCGCAAATTAATCTACCGAGAAACAAGCAATCCGCAGCACGATGACGACACCGAGATTTGATAACACTGTTCGGCGAACTCGTCTACATCTGCGCTATCAAATCTCGGTGTCGTCATCGTGCTGCGTATTGCTTATTTCTCGGTAGATTAATTTGCGCCTACGACGGTAACAGTAATTAAAAGCAATGATCATCAAATATAAAAGCAAAGTCAAACATAGGTGGGCCAAAACGAATGCTACGACATGTTGCAAAAATAATCTTGAGGGTATTCTTGAGATTATTCTTAAGCAACATTCTTAAGATAGGCTATCAATGCTTGAGATTATTGTTAAGAAGGTAGACAACACAACCACGCAGCTGCCATCACTACTAGTGAACGATGAGCTCGGTAGCCAGCCAAGCTCGTCCCTACCTCCTCCTCCTATTCGCTCTGCCCCTGCTGTTTCATCTCGGAACGCGAGCCGCTAATGCCGCGGACACGTTCGATGGCGGCCGCAACATCACCGACGGCGAGACGCTCGTCTCCGCGGGTGGGAATTTCACCATGGGGTTCTTCTCCCTCGGGTTGCCAGCCAGGAGGTACCTCGGGATATGGTTTACCATGTCGGAGGACGCCGTGTACTGGGTAGCCAACCGTGACCGGCCCATCAACGTTACCTCCGGCGTGCTAGCGCTCGGCGACGCCGGGAGGCTCCTCTTGCTCGGCGGCGGCGGCCAGGTCGTGTGGTCATCGAACGCGACAGGCGCCGGCACGGAATCCGCCGTGGCGCAGCTGCTCGACTCCGGCAACCTCGTCGTCCGCGACAGGGCCAGCAACCTGCTCCTGTGGCAGTCGTTCGACCACCCGTCCAACACCTTGCTGCCCGGCATGAAGACCGGCAAGAACCTCTGGACCGGCGCCGAGTGGTACATCACGTCGTGGCGCTCACCCACCGACCCGTCTCCGGGGCCGTACCGGCGCGGCACGGAGACGGTGGGGCTGCCGGAGACTGCAGTGTGGCGTGATGGCGTCAAGAAGTATCGAAGCGGACCGTTCAACGGAGTTTTCTTTAACGGAGTCCCCGAACAGTTGTCGTACGCCAACATGTTCACCTACCAGGTGCGTTCTCTCGTTCTGAACGATTGGAGAATTTTCGGTCATTTTGGTTTTCATGTCTGCCTTTTATGATTATATATACAGAGGAGGTCGGGGTTATCCTGCTTTTCAAAAAAAAAAGATGCTAGAATAATTGTGATTCAGTCAAAATATTTCCCCTACAAAAAAGGCTATTATAATAGTACAAACAAATTTAAATATTTGTGTTAGTTTTTTTTGGTTAGATTCCGCTTGAATTCAAGTGATTTCGGTTATGACGAGAGAAATATATGAAACCAAATTAATAACCATCCAGGTCACGGTCAGCCCCGGCGAGGTCACCTACGCGTACCACGCCAAAGTCGGGGCGCCACCGTCACGAGTCATAGTGACTGACGACGGCATGCTCAAGCGCCTCGCCTGGGACAGCAGCAGTCGGGCCTGGAAGACCTTCCACAGCGCGCCGAGGGACGTGTGTGATGCATACGCCCTGTGCGGGGCGTTCAGCTTGTGCGATGCGGGTGAGGCGTCTACATCTTTCTGCAGTTGCCTCAAAGGCTTCACACCCGTGTCACTGTCGGCGTGGTACATGAGGGACACGTCTGGTGGATGCCGACGGAGCGTGGCGCTGGACTGTGATGCCACCGACATGACGAGCGACGGGTTCGCGGTGGTGCGCGGCGTGAAGCTCCCAGATACGCACAATGTGACGGTTGACGGGGGTATCGGGCTGGAGGAGTGTAGGGAGAGGTGCCTCGCCAACTGCTCGTGCGTGGCTTACGCCGCCTCGGATATCCGAGGTGGCGCCGGTGCCGGCCATGGATGCATCTTGTGGTCAGGTGACATCATCGACGTCCGATATGTTGACAAAGGGCAAGATCTCTACCTCAGGCTTGCGAAATCTGAGCTAGGTACACATTGCAGTAAACAAAATCCTGGATTTCACCACAATATTTGCTCTTAACACATTCAGTATTTGCAATCTTTTCTAGATCAAGGTGTCAGAGCCAGGAGGATAAGCGTGGCAATCGTCGCGACCATATGCGCCGTGTCCGCAGCTGTGGCTGTATTTCTCTGTCTAGCCTTCATAGTTTGGAGAAACATCAGAAGAAGAAGAACAATAGTTCACATTAACAACGATGTTACTCACGCGGAAGTGGGCAAGCCTCTGAATGCCGCGGTTGTGGCCTCCATTGATCTGGCCACCTTACAGAAGGCCACGGGGAATTTCTCGCAGAGGAATGTGATAGGGACCGGAGGTTTCGGAGTCGTTTTCGAGGTCACAACACAACCCAATTTAGTCTGTTACATTATCAGAAACAACGGTGAAGGTTAGGATCTAAACACGATTTGAACGTTTTTGCAGGGCCAGCTGCCCAAGGACCATCCTCTGCTGGAAGGGTTAATCAGGAGGAAGGTCGCGGTGAAGAGGCTGAAACGACTATCATCACCCCTACCAAACAGAGTCCTCAGCGATTACACGAGGGAGGTAGAGATCGTGTGCAACCTCCGGCATGACAACCTTGTCCGTCTCCTCGCCTACTGCAATGACGGCGATGAACGGATCCTCGTGTACGAGCATGTCCACAATAAAAGTTTGGATCTCTTCATATTTGGTAAGTACCTACACTTTGTTCTACCTAAATTGATATACATATAGATATAGATATTTGCCTGTGTGTTGCTACGGGTCAGCCTCCCCTCCGCGCCCGCGCTTATGATGACCTACCCGTCACACCCGTGTGCCTGCGTTTTCCATGGGTTGAGTTTTTATTAGTATTGTGGAAAAATAATGTAAATTATGTTGAGTTGGTGAAAAAAGTAATTATGGTGCTGATTGGTAATGTGAGAAAAGAATGTAATTATCGTGATGATTGACCATTGGTGAATAGTTAATGTGAGAGGAGGGACCTGGGAGAGAATAGACGAATTATTCAGCTAAACATATCCTAACAGAAAAGGGAACATTACATTGTTTTAAGAAAGTAGATATAGAGATTTGCAAACATAATGATTTCTGAACTGTTTGGAAAATTTGTTGAATTGACAGGTCATAAAGCCAGCACCCGTGCTTCGCTTAATTGGGCAAAGCGATTGGAAATTATAAAAGGGATTTGTCGGGGCGTCTGGTATCTTCATGACGGGTCAGGCGGGAACATAGTTCATAGAGATCTAAAGCCGTCCAACGTACTTCTTGATCGGCAGTTCGTGCCTAAGATTGCAGACTTTGGAACCTTAAAACTGTTCCGTGAGGACCAGACAGGAACACAGACGGTGGTGGTTTCACCGTGAGAAACCCGGCACACTCACTCTAGTTCATCTCTGTTATATTTGCAACGTATTTTCATGACACGGTTTATTTATAATTGCAGCGGATACGCATCGCCAGAGTATGCGAACGACGGTGAGATGACTCCAAAGTGCGACGTGTTCAGCTTCGGCGTCGTCCTGCTGGAGATAATCAGTGGCCTTAGGAATAGCGTTGCACCGGGAGTCGTTTCTCTGGTGAGCACACACATATACGACCGGCGCCAAACTAATCGCATTGCCTACCTAGGAGGGACACGATGACATTGTCAAGATAATTGTTCCATCTAAACAATTTCATTATGTAGGCGTGGAAGCTGTGGGAGGAACACGGCGTGATGGAGCTCCTAGACAAGGCGGTGGCAGCGCCAGAGCAGCATCACTTGTCGGAGCTGCGCCGGTGCATCCAGATCGGCCTCCTCTGCGTGGAGCGGTCGCCCGGAGATAGGCCAGCCATATCCACTGTTCTGGCCATGCTGGGGAGCAAGGACTTGCTGCTCCCGCAGCCCAACGGCCCCGTGAAGCAGCTTGGACGGACGTCCTATGGTGGCATGTCGTTGGACCGAGAAGGATCTACTGTAGTTAACCTCACCTAGTTATTATACTGGCCCGTTTACTCACATGAAGCCATCGAGGACGGACAGCCTTTAGGATTCGCACCAACTTAACTTACCCATAGCTCTATGCTCCCGAAAATAGCGTCAGAAAAGTGTCTTGATGCACAAAAGTGTAGACAATTGATTATACCATGTTTCAGTAAGTAATGTGTAATAATATTAATGGACATAAGTGGCAAATAATTAATTGTAACTACTGCAAAGATTTGTAAATGATGATTGTTTTAGAGTTTTTTTCAAGTGATATATGAGTGAACAATAATATTTGTATCATGGTTGAAATATGGACAAATCATCTAATTTTTCAAGAAACAAGCCTCGAGTTAACTTATAAGACACGTTGTAAACTTTGAGCATATCAAGTTTAACCGCACAAAAGCCTTTCTGAGGACAAGCAACCATAGAACAAGAGGGGGAGTAGTACATGTTTCAATTGCTCAACCATCAGTTATATATATTGTCTGCAACAGGGTAAGATTCATACCCTCGGTATTGCAATCTTGGCTTTTGGGCCTTTAGCTTTTGCAAAACCAACAACACCATGGTAGTTCCCAGTTACCAATAATGTTGTATATTTTGCTATTTGGCCTCCCTGAGAAGATAAATGCAGAGTTAAATCATAGGAAATGTCTATAGCTTGTATTTACAAACAATGGATCTAAGAACATTCACCTCTGTGATCTTGCATGTACGATTAACGTCAATGACATTGACATCAAATCCCTGCAAAGCGTATAATGCCCAAATGTGTTACTATACGCAATATCGATAAAGCACAATGGAGTTACAAATGTAATGTTAAGAACATCGATGAAATCCGGTGATAAAACGTCACTTACTTTTCTGTACATAAGCCTCCTCTTCTTGTCCGTCGGGGAGTTCCTCTCCACCAGATCCTTGGTCTCCTCCAAAACCCTGCTCTTCTTACCAAACGTATGATCCAGGTCTGCCAGCTTCTCATCGATCGAATTCAGCTTCTCATTGAGCACATCGTCCTTCTCCTTGTCCTCATTGAACTCCTTCTCGTCATCATCTTCGCCTGCACCCGTGATCATCTGTCGAAGCCGGCATTGTCAATCACGTCGTCCGGCGAGCCAACCCGCTGGTGCTGGAAGAGCCCGAAGTTGGTACGGTACGGATCGTTTCCAGGTCGGACTGCAGCCGACCTAGGGTTTTATGCCACCATATATTCATCTTGTAAGCCGCCGGTTGGGGTAAGCCATACATTGTAAACCCACGGCGTTTGTAAGCTCACCCGATATAGTGAAGTATTGCTGGCTGGCGCCCATGGTTTTTTCCTCTCCTTTGTTTGGAGAGGTTTTCCACGTTAAAATCTTGTGTCCCCTTTGGTTTGATCGTTCCGCACTTCGTCGTTTCTTTGCTATCGTTTATAACATCTTGCATCTGACCACTAGTATAAGCTGATGAAAAACAGTTGCACACACACATGAGAGTGAAATGTGGTGGAGATGGGTCTCTGTACAGTAACATTACATTAGTTACATTTTTTTTTCAAGAAATGGCAGTACGCAACTACCGGTGATGGCTATCCTATCGACGCAAAAATTTGATCTTGCATCCGATAGCTGGCCAACCGGGCCGTGCCAAACGGGCTGGCACGAGGCTCGGGATTTTCAGCCCGGCGCAAGCATGGCCCGGCACGAACTAATCGGGTCGTGCCAGGCCCGTGCCGAGGTTGGATTCCGAGCCCGCGTGCTGGCCCGGCACGTCACGTCACAATCGTGCCAGCACGCGGCCCGGCACGGGCACGGCACTGTCGACGCGGAACGCGGGCATGAGGCGCGGGATCCGTGCTGGAGCAGCCACGCCGGGCCGCTGTCGGGTGGGCGACACGGCACGGTTGCGGCACGCCGGCACGCGGTCTGTAATATGAACAATTAAGTTGGACAACAGTAAGTTTCAGACGTACTCTTTTTGCTTACCAGGGTACCTAACGGGACTGGAAGGTTTTAATGAGGCGGCTTGCTAGCTTAATAAAAATTATTAAAATCATATCTACCTTTGTCTTATTTTTAACCTATTTTCCAGTTTCGGGCCCTAAATGGACCTAACGTGCCGTGTCGGGCCCGTCGTGCCGCATTCGTGCCGTCGTGCCGTGCCGCCTCCGAAGATCGAGCCCACATGCCGGCATGGCACGGCACAATTAGTAGCGTGCTGTGCCACATTCGTGCCGTGCTTGGCCAGGCACGCGACGTGCCATGTCGGGCGGCACGTTTGGCCAGCTATACATCTGAGCGCTGGTATAGGAGAGGCTATTATTACCGGCCTCGAAGAAGGAGCGGAGGAGCTGGGAGTGGCGCTTGCGCTTGCGCTTGTGGGCTCCCAGAAGACGACGTCGTCAGGGACGCGGGCCTCCTTGGCCTTCCGATGCTCTAGCTTCGCTAGCAGCGGCGCCTCATGCCCAGGAAGTCGTCAGTGGCCTCCGCCTCCCCGTCCACCTCCTCCCCGGCCTTCTGCCGCTGATCCTCTCGGTTCTGCTTCCGCTCCCGCTCCTGCTCTGCCAGCAGCTCGTATACCAACCGCTCGTTCTGCATCGGGTTCTGCTGCGGTCTACCCCGCCACCGCCGCCGAGAGAGGCGGAGAAGGCGAGGTGGCAGCGTGGGGCAGGATCCGCGGGCTGCTTGCTAGGTGGGGCAGCGAGGTGGATGTGGCGGAGGACACGTAGTGGTGGGAGAGAAGGCGCGACCTCCCGGTGACGGCGGCGGCGGCCATGGCGAATCCTATTTCACGACCAGGTCGGAGCGCATTCCGCTCCGCACACCTGTGGCTTATATGGGCCGGCCCAATTAGTGCATCTGCTTCTTTTTTTGGTTTCGTAATTGTGATAATCCGAATTTTTTCGGCTACTCATTTATTTCGGTTAAAATAAAATTTGGTTTCTAATTACTTTGTTTTACTAAGCTAGTATTAAAATCTTTACGCATGAAAAGAAATAGAGGGGTGTGGCGACTGACTTGCTGTGCATGACCAACGTTAGTACTAGTATATGCAACCGATCGTACCAGTGTAGTACAAGGCAAGTTAACTTAATCCTGAAGGAGCTAAGTGGCTTGGAGGTATAGGCCACGCATGCATTAAATCATTGGGTGGCAACCTGGCTGGATACAAGAGGCTGGTAGTGGCTTAGTCACCAAGGTCAGCTACGTGGAATTGTTGCTTGCGGCAGCGCCGAAGGATTAGGTCGGCAAGCGGTCAGATATTTTACTCAAGCGGTCAGATTTTTAGGCACTACGCAACCTTTAAATAGCTACGGCTGCTGCCGTGCTCTCTCCACACACTAGATCACTTAGATCGATAGACCACAGCAAATCAGAAGAGTGAGAGCTAGAGATCAGAGGAGGAGAGAGAGAGATCTATCAAGAATTTATGCATGCTTATGCTTACGTGCGTATGCTCCGGGAGGAGGCGCTGGTAGACTGCAGAAGCTGCTGCCGATCAAGATGCTCCTTATCCATACTATTAGAGCCTTAGAGGAGGAGATCTGTACGTTTTTGTCTAATTAGGCGGCGAGTGGAGACTAGTGAATGGCGACGATCGTATTCTTTGGCTACGGTGCTGGTGTTGGTGCTGCCGTATGATCTTGTATGTCGATACTGGCCATTATATCTGGAGCGGTTACGACGACGTTGCTATTTGAGGCAAGTGGATACTTTGCTGATCTCCTATATCTTGCTTTGCTAATTCCTTTGATTCTTGCAAGTAGATTGCTTTACTAGCCTTTCAAATCCTGCTCTATCATCTCTGTTGAGTATCACTTATGTCCTTGTGATCGTATTACATTTGTTACACATGATATGCTATCCTCTCTGATTATTGTGTTATCTGAGAGATATGGAGATCTCTCATACTTGATTAGATCGTTATGATCTGTTGAGCTCTTGCGGAGGCATGAGCATGATGAGCTAGAGGCCCCGAGACCCGGCCCGGTAGAATGACAGCCGCCGCGCGCCTATAGACCGTGAAGCCTATACACGCGCAAGGCTAGAAAAGCAGGATAAACCAGCACAGTGGATCTCAAGAACTCATCTATTAATTTTACAAGATTATTACAGGAATAAAAAAGTTCTCTATCGTCTTCCCACCCAACTGGTCCAGCCTACTCCTTGGACGACCACGGCTTCCGCTGTGAACTCTGATACTGCAACTAAAAACAGAGAGGAGCAAGGGTGAGTACAAACAAGTCGTACTCACCCTTGCTCCTCTCTGTTTTTAGTTGCAGTATCAGAGTTTTTTGTACTCACCCTTGCTCCTCTCTGTTTTTAGTTGCAGTATCAGAGTTCACAGCGGAAGCCGTGGTCGTCCGAGGAGTAGGCTGGACCAGTTGGGTGGGAAGACGATAGAGAACTTTTTTATTCCTGTAATAATCTTGTAAAATTAATAGATGAGTTCTTGAGATCCACTGTGCTGGTTTATCCTGCTTTTCTAGCCTTGCGCGTGTATAGGCTTCACGGTCTATAGGCGCGCGGCGGCTGTCATTCTACCGGGCCGGGTCTCGGGGCGTGACAGTCAAAGTGGTATCAGAGCTCAAGGTTTAGGATCGCGGGAAACTACGGGGTAGAACGATAGTTTAGTTTTGCGACTAACCCGATGCGTATTTTCCTGTTTTAACATTGTTTGATGTTTGTTATTTGTGACTAACACTGTAGCATATTTTCTTGTGCTAACTTTTAGTTATACTTTTCAGGTGTGTATGTTTGATTTGTTTGTTTGACAAAATTATTTTTTGGTTTTGATTTTTCAAAATCTTGCTTGTTAGTTTTGAAAGAAAAAAAATGGTTTTAGAGTGAATTTCGGGGACGAAATTCTTATAAGGTGGGGAGGATGTGATAATCCGAATTTTTTCGGCTACTCATTTATTTCGGTTAAAATAAAATTTGGTTTCTAATTACTTTGTTTTACTAAGCTAGTATTAAAATCTTTACGCATGAAAAGAAATAGAGGGGTGTGGCGACTGACTTGCTGTGCATGACCAACGTTAGTACTAGTATATGCAACCGATCGTACCAGTGTAGTACAAGGCAAGTTAACTTAATCCTGAAGGAGCTAAGTGGCTTGGAGGTATAGGCCACGCATGCATTAAATCATTGGGTGGCAACCTGGCTGGATACAAGAGGCTGGTAGTGGCTTAGTCACCAAGGTCAGCTACGTGGAATTGTTGCTTGCGGCAGCGCCGAAGGATTAGGTCGGCAAGCGGTCAGATATTTTACTCAAGCGGTCAGATTTTTAGGCACTACGCAACCTTTAAATAGCTACGGCTGCTGCCGTGCTCTCTCCACACACTAGATCACTTAGATCGATAGACCACAGCAAATCAGAAGAGTGAGAGCTAGAGATCAGAGGAGGAGAGAGAGAGATCTATCAAGAATTTATGCATGCTTATGCTTACGTGCGTATGCTCCGGGAGGAGGCGCTGGTAGACTGCAGAAGCTGCTGCCGATCAAGATGCTCCTTATCCATACTATTAGAGCCTTAGAGGAGGAGATCTGTACGTTTTTGTCTAATTAGGCGGCGAGTGGAGACTAGTGAATGGCGACGATCGTATTCTTTGGCTACGGTGCTGGTGCTGGTGCTGCCGTATGATCTTGTATGTCGATACTGGCCATTATATCTGGAGCGGTTACGACGACGTTGCTAATTGAGGCAAGTGGTTACTTTGCTGATTCTTTGATTTCCTTGCTAGTAGTAGTTTTTCTGCTTCTAGCTTATATCTCGTTGATGAATCCCTTGTTGTGGTGCTTGTACTTATTCTACATGCACCGATCTTGTTGATCTCCTTGTTGATCATTGTGGTACCGGAGAGAGATGAGTTTCTCTCTCTGCCTTGAATAAATCTGAATACTCCGCAGGAACTCATGAGGAGTCTGAGATTATCCTGTTGAGTATATCTGTTTGATCGCATTCTAGTGATTGTGTCATATCCTGATCTCTTGTCGTATTGGTGTCACGACGGCAAACGTATTGTACCGGTCGCAGTTCTGGTATGGGACAGTCTGAGCTCTCCGTGAGGGGCGGCCCTTGAATGGAAAGTGTCGGTGATGGATCCGTAGGAGCGACCGACATCGAGTAGGTCAAGGTGTCCGGTGTCTGAGCGGGTAAAAGGGCTCTGCTCGTTCTGGAGCCTGTGTGGTTCTGGTCGAGGCTGTTGACGTCGGAGTACCCCTCTTAAGAGTGTAAAAGCGTGAATATTCACCCCTGTGAGTCCCGGGTAGGGAACCTTGCTGTCACATGTGATACCGATACATTTTTCCTTAAATCCAATTATGCTGGTATTCTATTTATCGCTTCTGCTGATATCTTGTTTATTTCCTTTTAATGCGGTAAGGCCATTATTACTGTATTTACTCTGATATTTTGTTACCTGGTAAAGTACCTGCTTGCTGAGTATGACTTCTGTTATACTCACCCTTGCTTCCTTTGTTTTTATATGTATCAGAGTTCACAGCGGAAGACGTCGTGTCCGAGGAGTAGGCTGGACCAGTTGGGTGGGACGTGTAGAGAATCTTTTTACTCTTGTAATTGTAATAATGTTGTAAAATGAATAGATGAGCTTCTTGAGATCCACTGTGATGGTTTATCCTGCTTCTCTACGCCTTGCGCGTGTATAGACTTTTGGGTCTATAGGCGCGCGGCGGCTGTCATTTTACCGGGCCGGGTCTCGGGGCGTGACAGTAATTTTGCTGCTTCTTTTTCCTTTCTTCTTCTTGGTTTTTTCCTGTTTCTTTTTTTTTGTTTTTCTTTTTTGGCTATTTCTTCTTTTATGTTTCCTTTTTGGATATTTTCATTTTTGAAAAACATTCAAATTTAAATGAAGTTCAGATTTGAAAATTTTCCATATTTGAAAATGTTCAGATTTGACAATTGTTTGGATTTTAAAAAATGTTCAAATTTGAAAATTGTTAATATTTCAAAAATTGTTCAAAAATAATTTATGTTCATAGAGTTTTTCTGTTCACTTTTAAAAATCGTTCAAAACTAATATCCGTTCATAGACATTTTTCTGTTCACTTTTTAAAACCGATTTCGTTCACCGGCCTTTTCGGTTCAGTTTAAAAATAATTTATGTTCACCGTCATTTTCTTCCCATTTTTAAAAAATTGTTAAACAATAGGTTTTGTTGACCGGCCTTTTCCGTTCACTTTTTAAATCGTTGAAAAAATAGTTTTCGTTCACCATTTTTCTGGTCGTTTTATAAAATCGGTCATAAATAGTTTTCGTTCACTGGCCTTTTATGTTCACTTTAAAAATCGTTCAAAAATAGTTTTTGTTCACCATATTTTCTGTTCATTTTATAAAATCATTCAAAAGTTCACCGGCCTTTTCTGTTCACTTTAAAAATCGTTCAAAAATAGTTTTCGTTCACCGCCATTTTTTGTTCATTTTTTAAAATCGTTCAAAAATAGTTTTCGTTCACCGACCTTTTCTGTTCACTTTTAATATTGTTCAAAAATAGTTTTCATTCACCGTCATTTTCTGTTAATTTTTCAAAATTGTTCAAAAATAGTTTTCGTTCACCGTCATTTTCTTTTCACTTTTTAGACCATTAAAATGAGGTAAATATTCATATTTAATAAATTGTTCGAATTAAATAAATTTCAGAGTAAAAAATTGTTCAAATAAGATAAATGATCATATTTTAAAAATTGTCCGAATAACATATATGTTCATATTAAAAAATTGTTCAAATATGATAAATATCATTTATTATTATTTTACATATGTGAATATTTTTTGCAGACGGATTTTTTCTCTACTTATTTTTCAAAAAACGTGAGCCCATATTATTACTATCAAAACTGAAAAGAAAACGGAAAATAAAACAGAAATAAAAAAACAAAAAAGAAAAGCAGTACCTGCTATTGGGCCGTGTTCGGAGCGGCCGATGTAGGAACCTCGCAGAAAGGAGCCAGAAGCCCAAAGTGGGCCGAGCCCACTTCTGCCGGAGGGGTATGCGGAGCCTTCTTACGTCCGCATAGGTCAGAGCATAGGAGCTCCCAGCGGCCATGGCTGCGTTGCTACGACCAATCGATGGTGAAGCCTAACGACCTACGTGGGCCCTTAATAGGCCCTTTTGACCTACGTGGCATCTTGGGTTTTTACTACTAGCGACCCAAAGGGAGCTCGGACTCCATGGAACCCATTTTTATTTTTATTTTAAAAATCTCAGTATCAAAGTTCCAAAAATTGATGAAAAAATATCTCAGATGTAGATATTTTTTTAACTCTATCAGTGCGAAAAAATCAGTGCAAAATAGTTTGTATTCTAGGCTATTTAAAAATGGCAAATCTGTCAATTTGTTTTAAAATGTGAATTAGTCACCACTCTCATATTCACACTTTTGTCATTTCTGATCACCCTAGAATAAAAATTATTCTGTATCAGAGTTTGAAATCTGCGCTATTCACCACACTAAGATACACACTTTTGTCACTCTTGCTATGCTCTGGCTTCTTAAATTATCAAGAGGTTTGTCCCTTGTGCCCTCTAGCTTGCTTCCTGGCACTTAAATCATAACATGCATGCATAATGCACCTAGAGAGTATGATCCATATGACCACATATTCCCGTTATCCTCTTATTCTCTGTTGTAGCATTACCGAGCTCAATTTGATTATACAAGGAGTTTGTTTTATATTGACTATCAAGAGCTTCCAGTGAAACGGATAACGGGCATCAAATTGATGAAGATCATTGTCGAGGTTGCTACTCGTCCACAATAATGCTCCATTTGCTGGTGCTACTCTAGCGGATTAGACAGGTTGATAGTCGATAATTTCAATGTTATTACACATGCTCATGTATATTTTCTATTTATTTCATAATACTTCGGATGAGAATTAATGTTTTGTTAGTGTGGGGCCCGTGTTTGCTTCTGGATGCATTTGTTTAATAAAATGAACTTTGCAGCTGACACGAACAACTCGATCGACGAATTTGGATCATTCCCTGACCACATTCTTTAACATGGAAATTTGTCACATTTCTTTTTGTAGCTTGGAGCCTTGGACACAAGAACTAATTTGGTTTTACGACAAACAACAATGTGCATTTTTATGTTTATAGCATAATATCTGGCTAATTGCATAGTAGTTGATGCGTGCGTTGCTGCACGTGCACACTACTATGACAACGTTCATGTAAAAATCAATGGTGATGGATGTAGGCGGCGCGGCGGTTGTCTTTGATCCATCATGGACTAGGACCCCCTCCACGCAAATATGTACTTGGGTCACAAGTCACAACTAGCTAACCTCTATTTTTTTTACGTTTGTCCGTGCAATGGGCTGGTGCATCTGTTCACTTACATGACCAATGCATCAACGTACAAGAGCTATAGTGGGACTTCACTCGCGTCATAAAAGGCTTAGCAACTCAAACTTGTTTCCTCCTGTATCCGAGTAATATGCCAGCTCTAAAATAACTTCACCTTCTCACGACTCTTCCATGAATACTCTGCTACCTGTTTGGAATATATGTACATCTCTCCTTTTCCTCTCGTGTGAAACAACACAAGCTCGAAAGTTCGCCAACCAAAAAACACAAGCTCGATCATCTTGGCAAGAGCGGTCCTTCGATGCTTGTATGTAGGCGAAGTTTTCTTGTGTCCTTGGAATGGGCGGCGTCGGAAAGCTTGTCATGTGCGCAAGGCTGACACTTAGTACTTTACCTATGGGTTGTTCACATCATCATTTCTGGCGCATAGAAGTTGATTAGATGTTTATACTTGCACACTGGAGGAGAATTCTTCCAAACGGCAGCCCCACAACGTATCCCCTTCGTTTTTCATCCTTCCCTCCCTCTTCGTAAACTCAAAACGTGGAGCGGGTAAAACCAAAATAAAATATGGATACGAGGAGTTAATAAGCTTGAACTTGCAGAAATTCGTACACTTTGAAAAGATGATTCTCACGGTACAAACATAAATATATCATATGGTAAATAACAAGTCAACTTCGTTTAGGCTAATGCTCTAGTTTGGAGAAATTAACTCGAAGCTAAACGCTACTGAATTTATGTACCGATTTCACGACACTTTTTTGAACGTAGTATATTTCATCGTACTAATTCATAATACATAAAAATGGTGTGTCTACGAATGATTCACTTGATATGTGTGTGCACTTGCCAGCTCTAATAGTCTGATGATGATAGACGCGTGATCTTTCTCCTCTTCTTACGAGCCGTACTCGCCAATTTACCAAATGGGCTCTCTGAATTTGATCGATAAAAAGCTCTCTGAGTACCTTAAAAATAAGAAAAATCCACGATTGTGGCGTGAAATGGGATTTGGGCCTTTGGTTAGCTTGAGCTTCGAGGGCTTGTCACACGGAAGTAATATATTCGTTTTAGTTTTAGTTATCTTTTGACGGTATAAATAAGAGAAGGGAAAGAGAGAGAGGGGATTGGATTCGATTTGGATTTCTTCCTCTCTATTCCTGTCCTAGGGTTTGCTCTCTCTCCCGTGTTCGTCGTATCCCCACAACCTTCGATTGGATTCCTCGATATAATCCCCAACGCCGCCTTCTTCACCTTTCCTCCGATCTGCCTTCTTTATGTTTGATGGTTCATGTAAAAATCAGGGTCGTCAAAGTGGGTGGCGCGGTTGTCTTTGTTCAATGATGGACTAGGTCCCCCTCCTATGCAAATGTGTACTTGGGTCACAACTAGCTAATCCTAAGTATTGTACGTATGTCTGTCCGTGCCATGTGGGCCGGTGCATCTGTTCATTTACATACAATGCATCAATGTTGAAGAGTTCTCGTGGGACTTCACTCGCGTCATAAAAGGCTCAACAACTCAAACTTGTTTCCTCCTGTATCCAAGTAATATCCCCGCTTTAAATAACTTCATCTTATCATGACTCTTCCATGAATACTCTGCTCTTGGAATATATATATACATTTCTCCTTTTCTCTCGTGTGAACAACACAAGTTTGAGAGTTCTCCAACAAAAAAACACAAGCTCGATCATCTTGGCAAGAGTGGTCCTTCGATGCGTGTGTGTAGGCAGAGTTTTATTGTGTCCATGGAATTGGCGGCACCGGAAAGCTCGTTATCTGCGCAAGGCTGGCCTTTCGCACTGTGTGTCTGATTGTTTCCCATCATCATTTCTGGTGCGTAGATGTTGTTTAGATGCTTATACTTGCACACCGGAGGCGAGTTAGAATTTTTCCAAATGGCAGCCCCTCAAAGCATCCCGTCCATACCTTATTATTCTGTGCCTCTTCCTTAACTCGAAACTTAAAGCAGGTAACAGAATATGGATACGAGGAGTTAGGTTTGAACTTGCGGAAATTCATATACTTTGAAAAGATGGTTATCACGTTAGAAACATAAATATATCACATATGGGGAATAACAAGTCAAGTTCTAAAATTTGTTTAGGGTCATGCTCTAGTTTGGAAAAACTCGAAGCCAAACGTGATTTTTTTTGTAAATTTGAGAATGATTCATCGCACTAATTCAAGATATAGTAGAGAGAATGATGTAGAGCTCTCTGAATTTATTGATAAAAAACTCTCCGAGTTCCTAAAAAATGAGAGAGAATCCACGATTGTGGCCTGAAATGGGATTTGGGCCCTTTGTTAGTTTGGGCTTTGAAGGCCTGTCACTTGGAAATAACATTCCAATTAGATTTTTTTACAGTATAAAAACTGGAAGGGATGATGCGGAGGTCCCCCTTCTACGCAAATACGTACTTGGGTCACAACTAGCTAATCTCCAAATATTTTACGTTTGTCCATGCCATGTGGGCTGGTGCATGTGTGAACAATGCATCAACGTGCAAGAGCTCCAGTGACACTTCACTCGCGTCATAAAAGGCTCAACAACTTGTACTTCATTTCCTCCTATATCTGAGTAATATCCCGGCCCGATCTTAAATAACAACATCTTCTCATGACTCTTCCATGAATACTCCGATCTTCGATTATATATGTACATCTCTCCTTTTCCTCTCGTGTGAAACAACACAAGCTTTACGGTTCACCAACAACAAAAGAAAACAAGCTCGATCATCTTGGCTAGAGTGGTCCTTCGATGCTAGTGGGTAGGCGAAGTTTTCTCGTTTCCTTGGAATGGGCGGCATCGGAAAGCCTGTCACATGCGCAAGAGGCACATTTAGCACTGTGCGTCCTGTTGTTTCAGATCACCATTTCAGGTGCATATATGTTGTTTAGATGCTTATACCTGCACACCGGAGGCGAGTAAGAGGTTTTCCAAATGGTAGCTCCCTAACGCATCCCGTCAGTACGTTATCACTACCCCAAACCGAAATATTTCTGTGTACCTTTTTTTTCTGTCGGGCCCGCAGTAGCGCACAGGGAAATAAGTTTCTGCTGTCGGCCCAAATCGCCACGACAGGAGTAGCGCACAGGGAAATCAGAACTGGTGGTGTTGGTAACGCTGTAGCATTTTGTTAGGTGCAATTGCCTGATCTCTTGTTGCTATTGTCAGCTGTGATGTATTTTGCTTGTACTGCTTTGAATGTGCAAAGCTGAAGCTTATACTTGCAAGCTGAACAAGATTAAGTACTGCTATGTAAGATTTGGATTTGAAAACTGAACCTTATCGATCTCCCAATTTATGAGCATTCTGTTTACTTGTATGGCATCCTATGTATGTACTCTTGTGTCTGATGAACGTATGGTATGATGATGCAATGTATATTATAAATTGAATGGTAAACTCAAAATTGTAATGCTGACGGTCTAGACTGACAGGAATATAATGTTACTCGAACCTGACACAAACATTCCTGTCGGGCAGGAACTTACAGGGAAAAGATTACCATATTCCTGTCGTGCTTGACCGACAGGGATAATCTATAAACCTGGCAAGCTCAAGCCTGACGCAAAAACATTTCTCTGTCGGGCACCGTCAGGGAAAATGTTGTTGTCGGTCAACCGACAGGCAAAAAAACCTATCCCTGTCGGTTATTCCTGATGGTTGACCGACGGGAAAACATTTCCCTGTCGGGTTCCTCCTTTTTCCTATCGGTTTCTAGCCCACAGAAAAATTTCGATATCTGGTAGTGTATTCTTCATTCACTCAGTCTTCGTTACCTCGAAACTTGGAGCGGGTGACAGAATATGGATACAAGGAGTTAGGTTTGTACTTGTGTAAATTCATATGCTTTGAAAAGATGATTCAAGCACAACTATATCATGTGGGGAATAACAAGTCAGATTCTAATTTTTTTAGGGGTAGTGCTCTAGTTTTTTTTTTTTTTTGAGAATAGGGTAGTGCTCTAGTTTGGAGACATTCACTCGAAGCTAAACGATTTGGGCCCTTGGTTAGTTTGGGCTTCAAGGGCCCGTCACACGGACAGGGAGTATTATTTTCTGGCGATATAAAAAAGAGGCGAGGAGAGAAAGAGAAGGGATTGGATTCGATTTGGATTTCTTCCTAGGTTTTCCTCCTCACGCTCATCCCATCCAATCCTCTCGTGTTCATCCATCCTCCGCGCTCCGATTTCGATTCCGATTTGGGATTTTCTGCCCAAGGATAGCATGATCCCCAACTCCGCCTTCTTCACCTTCCTCTGATCTGCCCCCAGATCCACCGTCTCCAGAAATCCCACATACTATGGTGCGCCGCCCCTCGCCGTCGTCCACCCCCTCGCCGATGCTCCAGCACAAGAACCTCCGCGCGCTCGGCCCCGGCTTGAATCCCTTCGCACCCGCCGGCATGGGCAACTACTCCCGCTAATCCCCTCTCTCCCCTCTCTTTCTCTCGATTTCTGATCCTCCTGTTTCTTCCCCCCTCCCCTGTTTCGATTCCATTCGATTGTTCGTCTCCACGTCCGGTTGGCTAAATTTGGATCTGGGGACGGCCTCGCCGCCTCTCGGAAGCAAGATTGGAATATGGTGCAGTTCCGCAGCTCGCTCAGCATGACCAGGGTGCGCACCGCCGGCGACGACGCCGATGACCGCGGCTGGAACCAGCTCCACGTCGCTGCACGCAAGGGCAACCTCAAGGAGGTACGTACGTCCCTACTCTAACCCTTCTCGCATCACAGTTTGTTCCTACAAAGAAATACAATTTCTACGCAATACAATAATAGGAGTATCAGGGATGAGATGTGCCATATGTTTTCTTGTACGTGTACACGAGAAGAAATGGATTATTCTAGCCCTTTAAACAGATTCGAGTATTATGCACAAGAGCCATTACACATGTCGACAGTTGTTAGGAGAAAAAGCCAAAACTGTGTCACCCTATAAAGATAAAAGGACAGACATGTGAGCAATTGACAAAACAAAAAAGACCAGCACATATCGTAACTGTTTCCGTGGATTGTTAGTCGTTGTACAGAAGCATTTTATGATGTCCTTCAGGGAGTCTAAGGCTGCGTTGATGTTCTGCATCCAGCTTTGCTGATGTCTGTGAGTAGGATTTGAAACATGCACCCGAGGCTACTAGTTGGCTGGACATGCTGATTGTTCTGGACTTCACTCCTCGTGACCTTCATTTCATTATTAGGCATGCCCAGTTCTTCGGCCTGTGTTCATCTATAATAACTAGATTTAAGTACCAGTCGTTCAATTGCTACTCCTTGCTCTTACGAATCCTTGGAGGCACCCCTTAAGATAGGTCCATTTATTATGAACTAAAAATTACAATTTTATTAGTCCTAACACAACGGCATGGGCAAATCGAGCCCATATCACATCTCCAACTAAAGGCTGTTCGCTTATTTTGCAGTCCTAACCCATAAGCATGGACAAATTGATCCCATACCACATCTTACTTATTCTCTTATTTTCTTACTAATCTAGCTCTGAAAATAATTGATGTGATGTTATATTGCTCGGCTTCTTCTTAGGTGAGACGTCTCCTGAATGAAGGGATGGATGTCAATGCCCCTGCATGGGGCCAAAGTCCCCTGGTGCCACGCCTCTGCACCTTGCTGCTCAGGGCGGACATGTCAGAGTCATGGATGAACTACTGGAGCGCGGTGCTAATATCGACGCTCGAACAAAAGGAGCTTGTGGCTGTAAGTTGACTATTCTTTTGGAGTCAAGTAATATTACTGTTTTCAGTTCAAGTATTGTCACGCTGTTACTAGCAGTACATCTGCTTAGTTGTCTGTGCATATACTAATCTGATGGCTGGGCTGAGGAAGTACTTCAATCCAAATATACCTTAAACATTATGGTCTATCAGGCTCTGTTTGATGTACTAGGTATGTACATGAATTTTTGTAGCAGACCAGAGTATGTATTGTTTTGTTCTAAAGCCTAAAGGATATGAAAGTTGTGAATGTGTCTTGCTATATTGTTATCTATTTAGAAGTCATACACTTCTCTGCTATGCAGCTTCTCTAGGTTACTTAACCGAACATCCTATAGACTGAGGGGAAAAGTATTAAAAATTTCACATTTTCCTTAATTCAAGGAGCCCTCTCCACATTGCTTTTATTAGTGGATAGTGATTTCAGTTTGCGTTCTGTTCCAGCTTGCTGCTTGTAATGCACCTGCTGAGCTGAGGAAACACTTATCCAAATATAATATATTTTTTCTGTTAAATCTGAGCTCTGTTAGGTATATAGATGAGGTCGTGTAACAGACCATAGTATGTACTTCTCTGTTTTAAAGGATGTGTATGGTGTGTGTCTTCATATGTTGTTATCTATGTTTTAAGTCATATCGTTCTCTGGTATGCAGCTTCTCAAGCTTCATTCAACAGAATCTACTTGACCATTTGGAGTATTAAAATTTCCACTTTTGTCTCTATTCAGGGACTCCTCTCCACATTGCTGCCAAGGAAAGGAACAAGAAGGTTGTCAGGTTCCTGGTTGAGAACGGTGCGTTCCTGCCCCCTGACCTGAACGACCACAGGTTCAACCCACCCCTCCACTACTGCTCCGGGCTAGAGTGGGCGTATGAGATGAAGCGCATTCAGGACGAGAGCGACTCCAGCGGCGAGGCTTCTTCCTTCAGCTCAGAGAACTAGAGGAGTTATCCAAGAAGAGTCTACAATAATCTTCTATGTTAAGAGCCGTCTTCAGTTAATCTTGGAAACGTTTACTTCCGTCCGTCTGCGTACAACTAGTCTTTGCAGGGCTACGCTGGTATTGTAGTGTACGACGATTACACGGTGTGAGTTTTTATCTTTTGGCTTTGTAGTTTGCTTGTATTCTGATATACTAATGATGCCAGGCCACGGTGCTTGAGCATATCTGTGTGAAATAAGATTGTTTGCAACATGTTATTGTTGATGGTTGAGACTTTGGTTACCATTATTTAATTGGTTGTATTTGGAAAATTATTGGAGTTAGATACTTTATTAACAAACATCACACTCTGGATCACAATGAGAAAGTTGGAAACACTTCATCAGTAACGTGTTCATCATCCTGATTATTATTACAAACCATAGTGATGGAACAAGTCGAATGGCCATCATTTCACGATATGACAAGTCATAGATAGGAAGCAAATAAATACAGTGGTCAAAATCCCCACTCCAATTTTTGCTTAGCGTACTACAATTTTTAACGTTCTGATGTTTTTGCCAGTTTGGATGGTCCACCTGTTCGCATGACTCCATGAAGTCTTGATCACAATATTCCAATCGGAGAACGGGGAAGTTCCAGAAGCGATTTAATATCTGGGCAGCGGTCAATAGTCAGGCAATCAGGCTCTTGAGCCACATGAGATACTTCAGTGATGGCAAGTAATTCTAGTGGCTACCCGAAATCGTGAACTCACGAAGATGAATAAAACACTCAGAAGAGTTCGGGAGCAGGTCCCAATTGATCCCATGCCTTGACAAGAAGTGTATTTAGGTACTCTGGGCTGCCGTTCTCCATACCCACCATCCAACTTGTGTACCTCAGACCTTGGGTGGGCACAGACCCTCAAATGCCTCTGCTTGAACTTCTAATGAAATCATACCATCATACCAGAACAATTCCAATTCTGTTAGTCGTGTCTTAGCAGCTAGATTTTTTCAAGTGCCTCATTCTTGCTTTTAACGTTACCAAGACCTTGAATCGATTGACTGTATTGGAAAATTATCAGACTTTGAGGCTTTGTCAACACGCATCACTAGAGCTTCTTAATCTAAAGCAACTAAAAAGTAAAAACACACTTATTTGCATTGTTGTATGCTAGAAAGGTAAAGCTTTGGTCTCAACCGTGCCAACTTTGCCGTGGCGGCGTGATTACACTCAATGACAGTCTCAGCCTACCAAGGAGACGCACAAAACACCAGAGTTTAGAAACTGTGCGCAATTCTTCCACTCTAAAAATTGCTCTGTGATAAGCAGCGAACAAGAACTCTGTCAGTCTGTCTCAGATCTGTGGGGAAGCACCAGCACGTAGGAAAGAGAGAGTCAGTGTACATCGATAGTTCGTTACAGCATCTTGAAATAACCGCTACTTTAAGGTTTTCGCGAAAAATTATTATAGCCCTGCAAAAAAAACTAACCACGCCAGAACGTAATGTCGAACTGTCAAAACGAGTCCACGTCACCAAATTAACGAAACCTCTCTGTTTCCTCTACGTACGTCCGTACGTACTGCTCGTAGTCCAGATTCGATCTATTCTGCTTCTCCATCCCGGCGCCGCCATGAACCGGGAGATGCAGTGGCCAGGCCTCGCACCGGACTTGTCCGCGACGTCGCCGGCCGCTGCACGACGCAGGCGACTTCGTCCGCCTCCACGCGGTCTGCAAGCCATGGCGGTGCTCGCGCGACGCGCAGACGACGACCCAGTTCTTGCCGTGGCTTCTCCCGGCCAACGCCAAAGAATCGTCGACGTCGACCCCCTCAGGTTCAGGTGCATCTTCTCCAAGGCAAGCTATCGGGCTTCTTCACCACCACCATCGGTATCACCGAGGTACTGGGTGGGCAGCACTGACGCCACCGCCATCCGGTACCTCACCGTCGAGCAGCTCTGCTCTAGCCTCCGCAACCCACTCACCGGAGAAGTCACCCACGTTCCCAACTCCCGTTCTGCCTTAAGACAAGGATAATCTCCACGGTACCGTCTACGCGGACGGCTCCATCCTGCTCTACCACGACAGCGACGATGCCAGTGCCAGGTTCAGGGCAGCGTTACTTCGCCCTGGGGACGCAAACTGGACGCTCGTTCTGAGGACCCTTCAGAATACGACCCCCAAGAGGCACGGTGGGTTCTGTGCTGCGTACCATGGTGGCAAGATCCTGGTCATGGAGGATAGCCACTGGCGCCTTATCACGCCAGACGACGACGTTCCCGTCTCCCATGACGTGCTGGTCCGGACGCCACCCACCAGCTACCCGAGTCGTTCCAACTATGTCGTAGAGTCCTGCGGTGAGCTTCTTTGGGTGTCAGTTCATCCATGGATCACATACACTCATGGGGAAGAAGGCCGCCGCTTGTGTCGACGAATCTTCTACGTGTTGGTGCACGGCTAGAAGAGGAGGCACGATGGGTGAAGAAAGATGGTTGTAGGCTCGCCGATTGTGTGTCGTTCCTCGGATCGCCCGGCAGTTGCGCCATAGAGGGCTCGCGGTTGGGTACACAAGGCGGCTGCGTGTACTTCGTCTACTACAACAATAGTGAGGCTCTGCCACATGACCTGTTTGGTGTGTATAGGTACGACCTTGTTGGCGGCAAGGCTGAGTTCCTTGAGCGGGTGCCTCCAGGATGGGATAACAACAAGTGCACATGGCTTGTCCCACAACCTGCTATTGCTTCAATTCAGGTATATACAAATAATTGATCTTTTCGGATAAATTAATCTTTCCATAACTGCACAAATTTTATCCCCTAATCATGGGTAAGAACTTGAAGTTGTAGACTGTTGCAAATTTGACATCAATTTTGTTGGATCAGGAAATTATTGAGAGATCGCGGGAGGCTCTAGACCTAAAGAAGAAGAAGCGGAACCAGCTCGCTAGTACTTATCAGACCGACACACACCCCCTCTCCCCTCCCTCTACAGTGCCCGAGAGAGGCGACCAGGGCGACCAAGTTTTCTCCACTCCCCTCCGCCGGAGCCGGAGCAGATCCTCGCCGCCCCTCGTCGCTGCGGCGGCGGGGGTGGGTGGGGGTTGCGCTTCCGGTCTCCCGGCGTGTAGATAGGGTAGTTTTAGGGCTCCTCGGTGGCGGTGCTGGGAGAGGCTCGGCGCCGATAGGAGCGTTCCGTGCTGGACCTCGATCTCCTCGGTGGCGCTCTGTGGAGCAGCGTCGGCGAGGTTCCTGCGTTGTCTCCTCCCGGATCTGCGGATTTGGTGGGGATTTGTGCTCGGAGGGCGGTCGTCGTGGCGGAGGCGACGGCCGGCCTGTGGAGTTTTGGTCCCTCGCCCCCTCCTTCGTCTTCGTGGGGCTTCTCCTGGCTTTGCTTTGGGGGTGCTGGGGGTGGTGCGGCGGGGAGCTTCTGCTGGGTGTTGGCTCCCTTCGGCGCCTGTATAGGAGTGGTTTCTGCGGGATCTCGGAGCTCTCCGGCGTTTTCTACTTCGTCTTGCACCTTCCCTCTCCGGCCGGCCGTGGTGGCGAGGGGAGTGGGTGTGGTCAAGGCGGATCTTCGGCGGCGGCTCCGGCAGGCCTTCTTCGAGCTCGGTGCAGGGTAAGTTGGAAGAAGGGTGGTTGCGAGGTGGAGGTGCCTTGGCCGTATCCGTTCAGTGTTCTTCGATCCCGTTGCTTGCGGCGGGTGGCTTCTGCGGCTTTCTTCATGAATTGGGCGTCTCTTCCCCGGGTTGGTGGTGGCCTGGCTCCTTCTTCTTCGGCGCTTCGTCGTTGTCGAGGTCTGCTCATGGCGTTGCGGTGGTTCAGCGTTCTTCGCTGTTGTGCTGAGTTCTCGGCTTGTTCGTCTGTGTGTTCATGTGCTCTCTTTGTGTGTGTTTGTAATCTGGTTTGAACACGCAGTGTTGATCCTTTCAAAAAAAAAAGAAGAAGAAGAAGAAGAAGCGGAAGGCAGATCTAATTACTAGTCCAAAAAGCATCATTCACATCAGGAAACATGAGCCTTGTTTTAGGGTGAAGGTGAGTGATCTACCTCTCACGGTGAATAGCTCTCAACTTCAACTCTTGTTCAGCAAGTATGGCAAAGTGTTCGATGCCAAGGTACTCTACTTCAAAAGGACAAAGCACGGCTCCAGTGGTTTTGGTCTCTTAACCATATCGACGGTGCATGCCCATCCAAGAGATGCTCTAGATGCTTTCAGTGGACCAGATTTGGATGATTGCAGTCTCCAGGTTACCTTGGTCAAGAGGCGGCGTTCAATCAAAGGACCGTGACTTGAGAGAGTTTGAGAGATTATTTCTTGCATGTGTTATATTTATGAGACCGTGTGTATCTTCATTTCCGTGCACTATGGTGTTCGAGAGTTCTAAACATTTGATAATTGAGTGACCAACAGTGAGAACTCTTCCGTGGACTAGTGGTAGCCGTGCATAAGCACATAAGGGGCAGGTCCCGGGTTCGAGTCCTCACTTCTACCTTAATGACAAAGCCAGGCTGGAGTCCCCATTCCGGTCTTGTTATTTGTTTTAGTGACCAACAGTTTGATACTGTTTAAGAACCGAAATTTGTTGTCCTGATGGTTGAGGTTTGTGTTGTTGTGCACTTGTCTGTGTGCATTGCACATTTAAAATTGTCCTTTTGCACCTTGCTGTTTGCCTCTTAGTTGAGCTGCATGCCTATCAAAATGGCTGCATGCTTATTGCTCCTACATGGCTATATCGAATTTGCATGTACATCAGTACTAGGGGATTAAGCGCGGCCTTCGCCGCACCCGTGGGCAAATTTTTTGATTTTTTTTAATCGTAAAAGTGTTGAAATTCATTTAGAAACGATATGGAAATTTGGAATTTATATTAGAAACGATATGGAAAGTTGAAATTTAAATTTTGGTCGTGCATATGTAATTTGATGTGATCTCGTTGATATATTTGTATTTTTTTTTGTATGAACATGTTTAAAATTGATGGTTTTGCATTATTTAGAATTACTTCAAAATCATATGGATAGGTTAGATTATCTAAAAAAAAGGGGGCATTTTTGAAATTATTAGTTTGCATTATTTTGAATTATTTCAAAAATCATATTTAGAACTACTTACAATTATTCAGAAAGAAATGTCCACATTTTTGTTGGATTGTTTTCTATTTTTTTAGTTTGGATTTTTTTGGACTATTTTCAAAAAAGGGGCATTTTCAAATTGTTAGTTTGCATTATTTAGAATTATTGCAAAATTATATTTAGAATTGTTTGCAACTATTTCCGAAAAAATGTCAACATTTTTTTGCTATTTTTTAGTTTTTGCGGCTTTGCCGCGTCTGTGGGCTAAAATTTTGAATTGTTCGATAGTAAAATTGTTGAAATTCATAAAATGTCTAGTTTGTGAAGTTTTTCAAATTTTTGAAATGTCCATATTCAAAAGTTATTCAGATCTGGAACCGTTGAATTTTTTTAAAAAAATACATGTGTAAATTGTTTAGTTTTTGGAATTTTTTATAATTGGTAACTAATTTGTATGTAATTTTGTTTTTTTAGTTTGTTAAATATTTGAATTTTGTAGGAATAAACGATTTTAGTATATGCAAAATTGAAATTTGATCGTATTTTGAATTATTGTTTTTCCATATCTGTAGGTTCGAAATACTGTTGCAGTTATTTTTCAAATATTTATAAAACATCTTCGCATTAATATTTTTTTTCGTGTTGATATATTTGATTCATATTTTCATGACGAAATAGCGAAAATAAGTTGATTAATTAAAATTTATAGATACATAATGGCTTTAGGTTGTTTCCAAATATTTTTTAATTTGGAATATTCCAAAATGTATGGATTTTAACACAAACAAATTAGATTTATTTTTCTGAACATTTTGATATATAATTCATATTTTTCTGATAAACCAGTGAAAAGATATGGTTTATTTGAATTTAATTTGTTTTTCTGAAAATTTGGAAAATCTTACAGGCGGGACCCGCATGTCACCCGCTCTGCGCTGACGTCAGCCCTCGACGTCAGCGGCGGCAGAATGGCCGGCGATGCCACGGCACCGCCGAGCTCGTGCGGCGCGGCGGGCGCGCGCGCGCCCGAGATGGGTGTGATTCGGCGGAGGAGAAGTTGGGGACTCGAATGGGCGGCGCGGCGTGCCAAATAGTGGCCGGAATCGCCGGCGGCGAGCGATCCCGCGGCGGCGGTTGCCGAGCACGGCGGCGGCGAAACGCGACAGCTCGTCGGCGTCTCCGGCCGTCCCAGGCTTATTCCTCTGGTGAAATTGAAGCTGGAGAGGCGGTGGAGGTCTTCGTCTGCTCGGATTCGAGCGGGGAGGCACGGAGCGGCCGCGGCGCGCGGCGGCGGTGGCGGCGATCTCGGCGTCGCGGGAGAGTGAGGGAGGAGAGAGGGGCGTGTGGCGATTTTTTTCACGAAGGTCCCTGAAGTTTTTGTATTTGCGTTTAAGTCCTCCCGCCATCACAGACACGTCCTTCCACGGGGTTTTTTTGAAAAGTTCGCGGCGACCGGCTGGAACGGGCGCGACCGGCGCGTGACCGGGCGACGTGGCGCGCTCTCATTGGACAAAAATAGGCAATGAACAGTGTCGGGCGCGCGGGGGTGGACGTGGCTTCATCAGGGCCGTCCGTCGCGCGGATCGGACGGCCGAGGATCACCGGCGACGTGGAGGGCTGGAGAGGGCAGCGATTCCTCTGTCTTTTATATATAGTAGAATATGGCTGCGTGCTGTTGTGGCTGAAAAGTGGAACCTTTTTTTTTAGACCCTGAAAAGTGGAACCTGGTACCAGTTGGTTGCGGTTGGGACCTGGTATTTGTGCGGTTGGCATTTGGGAAAATGGAATCTGGGAGCCGATTTTCTAGTAAAAGTGTAAAACACCAATTATGTATATTTGTTATGCAAATAATTATACAAAATTACAAAGTCTATATCTTTTTTTCTACACATATTGATCTATTTATCAAAGCATTTATAAGGTAAATATTATTATTTTATATCTTAAAAAACCAAACATTGAACCAGTGAACCAGTGGTCCGACCGGTAAAAATCTGATATGGCTAAAACTCCCATGTCAGCCGGCTGCAAATGATTATTTGATATACCTCAAAAACTTGATTCAATCTTAAATATCAAATACGATATCGACCAAACACGGATTGTATAACAATCTGGGGTTATGTGCAATCACCACTTGAATGGATGACGATGATGTGCATGGTTGAGTACTGTTTTTTGCACAAAGCCCTATATATTGCCCGTTAGCGGCGCTTGACGCTAATGCTGCCTGAAGCGTTTCAAATTTTCAAATTTCAAATTTCAAAATTGTTCACTCAAAAAATGTTCAAATTTAAAACTCTTTATTTCAAAAAATTGTTCACTCTACAAATTGTTCAAAAATTTAAACGTTGAGATTTAGAAAAACTATCAGATTTTGAAAGAAATTTAGATTTTTTTTGGAAAATTTCAAGTTTAAATATATTCAGCTAAAAACAGATCTTGAAAAACGTAAAAAGAAAGCAAAATAACAAGACCGGAGTTTTAATGAGCTGCCCGTCTCCAGCTCTGCTTCAGGCGGCGCAGGGCTACGCTGCCGCTAGCGAGCGATATATAGGTGCGGAAAATCCTATAAAGAGCGTACTGTGGGTGTTACTAACGCCTGCGTACCCTTGTTGGGTCGGCGGAGTCGGCGGTCACCTTGCTTTTTCGGTCATTTTTTCTATTTATTTTTTCTTTCTCTTTTTTCTTTTTTCTTTTTTCTTTTATGGTTTTTTTTCATATTTCCTTTTTTAAATTTCATTTTTTCATATTTGAAAAGATGTTCAGATAAGGAAAAAAGTAACAGATTTGGAAAACAAATAAAAAAGAAACAATGGAAAAACTAACAGGAATAAAGTGAAAAGGAGGAAAAGTTACACAAATTTTTAAAAATAAATAAAAGAAGAATCCATAATGGGCCGGCACAGGCGCGGCTATAACAGTCAACAGGCCACTCTACGTACGTCCAATAAGGAAGGGCTTGCCTAATAATCGTGTCCGGTTAGGTTCATGACGCACACCGACGTGAGCTCTTATTTCTCTCGTCATCAAACCCTCACCAAACTACGATCGGACAAAGTAAACAATGAAATCCTACGATCGGACACAAATACACAATGATGGAGCCGAAGTACATGGCCGTTTCCTCGCCATGGTCTACACCAGGCTGGACTCCCCGTTCGACCGCGTCCAGTTCGCCGCGGTGTGCACGTCGTGGCGTGGTGCGGTGTCGACGCGTCCCCCACGCCCCCGCGTCCACCCGTGGCTGATCCTCGACCCGCACGACGGCGGCGAGACCAAGCGCGCGTATTGTCCTGGAGAAGGCACGATCGTGCCGCTCGCCTCGCTGCTGAGTGAGACGGGCGGGAAGCGATTTGTGGGCTGTCACCCTGGTGGCTGGGTCGCCTATGAGGGCCCGCCGCTCAGCGTCATAAATGTCTTCTCCGGTGCCGAGGTGGTGCTGCCGCCTCCGGCGGGTGTCGTCCTTACGCGGAAGGTTATATTTTCCGAGTCGCCCGCCTCGGGTGATTGTATCCTGGCTGCCATCACCGACAAGCATGAAGTCCTCATCTGCTGGCTTGGCAGCCCGGAGAGTGGATGGACAACACGGAGATTTTGTGGTCAGCTGACCATGGATATCGCCTTTTGCAGCGGCCATCTCTATTGCGTCATGAAAAATAGCAAGGAGCTCGCCAAGTTTGAGGTCGGCTTGGACAAATTTGGTGTGCCCGTGATCGGAGCAGTCCACTGGCTTGCCATGCGGATGCGGTTCCATCCGAACCATGACACTATGAGCAAGGGTGATCCGGATGCATACTCCAAATACATCGTTGAGCTACGTGGCAAGCTTGTAATGGCGATGAGGGGGCCTTGGGGCCCGCATGGTCGGCTACGAAGAAACCGTGGGTCTTATTTTTCATTGTACGAGCTAGTTGATGTAGAGAAGCACGGAGCAACGACCCAACACTTGTATGGGTGGAAAAAGGTGACGAGGTTGGGTGACCACGCCTTATTCTTGGGTCCGTCATGCTCGAGGGCAATAAACGTACATGGCGCCCTGGGGAGAAACCACATCTACTACTCCCACCATCGATGTTACACACACAAGAACCATGTGCTGGAGGAGGCCGAGGAGTTCTTCGCGAGCTCGAACAACACTGATTGTCGTGCGTACTACAGAAAAGACGAAAGCATTGAGGATGACTATGACTATGTGGACGATTTCAAGTCGGTAGGGTACTACATGTCGGGCGGCGCTCATCCACCCATGTGGCTTTTCCCTCCAAACCTGTAGCATGTTAGGGCCAAGAACCATATAAAGGTTAACCAACTTTGAGCTTACTACTTTTGCCTCTAATGAATCTGTCTTGCACTCTTCTTTGTGCTCCTAGTTTGAGTTTGTTACTATAGTTAGACAAGAAATGAAAACCAACTTGCTACCCAAAACGTTGTGTCCGTACTTTCATACTAAAACCAACAACAAGAAATCAGAGACAAGAACGGACTAAATATGCTCTACAAGCCCTGCACGTTTCAGCATAGAACAATTCAGGTTAACTACCAAATTTTAACCGTTTGATACGGCCTACGCAGATCGTGTATGTGTTCGGATATGCAAGTAAAAAAAAGGAGTTGTGTTTGGATACGGCGCAGGCGGCTAATTCGTCCACGAGCTACGGAGATATATCTCGTGGATCGATGTATCCTTAAGAGTAGGCTGGATCGATCGATTGGCATGTGCCAAAACAAGAAGATGCCATCGACGCACACGGCCGCCGACGCCCACGGCAGCGATCAGCAGACCTCATCGGCGGTTGCAGAACTGCAGATCAGCGCTGCTGGTCAAGCCTCTCCGGCGATCTGCTTGGTGAGGTCTATGGCAGCCTCGTCTCCGCGCTCGACCGCCCCCGCTTCGCCGCCATGTGCACGTCGTGGCGCGCCGCCGCGTCGACGCAACCACCACGGTTCGCTCTCCTGTGGGTGATGGCTGATGCGCGAGCCAATACTGGCCAGCAACAAGAAGACGCACTCGTCGTATCTTGAAGCCGTGGTGCTCCCACTCCGGAGCGACGGCGCCGGCGGTGCTTGCTTCGTCCGCTGTCATGACCACGGCTGGGTCGTCTTGTCGGAGCCTCCGATCGGGATCGTGGATCTCATCTCGGGTGCTGAGATAGGATTTGCAGGGCTACGCTGGTACTGTATTGTACGATGATGATAACACGGTCAGAGTTATTTGCATGTTTCGGCTTTGTAGGTCTGCTTGTGTTGTGGTATACTACCATCAATCGATGATGCATCGCCGCAGTGTTTGAGCATATCTGGGTGAAATGAGATTGTTTGTATTGGCAATTTAGGTGTGTGGTGACGTCGCATCCATGAATAGATCGATTGAATCTGTGTGAAATAAGATTGTTCTTTTCTGGGTAGCACGTCCGTTCTGCTGCACGAATCAATCGAATCTGCTAGCTGGATCGCACAGAGGGTGGCCCGATCAAAAACGACTCCCGGGCCGCTCGCGTGAGGGCGGTTCCGGAGGCGACCAGAAAACCTAGAAAAGTCACCCCCGATCTTCTACCTCCGGCCGCTGCTGCCGGCGCCGGCGGTGGCGGCCACGCTTGGCCGTCGAAGGCGGCGGGTGGGGCTGGCGTGGCCCGTCGACTTCCCTTCGCGTGGGGGACCGACCTCAAGGCGGCGCAGGTGCGAGACCAGGCGGCGGGGCGGTGGCGTTCGCCGTGTGCGGCGCTCGCCGGCGCGCGGCAGGGAGGCGGCGGCGCGAGACCAGGCGGGCCTGCTTGGTGGTTCCGGAGACGGCGGTGCTCAGCCCTTCGTGGTGCGTTGCTTGATCTGGAGCCTCCTGGCTGCTGTTCGATCTGGGTCCACATCCAAGGCTCGATCTGGGCTGGATTTGGCTAGCCCGCTCCGATCGCCGGGAGCCGGTCGGCGGCGTGGGGGCTGCTGGTTCGGAGCAAGAAGAATAAAGGTGGTTGATCATGCAGTTCTTCGAGCGCCACGCCGCCGATCTTCCTCAGGCGGACCTCCTCGATTGCGACGCCGACGTGTTCCGGTCTTCCTATTGGTGATTCCGCAGTTTTGGCGCATGGCGCCACTGGATATCTAGATTGGAATCGATCCGGTCGTGCGCTCCCCTATATCTGGCCAAATGCGTCATGTGGGAGTGGCGCGAAGCTTCGCTTTCTTGACGGTGCCATGGGACATATCTTAATAGATTTCCGTGACATTGACAGAGGTGGAGAAAGTCATGGTGATTTCGATCAGAGGTTTGTATTGGTCGAGAGGTGTATTGGCGGCGATGAAGAATGGCGACACAGGTACTTCCTGTGTGTCGAGTGTTGGGCACTTGCAGCAACGGCCTTGGCAAGAGGGGGCGACAACACAGGTGGACTGCTTTTGTGGTGGTGCTCCTCGAGTACCGGGTCGCGAATTCCAGGGTGAAAGCCCAAAGTCTGTCCTTCATTGGTTGTGCTTGGCAATGGTCTGTGGAAAGTATTGAAACCCTAAAATTGTGTGTTTTATTGATCTGACCCTCATGGGGATTATATAGTAGTACAAACTTGGGAGGCAAGAAGCCTATCACTTGGAATATAAGATATACTCTAATTCCTAGTCTATCTCTAGTTGTACACATACGTATACATATTCTAACATTCCCCCTCAGTCGTAGCGGGAGTGAAACGGACGATTGCGACTGGCTTTGAAGTCTTGTGCGTCCGTCGCCTCCTCCACCTTGTCATCATCGCCGTCCCCTTCTGGTTCCTTCTCTTCCCTCCCGCAGTCACAGCGGGAGTGTCATGGATGCAAGGGATGACGCATATGCTGTCGACTGGAGCTTTTGAGTTGCTGTAGACATGTGTATGATGTTGATGTCGAGGTAGCCGAGCGTGATGTAGCCGTGGTCGAGGTTGTCGTGGTCGGTGTAGCCGATATAGCCGAAGGCGCAAAAAAATTTGCGCGGTTTTGGGTTTTGAGGCAGCGGCGGCAGGTTTTCTGCGGCGGCGGCGGGGTTTTTACCAGGCGGGTGAGCCGATCGTGCGATCGCCCTAGCAGAGCGCCGGCGAAGTTTTTGGGCGGCGGCGGCAGGGTTTCTGCGGCGGCGGCGGGGTTTTGTTTTTTGGCGGCGTGCGGCAGCGACTCGCTTGGGAGCAGCGGCAGGCAGGCGGCGGGTTTTTGTGTCATTGTGCGGCGGCGGCAGCGGATCTGCGGCGGCGGCGGGTTTTTGGTCATAGTGCGGCGGCGGCAGAGGTCTGCGGCTCGACTTGCGTGATGTAGACCTTGGCGCTGATTTGTGTTGGCGGTGTAGAACTCGACGATGAACTTGATGTAGTCGTACAGCTTGATGTCGATGTTTTGGCTCTGTGTAGTCCGTGTCGATGCGGTGCAGATCGGTTGGCTGGCGTAGATCTTGATGTCGTAGTAGGTGTTGATGCAGGTCCCCGGCGTGGCAGAGGCTGATCGATCTGCTGTATATGGTGTGAGGTATACATGTACGTACGTTACCTAGCAATGCATGCAGGCTCGCAGGTGCATGCCGTTCCAGCAAAGGTGCAGACCATACGTTTGCCCGCATGCAGGTTTGGTGGAGCAGCTTCGGCTTGGATGTAGATTGGATCCTGGGCGCGTGCGGGAGACGCGGCCAGCCAGCAGATTGGATCGGCGCGTTCACGTGTGGGGATTTGTCTTCTGTGATCCGATGCCTGCGCTCGTCGTAGCCTCTGGATTTGTGGATGATGGCACGCGGCGGCGTCGCAGATTTTGGAGCCGGCGTGATGCGCCGTGTTGATGGATCGCCGCTTTGAGCACCGATTTTGCACCAAATTTCACCGGAGGATGAGGGATCTTGGGAATTTAGGGCTTTATTCATGGCTAAATTGGATCTAATCTATGAACTGAAAATTGAATCTAAGAGAACCGATCCGATCTTTGATCGGAACCGAGTGCCGCGCCCCCGAGGAGAGATTGATCTCCTCGGGGGCGGCGCGATGCGGAAGTGTTTAGAACCCTAAGATCGGCGTCGCAAGACTAACCGCTCTGATACCATGTAGAAAGTATTGAAACCCTAAAATTGTGTGTTTTATTGATCTGACCCTCATGAGGATTATATAGTAGTACAAACTTGGAAGGCAAGAAGCCTATGACTTGGAATACAAGATATACTCTAATTCCTAGTCTATCTCTAGTTGTACACATATGTATACATATTCTAACATGGTCTTCTTGAGGACATTGTTTTGTGAACTCAGACTTTCTTCAGGGTGAAAGCTCAAGATCTTTGATCGGACGACGACAGCGCGTGTGCTTTGTTTTCCTTCTTTGAGGCGTCGTGTTTGGAGAATCTCGTCTGTGGTCCGGGTGTTGTCTTTGGTGGTGGTTAGAGTGTTGTTGTTGCATGTGTTTCATCACCACGACGGGATCTTTGTTTTATATTTCTCTCTTTTTTATTTTTTTCTTTGCTGTGTGCATCCGTGTTATTTTTCGACAACTTATTGGTGCAGAGGCTGGGTGTAATTGGTATCTTGATATTATTATATTCCCTTTATCTAAAAAAAACTTACTACCGGCAGTAGCCCGACTGATGTACCCATGTCTCTTTCTTTTTCGTAATTCCTTACATAATATACAGTGTCTGAAAGTTCTCAACTCTTAATTAGTTCATCATCACTAGACTCGCTTAAATTAGCTCACAACATTTTTTTTCACGGCATGCATTTTATTGCCTTCCCATCGATCCCCTAGGGCCTTAATCTGTTTTCCAACGTGGACTACCCAGTTCTCCAGAAAGACAAACATGGCCTAGCATCTCCCTACCTACTGGCCCAACCACCAGGTCTAAGAAGCAGCCCAAGCCCATGCAGCTTACGTGACAACATATAAAAGATCTCTACTATATAATACGAGTAGTGTTTCTTCCTCCCAATTTTCGTCCGTTTTTTTAGTACGTCGGCTTGGTTTGGTACGTCGTGTGCTTCTTCCCACAGCACGATTCCGATCGGTAAAAGCACTCTTTCGTCCGTTTTGGTTCGGTCTGGTACGTCGTGCGCTTTGTTTTCTCGGTTGATCGCGTCGTGTGGTTTAGTGCTTTGTTTTCCCGAACGATCGTCCTACCGAGTTGGTATCCCGTACGTCGGGTTTTTTTGGTGACACAACAACCCCTTCTCCTTCTCGCTAATAGCCCTCCAGTTCCAAACATAACCGAACTCTTCCTTGCCACATCAAATCTTTTCCTTCCTGAACGCACGTCGTTCGCTATCTCCAAATCAACTCTGCTCTCTCCTCCGACCTGATTACTGAGTCATATTCTCTCCCAACGTTTCCACCTCTCGTGATCTTTAGTAGATATCGTGCTAGAATTTGGACAGGAGCGGCCGCTACTGGCCTTCTCTATTACGATTTGGCCGCCTTTACGGCGCTGCGACGAGGACGAGAGGGCGGCGGGGCCGGCTGCTCTCCAGAGGAGACGAGGAAACTGACGGAGGAACGAACGGTCGGCACATCAGATCAGATTGCTGTCATAGATAGAGATCAAGAGATGAGCAAAACAGTTGATGGATCTGTACGTCGATAGACTCGAGGCTTCCAACTATTGCCTGGGCCTTCCTATTGTTTCGTATAAATAGATCAACGTGCTTGCATGTTATGATACAGCGCCAACGCACCACTATGCCTATGTTGTTGACATGCTTGGTCATATGCAGAGAGGCTGGAGGAGGCTTTTGAGGTGATCCAAACAATGCCAATGGGAACCTGCTTAGTGCGAGCAAGACCAAGCTGAGATATGGAGCCTTGCTGACGACAATGTTCAAATTGCAGAAGTTATTGCAAATAAACGTTTTCAGTTGCAGCCTAGAAATAATGGGAAGTGTATAATAATGCTGTCAAGCATTATACGAGGGTGGCGAAGACCATGGCGTCGTTGGTGTTGGAGCAGATGATCGAACGGGTGAGGTAGCAACGTATTGCTCTGCTAACTTTGGCGAGTGTGTACCAGACGGCTTGGTTGAAGCGAAGGACAAAGAAGACATTGACGGTGCGCTTTGGTTTGTGCGACACACTGCGCTCTACGGGTGTACCAACGAGAACTTTACTTTGTTCACCTCTGAGACGCGAAAGCAATTCGATAAGTGCGCGTCTCGCCACATCGGTCATCGGAGGTACTAAGCATATAGGGGTTCGGCCAGTGATAGGTAAGAGAAAACTTATTGATTATATGTATGATATATCTTATCTTAGTAGTAATCACCAGCGTAATTATTTTATTGTTGTGTCAACGTGATGCTCATCTGGGTAAAAAATATATAATTAGTCTACATGCATGGGTCAATCGACATTGGTGAAATTTTGGATTCTGCCAACTTTTTTTACCAAATTTTTTTTCACTCCCGTCGCAACGCACGGGCATGTTTGCTAGTTTATTTAATACTCAAAAAAAAAATATGAGTTTTATTTTCTCTCGCTGTTCTCATCTTCGGCAAGGGAAAAAAGAGTGATACAATAAACGATTTGGAGATGGGAGGTATCTATCCCCCTTCCTCTTACAATGCATTGAAAGTGCTCTACCATTTGAGCTACATCCCCATTTATATACACTACATTAACTAATTGGTTCATTAATATTAAATAACTACAAGTCTTGTTTACTTTAATCAATACAGGAAAATCGATGTTGGTTAACCGACTTGTAAATAAGAATAAATCTGATGCACAATTACGCAAAAAGCAACACTCGGCACACAACGCCAATCCACAAAAGGAGGTGTTTGCTGACTATACCGATCGAGTGTTTCTTCAGGCAACACTCCTCAAACATGAACATTTTCCGAGTACCCTACAGAGACGCTCGACAAGATGTCAACGCTAGTTGAACCACTTCGCCACGTGTACACGGTTGCCGTGACCGGCAAAAATTAACGGTAAGAGCAGGGAAATGCATGTCAAGAGAAGTCGAGCCACACCAATTGTCAACCAAAAAGGAAGTGGAATCATTGGAGCCAACTTTGACAATGGAGTTGGAGCGAAAGACGGGCATGGCCGAAAGGATGTCTTTCCAAGCTTGAGTACCATGGAAAGTAGTTGTCCCTAAGGCTGCGAGAAGCCGACCACTCGCAGCACACACAGAACCAAGAATCCCAATGAGCAAAAGATCCATAGTGAAGCTTGGAAAGGAATTTGGAGAGGTGGGAGACTCGTTTTGAGTGGAGAGACACAAAATCCGAGCCCACGATTAGTCATTTGGGGAGAAAAGCTCAGTCTTGAAAATTTACAGTCTCATGACAAGCGTCTTCTCCCGTGCAGAGGTTGGCATTGTCTCCTTTGTTAATAGTATCAATACTCAATAGTGCCTTTTGGAAGGATCGCAACACACTCATATCATGGATAGAAGAGCGGAAATGTTGGAGTTGACCACTAAGCAACATGAATCTTGTAAGTGGAGATATGAAGCCCAAGGTACACCTAAGAGAAGGAGGCCACACGACAGCCGCTGCGGAAATGTCTAGGTTGGAGGTTATGGAGCAAATCCGCCAAAATACGGAACCATAGCAGTTGAACATTACATTGTTAATCAAGCTCACAAAACAAACTAAATGGTAACCTTCATTGGAAATATCAGATCTTGGACATATGGTAGCAAATATACACTGTGTAATTCCGGCAAGCACATTCAGCAATCAAGCGTCCCGATCTGCTGACTTGTCAACCCGAAGAGTGGATGGACGATACAGAGATTTTGCGGCCATCCGAGCATGGATATCGCCTTTTACAGTGGCCATCTCTATTGCTTCATGGAAAATAGCAAGGATTGAGCTCGCCAGGTTTGAGGTCAGCTAGGACAAATGCGGCGTGCCCGTGATCGGAGCAGTCTAGTTGCTTGCCATGCGGAACCACTCGACCCACTATTCTCGCAGCAAGGGTGATCCCGATGCACACTCCATCTTGTGATCGCAGTTTGAGTTTGTTAGGGGTGTAGACAATACATCTACTATCTTCATGAATTTTGTCAACCAAAACCAGAATTTGTTATACTCCCTCCATTCCGGTTTATAGGATGTGTTTGACAAATCTCTGGGACCTAGGTGAATAGGGATTGGCCATGCAAAATCTATCTCTCCAATATTTCACCCAATTAGCACTCTAATATTTAATGCCAACATTAATTAGGGAAATGCCAAACCCAATCGGTTTTCATATTGTTCTTGGGAAAGGCCAAAACCCAACATTAACTGCTCTTAGTTAATGCTAATTGTTGCTTATTCTTGAAAAAATCTGTTTTTGGAATTGCATCCAATAAACCGGAATGGTGGGAGTAGCAACTACCAACTAGGGTAGTGTTCTAAAGGGTACATAAGGTAATCCACATGTTGCTTATTTTCATCGACCGGACAAAGATAAAAATGACATCAAACTGAAAATCAGCTAGCTACCAACTATCAAGGGAAATGTAACCAAAACTGGCGAATAAACTTATCAAAATCAACCACAATGCAAAAAGCTACATTAGACGGTTGAATCGAATCCATTGTTTATTCAGGCGCTTGTACATTAATAATTACTTGACACTAGTATCAATTATAACCTTCATTTATGGACGCACCGTTCATGTGACCTTTGAGAAATTCTCGTGTTGTCCAGCTCGTACACGTCTAATTTTTCGTCATAGACATAAAGAAAAAGACGACGTTCACGTCTTGATTGTTTCTTTTCGGAAATCTATTTTATACTAAATCCAATAGCATGAAATTAGAGAACAAGTCGGATTAAATATGCCTTGCACGTTGCAGTTAGTTTCCATATATTAACTCTTCGATACTGCTACAGATCGAGTTGGGTTTTTTTTTAGATGAGATCGAGTTGGGTTTTGAAAGAGATATATTTGCTCGTGGATCGATCTACACTTTTAGACTACGATCGACTGGAACGTGCCAAAACAAGAAGATGCCATTGATGCACCCGGCCGCCGGCCCCCACGGTATCAACCAGCTGACCTCGTCGGCGTTGGCAGAGCAGCACTGCTGGTCAAGCCGCCACGGTGATCTACTCGGCGAGGTCTATGAGAGGATCGTCAGCCTGCTCGGTCGGGCCTGCTTTGCCGCCGTGTGCAGGTCGTGGCGCGCCGCCGCCTCGACACAACCACCACTGCACGTTCTCCCATGGCTGATGCTTGAACGGTTGAACCAGTGGCTGGCAACAAGGAGAGGCGCTCATCGTACTGTCCTCAAGACGGCATGGTGCTCCCGCTCCGGAGTGGCGGTGGTCGCTTCATTGGCTGTCATGACGGCGGCTGGGTCGCTCTATCGGGGCCTTCACTTCGGATCGTGAACCTCTTTTCCGGCGCTGAGATAGCACTCTCCCCGGAGCAAAAGAGAGGCGCGCAGGGGCAGAACGAAAAGCCATTAGTTTTTGAAAAGATAATTTCTCCAAGGCGCCAACCTCACATGGATGTTTCCTTGCTGCCATCACCGACAACGATGATATCGCGGTCTGCACTGTCGGCTGCCAAGAGGGCAGATGGATATCAAGAGGAGGATTATATGGAGAGTTCATCGTCGATATTGCCTTCTGCAAGGGTGAACTCTATGGCCTCACTAATTACAGAAAGAAGCTTGACAAATTCGAGATCGGCATGCACGAAGACGGACAACCCTTCTTCAAGGCTGTCCATCGTCTGGCTATGCACCCCCATGGGGCGAACTTTCATGAGATGCATAGCATGTACATCGTTGAGCTATGCGGCAGGATTGTGATAGCGGTGAGGAGGACCCCGGGCCTATGGCTCCTTGGACATTTCTTCACGGTTTTTGAGCTAGTTGACGATGGAAGTGAGGAAGCTACCACACGTCGCCCGTACAAGTGGTCAGAGGTGACCAGCCTGGGCGATCATGCCTTGTTCTTGGGGCCATCATGCTCCAAGGCGGTACACGTGCCATCAGACACACACGGCTTTGCAAGAAGAAATCACATCTACTACTCCCACCATCAATGCTTCACGCACGAGGATATAATGCCTGGTTGCGCCAAGGAGTTTCTGAGGATTCCAAACAACAATGGCCATCACCGGGTATATTACAAGGAAGACGAAATCATTGATAACAACGTTCAGGAGATCATGTCGGTAGGGTACTATGTGAGGGGCAGTCTTGATCCTCCCATGTGGATTTTTCCTCCAGATCTATAGCTAGTTAGAGTTTAGGATCGAACCAAGTCCACCCACGCCGTGTGGAGCTTAGATCTTCATCACCTCCATGAATAGATCTCCTGAATTTGTTATTCTCTTTGATCTCATGCATTTGACAGTGTGATCAAAGGCAGAAAAAAATGCTTCTATTTTTTCAAAATTTTTCTCATCGTCTCGTTCCTAGAGGTTGCATGAACATCTTGTCATGTTCACACTAATCTTTTTGGAAGCAACATTTACACTTGTTTTTTGGACTAAGTGCATACACTACAAAAAATTGGTGATCTAGGACGTTTTAATAACGTCCTTAATGGGCTAAAAAACGTGGTGAGGTGCCATCCACCACGTTTTACACGACAAAAAAAAATGTCGTAGATCGACTGTCATAGGCGGTTTTGCGACGTTCCTGTGCACCTGAAACCGTCGAGAGCATTTGTCCCGGCCCAACAGGCCCAACTAGGCTGCGAAATTTTTTTTGTGGTGGAGAGATGACACGTGGCAGACGGCCGTCCTCGGCGTTTGCTGATGTCATGATCGCCGTTTCTGACGTCACCGACACCACGGCGCTTTTTTTACCAAAGCCGTTAGGACCGTTTGCTGACGTCACTGTCCAGACGGATGACGTCACTTCTCAAACTGATATTATTCGGACCAATCAGTGGCTGACACATAAACGAATTAGAAAGTGGCATGTGACCGTTTTCCATGACGATTTTAATTTCGTCATTGTTCATATTTGTCAATTTGGTTTATATCGACTAGAGGATTTTGATGCAACCAAATATATAAAACAATTAATCACAGATATTCACAGCACATGTTTGCAAAAACATTGTTAACTACAAACTGATACTACATAAATCAAGAAAACTGCTCGCAAAACTCAAAAACCTGAACCTAAGAAAAATACTAAGCTTCAAAATGACAGCCACCAGCCATCTTCAACAACATACGAAAGAAATGGTAGACTCAAGAATGGCAGACACCAGGGCTAATGTTTTCCTCTTCCACAATCTGCAAGATTGGTGAAAATCAGTAAGCACCAAGTTTTTTAGATAAAGAGTGTTTATTAATATCGAGAAGATACAACATGCACCCAGCCTCTGCAACAACGCAATAACCGAAGCCATTACGGATGCACACAGCCAAAAGACAATAAGAAGAAGAAATAAAAAGAAAAGTCCCGCTAAAGAGTTACAGTCCTTGCAGCAGCCGCACAACCACCACCAAAACAACACCTGATGTCCAATTCTTCAAAAACAACGCCTTCAAGAAGAACAGTGCCAGACACAACCAATTAAGGCCAGACCTTGGGTTTTCAACTTGAAGATAATCCTCGCTCTCAAAACAATGTCTTCAGCAAGACCACTGTCAGGCACAACCAATTAAGGCCAGACCTTGGATTTTCACCCTGAAAGGTAGGACTTTGGACTTCACCTATGTTGTCGCCCCCACTTACATGCCGCTGCTCCAAGTCATGAAACACCAAGCCCATTCCTCCACCGCACAAGGAATCAAACCACCATTGTCAGTCCTCAGATCTCGCCTTCCATGTCATTCTCCGCCAGCACCATGGAACGAGAGCGTGCTCCATAGTATTAACAGCCAGCAGAGCTTCAAAGCGCTCCCTCTGAAACCAAACGGTCAGATAAAAACATGGGTGCGCCCGACCGAATACCACCCGATCCAGCAATCTCCAGGCATGAATCGCCCAATGGAGTTCGTCGGCGGAGCCTTCCGAAACATGACCGTCCAGCAAGTTCGATGGGGACCGACATCCGGTAGATCTTCATCTTGGCGCGGAGAAGAACCAAGGACCACCACCTTTATTCAAAGCCGCGCCAGCGGCCCCCACGCCACCGGCCGGCAACGGAGAAGAAGACGAACTCAAGATGCAAAAAACAGGGGCAGGCAGCCGCATGGCCGGTAAACACCACGCAGCACCGAGGCAGGCCCATACCGGGTCAGATCGGCCCGCCCCACCTCTAGCGCCGCGCCGCCGCCAGCACACGCTGCGCCGCCGCCGGCCACCGCTGCCGGCGCCCGCCCGCACCCCTCCTTCATCTGCTCCTCCGCGAAGCCCAAGACCCGCTGAAGCCGTACCCCACCGCTCATGGAGACCAGTCGTGCGAGCCCTCTCCTGCCCTCTGCCTTCGGCGATTAGGGCGCCGCCACCGCCGCCGGCGTCGGCGGCGGCAGCGGCCTAGCGGGGCTGGAGGCGAAGGCGCTTGGCGACGGCGGCTGGGGGCCTCCGGGATCGTCCGAGCGGGGGCGACCCGGGAGGAAGGGGGAGAAGGGAGGGGAGTGGAGGGGGAGGAGGGCGGCCGTAAGCATCAAGTACAACAAGATATTTTTAAAAGCTCCAAAATTGTTTCTAAACAAGGCATGATCTAGTACAGGCAGGTTGATACTTAATAGAACTCCAAGTTAATAAAAAATGTTCCTAAAATAGCAATATATCGAGCAAGAACGCTGAAGTTGCAATTCATCTGAGGTAACTACTTAATATTTGGATCAGCAGCATTGACGGCTCAAATATCATATCAGCACCAAAGCCCGTCAAGCCACCAAATTGGGTAATCACAAAGGTTAAAAGTGAATGGAAGATCTGAAAAAGGTTTAGTTTTATTTTCCTTAAACTGCAAAACAGTGCAGTGGTGTGCATGCTTTTATATAGGCTCTAATATTAGTAATACATTTAACTACAGAACTTAATTATTGGAACAATTCTAATATTTAATCAATCCACGGTGTGTAATTGCATCAAAATCTCATGTTACGGACCAGAAAGAATTGCAGGAAATATAGAAATGATAAGCAGAGATAAATAATGGGACAGGGTGAAATTATCATCACTACCGACGAGCAGAAGCAGGGTTTTAGGGAGAGGAGCTTCAGGTTGTTCTGTTCTTGGGGAAGAGCTGCAGCAGCTGGGGTTGGAAAAGAGCAGCAGCAGGCATTCCAGAGGAGGTCGTCGTCGTGGAATCGCTGTTGAAGGTGTACAACCAATATTAATTAGCCATCGCATGTGCTACAGGGTATGAAAAGAAGAAAGTATAAACTGTGACATAATGAAGAAGGGCTAAGTTGCTACTCCAGGATATCACATTGGCATTGCTCAAAACCAAACGAACATATAGGAGCAGTACAGTTTAACATACAGAATGCCTAGGGCTGGGTGCCAGTTTACAGAACAATTACAAACTCATTCTGAACTATTTAGCTTCAATTAAGAACACCATATTAAGACAGAACAATTAAGAACTAAACAGAAGTGCAGAAATTATAAATATGCATGCAAATTATGAGGTTCTCTTGTTTGTTTATCTAGAACAGACACTACTACTTGGAAGCAAGCAAATCATCAAACGGGAATGCTACTAAAGCCCTTCAAAAAAATAGTATGCTACTATAACTCTACTGCCTTTTATCTATCAGAATTTTCAGGTACGTGATAGAAAATAGCTATATTTACCTCATCGGTAGCTCTATAGCACCAGTGTTCAAGCTCGGCTGGGGGGGGGGGGGGGGGGGGGAAACTCCCCCCCCCCTTTCGGCGTTTTTGCCCACCACCACATGGTGGTGCGGCTACCCTGGTGGGCACCTAGGGCCCATCTTGGTAGCCCCATTACGGGCTCCAATATTTTCCATAATTATTTATCAATTAAATAATTAATATTTAATTAAATAATATTTTGTCTGATTAATTCTTATTTGAATATTTCCTTTTATAGAATATTTCACTGAATTAATTACCTATCATATAAAACACCTTTTATATGATCCGGGACACCCAGTGTCCGCTGACAAAATACTCTGGACAAATATCTCCTTTCTTATATAAACCCTCGGAATAATTCCGACCGTGATAGCAACTTCTATAAAAAAACAATCTCTCCGATATTTCCATATCTATCACGCAGACACTATGTTGGTGATACTCTCTCCATGTTCCAGACCAACCATAAAAGACAACTAACCAATCCTATTTTAAGCGTGTCCACCCTACAGGTTTGATAACGTGTAGCTATGATCGGATGTCTCCATCCAATCACCGGCCAGGGTCAGATCCAGGGACGACCTGAATAACTGCTACCGTTATGTGAAAGACACTCTGTTGAACCTACTGGTTATTTAATATATCATTCCCATTATTCGTGATGCCAAAACTTCACCCGAGATATAGATCCGTGGATGTTACCATGAATCAATCGTTGATTCACTACATTTTTGTCTATCTCGTTAACCGGCAAGTTCCCTTTACTCGTTTCCATATTATGATATCCCACACGGTGTAACTTCACCATGCATTGTCTGCAGAACATATTGGATATCTTTATAATACGAGAGGGCTTAGGGTGTATCTCTCTAATCACTGAGGAGTAATTTCCCATCTCAGAACATTAGGATATACACACACCTTAGAATCACCCAGTGACTGCCGTTTTGCTACCCAGTTACGGCCATAGCGTTGACAGTACCAAAGTAACTCTTCTAGTATGCATAACCCTAATAACCTTATGGTTACAGGACATGTTATATAATAATCTTACTGTAATAAAGCTAAGGACAAAAGACAATTTAACGGAATCTCATAGCATATCAAAACTTGGGTTACCCAGCCATATCATTATCCAATAATATGCCACTTATTGATTCTGACATAAACAATGTCCATGACTAGGAAAGCAGTGTCATCAAGCAATCAACAAATTAGTCCATAAAAGAACTAGGGTATATTTTACGTGTTCATATTCTCTACACGTACGAGTGAGCTTTCCCCTGAATCACGTATTCAGAAATCATCATAGTTATAGCATAGAGAATACAAATCATAATTTATGAATCAGATGTTTAAATTCATTGCCTTTTGGGCATACATCCAACAGTGCATGCATGTATGTACTTTTTATAAAGGGAATATATTAATACCAAGATGATAACAATTACAGCTAGCCTCTGCAACAATATAATATTTAAAACAAGTCTAAACATAAAGGATGCACAACAAAAAAAAATAAAGTAAAAATAAAAAAGAAAATAAAGACCTCGCCGAAGTAATCAGAGACTCGTGACAACAAGAGCACCACTAGTGGTGAAGACACCTAGATTTACAAAAAAAAATGATTCAACAGAATGACTCCTCCAGTAAGGTAACAGTGCATAAACACGGTCGTCGTCCGGTCTAACCAACATGGTCAGATCCCGAGTTCTCATCTTGGAGAAGGTCTAGTCTCTAGACAAGTCTTCAACAAGGAAACGACTCGGTAGCCGCCATTGGTTGGTATAACCACTGAAAATCAGATTTAGGATTTTCAACCAGAAAACCCGAGATGGCCAAGAACGAAGTTTGTCATTGTTAACATCCCACTCACAAAGAACACAACGATCGACCGACACACATATATCTCCCAATCCGCTAAAAGTACTCCTGAGAACATCACCGGTTCTTGACTCAACATGAGCATGCAAGATGGAACTGTTAGAGCCTAACCAGTCTTGATCAATCATGACCGCCATGATCTCCACATCAATATCTTAGTAATCACGAAAATGAAGATTGCAAGGCAAACCAAGGTGAATGAGGGTCTCCCCGAGCCAAAGGAACATGTATCTTTGTAACATCGCAGCAGGCCGCACTCCCATGTCAAAGGCATAGCAGGTGAAGAGCCTAGTGCCCTACCCCACACGTCGATCCGGAGCTTGTAGTGCGCCTGCCCGGCCGAAGCAGCCCACTCGAGATCCCGGAGTCACATGATCAGTTCGTGGAAACTTCAGCGGAATTCACACCACAGCCCCGGATCCCTCCTCCCAATTTAATCCAGCATCGTCTGGTAGAGGTCGCACATGGCGGGGGCGGCAGAAATTTCCCGTTTTAGCACAAGCACTACAGAAGCTTCGTAGGGATTTTTTTTCCAGGGTCAAAGGCTTCGTAGGTATTAACCTGTTTTCCAACATGGCGGATTGCCCTAAAAAAATGTGGCCCATCCTCTGCTTACCTTCTGGCCGAAGACAACAGATCGAGTTCAATTTTTTCTCTTTGGTCTAAAAAACAATCGGGAAAAGGAAAAAATAATAATTTGGAGATGGGAGCAATGATAAGTGCTCTTGTTAGATTGATCTCCAATGGGGCGGTCCAACGACCACATCGCACCCACGATCCATGCGCCCTGATCGGGGGGCTCAACCGATACATGGTTGCGGGCCCTGTGAACAACGCTATGTAAAGGGTGGGGGCCGGCGGCATGCATCACGAGGTTCGACTGCGCGCCGCATGCCCCATCAACACTCCCTACCGATCTAGGGTTAGCGCTAGGCTCACGGGAAGCACCGCCACCGCCACTGCCCTCTTTCACCACCGCCGCCATCGCCGTCCACCATGGACGGTACCAGCTCGGGCTCTTCAAGCCAAGGACAAGGTTAACTCTCTCCCTCCCCATCTCTCTATTTTCTCTCTCTCGAATCACAAGAACACCGAAACCCTAGAGGTTCTACCGTGGTATTTCTAGACTAGATGATCCTATAGTTTTACAATTGGTATCAGAGCAATTCTATGATCTAGTTTTACTTGGGTAGAAAAGCAAATCGAGAAAAGAAAAGAAAAGAATTTTTCCCATCAGAACCCAAATCCCAAAGAACAAAAAGGCAAAGAAAAAAACACCGGGAAGGCCTTCGGGCTCACCGGCAAAGAGCGCCGCCGTTCGGGCCGCGCCGTTCCTCTCGATCCCGATGCGCACCAACTGGGGCATCGGGAAGAAGAACCTGACCCGCAAGGGGCAAAGAGCACCATGGAAAGGACGCACGTGGCGCCGGCCCTTGCACTGGTCGTCGCCGTCGTCACCAAGAGGCCGCCGCTCGTTGGCGCACCGCCATCCCACGAGCAACGAAGGAGACGCCACGGCCACGTTCGGCCGAGCAGCGCGCGGGATTTCTCCGCAGCACGCTGCTTGGTCGAACGGGGCTGCAGCACCGCCATGAATAGGGAACGGGCAAGCTCCGGCTGCCGGATAGCTGCGGAGCAGCACGGTCGCCGTCGACGCCGTCTGTCCTGTGAGCAAAGAACGGGGAAGGAAAAGAACCGAATGGGGGCTAGGGTTTTTCGGACGGGGAGAAGCTCTCCCGTTTTGTTCCAGCGAAATGAACGGAGGACCGTCCGATCCGAACGGATGGCCAGGATTGAGAACCTAGCGCACAGAGGGGCTGATGGGCCGAACGTCAAGGTGGGCCGTGGGCCGCATCCCTGCATACGCGTCGCTGGTGCGACAGAGAAGTATCGGCCGCTCAATAGGCCTGGGCCGAGCGGGCCGCACATAATTGTTTTTGTTATTTTTCCAGAAGTATGTTTTAGTTGTTTTTTGTCCATTTTTTGGGCAAATTTCATCTAGTTTTTTCTATTCAAAATTATCCAACAAATTTTGTTTAGAGAACAAAAAGTGATAGAAATTCTTCTGAAAAGTATAAGTTCATGAATTTTATTCATGTTTTTCCGCTGCAAATAAATTAAAGTGCTCTTTTAAAAGTAAAAAGAACTAAAGTAATAATTAAATTTTAAGAGCATGTTAAAGTGATTATTGAACAATTATGTTCTGTTATTTTATGACCAACGTTGTTAATATCATAATCATGATTTATTGTTGTTATATGTGCATTTATTTCTATTTTCTGCCCAACGGTGATATAGTTTTAATTGCATAAACATTGTATGTTTTAATTTTGACCAACGTTGGATTATTGCATGCAATTGTTGTTATGATCTCACTTCATTGTGGTTTTCAGGAGGGTACTACTTGATGAGCTGCATCAAGGATGTTCCAACCCTCAGAGGTGACAACTACACTGAATGGAGAAAGAAGGTTGATTGGCTTTTGTTTGTGCTGAGGTGGACTGGGTTGTGGACACTCCACAGCCGGTCAAACCTACAGAGCCAGTCAGAGATGAAAAAGATGATGATGTGCTTGGGAGAAAAAGAGAGGGACTATGCTCCATTGGAGATGTCATATACCCTCGAAAACAAAAAGTGGCTTACTGCCAATAAAAAGTGCATGGCTTTCATAAAGAACACAATTTGGTCGCTATTGTGGGCTCAATTGCAGAGTGTGCTTCCGTAAGGGAGTTTCTTGAAAAGATAAAGAGCCAGTTCACTGGTTCTTCAAAGTATATGCTACCCAGCTGCTAAAGCAGCTGGTGACAGAAAAGTACACAGGAGGTGGACATGGCATAAGAGAGCACATCCTCAGGATGAGCAACATGGCAGCTAAGCTTAAGCCCATGGACGATGATTTGGAGCTCAAGCCTGCACTCCTTGTTCACCTGGTTATGGCTTCACTGCCAAGTCAGTTTGACACTTTTGTTGTCAACTACAACATGTCGCCTGAAAAATGGGACATTGAAAAGACAATAGCCATGTGTGTGCAAGAAGAGGAAAGACTTAAAGCTCACATGGTGGTTCTCTGAACTATGTGAAGGATAAAAGAAAAAGAACTACAATCAAAGTAGCAATGGTTCCCCTTCAAAGCCACATGGAAAAGCTCCCACGCATTATCAGCATCAGCAGAAGTCTCTTCCAGTGGACAAAGATACATGTCTCCACTGTAAGAAGACTGGGCATTACAAGAAAGATTGCCCTGTTTGGCTAAAGTCCATAATGGCAAAGAAGGTAACAACATTGTTTCCTTTGTAAATGAATCCTTGTATACACAGTTTTCGAAATCTACTTGGTGGATTGACTCAGGTGCAACTGTTCATGTTGCAAATTCATTACAGGGATTCCATTCGACGCGGACTACGCAAAGAAGCGAAAGATGCATTGAAGTTGCAAATGGAGTTCAAGCAGACGTTGAAGCTGTCGGCGACATCTCCCTGGAGTTAGCTGATGGATTCACGATTCTGCTTAGAGATGTTTTATATGTTCCTTCATTACACAGAAACTTGATTAGTGTTTCACGTTTGGACAAAGATAATTATGAATGTTATTTTGGACATGGCAAGTGTGCCATATGGTGTAATAATACTCATGTGGGTGTTGCTTTACTTCACAATGAGCTTTATTTATTATCCCTACGTGAAAAAGTGTATTCTGTGTGTAAAGTGAATGAGCATGTTTCCGCGCCGGATAAAGAACAAAAGAAAAGAAAGAGAACTCATGACTCATCGAAATTATGGCACTGTCGTTTGGGCCATATTTCGAGGGGGAGAATAGAAAGTCTAGTTAAAAATGAAATTCTTCCTCCATTAGAGTTCTCAGACTTAGAACAATGCATAGATTGCATTAAAGGAAAGTACGTAAAACAAATCAAAAAGGGTGCAAACCGAAGTACAGGAACACTAGAAATCATTCACACTGACATTTGTGGACCATTTCCTGTGAAAAGTGTGGATGGCTATGACTCGTTTATAACATTCACAGATGATTACTCCCGATATGGTTATATTTATCCAATCAAAGAAAAGTCTGAAGCGTTGGATAAATTTAAGATATTCAAAGCTGAAGTAGAAAATCAGCATGATAAAAGAATAAAGATAGTGAGATCTGACCGTGGGGGGAGTACTACGGTCGGCACACTCCATATGGCCAAGTCCCTGGACCTTTTGCGAGGTTCTTACAGGAGACTGGCATAGTGGCCCAGTATACAATGCCGGGCGACCCTCAGCAAAATGGAGTAGCTGAAAGGCGTAACCGTACACTTATGGATATGGTGCGCAGCATGATGAGTTACTCCACCTTGCCATTGGGATTATGGATGGAGGCGCTTAAAACCGCCATTCACATTCTCAATAGAGTACCAAGCAAGTCGGTGCCCAAAACACCGTACGAGTTGTGGACAGGAAGAGTACCCTCTCTACAACACTTCAGGTGTGGGGGAGCCCAGCTGAGGCCAAAGTATTTAATCCAAATATTGCAAAGTTAGATCCCAAAACAGTCAGTTGCCACTTCATTGGCTATCCTGATAGATCAAAAGGTTTTCGTTTCTACTGTCAGACAGATACACAAAGTTTGTAGAAACGAGACATGCAGTCTTCTTAGAGGACGAAATGATGAGGGGGAGCATGGTAGCTCGGAAAATTGATCTTGAGGAGAAGAGGGTGTGTGCACCTTTTCCGATGATTCAGGAGCCATTTTTCACACTACCTGTTGTACCTGCACCACAATCCTGAGGTTGAGGTGCAAGCACCTGTTGTAACTCCACCCGTGACAACTATGGGTGAAGATCCGGAACCTGTCCGTCAGGAGCCGACTGAACCCGTTGTTGAGCATGAAAGGGAGGTGCAGCAGCCACTTAGAAAATGAGGCCCTTAGAAGGTCTAAAAGAGCTAAAAATCAGCTATTTCTATGATTATAAAGTTTACAATACAGAAATAGTCATATGGAAGTGATCCCACTTCATATGAAGAAGCCATGAGAAGCCCTCACTCATCGAAGTGGGTGGAGGCAATGGAAGAAAGATGAAATCGATGAGTTCCAACGATGTTTGGGACTTAGAAGATATTCCTAAAGGAGCCAAAACAGTAGGCTGCAAATGGGTATACAAAACTAAGTATGACTCAAAAGGAATGTAGAAAAGTATAAAGCACGACTTGTGGCAAAAGGATTTACACAAAGAGAAGGGTAGATTACAATGAGACATTTTCACCAGTCTCATGTAAGGATTCCTTCAGAATCATAATGGCACTAGTTGCACATTTTGATTTAGAGCTACATCAAATGGATGTAAAGACGCATTTCTAAACGGGGATTTAAAAGAAAATGTTTACATGAAACAACCCAAGGGTTTTATCATGGAAGGCAAGGAAGATATGGGATGCCGCCTGAAGAAATCCATTTATGGATTAAAGCAAGCCTCTAGACAGTGGTATCTAAAGTTTAATGAGACAATTAAAAGTTTTGGATTTAAAAGAATGTTGAGGATAACTGCATTTATGCAAAGTTTAAAAATGGGAAATATATTTTCCTAATCTTGTATGTGGATGATATCTTGCTTGCTAGCAGTGATGTTAGTCTACTACAAGAAACAAAGAAGTACTTATCCTCAAATTTTGATATGAAAGATCTTGGTGAAGCATCATATGTTTTGGGCATAGAAATTCACCGAGATAGGAAAAATGGAGTCTTTAGGACTATCGCAGAAGGCATATTTGAAAAGGTTCTTAAAAAGTATAATATGCATAAGTGTAGTGCCACACCTGCTCCTATAGTCAAGGGCGACAGTTTTGGGAAATTCCAATGTCCCAAGAACCAGTACGAGATCGATCAAATGAAAGAATACCATATGCTTCGGCTGTTGGAAGCTTACAGTATGCACAAGTGTGCACTCGCCCTGACTTAGCTTTTATCACCGGGGTACTCGGTAGATATCAAGAGAATCCAGGCATGGAGCACTGGATGGCAAAGAAAGCATTGCGTTATGTGCAAGGCACAAAGGACCTCATGCTAACATACAGAAGATCTGATTCCCTAGAGATAAGAGGGTATTCAGACGCAGATTTTGCGGGAGACAAGATGATAGAAAATCCACGTCAGGATACGTGTTCACTCTCGCTGGAGGGGCTATTTCGTGGAGAAGCTCCAAACAGTCAATAGTTGCATCGTCCACGATGTATGCAGAATTTATAGCAGCTTATGAGGCCACAGGGCAGGTGATATGGTTAAAGAAATTTATACCCGACTTGAAAGTGGTAGATTGTATTGACAAACCACTAAAGATGTACTGCGACAACCAGCCCGCAGTATTCTATGCTCACAACAACAAGTCGAGTAATGCTACCAAACCAATAGAGATAAAGTATTATGTTGTGAAGATAAAATCCAGGATCAAACTATAAGTCTCGAGCATATAAGGACAAAGGATATGCTTGCGGATCCGCTTACGAAAGGCTTACCACCCAGTGTGTTCATGGAACACGTAGCCGGCATGGGTTTAATGGAAGGCCTATGATTCCTGGATCATAAGAGGCCCAAAAGGAACCGAAATTGTTTGAAAACAGAGAGGTATGTTGTAGCTGTTTGATTCCATCGACAATTGAGCTGTGACGATGAAACATGGTCTATGTATCGATCTATGATGAAACGAGTAAAGTAAAAGTACATGGTTAAAAGTAAAAGTTGAGATCAAGGGGGAGAATGTTAGATTGATCTCCAATGGTGCGGTCCAACGACCGCGTCGCACCCACGATCCATGCGCCCTGATCGGGGCGCTCAACCGATACATGGTTGCGGGCCCCTGTGACCAGCGCTATATAAAGGGTGGGGGCCGGCGGCACGCATCACGAGGTTCGACTGCGCTCCGCACACCCCACCAACACTCCCTACCGATCTAGGGTTAGCGCTAGGCTCACGGGAAGCACCGCCATCGCCACTGCCCTCTTTCACCACCGCCGCCGTCGCCGTCCACCATGGACGGCACCAGCTCGGGCTCTTCAAGCCAAGGACAAGGTTAACTCTCTCCCTCCGCATCTCTTTGTTTTCTCTCTCTCTCTCTCTCGAATCACAAGAACACCGAAACCCTAGAGGTTCTACCGTGGTATTTCTAGACTAGATGATCCTATAGTTTTATCAGCTCTACCATTTGAGCTACATCCCCATTTATAACCAATACATAAATTCGATCAATTAGTATAAAATAACTGCGAGTATTGAATTTAATCAAGACTGGCAATCAATATTGATTAAACGAGTTGTAAATAATAATAATCGACGACGACATCATATCAGGCCGCACTACCATGGTGAATCGGCGTGTGTAGTATGCAGAGTGCTAGGCTCTTCGCGCATTAAAATCAAGTCCACCACATAGACACTCGTAACTCGCTCTACCGTAATTTTTTGCAGATAATCCCAATTCTAGTTTAATAGTACATCCCAATAAAGGACGTACAAACTCCTCGGAGAATTGCAATGCACCTACCCGATCGAAGCAGCCCACTCGGGATCGCGGAGGCGCAAGATTGGTGCCGGGAAACTGCTGCGGGAGGCCACGCGCGGATCCCTCCTCCTGGTACAGTCCACCGCTGTCCGGTAGAGGTCGCACATGGTGGCAGCGGCAGAAATTGCTAGAGCCCAGAAAAAGTTCGAGAAATGCCAAGAGAACGGCTCAGCCCAACGCCGCCGTCTGGCGATGGCCTCATCCGGCGGCAGGATGACAACCGGGCAGCAAAGAATGGTCTTTTTGGGCGGGGTCACGATAGCCTCTGGAGTCGCCTCGGGCGACCCGAGAGGCGTGTATGTATAAATGACACATTTTACTTGGCGAGACCTGTTAGATTGTGAGATTTTGATTGTGAATTGCTAGTATTTTTTCGAATGCCATTCTTATTTTTTGTGTGCGCGCTGAGCCTTCAAGATGGTTTGCTGAAGGCTTGGGCTAGGCTCGCCCATGGCTCAAAATATGCACATAAGGCTTTTTTTTTGACATAAACCCTCACTTTATTAATTCAAAACCACACTGATACAATCAGTCCTAAGACTGTGAGCTAAGAAAGGCGGTGGCTCAGCATCCCATAAAAACGACTCCCTTGAATAATTGCAAATTTTGCACAAGAGTGAGTCTCCTGGTTAGCCTCGCGACGCGCAAAACAAACACTAAAAGAAGTAAAAACCACACTAAACTCACTGATCTCATCTAGAATAGGCTTAATGACAGACCTATCAACCACACGATTATTCCACAGATTAACTAGTTCCTGGCAATCCACCACGAAGATGACTACTAAAACCCCTCTCCACGGCAAAGGAGAACGCATCTCTGAGAGCCAGTGCTTCACTGATGAAAGGATCAACAATCCCTTTGTAAACTTTGCTTACTGCCCCACAAAACGTGAGAGCATCTCGCGCAACAACACCGGATGAAGCCATACCTGAATCCACAGAAACTGCACCATCAGAATTTACACTACCAGGAAACTGCCTTTCTATAGAATGACATTTTGTGGCGCACCAAATTGCCATGCGCCACAGAAAAAATTTCTGTGGCGCATTGTTTTGCATGCGCCACAGAAATTTAGAATTCTGTGACGCACGGAAACCACATACGTCACAGAAAGCCATATTTCTGTGGCACACGTACAACATGCGCCACAAAAATGTGCCTTTTCTGTGGCGCATGTTGTATATGCGCCACAGAATTTGTCCTTTCTGTGGCGCATCCAGAAAGGACACATTCTGTGGCGCATGAGGCCATGCGCCACTGATTTTTTTTGAAATCAGATCCCCCCCCGTGGATCGCCTTTTCAATTTTGCAAACTATTTTGAGATATAGTTTGGTTTTAGTGTCTAGTAGGTATAGAAATTTTGAAATATGAATTTTGATCTTTTTTTTGCAAAAAACAGAAAAAAAAGTTTGAACGGCCATAACTTTTGCATACGATGTCGAAAAAATGCGCTCAATATATCAAAAAAAAACTAGAGAAAAACTGGAGCTCGATTTCACCGGGGTTTACTTTTCTCAGATCCTCGAAATTCCAAAAGGAAAAAAAGTTATTTCAAAAAGAAGATTTTCTTCTACAAAATAAAAAAAAATCAAAAAACTAAAAAATTTCAAATTTTTTTGGTTTTGTTGAATTTTTGGATTTTTTGAAGTTTTCTGGATTTTTTGTATTTTTTTGTATTTTTTGATTTTTTTTTGGGATTTTTTGATTTTTTTGAAATTATTAGTATTTTTGAACTTCCTTTTGAAACTTTTGAAGTTTTTGATTTTCTGAATTTTTGTTGAACACATATATACACATAGCACATATAAACTACACATATATACACATACACAAGGGTTAAGAGGGTTGATATGATACTATTATCAATTAGAACTTGAGTAGTATAAGGGTACCTGAATTGAATAGAAATTAGAAGTTAAGCGTGATTGGGTTGGAGCAATCTGAGGATGGGTGACCTATTGGGATCTCATCATTTGAGATATGCTTGGAGTGTTAAAAAGGTTTAAAAAAATTCAAATATTTAGGGTTTTCCAAAAAAATTCATTTTCTGATTTTTTTGATTTTTTGAGAATCCACATCTAGATCTGGCCGCCTTTTTTTTAATTCAAAAAAAAATCTGTGGCGCACCTCCTGCGGATGCGCCACTAAAACAGTTTCTGTGGCGCATGGACCTGGATTTCTGCGCCACAGAATTCACATTTTTGTGGCGACGATTCTGTGGCGCACCCACCATGCGCCACAGAAAGGCAAAGTGGGTGCGCCAGAAAAAGGCCTTTTCCTACTAGTGTTAATTTAACGACTCCATCCGGTGGCTTGCTCCATTTGCATGGTCGACGAACCAGCTTCGGGAGACCCCTATCTTTGGGAACCTCCAGCATTTGCAGTGTCTCCTGTACCAATTGAACAGATTTAGCAGGATCAAAACCTGCTTCCCCACGTGTGAGATTATTCCTCGCCATCGAGATTGAGTACATCACTGTAATAATCAATTCTATGTCCTTCTGCACAAACGAAGGATCACAAAGAATGTCCTCCGCCCAAGTAGATGGGTGGAGTCTGGGCAGCTTGATCAACAAGATTTCCTTAGCTGCTTCCCAGTATAATCTAGCATGACTACACTCAATTAGATATGCACATAAGGCTTTTGACACAAGACCGGTTCATATATTCCATGGTGTCAAGACATTTTCTCTTGCAGACTACTATAACAATTCCCGTTTTTGCACAAGTACTACAGAGGCTTGTTTTTTTTTGTGTGAGGGGAACTTTTGTTTTTTTGAGAATTTGTTTGAGGGGAACTACAGAGGCTTCGTACGTACCTGTTTTCCAACGTGGCCTAGCCGATTGCCCTAAAAAAACGTCGGCCCATCCTCTGCCTACCTTCTGGCCCAAGACCAGGTCTAACCAGCAGCCCATGCAGCGTGACAACAGATCGAGTTCTATTTGTTTCTCTCTCTGGCCTCATTTTCTGAGAGGGCAAAAAAAGCGATCAGGAAAAAGGATAAACAATAATTTGGAGATGGGAGGTATCGATCCCCCTTCCTCTTACAATGCAATGATAAGTGCTCTACCAGTAGGGATGAAAACGGAGCAGAATCTTTCCGAGTTTTCCGCGGAAAAACGGAAACGGAATGGAAATACGGAAACGGAAACGGAATTTTGCAAAACGGAAACGGAAACGGAAACTTTTATGCGGAAACGGAAATGGAAACGGAACAGCAGATTCCGGCGGAATGACCATGGAAACGGAACTTTCCATTTCCGGTAATATGAAACTTTCCGTTTTTGCTATGCGGTGCTTTCCACATCCAGTAGGGCCAGTAATTCCAGTAGAAATATTTAGTCACATTACATGATATGAATAAAAAAATAAAAGGATCTGAAGCTACCGTGTTTAGGCCATATATACTCGCATATCATGTCCCTCTCGAGTCGTTACCAGTTCGACATTTCAGTGTAGCACTAGTGTTAAGGACGATAGTAGATGGTTGCATATGCACACTATATTATATAATCATGATAACTCGTTATATTTTATTTCATCTTAGAAAATTGACAAATTTGATGGTTTGATTGAGTTTTCGTGCATTATTTAAGGGGTTGTTTTGTTCCGGCAAACATTCGTTTTCTGTTCCGTGTCCGCACCGTATTCGGTACATATCTGTTTCCAATAATTTTTGTTTCCGTATTTGTTTCCGGGGTTTCTGTATTTGTTTCCGCTTCTGCAAACAAATATGAAAACAAATGTGGCACCACTCAGTTCCGTCCGTATCCGCTCCGTTTTCATCCCTATCTACCAGTACATCCCCATTTATATTCGCTACATAAATTCGATAAATTAGTATTAAATAACTGCGAGTATTGGATTTAATCAAGACTGGGCAATCAATATATAAACGAGTTGTAAATGGGTTTTTTCACTAGAACTTACCTTCTGGCCGTGGAACTTGCATTTATCTGTCGAGAGTTTTTTCACGGACACTCGGGAAAACCTGCACCTACGCCGAGTTCTGGTAGAAAACACTCACACACCATGACAATTCGCGAAATGGGTTCTTTGCCAAGTGTTTCTTCAGGCAACACTGGACAAAACCTGCATATTTGCCGAGAGACACTCGAAAAAGATGTCTATGCTCAGCGAATCACCTCAGCATGTGTACATGGTTGCAACGATCGACAAAAAAAATACCAGCAGGGGCATGGAAATGCTCGGCAAGGAAAGTCGGGCCACATCAATTGTCCAACAAAAATGAAGTGGAATCACCCGAGCCAACTTTGACAATTGGGTTGGAGGGAAAGGCGGGCATGGCGGAAGCGATGTCTTTCCAAGCGTGAGTACCGAAGAAAGTGGTTGTCCCTATAGTTGTGAGCAGCCAACTACTCCTAGGACACACTAAACAAAGAATCCCAAGGAGCTGGAGATCCATCGTGAAGCTTGGAAAGAAATTTGGAGAGGTGGGAGACGTTTTGAGTGGAGAGACACAAAACTCCGAGCCCACCATTAGCCATTTGGGGAGAAAACCTCAGTCCAGAAAATTTACAGTCTCGTGGCAAGTGTCTCGTCGAGAGGTTTGCATTATCTCGTTTATCAATAGTGTCAATAGTGCCTTTAGAAAGGGTCGCAACACTCATATCATGGATAGAAGAGCAAAAATGTCGGAGTTGGCCACGAAGCAACACCAAGCTTGTAAGTGGAGAGACGAAGCCAAGGTACATCTGAGAGAAGGAGGCTGCACGACAGCCACTGCATAAATGTCTAGGCTAGAGATTATGGATCAAATCCTCCAAAATACGGTATCATAGCAGTTGAACATTACATTGTTAATTAAGCTCACAAAACAAACTAAATGGTAACCTGCATTGGAAATATCAGATCATGGATATATGGTAACAAATATATACTGTGTAATACAGGGAAGACCATTCACCAATCAAGATTCTGCGAGCGTGTAATCTACATCCAGTTGCTTTCACAAACAAAACTTGAAGTATGTTCTTGAAAAAACAAACAAAACTTGAAGTGGAAAAAAGAACGAGAAAATAAATGTTGTCTTAAGTCCAGACTGCAAGGTTATGCAGTGCTTGAGTGACTAAAGAAGAGGATAAAGAGAAGAACAAAAATAATCAAATAATCAGGCGCGGAAAAAGTGAAATTAGCGGCAAGGGTAGGGAAATGCTTGGCAAGGGAAATCGAGCCACACCTATTTTCAAACCAAAAGGATGTGAAATCACCCTAGCCAACTTTGGCAATGGAGTTGGAGCAAAAGTCGGGCATGACAGAAAAGGATGTCGTTCCAAACATGAGTACCGAAAAAAGTTGTTCTCTCTAAGTTTGCGAGAAGCCGACTACCCGTAGCATAAACGGAACCAAGAATCCCAAGGAGCAGAAGATCCATAGTAAAGCTTGACAAGGATTTGGAGAAGTGGGAGACGTTTTTAGTGGAGAGACACAATACTCTGAGTCTAGAAAAATTAGAGTCACTATCGTGGCAAGGTCTTCTTCTGTGCAGAGGTTAGCATTGTCTCTATTATCAAAAGTGTCAATAGTGCCTTTAGGAGATCGCAACACTCATAGCATGGCTAGAAGAGAAGAAATGTCAGAATTGACCATGAATCAACACGTAGATTGTTAGTGGAGTGATGAATCCCAAAGCACACCTAAGAGAGGGACGACGCACGACACACACGATAGAAATGGCTAGGTTGGAGATTATGGATCCAGTCCCCCAAAATATGGTAACCTGCATTGGAAGTACCAGATCTTGGATATACGGTAACAAAATATATAGTGTGGAACATTGCGAAACGCGTTCGTCAATTAGGATCCTGCGAGCATGTAATCTACATCGAATTGCTTTCATAAACAAAAGTTGAAGTGGAAAAAGAATGAGAAATTCAGTGTTGTCTTATGCCCAGACTGGAAGTTGATGCAATGGCTGAGTGGCTAAAGAAGAGGATAACGAGAAGAATCAAATAATCTGGGCGAGTACAAAAGAGAAATCAGTTGGTTTTCTTGGACGAGTCGTCCTCCGAGGAAGTGTTATTGTTGTTGTCATCGTTGCTGCTATCTTTACTATCACTGTTATTGTCAAGGTCAGGTACTACCGCTGCCGCCGGTTCAACGTGGGCCAGCCGGGCTGCACCGATCACCTGCTCTGGGAGCTCGTCATACGTGTTCGCCTGCAAGTTCATAAGATGAACCGTACAATGATAAGACCATACCAGATTTTCTCTTCTTCAGTCAACTCATGATTTTGCATTATCAACTGAGGTCTCTTACCTGTATTAGGAAGGCCATGTCAACTACCAATGTTGTGACAACACCAAACACCAGGCCCAAAACCCATTGGCCACCGCCGAAGAACCAATGTCAACATCCACCTGCAGAAAACACCGATCAGGATGCATTCCATGTTAAAAATGGAAATAATAACGACGATAAAATTTAGCTAGTACTCTGATATTTCGCCAGTAGATGGAAAACGGATGCATGACTTACTTCCAAGTAACCCGGACCACGCACGTAGCTGCAATCAACCGCCTTTCCCAATAAACAAGGGGTACTTCCAACGCTCTGCCGCACTATCCATGAGCCCTGATGATTTATTTTTGTTGTTCGTTGTGTCAAAGTTAACATGAAGAGTAAAATTGTTTCGCATCCCACATGAGTTTTATGAAGAAAAAAACAGACCTTTGGAACGGCCGGTATAAGCTTCAGTCTGCTATTGCGGAATTCATCATCTCCGTCAAAGAAACGTTGCAGCAATGATCCTTTTTTCATGGAACTCGTGACGAAATACATCACCAAGCTGTAATGAGTTGATCCGGGAATCTGCAATAGGATATTAAGTTAATTAACTTCACCAACAAATCTTTCCTTTAAAAAAAAGTTTGATATATACCAGTCTTCAAACGCATGAATAACAGTACAATGAAATTCATAGCGGAATAGCTCACCTGTATGTTGGCAACAAATGTGTGCATCCCTTTCTCAGCAGCAACCTACAAAGCAGATAACATGAGCAATTAAATTATGAACAATGACTCAGTTTCTTGTCTTACACTTCATACATAGATAAGCGTGAGTTTCTGATTGGTATCTGAAACATTTGGCTAAATTTCTGTAATACTTGTTCTCAGTGTACTAAATGATTTCAAAGTTGCTTCAAGAAGCGGGCCGGCCTCGCATCTTCTGTGGCTACTGTAAGAAGCCCGGTCTCCTTCACGGGGGTGGGCAGGCGCCCCTCTTCAGGAGCGGGCCGGCCTCCCATCTTCTGTGGCTACTGTAAGAAGCCCGGTCACCCAGAGTCAGATTGCTTCAAGAAGCAGCGTGACCTGAGTCGCTCCTCTCCTGGGGCTCATGTGCATTCAGCGACTCTGTCACTCACTGATCAGGATATTGTGCGACTCAAGCGTATACTGGCTTCATCGGGCTCTTCCTCGACGGGCATCGTTGGCTCGCTTACTGCTTCCACTACTGCTACTCCGCCTCCGCGCCTACGCAGTCAGGTACATCTCCTTGGGTTCTGGATTCTGGAGCTTCCTTTCACATGTGTTCTGATGCTTTCGCTCTGTCTTCTCTTCGCCCTCTTGATTCTCCTGTCAATGTTCTTACTGCCGATGACACACCTCTTCCTGTTGCTAGTCGTGGCATTCTTTCTACTCCATCTTTTTCTGTTCCTAGTGTTTCTCATGTTTCCCGTCTTTCCATGAATCTATTTTCCGCTGCTCAACTTACTGATTCTGGCTGTCGTGTCATTCTTGATACCGACTCTTGCTCTGTTTAGGATCGTCGCACCCAGGTTCTAGTTGGAGCTGGCCCTCGGCGCTGTGAGGCTCAGGGCCTTTGGGAGGTTGACTGGCTTTGTGTTCCTTCCGCTGCCACCCCACCCGCCAGCTCGCATGCTCTTGTGCCTCCTCCTCTACGTCCTTCCAACAGTGGCATCATCGACTTGGTCATATATGTGGCTCTCGCTTGTCCTCGCTAGTGCATCAAGGTGTCTTAGGGTCTATCTCTGGCGATTTATCTTTACATTGTAATGGTTGTAGACTTGGCAAACAGACTCAATTACCTTATCCTACGAGTGAGTCAGTCTCTCAGCGTCCTTTCGACTTAGTTCATTCTGATGTATGGGGTCCTGCTCCATTCGATTCGAAAGGTGGTCATCGCTACTATGTTCTATTTATTGATGACTTCTCTCGCTACACTTGGCTCTATTTTATGAAATCTCGCAGCGAGGTTCTCCCTATCTACAAGCGATTTGCTGCCATGGTTCAGACCCAGTTTTCCACGCCCATTCGTGTCTTTCGTGCTGACTCGGCTGGTGAGTATATCTCCCAGATGTTGCGTGGTTTTCTTGCCGAACAGGGTACTCTCGCCCAGTTCTCTTGTCCTGGTGCTCACGCTCAGAATGGCGTCGCGGAGCGCAAGCATCGCCACCTTCTTGAGACTGCTCGTGCGATGATGATCGCCGCCTCTCTTCCACCCCACTTTTGGGCTGAGGCTGTCTCCGCATCCACCTATCTCATCAATATCTAGCCTTCGGCTGCTTTGCAGGGTAGTATTCCTATGGAGCGTCTCTCCGGTCGTTCTCCTGACTACTCCGCTCTTCGCATGTTTGGGTGCGTGTGCTATGTTCTCCTTGCTTCCCGCGAACGCACCAAATTGACCGCTCAGTCGGTAGAGTGTGTTTTTTCTTGGCTACAGTGATGAGCACATGGGCTATCGATGTTGGGATCCTGCTAGTCGTCGGCTACGTATTTCCCGTGAGGTGACTTTTGATGAGTCTCGTTCGTACTATCCGCGTCCTACTGCCTCGACCTTTTTGGTTGAGGATATCTCCTTCCTTATACTTCCTGACATATCTCCCTCCGTGCCTCATGTTCCTCCTCCACCTCCACCTCCGCCGAGTCCCACTGTTCCCGATACACCGCCGACACAATCCTCTTCTCCTCCCTCGCCACCTCCCTCACCAGTGCATCCTACCCTCTCTCCCTTTCCTCTCCACTACACTCGTCGGCCGCGTGTTGACGACGATCCCTCTGACATGCCTTCTACTTCCGACGCGCCACCTTCCCCGTGTACACCGGTTCATAATCTTCGTTCTCGGCCTCATTACGGTCTCCTGATCGCTATTCTCCTTCCCAGTACAGTCTTTCTGCTGTTGCTGAGCCTACTTCCTACCATGATGCCATGGCTCAGCCTGAATGGCTGAGGAGATTGCTGCCCTTGAGCGCACTGGCACGTGGGATCTGGTTTCCCCTCCACCTGGTGTTCGTCCCATCACATGCAAGTGGGTCTATAAGATCAAGACTCGCTCCGATGGTTCTCTTGAGCGTTTCAAAGCTCGTCTTGTGGCTCGTGGGTTTCAGCAGGAGCAGGGACGCGATTATGATGAGACGTTCGCTCCCGTAGACCACATGACCATTGTCCGCACTCTTCTCGTTGTGGCTTCTATTCGTAACTGGTCTGTGTCTCAGCTTGATGTCCAGAACACCTTTCTCAATGGAGAGTTGCGTGAGGAGGTTTATATGCAGCCACCACCGGGGTACTCTGTTCCTGATGGTATGGTCTGCCGTCTTCGGCGCTCCCTCTATGGCGTTTAGCAAGCCCCTCGCGACTGATTTGAGCATTTCGCCTCTGTGGTGACTGCCGCTGGTTTCTCGCCTAGCGACCATGACCCAGCGTTGTTTGTCCACACCTCACCTCGTGGTCGGACGCTCCTCCTCTTATATGTTGATGACATGATCATTACTGGCGATGACTCTGAGTATATTGCCTTTGTCAAGGCCCGCCTTCGTGAGCAGTTCCTGATGTCTGATCTTGGTCCACTTCGCTATTTTCTCGGGATTGAGGTTTCTTCGACTTCTGATGGCTTCTTCATCTCCCAAGAAAAATATATTCAGGATCTTCTTGCTCGCGCTGCTCTTGGTGATGAGCGCACTGCTGAGACTCCTATGGAGCTCAATATTCAGCTTCGTGCTACTGATGGTGATCCCCTCACAGACCCCACTCGCCATCGCCATCTTGTTGGGAGTCTTGTCTATCTAGCTGTCACTCGTCCAGATATTTCATATCCTGTCCACATTCTGAGTCAGTTCGTTTCAGCTCCAGCTCTGTCCACTATAATCACCTTCTCCGTGTTCTACGATATCTTCGTGGCACGATCTCTCGCCACCTTTTCTTTCCTCGCTCCAGCTCTCTCTAGCTCCAGGCCTACTCTGATGCTACGTGGGCTAGTGATCCTTCTGATCGCCGCTTGCTGTCTGCCTATTGTGTTTTTCTTGGAGGATCTCTCATTGCCTGGAAGACGAAGAAACAGACTGCCGTTTCCCGCTCCAGTGCAGAGGCTGAGTTGAGAGCGATGGCCATGTTGACGGCTGAGGTGACTTGGATGCGATGGTTACTAGAGGATTTTGGTGTTTCTGCCGCTGCACCGACTCCTCTATTGTCTGACAGTACTGGCGCCATCAGCATTGCCCGTGATCCGGTGAAGCATGAACTCACCAAGCATATCGGTGTGGATGCCTCCTTTGTGTGTGCTGCTGTGCAGGACCAGCTTCTTGCTCTTCACTATGTGCCCTCTGAGTTACAGTTGGCGGACTTCTTCACGAAGGCACAGACTCGAGCACAGCATGGCTTATTTCTCTCCAAACTCAGTGTTGTTGATCCACCATGAGTTTGAGGGGGGGGGGGGGGTGTTAGATGTGTATAGGCTCTCTGTATATATATTGGCCTTTGGCCCTCTAGGAATATTAGACGTTCATTCATAACAATAATATCGTGAACCTCTCTTAAGCATTCAATCACAAAATTAGAGCTATCAACACGATAATTTGTACTATAGCAAAGCACGATGCAGCTGTGCCACTTTTTATAAAAAAAGACTGTTATGTTCTGGTCTTGCTCGACAGGAGAAATAGTAGTATATAGATTCTAGATGCTGCTTCATAAGTTGGATGGTCAGGTTCCCAATGTTAATGAGATCTTTTGAAAATAATATTTAAGAAAATAAAATGAATAAATACAAGAATAAGATAAAATAGGAAATATTCTGGAAATTGTCAACTTTACCTGTGCAACACAACCTTTCTGCCTGCCAACATTATCCATACGCTTGGTGTCCTTAAACCAGTCAATCGCGGCAAGCTCCATGAGATAACTTGGTGCAGGTATCTGCAACTTTAAGGTGAGTGTCCTGAATTTCTTCATCAGATATTCTTCATAATAAATTAAGCATAAATTGGAAGATTTAGACCTTTGATTTGTCAGTAGGGAAGTTCTTGCTACGGACTTTAAAGAGTGTGCTATCGGGTACTGTCCAACAGTTACGGTTTTTCTCATCCGTGTCACGATGAAGGATGCCCGAAAAGCAAGACAGATCAATTTTTCCGGAGGTTCTTCTGCCACGGCAAAGATATCGGCCGTTAAAGAAAAAATAAAATCTATCCTGAGAACTGGACAGCTGACGTGATTTGTCGGAAAGGATCAAACCTGTACGCTTAGCATCATTGTCAGACTTGGTGGAGTCTTCCTGTACATTATTTTTTAAAAGGTTTAACATAAATTGAAAAAACATGTAAAACTGGTCATGAAAACTGGTTCTTCATAGTGTGTTCTCAGGATATGTAACCTCTATGTTAGCTTCAGCAACTTGATAGTCCTCATCCTCATCTGACTCTTCATCGATTATCGACATGCTCTTATTATCTGTTTGTCCTCCATGTGCTGGCTTAGACTTGGATCCATTTCGTGAAGCTTCTGGTTTTTTGGAATTGACGGATCAACCATGTTTTCCATCACAGGAATCCTTGGAGTTATATGGCATTCATCTGTTTGTGAAAAGTATTCGCGCAGCCCTGGCAGTAAGTGTCAGTTAAATCCACAAGTACAAGTACGAATTGGTGACTGTGTAGGTTGCTAATAAGGGAAAACCAAATGCAGTACCAGCAACACAGTTCTGTATCTGCAGCAAAGAGTGATACTGAAAGGAAGGGGAGTAGTTCAGGAACCATCCTCTCAGGTCAATCTGCATAAGGTGTTGAACTTGAGTACGTGGTCGTCCGTTGCGACATTTGAGAGGAGAAATCTTGAACCCTCCACCTGAACTAGTAGGAAGTTCAGAGAAAGATAGTAACCTAAGTTAATTTTGTTTATTTTAATTGTCTGTACCTCTCCGGTAAAAATGAAGAATATCAGATGATCAGAAGAAGACTTACTTTCAATAAAAGCCCTTACATATCCTCGTTGGCGGCCACAGTTTGGATGTTCGATAGATCGAAAGAGCACAACTGTATGTGTAAGAACGAACATACATTGTCGGTCAAAAGATGGTACAAACAGCGAAGGTGACGGGACAGGAACATGAAAAATTCAAGGATTTACCATAGCTTCCATCATCATTGCGTCGCCAGTAACGAACATAACAGAGATCTCTAGGCCACACTAGCCTGCATATTCATGTAGGATGGACGAATGTAAATTTCAGTCTGACAGGCAATCCAAAGATGTACAGACGGTACAAGGTTGTTGACATGTGAAAATGTGGTTACATTGGACACCAGTGCAGCTGCAACTTATGATAGAGTATCGCGGTGTGGCCATCAACCTCTTCGACTAAACTGCCATAGCGAAAGCTACAGTCCCATCTATAGTGGAGAATAAAGATGGACATCAGCATCAGTAGTTGGAACAGCAGAGAGTTAAAGAGGCCAGACGCTTACTCGTATCTCGTCACGTCCATGCTCATCACCAGCCCAAAAATGGCTTCGCATGTGGCTTCCACTACGCCGACAGCCCTCATAGCTCGGCTACAGCTTCGTGCCTACACAGGGCATGAAAAGTACGATTCGTAGTCAGATTCAGAATTTCAGGCACTGTCCAAGAACTCTTCAGCAGTTAAGGTTACTGCCGGGACATACGAGGTAATCGACTTCCAGAAGTTCTTCGAAGATGCGAAGTCCTGTTAATGACAAAGAGATAAGCAACTCCACAAGCAAGGGTAGATGACATAAGGATAAGGAACTTTGGCTTGCCATTTTGGCATCGAAGTAGCCGCCAATTCTTCTTTGAGAAAGACTGTGCAGGATCACTCTTATTTGACAAACCGATATCAGGCTCATTGGTCCAGTCATGTATCGATTCGAGGGGACCTAGCACCAGAAAGACATGGTGAATTTTATGTACCATGCAAAGATGTAATCCAACTTGCAGATCAGTTCTCTGCTTCACTCAGGTAGTCGGTGCAACTTCTTACCGTTTCCTATAGTTGTCCTACGGGTCAAAGTGGGTCGCTCCTCTTCGTCCTCAGCACTGAATTGGTGAATAAATTTGTACTTAATTCAGCGGAACATTTAGGTACAAGATAGTCTAAGAGTAGAATGTCACATACGCGCTGTCATGATCTGAGAATGAGAACTGCCCTCCAAGTTCCGCATCGAAGTCCATCGAAGCAAAGGCTTTGCGGTTTTTAGCTGTCATAGTGTCCTGCTGCTGCAAGAATGTAGAGATGTGATATCTGACAGACACAACATGAAGAGTTTTCCATTAATTTTATAAAATTCACTACACAGTCCAGATTATTTCAGCTAGTCCTACCACTAGGATTTATCGTACATCAATACATTCTAGTGTTTAATTGTCAAACTATGGGGTTATTTCAGGACCCAAGATGAAAATAAATGAAACATAAAAGCCTCGTAAGATTTGAGCATCTCTCAGATATCTTTTTTGAAATTAGGTTACTGTTGTACAAGTTCTACTGAAGAAAATCATTACTGCACCTGATCGATGATCTGCTCTATCTTCTTTTTCCAAGCCAGCGCATCTTCAATGTCATATGCACCCATCTGAGAATGAAATCAATTATGGCATAAATATGAATGAAACGAAAACTGATAGTGTGGGTTCTCAGCTTCAGAACAAACCGTGATTTGGTGCTCCTTTTCTTTCTTGTTATAAACACACAGGACATAAATCATCTGAAAATAGTGAAAAGGAGGGATGAGAACACAAAAGAAAATATAGGAAAAATGTAAAGGGTAAGAACATTACGGTGTTCATGGAAAAAAATTCATGAATAAACTACATAGATCATTACAAAAATCAGCTCTTAAAAAAACAGAACACTGAATGTTTCTGAAGAAGTGATCATAATGTGTGCATGGAAGATTAGGTATTTTACACTGTCATACTCGTAGGATATATAATTGTTCCAAACAAATGCAGTACGTCTGAGAACAGCTCTTGGTTTAGCTACAGATAAATTAAGGAAATCGTATTTTTGTTTAAAGAGCAAATACAACATCTATTAAGATTCTTGTAGTAGGATACAGTACATCTACAGTTCGACAACTTCATCGAGATAATTTGACGGCCAACATTCAGAATGCAAACAAGGAACAGCTAGCAAGCTCGTGTAGTCGGAAAAGGGAAAAGCCGACTCACTTGCCCATGATGTGTTTTCAGCCCTCTATCCTCCACCCTGCAATTCCCATCGATTAGCAGCGACTTCAGCGGCACCTGTATGTACAGAAAGTCTTAATAAACATTTACCAACACCAGAGATTCCGTGTGCTATTGGAATTTAGCCAGTAGACAGCATGATCAAATTTTAGAATTTCGTTTGGATTAAATAACGGTATCAGCATTTAGAACAAAATGCAGAATATTTTTGAAACAAGTAAAAAATAATTTCTTATGTGTTAGAGGAGCTGAAAGATTACAAATCCATTTCAGAAAAATTACAGTTAATTGGCATTTCCAAGACAAAGTTATCAGGTTGGCATTCATAGAATTTTACAGTTTGATCGGCGAAATTCCAGTTCCCATGATCAGTATCGGAAATACAACATTGTGTCCCTTGCTCCATTTAAGAAAAGACAACACTGTGTCGACTGTCGATCAAACATCAACAAATAAAAAAATCATCCAAAATTTCTAATGATGTACGTACCATGCTGTCCTTGGGCTTCTTCTTGTAGTAGGCGAGCAGCTTGGTCTCGAGCACGAAGTAGCGCGTGTGGAAGAAGGACCTGCCGATCTTGCGGCGGCCGTAGCGCACCATCCACCCCTCGTGGTGCACGGCGTTGGCGGCGGCCTCCCGGACGGCGGCCATGGCGTCCGCCGCCGTGGCCTTGGTGGTGATGTTCGCTGCCGCGGCGTCCCGGACGGCCGCCATGGTGGCGTTCTTGGTGAGCTCGCCGCTGCGGGACACGGCCATGGTGGCGTTCTTGGTCAGCTCGCCGCTCCGGGACGCGGCCGCCGCCAGCGCGTCCCCCGCCCGCTGCGCGAAGGTCTTGGTGGGGACGGGCGCTGAGGAGGTTGACGAGGCGGCCGTGGATGACGATGAGGCGGCTGCGGCTGCCGCCGCGGCATTGGCCGTGGAGGAGGCATCACGCCTCGATGCCGACGAGCTCAGCATTGTCGTACGGCGAACCAGGACGGATCGATCGCGGCTCAGTTGGATGGTTTGGGATGGAATCCATGGGCGACGCGGGAGTGAAGGTGGATCGAGCAATGGGAGGATGGATGGATGGAATGGAGGAGCGTCCGTCGGGGGTGGCTGGGCGAGAGAACCGCGCGCGTCGTGGTATTGGGAGGAACTTGGTTTTACGTACCTACTCTCTTCCATTCCATGCATTTTCTTCAGAGTCCTCAAATTTACAGAAAAGGCACCGACAAGACTTACAAATACACATCAAAGTCCCTAGTAATTTTTTTTGACCGTCATGGATTTGGGCCAAAGTCACAAATCTAACCCTTAGATTAAAGTTTAAGCAAAATGATCTGGTTCTGAACTTTTAGCCCGATCTAACCTATTTGTTTACCGCTAAACATACCGGCGGGTTCGTTTCATACCATACCACCACACAACCTAACGGTACCGTTTGAAACCCACCCGCCAGTATGTTGAGCGGTAGAGAAATGGGTTAGAACGGGTTAAAAGTTCGAAAACAGTTCATTTTTACTTAAACTTTAGTCTAAGGGTCGGATTTGTCGATTTGGCCATGGATCTGCGAAGCCTAAGGAGCAAGGAGAGAAGGAAGAGGAACGCTGAATTGAGCGGGGCAAATCCTATTTGCCGCTCTTTGCGGCGCGAGAGGCTCACGTAGCACATCCACGCGCCGCATTGGGCGGCCCATTTTCCTTTTTCTGTTTTTTGTCTTCTTTCACCTTTCTTTTCTGTTTTCTTGTTCAGATATAAAAATTGTACAAACTATTTCAAGTTAAAACTTTTCAGAAGCATTGATCAAGTTGTTGTCATATCTAGTATTTTTCAGAATTTTTTGAAACTTAAAATGGCAATTAAAAAATAAATAACGGGGCCACAAATCTCCGTACTCGTTTCGGCCGAAAAGTCGATTTGTAGCCCGGGCTACATGTAGCCAAGTTTTTTGAAATTTCCAAAATCTGCAATTTTAAGTTGTAAAAAATTCTGAAGAAAATACTAAACGTAGATAATGATGATTTATATATTCCCATGTGTAAAAAAGAAATGCGAAAAATTCTGTATTTCATCCCGTGTAAAAACGACAAATTTCGAGTTAAAACGTAGATAATGATGATAATGATTCAAAATCTCTCAAAAGTGTCAGAATTTTATTATTTTCGTGTAGGATGAAATACAAACTATTTCGAGTTAAAACTTTTGAGAAGCATTGATCAAGTTGTTGTGAACATCTAGTATTTTTTCCGGAATTTTCTAAACTTTAAATTGTGAATAAAAAATAAATAAATAACCGGGCTACAAATCACCGTACTCGGTTCGGTCTAAAAGTCAATTTGTTGCCCGGGCTACATGTAGCCCGGTTTTCAAAAATTGAAAATCTGCAATTTTAAGTTGTAAAAATTCTAAAAAATATCCTAAACGTAGATAATGATGATTTATACTTGTGTGCAAAAATGAATGTGAAAAAATCTGTATTTTATCCTGTGTAAAAATGACAAATTTCTCCTATTTAGATATAAAAGATTTTGTCCAACGGCTCCGAGCCATCACCATCCCCACGTAGTGACGGTTCGGTAATGTACATTTTAAAGTGTGCTATTGTCTGATCTATACTACTATTAAACAAGAGAACTTATTCTTTCCTAAGGCCACCCCACCAAACGTACACAGGCTAATTGCTGCTACTTGATCATCCCACCAAACGAAATCCAACGGTACAGAATAATCTAATCCCATACCGTGTGTGCCACTAGCAATTACCATCGATGCGGAGCACTCTGCCAAATCTTTCGTCCGCTAATACGTGTTCCGACGAAAGCGTATTTTCCTAATTATTCTTTGGCACGATCAAACAATCCTCCTCCCCGCAGCCTCCCATGAGTCCCATCACACGCGCGGTTAGCGTCGCCGGCCAAACGAGGGAGCCTCCCATGTGCTGCAGCCCCTCTCCATGGCTCCACGTCCACGCCGTGTCCGCCGCCTAGCCGGAGATCCTCCTATTACGCCTGCGCTGCCGCCGGCTTGATGGTACGGCTGAATCCTCCAATTACGCGTATGCCGCCGCCGGCTTGCACCCGCATATGTGAAATCGTTCGGGCTCCAAACGTCGGGGCTCCACCCACGTGTTGCTAGCTGTTGTGCTGTTTGTGATTACACAAAGCTACATGTATGAGGGATGATTGAAGACTAGCAGTACACAATTGTCGTTTTGGCTGATCCCTCTCTTCTGAGTCAAATAAACAGGTTGACTGCTCACGTGTACTATTGTACTGGCAGTCATAGGGCATGTACTTTAAATGATTTTTGTGGTATTTTGGAGTTCCTGAGCGCAGAAGGAGAAAGGCGACTTGAAATCTGCACATGTTAGTTGGGACGCATACATGATAGTATTCATCTCATAGAATCTTTTTACAGTTTATGAGAGATTTACCTAACTTTTATCTTCTGTACTAAGTAAATGCCTTTTCTTGCAATGGTATCCGATGCTTGAACTTTATGATAGAGAATTTTATTTTATGCTAGATTAAGGATTTCATACCCAGTGTTTATATTCTTTGGGATAATATGTGTTCCTGGTCCGTAGGACACTGCTTGTTTTCTTTCAGTTATTTTATTTCCAAACCAGTAGCTTATTGTCATCAATATATTGTTTTGGGATATATGTTCGCCACAAAGGTCTTAATTGTGCCAAGCCACATCCGTCCGTCCAGGATTAATTGTTTTGAGATATAACCTAGACATTATTTTTACGTTTATTCATAATTTGCAATTCATTGCACTGGTCATGCCACTGAAATATGCTGTGTAATATTCATTTAAGATCATCTCAACTTACGGGTCCCTTCGGTTGTTGACACCTTAATGTTTTGCAGGTGAGGATGCAAGTGTTAATAAATTGAGTTTGGAGGTTTAAGTGATAGACGAAAAGGAAGAAGTGGTAGATGCGGTGTTTTTCTCCATCGGTACAGCTTGCAGTTTGTGACAACATGTCAACATCAATGCAAGAGAAGGACATAGCTAATCCTGATAGGAAACATGCACTAAAAAACTGAGTCTCCAGATAAGAAAATTTAAGCTGTCAAGAATGTTACAATGGCGAAGCAAGGGGGGAATGCTGAGAAGAGAACTCCATGTCACTGAAAATTTAAGCTGTCAAGAATGTTACAACGACGACGTGCTCTGTCAAGGAGAGGCGAGAGGAGATCATGGCGCACCATGGCAGAACACACGCACACACGCAACACCGCACCCACACACGCGTGGGAGCTCCCGCCGCCACCTTCAGCCGCAGCGCCGGGCCACCGGCGGCGTCCTCAGGTGACGGCAGGGGGAGCGGGGGAGGGAGCTCGGGGCGGCTAGGGTTACCACCGCCGCCCGTGTCACCCTCGCGAGAGCGACGCGAGGGCCTTTTCCTTTTCTTCAGTATTTTCCTTTCAACTGATAATCATTTTGTTCATGAAAGTTTCTATATCAAGGAGATTATAAATGGTACCATCATGTGGTTCTTGAAATATGTCTTTATCGGAGAAAAAAGTAAGAGAGGTGCGTGAAATCATGAATGAAGACATAACGGAAAGTTTATGATACACATACTGCACGATTTGCATTGCCGAATGGAGACGTGCGTTACACGTGCACGCTAACTAGTCCGTAATAAGTCTTTACCTCGATAAAAGCTAAAAGTATTGTCTCGACAACTTTTGGATTGAAGATATTTACGGTCTAGAGAGACTTTCTCAAAAGCAGAGTAAAAGCTGGTCACGAAACCAAGTGTTACCACACGTACGTACCTTAGCAGCACATGTACACGTTTAGTAAAAAAAGGCGTGGCGCTTCAAGGAGATTAGTAAGTTACTAGCTAAATGCCCGTGCGTTGCTACGGGATATCAAGAAAATTATATGGATATACAGATGAAATAATTATCTTAAGATTATGAAGTGTAAAAATAATATTACGCTTGTATTTACTGCACCTGTTAGAAAATATTATGTTTTTGTCTAAATTGGGGACGTTGTTTGCACGAATTTTGCTAATATTCCCTTCCAAACAGGTAACGACATTAAGGAACTCTAGATAGATAGGTCAATGACTCATCTGGTTGTAACGAAAAACCTGAAAAATCATCATAGTAAAAATGTATTCTCTTTCAGTATTTGCAACTATCAAACACGCAGCAGCGCAGCAGGGTCCTCTCTGTTCGCAGCAGGGTCTACTATGTTCTCTCATGCAGCAAATACAACCAAGCAAAATAAATCCCTCGGCCCTGTGTGCTCTCTCATGCAGGTGCAGCAAGCACAACAACAAAAATCCCAAAGCTTCGGTCAATCAATTTGCCGTCAAGCAGCAGCATGCAAGCAACGCCCACAATCTTTGTACTCTCAGGTGTCTGCTCTCCAACAAAGCAGCAGCACACATGCAAAGTAGCCTCGGCTCTCTCGGAGCTCTTTCCGAAATGTGACACTGCTATCCTCTCAGGTTTTGAAAATGGAAACAAAAATGACACAAGCACAATCACAATACGCTGCCATCCGGACATCGGCGGTCGTCTGAACTCTGGAGGCAGACACTCTGTATGCTCATGCTACTACCGCCGGCCCGCCGCTTGCTGACTTGGCGGTGCCTATGCCATCTCGACGCCTTTTGAAATTAGCAATGAGACATACATGGTTTGCAGGGAGAACGACAATGAGCAGACACCTTCCTTCAGAACTTAAAGAAGAGGGTATTATTCTATCTGCTTAAGACACAATTTGCCCAATAGAGACTAAGTCAAGTAAATTAATGACGACGACGGCGACCATCCAAGCAGAGAGCAGCCTGTACAGAGCTGGCTCGATTTGCTCCTTTTCCATTGTATTGGCCGTAGGAAGATCCATAAGCTAGCAATACATGCTTGTGCTGATTATGCTAATGAATCCATGATCGCTTTATGTGCTACCTCGCTGATTGATTAGATCGACCGCTATCCTGGAGCTCGCGCAGGTGCCTTCATGCGGCGCCGTACCAAGGCGAGGTCGAGATGGCTGCTGGATCGTGTCGTCGGGTCAAGCGTCAGGCCGGTAAAGGAGGGGGAAAGGATCGGCCGGATGAGGAGTTGATTCCGGCCAGCGCGCTACCGGAGGCGCCGGCGAGGCCGCCGGAATAGGCCGGTGGCGGGAGGCGGATGTGCTTCAGGTCGGCCCTGCCCTCCTGCAGCCTCTGCTGCTACCCTGTCGTGGTCATGAGCGGCGGCGTCGAGCAGGACGGCGGAGGAGGCAGCTGCAGCAGAACGGCGGCGACCTTGGCCTTGCCGCGGTCGTGGGCTAGGTCCACCGCATCTCTGATTGAACACATCGCGCACATCTCTGCTTTCTCGATCCCCTTTCTCCTGTACCGTTGTCTGCGCGTGGTGATTAACAGAGGCGGAGACAGATCCTGCTATACGAAGGTATGCACGGAGTAGTCCGGCGGTGAACCTGGCAGCGGCAACATGCGGGGACATGCTCCGGTGCTTGGATGGCGGCGGCGCAGCGCGGGGACACGTCCAAGCTGAAATCACACCGCCACCCAGCTCCTACCCCGGCTTGCCTTCTCCCATGCCCCATCCGCCGCATGCGGGCAAGCCCCGGCTCATCGCCTCCCTCTGTTCGCGTATGAAAGAGAGGATAAGGAGGTCGCGTCGATGATAGCTCAGGGATGTAAGATTAGTTTCTTTTCTCTTTTTTCATGTAATTCTGAACCGGTACGTTTCACTTGGGGTGGCAAAGGCGTAATTATTTCCTTAAGCGAGGGGTAAAATCGGAAAATAAAATGACGTACCAACCATCACCTCTAGCAATATTATATAGTAGAGATTGGTAAGTTCTGATGCATGGAAAGGTTTCGATCTCCGCATTACGTTCCGATAGGAAAGTGATTTTCAATTTCCTTTTTGAAGCAACACGTATCCAATCTGCAAAGTCGGATACGGGAGGATCGATCGCCTCGCGATCCGACGCACATCATGGGCGCTTCCTCGGCAAATCTGATACGGCGTCGCCCTGGCCGGAGCTCCTGCCGGAGATCGCCGACCTCGTCCTCCGCCGTCTCCCGGACCACACCGACCGTCTCAGCTTTGGCGCCGTCTGCCATGAGTGGCGCCTCATCGCGCGGCGCCAGCATCTGACACAGGCCATGCTGTACGTCAACTTTGGCTACGGCACGTACAAAATCATCGACGGCGGCGGCAAGGCGCTGCGGTTCCCTAGGCCCAGTGGCTATCAGTATTACGTCAGCGCCTCTTTCGACGGCGACTGGCTCTTCTACCACCACGACGGTTCCCGCCGATGCTTCCTTCGCCGTCCATTCTCCGGTGCTGTCATCGAGCTCCCAAGGTCACTCATCGAATTTCCCTCGGCGTGGAGTTGGGAACTGCGGATGCGGCCCAACATGGAGGCTCGTGGCAGATGCAAGGACATGAAGATGGTGGTTTGCTCGTCTCGTCTCGTCGTTGCTTTATTCCGCCATAAAGATGGTGGCCGTGCCTCTTACCTTGGACATGAAGATGGTGGACGTGCCTCTTACCTTGCATCTTTCCAACCAGCGCTGCCCCATCAGCAGCGGCCCGCATGGTCATTTGTCGTCCAGCCCCGGGATAATCCGTACCCCGATTATGTCTACACGGACATTGCTTTTTATGATGGGAAGGTCTTTGCTCTCTCTTGCTCGGAACAACTCTTCTGCCATGTCGTCGATGGAGAGACAAACCAGCACATGCCGCAGTCCATCGCCGAGCATGTCAGTGAGGCTCGGCCTGCTATGCCGTTTACCAACTGCCACCTGGTTGTATCGTCCGACAAGGAAAAACTACTCATGGTGAGGTGGAGGAGTAATGACAATGTCCATGGTCACCCGACAATGGACCTGTGGGTGTTCGAGGCAGATTTCTGCACCGGCCTATGGTTGGAGGTGAAGGACATAGGTGGCCAAGTTCTCTTCCTACGCAGGAATTGCTCCTTAGCATTTGCGACGGGCTCAACTCAGCACTGGGGTCCGAAGTTTCGAGGAGAGAACCGTGTGTTTGTTCTAGGCAGTGAGTTGGCACGGTCGTTGTTGCAGCCCGTCTCGTGTAAGAAGGATAGCTATTACGTGTACAACATGGTGAGTGGCGAAACTAGTCTAGTTTCGCTCGATGGATCTAGCTACCTGGAAGATTGCACGCTGGGTTGGTTCTTTCCTACGAGTGAAAACCTCTAACTACCTACACAAGAGAGGATCAAGCGATGGATGTCAATGCATATGTACAAGAGAAGGTTTAATACTCTCTCACAATGTGATGGCTTGTATTTTCAGTTACCTCTTGTTGCTAAGATGCAACTTTGTAGGGTTAACCTGGATTTTCTTTTCAAGAATTGCCATTGTCCTAAGGCAAATGTACGATGTACGCAGTTTCATACTTATATGGTTTGATTGGTCAATCCTAACGTGTGTATCTAGGTTTAGCAGTTTCAGGTAGCAGCTAGGTGTGTAGTTCAGTTAGCTATTGTCCTTTTTCTCTTCGGTAAAGTTCAGCGCCCATGATACTGTTGTGTGTGTGTCGTGCATCTAGGTAGGCCACGCCTAGCGTCACCAACGCCATGGAGTTCAGCGCTCGGAGCAGGATTGTTGTGAAGACGTGGCTGCCGAGCAAGACCATCACTCTGACAAACAACGCCCTAGAGTGGAGTTGAGCAGCTCAATTGCGTCGTCGGAGAAAGAGGAGGCCAAAGCCAAAACGAGTAATAAGGGTGTCCTCGAGCTGTTCATGGCGTCCGGAGGTGCGGCGGAGCCTCGGTCTACGATAGTGGATCGTAGGACGGTGTGATCATTCCTGGAGCCTGATATGGGTCTACAAGTGGTGAAGCTGCTAAAGACCACGATCCTCCTTGTACAAGTATGACTTCTGTGGTTCACCAAGTGAGCCTGTGGGTATAGCCCCTGGCTCGGTTGTAGAGACTAAGTGGGGGGGGGGGGGGGGGGGGGGGGTAGGGCACGTCTTTCGACGACTCGATTGGGGAGCGCTTTGTTTTCTATGGGAGATGCTCCCGAGCATTGGGTCCGAACGAAGCACCTCATCCTTTCGGCAGAAGGACGAGGATGTCTTCCGGTTGTCACTAATCATTTGAAGTTGTTTTTATTTAGTTTTATCTTTTATGTGTTTGTATTCTCACACCTATTAATTTTTGGTGTAGTTGCCTGGCATGGTGATGATATAGCTATTATTCAGATCCTGTCCCCTTCCTCATCCAAATCCCTTCCTCTAACCCTTCTCTTCGCTCAAATACATGCCTGAACCAGCTAAAACAAGAGGCTCGAGTGTCTCTCTTTTGTGTGAGCATTTTCATGAGAATTTTTAATCATGCCTCTCTTCTTAAGTTGGCAGAACATAATAATGGGGGCTAAGTGTCTCTCTTTTTACACTCATATCACTCATACAAATGAAAACATGTAGATGTCCAATCACATTAATCATATAACTTATTCACTTTCTTATTTACATGTAGATATGTGAGACACAATGCAATCAACGGGCTATACGTCCTCCAATAACCGACACACGTCGTAATAGTGATATTTTGGTCGCTAAAGAAGCCACATTTTTAGCTAAAATGAATTTGATGATATCACTTCATTTGCAATAATTGAAATGCCAAGCTAGCTAGTAAAATGAAATGAACGGAATCCGGTTTAGGCATGGGGCGGATTCCACGGTATTGTCAAATGAATTTAGTATCAGATTTCGGGGCAGACAAACAAGTTAGATTGATGATATCACTTCATTTGCATTTTTTGGAAAGGGGAACGCGGGCTTTGTATCTACGTTCAGTATCGGTTAGCTTTATTGGTTATCAAACATCATTAAATCATTTGCAAGACCTGGCAAAAATAAGACTACGAGGGTCATCGCATGACAAATTAGAATTCACATCAAGCTTATCCAGCTCATGGACTACAACGTTGGCTTATTAGGATAATGCCCAAAAACTATCTTATCAGAACCACTCGCCATGATTCTGTAATCCTCAAAGATTGGCTGATGCGATGCAAGCAAGTTTACTATCTCTTATAATCATCCCAACACCTCCATGATTATAATCGGCATTGAAAGCGGCATCAACAACTTGGATTGAAGATATTTTACGACCTAGAGATACTTTCTCAAACGGAATGGCTAATCGTTGGGTGCCTTTTTTAAGTCTCAGTCAACAGCGTGGACCATCCGATCTGCCACTACCGGAAATCACAGATTTGCCGTGTGGCGAAAAGACACGGCAAAGCCACTTCGGAACACGGCAAAGGCTTTGTCGTGCCAAATCGCACGGCAAACACCACACGGCCTAATACATGTCGGTAAAGAACTTTGCCGTGTGCTTTTACAAAAACAGCACGGCAAACGCTTTGACGTGTGCCTTCCCAGAGCAGCACGGCATAGTCATGTCAGAATAGGTCCGACCTGGTCAACCATCTACACCATCTTTGCCGTGCGCTTCTTCGAAAACAACACGACACACTTTGAATCTTTGCCGTGCGCCGCGGCAGAACATCACGGCAAAATGCCAGGCTTTGCCGTGCGCTCTTTCACAGCATGCACGGCACAGACGAAATCTTTGCCGTGCGCTCTGCAGAACACCGCACGGCACACACCCCCTCTTTGCCGTGTGCTCACTTCCACGCATCACGGCACAGCTTCTTTGCCCAGATGCAGGAAACGAGTTGTTTGCCGTGTGCTTCGTCAAGGCAGCACGGCAAAACGACCATATGGTCATCAGGCAAAATGCCAGGCTCACAGGTGTGTGCCACGTAGAGCCTTTGCCGTGTGGCTTGGCACGGCAAAGATCTTTGCCCTGTGCCTGAACACGGCAAATTGACAATATGGCACAGATTTGTGCTGTTTTTTGGAAAATCCATGCATTTTACAGAAATTTCAAGCAAATATGATAATTCTCACACAAATATGACTAAATAGATCTCCAACATAGTTCTAACTCTACATAGTATAGACATAGTTCAACAAATAAGATCAACATAGTTCTAACTCCAACAAAATAAGATCAAACTCCTCCACAACATAGTTCAAGCATCCACATAGTTCAACATAGTTCAAGCATGCTACATAGCATAGACATAATCTCAAACACCACATAGGTATAATATGAACATAGCATCCACATGAACTCCACGATGATGGACGGATGGCGAAAATGGACGTCATTGTTGATCCTCCTACAAGTTCATACAAAAATCATGAGTTTGACAACTAAAATAGCTAAGTGTCAATGTCATGTGCATCATTAAACTAACAAGGTGGAAATGGCAAGTTTGACAACTAAAATACCTAAGTGTCAATGGCATAAGCATAGTTCAACTAACTAAGTGGAAATGGCAAGTTTGACAACTAAAATACCTAAGTGTCAATGACATAAGCATAGTTCAACTAACTAAGTGGAAATGACAAGTTTGATTGGCTATGTCGATCTAAGTGAGATGATGTCTACGTGTGTTTCTATTCTTGTAGACAGTGTTGGGCCTCCAAGAGCAGAGGTTTGTAGGACAGCAGCAAGTTTCCCTTAAGTGAATCACCCAAGGTTTATCGAACTCAGGTAGGTAGAGGTCAAAGATATCCTCTCAAGCAACCCTGCAATTAAGATACAAGAAGTCTCTTGTGTCCCCAACACACCCAATACACTTGTCAGATGTATAGGTGCACTAGTTCGGCGAAGAGATAGTGAAATACAAGTGATAGGATGATTATAAGTAGTAACTGCAATCTGAAATAAAGATGGCAGCAAGCAAACATGTAGCAGAACTTGATGTAAACGGTGTTTCAATGCTTAGAAACAAGGCCTAGGGATCATACTTTCACTAGTGGACACTCTCAACAATGATCTCATAACTGAATAAGTAAAAGCTACTCTTAAACACTCTCTTGTTGGATAACAAACACCATTCATTGTGTAGGGCTACAAAAGCACACCTCAAGCCGGAGTAAACAAGCGCCACAACGTCATAAAGGATCACACACGGTGCACACACTGTCACCTTTACACCGTGGAGAGTACCGGAGTTCATATTAAAGTAACCTATAGAGTGCATAATAGATAAAGAGTAACATCTACATATTCAACTAGATTAGCACAACTGAACACAAGTAAATACTGCTGGGATTATTCTCCTTCTTGATAACACAAGAGTACTACGTGTAGGGCTGCAAAGCACACCTCAAAGTCTGAGTAAACAAACACCACAGTTCCCAAGAAAGCCATGATAATATCTAAATTATTCATAGAGTCACACAAGTACCCACACTGTCACCTTGATACCGTGTTGTCACAACGACTCCAGAAACTAGACAAAATCACTTGAGTAGCATAAACATTATTAATGTATTCAGCGATACTAGCAATACACATGATCACATAAAGATCACACCATGGAGAGAGAGATGAACCACATAGCTACCGGTAGAGCCCTCAGCCTCGGGGGAGAACTACTCCCTCCTCATCATGGGAGTCAGCAGCGGCGATGAAGATGGCGGTGGAGTCGATGGAGATGACTCCGGGGGCAATTCCCCGTCCCGGCAGCGTGCCGGAACAGAGATTCTGTCCCCCGAAACTTGTCGTCGATGGCGGCGGCGCTGCGGAACTCTTCGTGGAATATGACTTGGTTTTTAGGGTTTTCGCGTCTGAGGAATAAATAGGCGAAGGGGCAACGTCGGTGGAGGCTCGAGGGGCCCACACCACCTGCTGGCGCGGCAAGGGGCCCACCGCGCCGGGTGTGGTTTGGGCACCTCGGTGCCCTCCTTCGTCTCTCCTTCGGACTCCGTGACGGTGCTGGAAAAATAGGGACGTGGCCTTTTGTTTCGTGCAATTCCGAGAATATTCGCAGAAGTACTTTTCTGAAACCAAAAACAGCAGAAAACAGGGAACTGGCACTTGGCATCTTGTTAATAGGTTAGTCCCAGAAAATGCATAAAAGTGATATGAAGTGTATATAAAACATGTAGCAAATGGTATAATATAAGCATGGAACATCAGAAATTATGGATACGTTGGAGACGTATCAAGCATCCCCAAGCTTAGTTCTACTCGTCCTCGAGTAGGTAAAACGATAACAACAAATAATTTCTGAGGAGACATGCTTTCACACAATCTTGATCAATATATTGCAAGGCTCATGTCATGAATGAAGTGACTCAAAGCAATGATCTATAGTTTGCTAACAAATAGATAAAGAGTAAACAATGAATCATATAAGCAAAAACTTTTCATGAATAGTACTTTCAAGACAAGCATCAAAAAGTTTTGCATAAGAGGTAACTCATAAAGCAATAGATTCAAAGTAAAAGGCATTGAAGCAACACAAAGGATGATTAAGTTTCAGCAATTGCTTTCAACTTGTAACATGTATATCTCATGGATAGTTGTCAACATAAAGCAATATAACAAGTGCAATAAGTAAATATGTAAGAATCAATGCACACAAAGTTGACACAAGTGTTTGCTTCTAAGATAGAAAGGAGTAGGTAAACTGACTCAACATAAAGTAAAAGATAGGCCCTTCGCAGAGGGAAGCAGGGATTAAATCATGTGCTAGAGCTTTTTAAGTTTTCGAAAGCATATAGAGAGCACAAAATAAGTATTTGAGAGGTGTTTGTTGTTGTCAACGAATGGTAGTGGGCACTCTAACCCCCTTGTCAACCAGACTTTCAAGAGCGGCTCCCATGAAGGACGTTATTCTACCAGCAAGGTAGATCATCCCTCTTCTCTTTTGTTTACACATGTATTTTAGTTTCTTTATAGATGACACTCCTCCCAACCTTTTGCTTACACAAGCCATGGCTAACCGAATCCTCGGGTGCCTTCCAACATTCACATACCATGGAGGAGTGTCTATTGCAAATTAAGTTGCTTACTGATAAATCAGGGCAAAACATGTGAAGAGAATTATTAATGAAAGTTGTAATTAATTGGGGCTGGGCACCCCGTTGCCAGCTCTTTTTGCAAATTATTGGATAAGCGGATGTATATGCCACTAGTCCATTGGTTGAAAGTCTGTCAGAAGTAAATGACAAGATTGAAAGATAAAACACCACATACTTCCTCATGAGCTATAAAACATTGACACAAATAAGGAGTAATAAAGTTTTGAATAGTTTAAAGGTAGCACATGAAATATTTACTTGGAATGGCAGGAAATACCACATAGTAGGTAGGTATGGTGGACACAAATGGCATGGGTTTTGGCTCAAGTTTTGGATGCACGAGAAGCATTCCCTCTCAGTACAGAGTTTAGGCTAGCAAGGTTGTTTGAAGCAAACACAAGTATAAACCGGTACAGCAAGAATCACATAAAAACATATTGCAAGTATTATAAGACTCTACACTGTCTTCCTTGTTGCTCAAACATTTTACCAGAAAATATCTAGACCTTAGAGAGAACAAATATGCATCCCAAGTCTCAACAAGCTCTACGGTAGTTCTCCACTACTAGGCTTTAACTACATGATGCAAGAGCTTAAACATGATCTACTTGAGAGCTCAAAACAATTGCAAAGTATCAAATCGAAACAAGACAATGATCTACAAGAATGCATATGTCTTTTCCAATACCAACTACTACATGTAGCATTTTCTTTTTCCAAACAAACACCAATCAATTTATTTAAACATAAACTCTCCAAATGATAATATAATGCAGCAAGAGAGTATTTATAAACAAGTGCTAACAGCTCGAAGAGATGCATGAAAAACAGGAGCTAAAAGCACTGCAGTAGCTAGTTAAGAATACTCAACAAATATAAGTGAAGAACATGAGTATTCACATGAAAAAGCGGAGCGTGTTCTCTCCCACACAAGGATTGCTAGGATCCGAATTTATTCAAACAAAAACAAAAATAAAAACACACAGACGCTCCAAGTAAAGCGCATAAGATGTGAAAGAATTAAAATATAGTTTCACTAGAGATGACCTGATAAGTTTGTTGATGAAGAAGGGGATGCCTTGGGCATCCCCAAGCTTAGACGCTTGAGTCTCTCTGAATATGGTTGGGATGAACCACGGGGGCATCCCCAAGCTTAGGCTTTTCACTCTTCTTGATCACATAATATCACCCTTCTCGCTTGATCCTTGAAAACTTCCTTCACACCAAACTCAAGACAGTTCTCATTAGAGGGTTAGTGCATAATCAAAAATTCTCATATTCTGTAATGATAAATCAATCTCAAAGCTTCTGGACATTAGCTACAGCCACCAATGCTTTGTGGAGCAAAGAAATCCACACAAACACAGTAAAAGAGCGAATGCAAAACAAAAGGCAGAATCTGTCAAAAACAGAACAGTCTGGAATGACGAATTTTTTCGAGGCACTTAAGTTGCTCAGATGGATCTGGCCTAAAATAATGAAAGTTGCGTACATATCTCAGGAATATGCGTGATTTTTTCAGAATTTTTGAATTTTCTACAGGGAGATAAGCTCAAATCCGTGACAGCTAAAAATCTGTCACTGCGCAGAAATCCAAATCTTGCATCAACTTTCAATATAGAACTTTACTTGGCACAACATGCGATAAAATAAAGATACAAAGGAGTTGCTACAGAAGTAACAAAACTGCTTGACTCAAAGAAAAAAAATAACAGCAAATAAAAACGATGGGTTGTCTCCCATAAGCGCTTTTCTTTAACGCCTTTTAGCTAGGCATAGTGATTTTGATAATGCTCTCATATGTATAAGAGTTGAATATAGAGAGCATCAAAAAGCAAATACCAAACACATTTAAGTCTAACCCACTTCCTATGCAAAGGAATCTTGTAGGAAAATAAATCAATGAAGCTCAAAGTGACTAGCATAGGAAGGTAAAACAAGTGCAACTTCAAAAATTTCAACAAAAAGAGAGGATATTTAATAACATGAATATTTCTATAACCATACTTTCCTCTCTCAAAATAATTTTCAGCGGCATCATGAATAAACTCAACAATATAGCTATCACATAAAGCATTCTTATCATGATCCACATGCATAAAAGTATCATTACTCTCCACATAAGCATGAACATTATCATTAGAAATAGTGAGAGTAAAAGTATCACATCCATCATTATAATCATCATAAATAGGAGGCATAGAATAATCAAAATGATTTTTATCCTCAATAGTAGGTGGACTGAAAATATCACAATGATTATAATCATCATATATTGGAGGCAAAGTATTATCAAAGCAAATTTCCTCCTTAAAGCTTGGGGGACTAAAAATATCATATTCATCACAACCAGCTTCCCCAAGCTTAGACTTTTCCATAGCATTGGCAATAATGTTGTTCAAAGAATTTATAGTAATACCATTGCTACCATCATGCAAACAAGCCTCCATAGGTTTTTTAATTTTCTCTTCAAAAGCATCATGTCCTAATTCAATATAAAGTTCATAAAGATCTCTAATTTTGTTGTTGTTTTCCATTAAGCCTAACTAGTGAAAATAAAAACAAGAAACAAAAAGAAATAATTGCAGAATCTAAAGGAGATACCTTTCAATGCTTACCTCCCCGGCAACGGCGCCAGAAAATAGCTTGATGTCTACGTGTGCTTCTATTCTTGTAGACAGTTTTGGGCCTCCAAGAGCAGAGGTTTGTAAGACAGCAGCAAGTTTCCCTTAAGTGAATCACCCAAGGTTTATCGAACTCAGGTAGGTAGAGGTCAAAGATATTCCTTTCAAGCAACCCTGCAATTAAGATACAAGAAGTCTCTTGTGTCCCCAAGACACCCAATACACTTGTCAGATGTATAGGTGCACTAGTTCGGCGATGAGATAGTGAAATACAAGTGATAGGGATGATTATAAGTAGTAACTGCAATCTGAAATAAAGATGACAGCAAGCAAACATGTAGCAGAACTTGATGTAAACGGTGTTTCAATGCTTAGAAACAAGGCCTAGGGATCATACTTTCACTAGTGGACACTCTCAACAATGATCTCATAACTGAATAAGTAAAAACTACTCTTAAACACTCTCTTGTTGGATGACAAACACCATTCATTGTGTAGGGCTACAAAAGCACACCTCAAACCGGAGTAAACAAGCACCACAACGTCATAAAGGAGTCTCACACGGTGCACACACTGTCACCTTTACACCGTGGAGAGTACCGGAGTTCATATTAAAGTAACCTATAGAGTGCATAATAGATAAAGAGTAACATCTACATATTCAACTAGATTAGCACAACTGAACACAAGTAAATACTGCTCGGGATTATTCTCCTTCTTGATAACACAAGAGTACTACGTGTAGGGCTGCAAGAGCACACCTCAAAGTCTGAGTAAACAAACACCACAGTTCCCAAGAACAGGCCATGATAGATATCTAAATTATTCATAGAGTCACACGAGTACCCACACTGTCACCTTGATACTGTGTTGTCACAACGACTCCAGAAACTAGACAAAATCACTTGAGTAGCATAAACAATATTAATGTATTCAGCGATACTAGCAATACACATGATCACATAAAGATCACACCATGTGAGAGAGAGATGAACCACATAGCTACCGGTAGAGCCCTCAGCCTCGGGGGAGAACTATCCCTCCTCATCATGGGAGTCAGCAGCGGCGATGAAGATGGCGGTGGAGTCGATGGAGATGACTCCGGGGGCAATTCCCCGTCCCGGCAGCGTGCCGGAACAGAGATTCTGTCCCCCGAAACTTGACGTCGATGGCGGCGGCGCTGCGGAACTCTTCGTGGAATATGACTTCGTCTTTTAGGGTTTTCGTGTCTGAGGGAATAAATAGGCGAAGGGGCAACGTCGGTGGAGGCTCGAGGGGCCCACACCACCTGCTGGCGCGGCAAGGGGGCCCACCGCGCCTGGGTGTGGTTTGGGCACCTCGGTGCCCTCCTTCGTCTCTCCTTCGGACTCCGTGACGGTGCTGCAAAAATAGGGACGTGGCCTTTTGTTTCGTGCAATTCCGAGAATATTCGCAGAAGTACTTTTCTGAAACCAAAAATAGCAGAAAACAGGGAACTGGCACTTCGGCATCTTGTTAATAGGTTAGTCCCAGAAAATGCATAAAAGTGATACGAAGTGTATATAAAACATGTAGCAAATGGTATAATATAAGCATGGAACATCAGAAATTATGGATACGTTGGAGACGTATCATGAGACATGAAGTAAGTTTTCGTACGAGAGTGGTAGCAAGTTGAAATGGTAACTAACCTCTACTGGCCTTCCGGCGGCGGAGTAGGATTGTCCTACATGTTTGCAAAAAAATGATGAGTTCGACAACTAGGTGGAAATGGCATAGTCATGGCATTAAAAGAAAGCTAAATAAAATTTGATGAGTTGAACTAACTAAAATTTGACAAGTTCAACTAATGGGTAAAATTTAACAAGTTCAACTAACTAAATTTTGACAAGTTCAACTAAAGTGGCAATGGCATGGCAAGCTAAATTATGAGTCATGCGAGCATACCCACGGGAGCCTCCGGACAACGCTAGGGTTGGAGATACGGGGCTGCCCCTCCGGATTGTCCTGGCCACCAAGCGGCGGCGCCATCGAGTGAGATCCACCCGCCGATCCTGGATTCACCTAGAACATGAAAAAAGTCTCGCATTACACAAGTAATTTAGTTATAACAATAAGATGCATAGAATGACAAGTTTGAGAACATACCCATGGGAACATCGGTGGAGGCGGTGGAGGGAACATTCCCATGGCAACAGTCCCGTCCCCAGGAGCAAGGCGCTGCATCGTGCCATACATCCACTCCATCATCTGCCTCTGATGCTCCTGCTGCTGCCTGCAATACTCCTGATGCTGCTCCTGCTGCTGCCGCATCTGCTCGTCTGCCGCCGGATCTGCTCCTGCTGTTGCTCCAGCTGCTGCTCATAGAGCACCTGCTTTTGCCGGAGCTCGTCGACAGCTAGACTCGAAACTCGTGGGCGGGTCTCCACAGCAGGCGCACCGGACGCCCTCCCACGGCGGACCTGGCGTAGAGACGGGACGGTGCGAGGGTCGATGGAGCCGTCACCTATCCACAAGCGGCCATTCGCCGCGCCTTGCCCCGCAAGCACGACAGCCTCGACGTCAAGTGGACTGGTGAGAGGGTCAGCTTCCTCACCGTTGCGCTCCTTGAACTTCTCCCTGTACCCCTTGCTCCGGAGCTCGGCGGTCTGGCTGATCCACATCGACCCTGTCTCAGGATCCGGCGTATCCCTGGTACGCATCTTTTCCCAAACGGCGAAGGGCGAGGGGTCTACGCCGGTCTTCAATTTCTGCAAAGATGGCACGAACATAGGTGAAAAGGAGACGATATTGCAAAAGAGAGCACGAACATAGGTGGATTAAAGAATGCATTTGCTCACCTCATTTTGTATGCATTGGGAGAGGCTGAGGTTGCCTTGGCGGTGTGTTCCACCCTTGTTCTCCGCCCGCTTTGCCTTTCCTCCGCGTGTATCTTGAGATACTCCGGGCTAGTCCACCACGCTACCATCGCGAGGTGGCAGTCCTTGTTGTTACCGACGTACGGAGGAGGCACCTACATGCACAGAACACACATATTAATGATATTACACGGCGGTCAACAAAATCGATAATATAGAAATGACGCTACCTGCAGGTACTGCCATGGCTGCATCAAGATGTCCCGAGCACGCTTCTTTTCCAGCGCAATGTTCTTTTCGGCGTACCAAGTGCGGACAGAGTTCACGCGAGCCTCGTAGTGCATGTCCGTCACCATCTTAGAGGCCATCGTCAAAAGGATGTCCTCGCACTTGGCCTTGTCCTCCTCCCGACAGGTGAAGAAGTTCTACAAGCATGCACACATAGGTAAAATAGGGTCAAAGCCATTAGTGCAATCTCGGATTTATAGAATGATGAGAAGTCAAACAAACTTACCCAGAAATAGCCGAGTGTCTTAAGCGCCATGTTGAGGTACACGCCATCGGGATCCTCGCGTAACAGTAGTGCCTGAAAGTCCAAGCTACACTCCTGCGACCCTCTGGTTCGGTGACAATCCCTGGGAAGAACTTCCGGAGACAACATCCAAGGATGCTCGCGTAGGTACGCTGTTCCTTCACTTTAGGAGGCTGGTACTCAAATGTCCTACACAATGAGAAAACCAAAATTAGTATAGTTAGCGGGTCAAAACACAATGAGAAGCTAAAATTGAACAAAAACAATAATAAGTACCTTTTTCCAACAGGCACGAGAAGAGTGTTCTTGTAGGCGTAATATCGGGGATCGGGGAGTCCCGCCGCCCCCCGCTGATACACCGGCCTGGTCCGTGGCTCAGGGATATCCTCCTCAGTCTCAACCCACTCCTCCGGTGGGTCCCACTGCAGCGTCGGGTCAAGCTGAAACCCGTCCTCCCCAGGTCCCTCCTCCTCCTCGCGCCCCTCGTCCTCCTCCTCGCTGTCACCCTCCTCGCCCTCCTCAGAAGCCTCCGCCGCAGCTCCTCAGAATCCGCAGCGACTCGCTCTCAGAGTCCGACTGCACCTCCTGATCGTACTCCGGGTCATCCTCGTCGGGCTGCTCGGCAGGGAGAGGAGGCGGAGTCTTGCTAGGCCTCCTTCTCGTCCTCGTACTCCCACATCGTCCACCCTCGCACGTGGAGGTGAGGGAGGAGGTGGAGGTGCCGAACTCGATCCCACAATGAGTGCCTTCACGCTGCCCACCTTTTTGACAAGGCCTTCTTCAATCTGTTTCCCCCCATGTTTCCTGCATTGACAAAAAAATAGGTTTCATCAGTATACATGATCCAAAATTAAGGTAAATAGATGAAGCAACAATGAGTAAAGCGAAAATGAATACAATTAGATGAAGTAGCGACAATTAAGGTAAATGGAGTATCGACAATGAGTTCTCACAAAATAAGCTAGACGACAATCACTATTACATAGAGTAGCATTGACCTATTACATATAAGCTAGACTGGCAATTACTAATACATGTGTCCTCATCGCTATCAGTAGCCTGTGTCGAGATCATCGGGACCAACTATTGGACCACCCGTGTCGTCATCACTGTCAGGGTCGCCACACCACCAACCATCCACGGAACCTGGAGGTGGTCCCTCTGGCTCATCGACGTGAAGTCCTGCGTGGAAGCGCTCTAGCAAAGTCACGTCGGCTTGGTTATGAACCTCCTCGACTTCATCATGCGCGGTGTCTTCCTCCATTCCAGCATCTCGTTTTGTTCGCCGTATTCCATGTCATCATCGGTCGGCAAGTTGATAGTGAATTTCCCAGGGAGCCCTCCATCCTGATAGAACTCGCCGTCAGATGTTGAGGGGTCTAGGCGGCGGTAATCTTGACCGTTAGGCATAGCCGGCCTACTGTGCGACGGTACCGTCACCACAACATCCCACCCCTGTAGACGCTTTTGATATGCTTTTGATGTCTTCTTGCACGGGTACGGGAGATAGAATACTTGGAAGGCCTGGGTAGCCAAAATGTAGACGTCGTCTCCCGAATACTTGGAGCTTCGTTCAACTTCGACCAATCCAATTGCAGGAATCCCTCTAACCCGACGCGGGTCTAACCAATTGCATTTGAATACAACGGGATCTAGCCCTTTACCAAAACCATAATTCAACTCGTATATAGCCTCAACTCTTCCATAGTAATGGAGTTTATCTGAGCCTTCACATAACACCCCACTATTTATTGTCTTCCGGTTGCCCCGGTTTGTTGTGTGGTCATGGGTATGGAAGCGATATCCATTCACGTCATAAGCATGGAATGAGTTGACGGAATGGCTAAAGCCATGGGCAATGTTTCTAAGCTCTGGCTTCATCTCTTTGTCCTTTTTTGCCTACAAGTTTAGCACGAGAAGTTTAGAACGAGGAATGATCGATGAATGTCCACGGTACTAGAAAAGTTAGATAGAACAGTACCAAACCCGCGAACCAGCTAATGAAACCACCACCCTTGCCAAAACCACCACCGTTGTCAAAAAGATCCTTCGACTCTTTCGGGGTAGGGTCCCTTCTCAGCTTCCAGAATTCACGAGTGAATCGTCTACTCCAATGAGAAAAGAGGAGTTAGCCACGAATATAGGAGTGAATGTTTGTGAAATACTAAATGGTGAAAGACTTACTCGCGGTACGGCTTCACTTCCTCCATACTCATCAAGATATACGAGGAGATCAGATCCCGCTCGAGCTTTTCATGATGAACTTCTTCGTGCCACGATTTGCCACCGAGCCCTATGAAGATGCTAAGCTTGGGTACATCTTCAGGGTTGGCTGCATTGTAGCGAACGACTGGATTGTGGATTGTGGGAATGTTGGCATCATAGAAACCTGTCGTGAAGCTTGACACCTCCTCGTTAAGGCATGCCTCGGCCATGGATGCCTCGATCTTGCATTTATTCCCGCAATTCTGGCGTAGGTCTTTCATTTTTCTCTCAGGCCCAAACTGCCAACGGGTCGACACAGGCCCCCCCATAAAGCCTCGTGCGCGAGATGCAAGATCATATGTTGCATCGGATTAAAAAACCCTGGCGGAAGTATCGTCTCTAGCTTGCAAAGCAACTCGGGTGCCTGTTCATGCAGCTTCAGAACCACCTCACGATCTAACTCCCTTGCACAAATCTGCCGGAAGAAAAAGCTCAACTCCGCCAGTACTCGCCAAGTCTCCTCATCGACATAGCCTCGAATCATCACCGGCATTATGCGCTCAAGCCACACGTGGTAGTCATGACTCTTCAGCCCTCCTACTCGCTGCGTGTCCAGGTTCACACACCTCGCCCAGTTAGCTGCATACCCATCAGGGAAGTACAAACACTCCACGAGCCACTGTAATATTTCCCTTTTTTCCGGCCTTGTAGGGCAGAACCGAGCCTTTGGCTTAGACCACCTAGTGCCGTTGACTCCAGGAGGCTTCATTCAAGATCTGGCCTGTCACAAAGTTCTTTTTGGTCCATTCGAGCCTTGACGTTATCCTTCGTCTTCTCAGTGTCCATGATGGTGCTATAAAGAGCCTCGGCGATATTCTTTTCGGTGTGCATTACATCAATGTTGTGTGGAAGCTCGACATCCTCCATGTAAGGGAGCAGCTTCCAGAAGCACGGAATGTGAGTCCACTGGTGCGTCTCCCCATAACCCACGAAACCATTCCCATCGGGGTTAGGCACGAGAGCTTCTAGCTCAGCCCTGATTTCTCTTCCGGTCATCAGACGTGGTTTCGGAGCATGGATCTCGACTCCTTTCTCGAACCGCTTTACGTCACTCCTGTATCTATGACCTGGCTCAAGGAACTGTCGATGTTGATCAAAGCATGAATACTTGCCTCCCTTCGTAAGCCATGAGAAAGTCACAGCCTGTCTGCACTGTGGGCAAGGCCACTTCCCATGTGTACACCAGCCGCAGAACAAAGCACGCGCTGGTAAGTCATGCAGGGATGTGTGGTACCAGACATACATATCGAAGTGATCATTTGTTGAGGCGTCATATGTTCGGACCCCGCGACCGTTCCAGCCAACAGCCAAGTCTTCAACCAGCGGTTCCAGGTACACGTTCATGTTCTTACCCGGGTATTTCGGTCCTGGGATTATCATCGACAATAACATGTTATGTGATCTCATGGACTCGCCGGGGGGGAGGTTCTGGGGTATGACAAACACAGGCCAACAGCTGTATGTTGCCGCCGACATGCCATACGGATTGAACCCATCGGTTGATATAGCAACAGCTACGCTCCTCGGGTCGCCCGCTTTCAGTGGATACTTCGCTACAAAGTTCTTCCATGCGTCACCATCCGACGGATGTATCATCTTGTCCGTGTATCTGTTCCCTAACGCGGCCCATCGCATCTGCTGGGCAGTGTCTTTGTTCATGTAAAGCCGCTGGATCCTCGGTATAAATGGAAGGTACCGGAGAATCTTTTGGGGAATCCCGGTCTGCCTCTTCTGTCCACCACCGAGGTCGACCTCGAAGTACCTAGAGGAATTGCAATGGATGCAATAATTTGTTCCAGCATGTTCTTTCCTGAATAGCATGCATCCCTTTGGACAGGCGTCTATCTTCTCATATGACATCTTAAGGTCACGGAGGAGTTTAGTCGCCTCGTAGAAGCTCTTCGCCAAGATATGCCCTTTCGGTAGAAGGCTGCCAACGACGGCCAGAATATCATCGAAACCATCCCTGCATATCTTCCTCTGGCACTTCACGGCCATAAGGCGAGCGATGGCATCTAGAAGGGTAACATCTGTATGTTCATGAAGGGGTTTCTGCGAGCCAAACATAGTCTCGTAGTACTTCTTCGTGTCTTCATCCGGCTGCTCACTTGTCTCCGCCTCCTGAGGTGTCTCCGCCTCTACACGACGGCTTTCAGGCGCATTAGCATTGACAAAGGCGTCTAAGCAGTTGTTGAACCCAGTGTCAAATTCTCCCGCTGGCTGAATCTGACGTGGCTCGGTTCTAGGACGTTTTGCTAACTGTTCACCATGGTAATTCCAAACATGGTAGAATGGTGTGAACCCATTCTTGATCAGGTGCGTACTAACATCTACCTTCGACTGTCGCCTTCGGTTATCGCATTTTGAACAGGGGCAAAACACTTTCATGGGTCTGCTGCTGATGTCAAACGCCTTGTTCACAAACTCCTCGGCCTTATCTCTCCATTCATCACTAAACTCCCACGGACTCTTTCTGCCAGCATACATCCACTCACGGTTCTGTCTCGGATCCATCCTTTAATCGGTACCAAAAAAGACATACACAATGCTTTCAGTTCAACATGTCACTGAATTTTAACAAAACCATTTTTTACGGCCAAATTTTATCTTTTACAACATGCAAGGGTTCACCTACACTTCTAATGGGTAGGGGCCTATCCCGCCCGAGTACGTGTAGATCGAGTCGTGTCCCATGTTCTACCCCGACCCGAGACGGAATTTCGACAGCACCTCCCCGCTGTTCTTCAGAATACACGTCTCGAGCTTGTCAAGCCGAGAGGGTGTGCATCCGAAGAACAACGGGGAGGTGCTGCCGAAATTCCGTCTCAGGAAGGGGTAGAACATGGAACACGACCCGATCTACACGTACTCGGACTGTCCAACAGGACAACCCGGAAGTGTTACGGTTATAAATATGCAAAGATGGACAATCCTGCATATTTATAAATTTGTAACCCTTCCGGATGGGATCTGACTCGGGTTACGCGACTCGACTGACTTGGTGATCTAGACCAAAATAAACCTATGCAGCAAGAGAGGCGAAAGATGTATACCCTAGAAGCGTGGTCGATCACCGCAGAAGGTCGGGGACGGAACACGGGCACCGAGGCGGCCCTCCTCAGCTGGAGAAGAAGCCCCGTAAACTACGACATCTGAAAACACAAAAAGAACATATATATAAGAACAGATGTACAACATAAATATCAGCTCCTAAATAAGAGAGTTTACGACTTTACGAGTTTACGACTTTACGACTTTACAAGTTTACGACTTTACGACTTTACGACTTTACGAGTTCACGACTTTACGACTTTACGACTTTACGACTTCACGACTTCACGACTTTACGAGTTTACGACTTTACGACTTTACGACTTTACTAGTTCCACCATTTTTCCTTTACACTTCTACCTCTAACTAACTAACCTAACTAACCTAACTAACTAACTATACAAAAATTCACAAGTGTACCTAGTAGCTAAACAACCAAAAATTAATGCAAAACATGACTTTTTTTTGCCTAATCTAACTATATTGCTTGCCTAATATGATTTCTTTTCCTAATCTAACTATATTGCTTGACTAACTAGTGTGCAACAAATAGTAAATTAAAGAACAAAACAAAAAATGAGAGAAAATAGAGCTTACCAAGCTTCATGGAGTAGCCATGGGGCACCCCTGCTAGCGGGGAGCTGCTGCTCCGACGGGTGGGGCGGGGTCAGGGCGAGGGTGGCTGGGGCGCAAGCTAGGGGCCGGGGTCGGAGGAGACGAGCTTGGTCTCGGGGACGGCTCGGTGGAGGCGGGCTCGGGGCGCGGGAGGAGGAGGGAGGAGGCCACGGTGGTGGATGCCGGCGTCGAGGTAGGAGTGCTCCTCCGGCGTGGGGCTCGGGGCAGCGTGGGGGCGTGGGGGCTTGGGGCAGAGGTGGGCGGCGCGGCGGATCGGGTGGAGGGGGGCGGCCGCGTCGAAGAGGAAGGAGGGGAAGCCGACCTTGCGTGTACCGGTGGAGGAGGACGAGCGGCGGAGGAGGCCGGCGAGGCGGTGGCAGCATGGGGAGGTGGAGGCCGGCGTGGAGGGCTGCGGCGGTGGCGGGCCGGTGGTGGATGTGGTGGAGGGCTGCGGCAGGGAGAGGTGAGTGAGTGCGAGCAGTGCGTGCGTGCGGCCCGACCGATTTGATTCAGGTGGGCACCTGAGGGACTTTGCCGTGTGCATTAAATGCGGAACACGGCAAAAAATCTTTGCCGTGCGCATTTAACTGCGAAGCACGGCAAAGGGCATTTGCCGTGTGCTTTTTTTTTGGGTTTTTTCTTTTAATTCTTTTTCTTGTTTACAATTTTTATTAGTACTAGCTAAATACCCGTGCGTTGCAACGGAAAAACAAATAATTTTGTAACATTGAAAAGGGATAATTTCCTAAATTATGGTTATGTTAATACAAGAAAACTACTCCAGAGATATACAAGAAATGTTGGTTCCCCATTTCGGGTGAAAACTCCCGTGTCGGGTTAGAGGTGAAAACTCCCGTACGGGTGCCGGGCACGAAATCATGCGACAGACCACATGAAATGTTGGTTCCCCATGGTTCCATGTACCAACCTAACACAACCAAGCAAAAAAGTTCACGTGTCTACCCCCTCTCGGCGCCGGTCAAAGGGGTGGATCGATAGGTTTGACTTTTTTCCAGCGGACGTAGGGTTTCGCCGTAGCGGGGTCCGGAGCGTCGGATCGTGTGTCGTCGAAAGGTTTCTCATGTTCCTATGGCCTAACCAAACACAACCAAGCAAGAGAGTCCACTGGGCTACCCCTTTCAACGCACGTCTATGGGGGTAGACGGAAACGTTAGGGTTTTTCCAGCGGATTCAGGGTTTCGCCGAACCGGGACCCGGAGCGTCGGAACCCCACCCAAACCTAGGTTCTGCCATACCATATGTATACAAGTGTGTTGTAATGTGCAAGAATCTACTCCTAGGTGTGACCGACATCACCGGCTTCACTTTCTCCAAGTGAGTTTCTGCACTTAGAGGTGAAAACTCCCCTTTCGGGCGAACCGGATGGAATCTTGTGTCGATTTGGGGTAGACTTTAGTTTCTCATGTTCCTATGGCCTAACCTAACACAACCAAGCAAGAAAATCCACTGGGCTACCCCCTTTCGACGCACGTCTATGGGGGTAGACGGAAACTTTAGGGTTTTTCCAGCGGATTCAGGGTTTCGCCGAAGCGGGACCCGGGAGCTTCGGAACCCCACCCAAACCTAGGTTGTGACATACCATATGTATACAAGTGTGTTGTGTGTTGTAGATGTGCAAGAATCTACTCCTAGGTGTGACCGACATCACCGGCTTCACTTTCTCTCTAGTGAGTTTCTGCACTAGAGGTGAAAACTCCCCTTTCGGGCGAACCGGATGGAATCTTGTGTCGATTTGGGGTACACTTTGGTTTCTCACCTTCCTATGGCCAAACCTAACACAACCAAGCAAGAAAGTCCACTGGGCTACCCCTTTCGACGCACGTCTATGGGGGTAGACGGAAACGTTAGGGTTTTTCCAGCAAATTCAGGGTTTCGCCGAAGCGGGACCCGGGAGCTTCGGAACCCCACCCAAACCTAGGTTCTGACATACCATATGTATACAAGTGTGTTGTGTGTTGTAGATGTGCAAGAATCTACTCCTAGGTGTGACCGACATCACCGGCTTCACTTTCTCTCTAGTGAGTTTCTGCACTTAGAGGTGAAAACTCCCCTTTCGGGCGAACCGGATGGAATCTTGAGTCGATTTGGGGTAGACTTTAGTTTCTCATGTTCCTATGGCCTAACCTAACACAACCAAGCAAGAAATCCACTAGGCTACCCCTTTCGACGCACGTCTATGGGGGTAGACGTAAACGTTAGGGTTTTTCCAGCGGATTCAGGGTTTCGCCGAAGCGGGACCCGGGAGCTTCGGAACCCCACCCAAACCTAGGTTGTGACATACCATATGTATACAAGTGTGTTGTGTGTTGTAGATGTGCAAGAATCTACTCCTAGGTGTGACCGACATCACCGGCTTCACTTTCTCTCTAGTGAGTTTCTGCACTTAGAGGTGAAAACTCCCCTTTCGGGCGAACCGGATGGAATCTTGTGTCGATTTGGGGCACACTTTGGTTTCTCACCTTCCTATGGCCTAACCTAACACAACCAAGCAAGAAAGTCCACTGGGCTACCCCCTTTCGACGCACGTCTATGGGGGTAGACGGAAACGTTAGGGTTTTTCCAGCGGATTCAGGGTTTCGCCGAAGCGGGACCCGGGAGCTTCGGAACCCCACCCAAACCTAGGTTCTGCCATACCATATGTATACAAGTGTGTTGTGTGTTGTAGATGTGCAAGAATCTACTCCTAGGTGTGACCGACATCACCGGCTTCACTTTCTCTCTAGTGAGTTTCTGCACTTAGAGGTGAAAACTCCCCTTTCGGGCGAACCGGATGGAATCTTGTGTCGATTTGGGGTACACTTTGGTTTCTCATGTTCCTATGGCCTAACCTAACACAACCAAGCAAGAAAATCCACTGGGCTACCCCCTTTCGACGCACGTCTGGGGGTAGACGGAAACTTTAGGGTTTTTCCAGCGGATTCAGGGTTTCGCTGAAGCGGGACCCGGGAGCTTCGGAACCCCACCCAAACCTAGGTTGTGACATACCATATGTATACAAGTGTGTTGTGTGTTGTAGATGTGAAAGAATCTACTCCTAGGTGTGACCGACATCACCGGCTTCACTTTCTCTCTAGTGAGTTTCTGCACTTAGAGGTGAAAACTCCCCTTTCGGGCGAACCGGATGGAATCTTGTGTCGATTTGGGGTACACTTTGGTTTCTCACCTTCCTTTGGCCAAACCTAACACAACCAAGCAAGAAAGTCCACTGGGCTACCCCCTTTCGACGCACGTCTATGGGGGTAGACGGAAATATTAGGGTTTTTCCAGCGGATTCAGGGTTTCGCCGAAGCGGGACCCGGGAGCTTCGGAACCCCACCAAAACCTAGGTTCTGCCATACCATATGTATACAAGTGTGTTGTGTGTTGTAGATGTGCAAGAATCTACTCCTAGGTGTGACCGACATCACCGGCTTCACTTTCTCTCTAGTGAGTTTCTGCACTTAGAGGTGAAAACTCCCCTTTCGGGCGAACCGGATGGAATCTTGTGTCGATTTGGGGTACACTTTGGTTTCTCATGTTCCTATGGCCTAACCTAACACAACCAAGCAAGAAAGTCCACTAGCCTACCTCCTTTCGACGCACGTCTATGGGGGTAGACGGAAACGTTAGGGTTTTTCCAGCGGATTCAGGGTTTCGCCGAAGCGGGACCCGGGAGCTTCGGAACCCCACCCAAACCTAGGTTGTGAAATACTATATGTATACAAGTGTGTTGTGTGTTGTAGATGTGCAAGAATCTACTCCTAGGTGTGACCGACATCACCGGCTTCACTTTCTCTCTAGTGAATTTCTGCACTTAGAGGTGAAAACTCCCCTTTCGGGTGAACCGGATGGAATCTTGTGTCGATTTGGGGTACACTTTGGTTTCTCACCTTCCTATGGCCTAACCTAACACAACCAAGCAAGAAAGTCCACTGGGCTACCCCCTTTCGACGCACGTATATGGGGGTAGACGGAAACGTTAGGGTTTTTCCAGCGGATTCAGGGTTTCGCCGAAGCGGGACCTGGGAGCTTCGGAACCCCACCCAAACCTAGGTTGTGACATACCATATGTATACAAGTGTGTTGTGTGTTGTAGATGTGCAAGAATCTACTCCTAGGTGTGACCGACATCACCGGCTTCACTTTCTCTCTAGTGAGTTTCTGCACTTAGAGGTGAAAACTCCCCTTTCGGGCGAACCGGATGGAATCTTGTGTCGATTTGGGGTACACTTTGGTTTCTCATGTTCCTATGGCCTAACCTAACACAACCAAGCAAGAAAGTCCACTGGGCTACCCCCTTTCGACACACGTCTATGGGGGTAGACGGAAACGTTAGGGTTTTTCCAGCGGATTCAGGGTTTCGCCGAACCGGGGCCCCGGAGCGTCGGAACCCCACCCAAATCTAGGTTCTGCCATACCATATGTATACAAGTGTGTTGTGTGTTGTAAATGTGCAAGAATCTACTCCTAGGTGTGACCGACTTCACCGGCTTCACTTTCTCTCTAGTGAGTTTCTGCACTTAGAGGTGGAAACTCCCCTTTCAGGCGAACCGGATGGAATCTTGTGTCGATTTAGGGTAGACTTTGGTTTCTCATGTTCCTATGGCCTAACCTAACAAAACCAAGCAAAAATGTCTACTGGGCTACCCCCTTTCGACGCACGTCTATGGGGGTAGACGAAAACGTTAGGGTTTTTCTAGCGGATTCAGGATTTCGCCGAAGCGGGGCCCCGGAGCGTCGGAACCCCACCCAAACCTAGGTTGTGACATACCATATGTATAGAAGTGTGTTGTGTGTTGTAGATGTGCAACAATCTACTCCTAGGTGTGACCGACATCACCGGCTTCACTTTCTCTCTAGGGAGTTTCTGCACTTAGAGGTGAAAACTCCCCTTTCGGGCGAACCGGATGGAATCTTGTGTCGATTTGGGGTACAATTTGGTTTCTCACCTTCCTATGGCCTAACCTAACAGAACAAAGCAAGAAAGTCCACTGGCCTACCCCTTTCGACGCACGTCTATGGGGGTAGACAGAAACGTTAGGGTTTTTCCAGCGGATTCAGGGTTTCGCCGAACCGGGGCCCCGGAGCGTCGGAACCCCTTTACGAGTTTACGACTTTACGAGTTTATGACTTTATGAGTTTACGAGTTTACGACTTTACGAGTTTACGAGTTTACGACTTTACGACTTTACGACTTTATGATGTTTTGCCGAGTTTACGATAAGGGAAAATTGCAATATGCCGTGCACATTTTGAAAAGGCACACGGCATATCTTTCTTTGCCGTGTGGGGAACATCTAGGCGCACGGCAAAGAGTTTGTTTGCCGTGATGCCTCTATGGTGTTGCACGGCAAAGCTTTTGCCGCCAAATTATTTAGTGCGCGGGAAATTTTGTCCACTCTCTGCCGTGAGTTTTTCTAGAAGCGCACGGCAAAGAGGTTTCCCGCCAGTGCAAATACATTTCCCGCGAATATTGGCGACGGCGGCAGAGTTTGTGATCCTGTTCAACATGTGTGCCGTGCATGTATACCAAGGATCACGGCAAAGGTTTATATGCCGTGTAATGTTTGTTTGCCGTGTGTTGTTTCCTATTATGCCGTGTGTTGTTACTTTGCCGTGATTCTTTTGTGGCCAACACGGCAAAGTATTCTTTGCCGTGTTCCGAGTTCTGGAGGCTCACGGCACAGACCTAGCCGCACGGCACATTTCGATTTTCCGGTAGTGTGCACAAAAAGATTCGCGATTGTCCAGTTCACAGGAAGGCGCATTCGCGCCGCAGCGCTACAGCTTTGGAGGTTTCCAGTGTACTCCTGGTCCCTCCGTTCTTAAATATAAAATATTTTAAATATTTCACTTGTTAACTAGATTTGGACTAAATTGAGTAAATATACACACTAGAATGTGTCTAGGACTCTAGGTACACACTAGAATGTGTATAGGTACATATAGATATATGTAAATTTAGAAAAAACTAAAACATTTTACATTTAGAAACCGAGAGAGTATTTCATTGGGTCATTTAATTGGTGGAGTGCTGTGGCCTTTTCCGGGCCTTGTATATCACGCACTAGTCTGTTGCTTTATTTTTGTAATTTTTAGAGAAGAGGAACGAGTACTGCAGTCTGGGCAGTTATTCATAGGTTTCATTTTATGACCAAAAAAGTGCAACTAACTCGTAAGAAAAGTACAACTGAGATTCTACATGAGCCCTTAATAGTTCATACGAATTAAGTGGCACTATTATATTAAAAATGCGAGCTAATATTTTGTGCACTTAGATTATAATTGTTATTTTTTTGTCCATTTTGAATTATTGTTTGCACTGACATATTTTATATTCTTTGTGCAAAGTTTTAATTTCTCAAGTGTGTCATATCCAGTTTTTGAACTCCGGACGAATCTTTTGAGTACTAGTTTATCTTGGGAATAATAACTTAGGGGAATGGAAACAAGGGCTCTGAAGAGGTCCTTTTGGTGTTTGGTCTTTTCTCATGGGCTACACTGTATCTGGACACAAGCATAATCGCGCAAAAAGTGTTATTTGCTCCCGAGCTCCTGTGCTCCTTCCACGTAAATAAACTGATAATTATATTTGTGAGTTCAAAAAATTCTGAAAACATCACATGAACATGCAAAAATTCAAGCTGAAAAACTTTATATTATGATCTAAACAAAAATAACAAAAACTGATAAAACTTAAAGATTTGAAAATAGGCATATTTAGATCCACAATTTGTCATTTTTGTGTAGTTCAAAATATAAAATATTTGAAGTTGATATTTTGCATATTCGTGGGATACTATTAGCTACACCTAAATTTATTTCAGAAATTTTTTGAAACTCATAAATATGATTTTCGATTTTTTAAATTGAAAGGAGCACTTAACCTCGGGAACCAAAAGTCTCTACTCCATAATCACTCGACCATATTAAAGAAGGCACTAGTATGCAAATACAGAGCACACAAGACCACAAATACAGGCCCATTAAACAAGGCCACAGTTTGTGCAAACAAGGCTACAAAAACACAACGACCGGTGTTCCGCGGACAGGGGATTGAACGTGATGAAATCCTATGATCAGGTCGGTCGACTAAGACGTAAGGATTTCTCAGGCGACTGTAATCTAGGCGGACCCTTCTAAATAAAGCAGAGCAAAAGCTGATCGGGAAACCAAGTGTTACCACACGTACTTACCTTAGCAGCACATGTATACCTTTAGTAAGAAAAAGCGTGGCGCTTGCAACGAGATTAGGTAGTCCTGATGCATGGAAGGTTTCGGTCTCCGATACATGTTCCGATAGGAAATTGATTTTCATTTTATTTTTGGAAGGAACATCGAAAGGACGTATAAGGGAGGATCGATCGCCTCGCGATCTCCAACGGGCATCATGGGCGCTTGGCTCGGAAAATCATCGTCGTGGCCGGACCTCCTGCCGGAGATCACCGAACTTGTTCTCCGTCGTCTCCCCGACCACGGCGACCGTCTCAGCTTTGGCGCTGTCTGCCATGAGTGGCGCCTCGCCGTGCGGCGCCAGCCCCTACCACCGGCCATGCCGTACGTCAACATAGCCTACGGCATGTATAAGGATATCGGCGGCGGCAAGGCGCACCGCTTCCCCAGGCCTAATGGCTATTGCGTCCTCGCCTCTTTGGACGACGGCTGGCTCTTATACTACCATGAGAGTTCACGCCGATGCTTCCTTCGCCGTCCTTTCTTGGGTGCTGCCATCGAGCTCCCTAGGTCACTCGTCGAATTTCCCAAGGCATGGAGATGGGAACTGCGGATGTGGCCCAACATGGAGGTTCATGGGACATTTATGGACATGAAGATGGTCGTGTGCTCGTCTCGTCTGGTGGTTGCTCTATTCTGCCATTACCGCCGTGCCTCTTACCTAGCATCTTTCCGACCAGCGCAGCCCCATCAGCAGCGACCCGTATGGTCTTTTGTCGTCCAGCCCCGCGATAATCCTTACCCAGATTATGTCTACACAGACATTGTCTTTTATGATGGGAAGGTCTTTGCTCTGTCTTGCTCGGAACAACTCTTCTGCCATGACGTCGATGGAGAGACAAACCAGCACCTGCCGAGGTCCGTCGTCAAGCATGTGAGGGAAGCTCTGCCTGCTATGCCACACACCAACAACCACCTGGTCGTATCGTCCGACAAGCAAAAACTACTCATGGTGAGGTGGAGAAGTAATGATAACGTCGATGGCCACCTGACAATGGATCTGTGGGTGTTCGAGGCAGATTTCTGCACCGGCCAGTGGTTGGAGGTGAAGGACCTAGGTGGCCAAGTACTCTTCCTTAGTAGGAATTGCTCCTTAGCATTTGTGGCGGGCTCGATGGAGCACTGGGGTCCGAAGTTCCAAGAAGGGAACTGTGTGTTTGTTGTGGGCTGTGAGTGGGCACTGTCGTTCGATTCGTGTAAGAGGGATAGCTACTACGTGTACAACATGGTGAGTGGCGAAACTAGTCTGGTTTCGCTCAATGGATCAGACTACATGGAAGGTTGCACAGTGGGTTGGTTCTTCCCTACGAGTGAAAGCTTCTAGCTATCTACACAAGAGAGGATCAAGCGATGGATGTCATGCATATGTACAAGAGAAGCTTTAATACGCTTTCATTATGAGCCATTTTAATTTGTCAGTGTGATGGCTTGTATTTACCGTTACCTCTTGTAATTAAGGTGCAACTTTTGTAGGGTTAACAATGTGCAACTATCTCATTGAGAAAAGTGCAACCAAGGCTTTATGTTTATTTGATTTTCTACTTTGTGTTGCACTTTTTTTTTTTGAAGGGATCAACATTGCGAATTCAACCCAGAATACAAAAGAGGGGAAAGAACAGGAATTCGCAAACGAACAAAGCCCCGACACCCAGCACAACAGCGAGGTCGAAGAACACAGACCACACGCTGAACCACCTAAGAACCTGAAGCCGAACCTCGACGCCGACGAAGTCAAAGAAGAAGAACGCAGGCCACCACCAGCCCTGGGAAGGAGACGCCCCTCTCATGTCGAAAGCTGCAGGAGCCGCCCGCCGCAAGCACCGGGACTGAAGCACGTTGAAAGAGCACAGCTAGGACGCCTCCACCCCGCTTCCACCCAACATCCACCAAACCCTGCACTGAGGTCGAAAAAAGCTTGCCGGAGCCACCACCGAAGAACCGCCAGGACCCCACCTACTCCCCTCGCCACCACGGCCGGCCGGAGAAGGAAGGAGCAACACGATGAAGCCGACGGTGACGAGCTCCGAGATCCCGAAGAAACCGCTCCTGTACAAGCAGAGGAGGCAGCCGACGCCAAGCACCAGCTCCACTCCGCCGCACCCCCAGCACCCCCAAGGCCAAGCCAGGAGAAGCCAGACCCAGGCGAAGGAGGGGGCGAGGGACCAAAACTCACGAAGGCAGCCACCACCTCCGCCACGGCGACCGCCTTTAGAGCACCAAAACTCACTGGATCCACCGATCCGGGAGGGAACCACGCCTGGAACTCACCGGCGACGCTCCGCGGAGCGGCGTCGAGGTGGGGATCGAGCTCCAACACACAAACCCGACACCGCCGCCACCACCACCACCCAAGCAGCGCCGGCCGGAACCCTACCCCTAACCCTACTATCTACTCCCTCCGTTCCAAATTAATTGACGCAGTTTTAGTACAACTTTGTACTAGAACTGCGTCAATTAATTTGGAACGGAGGGAGTACATGCCTAAGGCACAGATCGGAGGTCCCACCACTCTCCGCCGCCACACGGGCGGCCGGAGAGGGAGGAGACCGCCGATCCGGCCGTCGGCGGGGGACGGGAGCTGGTCGCCCTCTTTTTCGCCTTATCCGCTCGGGGTGGGGGAGAGAGAGGGGAAAGAGCTGTTCATCGTGTTGCACTTTTTTTGTTACACCATAGTAGCACTTTCTTAGAAATGTTCAACTATGACATCGAGAAAAGTGTAATCAAGTTCTATATTATTCTAATTTTGACGGGTTGCACTTTTTTGCCGCACCATTGTTGCAGTAAAAAAATAATATGCAACTACCTTGTCAAGGAAAGTGCAACCAGGATTCTATATGTATTTTTTTCTTTTTTCTGACTAGTTATTCATAGGTTTCATTTTCTGACTGAAAAAGTGCAACTAACTCATAAGAAAAGTACAACTGAGATTCTACACGAGCCCTTAGTAGTTCATACGAATTAAGTGGTACTGTTATATTAAAAATGCGAGCTAACTATTTTGTGCACTTAGATTATAGTTGTTATTTTTTGTCCATTTTGAATTATTGTTTGCACTGACATATTTTATATTCTTTGTGCAAAATTTCAATTTTTCAAGTGTGTCATATCCAGTTTTGGAACTCCGGACGAATCTTTTGAGTCCTAGTTTATCTTGGGAATAGTAACTCGCGTTTGTTCTAGGGGATTGGGGAATGGCAACACGGGCTCTGAAGAGGTCTTTTTGGTGTTTGGTCTTTTCTGGTGGGCTACACTGTATCTGGACACAAGCATAATCACCCGGAAAGTATTATTTGCTCTCGAATTCCAGCGCTCCTTCCACATAAATAAATTGAAAATTATATTTGTGAGTTTGAAAAAATTCTGAAAACATCACTGGTGTAACCAATGATGTGTCGCATGAACATGCAAAATTTCAAGCTGAATACTTTATATTATGAGCTACACAAAAACAGCAAAAGTTGATAAAAGTTAGAGATTTGAAAGTAGGCATATTAATTTAGATCCATAAGTTGTCATTTTTGTGTAGTTCAAAATATAAAGTATTTGAAGTTGATATTTTGCATGTTTGTTGGATACTATTAACTACACCCAAATTTATTTTCAGAATTTTTTAAAACTCATAAATATAATTTTTTATATTTTAAAATTGGAAGCAGCACTTGACCTCGGGAGCCAAAAGTCTCTACTCCATAATCACGACCACATTAAAGAAGGCACTAGTATGCAAATACAGAGCACACAAGACCACAAATACATGCCCATTAAACAAGGCTACACAAACACAACGACCGGTGTTACGCGGACAGGGGATTGAACGTGATGAAATCCTATGATAAGCTCGGTCGACTAAAACGTAAGGATTTCTCAGGCGACTGTAATCTAGGCGGACCCTTTTCAAAAAAGCAAAGCAAAAGCTGGTCGGAAACCAAGTGTTACCACACGAACCTTTTTTTTTTTGGAACTTGGATATTTATTTCCTCAACACTGGTAACAAAGACCAAGTGTTACAACACGTACTTACCTTAGCAGCACATGTACACCTTTGGTAAGAAAAGCGTGGCGCTCCCAACGAGATTAGAAAGTCCTGATGCATGGAAAGGTTTCGATCTCCGCATCATGTTCCGAGAGGAAATCGATTTTCATTTTATACTATATAATATACGTAAGTGACCGTGGTGCCGGTGGTACGTCGCGCACTTGGTGTTTCAGCCCCTAAGAAAAAGCAAAATCAACCCGCAGTCCAACTTAAGTTCCCCGGTTCTGCATTTTAGCCCCCGATCCCCTCCATCCTCTCTGCTCTGCGCGGCGGCGGCGAACGTCAGGAGGCGCCACCCACTTCTCCACCGATCCCCTCCTCCTCGCCGTCGGTGCAGACCTCCCCGGGCTAGGCCACAGTTTCCACGAGCTTCGCCTCACCGTCGTCATTCTCCTCCTTCAAGGAACCAAGCCGGGATGAACAGAATCGAGCGAATGAATCCGGCCGAGCACCGCCACCGTCATCCCGCTCCTCCATGATGCCAGTGAGCACGCGTACCTGCCGCACAACTTATTTCTCTTCAAGGCCCCGCATCTTCTCCTGATCCACTTCACCCCTTCCAATCCACTTATCCCACCGTGATCCACTCCTGATCCAGCCACGCCCTTCCCAGATTCTTCCGGGCTGCAGGCCACGCATCCGGCGGCGCCATAGCACAGCGGACATGAGGTGGAGCTGGCAAGCACGAGCCTGAGCCTGGAGCTGGGCAAAGGTTGGTATCACCTTCAGACCTGCCCTGCCCTTGCCCCACCATCCCTTACAGGCGGTTGAGAAGCATACTGGAATATCATGGCGAGCAGCATATGGGGGCAGCCGGACTTGATTTCATCATGATTTCTCTCCCGATTTGTTCATGGAGCAAGTTTTTATTCATGATTTCAGTTTGGCCATGAGATTTCCATGCTAATTGATTGTTATTACATCGTTAGAATAGACATCCACTACAGGCCGGTGAGAAACACCATAGAAGAGGTCAGAGTTCTCTTGAGGTGAGCAGGTGATGATATATTGATGTTTCCTCTTCCTGCAGTTGATGTTCATGACAAAGAGTTCAGCTACTGGGGCGGCCATGCCACTTCTTTCACATCTGATGGAAATATGTGATTATAGCTCCAAACTTCTGAATCATTTTTTTCTGATCACAGTCCGATTTTTCTTTTGTGTGTATTTTGATGTAGATGATGAGATCACAAGTAAAATAGTCAACCCTTTACTGATTTTTTGGAATCCTGTCGAGAATACTTCTTATCTCACACTTTTACGGCACTTTGAACATGCACTTTGACACATGTTCGTGGAGAACTTAACCATTCCTCATAGATGCATTGAAGATTAGCTATATTTGTGCGAGCATATTGCCGATGCGTTATTTACTAGGAGTTTCCTCAAGTCAACAACTTTTGCTCTTTTACCTGAATAAAAAATTGCGCTCCGCTGCAACGCGCGGGCATGCTGCTAGTTCATATAAGAGAGAGTTTGATCCTCGCGATCTCCAACGGCCATCATGGGCGCTTGCCTCGGAAAATCTGATAGGGCATCGTCATGGCCGGACCTCCTGCCGGAGATCGCCGACCTCATCGTCCGCCGTCTCCCGGAGCATGGCGACCGTCTCAGCTTTGGCGCTGTCTGCCTCGAGTGCACTAGTAGAAAAACCATATTTGGTCCAGGGCCGCCCCAGCCATTAGCCCCGGTTCAGGTAAAAACCGGGACCAGTGCCTGGCACTGGTCCCGGTTCGAGTTGCCACGGCCCCGTGGACCATTGGTCCCGGTTCGGTTGGGGGTATTGGTCCCGGTTCTTGGCACGAACCGGGACCAAAGCTCCAGAGCCAGACACGTGGCGTGCGGCGGAGCTTTGGTCCCGGTTCGTGCCAAGAACCGGGACCAATACCCCTCCCTGCCTATAAATAACCCCCACCCCCCTTCTCTCCTCTAATTTTTTTCTCTTGGATTGGTGGGAAGTGGGTGCTATTTTTTTTTCCTTTGCCACGCACAAGATGTGTTCGATGAAATGCCCGACCCACACTTAAGTTCACACAAAATGATATCCTCGGCCGAGGTTAGCAACTTTATCCTTTTCGTCTGTAATTGATACAGAAATATTGCACGTGTCGATGTACGGTGGTCATTTCACTATTCAAGATGTTATTGTAATGGTATTTGATAAACTTAATTATATATATGATGCAGATGGATGCACGGATGCGATGGATGTACGGCGAACGACGCAGTTCCGAGTTTATTGCAGGCCTGCATAAATTTCTCGATGTGGCTGAGGCAAACAAAGTGAATAATTTTATGCCTTGTCCATGTGAGAAGTGTCGGAACGTCAGGGAGTACTTGACCCGAGAACCATTCAAGACCACGTGATTCGGAAAGGTTTCATGCCCAGCTATAATTGTTGGACCAAGCACGGAGAAAGAGGGGTTACGATGGAAGACAATGAAGAAGAGGAGGATGATGACAACTATCCTATGTTCCCTGAGGAATGCGGTGATACTGTTATGGAAGACGTTGAAGAAGAAAGAGGTGAACATCGGGCATCAGATGAGCCCGCTGATGGTCTTGGTGGGGTCATTTCTGATGCAAAGCGAGAATGCGATACAGAAAAGGAGAAGCTAAAGTTGGAGGCCATGCTTGAGGATCACAAAAAGTTGTTGTACCCAAACTGCGAAGATGGCAGCACAAAGCTCGGTACCACACTGGAACTGCTGAAATGGAAGGCAGAGACTGGTTGTTCTGACAAGGGATTTGAGAAGTTACTGAAAATAATGAAGCCGAAGCTTCCAAAGGATAACGAATTGCCCGAGACTACATACGAAGCAAAGAAGGCTATCTGCCCTCTAGGATTAGATGTGCAGAAGATACATGCATGCATTAATGACTGCATCCTGTACCGCGGTGAGTACGAGAACATGGATAAATGCCCGGTATGCAATGCACTGCGGTACAAGATAAGACAAGATGACCCTGGTGATGTTGAGGGCGATACGAGCCCCCCGGAAGAGGGTTCCTGCTAAGGTGATGTGGTATGCTCCTATAATACCACGGTTGAAACGTCTGTTCAGAAACAAAGAGCATGCCAGGTTGTTGCGATGGCACAAAGAAGAGCGTAAGAAAGACGGGAAGTTGAGACACCCCGCCGATGGGTCCCAGTGGAGAAAAATCGACAGAGAGTTCCCGACATTTTCAGATGACGCAAGGAACTTAAGATTTGGTCTAAGTACAGATGGCTTTAATCCTTTTGGGGAGCAGAGCTCCAGTCATAGCACTTGGCCCGTGACTCTATGTATCTACAACCTTCCTCCTTGGTTGTGCATGAAGCGGAAGTTCATTATGATGCCAGTGCTCATCCAAGGCCCGAAGCAACCCGGCAACGACATTGATGTGTACCTAAGGCCATTAGTTGATGAACTTTTGCAGTTGTGGTCCGAACCAGGTGTACGTGTGTGGGATGAGCACAAACAACAGGAATTTGACCTACGAGCGTTGCTGTTCGTAACCATCAATGATTGGCCTGCTCTTAGTAACATTTCAGGACAGTCAAACAAGGGATACAATGCATGCACGCACTGTTTAGATAAGACTGAAAGTATACATTTGGGAAACAAGAATGTGTACCTGGGGCATCGTCGATTTCTTCCGAACAGTCATGCCGTAAGAAAGCCCGGCAAGCATTTCAACGGTGAGGCAGATCGCCGGAAGAAGCCTAACCTCCCTGATGGTGATGTTATATATGACATGGTCAAGGATTTAGAAGTAATCTTTGGAAAGGGTCCTGGCAGTCTATCTGTTCCGAATGACGCTGACAACCACGTACCCATATGGAAGAAGTGCTCTATATTCTGGGAGCTACCCTATTGGAAAGTCCTAGAGGTCCGGTCTTCAATCGACGTGATGCACGTGACGAAGAATCTTTGCGTGAACCTGCTAGGCTTCCTGGGCGTGTATGGGAAGACAAAAGATACACCGGAAGCACGGGCAGACCAGCAACGTATGAAAGACCCATACAACAAGCAGACGGATAAAGGGCGTCAATACTTAAGCAGCTACGCTCTTACCAAAGCAGAAGGAAATCTTTTTTGAATGCCTGAGCAGTATCAAGGTCCCGGCTGGCTTCTCGTCAAATATAAAGGGAATAATAAATATGGCAGAGAAAAAATTCCAGAACCTGAAGTCTCATGATTGCCACGTGATTATGACGCAGTTGCTTCCGGTTGCATTGAGGGGGCTTCTACCGGAAAATGTTCGAGTACCCATTGTGAAGCTATGTGCATTCCTCAATGCAATATCTCAGAAGGTCATCGATCCAGTAACTCTACCAAGTTTACAGAAGGCTGTGGTCCAATGTCTTGTCAGCTTCGAGTTGGTGTTCCCCCCATCATTCTTCAATATTATGACGCATCTCCTGGTTCACCTAGTCGACGAGATTGCCATTCTCGGTCCTGTATTTCTACACAATATGTTCCCCTTCGAGAGGTTCATGGGAGTCTTGAAGAAATATGTTCATAACCGTGCTAGGCCAGAAGGAAGCATCTCAAGGGGCTATGGAACAGAAGAGGTCATTGAGTTCTGTGTTGACTTTATTCCTGACCTTAAGCCGATTGGTGTTCCTGAATCGCGGCATGAGGGGAGACTGAGTGGAAAAGGCACGCTAGGAAAGAAAGCACTGATATGTAGGGACGGGCATTCTTTAACTCAAGCACACTACACAGTTCTACAAAGTTCCACCTTCGTGGCTCCGTATATCGAGGAACACAAGAATTATGTACGCTCCAAGAACCCGGGGAAGGATGACTCCTGGATTAAAGAAAAACACATGGAGACCTTCGGCAGTTGGTTGCGATTACAGCTCATGAATGACACCACTGTCGGAGATCAGCTCTACTTGTTGGCCGCGTCACCATCTTCGACTGTATTGAATTTCCAAGGGTACGAGATAAATGGGAATACATTTTACACGATCGCCAAGATAAAAAGAGCACCAACCAGAACAGTGGTGTCCGCTTTGATGCAACAAACGACGATGGGCAAAAGGACACATACTATGGTCGCATAGAGGAGATATGGGAACTTGACTATGGACCTACTTTTAAGGTCCCTTTGTTTCGGTGCAGTTGGGTCAACATGAATGGAGAAGGGATAAAGGTAGACCAGCTGTACGGGATGACAACAGTGGATCTCAAGAATCTTGGTTGTTACAAGAACGAACCATTCGTCCTAGCCAATGATGTGGCTCAGGTTTTCTATGTGAAGGACATGTCCTCCAGACCGAAAAAAAGAAAAAACAAGCAAACGAATACATCAGACGATGAGCCAAAGCGTCACGTAGTTCTTTCAGGGAAAAGAAACATCGTGGGAGTCGAGGACAAGACAGACATGTCAGCAGATTATGATAAGTTTGATGAAATTCCGCCCTTCACAGTGAGAACTGACCCAAGCATCCCGTTAAATAATGAAGATGCTCCATGGTTACGGCTGAAGCGATCATAGGCCAGGGACATACGCGAAGAAGGGTTCATGGCTTTTATGTAAATCAATGTAATGTATTAGCACCGTAGGGCTGTATGACGGGAATCCGAATGCTTTGTATACTGCAAATCATCGCGTGGTCATGAGCAGCAAATCGACCTTCGATCCACTGCGGCAAGACGTCTCTGATGATCTACGACCGTCCCAAAAAGTGTTGGGAATGTCGCAGATCATCAGAGCGCCTTGCCGCTGCTTGGATCGGACCGAGGGGCATGGCTACCACTTCCACCACCACCACCACTCCCACCTCCTCGGCAATTCATCATTGCGTCACCCTAATCCAGTGGCTGGATTCAACCTACCTGAGGGCTTGTGTTTCCAACAGCGTCGTTGTGTTGTCATTGTTCACCGTCCTACAGGAGGTGGCTCCAATGGCTGGCCGGTGAACAAGGACGAACACAATAATGCCAGGGAACATGCCAGCAGGTAGGCTAAATCCAGCCATTGGATTCGGTGGCGAAGGTAGACGCTCGTTGTGTGCCGTTCGCTGCAGGGACGCCGCTATTTATAGGCGATTAGAAAGTGTACCTGTGGATGAGGTGGGAGTGGTGGTGGTGGTGGGAGTGCTGATCCAACAGCTCACAAGCCCTCAAAAGAAACACACCCCTGATCCAACGGCTCACAAGCGCTCGAAAGAAACACACGATCCGTGTGATTCTTTAGTCCCGGTTGGTGCTACCAACCGGGACTAGTTCTAAAAATCCAACAGCTCACAAGCGCTCAAAAGAAACACACCCCTGATCCAACGGCTCACAAGCGCTCAAAAGAAACACACGATCCGTGTGCTTCTTCCTTATTGGTGGGAATCCCTTTAGTCCCGGTTGGTAAAATTGCGCGGGAACAAATAAGCCCCTTTAGTCCCGGTTGGTGGCTCGAACGGGGACTAAAGGTCTCACTATATATATGTAGTCATGGCCTCCATTGGCATAGCACATCTAAACTCATATCTGCAACCTCATCACTCTCCCATGGCTTCCACCGTACCCACTCTAACCTACTCGGAGGCGGAGGCGCTTTCCGCCTCGAACTACCCCTGCCCGCCCGGCTACGACGTCCCCGCCGGCTGGAGGCTGAGCACCGGAGGCGTGCCGGTCCCTCCTATCCCTCAAGGTTTGGCACGTCGGGCGGCCATCACGAACCACTACTACCTCGAGCTCACTCCGGAGCAGCGGATGGATCCCCGCTGGCATCCCGACTACCGTCCGACTTGGGACGCCTTCTTCATCAATCGGCGTGAGAGGGCGCTCGCCAGGTATGAGGAGGATGGCCCGCCTCCTTCGAACTTCAACGAGGCCGGCCGTCGGCTGTGGTGGAGCGGCCGAACTCTCCAGAACGTCATGAACTACATCACGGCCGGCGATAACCCCCGCCTGCGCTACCCTCACTTCCAGTCCAGGCGCCCGACGACAGCGCCGCCCGACGACAACGACGACGACGGCGGCGACTACGACGACTACGAGGACGAGTATTATAGGCCTAGGCAGGAGTATGACTAACCTATGGTTTGTCTATGTACCCAAGATTGTTGTCATGAACTACTTCTGGTCTAGCTAAGACGACGATCGTGTAAAATGTATCCAAGATTGATGGGTGACTACTTTTCGCATTGATATTAAACAAACCATGCAAATTACATTGACAACATAAACCAACGGCTCACAAGCGCTCGAAAGAAACACACGATCCGTGTGCTTCTTCCTTATTGGTGGGATTCCCTTTAGTCCCGGTTGGTGTCTCACAGAGTGATCCAACAGCTCACAAGCCCTCAAAAGAAACTGTTCTGCATTAATAATTATTATTACATATTATAAATATAGGTTCACTGAAATTGTTCTGCATTTACTTCTGCTTGCCATGGGATATTACAACACCAAAAATAGAATTAACCGAATTAATAATTATTATTACTTAATCATAAATCTTACTTAATCATTTTTGATCGATTTATACATATTATTAGTCGAGTTTGGATTTTGGATTTTGGATTATTTATACAAATTCAAACACTTTTCATGTTGAAAGTTTTGTCAATTCAAAATATGCAATAAAGTTAATGCATTTTTAATTGAAAATGGCAAAATGGTTAATAGTTTGTATAGTTAGAATAATTATTTTAGAAAACAGAAAATGGTTTTGGATTATTTATTCAAATTTAAAAACTTTTCATGTTCAAAGTCTTTTCAGATTCAAAACCATTTGAAATTCATATCCAAACATCTAAATAAGAAAAAAAGGCGGGAACAAAATTTCAGAACTTAAAAGTTCGAAATAATTTTGAAAAAGGACTCGTTGGTCCCGGTTTCTAGCAAGAACCAGGACCAATGAGTCCATAGACGCGCGCCGCGATCTGGCATTAATTACCCACTCTTTGGTCCCGGTTGCTGGCAAGAACCGGGACCAATGCTTTGGTGCCGGTTCTTGCCAGCAACCGGACCAATGACCCCCTGCTACTTAACTGTTGCCCTTCTCCTTCCCCGATTCATTCGCAGAAACGCCCAAGGACCGGAGAAGAAGGAGGAGCCCATGCCGCCGCGCCCGCATGCCGTCAGGCTGCCCAACCTCGCCCTCGACGCCGGTGCCCTCGACGCCCGCGCCGCCGCGCCCGCACGCCGGCCACCCGTGCTGAGAAGAAGGAGAGGAGCGCGCCCGCATGTCGGCCGCCCGTGCTCGCCGTCGATGTCGGGGGAATACTTTCTGGATTAACCCGCGGCCCAGTGCGACTTAACTTACTCGCACGGACGAAGGCCCACTTGGGAGCAAGCCCAATATTGAACTGCCATAAGGAGAAAGATCTAGAAGACATATACCGGAGGACGTGAAGACCAAGTAGTCTCCGAGTAGGCCTCTGTGGATGTATTCCTTATTGGGAAGTTTCCTTTTGTAACCTAGCGAGCCTCTGTGTATATAAAGAGGACTCGCAGGACTTAGAGCGGGTAAAGCTATCAAGCCCCAAACCCTGGCTCATACGGCGAGTACCAGATCAGATCGCCTCCATTGTAACACCTCGATTATCATATCAATACCAATCTAGGGTAGGCAGGAAGTAGGTCTTTTACCTCACATTGAGGGGGCCGAACCTGGGTAAATCTGTGTTGATCTTTGTTCCTGCGATCCCAAGCTCGACAAACCTACGACAGTTGGCGCCCACCGTGGGGCCTGCGGTCAAAAGCGTCACGTTCCGCGCAGGATCGAAATCAGGCTTCAAGGACATCGCCATCGGCCAAGTTGAAGACATCAATGGGGTCCCCTTCATCGACGACTCAGAGTGGGGACCCGAGGCAGATCGCATCGAGTTCGGATACATCGTTCCCATCGGATCAGTAAAAGTTTTCGTCGGATCCGTCAGTCGCAGATCTATGGACGCGACTCAAGGAAGCGAATCGGTGAAGGAGCTGCGGCCGGTCAGGGTCCGCGTGTTGGAGGAGCTACAACAAGTTACGGCAAGATTGCCCATCCCCGTCCCATCAAGACCTGTTTGGGGATCTCTACCAAATCAGGAAGGAGACCTCAAGATTGAAGAGATTGAAGCTATCAGGACGGAGCTCTGTGAAGAGGCACAAAGACTCGCGGCTGAGCGCGAAAAACTCCAAGAAGAAGGCCGACGACTCCGCCACTGCCAGCCGAAGCACCAGGCGGTGCGAACCAAGATGACATCTGAGCGCAAGAAACTCCAAGAAGAAGAGTGGCGACTCCGTCGTTGGCAGCAAAAACATCAGATCAAGATGGGCAGAGGAGAGATGAAATCACAGTTCCACGGCGACCCAGAGAGCAACGTGCACGCCGCGATAGGGATATTGTCAAAGATAGCACCGGTTGGAGACACACGAGCTGATAAGGAAGCTCGCCATGCGATCGACCTACTGCAAACTGCTGCTTTACAACAAGCAAATATGTATGGAGTCACGCCCAATGAGCCGCAAAACGAGGTATCATGGGGAGGAGAAAGTACAGCGTCGAAGAAGTGGTCAACCAGTTAGCAGGTTTGCAGGTATCATTGGAAAAAGAAAAGAAGATAGAAGGCGAGTCGCGGACGTCCGGAGCGACTCAGCCATCCCAGATTGAAACTGATTCAGATTCAGCGCCAGTAAACTCCTATTCATTATTGAAAGGACCAGCATGTTTTGGAGAGGAAATACGGCTCACTCGTTTCCCCCCGAACTTCGACGAGTCGCAGCGAGTCACCACCTATCGCAGTGACCAAGACCCTGCCTTATGGATAGAAGATTACGAGGCAAGCATGACAGGGGCTGATGTGACTCAAGAAATACGTGCAAAATACTTCCACTTGGCAATACAGGGAGAAGCTAGGGATTGGCTGTTAAGGCTGCCATCAAAATCAATAAGCACATGGGAAGACTTGAAGGACAAGTTCATCGCAGATTCCAAACAGAAGATATGAAAAACCTTAGACAATGCATTCAAAAAGAGGACGAATCAAGCGGCGACTGGATCAAGAGAGTCGCGGAGATCCTTGGCTCCGCCAAAAACTTAACAGTACAAGCTGCAATACAAGCTATGAGAAGAACTGTAGATTTGAGCCGCTGGTGCACAAATTAAGTCGCGCTGAGCACAAGATTGATAGTTTCGACCAGCTTTTGGCAACGGCTGACAAGTACGCAAAGACAGATAGAGGGACAGGCGGCTTATCACAGAACCCAACGGGAAACTGCCAGTCGCGAAGACAGAACGTCGCGCACACCAGATGCAAGAGCAAGGGAGTGATAAGGCCTTACCCCTAATAACTGCAAGGGGATCTTCGACGTGCCTTGCGACTTACATCGCAGGAGAGATGGCAGGCCAGCGGGTCACACAAAGGCGCAATGTCATTATTACCGGAGGTGGAAAGAAGGCGACACGCCAGATACAGCTCGCAGCAGATCGATGCAGCACAAGAATAAATCTAGCTCTCATCAAGAGCCTGACGTTTTACCTAGAAGAAACATAGGACAGTTTCATACAGTGGAGGTACAAACGACGGATGGAAGCCGGAAGAGCGGTCAGATTTCAACGCCAGAAAGGTATCGTCGCTGGACAGAGCAATCGGTTATTTGGAGTCGCGGCGATCACCCCCCAGAAGTAAGAGATCCAGGACAGCCAGCTCTGGTGGTCACGCCAGAAGTCGCGGGATACAAGTTAAGTAAGGTCCTAATGGACGGAGGAGGAAGAGTAAACATCCTATATCAAGACACGCTCCGAAGAATGAATATACCCGAGACAAGGCTGCGACCATCCAGGAAAGAAATTCAAGGAATAATCCCAGGAGCTGTTACGCGACCAATCGGAAAGATAACACTTGAAGTTAGCTTTGGAACAGAGCGGAACTTCCGCACAGAGCTCCTAGACTTTGAGGTTGTAGCAGTCAAAAGCTCATATCATGCAATCTTTGGAAGAGAAGCCTATGTCAAATTTACCGCTCGCCCCTGCTACGTCTACCTACAGTTAAAGATACCAGGACCAAACGGTGTTATTACAATATATGGAGACAGACAGAGAGCGTTAGAATGCGAGAACGCAGGCTCAGTACTCGCAGAAGAAGCTTGTATCGCCAACTCTTCACATGGTATCAGTCGCAGATCGGTGATCGCAGCTCAAAACGAGTCGCGTTGGAGGTACCGCGGAAGCGGCCAACAGGATGCAGCCACCGGATGGTAAATACCCACCGAGAAGTCGCGCATCAGCAAGATAATGCCCCAGAGGTCGCCTTGATACAAAAAGAAGACAAGAATGGCGCATGTGCATAGACCCAGCCTCGATCAACAACCCCAGCCAAAGGGGCTCAGTTATCGTGAGACCTTACAAAGCAAACTCAACTCAACATAAGTCGCAGCTCAGTGCGGCTGATCGCCAACACAATTGCTTCTGCTTCAACATGAGACATACATCGGAGCTATCATGCTCGACCCGAGTCGCTTTTAGCGACTCAAAATTGAACCAATCAGGTGTTCAACCCACTCCGTTAGGAGTATTAATTCGCAACTAAGTGCGATGAGTATCAAGTATGCATGGCCTGCGGGGAATAGAAAACCCGCATTAAAGGGCCTGCATCATCATGTAACACCCTGTAAAACATCGAGTGATTATGAAATAAAGCCGGCACCCTTGACATTCAAGGGTTTGTCGTTTCGCCTCAACTATCATTGAGTCGCTGAGTCTTTTGAATTTCATATATCACTGACCCTTGAGGGCTCCTTACGAGCATCGCGAGTACCAATCGCACCTCAAATTTTGCCAAACTAGTGGCAATCCTTAAGCTAGAAGCGTCTTGCATTATGCGACCAAAGTACTGGGGTGTGGCGTCAATCGAGCTTGATTGCCTATCATGGCCGCTCTCGACCCTGAACACACATGTTCCTAGGAAATACTGAGCCGCGCGAGCGTCTACTTAATGGAATTATCAAGAAAAGAACCTGCTTATAGGTCACAAAAATACTGTTTATAATACATGAATATCTTACAGACTAACGGGCATGTCCCACATTATTTATTTTTCCTCTTCCGAGCAACAGGAGTGGGAATTGGCGCGGCTTGTCTCGCAGTTGCAGTCGCAGGTGTCCTAATAATCAGGGCGCCGCCAGACGAAGCAGAAGGGCCACCAGATACTGTTGCTGGAGTGGCAGCCCGAGATGACTCAGCTCCTGAGGACTTTTCCTTGACACCTTGCTCCCATCAAGATTGAATTTATCAAGATAAGTGCCCAAGTCTAAGTTATCAACAAATTTTGTGGCATACCCGCGCATCCCTTTCCAGATATCGAAGTACTCGCTTATTGGCAGTTCAGTATCATCTGCGCTCATCGCCAGGCCGTGGCGAGCAACCTTGCCAACATCTATCTCTGGATAATATGCTCGAAGCAATGTCAAGACATGCGCGGCTCCGGCGCGAGCAGAGGATCGTTTCCAATCAGAGACATAATGTGGAGCCTTGAGCAGTTTATTTATCCAATACTCGCAAGATGTTGGGCCATCAGTCGCAGGAGTGATTACCGTCATAACTTCCTTGGTAACCTTTAAGAAGCGCTGGCTGAGGTCAGACAGATATACCAGTTGATCCTTCAAATTGGAGCGGGACACTGGGGCCTCAGGTCCTATGTCAAAGAAAGAAAAGGCAAGAAACAAGTCAGAGACTAACGAGTTGGTTACCCAAAATATGTATGATTAAAGGAATACAAGACCAACCAGCAAGCTGCAGGACGGCTGATTTGACCATGGAGCCAAAACCCTCAAAGGCTTTGAGCAGCGAGTTATATTTTTCATCTCGCGCGGCGAGTTCCTTTGCGTGGTCTCCCTTCAGGCGATCAATCAATTCAGATTTAAGAGCCAGCCCTTCTCGCAAAGATCTAATGACCTCGTCTTTCTCCATGAGTCGCTGCTGCATATCAGCTTCAAGTTCTTTAAATTGCTCTTCGCAGGAGTCGAGTTGACCTTTGAGAGATTTTATTTCCTGATCTTGGTCCCTAATGACCTCATTATGCTGCTCCAGGCGAGACTGCATCATTTCAGGATGGTCTATGGAAATGCCTTTACCCTTTATTGAGCCAGAAGCATCAAGCAAGGACAGTTCACGCTGAAAACAAACAGAGCAAAACGCATAGGTAAATTATCCAGGAATTTGGGGGCTCGAGATTTGAAGCAGGAAAAGAATCAACACCCCGTGCGATGACACAAGGTTTTGATCCTTGGGGGCTACGGTATATGTACCTGGCGACTTGAAGAAAATTGCTCAACTAAGCCGCGCAGCAGAGCAGCATGCTTGTCTCCAGCAGAAATTATGGCATCTGCGATTGACTTAGAACTATTTCCTGGAGCTGGAATTCTATTTTCAGTAGATATCCTACCAGCAGCAGGAGTTGTGGATGGAGCTGCGGCTGGAGTCGCGGCAGGAGCCGCGTCTGCAATACCTTCCTCCAGGGAGGGCCTTGGTTGAGTCGCACCATTACTGTTTCCCACGTTTTCATCAGCAGCATCATCCTCGCTCATAGCTTGCTGAGAAGAAGTGGGATGGGAATTAGACTTGGGAGCCTCTTCAGACATAGCCCTGCAAAACATTGATGGGTTAATAAGCTGACCTAGCAGAGCCGCAACATTAAAAGGAAGGCGAACCATACCCAGAGGCGACACGGATACTCTTCATCAGGCAACCAGAAGAAGGAGAAGATAAACCTTGCAAATCTGAACCTACAGAGTATGAAAAGAAGTAGTGATCAGCAATTCCTTGCCAGAAATACGTAAAAACAAAAAGAGAGGAGAAGAGTCGCAAACAATTACCCGAGCTTATTGAGAAGCAATCCTGCAACAGTCTCGGAAGAAAAAGTAGCCTTGTTGGGATCAGCGAGTTTTAAAGATTTGGCAGCTCTTGTTTCTGCCAGTAATGCCAAGGCTTTGCGACGTTTCTCAGGCTGCGTGGGGTCTTCTGAGCTCTGGCATAAAATACGTTTCGAGGACCTGCGAGGCACCTCAGGAAGTTCCAGGAAAGGTGTATTTGGAGTCGAAGACAAAAGAGCGTCGGCCATTTGTTGTTCCTCTTCAGAAGCACTACCCTCGTGCATAACTGTATCTTCGCAAAGGCTGCGGCTTGCCTTGACGACTCAGCCACGGTTCCTTGGTTCAAGTCGACGTCCTCTGAAGGAAGAACCCAGAAATAGGGATCGATCTGAAAAGGAGCTCAGGTCAGAAATAATCAATTTTGGGAAAGGAATTTTCGAGGAAACAAGTGACAAGTAAACATTACCACAAAAGGCTTGTGCTCAGCCCAGAAGGGAGCAAGTCCGACGTTGTCATACGAGTCAATATCCTCGTCCGTCACTCGGCGAATGAAATTTATCCACTCCCCTTTGTCCCAATCTTCAGGGCAAGTGCGATCGACGTCATTTGCATGACAAGTGAAATCCATCATAAGCCGCGAGCGGCGACTCACAGGCTGAACTCGCCATTTAGTCCAGCAAGATATGAGATCTAATCCAGTGAGACCATGGAGTGTCAGCGCTCTCACCTTGTCTAGAAGGGATTCGACAAAGGGTAACGAAGAAGGATCAGGTTTGGAAGACAAAGCATCGGTAGCCTCGAAGGGAAGAGGAGACCAAAGAGGGAGAGGAATTTCACCCTCAGGAGAAGTGTTTTTACAATAGAAGAATGTCCTTTGCCACTCCTTGATTTTCTTGGCAAGAGTTAGTTTTGGGAAGATACTACCCCTACGGCGTTGGAAGGAAATGGCGCCGCATTGGAGAAAAGGACCATCTGTGGTTTCCCTTTGACTATTGCAATTGAAAAGAGCAAGCCAGAAATCTATTGAAGGCGGGATACCCAGATAATCTTCGCAGAGGACGTGGAAGTTGCTCACTTGCAACATCGAATTAGGGCCAATATCATGGAAGCGGAGACCTAACCGCTGCATCAAGGAGCGGAAGAAGAGAGAGCCCGGGGGCTTGAACCCGCGCTCAACATGCTCCGCAAAAATCACTATTTCTCCTGGTTGAGGATTGGGGATTACCTCCTCACCAGCCGCCCGCCATTCGCATTGATCTTTTGGCGGAAGAAGGCCCCGTGCAGATAGGGATTCCAGGAAATCTTCGTCGACCCACGAGCCTTCCCAGTTGCACTTGCGGCGAGACATTTTTCTCAGATCGATGGAGATATCCACCGAAGGATTGTGAGTACGAGAAGCGAGATTGGAGGCGGCGGAAAGGAGTAGCGGATGCGTAATACAGGACTTGATGCAGAACGCTGGGGAAAACGATGAGCCAAGATAAATAACCCAGACGCGGAAGACGTTTAGATCTGAAAATCAACCGTCAAGACAGGATAAGTCGCGTTCTTGAGCCGCCAAGAAGAGTTATAAGCCGCAGATTGGAAATAAGAAAATTGGAGTTCAGCTGGGATAATTCACGTGCGCGGCTCAGGGGTTTGTTAAGACGAAGGAGCCTTCACTCGAAATCCAAGCTAAACTTGGGGGCTAATGTCGGGGGAATACTTTCTGGATTAACCCGCGGCCCAGTGCGACTTAACTTACTCGCACGGACGAAGGCCCACTTGGGAGCAAGCCCAATATTGAACCGCCATAAGAGAAAGATCTAGAAGACATATCCCGGAGGACGTGAAGACCAAGTAGTCTCCGAGTAGGCCTCTGTGGATGTATTCCTTATGGGGAAGTTTCCTTTTGTAACCTAGCGAGCCTCTGTGTATATAAAGAGGACTCGCAGGACTTAGAGCGGGTCAAGCTATCAAGCCCCAAACCCTAGCTCATACGGCGAGTACCAGATCGGATCGCCTCCATTGTAACACCTCGATTATCATATCAATACCAATCTAGGGTAGGCAGGAAGTAGGTCTTTTACCTCACATTGAGGGGGCCGAACCTGGGTAAATCTGTGTTGATCTTTGTTCCTGCGATCCCAAGCTCGGAGATGCTTGACTCGCGTAATCCCACACCTACGAAGTCATCTATGACACCTGACGTGACAAACCCACGACAGTCGACGCTCGGGCCATCCTCGGGCCATCCCCGGCCGCCCGTGCTCGCCGTCGATGCTCGGGCCATCCCGGCCGCCGCGCCCTTTCCACCGGCTACACCACCCGAGGTGAGCCCTCCGCCGGCCATCCCCGGCCGCGGCGCCGCCGTTGCTCGTCGCCGCGATGCACCGTTTCGTTTAGGCCAAGCCGTTGACGGGTGGGCCCCACCCGTCAGCGTTTTAATAATTTCTACGCACGGAAAAAAAAATGGGCCGAGCCCATTGGGCTGGAACCCCTCGGCCTGTTTTTTTCCTGACTCGAATTAAGAAATGAACAGAAATATTTTATTCTATGTGTATGTTAGAAATTAAGTAACTCGAGATCTATAAGTCCAAAATTGATGAATCAAAATTCTTTGGAAAGCTAATAAAAATGTTTGTCCAACCACACTGGTCCCATATTATTTAGATTAATAATAAAAGAATGGTATTTAAATTACTACAGAGGGTTTAAATCACCAAATGTTTGTTTCTGATGCTCTGTAGCTCAAATAATGTGAATCCACTTTTGTTAGCTTAGTATTGTGATAAATTAGCATCCCTAATTTTTGTGGAATTAATGAGCAATAAAAATAATTTGGCATTCAATTAACGTTTGTAGACCCTTCTGTACTACAACATTTTTAGCTGTCAAATGGTTAATCTAAATGAGTTGAATCCAATTGTGTTAGATCAGAAATATTCAGTACTTGCTATCCCTCAAAGGATTTAATTTTATGATTAACAGAACTTGTGCAGTAGCCAAAACTTGATTAATAAGCTTCTGGACTAAAACATTCATGTAGGGAGTTTAGTAACTCAAAATGGCCCAAACTCAATTGTGTTGTCTTTGGGCTCCATTTAACAGGATCTCCATGTTTAGGAATTGTTAGTACTGGGTTAGGAAAAAAATGTGTTAGATATGCAAAGATGCAAATTTAACGAGTTTACGGGTTTACGATACGAGTTTACGGGTTACGGGTTTACGATACGAGTTTACGAGTTTACGGGTTTACGATACGAGTTTACGGGTTTACGATACGAGTTTACGGGTTTACGATACGAGTTTATGGGTTTACGATACGAGTTTACGGGTTTACGATACTATAGATGTATCTTGACATATGGAACAAGTTACCCAACTAAAGTTTTGTGCATTGTTCTTAATTTGCAGAAACTATGGAACAAGACGAAGATCAGGAAAATATCCTCCAGGATATAATCCGCGGGTCGGAAGATATTGTCAATGTCACCACGGAGTTTTTGAACAACTCCGGTGAGGGAGATGAGTCTCTCAACCGAAGAGACGGCTCCGGTGAGGTAGAGCCCGACGGCCGGTGTGAGGGAGAAGTCAGCGAGGGAGAAGCCCGACGAGGGAGAAGCCGAAGGCTCCGGTGAACATGAAATGTTGCAAACTCCGGCGAGGTGCATATACATATATTAATGAAGCCGAAGATTGTATTAATTAAGCCTCTGCCGTCTATATACATATATTAACGCTCTTTCTTCTTTTAGCCCTCCGGATCGAGCAAATCTTCTGTAAGAACAAAACGAGGCCCAGCCAAAAAGTTGGGCGACCAAGAAAGGTACACGATCGAAAGAGTCGCTGAAGACGGCACACCGACTGCTCCCCCTGGTGTTAAAAATAAAATGGTAAAGCAATGCTGAGTTCTTGTTAGGGACTTCATCCCGATCACCGTTCGAGAATGGCATCGGCCAAAGGAGAAAGGACAGCTATATGTCAGCGATGAGGGCAAATTTCACCCTGCCGGCGCCAGAGGTGGATTCAGATGAGGAGGATCCAGATGAGGCAAAAAAGATTGCCTGGAAAATCATGGAGCAAAAAGTCAAGGACTGGGCACTTCAGAGATGGCCGAGCTATTCAAGAACTGGAAGAAAAGATTGAACAAACTGTTTGTCAAGAAAAATAAGACTCCAGACTTCGATAAAGGGTATGAGAAGATAAAGGACTACTGGAAGAATTTGTGGCGTACAAGAAATCAGAGGAAGCTCTGGAAAAGTCTGCAAAAAATGCGGCAAATTCTGCTCTAAAGATGTACCACCATACTATGGGGCCTGGTGGCTACGCTGGTAGCATGCCTAAGTGGAGAAACTTGAGGCGGACCTGCTGGCTAATGGGATCACTCCAGAGCCACTCAAGTGGATCGAACGGCAAGAAATTGGTTTTACGGGCATGTGGGTACGTTGGACGCAGAAGGGAAGTGCATATATAACAGAAGACACAAAGATAATCCCCTACTACCCATCCAAGAAATTAGAAATGCAGTAAAGGATGTTAAGAGGGACGGTCATTCCCGATAGAGAGGATGACGAGCTCACACGCGCCTTTGGGAATAAGGAACATGACGGACGGTTACGAGGCGTACCTGGCTCCAAGCCCAAGACAATTGCGATTCCCGAGCACAGGAAGAAATTTCCTGATAGAAGCCATCAGAGGAGAAGGAAAGGGAGGCAATGGAAGCACGCGCTGCTGTAGACCGGCTGCGTAATATAGAAGAAGAATTAAAGCTGCAGAAGGAACAAATTGCCGTGCTTAGCCAGCAAGGTACTAGCGGCCAATCTCAACGGCACATGGTAGAAGCTGCATGCGATGGTACCGGTGGCCCATCGAATCGGAAAAGCAGCGTGGCTTCCACGGAGCTCCAGATGGTAATGATGATGCAGTGGCTCCACTTCGTCGCTACCCAGTGGATGATATCACGGAGAGCACACCTTGTGAGATGCATGTGAAAGTTTTTAACTTAACCGTGAAGGTGGCGGTCGGCTATGTCGTACCAATTGGACCTAATCCAACTTACCATTTCTCTCCGGTTCCAAATGGCTACGCTGTTGTCGCGGTGGATGATTGATGAAAGATTATGAGGAGCTGAAGCTGCAACACCCTACAGGTGAAGATGGGGAGTGCTTGAACTTGGAGAAGCCAAGAAAGCGACCATTCTATGGCCAAAGGAATTCATCGTGCTTCCGAACTGGCAGCCAAGGCCATCGACTCATCACCAGTCTCCAGCGCAACAGTCCTCTTCACCGCCTCAGCATTCTCCAGCGCAACAGTCCTCTTCACCGCCTCACCAGTCTCCAGCACAGCCGTCTCCGCCGCCGCGTCAGCCGTTTCCGCCCCACTCGTACTATGAGGGGTAAGCGATCACCGAAACGTAAAAGGTCGCCCCTCCCAACAGTACCTCATAAGAATCTTCCCATTAGACCTTATGACAGGACTGTAGCGGAAAACGCCGCGGAGGTGGCTGTCTACAATAAGGCTTTTTTTGCACCAAAAAAGCCCGAGCAGAAGCCAGTATACGATGAAAAATCCAAAAAGTGGAGAAAGTCCTTCCTTGAGCAGCCATCCCAGATATCGATGAATCTGCCATCTGACTATGGTCGTGAACTTACTAAGCTAGCACGTGCCCAGTCTGAGCAGAACAAGGGAAGAAGTGCAAAAAGCGGGAAACAAATTGCCCAGCTCGGACAGCAGAAAAATCAATCGGTCTCCCGCTCATAGTGTGTTCCGATGTCGACAAGGACTTCAGAGTCGCTATGGATAAGGACCTGGAATTATTGGACCCCAGAGCCATAGCTGCTGCTAAAGAACTTGGTGTCACTGTATCGCAGGCCAAGGAACAGGCTACCGCCTTGGGTATGAGTCTTGGACAACTTTTAGGCTATGAATATGCGCCAATGTTAGAGATGGCACGGAAATATGTCCAAGGGGAGCCTATGGTCAGTAATGAGGAGCTGACGGGTCTATCAACACATATGCGAAATCTGGATACCTGGTACCTGGTGCACACATCAAAGAAGGACGCGAAATAGTGGTTTCCGCTGGACGTTAGAGTGGAGCATTTCTTCAAACGTTACATTATACATGTTCAACTGACTGAACTGTTCCAGTTATTCCAAAAGCGCGCCCTCGACAAATCTATACTCTCTGCTATTGTCTGTAAGTGATTTATTTTCGTAATTAAGTCTCTAGCTCAGCTCGTTCATTGCCTGTATTATATTATCCTGACTATATATATCCTTTTGTACGCTATTATGCAGAATGAAGATGCTGGAATGCAAAAGATCTAAAGTTTTTGAGGTTGGGTTCGTTGACCCATATATGGTGAATTCACATACGTTAGTCAATCACCCCAAAGACGTGGAGCATGACCTGACCACCTTTTTAACCATGCAACATTTCTGTACAGAAATACTATTTCCTTACAACTTCAGGTGAGTGTTTTTGTCTTGTACATATTTTTATTTGGCTTTCTCGATGTTAAGTGTAATTGATGAGCTATGCATGTCTGCTTTATGTAAACGTCCGCAGGTTCCACTGGATTCTGCTAAGCATTCAACCTGACAAGTCCATAGTTGAAGTCCACGACTCATTAAGTTGGGACCATGCGTTGTGGTCCGACATGAAAGAAATGCTCAACAAGTAATTTCAATCATTATCGCATTATATCGCCCTCTTTCGTTCGTTCCCTGATGTCAAGTAATTAATAACTCCTTTGTTCATTGTCTTTGCCAAAGCAGGTGTTGGACAATTTTCAAACAGAAGGTAGAAGGTCCATTCAAAGATGAGCTAACTTATAAAACGGTGGATTCTACGTGTTGCGAGTTCATTCGCGAGTTGACCACTGAGCGGAGAACAACTGCTTTCAGCAAAATGCGGGAGAAGATCGACCCAGAACTGCGCGTAGGAGCAACTCAAGAGGAATTGGCGGGATTTCTGCTTAGGGAGGTCATCGATGAAAGGGGAGAACATTTGCTTCGGACGATGAACTACATATGCCTTGATGGCTTGATCTATCTCCATGTAATTAAATAGTTGTATTCTCGCAAGAGATCGAATATTAATTATATATGCATCAACATGTACTGTGTATATAGTAGAGCGTATAATATGCGTACGGAAACGATGGAGAGCACGTCGGCGATGCGAAGAAGGGGGAGACGACGAGGCACCGGCGAGAGGGAGAGGGGGCACCGCGAGAGGGAGAGGAGACACCGGCGAGAAGGAGAGGAGGCACCGGCGAGAGGGGCACCGCGAGAGGGAGAGGGGGCACCGGCGAGAGGGAGACCCTAAACCCTAAATACCAAAAAAAAACACTCATTGGTCCCAGTTCGTAACAAGAACCGGGACCAATGAGTCTCCCCCACGCCCAGCCAGAACTGGCCACGTGGCCACCCATTGGTCCCGGTTCGTGGCCCAACTGGGACTAGCATTAGTCCCGATTGGCCAGTCCCGGTTGGGCAACAGGGACTGATGGCCCAACCGAACCGGGACCATAGGCCCATTTTCTACCAGTGGTGGCGCCTCGCTGCCCGGCGCCAGCGCCTTCCACCAGCGATGCCATACGTCAACTTTGACTGCGGCGTGTACAAGAACATCAGCGGCTGTGGCAAGGCACGGCGCCTCCCCACGCCTGATGGTTATCACGTCGGCACCTTTTTTGATGGCGGCTGGCTCTTCTACCACCACCAAGGTTCGCGCTGATGCTTCCTCCGCCGTCCTTTTTCGGTGCTGCCATCGAGCTCCCCAGGTCACTTATCGAATTTACCACGGCGTGGACATGGGAACTGCGGATGCGGCCCAACCTAGAGATAGTGGCTTCTGCATGGACATGAAGATGGTCGTGTGCTCGTCTCGTCTCGTCGTTGCTCTATTCCGCCATTACTGCCGTGTCTCTTACCTTGCATCTTTCCGACCTGCGCAGCCCCATGAGCAGCAGCCCGTATGGTCATTTGTCGCCCAGCCCCGTGATAATGCTTACCCAGATTATTTCTACATGGACATTGCCTTTATGAAGGGAAGGTTGATACGTCCAAAACGTATCTACTTTCCCGAACACTTTTGCTATTGTTTTACCTCTAACTTGTGTGTTTTGAATACAACTAATGCGGACTAACGCTGTTTTCAGCAGAATTGCCCTGGTGTCTTGTTTTTGTGCAGAAAGTCAACTTTCGGGAAAAACACCAGAAAAGATCGCAAACCTCCTATTTTACCAGAAGACTCACGGAGCCAGAAGGGGAGGCGAGATGGGCCACGAGTGGCCCAAACCACATGGTGGCGCGGCCAAGGGGCCCACCGCGCCAGCCACTGAGGAGGGCGACTCGGCACCTCCCCGAGTCCCCCTTTCGACTACTTAACCCTCTCTGACCTAAAACGCGAGGGGGTCGTCCACTTCATCCAGAAACATCACCGTACGCCGCCACCATCGCGAAACCTATTTCGGGGACCAGAAACTCCGTTCTGGCACTCCGCCGGGACGGGGAATTGGAGGAGATCATCGCCATCATCATCACCGACGCTTCTCCATCGACCATCCATGTTTCCCCCATCCATGTGTGAGTAATTCCCTGCTGTAGGCTGAGGGGGATGGTAGGGATTGGATGAGATTGTTCATGTAATAAGTTATAAGATCATTAGGGCATGGTGCCCAGTATCCGTTGTTAGTACTTATTGATGTTGTTGCAACTTGTTGAGCTTAATGCTTGTCACTAGGGCCCGAGTGCCATGATTTCAGATCTGAACATGTTATTGTTTCATAATGATATGCACTGTTTATTGATCATACCTGCAAGTTGTATACACATATTGTTGTCCGGAACCCGCGGTCCCAAAGTGACAATAATTGGGACAGCCGAGGGGAATGGCTGCGATGTGAGGATCACATGTGTTCACGGCGTGTTAATGCTTTGCTCCGGTACTTTATTAAAAGGAGTACCTTAATTACCAGTAGATTCCCTTGAGGCCCGGCTGCCACCGGCTGGTAGGACAGAAGATGTTGTACAAGTTTCTCATTGCGAGCACGTACGACTATATACGGAACACATGCCTATGTTTACTTAGTACTTGGATGCTTTATCATTATTATCTGCAATGCCTATGTCTTGATTATTATATGAGCTATCTTATCCATGCAGCGCCCGTTCATCCATCCCTATGCCTACAGTGTTTTAATCCTACTGTTTACTGCAATCACTACTGCTGTCTCTATTTACTGCTGCTATTATTTCACCGCTACTACTGCTATAAAACTGTTGCTACTGATAATCTGTGTCGAGCAAGACTATTCACAGGTGCAGCTGAATTGACAACTCCGCTGTTAAGGCTCTCAAGTATTCTTTGGCTCCCCTTGTGTCGAATCAATAAATTGGGTTTTACTTCCCTCGAAGACTGTTGCGATCCCCTATACTTGTGGGTCATCAAGACTATTTTCTGGCGCCGTTGCCGGGGAGCATAGCTTTATTTGTGAGTTCACTTGTGATCTATATTGCTCGCTGAAATTTATTCATCATGGGTAAAGCTCGTGATGAGAGGGTCCATGTATTGCCATCCACTACAAGAAAAGGTACGACACTTAGTACCTCTGCTGCTCTTGACTCACCATCTGTATTGAGTCAACTTGTTACACCACCACAATCTTCACGTGTTGGTACTACTGCTGAATCTGAAATTGCCTCTGATAATATTGATGATGCTTCTACTGTGATTGATGAGAGTATTTCATTAGGTCCACTTTTAGATGCTGCTATTGCTAAGTCTAAACAACTTGAAAATACTAGAACACCTAATGGAAGTCCTACTACTCCTGTTTATTCACCTGAGTTAAGGGATTATACTTGTGATGATGATCCTGATGAAACTTATGTGGAACTTGATGATGATTTTATTGATAAATGTAATGCTACTACTGGTGCAAGTAATATGAGAAATTTTCTTGCACAACATGCTGTTAAATACAAGTTGTCACCTGATCCTAAGTTTGCCACTTCTCCTATAAACATTAAAGATAAGGATTATGATTTTTCTCTTGATTTATCTCATATATCTATTGTTGAGAAAACTCCTTTTTGTGGCACTAAGAGTGAAAGTGCTGTAGAGCACATGAATGAGCTCTCTACTTTGAGTGGCTTATTTTCTGATGATATTAAGAAGCGTAGCTATTTTGTTGCTAAGATTTTTCCTTTCTCATTAAAAGATGATGCTAAAGCTTGGTATAACAACTTGTCTCCTGGTTCTATTACTAGTCCTACTGGTTTGCTTGATGTTTTCTTTCAGAAATATTTCCCTGCTAGTGCTCAACATGATGCTTTGCAGAGAATTTATAACTTTGACCAGGAAGATGAAGAGAAACTTCCAGAGGCATGGACAAGGTTTTGCTCTCTTATCAGAGCTCGGCCTGGACATGATTTGGAAAAGCATGATCTACTTGATATATTTTACAGTGGACTAACTATTGAATCTAGAGCATATCTGGATAGTTGTGCTAGTTGTGTTTTCAGGAAAAGAACCCCTGAAGAAGCTGAAGAATTATTGGCTAAAATCAGCCAGAATTATGATGATTGGACTCTACCTGCGCCGACCCCCACACCTACACCGACACCAATATCAAAGAAGAGGGGAGGTATGATTGAATTGAATGATGAAACAATGAGGGAGGCCAAGAAGACTCTCATTGAGAAGGGTATTAAATCTGAAGATGTGAAGAACCTTCCACCTATTGAAGATTTGTGTAAGCCAATTCCTCATCCATCCATAATTGAGGTTCACTCTCTCCACAGGTTCGATGAAGGAGATATTCCCTACTCTAAACCACCTGATCAATGCTTAGATGAATTTGATAATTATGTTATTAAGCAAGATAATTTTAATATGAGAGTAGAGAATCATTTGCATGAAAACTCTCAAGCTATTAGTAAGTTGCATGATATTGTGGAGAGAACCTCCAATGATGTTAAGATGCTTATTAAACATTTCCATATGGTTCAAACTCAAATTGATCAACTCACTAAAGTGCAACAAGACATGTTAGCCAATGCTTCTAAGAAAAATTAAAACCTGTCTATGTTAGCACTAGAAGTGGAGCTCATACTCAGGATCCTTTATATCCTGAGGGACACCTAAAAGAATTGAACAAGATTCTCAACTAGCTGAAAATCCAGTTTCTCCTTCTAAGAAAAAGAAGAAGAAGAAACATAAAAATGTTGTAGAATCCTCTGAAACTGTTAATGATCCTAATAGTATATCTATCTCTGATGCTGAAACTGAAAGTGGTAATGAACTTGATAGTGATAAGGATAAAAATGATGCTCTTGATAAAGAAGTTAGTGAAAAGGAACCTGAAAAGCATACTAAAAACACAAAGTACACTAAGGAAGACTTCATTGCTAAGAAACATGGTAATGAAAGGGAACCTTGGGTTCAAAAGCAAATGCCTTTTCCAACTAAGAAACTAAAATCAAAGGAAGAAGAACATTATAATAAATTTTGTGAATGGATGAAACCCTTGTTCTTGCAAATTCCTTTGACTGATGCTATTAAATTGCCTCCTTACTCAAAGTATATGAAAGATATTGTTTCTAACAAGAGGAAAATTCCTAATGAGGAAATTTCTACTATGCTTGCTAATTATTCTTTCAATGGCAAGGTTCCTAAGAAGCTTGGAGATCCAGGTATACCAACCATCCCTTGCTCCATCAAGAATAATTATGTTAGAACTGCTTTATGTGATTTGGGAGCAGGAGTTAGTGTTATGCCTTTTTCTCTCTATAAGAGACTCTATCTTGATAAATTGATACCTACTGATATATCTTTGCAAATGGCTGATAAATCTACTGCTGTTCCTGTTGGCATTTGTGAGGATGTCCCTGTTCAAGTGGCTAACAATTGTTTAATTTTGACTGATTTTGTTGTTCTTGAAATGCCTGAAGATGATAATATGTCTATTATTCTTGGAAGACCTTTTCTAAATACTGCAGGTGCTGTTATTGATTGCAATAAAGGAAAAGTAACTTTCAATGTTAATGATAAAGAACATACTGTTTATTTCCCCAAGAAAGTTGACAAGATTTATGGAGTCAATACCATCTCCAATTTTAAAACTATCAAAGTGGGAAGTATTGATTGCCCTATATATGATCATCAAGAAGGATATCAAAACATTATGATTGGATCCATATCAATACAATACAAGGTAACATGAGTGTTTCATGATGTTTAAATCATTTGTGTCATGTAAATTTATTTGGTGCCAAGACTTGATCAACCTTGTTATCAAATGTATTTGCATACATGAAAGAGCTAAACAGCATTTCTTTCTTCAACTTTGTTTTACCTCCTGTAGTGATAATTAGGTTGCAAAAGTTTAGTTGTTTTGAATTTTAAAAATAATTTTTCTGCCCAAGTTTTATTAATTTAATATCCAGATTTCATGCAAATTGAAAGTTTTCAAAAATCTGTAAAAATTATACCATTGGTCCTATTTTTCAAAGAGCATCGTGGGAGTGCCTGGTGCTGACCAAGGGGACCCACCATGGGGTCAAACCACATGGTGGCGCGGCTGCCCCTTGGCCGCGCCAGCCACTGAGGTGGGGCACCCTTGGCCCTCCAACAGTTCCCCCACCTACCACTTCTTCCTCTTGCATCACTCAGCTCGTTTTTCTCTCTCACACTCGAGTTTTTGCTGTTCTTCCTCGCGATTTCGATCTCTTTGTTCAGCCCATCTCAGCTGCTGAGATTTGGGGCAATTGCTCTCAGAGGATGGAGGGAAATGAACACCAACTAAATCAATATGAATTGGTGGTTCCTGAGGTCATGGGGATCCATCGTGAAGAAGGAGTGTTTCCATCCTGCTATCCATGCTTGGAATTCATGAGAAGTTCGGGGATCTTGCGTGATTTTCGTACTCTTGTCTCTAATACAGGATTGAGTGATTTTGTAGAGGGAGAACCCTACCAATATGCAAAGCTAACTGTGTCTGTGGTGCAGGACTTTAGATTTGATTGGTCTTCACCTAACCCTATGGTTCACTATAAAATTTACAACAAAAGTGTCCACTTGCCTTTTGATGCTTTTTGTGCAGCAATTAGGGTGCCGCAATGGGGATCACGAGGGAAGATACATGGGCAACCCAAGCATTTGACGGACCTATACGAGGTAATATGTCAAGGAAGAACCTACTCAGATGAAAGTGGTAAAATTCGAAGTATTCAATTTCCATGCATTCGATATTTTGCTTACTTCATCACGAGGTGTGTACTTGCTAGGAAGACTGCAAATAAATTATCCATTCCTGATTTAGCTTTCCTAGCAGCAGCCTTGCAACATGATAAGAGTTATAATTTGGGTGCCTTGATAGCCTTTCGCATTGCTGCCAATCGCGAGAAAGGTGGATTTTGTGGAGGACTCATTGCTTCTCGTTTATTAGCTATGCATGGTGTAGTAGCTCTCCCTAATGATTTGCAGCTTTCTTTAGAGAGGCTCGATTTTGCTTCCATGGGGAGGCATGGCTTTGTTACTAGTTGGTCTACTTTGAATAATCTATCTTATGAGGTGCCTTTTGCCAAGAAGGTGAGGTGGAAAATGGTTAAATCTGAGCGAATAGTCGCTTTGCCTGCACCACGTTTGTTTGATCTTGGTTTCAGGAATGTTTGGTCAGTCACCGAGGATGAATTCGATGCATACTTGAGGGAACATGCCCTGCACACAGAGGATGATGGAGAATGGGCGGACGAGGACTCCACTCAGTTTTCCGGGACTGGGGGCTCGCGCCCCTATCCTGGGGATGCTGGACCCTCTGCCTCATCTTCCTCAGCGGAGCCGGATGTTGAGCACGCCCAGTATGACCCGCCGGCTTGGAGTTCCTACCCGCGTTATTATTAGCCTCCACTTAGGCCAAAAGCCTAAGCTTGGGGGGAGGTATATCGACATCTCACTCATTTACATATCATATCTTGTCGATACTTTGTATATCCATGTTGCAGTTTTCTTTCTTTCTTTTTAATTGTTTACCTTTTATTGCTGCATTCCAAAACACAAAAAGACCAAAAATATTTCTGTTGTTTCTCTTCATTTGTTTCTTTAAGTTTCAGTATTAGTTTGCTTAGTTTTAAAATTCGGTTTGTTATTCAAAAATCTAAAAATATTTTGCTTTATTGTTTGTTTCTTTTTTCTTGTTTCAAAAACTCGAAAACCCAAAAATATTTGTTGTTTCTTTTTGGTTTTGTATAGTGTTTTCAGAGTTGGACAGCCATCCGTGACTCCGATGGAGCTTGGTTTTCATTCTTATCATTCGAAGCAACACAAGTGAAAAAGCAATAAGGATGATCTACAACAACTCGAGTTGGGGTGAGAGGCTGGTATGAACTCTATTTGTTTTCATTTTTGTACATATACTCATCTATGTGAGCATGCTTAGTTGGTTCATGTGAGGTATATGTCATTTAGTGGATGCTTAGTAGTTCTTGTTCTCTCATGATCGGTCCCAATTTATTAATAGTGGTAGCATGTTATGTTGATGTTTGCTTGCATTGTTCTATTCATAGAGGGTATGACATTGTGGTATCCTCCTCTGAATAATTCATTCGAATTGACTTGGCACATGCTCATGCATGCGTATGACTGAAAAACAAAAGTCAATTAAGCCTTGATGATTTATTTTGACTCAGAGTTCTTGTATCACTTTTATGTCTCAATTAATTTCATTTTGTCGCAAGCATGATTATGACGGTTATTGCTCTCTTGATTGTCGCTTCCCAGTCTATTGCTAGCCTTCACTTGTACTGAGCGGGAATGCTGCTCGTGCTTCCAAAACCATGAAAACCAAGTTATTCCAAAGTGTCCACCATAAATACCTATGCATGGCATTTCGAACCATTCAAGTAAATTTTCATGTGCTACCTTTAAAACCTTCAAAGTACTTCTCAATTTGTGTCAATGTTTTATAGCTCATGAGGAAGTATGTGGTGTTTTATCTTTCAATCTTGTCATTCAGACTTTCACCAATGGACTAGTGGCATATACATCCGCTTATCCAATAATTTTGCAAAAAGAGCTGGCAACGGGGTGCCCAGCCCAATTAATTACAACTTTCATCAATAATTCTCTTCACATGTTTTGCCCTGATTTATCAGTAAGCAACTTAATTTGCAAATAGACACTCCTCCATGGTATGTGAATGTTGGAAGGCACCCGAGGATTCGGTTAGCCATGGCTTGTGCAAGCAAAGGTTGGGGGGAGTGTCACCCATAATGAAACTAAAATACATGTGTAAACAAAAGAGAAGAGGGATGATCTACCTTGCTGGTAGAAATAACATCCTTCATGGGAGCCGCTCTTGAAAGTCTGGTTGACAAGGGGGTTAGAGTACCCACTACCATTCGTTGACAACAACAAACACTTCCCAAAACAATTTTGCTTCTGTTTTAAAAATAAAAAGCTCTAGCACATGATAATCCCTGCTTCCCTCTGCGAAGGGCCAATCTTTTACTTTCATGTTGAGTCACCATCCTTTCTTTGAGCACTTTCTCGAGAGCATAGTTGTCATTCTTAGTGTAATGTGCTTGTCCCAGAATGTGGTTAACTGTGATATAACTTTGATGCTTTTATCTTTGATATCTTTGATTCTAGTCTTCCCATGAACTTCAGAGGTGCCTGGGCATTTATGTTTTGCTGTACAAAAACGGGCAAGCGAGATACCATCTTATCATATCCTATTATGAGCATTACAATCTTGTGAATTAATATGTTTCATGTTTGTCGCTATTAGTATGTTGGTATCTTTTCATAGTTTACATGCCTATTGAGTGACATTATTTGCATTTGCCTCATCTTGAATTGCCTAAGCATTTGTTCATATAGTGAGAATATATGCATCATATGAAGCAAATGTGTTCGTGAAAGTCTTTTATCGCACTCAGTTGTTAACTGAATTGCTTGAGGACAAGCAATAAGCTAAGCTTGGGGGAGTTGATACGTCCAAAACGTATCTACTTTCCCGAACACTTTTGCTATTGTTTTACCTCTAACTTGTGTGTTTTGAATACAACTAATGCGGACTAACGCTGTTTTCAGCAGAATTGCCCTGGTGTCTTGTTTTTGTGCAGAAAGTCAACTTTCGGGAAAAACACCAGAAAAGATCGCAAACCTCCTATTTTACCAGAAGACTCACGGAGCCAGAAGGGGAGGCAGAGATGGGCCACGAGTGGCCCAAACCACATGGTGGCGCGGCCAGGGGCCCACCGCGCCAGCCACTGAGGAGGGCACTCGGGCACCTCCCCGAGTCCCCCTTTCGACTACTTAACCCTCTCTGACCTAAAACGCGAGGGGGTCGTCCACTTCATCCAGAAACATCACCGTACGCCGCCACCATCGCGAAACCTATTTCGGGGACCAGAAACTCCGTTCTGGCACTCCGCCGGGACGGGGAATTGGAGGAGATCATCGCCATCATCATCACCGACGCTTCTCCATCGACCATCCATGTTTCCCCCATCCATGTGTGAGTAATTCCCTGCTGTAGGCTGAGGGGGATGGTAGGGATTGGATGAGATTGTTCATGTAATAAGTTATAAGATCATTAGGGCATGGTGCCCAGTATCCGTTGTTAGTACTTATTGATGTTGTTGCAACTTGTTGAGCTTAATGCTTGTCACTAGGGCCCGAGTGCCATGATTTCAGATCTGAACATGTTATTGTTTCATAATGATATGCACTGTTTATTGATCATACCTGCAAGTTGTATACACATATTGTTGTCCGGAACCCGCGGTCCCAAAGTGACAATAATTGGGACAGCCGAGGGGAATGGCTGCGATGTGAGGATCACATGTGTTCACGGCGTGTTAATGCTTTGCTCCGGTACTTTATTAAAAGGAGTACCTTAATTACCAGTAGATTCCCTTGAGGCCCGGCTGCCACCGGCTGGTAGGACAGAAGATGTTGTACAAGTTTCTCATTGCGAGCACGTACGACTATATACGGAACACATGCCTATGTTTACTTAGTACTTGGATGCTTTATCATTATTATCTGCAATGCCTATGTCTTGATTATTATATGAGCTATCTTATCCATGCAGCGCCCGTTCATCCATCCCTATGCCTACAGTGTTTTAATCCTACTGTTTACTGCAATCACTACTGCTGTCTCTATTTACTGCTGCTATTATTTCACCGCTACTACTGCTATAAAACTGTTGCTACTGATAATCTGTGTCGAGCAAGACTATTCACAGGTGCAGCTGAATTGACAACTCCGCTGTTAAGGCTCCCAAGTATTCTTTGGCTCCCCTTGTGTCGAATCAATAAATTGGGTTTTACTTCCCTCGAAGACTGTTGCGATCCCCTATACTTGTGGGTCATCAAAGGTCTTTGCTCTCTCTTGCTCGGAACAGCTCTTCTGCCATGACGTTGATAGAGAGACAAACCAGCACCTGCCGAGGTCTGTCGTCAAGCATGTCATAGAGGCTCGGCCTGCTATGCTGCATACCAACAACCACCTAGTTGTATCGTCCGACAAGAAAAAACTACTCATGGTGAGGTGGAGAAGTAATGACAATGTCGATGGTCACCCGACAATGGATCTTTGGGTATTCGAGGCCGATTTCCGCACCGGCCAGTGGTTGGAGGTAAAGGACCTAGGCGGCCAAGTTCTCTTCCTCAGCAGGCATTGCTCCTTAGCATTTGCGGCGGGCTCGATGGAGCTCTGGGGTCCAAAGTTCCAAGAAGGGAACAGTGTATTTGTTGTGGACAGCAAGTTGGCACGATCGTGTAAGAGGGTTAGCTATTGCTTGTACAACATGGTGAGTGGTGAAACTAGTCTAGTATCGCTCAATGAATCTACTAACTACCTCGAAAGTTGGACAATGGTTGGTTCTTCCCTACGAGTGAAAACCTCTAGCTACCTACATACACAAGAGAGGATCAAGTGATAGATGCTGTCAATGCATATGTACAAGAGAAGCTTTAATATGTTCTCACAGTGAGCCATTTTATTTTGTCAATGTGATGGCTTGTATTTTCCGTTACCTCTTGTAATTAAGGTGCAACTTTGTAGCACTAGTGGAAAAAGGACATCTAGTCCTGGGCCGTAGTGGGCTTTTAGTCCCGGATTCGCATCCGGTACTGCGAAATCGGGACTAAAAGTCCCTACCTCCAGTCCCGGCTGCTACGGCCCAGGACCAGAGGCCACCACGTGGCAGCGGCAGGACGCGGCGGAGGCTAGGGAGCTCTAGTCCCGGGCCATAATACCACCCGGGACAGTTTCTTTTTCCTTTTTTCCCCCATTTTAGGGTTTTAGGGTCATTTCTTTTTCCATTTCGTTTCTTTTTCAATTGGGTTTCCCGTATATATAATTTCAAACATGTTTCCGTGCGCATATTATACGCTCTACTAATATTCGATCTCTTGTGAGAATACAACTATTTAATTACATGGAGATAGATCACATATGTAGTTCATCGTCCGAAGCATAATGTTCTCCCCTTTCATCGATGACCTCCCTAAGCAGAAATCCCGCCAATTACTCTTGAATTGCTCGTATGCGCCATTCTGGGTCGATCTTCTCCCGCATTTTGCTCAAAGAAGTTGTTCTCCGCTCAGTGGTCAACTCGCGAATGACCTCACAAACGTAGAATCCACATAAATTACTCTCCGGTGGCTGCTGCGGACTTTTCACCGATATATAAGTTAGCTCATCTTTGAATGGACCTTCTATATTCTGTTTGAAAAATTGTCCAACACCTGCTTTGGCAAAGAAAATGAAAAAAGGAGTTATTAATTACTTGATATCAGAATGATTGAAATTACTTATTGAGCATTTCTTTCATGTCGGTCCACGTCGCTTGGTCCCAACTTAATGAGTCGTGGAATTCAACTATGGACTTGTCAACTTGAATGCTTAGCAGAATCCAGTGGAACCTGCGGACGTTTACATAAAGCAGACATGCATAGCTCATCAATTACACTTAACATCGAGAAAGCCAAATAAAAATATGTACAAGATAGAAACACTCACTTGAAGTTGTAAGAAAATAGTATTTCCGTACAGAAGTTTTGCTTGATTAAAAAGGTGATCAGGTCATGCTCCACGTCTCTGGGTGATTGCGTAACGTATGTTCATTAACGATATATGGATCAACGAACCCAACCTCATAAACTCTACATGTTTTGCATTCCATCATCTTCATTCTACATAATAGCGTACAAAAGGATATATATATATAGTCAGGATAATATAATACAGGCAATGAACGAGCTCAGCTAGAGACTTAATTACGAAAATAAATCACTTACAGACAATAGCAACTGAGGATAGATTTGTCGAGAGCGCGCTGATTGAATAACTGAAACAGTTCAGTCATTTGAACCTGTGTACTGTAACGTTTGAAGAAATGCTCCACTCTAACGTCCACCGCAATCCACTCTTTCGCGTCCTTCTTTGATGTGTGCACCATGTACCAGTTGTGCAGATTTCGCATATGTGTTGATAGACGCGTGAGCTCCTCATTACTGACCATAGACTCCTCTTTGACATATTTCCGTGCTATCTCTAACATTGGCTGTTCTTCATAGCCTAAAAGTTGACCAAGAGTCATACCCATGGCGGTAGCATTTTTCTTGGCCTGTGATACAGTGATACCATGTTGTCTAGCAGCAGCTATGGCTCTAGGGTCCAATAATTTCAGGTCCTTATCCATATCGGCTCTGAAGTCCTTGTCGATATCGGAACACACTATGAGCGGGGGGACCGATTGATTTTTCTGCTGTCCGAGCTGGGTAATTTGTTTCCCGCTTTTTGCACTTCTTTCCTTATTCTGCTCAGACTGGGCACGTGCTAGCTTACTAAGTTCATGACCATAGTCAGATTGCAGATTTATCGATATTTGGGATGGCTGCGCAAGGAAGGACTTAGCCTACTTTTTGGTTTTTTCATCGTATACCTTCTTTTGCTCGGGCTTTTTGGTGAAAAAAAGTCTTATTGTAGGTAGCCACTACCGCGGCGTTTTCCGCTTCAGTCCTGTCATAAGGTCTCTTGGGAGGAACCGACGGGATGTCGACTATCTTCTGAGTGCGACCTTTCTTCTGAGTGGGGAGCGGGGGAGCGGCGTCGGTCCGTTTCTTCTGAGGGGCGCGTTGGAGTATTGCGCGGAGGCGGACTTGGAGGTTGACGATCATGGGGGGAGGGGGTGGACTTGGAGGTCGACGATCATCGGGTGGGGGGTAGACTTGGATTCCACGGAGTCGGTGCCTTGGCGCCGAGCCTGGAAACTTGATGTACTTCTTTTGACATAGAATGATCTGGCGCTTGACATCTCCCAGTTTCTTATGGCCTTCAAGTGTAGCGATGTCAATCTCTAGGTCCCCATACACCTCCAGTAGGTCATCCACCAAGACACAGCATAGCAGGTGGAATCGGACGTGAATGGTGGAGTGATCCAGGTAGACAAGGTAAAGCAGTGCCGGTCGCCACCTTCAAGGACAGGTTGCCCATTGGCTGATGTAACTCACATTCTGTCATCCCTCTGACATCATCCACGGGGTAATGAGGCGCCGGTGCATCATCCAGCAGTGTATGATCATCAACCAGGACCTCCGTGGAAGCCTGGCTGCTTCTTCGCCCGCTATTCTCCAATGGAGGATCTTCCTGCGACTGAGATGACCTTTGGCTAAGTGCTTCCTCTACAAACTTCTTCACCCCAGCTAGTTCCTGTTCTAACTTCCCGATCCGGTCTGCCTCCCGGTCCTTTGCTCTCTTACGGCTTCTGTAACTGTAAACGTCCTGGGGAAACGCTCTATCCCACGGACACTGCCTTTGCCTCGTGCTCGTCCACCTTTTTCATCGTTCCCGAGGGCACGCCATAGCTCGTCTCTCTCTCGATCGGGCCGGAACGATCCCCTTTCAGCATCGGCCATTGCTCGAACAATTGCTTTGGAGGGTACTAGAATTTGGTCTCGAAAAATTGTCTGCCCTGTTTTTGGGTCCAACGTTTCCCCATACGCGTACCACCAGTGCTTTGCCCTCTCGGGCCATCCATTTGTACCTGGAGTGATCCCTGTCTTCCTCAGTTCGGCCTCGGCCGCTTCCCACTTAGGCACGGCACTCTTGTAGCCACCTGTCCCCAATCTATGGTGGTATTTCTTTTTTTGAGCATTATCTTATTTTTTGCCGACCTTTCCTTGGCTACAGAAGATTGCTTGTACTTTACAAAAGCGGGCCACTGTTCTCGCAATTTCTCATGCACTCCTTTGAATTCTGGAGTTTTGCCTTTCGCGACATATTTCAAGTATAAATTTTTCTTGTAGTTCCGGAACTGTTCGGCCATCTTCGATAGAGCCCACTGCTTGACTCTCTCTCTTCTTTCAAGCCCACCCTCAACTGGGGTAATACCATCTGCCTCGAATTCTTCATACTTTGGAGGTAGTATGAAATGTGCTATGAGCTTCTCCCAAAGGTCATCTTTGGCATCATCGTCGACATAACTAGTGAATTCTTCACCTGCATTCTTGGCTTAATCCATCTTGGATGGTGATCGGAAGGTTGTCCCTAACAATCACTCCACATTGATTTACAAACAGCCCCACGTGCTTTTCTGAAGCCTTCGGTTGTCCATATAATAAATTTCGTCTATGGTGAACCTTTGATTAGGATCCAACATTTTGTTCAGGCCTCGTGTTCTACCTGTCGATTGCTTCGATCCGGAGGTCTAAAACAAGAAAGAGTGATTAATATATACGGGTCAATTAATGTATCTATCCACAAGAGGCTTATATATATACCTCACGGTTGTTGTCGAGGGGCCATCATTGTTGTTTGTCTGCCCTTCGTCCACCTGTTCTTCCTCCTCTCCATCATCGGATGGATTCAAAAATGATGATATCTCAGCTTCGTCCACCTGGTCTAGCTTCTGTTCTAGCTCATGTCCACCAAGACCACATTCATCTCCATCGTCAAGAACCAAATCCCCTCTTATAATGTTCATAATCAGGGCATTGCCCTCGTAGTTGGTCCTGCGCAAAATAACATCTTCGCCATCGGGGTTGGTGTGATCTTCACCCCCGGAGTTGGTGTGATCCATCTACGTAAAGGAAACTAGAAATTACAAAGGGATACTACTAACAAATTTTACTCTAAGTAGAAAATTACTAAAAATACTCTAAGTAGAAACTACCGGAGCTCCCCCCCCCACCCACCCGGTTCTAAAAAATTACTAAAAATTACTAAAATTACTAAAAAATACTCTAAGTAGAAACTACCGGAGCTCCCCCCCCCCCCCACCCCACACGGTTCTAAAAATTACTACTAACAAAAATTACTACTAAACAATTAAATTCTAACAATACTACTAAAAAATTAATTCTAACAATTAATTCTAACAACTTCAAAAATTACTACGAAAAATTATTACAAAAACTTACTTCTAAAAATAACTACTTAAAATAACTACTAACAAAAATAACTACTAAGTAAAAATAACTACTAACTAAAAAAATATTACTAAAAATTACTTCTAAAAATAACTACTAACAAAAATAACTACTAAGTAAAAATTATTACAAAAAATTACTTCTAAAAATAACTACTAAAAATAACTACTACTAAAAATAACTACTAAGTAAAAAAAGGGCGCGCGGGGCGTTGCCGCGGCGCGTGCTCACCGCGGGCGCCTCTGGCGGGCCGGCCGTGCGGGCGGCGCTCTGGCGCGCGGTGTGCCGCGGAGGTGGTGTGGCAGCGCTGCTAGCTCTAAGTTGACGAGGAATATCTCCCCGGCAACAGTGCCAAAACAATGGTTGTACATCACACGTCAGTTGGGAACCCCAAGAGGAAGGTATGATGAGTGCAGCAGCAAGTTTTCTCTCAGTATGAAACCAAGGTTAATCGAACCAGTAGAAAAACGAGGTTCCTTCGAAGGTGTTGGGAAGGAGTGTAGTCCGGCGCAACACCAGGGATTCCCGTGCCAACGAGGAATCTGCACAACACAATCAAATTACTTTGCCCCAACTTAACAGTGAGGTTGTCAATCTCACCGCTTGCTGAAAACAAAGGGTTAAACGTATCGAATGGAAGATGATGTTTGTTTGCATAAAGCATAGAGAACAATGAATGCAGTAGATTGTATTTCCCAAGAAAGGTTGTAAACACACCCTCAGCTATCCCCTCGGGAAATATAACAGAGTTATTAATAAGAATTATTCCTTCTCCTCTTTCAGCAAGTCCCCAAAGATTCAAAGTTTCATACATGCTTTAGACATAAGGCAAAATACAGACATAATATCACAACGAGCATAAAAGGTTTCACCACAAATAGCAACCTTTACCGTAGGGACCCACATCGAAGGTTCAAAATTTGTTGGAACATAGTCCAAAATATTCCGAATTTGATTATAGCCATCCTTTAAACAAGATATATGTGTCTCAAGAGTGTTTAATCTAGCATGGATGCTAACAAGGGCCGAATCAAATTTATTAGTTGAGCTAGAAGTTGCAATCAACTTTTTATGGCATTAAAAGCTTGGTCCCCATCACAGTGAAGGAAATCTCCTCCATAATAGCATCTAAAACATATCTATAACAAAGGGTTAGACCAAAGTAGAAGCTAGTGAAAGCAACTTAAAGTAATTTTAATTAGGATCAGTTTTACCAAAGGAATCATTAATTCTAGACCAAGCTTCTTTAAAATTCTCCTCACTCCCTTGTTTAAAGTGAAGATCAATTCCTCAGGTGACATAGCAACAGGCATGGAACAAGACATGATGGTGACAAGAGACAAAACAAAACCGAAATAAACAAGTAACTAATTTTTTTGTGTTTTTGATAAAGAGAGCAAACAAGACTAAATAAACTAAGCAAGACAAATAACAAAGTAAAGAGATTGGGTGTGAGAGACTCCCCTTGCAGAAGCAATTCGGTTTTCCCCGGCAATGGCGCCAGAAAACGTGTTAATAGCTCTAAGTTGACGAGGGAATATCTCCCCGGCAACAGTGCCAGAAACAATGCTTGTACGTCACACGTCAGTGGGAACCCCAAGAGGAAGGTATGATGAGTGCAGCAGCAAGTTTTCCCTCAGTATGAAACCAAGGTTTAATCGAACCAGTAGGAAAACGAGGTTTCGAAGGTGTTGGTGAAGGAGTGTAGTGCGGCGCAACACCAGGGATTCCGGTGCCAACGTGGAACCTGCACAACACAATCAAATTACTTTGCCCCAACTTAACAGTGAGGTTGTCAATCTCACCGGCTTGCTGAAAACAAAGGGTTAAACGTATCGAATGGAAATGATGTTTGTTTGCATAAAACAGTAGAGAACAATGATTGCAGTAGATTGTATTTCAGATGTAAAAGAATGGACCGGGGTCCACAGTTCACTAGTGGTGTCTCTCCAATAAGATAACTAACATGCTGGGTAAACAAATTACAGCTGGGCAATTGACAATTGATAAGTGCATATAACATGCATGTGTGAGTGTGGTGTCTACTATGAGATTCATTTGGGCATTACGACAAAGTACATAGACCGCTATCCAGCATGCATCTATGCCTAAATAGTCCACTTTCCGGTTAACATCCGTACCCCTTCCAGTATTAAGTTGCAAGCAACAGACAATTGCATTAAGTAATGTGCGTAATGTAAACAATACATTCATCCTTGAATAAAGCATTGCTGTTTTACCCCTAGTGGCAACAACACATCTACAACCTTAGAACTTGCTGTCACTATCCCAGGTTAAATAGAGGTTGAACCCAACTATCATGCATAAATACCCCTCTTGGAGTTACAAGTATTCACTTGGCCAAGGCTTCAACAAGTAACGGAGAGCATGCAAGATCACAAATGACATAGACATGATAATATAATATTCAGCTCCACATAGGTATCAATATAAGTCAGATCCCAGCAAACACAACATGTAGCATTACAATAAGATGATCTTGATCATGATAGGCAGCTCACAAGATCTAAACATGATGGCACAAGTGGAGAAGACAACCATCTAGCTACTGCTATGGACCCATAGTCCAAGGATGAACTACTCACGCATCACTCCGGAGGCGGGCATGGCGATGTAGAGCCCTCCGGTGATGATTCCCCTCTCCGGCAGGGTGCCGGGAAGAGCTTCAGAACCCCCCGAGTTAGGGTTGACGACGGCGGCGGCAGCGAATATGTTCTGGATGAAAGGCTCGGTGTTTTAGGGTTTTCACGTCTCGGGAATAAATAGGCGAAGGGGCGATGTCGGCGGACCCCCGAGGGGCCCAAACCACCTGGCGGCGCGGGTGGGCCCACTGCCGCGCCGGCCTTGGTTTGGCCACCTCGTGGCTCTCCTTCGTCTCTCCTTCGGACTCCGTGTACGTGTGGAAAAATAGGGACTTGGCCTTTTGTTTCGTGCAATTCCGAGAATATTTCCAGAAGTAACTTTCTGAAACCAAAAACAGCAGAAAACAGGGAACTGGCACTGTGGCATCTTGTTAATAGGTTAGTCCCAGAAAATGCATAAAAGTGATACGAAGTGTATATAAAACATGTAGCAAATGGTATAATATAAGCATGGAACAGCAGAAATTATGGATACGTTGGAGACGTATCAAGCATCCCCAAGCTTAGTTCTACTCGTCCTCGAGTAGGTAAAACGATAACAACAAATAATTTCTGAGGAGACATGCTTTCACACAATCTTGATCAATATATTGCAAGGCTCATGTCATGAATGAAGTGACTCAAAGCAATGATCTATAGTTTGCTAACAAATAGATAAAGAGTAAACAATGAATCATATAAGCAAAAACTTTTCATGAATAGTACTTTCAAGACAAGCATCAAAAAGTTTTGCATAAGAGGTAACTCATAAAGCAATAGATTCAAAGTAAAAGGCATTGAAGCAACACAAAGGATGATTAAGTTTCAGCATTGCTTTCAACTTGTAACATGTATATCTCATGGATAGTTGTCAACATAAAGCAATATAACAAGTGCAATAAGTAAAATGTAAGAATCAATGCACACAAAGTTGACACAAGTGTTTGCTTCTAAGATAGAAAGGAGTAGGTAAACTGACTCAACATAAAGTAAAAGATAGGCCCTTCGCAGAGGGAAGCAGGGATTAAATCATGTGCTAGAGCTTTTTAAGTTTTCGAAAGCATATAGAGAGCACAAAATAAGTATTTGAGAGGTGTTTGTTGTTGTCAACGAATGGTAGTGGGCACTCTAACCCCCTTGTCAACCAGACTTTCAAGAGCGGCTCCCATGAAGGACGTTATCTCTACCAGCAAGGTAGATCATCCCTCTTCTCTTTTGTTTACACATGTATTTTAGTTTCTTTATAGATGACACTCCTCCCAACCTTTTGCTTACACAAGCCATGGCTAACCGAATCCTCGGGTGCCTTCCAACATTCACATACCATGGAGGAGTGTCTATTTGCAAATTAAGTTGCTTACTGATAAATCAGGGCAAAACATGTGAAGAGAATTATTAATGAAAGTTGTAATTAATTGGGGCTGGGCACCCCGTTGCCAGCTCTTTTTGCAAATTATTGGATAAGCGGATGTATATGCCACTAGTCCATTGGTGAAAGTCTGTCAGAAGTAAATGACAAGATTGAAAGATAAAACACCACATACTTCCTCATGAGCTATAAAACATTGACACAAATAAGGAGTAATAAAGTTTTGAATAGTTTAAAGGTAGCACATGAAATATTTACTTGGAATGGCAGGAAATACCACATAGTAGGTAGGTATGTGTGGACACAAATGGCATGGGTTTTGGCTCAAGTTTTGGATGCACGAGAAGCATTCCCTCTCAGTACAGAGTTTAGGCTAGCAAGGTTGTTTGAAGCAAACACAAGTATAAACCGGTACAGCAAGAATCACATAAAAACATATTGCAAGTATTATAAGACTCTACACTGTCTTCCTTGTTGCTCAAACATTTTACCAGAAAATATCTAGACCTTAGAGAGAACAAATATGCATCCCAAGTCTCAACAAGCTCTACGGTAGTTCTCCACTACTAGGCTTTAACTACATGATGCAAGAGCTTAAACATGATCTACTTGAGAGCTCAAAACAATTGCAAAGCATCAAATCGAAACAAGACAATGATCTACAAGAATGCATATGTCTTTTCCAATACCAACTACTACATGTAGCATTTTCTTTCTTCCAAACAAACACCAATCAATTTATTTAAACATAAACTCTCCAAATGATAATATAATGCAGCAAGAGAGTATTTATAAACAAGTGCTAACAGCTCGAAGAGATGCATGAAAAACAGGAGCTAAAAGCACTGCAGTAGCTAGTTAAGAATACTCAACAAATATAAGTGAAGAACATGAGTATTCACATGAAAAAGCGGAGCGTGTCTCTCTCCCACACAAGGATTGCTAGGATCCGAATTTATTCAAACAAAAACAAAAATAAAAACACACAGACGCTCCAAGTAAAGCGCATAAGATGTGAAAGAATTAAAATATAGTTTCACTAGAGATGACCTGATAAGTTTGTTGATGAAGAAGGGGATGCCTTGGGCATCCCCAAGCTTAGACGCTTGAGTCTCTCTGAATATGGTTGGGATGAACCACGGGGGCATCCCCAAGCTTAGGCTTTTCACTCTTCTTGATCACATAATATCACCCTTCTCGCTTGATCCTTGAAAACTTCCTTCACACCAAACTCAAGACAGTTCTCATTAGAGGGTTAGTGCATAATCAAAAATTCTCATATTCTGTAATGATACAATCAATCCCAAAGCTTCTGGACATTAGCTACAGCCACCAATGCTTTGTGGAGCAAAGAAATCCACACAAACACAGTAAAAGAGCGAATGCAAAACAAAAGGCAGAATCTGTCAAAAACAGAACAGTCTGGAATGACGAATTTTTTCGAGGCACTTAAGTTGCTCAGATGGATCTGGCCTAAAATAATGAAAGTTGCGTACATATCTCAGGAATATGCGTGATTTTTTCAGAATTTTTTGAATTTTCTACAGGGAGATAAGCTCAAATCCGTGACAGCTAAAAATCTGTCACTGCGCAGAAATCCAAATCTTGCATCAACTTTCAATATAGAACTTTACTTGGCACAACATTGCGATAAAATAAAGATACAAAGGAGTTGCTACAGAAGTAACAAAACTCCTTGACTCAAAGAAAACAAAAATAACAGCAAATAAAAAGATGGGTTGTCTCCCATAAGCGCTTTTCTTTAACGCCTTTCAGCTAGGCGCAGAAAGTGAAAATCAAGTGTAAAAAGTGGAGGAGCATTGACATCAATACCAAGGGCCATGTGCCTACCTCTCTTACCCTTAGACTTACTCTTTTTTGGGGAATACATGGCCGCACCTTGGTGTGGAGGTAAGATTCAGAGTGCCTTTTCCCACATCTATGGTTGCTCCCATTAATTTGAGCAGAGATCTTCCAAGTGTAATTTGTCCTGTCCCTGCACATTCAATAACAAGATAATCAGTGGACACCGTTCTCCCAAGAAAGGTTGTAAACACACCCTCAGCTATCCCCTCGGGAAATATAACAGAGTTATCAGTAAGAGTTATTCCTTCTCCTCCTTCAGCAAGTCCCCAAAGATTCAAAGTTTCATAAATGCTTTTAGGCATAAGGCAAAACTCAGACATAATATCACAACGAGCATAAAAGGTTTCACCACAAATAGCAACCTTTACCGTAGGGACCCACATCGAAGGTTCAAAATTTGTTGGAACATAGTCAAAATATTCCCGAATTTGATTATAGCCATCCTTTAAACAAGATATATGTGTCTCAAGAGTGTTTAATCTAGCATGGATGCTAACAAGGGCCGAATCAAATTTATTAGTTGAGCTAGAAGTTGCAATCAACTTTTTTATGGCATTAAAAGCTTGGTCCCCATCACAGTGAAGGAAATCTCCTCCCACAATAGCATCTAAAGCATATCTATAACAAAGGGCTAGACCAAAGTAGAAGCTAGTGAGAAGCAAACTTAAAGTCATTTTAGGATCAGTTTTACCAAAGGAATCATTAATTCTAGACCAAGCTTCTTTAAAATTCTCCTCACTCCCTTGTTTAAAAGTGAAGATCAATTCCTCAGGTGACATAGCAACAGGCATGGAACAAGACATGATGGTGACAAGAGACAAAACAAAACCGAAATAAACAAGTAACTAATTTTTTTGTGTTTTTGATAAAGAGAGCAAACAAGACTAAATAAAAATAAACTAAGCAAGACAAATAACAAAGTAAAGAGATTGGGTGTGAGAGACTCCCCTTGCAGAAGCAATTCGGTTTTCCCCGGCAACGGCGCCAGAAAACGTGTTGCTAGCTCTAAGTTGACGAGGGAATATCTCCCCGGCAACAGTGCCAGAAACAATGCTTGTACGTCACACGTCAGTTGGGAACCCCAAGAGGAAGGTATGATGAGTGCAGCAGCAAGTTTTCCCTCAGTATGAAACCAAGGTTTAATCGAACCAGTAGGAAAACGAGGTTTCGAAGGTGTTGGTGAAGGAGTGTAGTGCGGCGCAACACCAGGGATTCCGGTGCCAACGTGGAACCTGCACAACACAATCAAATTACTTTGCCCCAACTTAACAGTGAGGTTGTCAATCTCACCGGCTTGCTGAAAACAAAGGGTTAAACGTATCGAATGGAAATGATGTTTGTTTGCATAAAACAGTAGAGAACAATGATTGCAGTAGATTGTATTTCAGATGTAAAAGAATGGACCGGGGTCCACAGTTCACTAGTGGTGTCTCTCCAATAAGATAACTAACATGCTGGGTAAACAAATTACAGCTGGGCAATTGACAATTGATAAGTGCATATAACATGCATGTGTGAGCTGTGGTGTCTACTATGAGATTCATTTGGGCATTACGACAAAGTACATAGACCGCTATCCAGCATGCATCTATGCCTAAATAGTCCACTTTCCGGTTAACATCCGTACCCCTTCCAGTATTAAGTTGCAAGCAACAGACAATTGCATTAAGTAATGTGCGTAATGTAAACAATACATTCATCCTTGAATAAAGCATTGCTGTTTTACCCCTAGTGGCAACAACACATCTACAACCTTAGAACTTGCTGTCACTATCCCAGGTTAAATAGAGGTTGAACCCAACTATCATGCATAAATACCCCCTCTTGGAGTTACAAGTATTCACTTGGCCAAGGCTTCAACAAGTAACGGAGAGCATGCAAGATCACAAATGACATAGACATGATAATATAATATTCAGCTCCACATAGGTATCAATATAAGTCAGATCCCAGCAAACACAACATGTAGCATTACAATAAGATGATCTTGATCATGATAGGGCTCACAAGATCTAAACATGATGGCACAAGTGGAGAAGACAACCATCTAGCTACTGCTATGGACCCATAGTCCAAGGATGACCCCCGAGGGGCCCAAACCACCTGGCAGCGCGTGGGGCCCACTGCCGCGCCGGCCTATGGTTTGGCCACCTCGTGGCTCTCCTTCATCTCTCCTTGTACGTGTTGGAAAAATAGGGACGTGGCCTTTTGTTTCGTGCAATTCCGAGAATATTCGCAGAAGTACTTTTCTGGAACCAAAAACAGCAGAAAATAAGGAACTGGCACTGTGGCATCTTGTTAATAGGTTAGTCCAGAAAATGCATAAAAGTGATATGAAGTGTATATAAAACATGTAGCAAATGGTATAATATGAGCATGGAACAGCAGAAATTATGGATACGTTGGAGACGTATCAGCGGCCGGAGATGGAGGGGCGCGCGCAGCCGGAAATGGAGGGCGCGTGCGGCGGCCGGAGATGGAGGGATGCGATGGAGGGGGGGCGCGCGGCGGCCGGAGATGGAGACGCGGATCGCCGGCGGAAAATTCGGCAGCACCTCGGCCTCTTTTCCTTCGTCTCGTCTGGATCGCCTTGAGTCGATGGGGAAGAGGCCGTTTCATATATGGAATAGCCTCTTGTCCCGGGCAGTGGCACCACCCGGGACAAGAGACCCTTTTGTCGCGGGCCGTGGCACCACCAGGGACAAGAGGGCCATTTTTGACCGCCAGATTTTCGCGCGCGAGTCCAGACCCTTTGTCCCGGGCCGTGCACCACCCGCCAAAAGAGTATTTTGAAGTTTATCTCTACTATATAATACGAGTAGTGTTTCTTCCTTCGTCCGTCGTGGTACGTCCGATACGTGGTACGTCGTGCGTCCGCTCGCACTTTGGAAAAAATCACAGTTGCGATCGGTAAAACAATTCCTCCTGTTCCGCAATCGAACAGAACCAATTCGTACCGAACTCGATTCCTACCGAATCGAATCCAAACTGCTTGCCCCTCTTCACAAAAACACGCCCATATATATGCCCCTCTACTATGCCTACGATTCCGAGAGGAATTTACCATCAAATCGCTCGCATGAACTCGCTGCGGAAGCTAGGAGAGGCTACGAGCAGTGCCTGTGCGAGCCACCTAGAAACAGGGGCGGAGCTAGGGGGACCAGACCCCCTATGCCGCAGCTTCAAGGGGAGATATTCTTAGTTTCCATAGTCACGATGGTTTTCCCTCGTGAGTGTCGGCCATGGGATCTAAAGCAGAGGGAGTCGTTTGGCTGGTAGAGGAAGACGATGAAAGACTGAAAGTTACGACTTGATGTCATGGGCCTCGGTAGGAAGCAGTCCTGAAGTCCCCGTTCAAGGCCCATGAGACAGAAGTAGATGGAGTCACGGACTCCTTCAAGAAAAGAAAAAGTACTCATTCCAGATCATCTTGTCACCTAGCGACCAATTTATATGCAAAAAAACATAGCCACCAATTTATGCTAACAAAAAAACCTGGCGACCAATTAGCACTACACATAATTCATCAATCTGTAAAAAAATAGTATTGGCATCAATCTAGCCCTTATGCTTGAAAGAAAAAACTGTCCCCCTATGTTTGTATCCTGGCTCCGCCCCTGCGTAGAAAGCACGACAACTGCACAAGAGAGACCGGGACTACGGGCAGTAGAACCAACGTCACCAGGATGAATATGGGTATGACGATTTTGTTTTGACCGGAGGATGCGCGGATATATTTGCTATAAAAGTAATTAAATATTATGTCGAAAGGGTGAACTAATCTAGGTTTACACGGGTCGGCCGACTTTGGAAAAACTTGGGTTATGTCATGTTTTTTTAATTAATTTGTTTCTTTTTGACCCCGTTACAACGCACGGGTAGTTTGCTAGTATGATTAAAATAAATAAGAAGTTTGGAAATTCATAACTCCTATTTTATAAATCCAAAAATATAAATAATATGTCTATTATTATCAGAAAAAAAAAGGAATCTGATATATCATCCATACATTTGTCTGCATCATGTATCAACTGTGCCATTTTATAAATCCAAAACATGAAAAGTGTTTGAATTTGAATAACGAATCCAAACATCTGATAAAATGTTTAATACAACAGCTCACAAGCCCGCAAAAGAAACCAGATAAAAATTATTAATTCATTTATCTTTTGCATAACTAACTCAAAACCAGATTACTTATTCAGATGCTAAAGATCATTAGTTGGAAATGCAGATATAAAGAATACATTTTACACGATCATCGTCGTAGATAGACAAGCAGTAGGGAATGACAACAATCTTGGGTACATAGACGAACCATTTGTCATAATCTATGATGTGGCTCAGGTTAGTCATACTCCTACCTAGGCTATAATACTCGTCCTGTAGTCGTCATAGTCGCCGCCGTCGTCGTCGCTGTCGTCGGGCGGCGCTCGCCTGGACTAGAAGTGAGGGTAGCGCAGGCGGGGGTTATCGTCAGCCATGATATAGTTCATGACGCTCTGGAGAGTCCGGCCGCTCCACCACAGCCGACGGCCGGCCTCGTTGAAGTTCGAAGGAGGCGGGCCATCCTCCTCGTACCTGGCGAGCGCCCTCTCACGCCGATTGATGAAGAAGGCGTCCCAAGTCGGGCGGTAGTCGGGATGCCAGCGGGGATCCATCCGCTGCTCCGGAGTGAGCTCGAGGTAGTAGTAGTTCGTGATGGCCACCCGGCGCGCCAAACCTTGAGGGACAGGAGGGACCGGCACGCCTCCGGTGCTCAGCCTCCAGCCGGCGGGGACGTCGTAGCCGGGCGGGCAGGGGTAGTTCGAGGTGCAAGCGCCTCCGCCTTCGAGTAGGCTAGAGTGGGTACGGTGGAAGCCATGGGAGAGTGATGAGGTTGCAGATATGAGTTTAGATGTGCTATGCCAACGGAGGCCATGCATGACTACATATATATAGTGAGAATCCCACCAATAAGGAAGAAGCACACGGATCGTGTGTTTCTTTCGAGCGCTTGTGAGCCGTTGGATCAGGGGTGTGTTTCTTTTGAGGGCTTGTGAGCTGTTGGATATCACTTTGTGAGCCACCACCCGGGACTAAAGGGAATCCCACCAATAAGGAAGAAGCACACGGATCGTGTGTTTCTTTCAAGCGCTTGTGAGACGTTGGATCTGGGGTGTATTTCTTTTGAGGGATTGTGAGCTGTTGGATCAGCAGTATCACGACCACTTCGTGAGCCACATGACCCGGTTGGTGTTACCAACCGGGACTAAAGAAGCACACGTACCCTATATATAGCCCCCCCCGGACATGTTCAGCACTCAGTGTCTACTCATTGTAGTTCATTTTGGCAGTACACGGGTAGCAGAGAGCAAGATTTCTGAGAGGCAGGAGTTCCTAGAGCGGAGGCTGAAGGTGAACCCTCCCCTCGGTCGGATCCAAGCAGCGGCAAGGATCTCTGATGATTAGCAACATCCCCAACACTTGTTAGGACGGTTGCAGATCATCAGAGACGTCTTGCCGCTGTTTGGATCGAAGGCCGATTTGCCGTCTCACGCCACCGGTGGGCTGACGGATGCAGGGGAAACCGTATGTTTTGTTCTATCTACAAAGCATTTTGGTATACAAAGCATTCGGATTCCGTCATACAGCCCAACGGTGCATTTGATATGCAGTCACTCACGAGCCACCGTTGGGCTGTATGACGGGGAAACCGTGTGTTTTGGGCGTGTTTTTACCAAGTGGGCGCGCTGATCGGGTACGTCGCCGTATCAGGGATGGTTAAATAAAAATGGACCCGAGCTATGTATTATGGTTTTCACCACATAAAGGTTTAATACATTACACTGATTTACATAAAAGCCATGAACCCTTCTTCGCGTATGTCCTTGCCTATGATCGCTTCGGCCGTAACCATGGAGCATCTTCATTATTTAACGGGATGCTTGGGTCAGTTTTCACTGTGAAGGGCGGAATTTCATCAAACTATCATAATCTGCTGACATGTCTGTCTTGTCCTCGACTCCCACGATGTTTCTTTTCCCTGAAAGAACTATGTGACGCTTTGGCTCATCGTCTGATGTATTCGTTTGCTTATTTTTTCTTTTTTCGGTCTGGAGGACATGTCCTTCACATAGAAAACCTGAGCCACATCATTGGCTAGGACGAATGGTTCGTCCCTGTGACCAAGATTCTTGAGATCCACTGTTGTCATTCCGTACTGCGGGTCTACCTGTACCCGCTTAAGCTTCTCAGGTTCACCCATTTGCACCGAAACAAGGGGACCTTAAAAGTTGGTCCATAGTCAAGTTCCCATATCTCCTCTATGTAACCATAATATGTGGTCTTTGACCCATCGTTGTTTGTTGCATCAAAGCGGACACCACTGTTTTGGTTGGTGCTTTTTATCTTGGGCGATCGTGTAAAATGTATTCCCATTTATCTCGTACCCTTGGAAAGTCCATATAGTCGAAGATGGTGACCTGGACAACAAGTACAGCTCATGGAATGTGTTGCTTTTGACGATATGTGCTTGCAACCAACCGCCGAAAGTCTTCATGTGTTCTTTTCTAATCCAGTCGTCATTCTTTCCAGTGTTGTTGGAGCGTACAATTTTCTTGTGTTGCTCGATATACCGAGCCGCCAAGGTGGAATTCTGTAGAACTGTGTAATGTGCTTCAGTGTAAGAATGTCCGTCCCTACATATTATTGATTTCCTTCCTAGAGTCTTTTCCACTCAGTCTCCCCTCATGCCGTGATTGAGGAAGACCAATCGGCTTAAGACCAGGAACAAAGTCAACACAAAACTCAATGACCTCCTCTGTTCCATAGCCCTTGGAGATGCTTCCTTCTGGCCTAGCACGGTTCCGAACATATTTCTTTAAGACTCCCATGAACCTCTCAAAGGGGAACATATTGTGTAGAAATACAGGACCGAGAATGGAAATCTCTTCGACTAGGTGAACCAGGAGGTGCGTCATAATATTGAAGAAGGATGGTGGGAACACCAACTCGAAACTGACAAGACATTGGACCACATCCTTCTATAACTGTGGTAGATCTTCAGGATTGATTACCTTCTGAGAGATTGCATTGAGAATGCACATAGCTTCACAATGGGTACTCGAACATTGTCCGGTAGAAGCCCCCTCAATGCAATCGGAAGCAATTGTGTCATAATCACGTGGCAGTCATGAGACTTTAGGTTTTGAAACTTTTTCTCTGCCATATTTATTATTCCCTTTATATTCGACGAGAAGCCAGACGGGACCTTGATACTGCTCAGGCATTCAAAAAAGATTTCCTTCTCTTGTTTGGTAAGAGCGTAGCTGGCAGGACCTTGAAACCGTTCTGGATGCAGGCCTTCTAGGTCTTTCATACGTTGCTGGTCCTGCCGTACTTCCGGTGTATCTTTTGTCTTTCCCATACACGCCCAAGAAGCCTAGCAGGTTCACGCAAAGATTCTTCGTCACATGCATCACGTCGATTGCAGAGCGGACCTCTAGGAATTTCTGGTAGGGTAGCTCCCAAAATATAGATTTCTTCTTCCACATGGGTGCGTGTCCGTCATCGTCCTTCGGAACAGATCGTCCGCCAGGACCCTTTCCAAAGGTTACTATTTCATCCAAATCCTTGACCATATCAAATACATCAGCACCAGTACGTTCCTTAGGCTTCGGCTGGCGACATGCCTGACCGTTGAAATGCTTGCCTTTATTTCTTAAGGGATGCTTCGCCAAAAGAAATTGACGATGCCCCGGGTACACATTCTTCTTACAATGTTCTAAATATATACTTTCAGTATCATATAAACAGTGCGTGCATGCATTGTATCCCTTGTTTGTCTGTCCTGAAAGGTTACTAAGAGCAGGCCAATCATTGATGGTTACAAACAGCAACGCTCGTAGCTCAAATGGCTCCTGTTTGTGCTCGTCCCACACGTACACCTGGTTTGGCCCACAACTATAGAAGTTCTTCAACTAATGGCCTTAGCTACACATCAATGTCGTTGCCGGGTTGCTTCGGGCCTTGGATCAGCACTGGCATCATAATGAACTTCCGCTTCATGCACAACCAAGGAGGAAGGTTATAGATACATAGAGTCACGGGCTAGGTGCTATGACTGCAACTCTGCTCCCCAAAAGGATTCATGCCATCTGTACTTAGACCAAACCTTAAGTTCCTTGCGTCAGCTGCAAAGTCCTCGTACTCTCTATCGATCTTTCTCCACTGCGTCCCATCAGCGGGGTGTCTCAACATCCCGTCTGACTTACGGTCCTCTTTGTGCCATCGCAACAACTTGGCATGCTCCTTGTTTCTGAACAAACGTTTCAACCGTGGTATTATAGGAGCATACCACATCACCTTGGCAGGAACCCTCTTACGGGGGGGCTCGCCCTCAACATCACCATGGTCATCTCGTCTGATCTTATACCGTAATGCAGTGCATACCGGGCATGCATCCAAATTATCGTACTTCTCACCGCGGTAGAGGATGCAGTCATTAATGCATGCATGTATCTTCTGAACCTCTAAACCTAGAGGGCAGACAACCTTCTTTACTTCGTACGTACTGGCGGGCAATACGTTATCCTTTGGAAGCATCTTTTTAACTTTTGCAGCAACTTTTCAAATCTCCTGTCACTCACACCGTTCTCTGCCTTCCATTGCAGCAATTCCAGTGTGCTACCCAGCTTTTTCAGACCATTTTCGCAAGTTGGGTACAACAACTTGTTGTGATCCTCTAACATTTTATCGAACTTTCCCTCTCCTTTTCACTTTCGCAGTCTCTCCGTGCATCAGCAATGGTCCGACCAAGATCATCAGCGGGCTCATCATGTGCCTCCCCTTCAGCTTCCCCTTGAGCCTCCCCCATGGAAGTATCACCGTATCCAGAGAACCCATGATAGTTGTCATCATCCTCTTCTTCTTCATTGTCTTCCATTATAACCCCCCCCCCCCTCTCTCCGTGCTTGGTCCAACAATTATAGCTGGGCATGAAACCATACCGAAACAGGTGGATGTGAAGAATTTTTGAGTCTGAGTAATCTTTCGTATTCTTACAGTCACTACACGGACAGAATACAAAACCATTCCGCTTGTTCGCATCAGCCACACGGAGGAATTCACGCAAGCCATTCATGAACTCGCCAGAGCGTCGGTCAGTACCGTACATCCATTCCCGGACCATCTGCATTATTGTATAAGTATATCAAAAACCATTACACAACATTATGAATAGAGATCAGTGACCAATTTTATACAAGTTGTTCATCACATTAACTAATTAAAAAAATTCTACTCCATACTCATTTTGATCAATTACTAAGTAAAAAACATCTGGACATATGCAAACTAACAAGTTAATGTGAGCTTGGATCATTTTCACTTCATTTACTTGTTGAAATCTAAAAATTTGAATTTTGAAAAATTTACATGCACCAATTTTTGAATTGGACAAAACAATTAACATGAAAATGTGGAACTTTTAATTATTGATCTAGCAGTGAAAACCTCATTCCATTCTGAGCTCTGAAACTGTAAAATTACATATTTCAACTTTCAGTAACTTTTTGCCTAATCAAAATTTGCCTAAAATTACACATCTAAAATTCCCTCTACTCCTAGAGCATGAAATCCCTCTCTATTTCTAGAGCATTGAGGCAAACTAATAACGAGAGATGAAAGGATAAAGTTGCTAACCTTTTAAAACCTTGGATTTAGGGGTTACCACCAAATCTTGGAGAAAAAATTGGGCATGAACTCGGCTTGATCAAGAGGAAAAATGTCCACCATGCATATAAGCTCGAGCTGCAGTGGACGGACTTATATATAGGGGTCGACCTCTAGTCCCGGTCCGTGATACGACCCGGGACTAGAGGCCTCCGCTTGTGGGGCTGGCTGGGCACGAGACTGGAGGCTCCCCGGCCTCCTAGCCGTTGGAGGTGCTACACTAGTCCCGGCCCGTAACAGAGTGGGGACTAGTGCTCTTGATGGAAGACCCTTTTTCCACTAGTGTAGGGTTACACATGGATTCTCTTCTCTTCAAAAGTTGCCATTGTCCTAAGGAAAAGATACTATGTATGCAGTTTCATGATTATATGGGTTAATCCTGACGCGTATTACTAGATTTGGCAGTTACTAGCAGGTGTCTAGCTAGTCTCCGTTAGCTATTGTCCTTTTTCTCTTCGGTAAAGTTCGGCACCCACGGTCATTTTGTGTGTGTCGTGCTTTTGTGTGTATGTCACTTGCCTCCGATGTTGCTGACTGCATATACTCATATCCTTTGGTCTAGGTCTAGGGCACAAAAGCTGTCGATGGCCCCTGCGGCTCCTCGCATGAATCCCTCCAAGGAAACACTCAGCGCAACGAGCACGATCATCGTAGAGAGAGACTTCCCAAAAAAAAGCGGAGTAAAAAATGTACCCTACCTAGCAGCTCAAGCCACGCCAAAACAAATACAAAGAGTTAATGGCACCCGCAGTCACGCAACTCGTCACGTATGTGCACTTAAGTCACACTTCTCCAGAACGTGATTTTTTGGTCACACATCTGGACAAGTGGGTGCACGCAGGTCTCTGGGCCCACGTGTCAGTCCGTTTTGGACGGTAAATTTCAGAAAACCCCCTGGAGTAATATAATTTTACAAAATGGTACAAAATTAGAAGGACCATTTTATAAAATTAGGAGGACCATTTGCGAAATATCTAAAAATACAGGGGGTTTTCTGCAAAATTACTTGTCCATGTCAGCACTCCCGCAACGGAAAACGGTCTGACACGTGGGCCCAGAGACCACCGTGCACTCACTTGTCCAGATGTGTGACCAAAAAATCACGTTCTGGAGAAGTGTGACTTAAGTGCACATACGTGACGAGTTGCGTGACTGCGGGTGCCATTAACTCAAATACAAAAACAAACAACGCGCGTAGGTGTCGATATATCCTTAGAATCATGTTCCGATACGTATGCGACATGCATACGTATATCGAATATGCAAGTCATATACGTTAGAATCGCTCGCCTCGTGCATATACGGTAGGATCGATCGCCAGCTCCGACGTGCATCATGGATGCTTGCCTCAGCAAAGTTGAGACGGTTCCTTGCCTCAACAAAGTTGAGATGGCTGCGCCGTGGTCGGAGCTCCCGCCGGAGATCGCCGGCCTTGTCATATGTCAGCTCCCGGACCACCGCGACCGTCTCAGCTTCCGCGCTGTCAGCCACGAGTGGCGCCTTGCGGGTGGCAGCAGGGCCTGCCACCGGCCATGCCGTACGTTAACCTTGGCGACGGTACGTACCTGAACCTCGGCGGCAGTGGCAGCAAGGGCGCGCCGCCGCTTTCCGACGCCCAAGGGCTATTCGAGGCAATGCCAAGGCGAAGGATCTGTGGGTCTCCCGACAATGCCAACGGTCTCCCGACAATGGATCTGTGGGTGTTCGAGTCAGATTTCGGCACGGCCCGGTGGTTGGAGGTGAAGGACCTAGGCGGCCAAGTCCTCTACTCCTCTTCATGGGCAAGAATTGCTCAACGGGCCACTGGGATCGAAGGTTCCAAGGTGGGAATCGTGTGTTTGTTCTGGGCACCGAGTGGGCCGGCTCGGTCGTTAGGGCAGCCTGTCTCTTACAAGATGGGTATTCATGGGTTCGTCTTTTCCGGCGCTTCCAAGAAGATTAGAAAGTCCATGGAAGGTTTCGGTCTCCGCATCATGTTCCGATAGGATATTGATTTTTATTTTTGGAAAGAGCATCGGACGTATCGAGTCTGCAAAGTCATATAAGGGAGGATCAATCGCCTCGCGATCTCCAACGGACATCATGGGCGCTTGCCTCGGAAAATCTGATACGGCAGCGCCCAAATCTGATACGGCGGCGCCCTGGCCGGAGCTCCTGCCGGAGATCGTTGACCTCGTCCTCCGCCGTCTCCCAGACCACGCCGACCGTCTCAGCTTTGGCGCTGTCTGCCACGAGTGGCGCCTCGCCGCGCGGCGCCAGCCCCTGCCACCGGCCATGCCGTACGTCAACCTAGCCTACGGTGTGTACAAGGATAGTCGTGGCCGTGTCAACCTAGCCTATGGTGCGTACAAGGATATCGGCGGCCGCAAGGCGCGCCCCTTCCCCACGCCTAATCGCTATCGCGTCTGCGCCTCTTTGGAAGACGGCTGGCTCTTCTACCACCACGAGAGTTCACACCGATGCTTCCTTCGCCGTCCTTTCTCCGGTGTGGCCATCGAGCTCCCCAGTTCACTCGTCGAATTTCCCAAGGCGTGCAGATGGGAACTGCGGATGCGGCCCAACATGGAGTCTCGTGGGACATTTATGGACATGAAGATGGTCGTGTGCTCGTCTCGTCTGGTGGTTGCTCTATTCCGCCATTACCGCCGTGCCTCTTACCTTGCATCTTTCCGACCTGCGCAGCCCCATCAGCAGCAGCCCGTATGGTCATTTGTCGTCCAGCCCCGCGATAATCCTTACCCAGATTATTTATACACGGATATTGCCTTTTATGAAGGGAAGGTCTTTGCTCTCTCTTGCTCGGAACAGCTCTTCTGCCATGACGTCAATGGAGAGACAAACCAACACCTGCCGAGGTCCATTGTCAAGCATATCAGTGAGCCTCGGCCTGCTATGCCGCGTACCAACCACCACCTGGTCGTATCGTGCGACAAGCAAAAACTACTCATGGTCAGGTGGAGAAGCAGCGATAATGTTGATGGCCACCTGAACATGGATCTTTGGGTATTTGAGGCCGATTTCCGCACCGGCCAGTGGTTGGAGGTAAAGGACCTAGGTGGCCAAGTTCTCTTCCTCAGCAGGCATTGCTCCTTAGCATTTGCGGCGGGCTCCATGGAGCACTGGGGTCCAAAGTTCCAAGGAGGGAACCGTGTGTTTGTTGTGGGCAGCGAGTTGGCACTGTCGTTGTGGCAGCTCCACTCGTGCAAGAGGGATAGCTATTACGTGTACAACATGGTGAGTGGCGAAACTAGTCTGGTTTCGCTCAATGGATCTGACTACCTGGAAGGTTGCACGCTGGGTTGGTTCTTCCCTACGAGTGAAAACCTCTAGCTACCTGCACAAGAGAGGATCAAGCGATGGATATCAATGCATATGTACAAAAGAATTTTAATACGCTCTCTCCTATGAGCCATTTTATTTAGTCAATTCGATAGCCCGTATTTTCCGTTACCTCTTGTAATTAAGGTGCAACTTTTTAAGGTTACACATGGATTCTCTTCTCTTCAAGAATTAGCATTGTCCTAAAGGAAAGGTACGATTTATGCAATTTCATGCTTATATGGGTTGATTGGTTAATCCTGACGCGTGTATCTAGGTTTGGCAGTTTTAGGTAGCAGATGTCTAGTCTGAGTTAGCTATTGTGCTTTTCTCTTCGGTAAAGTTTAGCGCCCATGGCACTGCTGTGTGTGTCGTGCATTTAGGGGCCAAGCTTAGCGTCACCAACTCCGGCCCGCTAGTGAGAATTAATTAATTTTTAGGATGAAATTGTGTTAATAAAGGATTGCAGGTACCGTAGAGAAAATAACCTTCATTTAGCTAAGGGAAGCTAAAGAGGGTTTGTCTTCAACTAAGTAAAAAATTTAACATGGCATCTCTTGGAAGGCTAACTTCACCCCATAGTAAATGCCCATAGGCCAGATCTTTCGGCAACCTAGTTAGGGAGCCCTTTGTTTTCTGCTGGAAATGCTCCCGAGCATTGGGTCCAAGACTCTACGTAGGTGGAAGGAAGCGCCTTGAACCCTCGGCTGAATGACAAGACAAGGACGTCTTCCGGTTGTCCAGTAATCATTGAAATTGTTTTATTCAATTTTATGTTTTATATGTTTTTATTCTCACGCCATTTTGTTTTTGTGTAGTTTGCCTGGCATGGTGCTGATATAGCTATTATCTATACACACCAGAAAAGAAATAGCTGGTGGTTGTGCGGTACTCCTCCATTCTGAATTAGTTGAACAAATTTGTCTAAATACAGATATATCTATAAATAAAATATGTCTAGATTAGGCAAAAGTATGTCAACTAATTTGAAAAGGAGGAGTACTAGGAGAAGTAAGTCACTCAAGTGTCTCTCTTTCGTGTGAGCATTGACATGCAAATTTGAATCATGCCACTCTTCTTAAATTGGCACAACATGATAATGGGGCTAAGTGTCTCTCTTTGTACACGCATATAACTCGTGTACAGATAAAATCATGTAGTTGGCCAATCGTATTAATCATATAACTAATTCACGTTCTTATTTACATGTAAATATGTAAGACACGATGCAATCAACAGGTTATATGTCCTCCAACAACCCAACCACCTGTCGTTATATTGATATTTTGGTCGCTAGAGAATCTACATTTTTAGTTAAGTGTTTTGTAAAGTGTTACCAAAATATCACAAAGCTCAAAAAAGGTAAGTGGTCGTTCTGAATAAGGAACTTGAAACAGAAAGTAACAGTGTCAAGATGGTGCCAATTTATCCCACAAAGACAACAACGTAATCAAGAAAACTAAATTTTCTTTTTTGTGTACCTTTCTCATGTGTATAGCTATTAACTGAGACTATGCCACATATTATGTGAACATGTAGTGTATGAATGTTCAGTGAAATATTATCGAGATATGCTATTGCTTTTGGATGAAATGTTGAAATATTTGTTTCTATTACATAACATGGTTCTGTGGGTACTGCTAGTAGGTGAAGTCCCAGCTCCTAATTCATCACGGACACATTGACATCGCACAAGTTACTGTGTTTAAACTTTTGTGATAACCATAACACAAAAGATTGAGGTAACATAACCATGTGCCATTCAATTTCTACCCACACGAAAAAAAGAAATAAAGCTGTAAAGATAGTCTAAACAACTTTACTCTTTTATCGTACCTTTCACACATGTAACTGTATAGCTTATAAAATAGTGCTCAAAATTGATGGCATTAGGTTGAGAGAGATCCTCTGCCTTATTTCCTTTCAAAATATATTAGACCGAACAAGCAAAAAGAGGACATACAATCCATGTAGGTGTCATGCAAAAGTAAGTACATCACTGTTTTTAAGTTGGATTTTTACAGCAAAGTTATTTCCAGTAATCCAGCATATAGCTAGAGAGACTTTCGACAAAAATGGAGTAGCAACTGGACGGGAAACCAAGTGTTAGCCGAAGGCGAAAACTAAACAATAGGCGGAGGTGTCGATCCTCCGAATGACGTTCCGATATGTTCGAGACATGGCTTTGTATGAGGAATCTGCAAACCATATCCCATATCGTCCGCCAAGCAAAAACTACTCATGGTGAAGTGGAGAAGTAATGATAATGTCGATGGTCAACTGACAATGGATCTGTGGGTGTTCGAGGCAGATTTCGGCACCGGCCAGTGGTTGGAGGTGAAGGACATAGGTGGCCAAGTTCTCTTCCTCAGCAGGAATTGCTCCTCAGCATTTGCGGCGGGCTCGATGGAGCACCGGGGCCCGAAGTTTTAAGGTGGGAACCGTGTGTTTGTTGTGGGCAGCGAGTTGGGGGGACTGTTTTCCTACTCATGTAGGAGGGATAGCTATTACGTGTACAACATGGTGAGTGGCGAAACTTGTCTGGTTTCGCTCAATGCATCTGACTACCTAGAAGGTTGCACGCTGGGTTGGTTCTTCCCTACAAGTGAAAACCTCTAGCTACCTACACTAGAGGATCAAGCGATGGATGTCAATGCATATGTACAAGAGAATTTTTGATACGCTCTCACTGCGAGCCATTTAATTTTGTTAATTTGATGCCTTGTATTTTCCATTACCTCTTGTAATTAAGGTGCAACTTTTTAAGGTTACACATGGATTCTCTTCTCTTCAAGAATTGCCATTGTCCTAATGGAAAGGTAAGATTTAAGTAATTTCATGCTTATATGGGTTGATTGGTTAATCCTGACGCGTGTATCTAGGTTTGGCAGTTTCAGGTAGCAGATGTCTAGTCTGAGTTAGCTATTGTGTTTTTTCTCTTCGGTAAAGTTTAGCGCCCATGGCACTGCTGTGTGTGTCGTGCATTTAGGGGCCACGCTTAGGGCCCGCTAGTGAGAATTAATTAATTCTTAGTGTGAAATTGTGTTAATAAAGGATTGCATGTACCGTAGAGCAAATAACCTTCTTTTAGCTAAGGGAAAGAAGGTTCTCTTCAACAAGTAAAAAATCTTGGAAGGCTAACCTCCCCCCCCCCCCCATAGTACATGCCCTTTAGCCACATCTTTCGGCAATTCAATTAGGGAACGCTTTGTTTTCTGCAAGAAATGCTCCCGAGCATTGGGGTCCAAGACTCTACGTAGGTGGAAGGAAGCACCTTGTCCCCTCGCGGCTGAAGGACAAGACCCCGGCATGGTGCTGATATAGCTATTATCTATACACACCAAAAAAGAAATAACTGGTGGTTGTGCGATACTCCCTCCATTCCGAATTAGTTGAACAGGTTTGTCTAAATACAAATATATCTACAAATAAAATATGTTTAGATAGATCAATATATGGACATAACTATGTCAATTAATTTGAACAGGAGTGAGTACTAGTAGAAGTAAGTCACTCAAGTGTCTCTATTTCATGTGACCATTGTCATGAGAATTTGAATCATGTCTCTCTTCTTAAATTGGCACAACATGATAATGGAGCAGTGTATCTCTTTTACACGCATATAACTCGTATACAGATAAAATCATGTAATTAGCCAATCGTATTAATCATATAACTAATTCACTTTCTTATTTACATGTAAATATGCAAGACACGATGCAATCAACGGGCTATACGTCCCCCAACTACCCAAGCACGTGTCGTTGTATTGATATTTTGGTCGCTAGAGAAGTGGTGCCTGGTTGACGGGAGAGTATTTGAGGATGATGATGATGGTGATGATGAGTACTTCTCCGGCAACGGCGCCAAAAAACAGTTTGATGGCTACGTGTTGGTGAACCCCAAGAGGAAGGTTATGATGTAGACAGCAGAAGTTTTCCCTTGAATAATCTACCCAAGGTTATCAATCCAGTAGGACTTGACGATCTATCGGAAGGTTGTTGATGTTGACTCCCCCTGGCGCTAGGGAGCTTGCACCAACGTGGAATCTGCACAGACACAAACCAGAACTTTGCCCAACACGAAACAGAGAGGTTGTCAATCTCTCCGGTCTTGCAGAAACAAAGAGTTAAACGTATGGTGTGGAAAACAGCAGAAAAACAGCAAGTAACAGGAAACAGATGATTGCAGCAGGTTGTGTAAACAGTATGAGGAAATTGGACCAGGGTCCACAGTTCACTAGTGGTGTCTCTCTCAGAACAGATAACTAGCATGTTGGGTAAACAAATTACAGCTGGGCAATTGACAAATAGAGAGGGCATAACAAAGCAATACATGCCAAATGTCTACTATGAAATCTAGTTGGGCATTACAACAAAGTACATAGACCGTTATTCCAACCGCATCTATGCCTAAATAATCCACCTTCAAGGCAGCATCCGCATCCTATTCAGTATTAAGTTGCTAACAACAGATTATTGCATGAAGTAAAGTGTGTAATGTAATCAATACAAGTGCCCTTGGACACTGCACCAATGTTTTATCCCAGTAGCAACAGCACATCTACCATCTTAGACCTTTCTGTCACTGATCCAGATATCTAGAGACTGAACCCACTATCGAGCATAAATACCCCCTCTTGGAGTCACAAGCATCTACTTGGCCAAAGCATCTACTAGCAACGGAGAGCATGCAAGATCAAGAGCACATAGATAAACAACTTGAATAAACATGGTATCAATATTCATCGGATCCCAGCAAACACAACATCTAGCATTACAATAAGATGATCTTGATCATGTTAGGCAGCTCACAAGATCTAAACATGGAGGCACAAGGTAGAGAGACAACCATCTAGCTACTGCTATGGACCCGTAGTCCAGGGGTGGACTACTCACGCATCACTCCGGAGGCAGGCATGGTGATGTAGAGCCCTCCGGTGATGATCTCCCCTCCGGCAGGGTGCCGGGAAGAGCTTCAGAACTCCTCCGATCTGAGATTGACGATGACGGCCGCGACGGAACTTTTCGTGGAATATGATCGACCGTAATAGGGTTTTCGCGTCGCGGAGAATATATAGGCGAAGAGGCGGCGTCGGTGGCCGAGGGGGGCCACCACGCCATAGTGTGGCGTGGCCCCCTGTGGGTCTGCTCCGACTCCCCTTTGGACTCCGTGATCTCCTCGTGATATTATTGACGATGTCTTTTGTTTCGTCCAATTCCGAGAATATTTCCTTAATAGATTTTCTGAAACCAAAAACAGCAGAAAACAGGGAACTGGCACTGTGGCATCTTGTTAATAGGTTAGTCCCAGAAAATGCATAAAAATGATATAAAGTGTAACCAAAACATGTAGCAATTGATATAATCAGCATGGAACATCAAAAATTATAGATACGTTTGAGACGTATCAAGCATCCCCAAGCTTAGTTCCTGCTCGTCCTCGAGTAGGTAAACGATAAAAACAGATAATTTTTGAAGTGACATGCTACCAACACAATCTTTGATCAAATAACAATGTAATGCACATGATCTGAATGAAGTGATCCAAGCCAATGGTCTATAGTTTGCAAGCAAGTAAATAAAGAGTAAACATAAGTGATCACACAAGTGCAAACTTTCATGAATAATACTATAAAACATTTAGAGATATAATAGTCTAACATAATAGTTAGCTCACAGCAGCAATAATTCTCAACATGAAAGTGTTTGTATCAACACAAAGGAAGATAATAGCTTCAGCTTTTGCTTCAACTTTCAACATGTATATCATATAGATAATGTCAATGCAAAGAATATGATCAACCAAACACAAAGTTATGTAAAAACTGTTATACTGGAGTTGACAATGATGTTTGCTTAAGTAGACAGAAAGAAGTGGGAAAACTGACTCAACATAAAAGTAAAAGAATGGCCCTTCGCAGAGGGAAGCAGGGATTAACATCATGTGCTAGAGCTGTAGTTCCCGAAGGCATATAGAGAGCATAAAATATTGTTTTGTAAGGTAATGGTGTATACAGGTGTCAACAAATCAGCAAATAGGCAATACTCTACTTCACTAGTTGATCAAACTTTACAAGAGCGGCTCCCATGAAGGACGTTATTTCTACCAGCGGGCAGATCATCCCTCTTCTCTTTTGTTTACACACTTGTGAACATTGCTTGACTGACGAATCAGGGGCAAAAAGATGTGAAGAGAATTGTTTGGTTAAAGTTGTAATTAATTGGGACTGGGCACCCCGTTGCCAGCTCTTTTTGCAAAATTATTGGATAAGCGGATGTATATGCCACTAGTCCAGGTGTGTAAAATTTGATCAACCAGGAAATAAAGACCACCTATCTACGTCCTTATGAGCTTTTCAAGTAGTGACACAAAAAGGATAATTGTTTTGAGTAGTTAGTAGATAGCACATGAAGAAATTTACTTGGAATGGTGAAAACACCACATAATAGGTAGGTATGGTGGACACAGGTGGCATGGATTTGGCTCAAGGTTTTGGATGTACAAGAAGCATTCCCTCTTAGTACAGAGTTTAGGCTAGCAAGGTTATTATAAGCAAACATCATTATCAACTGGAATAGCAAGAGTGTACATAAAACACAAGGTTTGACGAACCATAGACTCCCACTGTCTTCCTTGTTAACACATAGCCTTCATCCAAAAATTATCTAGACTACTATGGACTTCCAATTATGCAACAGATTATTATAGCAGAAAATCCTTATAGTAGTTCTTCATTAATAGCCATTACTTACATGATGCACAAGCTTAAACATTAATTACTTGACAGCTCAAAACAATTGGCAAGCATCAAATTACTCAAGACAACGATCTAAAAAGATTCATGTAAGCATTTTATACCACTACCACATGCATAGCATTTTTCTGGTCCAACCAAACACCAATCAACTTATTTGACAACTCTCCAAACAGATATAAGTGAAGCAAGAGAGTACTTTCTTCAAAAGAAACTGAAGCTCTAACAAGAGATACATGAAAAACTGAGAGCTAAAAGCAATAACAGCAACTAGACAGGAATACTCAACAAGTATAAGTGAAGCACAAGAGTATTCTAATGAAAAAGTGGAGCGTGTCTCTCTCCCAAACATGAATACTAGGATCCAACAAGTATAGCACAGCAAACAAAACAAAACAAACTGAAAACAAAAACACACTGACGCTCCAAGGAAGAGTACACTAGTATGAAGCAATAAAAATATAGCACCATTAGAGATGACCTGATAATTTGTAGATGAAGAAGGGGATGCCTTGGGCATCCCCAAGCTTAGATGCTTGAGTCTTCTTGAAATATGCTGGGGAGGTAAGCCTCCCCAAGCTTAAGCTCTTCACTCTTCTTGATCATGTAATATCATTCTCCTCTATCAACACTTGAAAACTTCCTTCACACCAAAACTTAACAGCTTTTCTCATTAGCAGGTTAGTGCACTAAAAGATAATACTTCAAAGTTCTAGCAAAGACAAAACTCACAAGCCAACTATTTTAAACATTAGCCACTGTTACTAGGCTCAAGTGGGCACTTTTACACGAAAAGAAACCACTTAAAAACTTGTAAAAGAGAGAATGCAAAATAAAAGACAGAATCTGTCAAACCAGAACAGTCTGTAATGACGAATTTTTTCGAGGCACTTACGATGCTCAGATGAAGAACTTTTGAAATAATGAAAGTTGCGTAACATCATCAGGAACATGCACAAAAAGTTTCAGCATTTTTCGATTTTTTCTGATTTTCTACTGAATTAAACGGTGACGAACAGCAATCTGTCCCAATGCAGTCCCGAAAATAAAAACCAACTTTGCATTAGTAACTCTCCTTGGCACAACAAAACAGCAAATAAAAGATACAAAGGAGTTGCTACAGAGGTAAACAAGCATCCTTGACTAATACTGAAAATAAAAGATAATGGGTTGCCTCCCAAAAGCGCTTTCTTTTAATGCCTTTTAGCTAGGCTAGAAGATTTTAATGATGCTCTCATAAGAATAAGAGTTGAAAAACAAAAGAGAGCATCAAGAGGCAAATATCAAACACATTTAAGTCTAACCCACTTCCTATGCAAAGGAATCTTGTAACAAAATAAATTATTGAAGCATAAAGCAACTAGCATAGAAAGATGAAACAAATATAGCTTCAAAACTTTCAACATAAAGAGAGGTGTTTTAGTGACTTGAAAACTTTTACAACCATATTTTCCTCTCTCATAATAACTTTCAGTAGCATCATGAACAAACTCAACAATATAACTATCACATAAAGCATGCTTTTCATGATCTACAAACACATAATTTTTATTAAGCTCTAAAACAGTGGGGTTATCAAACCCACTTTTGACAATAATAGTATAATAAATATCATTAGCCAATATAGGACCATCATCAAGAGCATTATCATATATAACATTAGGGAGCACATTTTTACTTTCTGCAATTTCCTTTTCTTGAGTCAAGGAGCTTGTTACTTCAAATTTATCAAAAGGAGATATTTCAATAGAATCATGACATTCAACAATATAGCATTTTTCCTCCTTATGTGGGCATGGAGGGTAATCATATAATGTAAGAGTTAAAGAGTTACTATCATTAGAAGGTAGATCCTCCTTTTGTTCTTCACTCTCCTCCTCTTTTTCATCCAATGAGATCACAGTTTCAGCAATTTCTTCTTCCATAGGTCCTGAAAAGAAGCAAGTTGTTCTGGAGAATAAGTTTTCTCAAGAAATTTAGTGATATAAGGATTGTCATTGTAATATTCAAGGCAGTAACCAAGTATAGAAAAATTCTCAGATTTATAAGGAGAATCATCATCTTGAATATAACCAGCAATTTCATAAGCACCCTTAAAAACAACAAATTCTTCAGTTTGTTCAAGATTACCAAAGTCATAGTTTCCTTTAGCATAAGCAGCCAAGTTTCATTATCATTATAATCACATTGGAAAGGGAGGTGTTTATGCCTTCTACAACAAAAAGATTCATTAAAGCAGTAGGATTCATCAAATGTAGAACACAAGTTCTTAGCAAAATAATTCAATCTACTTATTTGTTCCCATAGATGTTTCCCTTTTTGAGACAAGCGGTATTCCTCATAATAAGTTTGATGTTCCTCCGTGAACCCACGTGCCAATAATATTTAGTATCAAAGAGAGAAGCCATTGATAGCAAGTAAACAACTAGACATAATAACAAACCGAAATAAACTAGATGCAAGAAACTAATTTTTTTTGGGTTTTTGATTTTTAACAGCAAGCAAAACAAAACTAAAACAAGACAAAAAACAAAGTAAAGAGATTGGAACTGAGAGACTCCCCTTTCCAATAGCCTCCAAGTCCCCGGCAACGGCGCCAGAAAACAGCTGGTGCCTGGTTGACGGGAGAGTATTTGAGGATGATGATGGTGATGATGAGTACTTCCCCGGCAACGGCGCCAGAAAACAGCTTGATGGCTACGTGTTGGTGAACCCCAAGAGGAAGGTTATGATGTAGACAGCAGAAGTTTTCCCTTGAATAATCTACCCAAGGTTATCAATCCAGTAGGACTTGACGATCTATCGGAAGGTTGTTGATGTTGACTCCCCCTGGCGCTAGGGAGCTTGCACCAACGTGGAATCTGCACAGACACAAACCAGAACTTTGCCCAACACGAAACAGAGAGGTTGTCAATCTCTCCGGTCTTGCAGAAACAAAGAGTTAAACGTATGGTGTGGAAAACAGCAGGAAAAACAGCAAGTAACAGGAAACAGATGATTGCAGCAGGTTGTGTAAACAGTATGAGGAAATTGGACCAGGGTCCACAGTTCACTAGTGGTGTCTCTCTCAGAACAGATAACTAGCATGTTGGGTAAACAAATTACAGCTGGGCAATTGACAAATAGAGAGGGCATAACAATGCAATACATGCCAAGATGTCTACTATGAAATCTAGTTGGGCATTACAACAAAGTACATAGACCGTTATTCCAACCGCATCTATGCCTAAATAATCCACCTTCAAGGCAGCATCCGCATCCTATTCAGTATTAAGTTGCTAACAACAGATTATTGCATGAAGTAAAGTGTGTAATGTAATCAATACAAGTGCCCTTGGACACTGCACCAATGTTTTATCCCTAGTAGCAACAGCACATCTACCATCTTAGACCTTTCTGTCACTGATCCAGATATCTAGAGACTGAACCCACTATCGAGCATAAATACCCCCTCTTGGAGTCACAAGCATCTACTTGGCCAAAGCATCTACTAGCAACGGAGAGCATGCAAGATCAAGAGCACATAGATAAACAACTTGAATAAACATGGTATCAATATTCATCGGATCCCAGCAAACACAACATCTAGCATTACAATAAGATGATCTTGATCATGTTAGGCAGCTCACAAGATCTAAACATGGAGGCACAAGGTAGAGAGACAACCATCTAGCTACTGCTATGGACCCGTAGTCCAGGGGTGGACTACTCACGCATCACTCCGGAGGCAGGCATGGTGATGTAGAGCCCTCCGGTGATGATCTCCCCTCCGGCAGGGTGCCGGGAAGAGCTTCAGAACTCCTCCGATCTGAGATTGACGATGACGGCCGCGACGGAACTTTTCGTGGAATATGATCGACCGTAATAGGGTTTTCGCGTCGCGGAGAATATATAGGCGAAGAGGCGGCGTCGGTGGCCGAGGGGGCCACCACGCCATAGGGGGCGCGGGCCCACCCTGGGCCGCGCCCTAGTGTGGCGTGGCCCCCTGGTGGGTCTGCTCCGACTCCCCTTTGGACTCCGTGATCTCCTCGTGATATTATTGACGATGTCTTTTGTTTCGTCCAATTCCGAGAATATTTCCTTAATAGATTTTCTGAAACCAAAAACAGCAGAAAACAGGGAACTGGCACTGTGGCATCTTGTTAATAGGTTAGTCCCAAAAATGCATAAAAATGATATAAAGTGTAACCAAAACATGTAGCAATTGATATAATATCAGCATGGAACATCAAAAATTATAGATACGTTTGAGACGTATCAAGAAGCCACATTTTTAGTTAAGATTTTTGTAAAGTCTTACCTAAATATCACGATGCTGAAAAAAAAGTAAGTGAACCTTCTGAATAAGGAACTTGAAACGGAACGTCAAGATGGTACCAATTTATATCCCACAAAGACAACAACGTAATCAAGAAAACTAAATTTTCTTTTTTTGTGTACGTACCTTTCTCATGTATAGCTATTAACTGAGACTATGCCACATATTATGTGAACATGTAGTGTATGAATGTTCAGTGAAATATTATCGAGATACGCTATTTCTTTCGGATGAAATGTTGAAATATTTCTTTTTATTACATAGCATGGTTCTGCCGGTACTGCTAGTAGGTGAAGTCCCAGCTCCTAATTCATAATGGACACATCGCACAAGTTACTGTGTTTAAACTTTTGCGATAACCGTAACACAAACGATTGAGGTAACATAACCATGTGCCATTCAATTTCTACCCACATTGAAAAAAAGAAATAAAGTTGTGTGATCCTCAAGAAACCCACATGATTCAAGTGCAATTCTCTCAATTATCCCACGCACGCTTAATTACGGAAATCGTAAGACATGGATCTTATATCCCACACGGTTTTGTAAATCCTTTGCGATGACCCGCTGCATCGCTAACCCCATACAATGACTGGTCAGTAAACCGTGTGCGATAGTCCAAACAATTTTTTTTTTGAAATATGAACAATATTTTGATTAGAACAATTTTTAAAAATTTGAAGAAGGAGAAGAAGAGGAGAGAAGAGGCGGCGGCGAGCAGAGCAGGGTTTCTCAGTAGGTTTAAGAAAATAGCCGACAATGTATGCTCCACACACCTAGCATGGTGGCAGGAAGGTTGTACTCTTGTTATTTCTACTATATAATATTGATAAGTGACCGTGGCCGTGGTATGTGGTACGTCGCATCGACCGATTGTCTCTCGCTAAATAAACCGATCTGGTTTTTGTACGTCGCAAGCAAAACCGAGCGGCGTCCGTATGTCGTACATGTTGTGCTTTGTTTCCTATCGATCGATGTCGTGTGCTTTTTTTCCCACGATCAATCCTTGGGCGTGGGCCGGCCCAGTAAATTACTAGCCATCGCCGAGTGCTGATCAGCCAAAGATCGATAGCCCAGATCCATTACACCGTGTGCTAAAAAACAAAAACAAAATTGAATTGCACGCTGTGCTCAAAAGAAGAAAAAAACGCACGAGATCTAATATCTGCAGGGTGCAGACTACATGTTAACATGACCGTTTCTATATTTTGCCAACTCCTCTTAGTCTAGCCTGCTATCTCGCTCGCACCATAGTTGGGTGGTGCAAGACCCTCTCCCCGGCAGGCGGCGAATCATGATAGAGGAGACCTTGGCAAGCAAGAGATTTCGAGGAAGGGGAAGCGAGGGCGGCTCATGAGAGCAGAAGGAAGGGCATACGAGGATGGCGCCGATGAGCAGGGTAAAAGGGCGGAGCAGAGAACCCGCAAGCACGAATGGGCAGGAAGCAAGGGATTTCGAGGAAGCGGCTCTTGAGAGCAGAAGGAAGGGGATACGAGAATGGCACCAACAAGCAGGCAAACGGGGCGGAGCAGAGAGCCCGTTAGCATGAATTGGGGCGGAGCTGTGCGCTGGTGGAAGGTGGTTACACACGGGTAGAAAGGGTGGTGCCATGCGGAAGTTCGCTTAGGAATTACTCGATTTGGTCGGTGGATTGTTGGGTTTCTGGGTATGGTTTCAAACGAAAAGTTGAATGAAAGACAACAAACATAAAGGCCGTGGCATTGTGCTATTATGAAGTAACATGTGTATATATTTCGCATCCTATAGAAAACCTTATAGGTATTTTCTTGGAGGGAGCATGGATTTTTTTCCCACATTTTTTTTTGAGAGAATTTCCCACATGATATAGCATGGGTGGTTGTGAGAGAATCGAGTTTGGGCCTGAAAGTAAAACAGTGGGCCGGGCTTATATGCATGTAGCCTAGCCCAAACCGGATCGAGGAAGAGAAACCCTCCGCTCTCCTCTTCTTCCTCTCTTCCGCGGCGGCTACCTTCAAACTCCAACTCCAACTCCCAAAAAAGCTAGGGTTTCTCCCTGCTCCGCGAAACCAGCGGAGATGAGCCGCAGCCTAGGGATCCCGGTGAAGCTGCTGCACGAGGCGGCGGGGCACGTGGTCACCGTCGAGCTCAAGACCGGCGAGGTCTACCGCGGATCCATGATCGAGTGCGAGGACAACTGGAACTGCCAGATCGAGAACATCACACACACCGCCAAGGTAGTACCTTACCCCTATTCTCTTTGCTCTTCCTTCTCCCCACTTCGGATGTGTGTTCCCCTTGCGTTCGTCAGATCGGCGCCGACTGATTTGATGTGATTTGATTTTCTTGTGGGGCTGATAGGACGGCAAGGTGTCGCAGCTGGAGCACGTCTTCATCAGGGGCAGCAGGGTCAGGTTCATGATCATACCCGACATGCTCAAGAACGCGCCCATGTTCAAGCGACTCGAGGCCAGGATTAGGGTACGCAACGCACCCAATCCTCTTCTTATTTCGCCAGCGTTTCGTTTTGATCCAGATGGATGCGTGTTTGGCTGCTAACTTGTCGCTCTTCTCTGTTCCAGGGCAAGGGGTCGGCCATTGGGGTCGGGCGTGGGCGCGCGGTCGCCATGCGTGCTCGGGTAAGTTGACTGTGCTTGCTTTGTCAGTAATTATTCTTCTTTGCACTTAACTTCCTGGCTCTCGATTCATAGAGTTTAGTAGTACTGTTAGAATAGCGTACACTTCTTGGGAGGGGAACAAAGTGTCTTTGGTTGCTATGTGCATAGCTGCTGATGCAGTTGCTGCCCATGCTTCTTGTTAAGCCTAATCGTGTTCTCAGAATAACAGTTATCTTACCAGGCTAGGAATCGGAACCTTGCCGACCATCTAGTGGCGCCAGAAATACTTTGACATGCTCATTAGCTGGGTATATCTGGGGAGAGAGTATTTGTTTTGAGCGTAATGACTGGTAGCTTGCATTGGACGGTGAAGGTTGCAGTCTCCCTACTGTTAAGGGAAACAAGTTTCTAGATTCAGTCGTTAATTGATGTTCAGTATTGCACCACTTTCTGAGTAATGTTCAATGTGTCCTTACACGCTTTCATACTTTCTTTCCACAAGCAAAAACCTTGTGGATTCTATCGTTAGTAAACGTTCAATGTAGCTGCTGATGCAGTTTTTGCCCATTCTTGTTAAGCCTCATCGTTCTCAGAATAACAATTATCTTACAAGGCTAAGAGTCCTAACCTTGCCGACCAGGAAATACTGAGGCATGCTCATCGGTTGGTTATCCATGAAGAGTATCTGTTTTGATCGTAAGAATGTGTAGCTCCATTAAACGATGAAGGTTGCAGTTCAGTCAATGTTAAGGGAAAAAGGTTCCTAGATTCCTTTGTTAATTAATCCTCTATATCGCCCCACTTTCTGTTTAATGTTCAATTCTCCCTACCCCACTTCCATCCTTTCTACCCACAAGCCAAAATCTAGTGCCAATGTTCATAACTGAAACTTGTCTAGAGGCCTTGTTAAATTTCCGGTGCGTTTGCTAAAAGAGTAGGTCAGATGTTAATATATGAAAGGGAATTTTGTATTTAGTGGAGGTGGTTACTACCATGTAGTTCCTACATCATGTTAGCATCCTCTACCTTCGACTTGAAGATCCAGTAATTCCGTGCATTAAGTTCTTATATAACTCAATCCAGGACAGCATTCCATTACGCTGTGAGTCCTTAATTATGCAGGCTGATGAATCTTAATTATAATCGTTACCTACGAGTGCATAATCTAATTAGGAGTTGCTGTTAATCCTACCCCCCGCAGTAGGCATCATTAAGTTAACTCGTAGCTGTGTACAAGTACTTACGTAGCATGATAGAATTTCTTCCTGCTGTAATACTTAGCATTGAAGTAAGTGTTATTTTGAAGGCCAACAAGCTTCTGTCTTTCATGTTCAATGAATGCCAAATATTCTCCTAGCTATGCGTTCTGGATTGATAGGCAGTTACCACTGCTTCTGATTAAGCTCATCTTTTAACTTCTATATTCAAAAGCAGAATGCCCATGACAGATAGATAAAAAGTTCCAACAATACTTGATGTTATTTATCATCTAGCATCGTAAGAAATACCTAGACATGCCCACCACTTCGTTGTCCGTGAAGAGTTTTTGCTTCGTGTTCTTGATGGTGCGTGGTCCGGTTACTGTTGAGGGAACAAGTTCCTAAATGCTCGTTAGTCAATGTTGATTATTCTGCTGCCTACTTTCATCCTTTATTTCCATTAGCCAAAATCTAGTGCCTTGTTCGGAATTGCTTCATGTTTGGCGACTTTGTTAAAGAAACCAGTGCCTTTGTTAAAATAGCAAGTCAGATGTAAGATATTATAATCTGTTGCTGATGGAGATGCTTACAACCATATGATTACTTACATCATGTTGCATTCTCATTCTTATGGTGGGCTTGAGGATCCATTATTTCCAATCATTTAGTTCTAGCTCTGTTCAGCATTCCGTTACAGTCTGTCTGGGAATATATGGGCTGATATATGTTAAGCGTTATCATTACCAAACTGGCATAATCTAATTAGGAGGTAGTGTTCTTGCTCTTTATCCGGCCAGCTGCATCCTTTCTTGTTGTCTGGGTGACTAGGTGAGTGTTTGTACCCTGCTATCCTTTTGTAGCTGCGGATTCTTACCAAGAGCTTATTTTCATATTACCTTATTTCATCATATTTTCCTTCCTATATCACTGTACTCAGGTTAACTAGAAACTCAAAATATCTTCACTTTACGCAATGCCACGTGATACCAACTGTTGTTCCAAAGCTAGAACTACATAGCCTGTAATCTTCCCTCTGAAAAATATCATTGTATGCTATATGATGACACTATGCTATAAAAAAAAATTGAATCACTACAATTCTACTAGTTTGAACTTTATAAACTTGGGTTGGCACTCAGCTTTATAAAAGCTAACAGTAACTATGCATTTTTAGCGTTTAAATCCTTGGTGTATTTTTTTCCGTAAAGACAATCTATAGTGATTCGATTGAAGTTTCTAATCCTTTTCCTTGCCTACAATTTTGATGCAGGCCGCTGGTGGTCGTGGTGGTGGTCCTCCTGTTGGTGGTGGAGGACGTGGTGGCGCGCCTCCCGTGAGGAGGTAGATTTGTCGGCGGCGCCGTGTTATCAACTCGCTGTCTTTGCTTACCAGAAGTTTCCCAAATTCGCTGTCACCGCTGTAAGCATATGACATGGAAGATATTGGAAAATCTCATCTGTTGGTAGTTTAATCTTGCTGCTCCATGTTAGGGGATGGATGTGTCATTGTGTTGTACTGTTGATATCTATGTTTTAGGATGTGTGCCAAATTGCGTTATCCATTGCACATGTCACATGATGATCATCCATCTATCCATCTTGTGTTTGCACTCGGCTGTATTTGCTGTCAAAAGCTCGTGTGCCGGCCTTGCCTATGGGCACATGAGTTTAGTTTTGCACGTTTGTGAGCTGAATGGGTTTTCTTGTGTGGTGTATCTTAACGTGATGTACTGCTGTTTGGTAGTTGGAGGCTCTCAATGGAATGGATCATCTCTTGTGAAGCTTCACTGCCAGTTAATATGAGTCGTTTGCTGCCGTCACTCGGAAATCAGATCCATGATTGGCTTGGTTCTTTTTACTGGAAAAGTGGCTTTAGTTTACTCTGATATGCTAAAATGGCGTGGGTGTCTGCATAGCAGCTCCGCCCAGAGCTCAAGCAACACCCAGCTTTCTCCCCAGCTTCATCTGACTGTCTTGTCTCTATACTCCAGAGTCAGCCAACACCCAACAAGCGAGAAGAACGAGAAGGAGTCAAAGACAAGTTGGTGAGCCGCGTGAGACACACTTGTAACTTGTAAGCGTCAAGAGCTGAACAATAAGATTGAAATCTCAACTCACATCCTCAGCTGTTTCCTCTTGTAAGCTGGCAAGCAGTTTCCTCAGCTTGACCAAGACATGGCGACGATCGGCCGTGTGAGCCACACTTGTACGTCGCTCACACTTGTACGTCGTAAGCATGAAGAGACCAACGATAAAACTGAAATCTCAACTCCCATGCTCTCCTCACCCCACAGCCTTGGTCTCCCCTTGCCGATCACCAAATCCCTCCATCATTACACCGCCGATCACCACCGTGATCGCTCCGCCAACCACGTCGCTTTTAGCCGGATCTCGAGCAGCCCATCTCCTCATGGTGAGTACTAGTGCGAGCTCTGCTTTCATTCCCAAATTCGAATTCGACGGAGCTCCGAAAATCTTACCAACGAATCAGTCAGACCAACTATTGGGCAGATTAGTTCATTCTCCTTAATTTTGCCGTGTAGGATTTCGTACTATGACGAGAGCCAACTTGTAGAAAGGGATATAACAAACCTGATCATGCACTAGTTTTTTTGCGGGTTGATCATACACTAGTTTTAAGAGGAGGCTAGTGGTTATTTCTTGAGAGAATAAACATGAGCAGTAGAAAAACCATTAAGTTCCAGTGAATAGTTTCTAAAGCTGACAGACTCATATTTCAGATAAAATTCAAGTTTCAGAATAGTTTGCCTGGTAGAAATAGTAGTACATAATCACTTGATTTTGCTTGGTACAACTAGTAGCAGATTAGTTCATGCACGGTGACTTATCAAGGTGGTAGCAGGTAGCTGTCTCTATCTTAATGCATGGCAACTTGGGTAGGAATTTTCTACTGTGACGAAAGATTTATGCGCCTTGTAGATCGACATATTATATTTATATATACTGAGCAATCATGATGGTCGCCGGCCCAACTTGTTTTAAACAAGGGTGCTTGTTCAACCATATCTCCCAATTGGTTCCTATTATGTATTTTGATTATTAGGTGACAGTTATCCACCAGGGGGATGATCAACTATGCAAAAAGCACGACTTAGTCTTTGTGTAATTGGCACACATAATTGGTTGAACTAATATATGCATCCAGAGATATTCGCTACTTTAATCATATGATATTCCACATGCCAAATTTTCTTAACTTGACCTACTTTGTTCCACAGGATTCGTAACTTCCCGCAGCCAATCTATTGGCCAGAGTTCTCTCCCAGCTAGCTCCAACATCGTATACACACATAACCTTCCTCTGAAGAGGATCAATGTCTCTCCAAGCAGTTTCATGGGGAATATCTGTTGCAGGCTGGATCTTGTCGCCTATCATCTCCAAACTTCTGGACAAAGCCTGGTCCTACTGCAAATATGACAAAAAAAAGATGGTTTCCAACCTGTTGAAGAACGTTCTCCCTCGATTGGTGCTCACGCTAGAAGCAGTAGAGGCCATGGGAAAAAGGGACATCGTCGAGGAGATGGTGAGGGGGCTCAAATCAGCTTTCTACGACATCGAAGACATCCTCGATGAACTGGAATACATTCGTCACAACAACAGCTAGACGCGCAGACAAAGTGCGATGAGAAGAACAAGGGAAAAAATCATGTGGATGCTGAAGCTGGCCCGTCAAACCAGGTCATTTCTTGCTATCCTCAATTCTCGATATATTGATGCATACTTGCTCATGCCTACACTGCACGTCACCTTTAACCTAGTAAGGTTCTAATCTTTCTCTCATGTATTTTAGTAAAAGTGATGCAATAATGTGGCCTATCTGGGTAGGTTTTCTTTCATCTAAGGTAGGCCCCCGACCAATGGTAGAAATAGAATTTTCAAACATAAAAGAGTATGAAATAATTGTACATATGTACACTTGAGTCCGTTTTCCCGTTCTGTAGCCATGTATGTTCTGAAAAACATGCACAGCTTGCTCATGTGCGGTTGATAGTTTCACCCCAAAAAATGTTGCTGTATGGTTTAGGTATAGATTTAACCGTTATACAAACTAGTTCTACTAAAAATATTAGTATTATGTTAACTTCTACTTTGTACCAGCTACAGGATACGAACTAACAAGTAACAAGTCACAACTTGGAACAAATGTTCTCATTGTAACTATATGTATGTTTCTTGCAGAGATTATTAAAATAAATTAGACCTAGCATTTTAAGTTTTCTACCCCCGACCTTACAACATGCACCCACATGTAAGGTAATATTAAAAATGTTGGCACTGAAATTTCAATTTCGAAATGTTGGTTGATTTCGCAGGATATAAGCATTGAAGCGAGTTTTACTCTTTCGGGATCCTTAAATAGTCGTTTGAAGGACAAAATGCACAAGATAGAAGACCTCCTTGATGCAGCACAAAGTATTATTCCACTCGTAAAACTCGTCAAGAAAAGCAAGAACAGAAGTGGAAAAAATGTTATTGCCAAAGATAGCTATAGTTCAGCTCCAAAAGTAAAGGTAACTGGCCGAGGTAAGGATCGTAGCCAGATAGCAGAAATGCTTCGTGATACGAAAGATGACGTTGATTCAAGCTCAAGTGACATTAAATGTTTCTCTGTGATTGGCATTTATGGCATTTCAGGGTCTGGGAAAACAACACTTGCACAACATGTTTGCAAGTATGAGGAAAATGAAAACTATTTCGACCTTGTTATGTGGATTCATGTTTCTCAGAACTATAGTGGACGTGACATTCTGAAGGAGATGTTTGAGGCAGCTTCAACGGATAAGGGCAAAGCATGCCCAAATTACAATAGCCTTGATGTCCTGGAAAAAGAACTCATGAAGAAACTAGATGGCAAACGATTCCTCTTGGTACTAGATGATATCTGGTGCGATGAGGATGACAATGAGCAGAAGTTGGAGAATTTATTTTCCCCACTGAATCTTGGGAAGAAAGGAAACAAGATCCTAGCGACAAGTCGTAATAAAGATGCATTTTCTGATCTAGGTTCTGGTGTGGCTTGTACCGCCTTTCCAATAAGTTCGTTAGATGATCAAACCTTCTTGGAACTGTTCATTATTATGCCCTTGAATGTACAAGTCCAGGTGATTCAGATCAAATGGAGCTTAGAAGTATCGGGGCTGAGATTGCACATAAGTTGAAAGGTTCACCTCTGGCAGCCCGCACTGTGGGAGGACAGCTACGGAAAAAACAAAACAATGTTGAGTTTTGGAGAATGACTCTAGAGCGGGACCTTCTGAATGAGACGATGGGGGCTGTTTGGTGGTGTTACCAGCAACTTGATGACCAGGTCAGACGATGCTTTTCTTACTGCAGTATTTTTCCCAGAAGACATAGCTTGGACCGTGATGCCCTGGTCAAATTGTGGGTGGCAGAGGGGTTTATACAGACTGCTAATCCAGAGGAGGACCTGGAAATTGTTGGCCAGCGTTACTTTGATGAGTTATTGGCAACCTCATTCATGCAACCAGAAGAATCAAAATACAACGGATGCCCGTCCCGCTATTTAGTCCATGATCTTATGTATGATTTGGCAGAGAAGGTGGCAGGGAATGATTGCTTCAAGATCGAGAATGGAATGAGAGACCAGTTCCTCGTGATGTTCGACATCTTTTTGTTGCAGATGGAGAAATGGCTACTGAGGAAATTTTTCAACTGAAAAATTTACGAACTATCATTATTCATGGAATGGAATTGTCCGAGTCCGCGAAAGAAGTGTTCTTCCCGAAAGTGTTCGAGAACCTGCGCAAATTAAGGGTGCTGGTTGTAGAATGCACACATAGAGCACTGAGTGAAAAAAGTGCATTTGAAATCACACCAACTATTGGTCACTTAAAGCACTTGAGCTGTCTTGCTTTAGAGTTGGCCTACACATCCAAGCTAATTTTACCAAAAACCATAACCAAACTTTACCATATGCAGGTTTTAATTTGTACAGGTTATGATGAATTGAAATTGCCTCCTGATATAGATATGGGAAAGCTCTCAAATTTGCGGCATATGAGAACAGGCGAGCACAAAATGACATTTCCAAACATTGCCAGGCTAACATCACTCCAGATATTAAATTATTTCAATGTAAGGATTGAACATGGTTATGAGATAAAACAGCTGAGGGACCTAAATAAGCTTCAGGGCCGCCTTTCGATTCAAGATCTTAATAATGTTAAGAGCAAGAATGAAGCACTTGAAGCAAATCTAACTGCTAAGACACGACTGACAGGATTGGAACTGTGGTGGAATGATGATGCGACTTCACCAGAAGTTCAAGAAGAGGTACTTGAGGGTCTTTGTCCCCCCAAGGGTGTTAAAATTCTTGCAATTTGGGGTACCAGGGGCTGAGGTACCCAAGTTGGATGGCAGGTGTGCGGAACGGTGGCCCAGAGTACCTAAATACACTTGTTCTTGTCAATTGTCTTCGACTGCGACCGGCTCCCGAACTTTTTGAGTGTTTCTCTCATATTCGTAGGTTCACAATTTGGTCTTGTCACTGGGACTACTTACCAGACAATGTGAAGGACCTAAGGTGGCTCAAGCGCCTAGCTATTGAGTGCTGCCCGAATATTAAATCGCTTCCAGAACTTCCCCGTTCTCTTGAATACTTTGAGTTGCTCCATTGTGATGAAGACTTCACGGAGTCATGCAAACAGGTAGATCATCCAAACTGGCAAAAGCTTCAGCACGATAAGAAATTTACTTTTGATTTTTCCGAAACGTCACTAGACGATTGATCATTCGGACTTGCTTTTTTAATAATAACTGGGCCGTACACAAGTGTTCCTAGTGGTTTGTAATATCATAGGAGGATTTGTATATGTTGGTTTGACGAATACTGGCTCTATTTATCAACTGGTTCCCAACAACCTCTTCTCTGCTTGTGTTGTTAGCCACTTTGTATTATCAACTTCTGATCAAAGCAGTTTCCAAGATATTTTGAGTATGCGCACAACAAACTCTGGTAATAAATCATCTCGTGTTCATGTAGCTTTGTGCCTAGTTAGTGTGAAATACTAGTGGCTTTCTAGTTCAACAAAATTCCTACCAAACGACCATGTACGCTCCAGTGATGCTTGCTAACCTTCACAAGTAATCTTCCATATACAACCATTTCTGATAAAAGAATGTTAATCACAAAGACATATCGTCAATAATAGCATGTTGCAAAGAATCTTATTTCGCACGCACAGATATACAGAAGGAGCGGCCTAGCATCAATGGTATTATATACCAGAATACAAGCAAACTACAAGGCAGAAACAAATAACCAGACTATGCTATTGTCGTACAATACAGTAGCAGTGTAGCCCTGCAAATACTAGTTGCTGCAGGGAGCAATAGTGGAGTGGCGGTTGAACCTGTGGTCGTTTATGTCAGGGGGCAGGAACGTGCCGTCCTCAACCAAGGACCTGACCACCCTCTTGTTCCTTTCCTTGGAAGCAATGTGGAGAGGAGTCGCTGGATTGAGACAAATGGAGAAATTTTAGTGCTCATATGGTCAAGTAGATTGTTCTTATTTACAACCCTCTTGTTTCAAATCCTAAGAATGAAACTGTGAAGCAGAAAGATATGCAGCATACGTTACCTCCTTAAGGATACCCCTGCAAGCGGCGATGTGGAGATTGCAAGATTCAGACTAGAACGGATTCAGCCCGGGGCCGAGCGCGCCGAGGTTCCTCTACTGGAGCATCGCCGACGAGAAAGACGGCGGCGACTCGCCAAAACCAGTCAACCGCTTCGCCGCCTACAGGATTCGATACAGCCCAAAAAATAAGAATTTTTTTATTAGGTTTCTATCTATTTATAATAGGCTACTTTAACACAATGTGTTTTCAACTCTAATTACGTTTCAACCCGAACATAAGGAAAAACTAACTATTTTAAAATATATATCTGAAGGTTTTTTAGAATCTGAATATTGTTTCAAATCTGGACATTTAAAAAAATCTTAACATTATAGAAATCTGAACATTTGTTTTTCAAATTTGAACATTTTTTCCAGATCTGAACATTTTTTAAAGCACAAAAATAAACATAAATAAAAAACATAAATTAAAAATGAAAAAAACATAATAGAAAATGGGCCGCCTAATTGCGACGACAGGGGATTTGTCGTGCATACCCGAGCGAGTTTTTTCTCTCTCATTTTGACAAGGAGAGGCACGGGAGAAAGACAAAGACCTACCGTCACGAGTACTAGTGGATACCTGAGTGTGTACAGGCTCACTTTTTAAGGTTTTTTTTTTTAAGCGGAGAGCCCGAGGGGCCAAGATGCTATTAATTCTCAACTGTATGGCCGACTGAACACGACCCTCATAGAAAATCAACATACACCGGACTTTGTACCAAGCCAAATTTTCTAGACTAGCCGATACCCTTCATACACAAACCATATGTGGGGCGGACCCCGAATCTCTCTAAATCAAACTAAAATTTTGCATGTGTCTCCATAGTCCACTCGACAAAGATCCATGTTTGCCGAGTGTTGCTTGAAGAAACACTCAGCGACGTACATGTGGGTGGGTGGAAGTAAGCAGGAGGCTTGCTCGCACGCGCGGAGGGCTCCGTCCGTCTAGACTCCAGAGGCAGTGATCACACGTTGAGTTTACAGGCCCACAATCTCCAGCTTGCCACCACGTGTCTAGCGAGGAGCTGCTTCCACACTCGTCTAGACCTTTGCAAAGGGAACCCTCTCCCTAGCGATACCACGAAGGTTCAAATGCGCTGGTTTCTTTCTGGGCCGGGACAAGGTTTAGCGATATGGGAAGGGGGCCTACTCTCATTTAATAGTAAAGATAATTATTTTTATAATTTTCATCGTGAGATATAAATAAACTCCTGTAATTTTAGCATCAAGCATGATATTTCCATAGTTGTGTATCAATTTTTCTTTATTTACAACTCGTTAACTAGAAGTAAGTTTTAGACTCGCAGCTATTAATATAAATTAATCGAATCAATGTAGTAAATATAAATGGGGATGTAGCTCAAATGGTAGAGCACTTATTATTGCATTGTATGAGGAATGGGGAACGATAATCCCATCTCCAAATTATTATTTTTCCTTTTTTCGATCGCTTATTTGCCCTCTCAGAAAATGTGAGACTCGCGCGAGAGAAAAATAATACCGGAACTTTGATCTGTTGTCACGCTGCATGGGCTGCTGCTAAGATCTGGTCTTGGGCCAGAAGTTAGGCCGAGGATGGGCCACGTTTCTTTTCGAGGGAATCGGCTAGGCAACGTTGGATAACAGCTTAAGACCTTCGCCCAAAAACAAAAAACAGCTTAAGAAATACGAAGCCTCTGTAGTACTTGCATGCCAGGCTACCCTTGATTTTAGGATTCAATTCAAAAGTTGGAATTGTTTTAGTTGCAATTGCAAATAGGGGTGGAAAGAATTTCAACCCCCTAGTCGAATTGAGCAAGCACGTTAACCAAGGAGCATAAACGACTCTAGTTACATCAGTCGAAAATATATTAATTGATCGAGTAAGTGTAAGCTGTCTCGAATTAGTTGCAAACCACGATAATATATTTTCTGGACATGAAATCACAATAATATATATTATGTCGTAATGTACATCAGGTCTGCATGAGAACATTCTTTTTCTTTGAGAAACACCATAGATCACATGTACTCACTTTCCTTCCTGTTTGAGATTCTGCTAGAGTTTTTGCTTGTATTATTTGCTCTAAACTCGATATGTTTATCTACTGTTTTAGTAGACCGCATAATTAGTTTAATACTTGTTATTTTAGTCATGAATTGTTTACTATTTACACGGATTAAATCAATTACTAAATTGCTTATATATTCAACAAGTTTGAGACTTGGTAGTTGGAGGCTCTCTTTGTTAATCTTTGGCGCCAACACATATATATGAGTCGGTTGCTGCCGTTGTTACTGGAAAGCAGATGCATGCATGGCTAGCTTGTTCTTAATTTCTGAAAGAGGGGCTTAATTTACTCGTGCGCAGTGCTTCGATCGGACCTGCGAGCCCAGCTTGTAAGTCGTAAGCATGAAGAGACAAATGATAAAACTGAAATCTCAACTCCCATCCTCTCCGTCTCACCCCACAGCCTTAGGGAATGATAACAAGACCGAGAATGAAAAAAATAGGAGCATCTTTTTTTATCACGTTTGATCACAGTATCTAAATACCCACGAGCCAACTTATGCTTAAAGATACGGACATATTGTGGAGATCTATTTTATACGGACACTAGTAAATGGGCACGTGCACGCACGTTTTGATTCGTAGTAGAAAAGAAAGTGCAAAAATTGCTACCTGTCTAAACAATTTGTTTTAAATACGTAACTAGAGTAATCTCAACTATGATGCTTCAGACTGCCTTTCAGTTATCCAAAGGGTGCTCAGCTCCGAGGTGGACAGGTCGGCTCTGGGTGCTGTCACGGAGGATGTCAAACGTCTAGCTCGCTCGATCCCCACTTGCTCTTTCATTCATGTATACCGGGGAGCTAATGTTTATGCTCATTATCTAGCTAGATCGTGTGAATTTTCTGGTGTCGTGTCTCGTGGTGTTGCTCCTGATTGCATTGGGATGCACATTTGTAATGACATTATGGTTATGTGATCAATAAAGTTTATGAGTTTCAAAAAAAAAACTATGATCTTGCAATTAAATTAGATGCATGTATTTACAGATGTGGAGTAATAAGTTATAACAAACTCCCTAGTGAAAAATAAGATGAGTAATCTCTTGAACAACATGAGGGTGTAATTTTGAAAGATTAAAATCAGGCTGAATATAAAAACAGGAAATATTCCAAAAGTAAACCATCCAATTTAAAAATGAACTTGAACTTGACCTTGAATATTGTACCAGAGAACTATTAGATATTGTATACATCATACAATTTTGCACAAAGAATGATGCTCAAGTGTCTTCCTATTGCTGTTTCGTTCCAGCAAGAGGTGTCAACTGGATGTTTAATTCATAGAGATTACATGCATCACTGCTGATCGGCCTATACGACATATTTTCAGTAAAACAATATTGTGAAAATTGATAAACTTTAATAAATTAAGAATACACAAACGAAAGAACAGTTTTTCATTGGTATAATATGGTTCAGTCATTATCAAAAGAGGACAAACTTGTAAGTGTCAATTCCCAATTAATAGCACAAGATGATCGCCCAATTAATAGACCCTAAACCCTAACAAACTATATATCCGGAGGTAAAATCCACATGGGAGGATGACGACCACCCTTCACGTAGTACCCTACCGACATGATCCCCTCAATGCCGTCGTCATCAATGCCTTCGTCTTCCTTGTAATATACCTGTTCACAACCATTGCTGTCTGAGCTCCTCAAGAACTCCTTGGCACCGCCAAGCATTATTTCCTCGTGCGTGGAGCATCGATGCTGGGAGTAGTAGATGTGATTTCTTCTTGCCCAGCCATGTTGGTTCGTCGGCACGTGTATCACCTTGGAGCAAGTGGTCCCCAAGAACAATGCGTGGTCGCCTAGACTCGACACCTCTACCCACTCGTAGGAGCGACGCGTGGTTATTCCCTCGTTGTCAGCGTCAATTAGCTCAAACACCTGGAAGAATGGTCCACGGATATTGCGTGAGCACGGTCGTCGTCCTCCCCATGCCTTCCTCACCGTCATCACAATCTTTCCACACAGTTCAAGAATGTATATGCTATGCATGCGAAAAAAGATCGGCTCAGAGAGGTTTGGTATATCCAATAAATGGACAGCCTTGAAGTACGGTGCACCGTTTTCGTGCAAGCCGATCTCAAATTTGATTAGGTTCTTGCTGTAATACGTGAGGCCATAGAGTACGCCGTTGCAGAAGGCGATATCCATGATGCTCTCTACATCTAATCCTCCTCTTAATATCCATCCGCCCTCTAGGCAGCCAACCATGCAGACCGCGATATCATAGCGGTTGGTGATACCAGTGAAAACACATCCAGCCGAGGTGGGCGCCTCGGAGAAGATGACCTTTCGAAAGGACAGTGGGTATTTGTTCCGCTCTCGCGCGCCCCTCTTTGGCTCTGGGGGGAGCGCTATCTCAGCGCCGGAGAAGAGGTTCACAATCCCAAGCGAAGGCTCCGACCGAGCAACCCAGCCGCCGTCGTAACAGCCGATGAAGCAACCCCCGTCGCTCTGGAGCGGGAGGCGCGGCAGGACCGCGCCGTCTTGAGAACAGTACAACAACAAGCGCTCTATGCTGGTGCAGGCCACTGGGTCGAGCATCAGCCACGGGAGGGCGCGCCGTCGTGGTTGCGTCGATGCAGCGGCGCGCCACGGCATGCACACCGCGGTGAAACGGACGTGGTCGAGCGGGGCGACGACCCTGGCGTAGACCTCCCCGAGCAGATCGCCGGGGAGGGCTGACCAGCACTGCTCCTCCGCCAATGCCGATGAGGCCTGCTGGTTGCTGCTGGCGGCCGTGTGTTCTTGTGTTGGCAAATTACAAATAATCGATCTCGTACTCTAAAGCGTAGATCAATCCACGAGTACAAACATATCTCCCTAGGTTGTGGATTAAATACAACTTTGTGAACGTATCCTAACCCGACTCGACCTGTAAATATGGAAATTAACCTGAAATCGTCCATGTAAACGTGCAGGGCAATGTACAGAATATTTAACCGACTTGTTCTCTGATTTCCATTTTTTTTTTGTGCTGACGGAGATAACGCCGCTGTTCCCGGGGTGCGACTAGGCGACGGGGACGGCGCCTCCAAGCAGCAGATGATCGACTGGCCAAGGTCCTCGGCAGCAGTGTACCTCGCCTCGCCATGATCCTGTTGTGACAGCGACCCAGTCCCACCAGTTGCAAATTATGAGCTAGCCGCGCGCCTGCGCTTGCTTCTGCTAGCTCCCTGCCTTGCTGTCGTCGTCGTCTTGAGCAATCCCCTTGTCCCTGCATATAATCAGAATCATCTACAGCAATCCACAGTCCCTGGATACAATCTTACCTTGTCACTGGTTGCGACTGATGAGCTCGCCGCCTAACTGCGCCTGCTTGCTTGTGCTAGCGCACTGCCTTACTGACCTTCTCGTTATAGAGCAATACCCTGTTCCCTCTATATATATAACCAGACAGTTAGAGCAATCCACGGTCCCTGTATATAATCACAGCCATAGGGATGCAGTTGTGCCCACTTTGTAGTCGAAATTGCCAGGAATTAGTTGTATCTTCACTGTGCTGGACTCAGTTCATTCTGTACTAGCCAACCCATTAGTGGTTTTATGTGTCAGCGCACTTGCACCCTTAAATCGGACAGTGTTTACTGCATCCTGCCTGTGGTAATGCCTAGCTGTTGCAAAACATGTAGTCCGTGTTCTCTGAGCTTGTAGACTAGTTCCATACCAGTTTTAGGAGTGCAGAGCACTTTCAGATGTTCATGTAAGCCGGGTGACTAAATATTTTCCTATCTTTGTCATGTGTCACAGCGAGGAAGAGGCCAAGAAGAAGATATACAATGTGTCGTGCGGGCGCTACTTCGGGTTTGGGTGCGAGATCGATGAGGAGACCTCCACCAAGCTAGAAGGTTTTTGTGCTATCTACATCTATTCCAAGTCATAACCAGTTTCTTCTGTTGGTTGTCAGTAGAGTGTATGAACATGTCTGTTTGATTATGCTGTACTACAGGATTCCTGGTGTTCTCTTTGTGCTCCCTGATTCCTATGTCGACCCTGAGCACAAGGACTACGGAGGTAATTTGGGTTTCTATCCGTATAATACGTAACCTGCTACAATCTTGTGTTGCCTTAGTTGCTTGATTGTTTCAACATCCCATGTTAATTGAAACCCCCTTTCTGATTTGATACGTCATCTGTGCAAGGGAGTTAGTTTATTGATCTCTCTGTTTGATAACGACTTTCTAGATGTATAACCATTTTAGATCACTAATGAAAGCCTTGCTGGGGTTTTCTGATGGTCAATCATACATGCGGGTTAACACGTTATGATGAAACACCCTCCCTCTTTTATTAGGACCGTTTGTACACTAAACTTTCTTGGGGAAGCAATGAAGCCTCACACACTGTCAAGTGCTATGAGCATACTCTTTTATACTACAGTACTAATCCGTGTACAGCATACAGCCCAGGGGAACTGTGGATAATCTCCTGTTTTATAAGTATGTTCAACTGCCAGCATTTAATATGTAGTTAGTCTGGTTGAGTCAATGAATTCTAGTGAGTGTTCTTGCTTCGCCTGCTAATGGTTGATAGGAAGTCTTTACATATTTCCTAATGTTTCCCAATTAATTACGGTAAAATTTTGACAAAGATGATGAAAGTGATACATCTAGTGTTACAAGTGAAGTTGGCATTTAAATCTTGGACGTTGCTACACAGTGCCCGGGCACTGTTTAGTCTTACGCGGTGCCCCACCCGAAAATAGAAAAACAATCAGCTCCGCCTCTGTCCTTTCCGTAAAAGGCAAGAACTGGTCCCCACCATGTTCCATCCGATTCACAGCAGGAAGGAATCGGATGAATGTCGCCGGCTTCTTTCGCCTCGGTCAGCCCCTGTCGAGCACGATTCCGGCCGTCCGCGACCTCGCCACGCCGCGTCGACACCTTCTCGAGCTCCAGGGTGAGCCTCGCCACCAGGCCCGCCGACCTCGCCGGAGCAACGGAGCGTCTCGCCGTCGCTCCCGGAGGGCACGCCACCAGATTCGCCCTCGCGCGGACGCCCCTCACCTTCGTCCTCCACGCGAGCAGGTCGCCCGCGGACGGCACCGTCGCCACCAGATTTGCCCTCGCGCGGACGCCCACTCACCCTCGTCGTCCACGCGAGCAGGCCGCACTGCTGCTGCTGCGGGAGGAGGCGGTGGCGGCCGTCATTTCCCCTGCTTTACAATCTTCCACGATGAACGGGCGAGCGGCCGGCGGCGAGTGTGCGCCCTGGGTCTCCCCGTCGTCGTTGGCTGATGGATTCGCGTCCTCTTCTTCGACGCGGATGCAGATGCTTTGCAAGCTAGCTCCAACGATTGGGGGCCTACTTGCATGATTTTTCCTGCACATATGTGATAACTGGGTGCTTTTTTGCTTTGTCGAATTGAAGATCTCCATGATTTGGCTTCAAGACCATGCAAATGGTATAGTGTTGACTGGAATGGAAAAAGATCAAAGAAATCATGTTAGAAATTACTTTGCATGATAATAGATGGAACATTTAAAATCTGCAGAAAGTACATGTAAGAGAGCTAGCAAAATCAATTTCAGACTATAAACTTTAAACTGTTATTATTCTAGCATGAACAAGTGTGAAAAAAATACATTTCTCACATTATTTGATGGTATGCAGTAAGTTAAAACTACATATCAATTGGGGATGTAAGAGATCATTCATAAGTTGTATGCAAACTACATCTTCCGATCAGTTATATGGCAATCCAGATTCTTTTATGACAGCTTCATAAACAGAATTAACTACAGATTACATTGAAAAATAAAAATGCACTAGAAAAACAACACAATTGAAAATTAAGTCTGAATTGCGCGAAGATCTACATCTACCAACAGAAAAGATCAAGAACTGTTTGTGAACCTACAAATGGTGTGTCAGTAATGTTAACACTAAAAAGTACATATAAGTGCAACAACTAATGCAAGATACTACCTATGCAACCTGACATACAATTTTCATCCAATTTGTGCAAGAACAATTTACAGAAAAAACATCTACATGCCGTGGGAAAAATACATTGTACATATAAATATACCTGAATAAAAATACATCTAAATGCATAAAAAAATGCTAGCTTGGTAAAAATGGTCTAGTGATGCCAACCGGCACACGAGAGAGGCAGAGCGTGTTGGTAAAAATGCATCCAAACGTCTACATGTCATGGCAAAATCATCTCTTTTGATGGGAACTACATCTCCACACTAGTGACATATTGTGGAAAAATAATTAAGTACCCTTTAAAAATCTGCATTGTAGTTTTCATATCAAAATTACATCTATTGAATGCAATTTTCATCTAATATATGCAGAAAATCAAATGGACCAGAAATCAAAAAATACATTCCACGTGTTAAAAATATACACAAAGAAAAACATATGTGCACACTGCATATATAGTAAAAAAATGTAAGGAAACTATATCTGTGCATGCAAGATTGACACGCGACGAAAACTACATTACATATAACCACAACTACAAACCATTGTACTGATCTTCAGATCATTGATGTAAATACCGGTCTACTAACAAATTTAACATCAGATTATTACAACTATAAACTATGCACCAATTGGTGTCGAATATATGCAAATCACAGAGATACATGTACCGAAATGAAAGAACTACTACACAAAAATTCTATCCATCCATTTTGCAGGGCAGAACTACATCTATCAGGAGGCTAACAATTACAAGTTACATCTAGAAATCACTTTTGTTATCCTTCCATCATTTTGGATGCAGAAAAACAAAAGAATGGATATCAATTAGCCATCTCCCACACTAATGGTAGTCATGCAACTTTGTGCAAGTTGAGGTTGTAGTAATGGAGGAGTACCCAGAATGATGCAGCAGAGCAATGCACGGCCAAGCGCCGCCAGCAACCCGACGCTGATGCTCCAGCCCCTTCTCTTCCCAATTGTCCATCTCCTTCAAGCTAGGCTTGGAAACGGGAAAACACCCTCCCGCGCCGCCGTAGATCGTGCCTCCCATCGCCGTTGTCAAAGTATGAGGAGGACCTCGCTGCTCCACCACCACCAGATCTTCCTCCATCGTCTCCGGCTACTTCTATTCTTCCTCCAGCAGCCGGCAGGAAGGAGTTTCTTCAGGGGAAAATCAGAAATCAAGAAAAATATCAGCATAATCTTGCTGAACAGCCAGAAAAGCCACGGCAGAGAAAAGCCCTCCCCAGGTTCAGGTGAAAAGATACACCCAGAAGGAAAGTGTAGAAGTACATCAGTTCGAAAAATCCCCGGCAGAAAAAGTGCAAGAACTCCATCAGATTGACATTCCAGGAAACTTCCAGGTAAGAACACACACAGCAAAATACCTTCTTCCTGCACAAAAATACATCTATCTGCCAAAAAATAGAGTAAATGTTCCTGCACAGATACACCTAGGTGCAATAAGAACAGGGAAAACCCCCACACACAGACTTCAGGAACTACATTATCTTGGGAACTCCAAAGAAAATTGTATGTACTCGAAAGTAGTTTGGTAGTAGTTCATGATAGTGAGCCAAAATAACAGAGTTCTAGAAGAAGTAACAAGGTTCAGAGTTACAGTTTTCTCCCACAAGTCCAAACGTAGAAACCTCAGTTATGTTTCCGTTGTACTATGAGCATGTGCTAGAACCTGATTTTATTTGCTGTAATTTTCTCCCAGAAATCTATTTGTTTGCACACGAGCTTGTTCTCAGTCTCTTCTACTCTTTAATTGGAATCATCATGTAGGTTGTAGGACTCCCTACTAAAATATAAAAAAGATAAAGCATGTTACTGAAACTACATTTTCCAAATGCTAAGTGCATATTATTTAAAAAACTTATGGAATCATCAAGAAAAGTACATGCAGCACGTAAATAAAAAAATGGGGGCATGACCGCATGACTTGGAGTATACATCCTACTTATGCAATATGCGAACATTCAAATAAAAATATGGAAAAAATGTTTTGACATGGACCATCAACACGGAAACCTACATGTAGGCTGTATACATATACATGTGGTTTACAACAGTGGTAATTAGTAGAAAGCTAAAATATACATATAGAAGGAAGCATGTGAATATAAAAGTACATCAAGAATTTGATTGCTGACACCAAATCTAGAAAATGTAAACTTACATGATAGCTAAGTCTGATATATCATACACCCAGACCAAAAGATGCAGGTAAAAAAAATGCTAGGTAGTAACTTACAAAGCTACAACCACAGATAAAAAAATCTGTGGTTAATCTCCTAAACAACCATAGAGCAAAAATCAGGCACGTAGTTAAGTACCCTTTGAATTATCTATAGGAAACTACATGTAATACACACGCAGAGCATCCAACTAGCCATCAAAAAAATGTAAAAAACATAACAAGTTCTGGGAGAGCATAAGATTGATGTTCCTCATGCCCCTAGATAACTACATCACTATGAACAACACGCAAAAAGTTGTGTAGAGCACGAAAACAACATGTAGCTAAGTCACTGATGAAGTAATTGTGTAGGGCAAAAATTATTCTATAAGGCTAAAATCAGGAGGGCTTGCAACTACTTAGATTAAGATATACATGGAGATCCTGACTCACCAGTCCCAGAAACTCACACGAAAACTTGATGGTCCTTACACACACAAAACCTGCAAAAACAGTACACAAATGCTACGGATTAGAAAGCCAGAAATCAAAACTCAAAGAATCCGAGTCTACTAACACACTTTAACATCAGATAACTGCATCGCTGTAAGCATGGCGCCATATCATCTATTTTGCAGGGAAGAACTACAACTAACTATCAAACAAACTCTCATGTCCAGGTAACAAAACACCAGTAAATGGTGCCAAAAATAGATGCTAAACTCAGGAAATACATTTACCTAATAAAAAACTTAGTTAATACAAACAACACTAATCATCCCATTTGCAGGGCAGAACTACAACTAACTCTCATGTTTTATCAAACAAAACTCTAAATGTGTGTCGAAAAATACATGCTACACGCAGGAAAAAATACATTTACCTAAAATTGCTGAGCCACTACAAACAACATTAACCATCCATTTTGCAGGGCAGAACTACATATACTATAACGAGGATATGAACTACAGTTATGTAGGGATGTACATCGAGATTAGCACTCACCTCGTCCTCACCAAGCTTGCTAGTCCTTCTGCCAGATAACCTGTAAACCCTACAGAACAAGGACAGTTCAGATTAGAAATCCAGACTTCAGTCACAGAAAAATCACCAGAAAACCACCGAAATCACCACAAACACGAGTAGTTAGGGTTCTAGTTTCTCCAACCTAGAAGATAAACAGAGGGTATCGAAAAACTGGATGTAGTTGAACCATAGGAACGCTGCGGTGGTGTGTGACTTCGCGGCTAGCCCAAGAAGTATCCGGGTAAGCGAACCACTCGCTGCTCAGAACACCAAAATCTAGAGCGCGGAGTCGAAGCAGAAGCTCGACGCACACGTCCCTCGGTTGTGTGGAGGTCAGCTCCCGCGGAAAACATGGTCGCTGGAGCTCGATTCGACTGCGGGCGCTGAGAGGATAACGGGGTGTGGGGATCCACTCTGCTGCTCCGAAAACAACAGATCGATCGCGACAGTTCGCTTGAGGAACTCGCGGAGAGAATCCTGCCGGGACTTGGAGTTCAGCGCCGCCGGGAATCGCCGGCGATTTGAGGGCGAGGAAGGGGGCGATAGCGATGGAGCAGCGACGCCTCACGGGGGAGAGGAGAAAGGGGACGGCTCGTTTGCCGGGAAGCAGACACACGCACAGATTCGGTCCGCGCCGCACGATCATGATCGGACGACGCACGCGAGGGGGCACCGTGTAAGGACGCGAGAGTGCGCAGGTACGGAATAGATTTTGCGTTAAATCTTGTTTAAGTTATGATATGATTGCTTACTTTCTGGTCTAACTTGATTTTGTTTAATGTGCTTTTCTCTCCGTTGCACCGCACCACTAACTTTGAGAGGACAACGCTCTGTCCTGCTATTTTGTGACATGTAATTTGCATGTCTTGTTTTGCATACATGTACCGGTCTGCTGTCCTACAATTGGACATTTATGTAGCACAGGTCACTGCTCACGAAATTCTGAACACAACACCAGTGCCTTGCTTTATTTGCTTGCGAATGTTTCTGCTACCTGTGTGCTGAGTTAATGGCACCCGCGGTCACACAACTCGTTGACGATGTGCACTTAAGTCACACTTCTCCAGAACGTGATTATTTGGTCACATAACTCGACAAGTGCGTGCACCAGGTCACTGACCCCACTTGTCAGTCCTTTTTGGACGGTAAATTTTCAAAAAAAACCCTGGAGTAATATTAATTTTACAAAATGGTTCCCTTGGAGGACCATTTTGTAAAATCAGGAGGACCATTTTGTAAAATTAGGAGGACCATTTTGTAAAATTAATATTACTCCAGGGGGTTTTCTGAAAATTTACCGTCCAAAACGGACTGACAAGTGGGGTCAGTGACCTGCGTGCACGCACTTGTCGAGTTGTGTGACCAAATAATCATGTTCTGGAAAAATGTGACTTAAGTGCACATCGACGACGAGTTGTGTGACCGCTGGTGTCATTAACTCCTGTGTGCTTGCATTAGTAAGGAAAGCCAAAGCCTGTGTGTATTGATTGGTGAGAGTGTTTGAGGAGCAAACACGAGATTAACTCTGATGTAGTTTTTTTTTTAATGTGCAGCGGAGCTGTTTGTTAACGGGGGGATCGTGCAGAGTTCTCCAGAGAGGCAGCGGCGGGTGGAGCTTGTGCCACAGAGGGCATCGGATAGGCCGAGGTACAACGACAGGACCCGGTATGCACGGCGGAGGGAGTACTAGCAGCGATGATGATTGGCCACAACACCATGGCTGGCCCTACACTAACAGTCTAGCACCTGCTGGGTCTCTTGATCCTGAATAAATGGAGTATGCGCTGCTAGTCTGTTTCATAAACACTGTTGCGCGATCTGAACCGCCTCTTTGATTGTATTTTTGTTGCTTATATCTGGACGGCCAAATTTTTATCATCAAAATTTGTAATGTATATAGCAATGGTTTGAACTCTGAAGTGTCAAACTTACTGGCCTGCAAGTGCATATCTGGGGCGTGAAGAGTGCAAATTTTGAATCTTCTAAAATTTCTCCTTTTTTTCTGAGCCCAAAATTTGAGCTATTTCACATTGAAAATTTGCACGCTCATGATGAAAATTTACACACTTTTCTTGCCAATTTTATGAGATCTAGATCAAAATTCGACCCATTTGCATAAGATTTCGCGTGTTTCCCATAACAACGCCTACATTTAATATTTTATAACAAAATGAGCACACGCTTGCATACGCCTAGGCCACTTTATTCTGTAAAACATATGATAATATAAGTTTTTACGACCTCATTTTTTTAAAATAAACATAACGTCACATATTATGAAGCAATTATATGTGTTTTATTGTTGTTTAGGAGTGCACACCGTGCACTTGCATCCTCTGACCGTGCACTCTGCAGACCAATCACATCCTTTGACCGTGCACTCTGCATCACCGCAGTCATAGCATGTTGCGTCATGGGCATTCCCACGACAAGCAAATAGACAACTTGGACGATCACACCGTCCATACGTTGGCTCATACGATGTCTTACAAACGCCAGTCAATGCTGATGCCATCACAACAACCCCTAGAAAAGACATTAACATGAAATAAATATAGAAATCATGTGACATGTCAATAGTTTGATGGCCAAGTTGATGGAGAAACACATCATGTGAATGATACCTGATGCTAATACGAGGAAGGTGAGTGTCAGAAGAAGCATATGTGTCGTTTTCATATTTGCTATATGTGGTGTTGATATGAATCCCTTTGTGTGTGTGAGCCTCTGATTTCCAAAGTACAAATGAAAGGTCAAGCTTTTATAGTGATTTTATATCAGAGCATGATTTTCTTAACAGGGAATCGTATCAATAGAAAATTAGTAGACATTAAGAGTATTAATGTGTGGATATATATTATGCAATGCATTCTAAAAAAAAGGAAATGCATAATGTTTCCTAATATATAATAGCGCCACACACCCACACCAATATATACCTATTTTATTGAACATTATTATCTTCCATAAGAAAAATATCGTCCAATCAAAGAAACTAAAACATGCAAACAATTAATTTTCAAAAGTGCACAAGATTATTCGAGGCACAACGATCATGTTCCCAGTTTCAAATATCCGCTTGTAGGGAAATGCTTATAGACGCTAGTTAATAGTGGCGCGAATACCAGTGGTGTAACAAAATGTTTCGACACCACTTGTAGTGGATGTGACTCAACACGCGTTACGTCGTTGCGTATAGTACTGGCCGGCCCTGAACCATAACACCAGTACGACAGTACACACAGCTAGATAGATATCAAAAAAAGTAGAAATGTATTTCATATCTAGCGATAAATCTAGAGTATTAAATTATTACAACTAGCAGAACGAAAGCTAGCGTAAATATTAATACAAGTTTTAGAGTACTTGGTAATTTTCACAACCGTCCATCCACTCTAATCTAACGGCGATAAAATAAGAGCTATCTGAAACTACTAAATTAAAAGTACCTGAAACTACCAACTTTCTTTTATTTTTAATCTAAAATAAAAAGGGTATTTAGGTAAATTGGTGTCAAAGACCCTACCGTCAGATTTATCCTCTTCCTCATCTCACTCTCACCCCCGCTCATGGCTCATCTCACCCTCCACCGCCACCAGAAATCGCCACGGTGGTCAGGAGATTGCCTGTGCCGCGGCAGCAGCTGGTTGTGGGCGCCATGGACGCACGATGTGCCGCCCCCCGCCGGCGGCTCCTGCCTAGCGTCGACAGGGTGCGGCTGCTCACGACCGCGGTGATGGCGAGAGGGAGGATCGGGGGTGTCTGCGAGACAGGAGCACCGCTCGCCGCTCGCCAAAATCGGGCCTCTCTTCGTCCCCTACCTAACCGCGGCGACCTCGCGCGGGCGGTGATGGCTGGAGCGGAGGCTAGGGAGGCGTTGGGCAAAGGCAGGAGCGAATCGGCGAGCTCCCGCGGCGGCGACGGCTGACACCGGAACCTAAGCCTCGTTAACGACATGCTCCAGGAGGCCAAGGAGCTCGATAGCGTCCTTGGGCCATCGAGGAGGCCGTCGTACTCGCCGCGACCGAGACTGGGGCGGCGCCTGCTGTCGAGCCGAAGGAGGAGCTGATCTGGGGTGTGCCGCCGGTGGGCGACGACGAGCGCACGGACACGGTGCTTCTCAAGTTCCTCTGCACGCTCGAGTTCAAGGTGAAGGAGGCCATGGTGATGCTCAAGGCAGCGGTGTTGTGGCGCAAGAGCTTCGGCATCGAGGCGCTCCTGGATCCCGACCTTGGCATGCCGGAGCTGGACAACGTATTCTTCTACCGCGGCGCCGATCACGAGGGCCACCCCGTTTACTACAACGTCTACAGCGAGTTCCAGAACCAGGAGCGCTTCCTCTAGTGGCGCATTCAGCTCCTCGAGCGCGGCACCCAGAACAAACGATGATGTTTCAATTCTTTTGAAATGCACATTGCCTCTTTGTGTAGCCAAAATAGTGTAATAATACTTGCAGCAACAAGTGTTCAATGGATAATGGCTCCAGTTGAGTAACAACCTTGTACTGATGAATCAAAGAATCTGCTTGAAAGAAAATCTACTGATTTTGCACTTTCAATCATGAAAAACATTTACATTTTGTACTAGCAGAATACGGCTGGCATGACTATGTTTTCCTAGCCCTCTGAATCAAAAGAGAATAACATCGCAATATTATATTCCTGATTTACTACATTAATAAATTAGTGAAAATATCATTTTTGTCTCGTTCACCCTGGCTTCTAGAAATTCCTGGTGAGAAACCAGGGTCGAGAACTTGCATGTAATTCCATCAAAACAAGATCATTAATTTGCAGGGTCAGAGTTGAGAACAAGGATAATGAGAAGTGCTCAATATGCTTATTCCACAAAAAGCTGATATACAAGCATTGTGCAATATAATGCAGCTAGGCTCTAAAGAAACTCGGACCATAACTTCGAAAAGTATCTTTTTGGAGAGAGAATAGAACTTATACATTTTCTTCAAAACAATATTTACATCATCCATTACAACCGGAGCCTCAATGGCTGGCGGGAAGGGTGGCAACAAAGTCTTTATCCGGGCTGTTTGATTTCGGTACCGCGACCGCACAGTCAGAGTACAGACTTGAGACGTTTAGGCCATAGAGAATTCCCAGGTTCAGACCGGCCAGGATGGCCCAAGCTTCAGCTTCCTCGGCACTGCAATGACAATTCTATTAGTCGCCAGCACTCATTAACCAAGAAATATTTACTAAGATTAATACATTTTGGTTCGTAGTACCAAGATTAGTACAAATGTCATTTACGTTCCTACAAAAATCATGGTTGGTACTTGATAAGTGCAGTCCATCCAGGCCAGCAGGTTTGGCTCAAGTACTGTTGTGCCCTGAAGAGCTAGTGTAAAAAATCGCAGAGCTTTGTCAGTACAATTTGAGCCTCTCCACGAACATTCACATGCTAATATTGTGCTCATTGTTTGGAAAAAAACAAGTCCGTGCCTCTATTGCTGTAAACATCAGGCAAAGAACTGAATTGTCCATGTCCTCGGTCACATTTATCTGTTGAGAAGCAGCATGCATACCGCACGAACAACACGCAGTGGCACTGTGGCAGCACGTCCCACACACGCCGAGCAGCCGCGCAAGATTGCAACGGACCTGAGAGCGGAGGGGAGGTAGAGGAGGGCCTGGGCCTAACCTTGACGTCGATGGTGACCTTGGCGTCGGGGGCTGCTCGAGCCGCCGTGCGCTCCGAGAAGGGGGCCTTGTCGTGCGGCGTGCGCGATCCTCTGGCCGGCGATGGGGAGGATGACTCACCGGAGATGGGGAGGAGGACGGTGGGGGCACGTGGCGCCAGCGTGATGGTGCCGCCGGACGTGTGGGTGATGCACCGCGAAATCACGTGTCCGTGTCCCTCGACTCGCTGTTTGCGGTACGACGGTTCTGAAAGACTGGAAGGATGGCGACGGTGCAGGACCCTTCCTCCCCTGTCGCTCCGAGAGGGCAACTCGTCGAGCGAGAGAAAGGCTGGCGGTGGCGCTGCAGTCACCAGATCGACCGACTGGTTGTTTTTTCTGTCAGGGTAAATCCATGAACGAAATGACCAGAATACCCCGTACGAGTAAACTTAATTTCTACAGAATAATTGAACGGCCCAAATAATTAAGGAGGGATGAGATTGAAATCAACAGCTGAAATAATTTAGGATGGGAGCTAACTGAAACTACCTGCGGTAGTTTTCCAAGCACCGTAAAAGAGGTCAAATATAAAATGACAACACGACACACGCTTGCGATCATAGCAACGACAAGCGGCGATGGACGATCTGTCGCCAGAGTCCAAGGCCATCTACATGTTATTTTGTGATGATCCAAATTCATTTATACTGATGAAGGACAACTTGTGGCGAAGGAGAGCGGAGCGTCCCGGAGATCGAACTTCATATATTCCTCTAGGATACAAGACGAGATCGTTTCCGGGTCGGACTGCAGCCGATCTAGGGTTTTATGCCACCATATATTCCTCTTATAAGTCACCGGTTGGGATAAGTCGCATTGTGTAAATCCCCGGTGTTTGTAACCTCACCCCGATATAGTGAAGTGTTTGCAGGTTGGCGCCCGTGGTTTTTTCGTCTCCTTTGTTTGGAGAGGTTTTCCACGTTAAAATCTCGTGTCCCCTTTGGTTTGATCGTTCCGCTCTTCGTCGTTTCTTTGCTATCGATTATAACAAGTGGTATCAGAACCCTGTTTCAGATCTGTTTTCAGATTAGGGTTTTGGATGGCATCGATGAAGTTCGATCTACCGGCGCTGGACTACAAGACGAGATTTTCGCTGTGGCAGGTCAAGATGCGTGCGATCCTCGCACAGTCCAATGATCTTGACGAGGCGCTGGAGAAATTCGGCGACAAGGATGCGGCGGCATGGACCGCCGATGAGAAGCGGAAAGACCGTAAGGCTTTATCGCTTATTCAACTTCATCTATCTAATGATATTCTGCAAGAAGTACTCAGGAGAAAACCGCAGCGCACTGTGGGCTAAGCTGGAGTCGATCTGCATGTCCAAAGATCTCACCAGCAAGATGCATGTGAAGATGAAGTTGTTCACGCACAAGTTGCAAGAAGGTGGTTCGGTAATGAATCACTTATCGATCTTTAAGGAGATCGTTTCTGACCTAGTGTCGATGGAGGTAAAGTACGATGATGAAGATCTAGCACTTTTACTTCTATGCTCGCTGCCAAATTCCTTTGCAAATTTTCGTGATACCATACTGTTAAGCCGTGATGAACTAACCACCGCGGAAGTATATGAGGCCCTGCTTGCCAGGGAAAAGATGAAAGGTATGGTACAGAAAGAGGAGACGTCGTCCTCCAAGGGCGATGCTTTGCAGGTCCGAGGGAGGCCTGAGCAGCGAGATAACCACTACCACAACAACAGAGATAAGAGCAAGGGTGACAGAGGTCGCTCAAAGTCCAAAGGACGTGACAAGTTCTGCAGGTATTGTAAGAAATCTAATCATGTCATTGATGATTGTTGGAAGTTGCAGAACAAGGAGAAAAAAAAGGTACTTACCAACCGAAAAATAATGAAGGTAATGATACCGGTGAGGCTTCTGTTGTTGATGGTAGTTCTGATGGCGAATGCCTAGCTGTTTTAGCTGCATGTGTTTCTCGTCAGGATGAATGGATTCTAGATACTGCATGTTCTTTTCATATTTGCTGTAACAAAGATTGGTTCAGTTCTTATGAGTTAGTGCAGACTGGAGATTTCGTGCGTGTGGGGAACGACCAGCAATGCAACATTGTTGGCGTTGGTTCCGTTCAGGTCAAGACACATGACGGTATGACACGCACGTTGACGGGAGTGAAACACATACCAACCATGGCAAGAAATTTGATCTCGCTCAGTACCCTTGACTGTGACGGGTACAAGTACAAAGGAGGAAATAAACTCCTAAAGGTATCAAAAGGTTCTCTCATTGTTATGGTTGGTGATATGAATTCTGCTAAGTTATATGTTCTTAGAGGTAGCACGTTATCTGGTACTGTTGCTGCTGTTTCTCATGATGACGCTAGTAAAACTAACCTTTGGCATAAGCGTCTTGGACATATGAGTGAACTTGGTATGGCAGAATTGATCAAGAGAGACTTGCTGCAAGGATGCAGTTTGGGTAAGATGCAGTTCTGTGAACACTGCATTTTCGGTAAGCACACAAGAGTTAAGTTTAATGCTTCTGTCCACACCACCAAAGGTACACTTGATTATGTACATGCTGATGTTTGGGGGCCATCTCGTAAGCCCTCTTATGGTGGTGCTCGTTATATGCTTACCATTATTGATGATTACTCTAGAAGAGTTTGGCCTTATTTCATGAAAAATAAGGATGATACGTTTGCTGCTTTTAAAGAGTGGAAAGCTATGATTGAAAGGCAAACAGAAAGGAAGGTGAAATTACTTCGTACTGACAATGGTGGCGAATTTTGTTCGAATGCCTTTAATGATTATTGCAGGAAAGAAGGCATTGTCAGGCACCTCACCATCCCGTACACGCCTCAGCAGAATGGTGTAGCGGAGCGGATGAACAGGACCATCATCTCCAAGGCTCGCTGCATGATCTCCAACGCTCGCATGAGTAAGCGTTTTTGGGCTGAGGCGGCTGCCACCGCCTGCTACTTGATAAACAGGTCACCATCTATTCCCCTCGACAAGAAAACTCCCATTGAGGTATGGTCAGGTACTCCTGCTGATTATTCACAACTTAAAGTTTTCGGCTGCACTGCTTATGCTCATGTTGATAATGGAAAGTTAGAGCCGAGAGCTATTAAGTGTGTGTTCATTGGTTATGGTTCGGGTGTAAAAGGATACAAGTTGTGGAATCCCGAAACTAAAAGGCTTTTATGAGCAGGAGTGTTGTTTTCAATGAATCTGTTATGTACTTTGATAAGTTGTCCTCAGATGTTTTGCCAGATTTTTCTGAGGAGCAGGTTCGTGTCGAGGTGGAGCACTCTGTTGACAATGATGGTGCTGCTACTTCAGATGATTCTGATCCTGATTCTGCTGGTTCTGATGATTCTGATTCTTCTGATTCTGATAATAATAATGTTCAGAACTCACCCCCTGTTTTGCAGCCACAACAGTCTATTGCTGCTCGTAGGAACAGGAGGAATTGTGGTCCTCGACCACGTTTAATTGAAGAGTGTAACATTGTTGATTATGCTCTGAGTTGTGCAGAACAGGTGGAGCACGGACATGAGCCGTCCACTATACTGAAGCTATTGGTTCCGGTGACCGCGAGAAGTGGCTTGCTGCTATGCAAGAAGAATGCAGTCACTCGATAAGAATGGCACATGGGAAGTTGTGCGCTTGCCTAAGAAAAAGAAGGCAGTCCGCTGTAAGTGGATCTTCAAGAGAAAGGAGGGTTTATCTCCTAGCGAGCCTCCGAGGTTTAAGGCAAGGTTAGTTGCAAAAGGCTTCAGTCAAATTCCAGGTGTGATTATAATGATGTTTTCTCTCCAGTTGTTAAGCATAGTTCAATTCGTACATTTTTGGTATTGTTGCTATGCGTGATCTTGAGCTTGAGCAGTTAGATGTAAAGACTGCGTTTCTGCATGGAGAGTTGGAGGAGGAGATATACATGGACCAGCCAGAAGGGTTCATAGTGCCGGTAAGGAGGATCTTGTGTGTAAGTTGAAAAGGTCCTTACGGTTTGAAACAATCTCCTCGTCAGTGGTATAAAAGGTTTGATTCTTTTATGTTGTCACATGGCTTTAAGAGGTCTGAATTTGATAGCTGTGTGTACATTAAGTTTGTTAATGGATCACCTATATACCTGTTATTATATGTTGATGATATGTTGATTGCTGCCAAGAGCAAGAAAGATATCGCTGCTCTCAAGTCACAGTTGAGTAGCGAGTTTGAGATGAAGGATCTTGGTGCTGCTAAGAAAATTCTAGGTATGGAGATTACCCGTGACAGAAATTCTGGTTTGTTGTTTCTTAGTCAGCAAAATTACATTAAGAAAGTTCTTCATCGTTTTAACATGCATGATGCAAAGTCTGTTAGTACTCCTATTGCTCCTCACTTTAAATTGTCAGCTGAACAATGTCCTAGTACGGATGAGGATTTTGAGTACATGTCTAGAGTTCCATATTCTAGTGCTGTTGGTTCTTTAATGTATGCCATGGTTTGCTCACGTCCAGATTTATCATATGCTATGAGTTTGGTTAGTAGATATATGGCTAATCCTGGTAAAGAACATTGGAAGGCTGTTCAGTGGATTTTCAGGTACCTTCGTGGCACATCCAATGCTTGCCTCAAGTTCGGCAAGACTGATGAGGGACTCGTAGGCTATGTGGATTCAGATTTTGCTGCCGATTTGGATAAGAGGAGATCCCTCACAGGTTATGTGTTCACGCTTGGTGGTTGTGCCGTGAGTTGGAGGGCAACGTTGCAATCTGTTGTTGCCCAGTCTACCACTGAAGCAGAGTACATGGCTATTGCTGAAGCATGTAAAGAATCGGTTTGGCTGAAAGGTTTGTTTGCTGAGCTTTGTGGAGATGATACTTGCATTAACCTGTTTTGTGATAGTCAGAGTGCTATTTACCTTACTAAGGATCAGATGTTCCATGAGAGAACAAAGCACATTGACGTCAAATACCATTATGTGCGTGATGTTGTTGCAAAAGGTAAGCTGAAGGTATGCAAGATAAGTACTCATGATAATCCTGCTGATATGATGACAAAGCCAGTTCCTGTTACTAAGTTCGAGCTTTGCTCGGGCTTAGTTGGTATCACTGTCTAGCCAAGAGGCTATTTGGCGCCGAAGGTGTTTTTCTTTGTTGTTTCAGGGTGAAGTTCTCGTTCATGCTACAAGATGGAATTTGTCTCAAGGTGGAGTGTTATTTTGTGGTGATCCAAATTCGTTTATACTGATGAAGGCCAACTTGTGACGAAGGAGAGCGGAGCGTCCCGGAGATCGAACTTCATATATTCCTCTAGGGTTTCCGGGTCGGACTGCAGCCGACCTACAAGACGAGATCGTTTCCGGTCAGACTGCAGCCGACCTAGGGTTTTATGCCACCATATATTCCTCTTGTAAGCCGCCGGTTGGGATAAGTCGCATTGTGTAAATTCCCGGTGTTTGTAACCTCACCCCGATATAGTGAAGTGTTTGCTGGCTGGCGCCCGTGGTTTTTTCCTCTCCTTTGTTTGGAGAGGTTTTCCACGTTAAAATCTTGTGTCCCCTTTGGTTTGATCGTTCCGCTCTTCGTCGTTTCTTTGCTATCGATTATAACACTACAAGCTGCTCAAGGCCTACGAGTGTCCCTTCCTCGACCACAAGAAGCAAATACTTGATGCTATCAGACCAACGTCGACGAGACGAACAAGTAGTTCAAAAGCAGTACACGAATCTATCGACGCTGGTACATAGATCTATCAACGCCGTCCACGACACCACCAGCGGCACCAAAATCGCCGACACCTGTGCGCCGCTTGTGTCAGATCTGGAGAAGATCCAGAACAAGCTGAGCGCAGAGATCTCCCAACTCTCTGCTATGTCAGGGTCGGGTACTGGGCGGAGCTGGCTATCTCGAGCTCATGCACGATCAACTCACTACCGTCGCATCATGTTGGACTACGACCACGCCGTGCTTGGACATTTCCGGCTCCGATACCAATTATAATCCCTAAGATCGAGCTCAAAGAGGAATTGAGATGAACAAGAGAGAGTACTTCTTGTGCAGCGCTGCTTTTCTACTCCTTTCTTTTATTCAGAGAAAACAAAGCCGCGCCCTACTGACGCGCTCGCGATGCACAAACCACTCATGAGCAACAGAATTAGCAAAAACCTGAATCTAGCTAACAGAAAAATATACCTAGTCTGCCGAAACTGAATCTAGCTAGCAATTCTAACTGACGAAGCACTCCCCCCTTTTGAGTTAACCATGTCTTTGCCCACGACTGTCTACCTAGTGGCTTCCAACTTCGGCATCGACAAATTCCTGCCTCAGATGGTTGCAACTTCTGCAACAGAGTTGAACGGGTTGAACATGCAATCTTGTTCTGCCCATATGCTGTGGAGGTTTGGCGTGCTGTGAAGAGGTATTTCCCAGTTCATCTCCTACGGAAACACTTCAGCACTCCGAAGACCTAGGTCCTGGATATCATTGCAAGATCGAATGACCGTGATTCGGTTGTTGTGGCTGTTACGGTGTGGCATATTTGGGAGGCGCGTAATACTGTCCGCAATGATGAGAAAAGAAAGCACCCGAACAGTCTTGCTGAGCAGATCAAGACATATATTGATTTGATCTTGCTGCATCTACACAAGCCCCCGACCAACGAAAGACGTGAGACTTCACCTACTACACCAACGTGGTCTCCGTCGCAGGAAGGTACGGTTGTCATTAATGTTGATGCAGCTTTGTTCTCTTCAACGTCAAGAATGGGAGTAGGGATCGTGATCAGGGACCACAGCGGAAAATTTCTTGCTGCTTGCAGTGAGTTGCTTAATGAGGTCAGGATTCCGGAGGTTGCCGAAGCACTTGCTTTAAGAAGTGCAGTCATACTCTCTCTGGACGAAGGATGGGACAGGATCATCTTTGTGTCTGACTGCCTCTCAGTCATCCAGCGTCTCCATACCGGCACGAGGGATAGATCGCTGATTGGAGTGGTGATCGAGGACATCAAGAAGCTCGCCACCTCCATATCTTCTGTGTCTTATAGACATGTTAAATGTCTTCGTAATAATTCAGCTCATACTATGGCTCGTAGGGCTGAGACTTCTGGTAGTGTTTTCTTCCGTACTGTTGCTCCGGATTGCATCCGTGACAAACTGTGTATTGATTTCATTTGATCAATAAAGTGTTATAAATCTCAAAAAAAAAAAAACCATGTCATGTCATCATTGAAAACCTGTAGGCGTTGTTTTGGTTTTTTCAGTTTGGCTTGGGTCTATTGTACACGCCATGCCTCTAAACTGTAGCCTAGTTCACCATTTTTGTGCTGCATCTTGCTGTAGCCTACTGTTTGAGTTGGATCGGACTGTCTGAATTCCTTTACTACAGACCGTTGAAAGTTTACAGATGCATCAATTTTTAACTTAATAGTTAAGAGCGTGTCTGGCCTGATTTAGTTTCAGAAAAGAACACCAGCCAATACATATCTGCAGACATCGACTGAAGCTGCTATGCATTCCCTGAAATAAACAGACAAGTTGATTTACAAACGCACCAACATACATATTTGCAGCCACCAGTGAACATCTTGATCATCGCCAAGGTGTTTATCTGACAAGAAATTGCAGAAAGTTTATCCACTTTGTTTGAGCTAAAATGGATTTGAGATTTTTCCCTGCAAGGGAATTGAGAATTTTCCTCTCCAATGTTTTGCACTTCTAAGATTTTCTCTATTTCGTATGTTAACTGATTTTTTTTACCATATTCCCCTGTATTCTGATTAGGTATTTTGCCCTCTGCTGGCCTGGGCCCACGGACAGTCGAAGAAAGACTGAAATACCCGGTGCTCTGTTTTGACCCTCTCCTCGTCCTCCGCCGGAGACGGACCTGGGGAACGGCGGCGGTGACCGGAACTCTCACCGGTGCCTCCCTACTGATTTCACTCGACCCTCCTGCTTCAAACTCTCCGTCGGACCGAGCGGCGGTAGAATATAGATGCACGGCGGCCCTCCTCCTCGCGCTGGCTGAGCTGAGCTGGGATATGGAGGCGACGGGCGCGGAAGATGGTGGAGACTATAGCCGCTGGGGACGTGCCGCTCAGATTGGAGCTTTATGTGATGTGCGTGGAGGACGGCGGGATCAGGTTCGCCCGCGGCGGGATGGCCGGTGCGTCGTACAGCAGGTCTCCATGCCTCCATCCATGTACAAGGTGAGCTGAACTCAAATCTGGGGAGGCTAATTTGTTAATTAAATTCTTGGGCTTAGCACTAATTAGCTTCTTGAAGGTGAGCTGAACTGAACTTTGGTCTAGCTAGTTAGTAGGACTAGCATCTTCGCCTTTTATGTTAAGTACCCATTTGATGTAAGTTTCCAATTTTCTATGCTGAACTGACCACCCCCGCCCAGCTCTGATTAATTTTGTTTTAAACGCTAGGTCTGATGCTAATTGAAACTGACAGTAAACTAGCTGCTAAAACCGAACCAAAAAGTGTCGAACATAATTAGAACCAAATATTTACAGAGGCCCATATTGAGAAGACTGAATGGAAATAATCGCCCCATTTTAAGTACCATTCTTAGAAAACTAGTACAAAAGCTAAATGGAAAAGAGCAAGTGGACCAGCCCAATCTCTCTTTATTATACATTAAGAAGAGAGTGGCCACAAAAGATAAATACAAGGTACGGAGTACTATTCATCTCAAGCTTCTCCCTTGCTGATTCACGCCTCGACAAAGACAATTCTAAAGCAGCGATAAATGGTCGACCAAGGACTGGGTTGCTGATTTAACTTGCCCATGCGCTTTTGTAAAACCTGAAAGCTTAGTATACAATTATTAAAAACCACATAAACTTCGGAGGAGAAACTTCCCACAAACTTATCAAAGTAGCATCTAGCAATTGAGCACAAGCTTAAATCACAACTTTATTTATTGCCAGAATGGAATGGAGGCAGGTTTCATTTTATCAGAGTAAACAACATCAACGATATAGCCCCAAAACATTTTAACACTAAGTCACTAGGTTGCTTGACTTCAATCTCATGAACAAAAAGGAAACAAGAGCAGCCAAAAAGTTTATGCCCTCATAAGCCTTCCAAGAGCAGGTATCTAGTCAAATTACCTGGGCATGATTCGGAATTACTCTCAGCACATAACCGTAGTTCTCACTGGCCAGCGGCCAAAGTGTTTCCTATTTAATATATATTTGTGGAAGGCTTATCTGGAGCTTGGTTGGGTAATTCAAGGAATGAGCAAATCTGAAATCTAGATAGTAAAGCTAAATAAGAGTTCAACTCCAGTACAAAGAAGTTTTCACACATGCCAGTCATTGGAAAAATAATATCCTCAGTATGTGGGAGAGAATGGACTCATGCCAAAGAATTGATTGAGAAGCCTATGCAATGAAACATGATTTCAAGATGCTAGAGATGTTCTCGTCATCTTTATTGCATAACTTGTAGTTTGATTAGCCATTCTGCACATGAACATGGACGCGCTTCTGACTATTTCCCTTCTGCTTGAGGATGAATATTTTGATATTTTGAAAGGTGCCCCTCTCTATTTTTTTCCATGAGAGGCGTTAAACTGACAAATATAGCTCTTGTTGATGAAATTTGCAAGGTTGTTGATTATGACAACAAATTGCTTTTTTAGGCTTCTCAAACTTTTATGAGTGCACATAACCAACTACTACTGTTTAGCGAGAGATGCACTATATAGGTAGGTATGGTGTGAATACATGGAAGAAATGGTTTAATTTCTTGGAACTGGATACATACAATGGCAAAGTATGTGATATTCCGATGAAGGTATGCAATGCCGAGTGTTGGAGAGGCTAGATGAAAATAAGTTACGCAAAAAGAATGACTGGCTTTGAAATACTTCAGACTAGAGGAACATCAAACTTAGCAATACACACTAAATATTCAGATTGCAATACTCAAGGCTCGTGAATCTACTCTGGTTTTGGCTTTGGTAGGACAGAAAAAATATTCCGAATCAATTAGAGAATAAATCAACTTTACCATACTTAACTTGGGGGCTTTATGAATAAAAATTAGCAAGCCCGAGCCCTTTTGCTCAATCAGTGTTCATCAATCGCCTAGCAACAAGTGTTCTTTACCTTTGAAACTATATGTATCAACTGAAAACTCTCTTATGTTATTTAATTCAGCGAGGCAACGAAGTCAGTTATTATAAGCATGCTCAATAGCTAGATTACCAACTTTGTAAGAAAGCAGCAAGTTCTCTAACCTTTGTCTCATGAGGCAATAAGAGTTTCACAATTGCACATTGGATGCAATCTTGCTTTGCTAGAGAGATCTTGATTTCCCTACTGCATTCACAGGGAATTTCCGCAGGGGTTCACTAACCCCCCTAGAAAGGCACAAATAGTAGTTATACCTTCACAGACATGTGTCCCTACTGCATTCTTGTTTCCAATGTTGTGCCGCATGCCACATCTATGAATAGCCCAAGACCCATAGGTTAGTGTGGACGTTTTTAACTTCTAAAATTAAAGAAGTATGTTTTCTGACTAGTATATGGACGCAAGGGAGAATGTTACACATACCAATTAATGACAGCCCGTGAATAAATTGGATCCACGCAAGCACTGGCATCATTTTTGGGGGTACATAACCCTATAAAATTCAGTATATTAGATTTCACCAAGCAACGGCAACATATCATAGTGCAGTGTGCAGACTCTTCCCTAATTCAGACCAAAAGGGAGCTCTACCTTCAGGCGTGCACTGCTGCCTTCTTGAGTTTCAAATTTCTGAGACAACCATCAAGCAAGTCAAGAATGCTAGTCCTGAATCTGAATGTTTGGAACAAGACATCTATTCATATTTATATTTTTTCTTAAATATACAAGTAACTTCAATAAGGATGCAACGGGAGAACATGTTGGGCATACCTAAGAGATCTGGAGTGCATGCGTAATTAGTGAAACCTTTATATCAGAAGTGAAACACCGGAATTCTTTCTTTCCATGGTACTATTTTGATCCTAAAGCCTTTGGCCTGAATTAGTTATCCAAGTGCACCACTGAGTCTTGATAGTGATGGCCAGAGTTAAAATGCCAACTAAGAATGAACAGAACGAACACCTGCATAAAACCAAAACAAATGGTGAATACATCGTAGATTTCATGGTCTCGGAAGAAAAAACAAATAAAATATGAGAAATCATCAACGGATAACTGTATGAGTCCCAAAAATTCAATTTCCCACGTCTAGTATACCACCCATAGGATAACTGGTAGTTATTACTCATATGGTAGACTAGGGGAATGAAATTCGGGTTGGATGTACATACCGCAGATTCAAACACAGGAAGAAATCCCATTCCAGGCTCATATTAAGTGTAAATTTTTGAATGGATGGACTAATGGCTAGAAGAATGTACAACTCCAATAAACATAGACCTGAACGGTTGATGGTAACAAACAACAAAGAAGTGAGGCAAACCGGAATTCAATAATTAACTTCACGTGTGTGAGGATCATGTAAAAAGTAAAGGGTAACTGTGGTTGTGTGTAGAAACAGAGCAGGAGAGTAATTGTTACCTTGAATTAGTTCCATTAACATGGTCATGTCCTGATTTCTGGGATGGTTCCTCTTAACTGCCTGCACGGCTCTATTAGCTCATCATTCTCGCAACCACAGACATCTAATATTTGGAGTGAACTGGGGAGGCCATCCTTGGGAAGACACCCGATGGCATTGCAACTAATGATGACTAATGTCTTGAGCCTGTAAGCTTGTTCAGCCCTGCAGGGAGGCTCCGCAGCTTGAAACACATCCAAAACTCGAGTTCCTGGAGGGAGGTGAGTAGTTGAAGAGCCTCTCCTTGCTCCTTTGTGAAGCCCTCGACCTCATCGCAGAACCAAAAATGTAAGATAGTGAGGGAGAAGGATAGGACTCTGCAGACGGGCGCACAGAGGAACCCTTCGATGTCTCTTGTCGTGAATTTGTGCAGTTTGGAGGAACGGGAAAGAAGCAATTGTTCTTGTTCATCCTCTTGCGGAAACCAGCCAACAAAGAAGTTGGGGATTTTCTTTATATCTAATTCGCTGAGCTGTCCCACGGTAAGGAGATGCCACATGCCCTCTGATCTTAAATCACGTCCTCCTACACTTAACTTGGTGAGAGAGGTGAGGTTTGAGAGGCACTCCAACGTCTCCATGTAACAAGAAGGTCCAAGATCGAGATCTTGTAGGGAGGATGGGAAAGGACAACATGAAGAGGAGGAATAAGCCGAGAGGAACTTGGGGCAATAAGCTACGTCTAATTTCCGGAGGGAGCGCAAGGCTTGGAGCCCTCCACCTCGATTTCCTCCTCTCCTGTAGCCATTAGGAGGATTCGTCGGAGCAGTCAGGGTCAGATCGCTACTGCTGCTGATATCCAAATTTTGTAGACAGTCAGCGAAATGGGACGGCAAGAGAAGCAGCCCATCATCTCCACATATTTCATCTTCCTCTGTTGCTATGCACTGATGCATATCTATTGATTTTGTGTCCTCTGTTTCATCAGCTGAAGATGATGTCATTTTCTGCTTTTCGGCCACCATATCCAACAGTGCAATCTCCTGGCAAGATACTATTCTCAGTTCACGTAGCCTCGTGAGACCACACATCATCTGCGTCAGTACCTTCCCACTCACATCACATGACAAGATCTTCAGAGTCTCAATAGGAACCTGCCATGCCGTATCACCCAGATCTCCAGTCACGATTTTGCATCTCTCTAGTGACAAAGAGGTTAGCACTTTAAGGCACGTCAACACCCGTGGTGGGCCGTTGCTTATCACTAACTCCTGCAGTTCTGTTAAATTACTTGAGATAAAGATCGTTACTTCTTCTGTACGTCCATAATCATCCCCATTAATTTCCAGTCGTACTTGAGAGGAAACTTTTGAGAATTTCAGCTTACTAAGCAATCCAATATATTCGATATTGATCTCACACAGAGTATGTGTCCAAGGAATAGGAGGCAACAACATTATTTTACGACATCCCTTCATATTGAACACTTCAAGCTTCGGAAGGAAATGCATGTCGTTCACAAATGGCAACTCCGAGAGTTCAGGCACTCTTCAATGGTCAATACTTGTAGACCAGAAAACAACTCAGGAGCATCACCTGTAACCCATTTTTTCATTCTTTCCAAGCCAATAAGTGAAAGTTTTTTCAAGTTGCAGAAGCTTTTCTCTGTGATGGGACCAAAATGATTTGGACCAAACTCGTTGAGTGTATAAATACACTCCAAGGATAGCTCATAAAGCACCCACATCTGCCCCAAAGATGGGAGATTCTCCCAGGCCACATCATCCAGATGAAGTGATTTTAGAGCTTTAACAGAGAAAGTAGTGCCCAACCATGTTGGACAAAAAGGACCTCTGTGACCTCCGACGTATAAGACCTGAAGATTGTCATGTGGTCTAAGGTTTTCAAGAACCATTCTTTCCATATCAGGCTCGTTATTAGTTTCCCATTGTAATCTTAAATAGTACAGGTGGATTTTGTCTATCAACCCTGCTCCGGCTGCTGTTTCTTTTGTTTGTACTCTTTCAAGGTTGTAAATACCAAGCTCCCTTAGATCCGCCAAATGACCAATCTGATCTAACTTAAAACCATTATCTTCTCTACCGACTATAAATTCATTTAACTCTTGTAAGAATTGTAGTTTCCCCACATTAGAGATAGCAGAGTGAAGTTTTTTGTGTCGAGTAGGAACTTTGAAACGTTATTACTGATATTATAACTTTGTACCAACTAGGGCTCATAAATTAATTTCAATACACAAGGAATCTTAAACAAGGTGACATGTATATATGACTACCCGAAGCAGCTGGCCCAACTAGTGCTCGAAAAGTCATCATGTATTAGAAATTTGTTGCTCGTTTTGGGAAGCAATTACTTGGTTGCTTGTTAGCATAGCAAGATACTCCGTACATCATATCAATGTACACTGATGATGGACTTTAAGACAAGTGAGGACGATAGATTGAGTTGAGAAAGTACATCGATGACATATCGCAGTCACTAGTATAGTCGGTCAGAACAAATGTGTGTCAGTGCCATGTGTGTCAGTGCTAATGAATATCGCTGACGGGCACTTTGCCCGCCCATCAGATTTCTGCGAGGCATCATCTAGGCTAAACTTGGCTGACCGGCTTAAAAGTCTGTGACTGGCTTGTCACAGATTCTGGTCAGTCGCAGCACGGATGTCCTGGCCGGAGATGTCAGAGACGCTGGATTGAAAAGGCACACATGGCAGAGCCACTAGGAGGACGGCCGCACTCGACATTATCTGGACGCATATCTTCTCTAATTGGGACGCTCCAGCAATATACTATAGCCAAATAAAGAGGTACTCTGTATTGTAAACACGTATGTGAAACAACTACTAGTATGATTAATCTGTTCTATCTATCGGGATGAACGCAGCTTTGCTGTTTATACATGTGTTGGCTGAATCAAATTCAGGCCAAGGCAAGCCGTGAACTGTATCTACGCGCAGTTAGCAGAGCACTGTTTGGAAGGGATTTCAGACAGACAATCTGATCCTGACCTTGTGGTACTACTTCTGGACAGCCAAAATCAAATAGCAAATCTTCCAAGCGAGTAGTACCTAGTACCTGGCCTGGGCTGAAGCCACTGGTGAGCCGCCGCATCATCAGCGGTGGCCGTCCGTCTGTCTGAGCTCGCCGGCCAATTCCGCGCGGGCTTAGGGTGTGTTTGGTTTAGGGGATATGATTTTGGGGTTGAGGATATCCCCAACCAACTGGTTAGGGATAGCTATTTTTCATGTTTGGTTTGAAAATAAAATGCGGTTGATGGTAACCAATTTTGTATTTGGTTGGAAGGATGAAAAATGGATAGATTGTTGTGATGACCACTATGCCACGAGGTGGTGAGATTACCCCGATATATGTTTTAGCTCTGATTAAACAAAATACATACTCCTCAACTCAAGAAGAAAAATGTCAGGCGCCGGCTGCAACTGTGTTAAAAAAAGAGATCAGTACATATGGCACTGATTTCCTATCTAAGCTAGCTTGCAAAATCGATTCTAGCTAGCTCTCTGAGGTGACTGCAGCACTAATTTCCTAGCTAGCTCTCTGAGGTTTGCCGATCTGGTTATTCGAGAGAGAGGTGAGCAACAGGGGAATAGATAGGTTCTGAAGGATTTTTTTTCTCTGTCCAGCGAGGTGAGCGTGTGCAGGTGGCGATGAAAACACGCTGCCGCGAGTGAGTCTGGCGCGAGCTAGAAGTGGTTGCGCTCATCCGGCACTTTCGGGCGGATGAGCTCAACCGCTGTTTCGGAGCATATTTCCTAGATTTTGGTTATCCATATCCATCTCACCATCTAAACCAAACATATGGCAACCACTAAAAAAGTGGCTACCCCTAACCACTTAGGGGATAGCCACCAAACCAAACACACCCTTAATGGCTGTGGAGTAGAATAGGTGGCTGCCTGCGGCGAGCGGTGTCGTACATGGGGGGTCGCCGGAGCCTTGCCCTCCCAGTCTCCCACGCGAGTATGCTGCATACATGGCGGTGATGCGAGGCGGCGCCGCTCTGCCTCCTAATCTACCATTATGTAGTTCTTTAAAAGAAAAATTAGAGCGTCTCCAAGGGTATTCACAAAATATTGGTCCAAATGAAATGAAAGTTTCCCAGATTATAAAACGAGGCATTTATGATTTACTGAGTTTTTTTTAAAAAGATCGAACATTACTTTTTATTTTGAGTTTAAAATTTGGTCAAATCTTATCGGTTATATCTAAAACGGAGGGCAGAGGGGCAAAGTCCCTCTGTAACTTTGGTGCATCAAGTCACCGAAGCTGCGTCCCCTCGGGCACCCCGTGATTAGAGTCCAGATGTTTCCAAATGGTGTATGTTTAGAGTGTCTAGACTAAACACATGAATTTTGAAGATCCGCTTTTCTACTGGTGTATGTTTGGTTCTATCTCGGCAAGGCAAGCAATAGGAATTTTAAAGAATTTTGACAGAATTATAATCCTTAGTATTTTTTCTTCTTATTTATTGCCTTTGGTTTAGAGGATTCGTGCTACAAAATTCTATGGATTGGATTACTATCACTCAATTCCATAGGAATTTGAACATTTACTACAACCTCTTTCTTACACTCAAGTGTGTATAATTGAGACACTCAGTTCCATATTTTTACTGCGTTTTATCCAAACGACAATGTCTGCAGATCTCCTATATTTTACAATTCTCTACGTTTGCACAACTCTTGTATTTTCTACATTAACGTGTTTTTCAACCCAGCGATCCAAATAGGCCCTAACCGTGGGTGGACACCACTACTATGGTTTGGTGGGTAAAAGCACTCGATCTGCTCTGGTGGAGCAAAATATTCTGTCTAGTTTCAATAACCTGGAGCAAAATATGTTTCACATTAAATCCGGTTTGGAACTTTTGGCGATGTACATGTAAGCGTTCACTCAGATTTATCCCAGCACTCGGCCTAGTGTTAGACGTTTATGCACACACGACATAGCTATAAGAGGAGAGCCATCGTTCCATCTCAAAAGTCCGAACTGGTAGGAGGACAAATCTTTCCCTTATAAGTTGGGTGTGGCCTCCTCCCTAGGCGATATGGGACTAAAGTGAGCAGCCTCCACCGGTTAACAGAGGGGCATATGACATGTCCATAAACTGGAAAAAAAACGTGTTATGTCCTAATGGTTAACGATACTACACATTCACACGAAAATTGATACGAGAGCTACAAAAGATGGGTGACAACGAGAGGTGGTATTCCATTGCCATGTACCTTTGCCCATCTATCAAGCAAAGCAGAACAAAGCAGAGCAGAAACAGAGGAAAGCAGAGCAAAGGCGAGCGAGATGAAAAAAGAACGTTCCAGATGCTTCCTGCCAAGCGGACCCCACCTGTCATATGAACATTCCACCAACCCTCTCTCTCGTTCAAGCCTTGGTTCCTCCGCTGTTCATATTTAAAGCGCGACCACAGAGATCAAACGGAAGGGGAAAATCGAGGAAAACCCGCCGCTAAACCCTAGCCGGCGACGAGATCCGGCGCCAACCCACCGTCGTCTTCTCCTACCCTCCTCAGGTACCCATGGCCTCCTATCTCTCTCTCTCATGCTCTGCTTCTGCCGCTCATGTACGTAGTTACGGATCAATCTGGGTTTAGTAGGCAGGGACTCTGCTGACCGGTTGCTAGTAGCGTCTTCCGCTTCGGTTCTGATCCCGCTGCTGATTTCGTCCGCCGGAGAATGGCGAGCCGTATGAGTTCTATGGAGGGGGGGTCCATGCGTCATGCGTGCTGAATTTGTTCCGACTGAATTTGTTGCTGCTGTTCACCGTCGATTTTAGAAACTAAATTAGGCGACACCCGCTTTCTAATTAGGTTGGGTTGCTGAGGAGATATATACGCCTTGATTTGGTCGCTGATTTGCGCGCCGTGAACTAGTCCGCATTCTTTGGTTGGCAAACTGTGTTAAATCTGTCAGGGAACTAACTGCTAATCGGAGTTATATTACTGGTTTAGGAACCGTAGACTGCTGCGTGATTAGTCGGCGTTGTTTGGTTGGCAAAAACAGTGTTTCTGAACATAAATCTGCCATGAACTGCTAATCAGTCATTCGATCGGTGTTACGACCATATTTTTTTTCTTTGCTTTGGTTCTGATGCTGCTGTATATGCAGAGTGTGCTCTGTTCTAGGCAGGGACAGGGCAGGGGAGGGGATGGGAAGGTGCCCCATGCCAATGTCTCGCCTTCTCGGCGATTTCTCCATGATCAATTAGACACCCACTGCTAGGCCGTGGCCGGTGTGGATGATACCAGCGGCTTGATTAGTTGGTCACTGCCTTGTTCAACCGGCGTCGGTTTCTGGCCAGATTCAGGGTCAAGGCAACTGCCGATATTTCATACAGCATGGACTTATGTTAAAAAATTATTTTGTGTGGCTGTTACAGCAAACTTTATTTTGTTTGGCTGATAGGAGTACACTGTTCAAGTTACTCTTACAGTGATAAATCATTGAGGTCTACCTCCACATGCGGCCTCAACGCCATGTGGGTTCTTGGTGGTCCTGATTCCGCTGCTGGCAACACGGATCAAACGAGGTTTGTTAGGAATTCTTCCTATTGTAGCGTGCTGATGGCAATACTGGACTGAATTTCTGCTGGCGAACACCGTGTGGGTTCTGGGCAGGGGAACCTGGACTGAATTTCTGCAGTCGTGCGTCGTCGTGGGACTCAATTTCTTTTCTTCTTCGTTGAGTTTTAGCTGTAGGCTGGTTTCTTGGTTTAGTTCGACGGCCATCTCGTACTACACAAACTCTTCCGCTTTCTTTTCCGTGCAATTAGGGGGGAGATTCTACAAGGCTCTTGGTTGCTGTGGACAACGGGGCTTAATTTAGTTGCACACCACACGCTTGTGTCAGACTAGCTAATGTCAGATCACACAACTATATGGTACAGCCAATGCTAAGCCACGGCAAGTGGAAATCCAGGCATCTGCTCAGCATTGACTGATGTGTAGACTGTAAAGCGAATACTCTGCTTGTTGCAGGAGACAGAGTGTTTCTCTCCTCTCTGCTGAATTAAGTCGTTTCAAATGTGAACATATATCTCTTATGCCCCTTATTCCAAGATGGCCTCTTTTCTGTTTCGTGTTGAATTGATGTTGATACAAACTGGTTAAATTACGCTCACAGTGATATACAGCATGGCCTCACCATTCGGAGGCACCTCCACGTGCGGCCTCAACACCATGGCTCCTGCCGGATTTGCAGCCAAGAAGCAGATTTCCCTGGTTTCGCGTCCGTTCGTTTCGCTGCCCCAGAAAACCAGGCCAGGAAGGAAGTGCAACTTCAGGGTGAACGCCGCCAAGGAGCTCTACTTCAACAAGGATGGGTCGGCCATCAGGAAGCTGCAAGTGAGTCGTATAATCTAGTCACCACACTTAGTTCATACCATGCTCCTATCATCTGGTTTCAGTTTGGGATGCTAATTTCTGTCCTGGTATTTCTCTGTCAGAATGGGGTCAATAAGCTTGCGGATCTGGTTGGAGTTACGCTTGGTCCAAAGGGACGGAATGTTGTCCTCGAGAGCAAGTACGGGTCGCCTAGAATTGTCAATGATGGTGTAACGGTGGCCAAGGAGGTATGTCAGTCCTGGAATCATCCTCATCTGCTTACAATGCCAGCCTGATATTGCAAATTTAATTGTGGCTTTGAACTGTTCTCATGATTGGCTATCTGGATCAGGTTGAGCTCGAAGACCCTGTCGAAAACATTGGAGCGAAATTGGTTAGGCAAGCAGCTGCTAAGACAAATGATTTGGCTGGTGACGGGACAACAACTTCTGTCATCCTTGCTCAAGGGATGATCGCCGAGGGTGTTAAGGTACAAAATATTAAACCTTGTATCTTGTGCTACTGACAGTCTAAATGTTCTATTCAGTTCTGGAAATAATGTTGGGATTATTTACTTTGCCCAGATTGTAGCTGCTGGTGCTAATCCAGTACAGATTGCCCGTGGTATTGAGAAAACAGCTAAAGCATTAGTCGGTGAGCTCCGAAAGATCTCCAAAGAGGTTAGATCTGGTTAATCTATTATACTCTTCTGGAAATACATGCATCCTGAATTCAGAACTATATTTCCATAATTTGCATATGTTTCTGGTGACTTTGTTTCCAATGATATTTAGGTAGGAGCAATGATTCACATTTATGTCCTATACAGTAATTTTCTATGGCACTCTGTATCAAGGTTTTAGTTTCCGAAAAAAAAATTATCCCGAGGGGGCTCGGGATTCCCGGTTACCCCGGTAACCGAGAAATCCTGGATGGTTACTGGACGAATTTGAAAAACGAATTTTGAATTCAAATTTTCTTAGAAAAGGTTATTTACGTTATAAACTGAGTCTAGATGCAGCCGTCATTACAGTGCAGTGGCAAGTCCTGGGTTATGTCCTGTGCGCATGTAGCAGGTCTCAAGTTCGAGTCTTGTTTTCCACATTTTTGCATAATTATGGAGATTATGCTTGCACAGAGTATCGAAACTTGTTTTAATGCTCAAAAAATAAAAACGAGGGAAGTACTCGAACCCAGGAACTGCTGAAGAGAAAAGCAGGTCATTGCCACCCGGATACGACGTGAGAGTTGTCCCTAAGAAGAGGATATACCGTATTTATCAAAGATTTTGCGTTCAAATTCAAAAATTTCAAAATATCTCGGGATTATTTGACCGGTAAGCATGTTTCCCGTGGGTGCTCGGGAAACCCGGTTACCGGGCGGTAACCAGATTTATCGACCGGTAACCAAAACCATGCTCTGTATTCAAAGTTAAAAATTCTTGAATTCATTCAATATACTGCAGGTTGAAGATAGTGAACTTGCTGATGTTGCTGCTGTAAGTGCCGGAAATAACTACGAAATTGGCAACATGATAGCTGAGGCTATGAACAAGGTTGGGCGGCAGGGGGTGGTCACACTTGAAGAGGGAAAGAGTGCTGAAAACAACCTCTATGTGTCGAAGGGATGCAATTTGACCGTGGCTATATTTCTCCATACTTTGTAACTAACAGTGAAAAAATGTCAGTGGAGTATGAGAATTGCAAGGTCTGTTCACTCTATCTTAGCTTGTCTACTTATTTCAGCTAGCATGATATGCATGAGCTGTGCAATCTTAAGCTAATATTCATTTTATTACCCAGGTGCTTCTTGTGGACAAGAAAATCAACAATGCTAGAGATCTTATCAATATTCTGGAGGATGCTATTAAGAGTGGACATCCAATTCTAATAATCGCCGAGGATATTGAGCAGGAAGCTCTTGCAACCCTTGTGGTCAACAGGCTTAGAGGTGCACTAAAGATTGCTGCCATAAAAGCCCCTGGTTTTGGCGAGCGCAAGAGTCAATACCTGGATGATATTGCTACTCTGACAGGAGGTGAATTTAATCTTTGGTGTTATTTGACGTGTCTCATTGTGGTATCCGTTCATTCATAAAGGTCATCCTTTATGCAGGCACTGTCATCAGAGAAGAAGTTGGACTGTCCCTGGATAAAGCAGACAATGAAGTCCTAGGAACTGCTGCCAAGGTTGTTATTACTAAGGATTCAACGACAATAGTTGGAGATGGTTCCACACAGGAGGAAGTCACCAAAAGGGTGACTCAAATCAAGAACCAGATTGAGGTATGTATAGTTTGAACTTTCTAGTCTACGTTTCCATAACCTATTTGTTGAATCATATTTGCTTTGTTTTCTTCATGGTTCCTCTTTTTATCCATTCTCTGTTGGTTGATCTGCTTTTCGGTATAGATAGTTTCATTAGCTTGTCACGTATGTCACTTTAGTTACGGATTAAAATGCTTTGACTAACATTTTGTTACAAACTGTATTTTCTCAGGCTTCTGAACAGGAATATGAAAAAGAAAAGCTAAACGAGAGGGTAGCCAAATTATCTGGTGGTGTTGCTGTCATTCAGGTACTGCTGATGGTCCAAACTGAGATATCTATCGACGCACTAGGCTGCATTAGCAGACTATAACATCTATATAACGATACATCTTGGTTTGTAGGTAGGAGCACAGACTGAAACCGAGCTTAAGGAAAAGAAACTGAGGGTTGAAGACGCACTGAATGCAACAAAGGTGATGCTTTCTTTTTTATTTGTGTACCTTTGTGCTCGCTGTTCAGAGGCACGTGATGCACTGTAGCATCATATTGATTTAACTATCTCCATGTTATTTCTCATTTGTTGACTGATCGCTTTGTGGACAGGCTGCTGTCGAGGAGGGTATTGTTGTCGGTGGTGGCTGTACCCTTTTAAGGCTTGCATCAAAAGTTGACGCCATTAAAGAAACCCTTGAGAATGATGAACAGAAGGTATGGAAAAAAAGAATGAGATCCTATTTGTTACAGTTTCAATGTGAAATTCTATGTCTGGTTCAAGTTGCTATTTTCGTCCATCAAATTGAATTGATTGTCTCTGCGCCTTTTCAAGGTTGGAGCTGAAATTGTGCGGAAGTCCTTGAGTTATCCAATAAAGTTGATCGCGAAAAATGCTGGTGTTAATGGCAGTGTGGTTACTGAAAAGGTTGGGTCTCAAATTTGGTTTCAAGTATACATTTGTTATACAGCACAACTTGCATGTAACAAATTTTGAACTTGCCTCCTTTCAGGTCCTTGCCAATGACAACTTCAGGTATGGTTATAATGCTGCCACAGGGATGTATGAGGATTTGATGGCCGCTGGTATTATTGATCCCACCAAGGTACGTGCTTTCTTTAAATTGTAAGTGCTTTCTTTAAATTCCAAGCACTGCACAAGCACTGTGCTGTAAATTAACTCTATTCTGCACAAAACAGGTGGTGAGGTGCTGCCTGGAGCACGCTGCATCGGTGGCCAAGACTTTCATCACCTCGGACGCCGTAGTCGTCGACATCAAGGAGGCCGAGCAGGCGCCCGCTGCGAACCCGATGGCTGGTTCAGGTAGAGACGATCAGATCATCGTCATATGTGCTATTTCTTGTCTTAATCAGAATGGTTGTGCTAATTTGTTTCAATCTCTGCGTGCAGGCTTGGTTTCTAGTTTTAGAAGATTTCTGTTTTCATCATTCATCGGGCAGCATCTAAGTTACTTCACTGGAGGTGTAAGTCGAGGTCGCCTGAGTGAAGAAGGAACACATCATGCACCTGCTGAAGCATTTAATAGTTACATATAAGGCTAGCTAGTCTTGAAACAAGCCGGACGTTATAGCTAGATTATATTGCTACTTGATTCTTGTTTAGTCTCGTGGAATGATAATGACAATTTCAGCTGAGCACACCCCTGAATCCCCCTAATGGGAGGGAGCAGGAACATATACATCTTTGACATGAAATGGTTATAGAAATCTCGACGGTCTCTGCTCCTTTTACCAATAAACTCATAACTGCTCCTATAATCCTTGCGTATGTGATCATTCTTCTTGTGCGGACGTTGAGTCTTGTTCGCCTAGAATCTTCATGTGTACACTTACATGAAAATGTTAATTCCTTAGCCATGCTGATATATATCACGCAAAACTCACATAGAAGGGCATAAGATGCACTTTCAATATCCCCATGTTTGGGCGATCGAAGGAAACATAGTTAAAGTTTTGAAAGATATATAAACCGATGAAGCTATGTTTTGGATTCCCTTGATATAGAGAATCTCCCCCTAAAGGTGTGCACTATTTAACATCTTGCTTTTGAATGCAAGTGCACATGAAGTGAGGTTCGTGAAGATCTCCCCCTATATTGTTTAAATCAGTGAGGTGCATTGTGTAGCAGGATATATAACAAAAGAGACACACAATACGGAGATAATAGGTCTTAGGATCACAAGGGTAGCGTTCCCGAAACATGAATTGAAAACAATACAAGCCATTACTGTACAAGAAGAAACACTTAATAACTGATGGCTTCATCGTTTCATGGCTCCAGCTTGAAGCGATCCTCTCTCCCCATTTGTCAGGAAGAGAGAGAAAATTAGTTTGCACTGGGAGGAGCAGACAATGTATTGGGCACAGAGAGCTTGACAACTTCTTGATACGCCTGATGAATAGCATGACGTAGCTCTTCTTGATTCTGAAGTATCTTCACGAGGAGAGTGGATGAGTCAGTTGTTGAGGACGACAAAGCCACTGCCTCCGACGACGCTGTAAGGATCAACGCACCTCCTTGTTCTTCTGATCCGTCGGCCTGATGATCCGCGCGATCACTGCATCGAGAGATGCAACCGATCATGTCGTAGGGGTCCTCCCCCCTGCAGTAGTCCAGGGAGGAGCATTGATATGAGTGAGATGAGTATACCAGGGAGTAGTATTTATGTTGACGCACAGACTGCGTTACGTCAACGGCTCCAACAAGCATCGATCCGAGATTTGCATTCCATGTGTGCTGGTAGTTAATGCACTGCGTGGATCAGTACGACAATTCTTGTTTGACCGACCGCGCTTCTCCAAGAATGCATATCTAAGATCGGATTCAGATGGCATCGTTAATGGATCTGATTTCAATGACGTTCTGTAGGTAGCTATAGAAAAAGGAATTAGCTTACATCATTTGTGTACCTTCACTAGGATCAAGCTTCTATGTCGGCATGCCATGAGTGAGCATGTGAGTGCTTTGTCCTCACATCGTCTGCTTTGCCTCCTGCTAGTTTAGGTGATTATACTAGATTAGATCATATATGTCCACTGATTATACCCGAACACCCATATTATTATTATTGAGGAAAAGGTAGACGCTCTTCCATTAATTTAGTTAGAAATGAGCCACTAAGTACCGAAGTGCTTGTTAAGAGTATCTTATGATCAAGAATTTGATCAGCTGCTCTCTTTCGCCAAGAGAACCACGTTGATGGTTGGGTATGTAATCATTTAAATCTTTCTGATTTAACATTGTTCATTATGCATCTCAACTTATTGTTGTAATTTTGCCGAGTATGTTCGGATGATGAAATTCTTTCTCCAGTGAAAGTATTTAGTAACGTACTGCGCGAATATGTTTCACCTCAGCGCGTTGAAGGATGGCCATTTGTCCCACGGCAATTTCGCTTTGACGGTTCAAAGCGAAATTATTCGTTTGGTAGGCGGGTCCGCATGGCTGGACCGAGGATGATGTAGATGACGTAGGTTCTTCAGACATTATTCTTGGCGCGCCTACAAGTTCGTACAATGTGTTACAAGAGCACCCCCAAAGGTTTATAAATGCACTCAATAAAGAGGTATTTGTATGTAGGGTTTAACCTGTGGAGACGATGAAGGCTAGGACCGTCTCGGCAGCTCCGGCGAGCAATGCCGGCTACACCGCAGCAGGGTCTGTGTTGCGGAGTTCCCTGTACGCTTGGCCCTCCGTCTCCGGCGTACGCGTCCATTTACACGGCGGGGTAGCCGGCAGGAGCCTCCATCTAGTTGAATGTAACATTAAATAGGTAGGTAAGCAATTTGATCCATCACTCTGCCTTGACCGTGCATATATAAACACCTACCTAGCTGCAGCTTCGTCGTTCCATTAGTTCTAGTGAGATAGTACCACCAGCCATATATAGCTATGAGCAACAACCACAACAAGCATAACAATGGTGTGTCGTGCGTCCTTCTGGTGGGGCTTCTCCTAGGCGCGGCGGCGGCGGAGGCACGGGACTGCCAAGAGGATTGCAACTACCTCGTCTTTTACCGCGAACAATATCGTGCGTGCCTTCGGGAGTGTCTTTCCGGTGAAGCTCTGGGTCTCAGGCGTTTTGCTCGAGCAGCACATCTAGAAGAACCGAGAGGACCTGTGGCTGCGAAGGGAGAGATAAGGACGTCAGTGTCGTCCTCCATCTGCGACAACTATTGCTGGGAGGAAGAACCAGATGTCGACCACAACTACTGCGTCTATCGGTGCGAGAAGGCACCCAGGCTATAGCAGGCCGGCGCCAAAATCCCAACTCTTACTAGGTCGTCATGAGGGCGAGTCTCAGCGCCAATTAAGCTCGTAAGTACTCTTATATATAGTACTAATAAGCTACTAGTTTTTCAAGTATGTTTGTTTCACTAATGGGAGGGAGTATGAAACAAACATACTTGAAAAACTAGTAGCTTATTAGTACTATATATACACTAATGGGAGGGAGTATGTGTTTCGAATCTCACGCAACGTTCGACTACGACGACTGCTACAACTACTGTCTTCATAAGGTTGACCCTAAAGCCTGCTACAAGTCGAACATGTGTTCTTATGTAACCTGCATTTCGCCAGGGAACACAGGTACAAGAAGAGGCCTAGAAAACTGAAGCAGACCCAGACGGGAAATAAGTTTAGTTCACTCATGTGTATTTCCTTTTTGAGTCATCATGTCATGTCTATGAATACATGTTGCTGGACCATACGGCTAGTGTATTTCGTTAAATTCTTCGTAATCATACACTCGATAAATATTTCATTGCCTTACAATTTAAATAAAATCTAAAATCGAGACGTCTCAGTATTTTAATCGCCAGACATGTGCCCTCCTCCTATGACATTTTTTAATCTTTACTTCCGTCTTCATACAAGTAGTACGTACTTTCTGTTTTAATTTAACGTTGGTTCTATAAAAAAAATCAGCACGCACGCAAATGTCGGATCCATGTCCCGTGCGTACACATCGATGCATCCAAAACCTCATCCTGTATCCTGTAGTAGGTACAGCAGCGCAATTAGTAGACATGCATGCACATGGCAATAATGTCTCACGCATCTTAATTTTATCGTAAAAAAAACACTAGCTGCCTTCTTCCTTCTATATATATATATACAGTACTCTCTCCGTTTCTTCATATAAGGTGTATAGTTTTTTTCCTGAAAAATCTAATTTGACTAATTTTGACCAGGATTTTAGCAAAAACTGTTAATATATTAAATAGTAATAAAATAAAATACGAAAATAAATTTCATGACGAATATAATGGTAATTATTTTTTATTGTAACTGCTAATAATATTTTGTGAAATCTTGGTCAAAGATAGTCAATTTTGAATTTTCAGGAAATGCTATACGCCTTATATCAAGAAACAGAGGGAGTAAGATGGTAATAATATTTGTTTGCAAAATGGAAGTATCACCCCAGCCTTTGCATCATTTTTATGCGCCGGTCGTAATAGAGGCTAACCTGTGCCTATATAAAACACCTACCTAGCTGCAGCTTCCTCATTGCACTAGTTCCAGCAAGATACATAGTTACTAGCAGCCATGGGTATGAGCGTGGGTTCTTCAAAGCGTAACAATGGTGTGTCTTGTGTCCTTGTGGCGGGGCTTCTCATGGCGGTAGGAGCTATGGCAGCCAAGGCACAGACAGAGACGCCTGAGTCGTCCTCTCTGCTGCACCTATCGGTACAGCAGGCCGGAGCCGTAATATCAGCTCCCCTGACTACACGTCATGAGGCCGAGGATGCGCCAACTAAACTTGTAAGTACTCACGTATCACTGATTACAACTAGCTAATAACTTACTGAGTGACCAAAAATAGTTGTAATATCTCGTGCATTTGATATTTTAGGCCAAGCCGATCTTCGACCAGTGCTACACCTACTGCCTTCATGAGGAAGACTTCGCAGCCTGCTACAGCTCGAGGTGCCTTCAACGACATACTGCATGTCGCCGGGGAACACATGCTCAAAAAGACGCAGCAGTTCTTTTCACCGAGAGGGAGCCCGTGGTTGGACGGGAACAACATAAGATCATCAAGATGTACCCTGGAAAGAAGGAGGAGGAGGAGAAGAAGAAGCAGCGGCAAGAGGAAGCCGTCTTCCATCTTGGGGCCGACTACGACCCATGCGACATGTGTGCTCCCTTTGACCCCTACTTCTACACACGCTGCCTAATCGACCATGGATGCTTCTAGTTAGCTTGTTTTTGTCTAAACAAATAATGGTATGCACTGCCGTGACGTGGCGTGGGATGCCACCACATTCACTCATTAGAAGGTCACGGTAGTGGGACCAAGCTGTTTGCTTTCTGGTTTACATGAAATAAGTATGGATTTGTAACCATCGTTTCTTTTATAACTTCTCACTGTCGAATATTGTCATGTGCGAACGTTTATGTACATTTTGCGACTATGCAAGCAAGGACGTTAAACGTGACATACATACTTGCATGCTTCAAGAACATCATGATTACAAGCTACCTAAGCGTAACAAGAGTGTTTGCTTCAGTGTGTATGTTATATTGAATATGGTTTACGTGCTTTTGAAAATGGGGTGAGAAATTTCGTTGTACTACACGAGATTCTTTTGCAATAATATGAAAAAGGCCAGGGCAAAAGAGATATACCCCTAGTATTTTTAAATGTAGCTGGTTCGTACTGTGGGAGTTAATATTCCAAACATTTAGACCATCTCCGACAGGCGAAACACCATTGTTACAAGAACTCATACGTGCTAGTACTATGGTTACCTTACTGATTCATTGACGAAGCTGCAACTAGCTAGCTACGTGCTTTATATAGGGATTATAGGCACAGTAACCTCCATGGTAAAGATAGGATCGATCAACTTGCTTAGAGCTACTCCAGCTGACTACATAGAAACCAGCAACTAGCGGTTTTTTTTCTGTGATAAAATCGAGATGGGCACTGAAGCTGATCCTGGGTGAGACGTTGCGACGTGCATGCATGCATCTAGTTGAGCAAGCTGTACTGACTACTACATAGATCCGACATTTGCGTGTGTGCTGACAATATTTTCTTATAGAACCTCCTCATACACTGTAAAATCGGGAAGAAGAAAGAACAAGATATTGGAGAGCTAATGTGCGTGTTGAGATTTAATGTGATGCAGTAGATTGGTACCAGCTTTCTTGTTTGTCCACACGCGCGCATCTCCAAGCATTACTTGTGCTTTCTCGTGTAATCTTGTTTTTTGAAGATATGTATCTCAGATTGGACTCACATGCCATTGTTAATAGATTTGCTTTTACCAAGAATTGATCGATCAACCTATTTCAATCCCGTAGTTATTAGATAGATAAAAAGAAATCAGAGAACACCCCGCTCGCACCCGTTGTGGGCGAGGGTGCCGCCGCCACCTCACCCTAGCTGCCCCTCCCCTCACAACTGACGGTGGTGGTGCGGGATCTTCTCACATCAATGAAAGGTCCTCGGGTGGCGTGCTTTTGGGAGGCTCGTCCATTGGCTGCAAAATTCCATCAGGAACTCGGGCTTCGGGCTGGGCTTCTTTCTTAAAATGTCTATATGTAAAGCCCAGGCCCAGGCCCATCTAACCTTCGGGCTGAAATCTAAGGATTGAACTGTGTTTATTTGAGTGAAAAAACTGATTTAAATTTTACTGTGAGCGTCTATGGGAGCGGCTGGTGGGGTGAATTTCTCCCAATAGCGCGGCAACGCGTACCGGTGATCCCAATAGCAGTTGTCTGGCACCTTTGCCGGATGCTCTATTAGGCGCGCCGGTGGAGATGCTCTTAGTAGTCATAAAGTAGTACGTACGAGATTAATAGGCGCTGCCTCACCCTCACAATGTGTAGTAGGAGTTGGGCTTAATAAAGTACTTTTTTTCTGATTGTAGAAGTATCGTCTCAAAATGTTGTAACATATTAATAACATACATTACATGTATGGTTGCAAAATTTTGAAACATATTAAGCACATACATTGCAAGTATCGTTTAAGGTGTTTGACAGCTTTAATAGAACAAAATGTGAGGGTGCCCAATATTTTGTTTATAAGTGTATTGACAAATGTGAGACTCACTACATGGTCAAACGCAGTAGCATGCCACATGGTCCTCCTGACGAAGACAGTAGTTAGCACTCGTGGAAGGTGAGCTTCGCCTGAGATTGCAAAACGTGGATGATCAAATAACGTACTTACCACACTACTAACTAATTAGCAATATGGAAGACTCACGAGTTTAATTGCCGCTGTGCTCGCCCGCCTGCCCCATCCTGGGTGTCTTCTCGCACCGATAGACGCAGTAGTTGTGGTCAACGTCTGGTTCTTCCTCCCAGCAGTAGTTGTCGCAGATGGAGGACGACACAGACTCCTTTGTCTGTCCCTTCACTGCCATAGCTTGGTCGAGGGTGAGATTCGCCTGAGATGCCCAAGTGCCCAACGCATATGAAATAGTGTTATGACTACTGACCAAACTACAAGCTAATCAGTAATACATGAGTACTTACGAGCTTAATTGGCGCCGCCTCGCCATCGGGGTGTGTAGTAGTAGTAGGGTTCGACGCCCTAGGTTCTCTCGTACCACTAGCACACTCGGCCAGGCAAAGATAGTATTCTCCGCGGGGTAGTCCAAAAGATTCACAATACTCAACGCAGTCATCTCCCTTCGCCGCCGCCGCTAGGAGAAGCCCCGCCAGCAGGACACACCACACACCATTGTAGCTCTTGGAAAAACCCATACTCATATCCCTAGCTACTAGGACTACCTTATTAGTGCTAATGCAATGGCCAAGCTGCAGCTTGTTAGGTGTTTTTATAGGCACGGTGAGGATCGAAAAACAGGATGCATGCCTCTTGTCTCACGCCTTGGAAAATGAAAGGGACATGAATGCATGGCGAACACGTAGGTACGTGCATGTGCATGCATGTGCCACAGCCCTTGGGTTACTGGCTCAAACCACTTGCACGGTGAACACGTAGGAGTTAGTTAGTCATGAAAAAAATCAGATCAATAGAGTTAATATGTCTTAGCCAACAAAAAGTATATCTCACATTAGAAACTTATTGCGATTTCTTGTAAAGAAATATATTATATGAAAGTTTTAGAGTCATGGAAATAGGTAATATCATGAAAAGTAAAGACAATATATGAAAAATCATGAATTGTGCTACGGAATGAACATACTAAAAAATAAATACCCAGCGGTTTTGGGTGTATGCCGAGCAGCTCCGGCGTTCGGTAAATAGCCCAATTCTCGTAGTGGTTTATCAATCCGACGAGCGGGCAATTCAAATAATGGCGCCAATACTTTTCTTTCTTGATCGAAGCAAATGGCTATTCGTCTGATTGAAACAAGTGGGACGGACTATGTCTTCCACATGCATCGAGTCTTGGCCATGCGCGCTGTGCTTGCTTATGTTTTGTCCTCGTCGATTAAACCAAGTAGCAGGTGGTGCGCCTGCATCGATTTTGGCTCATCATGGATTGCAGAGCATGGATGCACATGTCGCGTCAGATCATGGATGCTCATCCATGCAAGTCCCCTCCTTAATTCCTCCACGATGCATGCATACTCCAGCCAATGCGTACTAATCCAGCCACTGAGCTGGTTCGAAGAAATATCAAGGTGCATCTCGCACAATGTGGCGAAGCCAGCAAGGTTAGTAACCCACTCCCAAGGAAATTGAGGAAGGAACGTATGAAATTCGGAACCCGGAGCTCAAATAACGGAGGAAGATAGAGAAAAGGATCACCTTGTTCTCCGTGGGCGCGGGAATGCATCTCCTGGACTGGACCAATTTGATTTTTTCCTTTTTTTCGTCTAAGTTATTCTCCGTGGGCGCGGGAATGCACAATTCATAGTTTCCCCCGCAAAAAACAAGTCATGGTTTTCACATATTTTCTTTATTATTCATGATTTTAAATATTTCCTTGACTTTAAAGTTTTCATGTAAATATGCCATATGCATTGTTTTGATGCAGATGACGGGGTCTGCCCCCATTTCGAAAGACAATATTTCTCTACAAGACATTTTAATAATTTTCTTATTTAAAAAAGAAATACTTTAGCAAACTTGACATGCTGATTGGCAACTATGCATATAGAAGTATATCTTTTATCGGGTAAATCATATTAACTCTATGCATATGAGGGTTTTTAAGTTGTTTGAGCTAGTAAACAAAGCGTTAACACCCCTGAATTGTCGGTGCAAATGTCGGATCGGGTCATGGATGCGCATGCACGTGTTCTCCAGGGATTCATGTCCCTTCCTCCGTCGATAAATATGCCACTAGTAGGAAAAAGTTTACAGCTGACGTACAAAATATTGCTACCGCTGGTGCACTCGGTAAAAACTAAACAAAAAAGGACCAAAAAGGAAGAGGAAACGGTGTTCCTGCTTGTTGATCCCTCCGGCGGCTTGATGTTTAGAAACTTGAGAACGTATATGAATTGGCAAGACTCGGTAAATGTTCACAGAAAAGTCTAGAATGAAAAACAATCTTCACGAATTCAAAAAAAAAATCACGGAGTTTTAAAACTTATTTACATATTCATAATATATAGAATTTTAAAAATACGGTTTCAAGGATATTTGGGGCTGGAAAAAAATTCACCGGATCGAAAAAATGTTGAAGGTTTTGTCCGGAAACGAAAAAGTTAAGGAGGAAAAGAAAATAAAAAAATGAAACCGTGCAAAAATAGAAAAGAAAAGGTAAACAAAAAAGAAACGAAAAAGAAAAGGAAAAAGGAATATGAAAAATTAAAATAAACAATAACGCAACGAATGAAATATTTCTGGCGTGTGGCTGAAGCTTCGCTAGCGAAGGCAGAAACGCATTTGTCCGCTTTGAGGGAAAGAAGTGAAACAAATGGGCCGGCCCATAGGGCGTGATCTGTGCAAGCGAGTTAGTACTAACGCTCGCAAAGAGCGACATATAGTGATATGTCAGGGAGTAATGTGGGATGTTGTTGGGCTCTTTTCCACACTAAGCTTGCCGTACGTAACGCCTATCGGCATTGTTGGTCCCTACACCAATCGCCCTCGGGATGTGTAGTGGAAGCTCAGACGGTTGCCTTGACGCCTATTACTCGGCTAGGCAACAAAGATATTTGCCACAAGCTACTGCAAATCTTTCATAATATTCGGTGCAGTCATCTCCCTTTGCCACCACCGCTAGCAGAACCGCCACCAGCACGACAAACCACACACCACTTAAATGGTCAACCTCCATGTGTCTTAGAGAATTTATGGAAACTAGAACTTCTTTCTCATTTCTTCCCAAATAAACGGTGTATGCATCTCTTCGATGCATAGACCAGGGCAACTCCCCATTAAAAAAACCGCCAACACTTAATAATTTAGAAGATAATTGTGGAGTAGTAAAAGAAGAAATGATCTAGAACCACCTTGTCAACATCCATGTCTAGGATACCTCTTGACATTTTGTAGTTGCAATAATATATTTCTCTTTATAAGTTAAAAAATTAATTACTTCCGTATCAACATATTCAGCCTAACGAATTAAAGATGCAAAGAGTATAAGAGACTATACTTAATTTGCACGTGCACGACCACTAATAAAACAAAAAAATGTCTCCACAAATGTTCTGAAAGTTTTTTTCCACGGAGTAAATGGTAGCTTGAACTAGATTGAAATGAATACTTTGGTGCAACACTCGGGCAAAGATAATACCGAGTATAATCTGGGTTTAGCAGAATATTTAGATACTCGGCATATGGAGGCTTTCTTGTAGTGGTATGTAAACTCTACGCACTAGCGAGTGAAATTGAGGAAAACAGAGACGGTCCCTAAAAAAAAAGAAAACAGAGACGATCCGATCTATGGGGATGTACGTGCTAGTAATATTAAAATCGACTCTGACTCGGTGTCGGCCACTCAGCAGGCAGGCAACCGATGAATTCAAAGACTGATCGACTGGTTTCTTGTCCGACTCGGATCGATATCCCAGTTCTTCAGAGTATATATGCAATCTTATGCGGTCGAGTTTGGTCACGGTGGTCGACCATGGAATCCGTCGCAGAAGAGATCCTACGTGAGATCCTGCTGAGACTGCCCGCTAGGGACGTCATCCGATCTGGCTGCGTGTGCAGGCTATGGCGCGGCATCGTCATCGACCCATCCTTCCAAGTTGTGCATAGCAATTCCGGCCACGCCGTTTCCGGCACCGATGCGGAGACCTTGCTCGTGCCGGAGTTCCGGGTGACGGAGCACGGCATGGGCCTCGAGATGACGATCACCAGCGCCGCGTCGACAAAACCCATCTGCCGCTTCACCGACCTGGCCGCCGGCTACAGCCCCGTCAACGCCTGCAACGGCTTCCTCCTCATCGCGTCCCATGTTAAATACTGGCCCTTGTACGTGTGCAACCCTGTCACCGGCGAGAAGCTCAAGGTCCTCTGGCGTATGTACGCAATGGGGTATAGCCCGTCCACCCGTGAGTATAAGCTCTTCCGCATCTCATTCGCCAAAGAGGGGAACAACCACTTGGACGTGTACACGTTGGGCAGCAGCGACGGATGGCGCCGTCACCCGCGCGATGCTTTTTCTACCGCCTGTTTTCTCATTATAATAGGCTTCAACACGACTTCTTCATATGAAAACACCGCTTGAACTCTCGCTTAATGAGACTCCAGATTATACGTTCTTCAAAGTCTTTGGATGTGTATGTTGGCCTCATCTTCGTCCATACAACAAGCGTAAGCTAGAGTTTCGGTCTAAAAATTGTGTTTTTCTCGGGTATAGTTCCCTTCACAAAGGGTACAAATGCCTTCACGTTCCTACAAATCGTGTCTACATTTCCCGTGATGTCGTGTTTGATGAGAATGTGTTTCCTTTTTCTGCACTTCCGACTACTACCACTACCACGCCACTTGTGGATTCATCTTTACCTTCGCCTGATCAATTTGTAGATGTTGCGTATTCTCTTGCTTTGCTGCCTAACCATGCTGCAGGTATGGCAGAGGAGCACGTCTTCAGCTACTGGATGATCAAGCACCGGATGCTGCTCATCCGCCGCACATGGAGCAAGACGTTGATCTCATGCATGTCCCATGCATGGATCCTGCTCACGTGCATGTCCCATGCATGCATGTACCATGCATGGCTCCCGCTGCCCAGGATCGCAATGCTGCACTCGAAAGTGTTGCACTGGACCGCGCCCCTGCTCTGGACGGGCCGTTGTCGCCAGCTACATCTCCTGTGCCGGCTTCCCCGACCTCCTCCACTTTGGCTCAGGATGGGCCTTCCTCGCCAGCCTGTTTGCCTGGTCTATCTGCGGCGCGAGCGACGCACAGGTCGCCAACGCCTGTGGCCTCTCCTACGCCCAGCGAGTTGACGCATGTGGCCTCGCCTGCGCCCAGCGACTACCCTGCTTCGCCACTGACGCCTACCACGACCTCGTCCTCGCCACCATCCGTACCACCTGCACCGGTTGTTCGGCGTCCTCGTACGCGTAGCCAGAATGGAATTTTCCGTCCTCTTGATCGCAAAGATGGTACAGTTGCATGGATTGCTGCATGTGTGGCACAGGCTGAGGCTGATCCCACTGCTGAACCTTGACATTTTCAGGCTGCTCTTGGTATTCCACACTGGCGCAGTGCTATGGAGCAGGAGTTTCAGGCACTGCTGAAGAATGATACTTGGCAGCTTGTTCCTCCTAATTCTGGTGTTAATGTGATTGACTCCAAGTGGGTGTTCAAAGTCAAGAAACATGCCGATGGCTCCATTGAACGCTACAAGGCACGGTTAGTGGCCAAGGGATTTAAGCAGAGGTATGGTCTTGACTATGAGGATACATTCAGTCCGGTTGTTAAGCCTACCACTATTCGTCTATTGCTCTCTTTGGCTGTTACACGAGGGTGGTCTCTTCGCCAGTTGGATGTTCAAAATGCATTTCTTCATGGAGTTTTGGAGGAAGAGGTATATATGCGTCAGCCTCCGGGTTTTGTTGATCCTGCTCGTCCTCATCATCTCTGTCGCCTGGTTAAAGCTCTTTACGGGCTTAAGCAGGCTCCTCGTGCATGGCATGCATGTCTTGGTTCCGTTCTTCGTGCTCATGGTTTTGTCCCCTCCACTGCTGACACGTCACTGTTCCTGCTTCAGCGGCCTGAGGTAACTATGTATCTGTTGGTCTATGTGGATGACATCATTCTTATCAGTTCCTCAGTTCCTGCTGCTGATCGTTTGGTTTCTGCTACGAGTTTTGATTTTGCTGTCAAGGATCTGGGTTCCCTGCATTACTTCCTTGGTTTGGAGGTATCTTCTTCTGCTGGTGGACTGACTCTCAATCAGCAGAAATATTCCCAGGACTTGTTACGCCGTGCTGGCATGTTGGAGTGCAAGCCTGCACGCATACCCATGTCTGCCACTGACCGATTGTCTGCTCTTGATGGTGATCTTCTCTTGCCGGATGAATCCACCGAGTATCGCAGTATCGTTGGTGGCTTACAGTACTTGACGATCACCAGACCTGATATCTCATATGCGGTTAACCGTGTGTGTCAGTTTCTTCATGCTCCACGGGATTCTCACTGGGCTGCCGTGAAGCGCATCTTGCGGTACATCCGACATACTAGCTCATATGGTCTGCACCTTCGGTCTGCATCTTCTCATGTGTTGTCCGCGTTTTCTGATGCTGACTGGGCTGGTAGTCCCGATGACAGGCGATCCACGGGGGATATGCAGTGTTCTTTGGTCCTAATTTGATCGCCTGGAGTGCTCGCAAGCAAGCAACGGTTTCTCGTAGCAGTACTGAAGCTGAATACAAGGCCGTTGCCAATGCTACAACTGAACTCATATGGGTACAGTCTCTTTTGAGAGAGTTGGGCATCTCTCAAGATCAGCCGCCAGTTCTTTGGTGTGATAATATCGGTGCTACATACCTTTCATCTAATCTGGTATTCCATGCCAGAACAAAACACATCGAAGTTGACTTTCATTTTGTGAGGGAACGAGTGTCACAGAAGCTACTTCAAATCAAGTTCATCCCGTCTAAAGATCAACTTGCTGACATCTTCACGAAGCCTTTGCCGCAACCTCAGTTTGAAGGCTGTAGAAACAATCTTAACTTGCTATCTGTTTCTGGGCACAGTTAAGATTGAGGGAGGGTGTTAGACTGTATTTGTACTTTAGCATGTGTATAGCAATTGTAAACGTACACATGTACGTCCATATATATACATGCCTGCCGAACCCTACGGGTATCGAGCACTGTTTCCCAATACGTTTTACACATATTGCGCCGAATACAGCATCCGCTTGCCGCCGCCTGTGCTCATAGACGGCAAGATTTATGTGATGATAGGATGTTCACGGACGCATATTGGTGATCGATGTGGCGAGCGAGGCGCATTGCACATACCGCCTCCCTGAGGATTTCACCGGGGATGAGGTACCAATAGCAGCGTTTGATAGGATATTGGCGAGCGAGGCACATTGCCTTCGAGCTGCGTGGACGGCTCTGCCTCGCCATGCGCTTCGTCGGGTGGCCACGGCTCTGTTTCTGGATGATGCCATCTCTAAAGTCGCGGCGCCTCTGCGATGACAGGAACGACACATGTCTGCCTGGATGGGAACTGCGCTACACCTTCTACGTGGACACCAAAAGAGACGCAAACCAGCCATGCGGCGTGTGGCTCAACGACCGGAACAAGATGCTCTGCTACAGGCTAGGCGACCTTCTATACAAGTACGACACCACCAAGGAGATGCAGAGGCACAACCATATCTTTGAATGGGACTTCCAAATCAAGCTGCCACCGACTAATTTTGCAACGCCTGATGACCTGCAGTGGAACGTCTATGGCGGTTACCGCCCAAGCCTACTCTCGCCTCACCTCGCGTTTGCGCGTGCGTCGTTGCTGCCGCAGCTCCGCTATGAACAAGAAGATTGCGAGCAAGCCTTGATGCATGCTACTTTGTGTTGCGATAAATGGTGCTCTATATGCGCGCCCAGTAACCATCCAGGACGTCCTGCCAAGAGGTATCGCAAGCCAACACACGATAGCTAATCGACCAACAAACCAACCGACCTACCAAGTTCAGAAGTTTTGGGATTGGTTTATCTAGAAGTGTTATCGCTACCGGCAAACAATAGCCTAAGCCTAGAACTTCCGCTAGTTATCAAGAGATTTGTACTCGACTGTTGTCAGAAATTAAGAAAGTGAAGGAAATAACAGAAATGAAGAAAGTGAAGAAAATAACAGAAATTGTATATGAAGGTCACAGAGCTAAGTCGGGGAGTCTTCACATGGGGCCACAAAACAGTAATTGTTGTTTACAAGACTTTGTATCTTCTTCAAGTAACTATTGGGAAAGATATATAGAACGCCGAGCATGCCTATGTCTTGCTCTCGACCATATGCATGCAGGCTCACGCGCAAAATCACTTCTTGTATGACAGGGAACACGCAGAAAAACTCCCTCAAGAAAAAAGGAACACCCAGAACAAAATACTAGTAACATTTAAGCCCATGAGTACGGTGATATGTAGCCCGAGTTATATGGATCCTGTTTTTTAATTTTTTTTTAAATCTCCACATCTTTGTTTCCAAAAATCGAAATGAAAATTTTGGACGGAGATAATGTTGAGATGTATAGTTGTGCAAAAGTTCAATAAAAATGTGGGGACCCCGGACTAGCTGTCTGAAATATCCGGTTATGCTTAACACAACGATCCCGTGATCAGTCTGTCGTTGCACATAACCCGAACTGAATAACAAAGTTTACATCCATTACAGTACTGAATTAAAGTCTTACACATACGGTCATTTAGATCAAGTCTTACATAGTTGCCTTCATGGGCCAAACCAAATTATTCAGCGGAAGCTACGGAGTAGTCGACCAAACACATCCTAAGAACAACCCGACATGCAGCTGACTTATGAAGATCCCTAGTTCGCGTAGTCGGCGCCATACTCCTCTTCAACGTAATGCTCCTCGAGATCTGGCTAAGACAATAGTCAGGGACGAAACCAATATGAGTACAATTTGAATTGTACTCGCAAACTATCCCAACATGAACATGCACTAGTTTTACTTTTATTTCATAAGACTTTTATTTATTGAAAACATCTCTATATCTTTGTTAAAAAAGGAAAGAAGAGTTTTCTTTTTTATAACTTTCCTCCAACAAATCACCATCTTGTTTATTTCTCCCAAAACTCCTCCTTTTTCTGACCATAACCCTTCATGGTCATTTATCTCCAACAACTACATACCGGCCCTTTAGTATAGTTGTATAAAACACTTTCCACTTCATTTTCTTTGCAAAACTCAAAACTTTGCAAAACTTGCACATAGGTCGAAGTAGGGCCTTCCAACTGTCCATGACCAAGGACTCGGCTATTCAAATAGTTTTTCACTCTGCAGACGTAGCACGCTTTTCCCACATCCATCCGACAACTCATCGTGTCAGACACGTCCCGCCATACAAGGTGTATGCGAAGTTGAGTCACCGACCATAGCCTCTCATTTGCTCACGCTAGTATAGGACCCTGCCCGTATGACACTTTTCATCAACACTCAGTCCAGTTTCCCGTCGGAAACCGTAAGTGTGAGGACTCATAATTCTGCCCGGCGACCGTATGGTGGCAGTCTTCTATCCTCCACCAATGTGCGAGGACCCAGGTCAGGGGTAGGTCACCGAACCATCCCCTCATGGAACGAAGTCATCTCCGTTGTTGAGGTATCCCATACTAAAGTGAGCAAACTACATGACTAAGCCCCGTCCCATATAGGGGTAAACGTGGTCGTACAGGGTATGGTTGGTCGACGTAAGTACTAAGACACAATGTGCTTTTTATCAAAACCACCATTCTCCATTTCTCCACTTCAACACCGACATCTCGGCATACCGTAATTAATCCAAGGATTTTCAAAAGAGTTTTGAGTAAACAATATTTTCCCAACCTATAATTTGATATCAACTAACTTATACTCCTACATAGGGTGGCAAAAATAGTTTTTCATATAATTTGAAAAGGTGTTTAAAACCATAGTTGCTCATGAGTAAAACATATAGACAAAATAGATATAGATATTTATGTGCATGATCAGAGAGTAGCTTGCTGATTGCTTGATGAAACACATGTTCGTTGGGAGACCTAAAGAGGAAGGTATGTTGTAGTCCAGCAGCAAGTTTTCCCTCAGTATAAAACCAAGGTTGTCGAACCAGTAGGAGCAGTAGCACTTCAGAAGGTTATTGGCGGCGCCGTTACTCGATCACCAACGTGGAACCTACACACAACACAATCAAACTACTTTGCCCCAACGAAGCACTGAGGTTGTCAATCTCACCGGCTTGCTGAAAACAAAAGATTAAACGTATGGTGTGAAAAACAGTGTTTAATTGCAGAAAGTAAAAGAGAACAATTGTTTGCAGTTGGTAGTTTTATCAGTGTAAAAAAATGGACCGGGGTCCACAGTTCACTAGTGCTGTCTCTCCATAAAAATAAACGACATGTTGGATAAACAAATTACAGCTAGGCAATTGATAAAATATTGAGCGCATGACAATGCATACATATATGACAAGATGGCTACCGTGATATTTAATTGGGCATTATGACATAATACATAGACCGTTATCCAACCACATCTATGACTAATAATCCACCTTCAGGTTGACATCCGTGTTCCCCGTCGGTATTAAGTTGCAAGCAACGGATAATCGCATTAAGCAATGTGCGTAAAGTAAACAAGTACATATGACCGTGGACATACCATTGTTATGTTTTCCCTAGTAGTAACAGCACATCCACAACCTTAGGCGTTGCTGTCACTCGCCCAGATTACTGGAGACTGAACCCACTATCTAGCATAAATACTTCCTCTTGGAGTTACAAGCATCTACTTGGCCAAAGCATCTACTAGTAACGGAAAGCATGCAAGATCATAAATAACATGTATCATAGATTAATAATCAACTTGATCATAGTACTCAATATTCATCGGATCCCAGCAAACACAACATGTAGCATTACAATAAGATGATCTTGATCATGTTAGGCAGCTCACAAGATCTAAACATGATGGCACAAAGTGGAGAGACAACCATCTATCTACTGCTATGGACCCGTAGTCCAAGGATGAACTACTCACGCATCACTCCGGAGGCAGGCATGGTGATATAGAGCCCTCCGGTGATGATTCCCCTCTCCGGCAGAGTGCCGGGAAGAGGTTCTGGACCCTCCCGAGCTAGGGTTGACGACGGCGGCGCCACGGAATATGACTCGGGTGTCTAGGATTTTTGCATCGGGGGGAATAAATAGGCGAAAGGGCGGTGGCTGGAGAGCCCCGAGGGGCCCACACGCACCTAGGGCGCGGGCCCACCCTTGGCCGCGCCCAGGGGACGTGTGGGGCCTCCCTGGCTCTTCTCCGTCTCCCCTCTGGACTCCATGTGTGTCATGATGAAATAGGGACCTCCGTAAATTTTCGTCCAATTCCGAGAATATTTCCTGACTAGCTTTTCTGTAATACAAAAACAGCAGAAAACAGGAACTGGCACTGTGGCATCTTGTTAATAGGTTAGTCCCAGAAAATATATAAAAGTGACATAAATTGGATGCAAAATATGTAACAATTGGTATAATATCATCATGAAACATCAAAAATTATATATACGTTTGAGACGTATCACTTGCCTTGCTCAGCAAAGTGACCCTGGTCTTGTTCTTCTAGTTCAACAAATTCCCCTTCCTCGATAATCCCGGCAACATTCTCGTCTAATCGTCAACACAAGCAAATACAAACAATCACTACACTATTCAACCAAGCATCACAGCATTACAATCTCAAGTTCTACAGAGAGCTACCGTGACACACAAGGCAAAACAATTGGGTTCAATTTAATTGAATTAACCATCATTTATATATGATTTGAATATGGCAGAAACTAGCTACATAAGTTTTAATGCACCATTTAATTTATGTTGATCACAAAATTACAAACTAAAATTCTACAGATAGCTACTGACATATAGAAGACAAAACAATTGGATTTGATTCAATTTGAGTTAGTGACTCAACGGAGAAAAGTCTCCCGCGTTGGATATGTTTAAATTGCTGACAGCGGGGCCCGCTTGCAGTGACCTATCTAACGCGAAACGGTACGATAGCGTGGATCTCAGATCCAACGGTTCACGGTGGCCTCAACGGCGACCACCAAAAACTGGCGGCGCCGCCGTGCCAGCGATGGCGAGGTGGACGATGTGCTCACCTAGGGGCTCTGGAGACGGCGTGGAGGATGCAGAACAGACGCGACGGCCTGGGGAAGCTTGTTGGAGGAGTTGTGCTTGCTGAAACGGTCCGAATCGTCGGTGGCGAGCAGCTCCGCTTCCACGGGCACGACACGTCGACGGCGAGCTACTTCTGGGCATTCCTGAGCACGATAGAGAGGGGCAAGTGAGTGCGGTGAATGGGAGAAGCAAGGTAGAGGGTTCAGAGTGAGAGAAACGGGAGCAGCAGCACGGCTGCGTGGTCGTCTTCAACCTCGGGCACGGCCGAGCTTGGGCAGCTCGACAGCACGGCCATGAGCAGCAGCAGCTCAGGCAGCAGTGACTCCGCCCTCCTGGCGGTGCATGATACGTCCAAAACGTATCTATAATTTTTGATTTTTTCATGCCATTTTTATGCTTTTAGCACTTGTTTTATATTAAGTTTATTATTTATTTGGACTAACCTACTAATAGTTGCAAAAGTGCACAATGTTCTTGTTTTACTCTTTGATGTGTAGAAATTATCAAGAATACAAGATGAAACCTTGTTGGAGTCGAATTGGGACTTTCCTGAAATCTGTCTGAGAACTTTTTACAAAGATTGCCAGTTTGACCCTCTAAGATGACGTTATATGGAGACCTGGCTGTTACGAAAGTTGTCACAATTTTCCATACGAAGATTTTAAGCCCGAGATCAGCCCAATCGGAGTTCGGACGCGGCCTGTAGGCCCGTTTTGGTGGAACCCTAAAAGGGGTGACGGAAATCCGAGAAGATATATAAAGGGAGGAAACCTAATTCGTGGAGGACTCCTCCACCCACGAATTTCCAGCCACCAAAGCCACGTTTTTGCCTCCCCCATGGATCCCATCTCCATGGGGGAGGGATCCCATCTCCATGGGGGAGGGCTAAGGGGCGGTGCTCCCCCGTGGAACCGGCGGCGCAGGAGGAGCCCCCTGCGCCACCGCCGGTGCCGGCGCCGCCCTGCGCCTCTCGCTGCCCTCTCCACCGTCTTCACCGCCATCTCCATCACCATCTCCTCCTTGTATTCAGTGGTTCATCCTCCCACAAACCTCTGTACCGTCCTATGTAAACATGGTGTTTGATGCTATAATATTTATCCTATGATCTATGACATGTTTATGTAGTATATTTGTCTTTTGATTGGTTTGTTGAATGTCTATGATTCATTAGAGTTGTATGTTGATATGGTACTGTCCTTTGGTGTCCATTATACTTGTGCGCGCATGGATCAACACCATAGGGTTAGTAGTATGTGCAAAGGAAAGGGGGTAGTCCTGCCGGAGTGACAGAAACCTGAGGGCTCAAACCGGTTAGTTGCATGTATGGGAGTAAGAGGACCATAAACTTAAGGCTATGGTTGGGGAAACCTTAATGCATTGTTAGTATTTACGGATGTTTGCTAACAATCCAATCATATAGTACTTGTAAATCCCAAGTAGTGGAGTGCATGTATATTTAGCCTCTCCCACATTGAAAACTGCATCAAAGACAATGAACTAAATGTCTTCACTAATTAATCTTGGACAAAGCCACCACAATTACCACCACTTTCCCACACTCATGGTACTGTTAGTATATGGTTACTTAGTGTACTTTATTGCTGTAGCACTAACATTTACTTTCATGAATTTATTATCTTGCAAAGCTATCTCTCATACCCGTATTGCTACCGTAGTTTTATTTCCTAGATAATGCAAACGTTTAGTGTGCGTAGAGTTGTATCAGTGGTTGATAGAACTTGAGAGAATACTTATCCTACCTTTAGCTCCTCGTTGGGTTCGACACTCTTACTTATCGAAAAGGCTACACATGATCCCCTATACTTGTGGGACATCAGTGCACGAGTGAGTGGAGAGCGAGGGAGAGGCAGTGGTGTGGCGTGGAGAGAAGTGAGGGGTTCGAGTGGTGTTTACAGCCGGAGCTCGGTCCATGGTGGTCGAGGTGTAGGAGAGGTGCAGAAGGTGGGAGAGCTCACCATTGGCGGGCCGGGCGGTGCGGTTACGTCGACGGACGGCGTTAGAGGTCAGAGGGGCGAGAATGGCTTGCAGATGCCCTCCACAGCGAGCTCGGGGTGGTGACGGCCATGGACGCGCGAACGGCGTTCGGCGGAATGCACTCATCACCGTGGGCCAGTGGGGGTGACCCCATGGTGTCCTTGTGGCCACGGGGAGGGTGGTGAATGGCTGGGCGACGATGCGCTGGCGAATGGTGCAGTGGAGGCTGAGTTTGCCGTCGATGGCAGCCACCCGCACGGCGTGCTCTGGTTAGACCGCAAAGGTACGGCTGCAGGAGCTTCTGAGCTGACCTCCCCTCGTCCAACAGGAGCAGAGGGCAAAGGGGATGGATGGCACGACGCAGGGCCAGCTCGGCGTCCTTCTTCGTCCTCTTTCCACAGCGGGTCACGGAAGTGGTACGGGTGCATGTCAACGCCAATGGCTACGGGCCAAAACGGTGAGAGAGGTGAGTGAGAGTGGGAGGGTGAGGTGGTTTGCCGAATTTCACTCGAATTCGAGTGGACTGAGTTCGAATTGGGAAAAGCTCAATTCTGCCCATCAAGTGTTCGACAGAATGCTTGAACCAATCCCAAATTCAAATTTCTGTGAATTCTTTTTATAATTTGCTTCATATAGATTTATCAAGGTTTGTGGTTCTGCTTTGGTATTTATTGTGTAGGTATAACTTGGTATATTTGATGATCTAAAGAAATAAAGAAGGAAATAGAATTTTAAATATAGGTTTTTGAAAATATTGGTTTGAGAGAGAAATGTTGTAAGAATAAAGTGAGAGTGATTATATTATCACTTCTCTGAATTTTGTGTGAAACAAATATTGATTTCTAGGTTTGAGTATTTTTTTTGTCACATGACAATTTGTGTGATTGTTTCCAATTTTGAGTTCAAGATTTTTAATTCATTCAAACAAGCAACACAATTAACAAGGAACAATCAACACAAGGTAACAAGCAAAAAAATTTGATGGTTCCAATTTTTTGACTATTATAACTTGTTACAATTTTTTTGTAACATTCACTCCCTCTCCTCGCCACCACGGCCGGCCAGAGAGAAATCCACATCGCCACTCTCCACGACACGAAGATGTCCAGACCCAGCGAGATTATTGCACCAACTTCGGTCTTCTCCACTCCTGCAGAAGATCCGCCATGAACCAGATCCGCAGAAGGCAGAAAACCTGGTTCCAGCGCCGCCGGGAGCCGCCAGAAACCAGCTCACAGCCTTATTGTCGGAGATCCCCCAGCTCCTCTTCTCCCCACGCATCACTGTGAAGGAATCAAAGCTCAGGCCGCAGCAGATCCGGCCGGAGAGATCTGCTGCTCTACTCCCAAACGCCACAAGGGCAAGCAGGGACGAAGCCCAAAACGAGATCCTAAACCTAATATATACAGCGGAACACCAAGCACCTCTCCCATCCCTACTCCAACCGGCGTCGCCGGCGGCGAAGGTCAGGGGAAGGGCCGGGCCCGAGAACTGGAACCTCCTGGTCGCCTCCCTTTTCTCCGCTCTCAAACAGTACCCAAAGGGGAAAGGATGCAGATGTATATTGCAATTCAGGAATACAATAGAATTGGTGGAATTCTGCTCGCCACGAAGGCTGACGCCGTGACCAACTAGCGCAGCATGCGCAAACGCGCTGCACCCATTCCAAGCTGACAACCGCACAGGAAGGTGATCCCCGTTTTTGTGCTCATATTTGGAAAGCTACTGCCATCGGTCACAATTTCTTGAATAGTATAGTAATATTACATTTTTCCTCCATGCTTCAAATATTACAGCCATAACGATGACAAGGTCCTTGCTCTTGCTGCTACAAAAACTCCATATGCTCAGGTAGATAACATCTATCAATTGTTCATCTAACTATATTCTGCATCTTTTCTGCAAAGAGAATGACATTTTGCAGCAGTTGTTCTTGTGCTCCAGGCCTTGCGGCACCGTTTCAACAAGGGCATGTACATTCCACTGGCTAACTTTCAAGCCAGGCAACACATGTTCAAGGTACTTCAGTTAACTCTGCTCCACCAAGAGTGATTTCTTGAGCTTAGCTTACCTAACAGACGGCTTCTCCGGCTCGGATTTCGTCTGCCTATGTTGCATCCTTCTCCAAGCGACATACGTTCTTTGAATTCTTTATGACATATGCAGTTTGACATGGGTGATCTTCTTACTGATGGCCCATCAACAATCTTCTGTGCTCGCGACTCAGCGACAACACTGTTTGCCGGACCAACAGTATGCATTTATGGATCTCTTAAGTGGTAAATCTTGTACATGTTTCAGAATATATATTATATAGTGTTTGTATTTTATATCTCCAGACCATAGCGGCTCAAGTCAGTCATGCAATTGGGGCTGAGGGTGTTATCAGTACAGAATGCAAGGAGGTGGTGAGAGATTATGTAGATATGATACTTGAGATGCTCGTAAGCACAGGTTTTGTGCTTTGCCCCTCCTGTTATTTGCAATGCTAGGAATTTTGACGCATCCCAGTTCCATTTCTAATATCTTGAATTAACTAATTAAAAACACTACATTCATTCATTCATTCATTCATTCATTCATTCATGAGGTAACACCTCAACTGCTACCATTCATTATAATATTTTCTTGAGATGAAAAATTGAAGTGAATACTTCAAGCCTCATCCATATTTATCCCGCTTCAGGAACCACAGAGGATATGAGGGAAATATATATAAATTGTAAATCGGTGTTGTGCAGAATGTGTCACTTTTCCCAAAGGTTGCCACATATTATTCTTTAGTGCATGATGTACGGATGCATTGCAAGAACAGTAGGTCTTTGAGACCTTAAAATTAAAACACAAAAGGCCCCATTTGAGGAGGATGTGGTGAAGACGGGATGGACATATCATATACATATAACCTTGTAATGTCACGTAGTACATCATGTCTGCAATGCATCTGTCCCGATTTTACCACTCATACTGGACGAAGAAATGGTGTTAAATTGATGGTTGGGACATTAATAGTCGATTTGGCGAATCATTTATGCAGTGAACATTATTTTGCACATAGTAGGATGTTATATTATCTTATGCAATCACTAGAGGATGTGTACTTTTTTTTTCTCCACGGAACAGTGTATTTACTTGTAAGTATGGTATAAAGCTTATATATTCCCCTAGAAGATCCACCGAAGGCATCCTTGAGAGCCTCATCCGGAACCAAAGAATTTCATGGGATTTTAGCAAGATGAGCATTCTGTGCTTGTGCCGCTCCATAATGTTCTTATGGACATTATCTTTTTAGGTCGGAGTTGGGACATATGTTTGGAAAGAAGGGCCCCAACGTTGTTGGATTGGGGTAACTACAAAGTACAATGTGATGATGCTTGAGTATGACTATCACGAAACACAATGGTGAAAATGGCGAAGCTGATGAAGGGGTGACAAATAATCATTGTCATGTTTTTGAGGTTATCTTTGTTTTGTATGCGTATGTATATAAATAAGAGGGAGGAGCTATAGAGAGATAAGTAACCGCAAACTATGCTTTTTCGCTTGGCTGGATGATATTAGCATCGAAGTATTAGTAAAGTTTATCTTCGTGTGATGAATAAAAAAACATGAAAACCCGTAGCAACGCACGGGCATTCATCTAGTTTCCTAAATATAAGACTTTGTAAACTTTCTGATTTTGTCCTGATTCATTTATAAATGAATGAATCAACACACACTAAAACATGTCTACATGCGTACAAAACAGGAAAAAAAAGTACAAAAGTTAGAAAGTCTTATATTTAAAATGGAGGGAGTATTTTTCAACGTCTAGACACATGAGCGTACTATAAAATGGTCGGTGAATCCAACTACGCCAGCGTTCCAAAGCCATTAGTACGGTAGTGCTGGGGCCTGTTAGCAGTGGGAGTGGCCCAGTACGGTGTAGCACATGAGCTGTCCCGTCACGATAAACCGCTAAAATACTCGACGGTAACTAAACTGGAGTACTGCTTGTTGGTGAAAAATGAAAAACTGGAGTACTGCTAGAACTGCTTCTTCGGCCACCTCACGGTGAGCCACCGCCTCTGTCATCCTTTTCCGGCCTCGCTCACTCGTCGATCTCCTCGTTACCAAAGCCTCCGTCTGCCATGGCCGCGCTCGCGCACACGCTGTGGTTCGAGTTGCTGCTGCTCTTCTTGCACTCCCATGCTCACCCCGCTGCACCTCCAGTCGCAGTCACACAGACCCGCACGCCCAGCTGCACCCCACTCCCTCCAGGTCGCACTCGCGCGAGGGCCTCCTCAACAGCCGTTGCAGTTCATCGTCCGTCGCCGTCGCTCTGCACTGCAAGTCTGAACCTTTTGTGTTGAAATTCAGTTAAACGTCGCCGCGTCAGTACTTGTTTATTAAGTTCCTTTTCGTATCACCAACCGAGCAGCACCGGAGTGGCTAGCTCCTCTCTCCATCTCCAGGCAGCCCCGGTTCGAATCCCACCGGAGGAATAAATCCATCCCTTTTCCTCTCTTTTTTCGTTCAGATCTGGCGCCACTGATGGCCTCACCCCAGATCCTCCCGGAGCAACCAGTCGCCCCGAGCGGCCTGAAGCTATCCGTCGCCGCCACAAACCAGATTCGGCCCACCTCTCCCTGCTAACCTTCTTTTGTAAATCTTGCTAAAATTATATCTTTTGTTGTATAGCTCCAAATAATACAAGTTATATGTCTATTTTTATCAGAATAATGCAATGAATATTAATATGTCATCCATGATCATGTTTGCATCATATAGCTTGTTGTTTAGTTGTCTTTTGCATTATCAACTAAATAACTAATATGGAATGTGTTGGGGTAATTAAATAATATTGCCCTATTCCATTTAATTTGTGTAGCTCACCCATGACTTGTCTCACATGCTAATCAACATTTAATTTGATGGTTAGATAAATAACTTGAACCTTAATATTAATTGTCAGAATCCCGGTTCCGCTTAATTTGGCTAAGTTGCATCTTGCCATGTCATGTATCATATCATGAACATGCTGTATCTTTTGCCGTAGTTGTAAGATGCATCTTTTGCGCTTTCCAGTGTTTGTTGCTTCTTCGCAGATAAGACGTTGAGATGATGTGAGCAACGACAGGTTCTGCTACCCCTACCATGTTTCCAGGCAAGCTTTGCTCATTTGCTACCATAACATTGTCTTCCATTCTTGCCGTTGATCTATGCTATCCTTATGTTACGATGCTTGTGTCTCGATCCTATATACATGTTTACCTTGCAGACATATACAACCATATCCCCACATCCTATCACCCTGTTGCTTGTTTACTGTTGGCCTTGCGAGTCGTAGATGCATGCTTAGGTCTGTTGTCGCAAGTCTGTCTTTTCTTATGTATCACCTGCTTAGTATGATAGGTTGGTTTACTTTACCTAAAACTGATGTTAATGTTTGTGGGAAATGAACTAAATGATAAGGCACCTGGTGGAAAGCCAATGCGTTGGTGTTTTGTTTTGCTGAGTGTCGCCCTAGGAACTCAGTTCTTGTCCTCTTATCCAAGTACGAGCGAACTATCCACATGTGGGGCCAACGGGAACCCCCTCGACTTAGTACCGGATCTACCAACTTGTCCAGGAGCTGCAACTAGTTCGGGCTTTCCATTTGCTCATATGCATGTGCATGAGACTTGACTGATGATGAGAGGTTTGATGATATGGGGGGACATATAGGTGCGGTACGACACGAAGTGGACATTCCTACTGTGGCTTGTTCCACCTAGTGCGTAGGCGCAAACGATTGAGTCCGCCACGGAGGTATCTGCCGGACTCTGGACGCGGGTAACAACTCAGATGGGTGGCTCCCTGGACTTGTTGGTAGTGAAGAGAAAACGTCTTGTCGCGACATCCTGCCGACACACCGACGGAAGTGTGTTATTCATGGGCATTAAGGGTTGAACGTGCGTGTGCCTTAACAGTAGTGCACCCCTGCAGGGTTAAATCTTTTCTAGAAGCCGAGTCCGCGGTTATGGACAACTTGGATCGGATGCTGGCTAACAAGATCATAGACAACTTACACCTAACGATTCTAATTAACTTGACTAGTAAGTTAGACTTACTTTCACAACAAGATGTAACTAAAATTTTGATTACTGCGTGAGTTTCCCTTGATTGCTTCCTCATACTTGGTTGAGGGGGTGAATCTGAGAAGTGTTATGCTTGGTGTTAGAATCTAGTTGGTTTGGTCGCGCTCTCTTATCTCTCTCCAGTAGACGGAAGTTGTAGAGTGTCTCTATAGGTTGTTTAGTGCTGCTGCTACCGCTTAGTCCACCTTCCCATACTTTTGGTAGTCTTTGTGTTGGTATCTTTTGAGCATTGCTTGCCAGGCGGTTGTGCCTGACCCATCTTTGGGTTGTACTTTTATGTGCAGTCAACAGGTTTGAAGTCTGACGACGTTAGCTTGGGTACCCCTCCGGCTCGGCCTGGGCAGGGATATGGACGCCATGGTTATCTTCAGGACTCTTAGTCCAATTTGTATCTTGTCCGTAGTCGGACGCTATTTTGCTTCGCTGTGCCTTGTATCTTTGTAATGTATCAGTTGTTTCCTGACTCGTTTGAGTCGTTCTTGTATATATATCTCCTTCTGTTGTTGTTGTGGATTCTTTTCGTGAACTGTTGTAATGTTATCACAATTCCACCCACATAACGCGCATGTTTCGGCGTGCAAGTTATGTCTGGTGAGCGACCTAAAATCGTTATTATGCGGATTTTGGCGGGATCGCTTAATTCTGCATAGTACCGATTTTGGGGCGTCACAATTTGCTAGAATTTATTTTTCAACTAGCAGTAATTTACTGTCGCGTTCCATTAAAATAAGGTTTTGAATACAGCTCAAAATGAAAAATAAAACCAGGTTTTGAATAAGAGGATAAATTGTCATTGATTGCCACATGGGTAAATAGTACTCCCTCCGTTCTGTAATGTAAGGCATATATTTTTTGAACAAAATTCCAAAATATAGGGTGTATTGCGATTTATGGATTAGTTTACATATCAAAAAATAAGTTTCAATATATAACGGAGAGATTTAAAGGATTTTTTTCAATTTGTGATTTTTAGGGACTCCTCTCTCAAAAAAATTCTAGAGTAAAATGAGTCCATTGTAGGCAAAATTCACACTTCTTAATATTCGTGCAAAAAACTATACGCCTTACATTGACAAATGGAGGGAGTATATGTATTTGATGTTTTTTCTAAGATATGAGAACACTTTTTGAAACAAAGGAGATAAGAACACTAGACATAAGACAACTTGTGCCATGGGTATAAATTAGTACGAGAACCTGCAAAATGTGACGATTATTCGGGTGCACAATTAGTTCAAAACACTCACGCGGCGATGTTATCTTGCAAAAAAGAAAATTCCATATATTTTACTTTTTCGGTTGTGACCTTACACGTGCTGTACTGGCGTGTGCAGGGGGTGGCAAACCTATTGATCCTTCGCCACACCCCACTGGTTATTTGGGCCGGACACGCAGGAAGAAAAGGCCCTACTCTGCATTTCATACGCTATCCGTTCAAAAAATAAATTATCCAGTAATTCGCATTGTTATCATTTTCTTTGTTGCTAAATTATTCCCTTTAGTTTTTGACAGGAAAACAGTAGGGAAAGCCCCTACTGCGATTTTTCATTTTATAAATGGCTTAATTACAGGCGTGGTGGGAAAGTCTTTTCCTGTCAAAATTACATGGCATCCAGCCATTGCTGCATCCCCTCTTTAAGAGAGGGTTTAGCTCTATGCATAGCAAGAGTAAAAACTTCTTTAAACATACAAAAACACATATCAAGGTTCAGTTGTCCGCCATCAAATATGATCTTGTTCCTGTGGTTCCAAAGGCTCCAGCATCCAATGATCAGGTATTCTGTGAAGCATGATTGCCCAGATCTTGCTTTGCCATCCAGAAGCATCTCATATAAATCCAAATCATAATTCCATTCATGGTTTAGTCTCCACCAAAATGTTTGGCTGAAGTCACAGCCAAAAAATAGATGCTGCATGTATTCCATCGGTGCATCACTACAGAGCACACAAGAGGTGTCTTCCAAATTATTCCCTTTAGTTTTCATTTAGGTTTATGAATTTTAGTTCCTCCAATCAAACGGTTATAGTAATGGTATCATGTATGTTACTACCTTTGTTCAAGTGAATTAGACGTACTCATTTAGTTAAAAGTCAAATCTTACTAAGTTTGACTAAATATATAGATTCATATATTAGCTGTTACAACACTAAATAAATATATTATGGGCCTGTTGACATAATATTTGATATCATCCAGTATTTTTCTATAATATAGGTAGAAATTAGAAGCTATTGATTTTTTTTACTAAATTTACACTTCCTTCGACCAAAAAAAGTGTAATTATAGGCTTAGTCCTGAACCAAAAATCATTGAATTTTTTACAAAACAATGTTGCAATATTTAGTAATTCCAGAATGTGTCTAGTGATATTAGTTTTGTTCTGGTAGCAGATATTGCTATTTTTCTATGGAATTTGGTATAAGACTTTGAAAAATGAGTCCCATCGTCGAGAATATTTCTAGTGCTACCATACTACCAATTCAAAAAATCAAATTTACTTGTTTCAAAACATTCTGAGGAAAAATGTGAATGTTGAGAAGGAATAGTCTACAACCTCTAAAAATTTGAGGTCCTGAATCGAAAAGCGCATTTGAGAAATGAAAAAGACAAATCCATGTGTGAATAGTGTCAATTTTGGTTTTGCCTTTTTGTAACACTAATCTTGCTACATTTCTGTTTTTTATTTCTTAATGTGTATTCGATTTTGGACCTAAATTTTCGAGTGGCCTTAGACATCACATTCCCTTTGAACATTCATGATTTTTCTTACAATTTTTTGAAATATTTTAATTATTGTCAAATGGTAGTATGGTAACACCAGATATTCTCTCTCGGGTCGTCATTTACACAAAAACAAAGACCACGTAGCTACTAGGTCCCTGGTGTAATATGGTTACTTGGGCACATTACACACTGGCCCCTGCTGTAAAACTGTGGGTAGATTGACCTGCAACAACAAGCCAAACGTCATAACAATAACAATTGGCTCTGTTTGGTTCGACTTTTACTACCAACTTCTGCGGTGGAAAAGCTAAACGCTAACCGAACGAAAAAAATCTCACAGCGGATTATTGCAACGCGACCTGCTTCCATCTGTTATCGTTATAACCACGTTTCTGGCAGGTGGGACCCGTTGTCAGGGGTGACGTGGCAAAAAATAAAAATAAAAGGGAGCAGGTCAACACTATCATCAGGTTCATGGCGCGGGGGAGACCAAGCCCAGCCGACCATGAGCAAGCTCCAGACGCCGCTGCTCCGTCCTCCCCTCCCCTGAGCGATGCGGCGGCCCCTGGTCGCGCCTGGCCGGCCGCGCCTCCCTTGGCCGACCGCCTGGATGCTGGTCGGGGAAGAACGGGAGGCGACGGTGGCCGCCGTAGGCCAGAGATCCCTCACAGAGCGCCGCCTCCACGGGCGCCATTCCCATGGCGCGCCCCCACCAGTCCACCGCCGCCCTCCTGCTCCTCCTCGCCTCCGTCCCCGGCCTTGGCCGCGCCCGCCCCGCCCTTGCCACGCCCGCCCGAGGCCGCCTTGGCCGCCCTGAGGCCGCGCATGCGCCGGCCGCGCCCGAGCCGCCCTGGCCGCGCCTGCCCGCGCCGCTCTGGCCGGCTGGAGGTCGCGCCCGCCCGAGGCCGCCCGCGCCACTCTGGCCAGCCGGAGGCCGTGCCCGCGCCTCCCTGGCCGCACCTGGTCGCGCTGGCCTTGTCAACGGGGAGCGGAGGGCAGTACGAGAGGAGGCGGGCCTGCGGCCACGCGGACGTCGCGCCGCTGCGGCTCTTCGACTAGGGGGACGACGGCGAGCTGGAGGAGGGGGCCCGGCTAGCGGCGAGCTGCTGGGGGGACGGGCGGCCGCGCCACACCCACCCGTTGAACTCCAGATACGTCAGCTTCACCGTCGTCGACTGGCTTGGGGCTACGGCCGCGCCATGGCCTCGGACACGGACACGGCGAGCGCCATGGTCGCCGCGCACGCCCGTGGCCGCACTCCTCGCACGCGTAAGCTCGGGGAGGAGACGAGGATGCGGAAGAACGAGCAGGCCGCAACAGCGACAAGTTGCGGATGCGGGTGAGCCGCGCCCATGGGCGGGAACGGGCGAGCTGCGTATGTGCACACAAGGTATTCGACGAAATGTTCCTACGGCTAATGGTCAGAGATAATGTTGACTCAGTTTTCCTTCTTTTGTTTTTGCCACGTAGACCTGACTGACGGGTGGGTCCAAATAGTCAGAAAACGTGTTAGCGTACTTAAACAAAAAAATCAGTACTCTGCGTCCCACACCAGCAACTGAAGTGGTATTTATGTGTCAAAAATCTGAATTATGGTGCCTATGCTAGAACTCACCGACAAATGTGATGGTTTTGTGTCATTATCTCACTTCCAGCGGAAATTACCCAGGTTGCCATCGGTAAGTGGAAAACGATTCGCTTTTACTACTGTATATCCTTGGCTCCCTCGTCGCCACTGTTCCTCCCCGTGATCCATTCGCCCGGAAGTGGTAGCCAGACGGCGGTCGGACGGGGCACGGATGGACGCCGCCTGAGTTCCGCGCCCCCGCCTTCCGTTCGCAGGCGCCGGCCACCAATCTCGGATTTCGTTGGAGCCGTGCTCAGAGCAACTCGTGGAAGAGATGCTTCTCCCCACCGGCGGAGAGCCTAGTGCCAACGCAGCGCCGCGGCTGTTCCTAGTGCCAAAGCGATCCTGCTCCCGCTCCATGAGAACATGCGACGAGGAACAGATGATGGACCTGCACCGAGATGCTTGCGCTTCATGTACGATTGTTCATTGATTTTGTAATTTTGTTATCGCCTTCCGTCCGCTGGTTTGGCGCAGGCTCGCCCTGGCAGCAATCCTAGTATATACTGTACAAGATAACAAGATAGACCATGTTCGTGGGGTTCCTGTTGATGCTGACGTGCGGCGACCAGGCACTTCCTACTGATGTTATTTAATTATTACAGTACATGCTGAATGCTTATGAACTTGGATGTACGAACATGTTTCTAGTATAACTGCTATTTTTTTTTTGAGTTTAGATAACTGCTATTTTGAGTGGCGGAGATAGGATAGCTATGTTTATCATCATGTGAATCATCTATATGGCCACAGTTCTCGCGGTACAGCGTGTCTTCGCTGGTCTCCGGCGAGGTTTCAGCGAGGTCCTGAAAACTCCGGCGAGTGTCCGACGACAACCAATATGGCTGGAGGGGTCCGACGCGGCTCCAGCGAGATATGACGTGTCTTTGCTGATCTCCGACAAGTTGTTCCGGCGGTAGTGGAGGTTCTACGCAGCAGAGATTTGGCCAGGCGTGGCTGTTCGACGCGGTTCCAGCGAGGTACGGCGTGTCTTTGCCGATCTCCGGCGAGCTTATCCAGCGGTGGTGGAGGTTCTGCGCGCTGAGTTTCGGCGGGGCGCTGCGGTCTGACGAGATTCTTGCCAACTCCGGTGAGATTCTGAGCAACCCGGCGATGATCCGGCGAATTGCGGTGAGGAGCAGGGTGGCCGGAGGCGAGGCCTAGGTGGTCACGGTGGGGCTAGGCGAACTCCGGCGAGAAATTCTGGCCGACGACACTCTCAGGGTCTTAAGGGTCTGCAGATAATTCGCACAAAAACCACAGTTTCACCGCTGTTTCAGCCAAAGAACATTCAGCTTTGCCACGGTTCTCATCTCACAACAGGTTTTTCATAGCTCACAGTTCACAGCAACTTTTCTGAAATCTACACCTGAACCAAACACACTTATGTACACTGAGCTCATGGTTGGCCCACGCACAGCGTCGGGGGAGGTGGGATTTACACCACTGTAATTAACTACTGCCATCGATTGTTTAAAATATACCAAGGTAATTATGTGAAAGAAACATAGAAGTCGGTCCACATATATTTTTTAAATGACAGACATACACGTGGATAACATGCAAACATAGAAAATTCATAGATGTTTACCAACTTACCCCCAAAACAAAAATGTTTGCCAACGGTGATATAGTTAGTACTAGTACTGCTAAAGATTTGCCTTTTCAATGGCGGCGATTTAGCTCTAGGGTATAGATTCATCCATTATGTAATTTTTTTTATATATTTTTTTAAAATATCAAAAAATTCTAGAAAAAATTCGGATATACATTAGAACATTATGTGTTAGCACAAAAAATGGCATGGTGAAAAACTATTTTGTGTGAGCTGTACAAAAAAGACAAAAATCTGACACGTATAAAGACATTTTCGTGCGTCCGAATTTGTCTTTTTTGCACAGGTTGCAAAAAATATTTTTTCTTCCCGTAACTTTTCGTGCTAACATAATACGTCTTGAACTAAATGCGAAATTTTTATTTTGAATTTTTTGAAATTTTGAAAAATGTTTTTTAGGTAGTAAGTGCACCTACTACCCGTTGTGAATATCCGTTTTGCAATATCCTGTTTAACTGGAAAGCTGGTAAACTGATGTGGCACATCCCACGTGTGTGGTTTGCGAGACAAAAATAAAGCGTAGATGCGTAATGCAATGATGCATGGTCCTCTCCGATAAATCTTAGGTTGTTTGGTTCATAGGATTACAAACTATGATAAAAAAAAGGGATATGATAAGATTGCATTTGTATAATAGATAATTGTAAAATTAAATGCATTTTGTTAACCTAGGGTGTTTAGCTCACAAGAACACGGAAAATGCAATGATTTTAATAATCTTGGTCGTCAAATCAAAGTCTAAAACACATGGTGTAATTCAGGTGTTATTATACCGCTAGATTATCTGCTCTAGTTCCTCGTGCTCTAGTTCCATTTCTTTAAACCGAACGGTGAATAGTGACACCATAGCAAAATTTACTATTTTTATTCTGTTTCTCCATGTTTCCTTTGAAACAAAGAGACCCTCATAGTCCGGTTTTCGACATTTTGTTTTTCGGTTTCCCGTTTTCCCAAACTAAAATCATTTTTTATTCACGGTCACAATCATATAATTATGTTCTACCATTATTCCCACTTCTATAGTTTTTTGGCTGCAACAACATACCTTCTTTTTCCATGGACTGTTTGAAATATATTCACTTGCTTTTCAACTGTCCATTGTGAAAAACGTTGCAACGATGTTGCAAACATAAAAAACTCCGTGTCTTGAGTTTTCATATTGCGATATAAGGACATCACAGTCTACGTGATCCTATCGGCGAATTTTCTCGCCCTGTCGATGAATAAGCAAGCACACTAGTGTATTTTTTAAAACAAATTAAATATGAAAAGATTCAGTATATACATGAAATGGGTTCAGTCCTATTTAAAAAAATCAATTTAAAAAATATCGAAAAGATTCAGAGCTTAGAAATTCACTCGTTTTTCTGAATCAGTTTCCATTTTTTGGCAAATGTAGAAATAAGTAAAATAAATTCTCCAACTGCACAGCAGCAGCGGCAACTCCACCTTTCCTCTTCTTCCTCCCGTGCTCTCGTCACCATCCACCCGAGCTGCTCCAATCCCTCCCTCCTCCGCCGCCGGCACCATCTCTCGCGTGCTCCACAGCAGTCTCGGGCATTGGGTTTCGAGCAAAGGTGCGAGCTTTTCCAGTGGTCCAGCGACTGGCCGCTCAGGCGCAGTCTAGATCCGCCGGCCTCTCCATGGCGGGGGCGGCGGCGGACGACGCCGGCGCCGGAGCTGGGAGGAGATGATGCGGCGGATCCTGCCCCCTGGCACCCCCATCCCGGAGGCGCCGCCAATCTGGACTACTCCATCGCCCTCCAGTACGACGGCCCGCCGTTGCCCTACGAGCTCCCCCGGGCGGACCCCGTGGAGATCCCGGCGATCCCGACGGCGGAGCCGGCGTCCGGAACCCAGAGCCTCAGGGACGGTGGAGGAGGGCTGCCGGTGGCGCCGGTGGTGGTCGAGCCGATCCCCCTCCCTGTGTCCCGGATCGCCCGGTGCGCGGAGCCGGAGGCTGCTGGTGGTGGTGGTGGCGGCGGAAGCTCGGAGTCGGTGAACTCGGTGCTGCAGAACGGGGAGTTCGACGACGACGAGGAGGAGGATTCGCGCTCGCAGTCACACGACTCGGCGCAGAGCTCGCCGGGGCCGAGGAGCGGCCGCGAGGCGCATGACGGGCGGAGGAATCCCGTGGTGACCTTTGGGTACACGCCGGACAGCAAGTACAACGACGATGAGAGCGACGAGATGTCGCCGGAGCAGTACGTGGCGGTCACCAAGAAGGAGAAACGGAGGAGGAGGCGAAGGATGGCGTGCAACCGGTGCGGGAAGAGGAAGTGGGAGAGCAAGGAGGCGTGTATCGTCTGCGACGCGAGGTACTGCGGCTACTGCGTGCTGAGAATGATGGGATCAATGCCGGAAGGCCGCAAGTGCGTCACCTGCATTGGGCAGCCGATCGACGAGTCGAAGAGGTCGAAGCTGGGGAAGAGCTCGAGGACGCTCGCGCGCTTGCTCAGCCCGTTGGAAGTAAGGCAGATATTGAAAGCCGAGAAGGAGTGCCAAGCTAATCAGCTTCGTCCCGAGCAACTTATTGTGAACGGTTGCCCGTTGAGGTCGGAGGAGTTGACAGACTTGCTTAGTTGCTCGCGGCCTCCTCTGAAACTCAAGCCTGGGAAATATTGGTACGACAAGGAGTCGGGATTATGGGGAAAGGTAACAAATCTGCTTGTGTATAAGTTGAACTGAATTTAAGGCGCTGATAGAATTTTGTCTACTTTTTATAGGAAGGACAAAAACCAGACAGGATTGTTAGCTCTAACCTCAATTTCACGGGGAAGCTTGACGCCAATGCTAGTAACGGCAACACCCAGGTTTACATAAATGGAAGGCAAATAACAAAGAGCGAGCTAAAAATTCTGAAGGTCATATTCTTTCCATTTCTATTACTCCAGCTAGCATCTTCTCTCACTATTTGCCAAGTATTATTATTTATTCTTCTAGGGCTTATTGTAGATAGTCCTTTGTTGGAAATTGTGAAGTTAGGTGTGCCCAACTGTTAAGCCCCTTTTAGCCCAGCTAGAAGGATCTAGAACTCTAAATTATATACTTTGCAAAAGCATTTATTTTCCGTTACAGCTAGTTTTATTAAAGCATCGTTGAAGGCTAACAATTAAGTAGTAATGTAGACAACTAAGCAAGTCACAAGATCAGTCAAGGGAGTATGTGACAACAAATAGTAGATTGTAATTTTCTTTTATGCATCAATGCGGTTTGATACCCTCAGGCGTGTATCTGGCCATTTGAATCTCGATATATTGGTCGACTTGGAATATGATTCTGCCATTTATAGACCGATATTGAAATTATGTATTATGTTGTTTTACTGGTGACCGACCTCGAAGGAAAAGATCTAGGCAATTATTACTAAGATATATCAAGTTCTGACAAGAAAACGAAAGAACCAGTTTGTTTGTTCAAATTGTCATGTGACACGTTAACTGCATATCAATTTTAAGACTTCCCAGTTCATGACAAATTAGGATTTTTCAGTAAATGCAATGCTCTTGTCGTTTTGGAGATGCTCTATTAAATATTAATTCATGAATGGAGTTCGCCGCTTTAGCTTGGACTGATAACCACTATTATCACCGAATGCTCTCTTTTAGCTTGGCGTCACTGGATAGACGGCCACGATTTAAAGAGGTTCTTTATTTGCCGAGGCAACAGATGTACTAAAATTTAGTGTTTGAACTCTGCATTATATACTTTGCAAAAACATTTATTTTCTATTACAGTTCTTTTACTAAACATTCTTTATTTCAAAGCAAAATAATGAGGTATTAACGTAGACAACTAAGGAAGTCTCAAGATCAGTCAAGGAAATAGGTGACAACAAATAGTAATATCTTTTACTCAGCAGTTTGATTTGACCCTGAGATGTGAGCTATTTTTCCATAGCAAGTGCCAAAGTTTTGTACACATTTATTGAAATCTCAGTATGTTTGTCGAGTTGAAATATGATTTATTCTGCCATTTATTTCCAGATTATGAAATTATATAATTCGTTGTAAGTTTTAGCGCTGAGCATTGTCAAAGTAAAGATTGAGTTAATCATTACTATGATATCAAATTCTGACAAAAAAGGAACAGTCAGTTTGTTTTGTTAAATTGTCATCTGCCAGGATAACTGCCATATCCCTTTTAAGACTTCTCAATTCACACAAATCATTTTTTTTTCTCGTATATACAATGGTTTTGTCGTTCTTGAGAGTGCTCTATTAAATGTGACTTCATGAATGTGAGTTCACTCCTTTAGCCAGGACCAGTAACCGCCACTAGCACCTAATGCTCTGTTTTAGCAAGTTACCTGCTGAGGCAACTGCGTGCCTTACAAGAGCTCTTTTCTCACATCATTTGCATCATGCTTGCAGGTTGCAAATGTTCAATGTCCACGTGATACCCATTTTTGGGTTTATGACGATGGTCGTTATGAGGAAGAAGGACAGAACAACATCAAAGGAAAAATATGGGAGTCAGTATGTATCTTTAAGAGTATTTTCAACCTGTTGATATTTCCTAGAAAGCCCAAGCTAGGTGTAATTATTCCTAACAACTTTTTCTACTTTTTATGATCAGGCTTTGACACGTTTTGCATGTGCATTGTTTTCACTTCCGGTGCCTCCCCACGGGGATTCTAATGGCACCAAGGATGAAATTCCCTATACACCAAGAACTGTCCCTGATTATTTGGACCAGAAAAGAATCCAAAAATTGCTGCTTCTTGGACCACCTAGTGCTGGTACAAGCACCATATTTAAGCAGGTATGATCCGATTTCATGCCACTTATGTCTAGAGTTCTATTGATTGTTGGGATATACTTAGCTGTAAGCTGTTACTTGCAGTCTGGATTTATGTGATGTAGAAGCCCTTTGGAAATCGGCAGTACTTGTAGTGCAAATGACCTATGATTACTTGAAAGTTATAGATGGGCTATGATGTTTTGTATTGTGTAATCACGAGAATTATGTTTTATGTAAAACTAATTTTTTTAGGAGTTCTGGCGTCATAGTTACTTCCGTGTATTTGTGTTGTCTCTGCCATGGAGTGGTGTACACTCTTATTAACACGTGCTACATGCTAGTTCTTGCATGTTTCGTGCTGATCTGTGTGCTCCTTCTATGCATCAGGCTAGGTACCTCTATGGAACAAGGTTCACCCAAGAAGAACTTGATGGTATCAAATTGATGATCCAAAGCAATATGTTCAAGTATCTTGGAATTTTGCTAGAAGGTCGTGAGCGTTTCGAGGAAGAGGCTTTGTCTAGATTGAATCACACAATTCCAGAGGATGAAACAGCACAAAATGGTAACGTACTCAAGTCATTTGCTCCTCTTAGTTTCTTTAAGAGCATATGTTCTGTTACCTAACTTGTTGTTTATGCAGATGATAATAAAGCTAATGGTTCAGATTCGTGTATATACTCGATAAATGCAAGGCTGAAGAAATTCTCGATTGGCTTTTGGATATCATAGCAATGGGCGATCTAGATGCATTCTTCCCCGCCGCAACACGTGAATATGCTCCATTTGTAGATGAGGTGTGGAAGGATCCTGCCATACAAGCAACATATAAGAGAAAGGAGGAGTTACATTTTCTTCCTGATGTTGCCGAGTACTTCCTGAGTAGGGTAAGAAACCAGAACTTTAAAATTAATATAGCATCACCTTTAGTAGCACTCAGAGCATTTGACTATATTTCACTAGATTATGAGTTTCTGTGACCGTAGTTTATTACTTTTGGAACATATGCTAATATTATTAGATATTCACAGTATTACTGTTTTGAAATATTCAGCACATAGTATCTATTCTCGTGTCGAATCCTTCTTTTATTGATTGCTCATATCTGGTCCTGATTGTTTGTTTTTGTATTTATCCTGGACTGTTGCATTGCATATAAGATTCTCGTTCTTATTAGGTTGGAGTTTTGTGCCATGTACAGTTTTTTGTTTTAAAGTTGTTCAACTGATTTATCCTAGACATGGTATATTCTTGCAGGCTATTGAGGTATCAAGCAATGAATATGAACCTTCAGAGAAAGATGTGATCTTTGCTGAAGGAGTAACACAAGGGAATGGGTTGTCTTTCATTGAGTTCACCCTTGACGACGCAGCCCCATGTCTGAACCTTACATCGACAACCCAGAGGCGCATTCTCAGCCTCTTACCAAGTATAACCTCTTGGCCTCCTCCATGCCTTGTGCATCTAAATCGTGCACACTTAATCTTATGTATGTTTTGCTCCTCAGATACCAGCTGATCAGAGTAAGCGCCAAGGGCTTGAATGATGGTTGCAAGTGGGTGGAAATGTTTGAGGATGTCCGCATGGTGATTTCTGCGTGTCGCTCAGTGACTATGACCAAGTGGGACCCCTCGTGAATGGCAATGGCCGGCCTCTCCTGAACAAGATGATGCAAAGCAAAGAGTTATTCGAGGCTACGATCAGGTATGCTAAACTTTTCCCACGACTACTATTGTTACTGGTCTCATGGTCATCTTAACGGACAATTTTTTATTTAATTGGCAAATTCAGATTCATAATTTTTGTTGTGTCGCACCAACAGGCAATCATGCTTCTGTGACACACCTTTCGTTCTGGTGCTCAACAAGTACGACCTGTTCGAGGAGAAGATAAGCCGCGCCCCGCTCTCGGCGTGCGAGTGGTTCAGCGACTTCACCCCGGTCCGGACGAACAGCAACAACCAGTCGCTCGCCCAGCAGGCGTACTACTACGTGGCTATGAAGTTCAAAGAGGCGTACAACGCCCATACGAACCGGAAGCTGTTTGTGTGGCAGGCGAGGGGGCGCGACCGGCAGACGGTGGACGAGGCATTCAAGTACATCAGGGAGGTGCTCAAGTGGGAGGAGGAGAAGGACGAGAGCTACTACCATGAGGAGTCATTCTACAGCACCACCGAGATGAGCTCCTCGCCGTTCATCAGAGCGGAATGATGACACTGCTGAAGGCCGTCTCTGTCCGTGATTCTCCATTTTTCGTAGCTCTGAGCCGTACATAAATCATTTATTGATTGATGGTTGTAAAAATTTAATCTGCAGTTTTTTGTGATGCAAAATCTTTCGTGTGTATATCTTGACTCTTGAGAGAGATGAAGCATGATTTGTTGTTCCTTATGTTTTTCTAGTCAGTACGCAATTGCGTTTGCATGAAGTAGGTGACGAGCCTGACGATGGCCTGGGGGTACCTAATAGCCACCCGACGATGTGGTACGCTGCCTTGTGAATTACAAAGTGAGTACTTGTTTTTCTCAGTCCTTCCATTTGCCCTTAACCAGGTCAGTTTTTTTTTACCCCAATGAAAAAGTGGAGCTGTTGTATTCTGTTTTATTTATTCTGATGTTTAAATGAGCTTTATATGTTAGTTAGGTAATTACAGAAGCTTAAAATTAACTTCATTGTGTCTATTTCATGATCTTTATCTTCTTTTATGCACCTGCTGGTATTGTAAGGATGTGTTACCTTGTTCTTTTTTGCATCTTATGACAAAATGTTATTCCCTGAATCAAATCCATTAGCCTCTCAATTAATGATGTGATCGTTCTAATTAAGCACTCTTGAGAAATCTATATCTCTTATAAAACAAAACCCCACTATGTGTTATTTAATTCGTCTATCCTAACATGCAACACATCACCAATAAATGACAGCTGTACCATTCTCATCTCCATCCGTCCATTTTGTACCCTATGCTTCGTTAGTGCGCTCATTCATGCCACCTGAGCAACCTTTGCTCCATTTGTCAGTTCAGTTTCCATTCAATCCGTTACACAGCCCATCATTTTGTATATTCCGCTGCTTTCCCAGTAGTGTAAATTTTCCGCTATTGTAAAAAGGGCCACTTGTCCCGGTTGGGGAGGGCCTCTACTCCTGGTTTGCCAACCGGGACTAGCAAATCGGGACTAAACCCCCCCCCCCCCCCCCCCCCCACAGTGTCGGTTGGCCATGAACCGGGACAAAACCCCTCCCACGTGGCCACGTCGAGCTCCACGGGGCTGGAAATCTTTAGTCCCGGTTCGTGTTAAGGTATGTGTATTTTTTTCTATTAATTTTCAGGGTTTAGGGTTTAGGAGGGGTTTAAGGTTTTGATGTTTTCCATCGTACGAGGATCACGTCGTTGCGTGAAAAACGCGTTTTGGTATATATAAAGTACTACATGAATATCACGTTGATGCATATCTCTATCTCTACTATATAATACGAGTAGTGTTTCTTCCTCCCAAAATTTCGTACGTTTGGTTTGGTACGTCAAACCTCACGCGCGCTCCGATCGTCTCCATTGTTAGTCGAGGTGGTAGTAAAACTTCCGATTAAATCACCAGCGCCGTGCGTTCTGGCTACACTATTTTTTCTATGGGCCGGTGGCTTATACACCCTATTGGGCCATAATGCTTTAACGAGTTTGTACACTATTTTTTCTATGGGCCATTGGCTATACACCCTATTGGGCCATAATGCTTTAACGAGTTTGTATAGCTGCACGAACCGTTGTTGAGTTGTTCAGAGTTTCTTTTGTTGTTGCGCTGACACGACGTCCGTGCCTGCCTTGAAGTACCGAGTTTCGGAAAAAAAAGTAGTACTGTAGTACCGTAATAAAGAGACGAGTATCGTGGGGGTGGGTAGGCTTCCACGTACGCTGCAAAAGGCACCTGAGTCGTACATGCATGCAATTTATTTCATTAAGGTGAACATGCATGAAAGCATTTGCAGATATAAAACTGCACTAGGTGAAAAATGTGATCATTGCAATTCCTGAACAGGTAATAAAGGACATATGCAATTTGACTACTTTCTAGCTGGTACGACAATGAGAAGAAGCATACAAGATTCTGGTACAAGCAATGGTGTTTGGAATTTTTTCGATCTCGTAGCAGCGCAACATGCATCTGTCCTTTGACTGCTCTTTTATAGTGCAAAATAAAATCACTCAATCTTTTAAGCACCAGCGTCATCAGCGAGGTAAAACAAATGTACGCACGAGAGCACAATCATCCATCGGCTAGGTAGCCATTTTTTAAGGGCTAGCTATCCAACTTAGTACATGGCAAATGATATGGCTAGCTCGCTGCAGTTGGGTGTCATACATACGGTGGCAGGAGATGGAAAGGCGAAGAAGACGACCCTAGCGGGGGGGGGGGGGGGGGAGAAAGATGACATCGTCGCTCTGGAAGACTATGGGGAGCAGTGACAGATACCCGAATTTGTCGTGACCATCGCGCAAAATTTTGCATTCACGCTGCCCGCGGTAGATTGCATGACCTCGGACGAGGAACAATGTTACTCCACTGGTGGAGTAGTGGGATGAGTGAACATCGAAAGGTCTATGGTTAAATTGCTATTTGAAAATAAGAAACATACACACAATTGAGAACTTGCCTGTGGCAAGATGGTTAGGAGGTGGTTGTACCTCTAACCTACCAGAGTTCAAACCCCAAGTTTGACATTGGTGTTTCTCATTTAGGCGGAATATTCTTTCAGTGGGAGGCGACGTTCCCGTCGACAGCGAGGCGCCCGTGACTTCGTCAATCTTAAGACCCAACCGCCGGCTCAGTCTTCCGAGGTGCTCATAGGAGTAGGGTGTGCGTGTGTACGTTCATAGGGGTGAGTGTATGCGCGTGTATGTGAGCGTCTGCGTTGTACTGTGTTTCTAAAAAAAAAACATACACACAATTTGAGAAATGTAACGATAACAAATATGATCTTGTTATTCTGTTGCAACGGAGGGGCATTTAGAATTACTGATGATTTCTCCGTACTGAGCCATGTAGCTGCTTTAATATCTTACACTTCTATGAGATGTATGCATTTGCAGATGCACCTATATATTCGCAAAGATAATACCACTCTTACCGTATTTAGAGAAACCAACACACTTATTCTGAGTGAAAAATAATTCTCAGCCCGTAGCAACGCACGGGCATTTTGCTAGTATATATAACACATACAATTACATGAAGATCACGTTTTCATATAAAGTACTTAATTACATGGAGATCACTAGTACATTGAGACATTTTATTTTTCGATATAGTGGTACTCTCCAGTTTCAGGTATGACCTCCGTAAGAAGAAATCCCGCTAATTCCTCCGCAATTGATTTACGCGGTCCTCTGGTAGTAGCGCGTTCTGCTTCCTTTTCAACTTTAAAGGAGATCAAAATGAATACATCACAAATCATCATAAAGCAATTATGAATGAAACTCAACACAATTGATGATAACAAAATAAAATTGTGAATAATGTTTACGTACATTTTTATTTATTTGATTATTGAATCTCTAACTGGTCATGTACTCGCAAACCACTACAGCAAACAGGTCATCACCGGCGAGCTATTTTTGAAATCACTGGCGAGAATATGTCCTTTAATCACCGGCGAGTCCCAGCCCACGCCGATTATCTGATTTTAATAACCGGCGTGTCCTCATACCACACGGCGGTGTTTAGAATTCGCGGATTTAAAAAAAAAACACGCCGCCATATACATCGCCGTATATGTCGTCGCCACCGTGTTCGGGATCCGCCGCCGTCGTCATGGGTGGAGCTAGTTCGTCGCCGTGTGCCGATGCCGTCACCGTCGACTCGTCACCGGTGAGCTCCTGGTCCTCGACGCCGGCGAGCTCTAGTAGTCGACGCGAGCGTCCCGCGACGGCCGGAATCAGCGGCGGCCAGTCGACGCTTCAAGCAAGGACGCGGCCAAGCGGGCGCTCCGTGCGGCGGCGACATCGATAGAAAATTATTGCGAAGGAAGATACGTGTGTACGTGAGGACTGAGGAGTAGTGGAGCACGTGTGTGGTCCTTTGGTCTGACACACACCAACACCCAATCCCAATGACACATGGGCCCAATGAAAAATCATAGGTGATGTATGCCACGTCAACAAGCCTGAGATCAACTCCATCGGACGGCTAGTCTTTATTCCACGTCAGCGACAATTGATTCTGTTTGAAGGAAATCAGGAGAGAGACGCAGCAGCTCGTGTGTGGACAGGAAGCAATGATGGGTGTGTGGACAACAAACAACGATGGAATACGGTATTCACACAGATAATCTATACCTAATAATAAACGGTTAATCTAATAAGGGAACGTGCCCTGTGGAACTCTTTCATACGGCGCATCAAGATCTACGCGCACGTGAATCAGACGGTCGTGGTCATCCCGCAGATGGGGCGCTGCTGCGTTGACTCGATAGAACGTGCCCCTTGTTGCCGTCGTTCTCCCCCCCCCCCCCCCCCCCCATTCATCTCATTTTTCACATAGCAGTTTCCGTCCAGCGATTCCGACGTGCGCTGCTCCTCTTACAACGATTCGAGTGGAGGGAGGGCATCGCCGGCGTGGAACGCGGCACCGGCGAGCAAGGGAGGGGGGGCGAGGTGAGTTCAGCTTGTACCTGTCTCCGAGGAGCTCATTTCAAGGTGATTTTTTTGTTGATCGGGAGTTCGTCGATAGGGTTTGGGTGGTTTCCGCCTGGCTATCTCGGCGCGCGGGGTGCTTTCCCATGGCGATCTGAGCGGGGGAAGGGCATCTTCGGCGTTGGCTGCGGCACCAGCGAGCAGGGGAGTGTGGGCGCGTGGTGAGTTTTGCTTGTTCATGCCTAAGATGCGCTCATTTCTCATCGATTTTGGTTGATTGCGAGTTCGTGTGTAGGGTTTTAGTGGCTTCCGCATGGCTATTTTTGGCGGGCACCGTGCTTTTCGACGGCGATTCAAGCGGAGGAGGGGCGCATCGACGGCGTGGGTTGCGGAACCCATGAGCAGAGGAACGGGCTCGCCACTAGTTTTCCCTTTTCCTGGCTCAGAGTTTTCGTGAATTCGTCGGTAGGGTATGAGAAATTTTGTCCGGTAGTCAGCTCGTGTGGTCGCCCAGGTGAGTTCAATTGCTGGAGTGTAGCAAATTGGTGCTGAATTGTAAGGTGGTCGTCGTATTTTCAGAGTGGTTAGTTCTTGCATTATAAGCATTCAGAGTGTGAATTTTTTGGTGGTGGTTATTGGGGTTAATTATGTGTCAGAGAAGAAATTGGTGGGGCTCATAAGGGGGATTTGAATTTTGTTCCATTCCTCCGAGCATGGTGTGATGAGTAAGTCGATGCAGTTCAGCTCGCTTTTTCTCACGTGTTTTTCATGTGGGGACTTTTTTCCCTTGCTAGTGTTAGTTCATACGCTTGTTTCATGTGAGATACAATAAGCATTTTTTGTGGCGCCGGGTTGCCATAATAGCTAGGAGGAACAAAGCTGTGAGCAGTGAAGAAGTCGAGGGTGATGTTCATTGTTTAAAGCAGTATTTGGTATTTGGTACACATGTTTATTTGCCAGATTAAGCATTTTTAGTTACCTAGATTACTGTTAGGAGTCACCAGGGGTTTGTGCATGCTTGTTTTTGCTTTTTTGCATTCTCTGAATGTTTTTTGATAATTTTTTCTGACTGGTATACACTTGTTGGTCACCAAATTATGTATTGTTAGTCACCTTGATAGTTCTTAGTAGTTATGAGGGGATGGAGAGCTCTTATATTATTCATGCTTGTCCATGCTTCAGTGTTCTTTAAAATTTAAGTTGTCCATGCATGCACACCATTGCTGCGTTAGTTTTTTGGTTGTTGTTTTAGGTTGTCATAAGTGTTGTTTTTTATCTGAAGAAGGGGATGGTTTGATTAGTTACCAGGAGGGCCTTATCATGTTGTTCATACTTGTGCCCATGCTTTTTTGTACCTTTTTTGCTCTAATTTGTTCTCTTTTATAGTCACCAATGTGTGCATTGTTAGTCACCTAGATTACGGGTAGTATTTACAACGGGGGGGTTTTGAGTAGTTACCAGGTGGATTTGTTCTCTTTTTTTAGTCAGCAGTGTATGCAGTGTTAGTCACCTAGATTTTAGGTAGTATTCAACGGGGGGCTTGAGTAGTTACCAGGTGGACTTGAGTAGTAATTCTGGAAAAAATATGTGTTTCTTTCTGGTTCACTTTTTTGTTTTTGCATTTTCTTTCCTCTAAGCGGTGTTTATTTTATATCAGATCTTTGGTGATAAACCTGACAGCCCTTTATCACTGGTTTGTTATAATTCTCAACATGATGGCAAAAAATCTGAGGTGTTGGAATCACTCCGAGGCCAGAATGACCAAGGTCTCAGTGAGTATGCTGTAGATTATGCAAGCGACTCCGTGAGTAATCTACCTGTGTGATACACTTCATGTTTTTTCTCTCGTATTTTTTGTGTTGAATTTTGAACTCATTTGTGCAATGGTACAGAGATGATCGTGTGTTCTGATGCGCTGAACAACATTGACGAATTTCCTGGTAATTAAGTGAGCCTTTTCTATGCAATGGTACAGAGATGATTTGTGCAATGGAACAATGGTCAGCAACAAATGCTGCCCTATTGTGGTGAGCTTTTTCTGAAATTTCCTGATAATTAAGTAGTTATAAACTGGCAATTAAGCACACGTGGGGTGGTAACTTCTAAAACATTTAACCCCCGGTGCCTTAGTAGACAGTGGCAATTGCTCTATTGTTGCATGGTAGTTAAGTATGCATTACCTAGTAATTAGGTAGGCGTCAACTGGCAATCAAGTAGTCATGGCAATTTACTTCAACATAATCTGGCAAATTAATTCAAGTAGCCTAGCATTTTGATACATGTAGCCTGACAAAACACGAACTAAAATGCATACCTGGGTTTTCGAATACGTACTGATTCATCATATGTTTGTATTTTGTTCAGTTCAACTACAACTCCTGAAGTAATTGTGGCCATCTTGGATTTCTGTTATATTTTGGTTCACAAACAAACAAGGTTGTGTAAGGTGCAGGTCGTAAGGTTGTAAGTCTCAACATGATGGCAAAAAAGGCGAGGGGTTGGAATCACTCCGAGGACAGAATAACCAAGGTCTCATTGATTATGATGTCAATTATGCAAGCGACACCGTGATTAATCTTCCTGTGTGATACACTTCATGTTTTTTCTCGTATTTTTTGTGTTGAATTTTGAACTCATTTTGTGCAATGGTACATAGCTGATTGTGTGTTCTTTGCGCTGAACAACATTGAGAAGTGAAATGGGAGCACATGCCACCCTTGAAGCCGGAGGATACGGAAAAGGTGAAGAAAATATGGCCACATAGATTGTTGACGTCGCATGAACCTCACGAAAAAGTGGAGGCACCATCTAGACACCAATAAGCTGTGAAGGTAATGTCCATTCTTGATGCACTTCTTTTTAGTCATGAGGTAGTAGTATGTTGGCACTGAGTTGCCTGGTGCTGGTCAGCAATACTAAAAATCTGATAATTATTAGCATCCATTCTGGTAACCACATGAGAAACTTCCGGCAACTACATGTTAGTAACCTGGCATGTATGTCTTTATAACCTGCCAACTACTTCAGTATAAATCTGGCAACTACGTGTAATAAATCTGGCAACTACATGAAGTAAATCTGGCAACTGCATCTTTATAACATGGCAACTAATTTTGGTATAAATCTAGCAATGCACATATCTTCAGAAACTACAGGTAATAAATCTGGCAATTACATGTAATAAATCTGGCAACTACATCTTTATAATCTGGCAACTACTTTTGGTATAAATTTGGCAGTGGAAATACCTTCAGAAAATATATGTAATAAATCTGGCAACTACATGTAATAATTTTGGCAACTGCATCTATATAACCTGGCAGCTACTTTTGGTATAAATCTGACACTGCACATACCTTAAGAATGTGGGAGCATACCTTCAACCCTTGTGCATTTTAGAGCATTCACATTCTAGTGTTCCTCAGAAACATTTCCAAACACATTATATGATCTGTCTTCCAAAGTGTGGAACAAATTTTACAATACACTATGTTAAGTAGTTGCTACCCACATAGTTGCTTCTTTAATCAGTGTGTTAGGCTCTTCCTTAGTTTTGGCACCCATATACTTTATTCTGTGTGTTACCCTGTCGATTGGAGGAAAGGGTAGAAGTCGTTCATAATGTATGCTAGCACCCAGCAACTTATAATAACCACCCTGGCAACTTATAGAAGAAAACTTGGCAACTTATTGCAAACAATTTGGCAATTACTGAAAAAAATTGTTCTGTTATCGCCTTGAAGTACCTCGTCGCTCTGAATTATTATTACTGCTGGTCTACCTTAGCGTTGCTTCATTTTCATCATGACAAGTCATCTAAACAAGGGTGTCTCAAAAATTTCAGACTACTAGGAGTTTCTGACGACACAGCTGACAAGTAAAACCATGTGCTGATGGATAGGAAGCTCAAAATTGTGGTGTAGTGCATGATTGGATGAGGTCGGGCGCAGCAACAAGTATCAGACGAGATGATCAAAATTTTAGTTCACATGTTGTTTATCGGAGACTTTTGACTATGCAAGTACACTGGGTTCCTTTTTGCTGTTCTGCTAAGGTTCTAGAGTGTAATTGCCAGGTCTACAAAGTTTTGTTGCCAGGTGTCTATTGTTTAGTTGCCAGGGTTTCAGTGTTTAGTTGTCAGGTTCATGTTCTTTTTCTGGTGTGGCTTTTTGGACACAAATGTTTCTTGTTCCTTGTTCCCTCGACTATGCTATAATGTGTATCTAATTGCCTAGTTTATGCATCTAAATTATGAGGCTGCCTATATGGATTTAGTTACTCCCTCCGATCTTATTTAAGTGTCGCCAACGCTTCACAATTTTGTATGTGCATAAGTCAGATTTCACGTCAATTGTTTGAGGATCAGAGGGAGTATTAAATTTGCCAGACGTGTGTGTACATAATGTTTGTAGTTTCTCTTTTTTTTTCCTTCATGTTACCTGGTTTATGTAATCAGATCACCAATATCCTCTCTATGGTTATTGATCTAAAACATGTCAGACTGTGCGTTTACCTTTTCTCTCCATATTTTGCTTCCTTCAACTGAGATTCCTGACCTGGACCGAGCCAGCTGGATTGACTTGGGGATTGGGCTAGAAAAACGTGAAGGCCCAGGTTCCCTGGCTGGACCGAGCCAGCTGGATCAAGTTGACGCGCGCTTCCTTCGACGTCGAAGACGTGGGGTTCCTTCGATCAGGGCACCAGGCGCCGTACGGAAAAAATTAGCTGGGGCACGGTCGCTAGATAGTAAGGTCCAATAATAAAAGCATTAAGGATTCTTCTCGTACGTCGTTGAAAATACCCCTAAAGTTCGCACAAATTACCCATTACTGTCACCCATAAGTCATGTACCGATTCGTTTTTTTATAAAGGTGCACAAAATTACCAACTCTGCCACCTACTTATAGATACCGGTTGGTTTCTTGTCGTCCATCAGTCACGTTTGTGTTTAAGCCCCTCATAAATTTGCCAATCAGCCCGTAGTCTAACGATTCCCTCGCATATCCCATTGCTCCCGTTGCCCTGAGCCCGTGACCCGCTTCTGCACAGGTGGTGTAGTTGGCGCTGATCTCCAGCCCCAGCGACCGAGGAGTCTCACCTGGCCGGCTCACTCCCGTCACATCGCCTTCTCCTCCTCCTCCATAACTACCCTCGCTAGCAGCCCAGAATCGGAAGCGGCACGCATGGCGGACCACGACGAGAGCCGAGCGCAGGAGACCTCTCCAATGGCGAACGAACGACGCGTCCACGAGCCACACACCACCGCCCACGGAGGGCGCGTCACCGGACTTGCTGCAGAACACACCGTCAAACATCGCTAGGCTCACGCGATCGAGTACTACGACATCCGCTGCAAGTACCTCGCCGCACCAAGACTCTCCGACGGCGTCCCCGCACCCCAGCTAATCAGCACTGCGTGCCGTATGCAAGGGCGTGGTCATGACGGCTGACCTAACGCTCGACCCCATTGAGCCAAGCGAGAGATCTGCAGGTTCATGTCGTACAAGACGGCGTGCACTGCAGGTTCGGGCGGTTCACGTTGGGGCATGCTGTGTGGAGCTCGGAGCCGGGAGCGTCAGGTTAAAGTTTCATCATGTTTATAGAAAAACTATCAACATCTACCAATGCCAACTAAATACACAACAAAAACATTTCATGATCGGTCCACTAACATTAATTTGGTCCTTACTTACAAGACACCTGCAGAAAACGTTATTAATTGATCCTATTTACCTTCCACAGGAAGCATAGCTATCACAGATTTGAGATTGCAATGGCGGGCCATCAGGAATTCAGGATGGTGAAATCAAGGATCAGCGAGAGGTGTCATCCCTCACTTTTTCAACACATGGTACTGACACTGTTCATGCTTTTATTTCTCTCATATCAGTGATGACTGATGAGTGAATAGTATGTATAAGACACACACACTAAGATGCTGCAGAAGGAGAGAAGGGCACACAAACACTACACTCCTAGATTTTACAGTCATGTCCTATGCATAGTTTCCCGTGCAACCAACCGAGTCAACCGAGATTGAGAGGGAGAAAGAGATAGAAATAAAAGAGAACATATGGTTTGGTTTCTCTGCTTTTCATATCATATTAAATGAAGAGAACAAATAAACAACACAATAAACTTCAAGAAGATAATAGGTTCCCTCCAAAAAGAAAGCAGGAACATGACATGCTATGACCGTTTGTGATGGGTACATGTTTGGCCCCTCCTCTTTTTTCCGGGCTTGGGACCGGCTATGCAACATCAAGTGTAACATCGCATTAGAATAGGCAGAGTTACACCCCCCCCACCCCCCCACAAAAATTCCCACACACCACCCACCCAACCACCCACACACAAACACAAACACAAACTAAATGGTATGAAAAACGCAAGACAATTTTTGGATTTTTTTCCTAACTAAGCAACGAGGAACAAATTACTTGACACCATAAAGGAAACAAATACATTTTTTTGTGATTTCCTTTCCATTTTCTACAAAATACAACAAAGCAAACAAACACTTCTTTTTATGATTTTGTTTCCCCCAAGGTACAAAAGACAATAAAGCAAACACACAAGATTATTTGGAATTTTGTTTTGGCTTTGCTACAAGAGACAATAAAAAAAATAGTTTTTGGAATTGTCTTTTGGCTTTACTACAAAAGCCTAAATGTGGGAACTTTTTTTTTTGATATAAAATTTGTGATAACCCAAATTTTTGAGTTATTAATTAATTTTAGTAAAATGTAATTAGCTTTTGATTGTTCTAGGTTATGCTAATCTCTTGTGCTTAAATTAGATTTTAATTGGTGCTTGCAATAAGAAAAATGATGTGTTAATCGAATGGCTAAGCTAGCTTGTTTTGGTTGTGCTTGATCAGTAGTGAGCTAGTAGTATTAGTACATCGTTGATTGGAGCTGGTAGTATGTGCATGCATGCATAAAGGATCTCACCATGCATGACCTGAGTGAGTACGTTAGCAAGAAGCGACGTGGCAGCATGCTAGATGGTGTTGGGTTGTAGCGTTGGCAGTGGTTGTCGGCAAGGTTCTTGCGTGGAACTGTGCGTGGCAGATAGCCATTCGGCTGTTGACACTTAGCTAGCCAGTTACTTATCAGCTAAGGAGCTCGGCAGATATTTCTTTTTTGTCCGGCTGAAGCGGCGAGATATTTCCTTAGCCAACATCCGATAAATAGCGCAGCCCAGCTGCTACTCGATCGACCCATGGTTAGAACAGAGTGAGCTAGCAGAAATATAGAAATGGAAACACCGAGAGAAAAATATTAGAAGGAGACGCTGCTGAAATATTTAGCTGGAGCTGGCGATGGTGGTAATTCTACCACGGCGGCCAGAGAGCGGCAGACCACGCTGACCTGAGTTGGATTCGGCGAGCGGAGCGTCTGGTGCACCATGTGCGCCGGCGGTATTCTTCAGGCTACGTATGGTGTTGGCGTATAATCTTGTTGCCGATCCTATCTAGTACTCGGCGTATGATCACCGCCAAGGAGATGATCTCAACGTGGATATTATTTGTTGCGTGGCTAACCGAGGCAAGTAGATGCTCTACTAAATCCCTAAACCTTTGATTCTTGCAAGTAGATTGCTTTACTAGCCTTTCAAATCCTGCTCTATCATCTCTGTTGAGTATCACTTCTGTCCTTGTGATCGTATTACATTTGTTACACATGATATGCTATCCTCTCTGATTATTGTGTTATCTGAGAGATATGGAGATCTCTCATACTTGATTAGATCGGTATGATCTGTTGAGCTCTTGCGGAGGCATGAGCATGATGAGCATCTAGCCATTTCCGTGATTGATCTGTTCCGATATCTTGATCTCTCTTTGTATTGGTATCACGACGGCAAACGCATTGTACCGGTCGCAGTTCTGGTATGGGACAGTCTGAGCTCTCCGTGAGGGGCGGCCCTTGAATGGAAAGTGTCGGTGATGGATCCGTAGGAGCGACCGACATCGAGTAGGTCAAGGTGTCCGGTGTCTGAGCGGGTAAAAGGGCTCTGCTCGTTCTGGAGCCTGTGTGGTTCTGGTCGAGACTGTTGACGTCGGAGTACCCCTCTTAAGAGTGTAAAAGCGTGAATATTCACCCCTGTGAGTCCCGGGTAGGGAACCTTGCTGTCATGTGTGATGCCGATACGGGGTCGTTCACCATCCTTAACTTTATATTCCTCGGTGAATGATTTATTCTTTTAACTCATTTTTGTTGATGCTTTATTTATCTTGTCCGTTGATATCTGACTTAAATACAGTAAGGTTGTTATTACATGAAGTATTTGCTTGCTGAGTATAATCTTACCCTTGCTTCCTATGAGCTTGGTGACAACAAAATCATAGGAAGCAAGGGTGAGTACAACAAAGTCATACTCAGCAAGCAAATACTTCACTAAGCAACAAATGATAAGATTATTTAGGAAGCAAGGGTGAGTACAACAAAGTCATACTCAGCAAGCAAATACTTCACTAAGCAACAAATGATAAGATTATTTAATACAGTAATAACAACCTTACTGTATTTAAGTCAGATATCAACGGACAAGATAAATAAAGCATCAACAAAAATGAGTTAAAAGAATAAATCATTCACCGAGGAATATAAAGTTAAGGATGGTGAACGATCATGTATCGGCATCACACATGACACCAAGGTTCCCTACCCGGGACTCACAGGGGTGAATATTCACGCTTTTACACTCTTAAGAGGGGTACTCCGACGTCAACAGTCTCGACCAGAACCACACAGGCTCCAGAACGAGCAGAGCCCTTTTACCCGCTCAGACACCGGACACCTTGACCTACTCGATGTCGGTCGCTCCTACGGATCCATCACCGACACTTTCCATTCAAGGGCCGCCCCTCACGGAGAGCTCAGACTGTCCCATACCAGAACTGCGACCGGTACAATGCGTTTGCCTTCGTGATACCAATACAAAGAGAGATCAAGATATCGGAACATATCAATCACGGAAATGGCTAGATGCTCATCATGCTCATGCCTCCGCAAGAGCTCAACAGATCATACCGATCTAATCAAGTATGAGAGATCTCCATATCTCTCAGATAACACAATAATCAGAGAGGATAGCATATCATGTGTAACAAATGTAATACGATCACAATGACAGAAGTGATACTCAACAGAGATGATAGAGCAGGATTTGAAAGGCTAGTAAAGCAATCTACTTGCAAGAATCAAAGGTTTAGGGATTTAGTAGAGCATCTACTTGCCTCGGTTAGCCACGCAACAAATAATATCCACGTTGAGATCATCTCCTTGGCGGCGATCATACGCCGAGTACTAGATAGGATCGGCAACAAGATTATACGCCAACACCATACGTAGCCTGAAGAATACCGCCGGCGCACATGGTGCACCAGACGCTCCGCTCGCCGAATCCAACTCAGGTCAGCGTGGTCTGCCGCTCTCTGGCCGCCGTGGTAGAATTACCACCATCGCCAGCTCCAGCTAAATATTTCAGCAGCGTCTCCTTCTAATATTTTTCTCTCGGCGTTTCCATTTCTATATTTCTGCTAGCTCACTCTGTTCTAACCATGGGTCGATCGAGTAGCAGCTGGGCTGCGCTATTTATCGGACGTTGGCTAAGGAAATATCTCGCCGCTTCAGCCGGACAAAAAAGAAATATCTGCCGAGCTCCTTAGCTGATAAGTAACTGGCTAGCTAAGTGTCAACAGCCGAATGGCTATCTGCCACGTCGCTTCTTGCTAACGTACTCACTCAGGTCATGCATGGTGAGATCCTTTATGCATGCATGCACATACTACCAGCTCCAATCAACGATGTATTAATACTACTAGCTGACTACTGATCAAGCACAATCAAAACAAGCTAGCTTAGCCATTCGATTAACACATCATTTTTCTTATTGCAAGCACCAATTAAAATCTAATTTAAGCACAAGAGATTAGCATAACCTAGAACAATCAAAAGCTAATTACATTTTACTAAAATTAATTAATAACTCAAAAATTTGGGTTATCACATCCTCCCCACCTTATAAGAATTTCGTCCCCGAAATTCAACACAAAAACACTTTTTTTTTCCAAAACATAGCAAGGTTTTGAAAAATCAAAACCAAAAGAACTTTTTTTTAATGCAATCAAACCACACAAAACTGACAAATACATCTTAAAGTAAGATCGATAAAACAAGGGTCAGTGTTAGTCGCAACAACACAATGTTAGTTGTAAACACTAGCTAACGTCTACCCATTTTCCCACGTGACCTACAACCTTGAGCTCTGATACCACTTTAACCGTCACGCCCTGAGACTCGGCCCGGTAGAATGACAGCCGCCGCACGCCTATAGACCCGAAAGTCTATAAACATGCAAGGCGTAGAAAAGCAGGATAAACCAGCACAGTGGATCTCAACAGCTCATCTATTCATTTTTACAAGATTATTACATAAACAAGAATAAAAGATTCTCTATTCGCATCCCACCCACTGGTCCAGCCTACTCCTCGAAAGACGACGGCTTCCGCTGCGCACTCTGATAACACAAAATCATAGGAAGCAAGGGTGAGTACAACAAAGTCATACTCAGCAAGCAAATACTTCACTAAGCAACAAATGATAAGATTATTTAATACAGTAATAACAGCCTTACTGTATTTAAGTCAGATATCAACGGACAAGATAAATAAAGCATCAACAAAAATGAGTTAAAAGAATAAATCATTCACCGAGGAATATAAAGTTAAGGATGGTGAACGATCATGTATCGGCATCACACATGACAGCAAGGTTCCCTACCCGGGACTCACAGGGATGAATATTCACGCTTTTACACTCTTAAGAGGGGTACTCCGACGTCAACAGTCTCGACCAGAACCACACAGGCTCCAGAACGAGCAGAGCCCTTTTACCCGCTCAAACACCGGACACCTTGACCTACTCGATGTCGGTCGCTCCTACGAATCCATCACCGACACTTTCCATTCAAGGGCCGCCCCTCACGGAGAGCTCAGACTGTCCCATACCAGAACTGCGACCGGTACAATACGTTTGCCGTCGTGACACCAATACAGAGATAGGATTTATCTTGTGGAGAAAAAATAAGAGACAAAGCCAAAATATCAAGAATCACGCCTCCGCGTGAGCTCAGCTAAATCGTGATGACTCCACACTCATCATCACACAATCTCTGGTGGTACCAAGGCCAGCGGCATCCTTGGTACGAAGAACAAGTAAGACGAGACAACATCAACTCATGTCTCCTCAACAATAGCAAGATCAATAATGAGATCAACAGATGGTGCAAGTACCAGCAAGTACAAGCACCTCGATAAATCAATAGCAAAGATGGAAGCAGTAGTAAAACTACTACTAGCAGGATCAAGAGATTAGCAAAATAGCTACTTGCTAAATCAAGGGGATTAGGAAAGCATCTACTTGCAAGAATCAAAGGAATTAGCAAAGCATGATATAGGAGTTCAGCAAAGTATCCACTTGCCTCGGTGTTACTAAGCCGTAGCAATCGAATAACACATCGACCTTGGTCAGCTCCAGTAAGATTAACCGCTCCTCCAAAATACCAGGTACGTACAACATACGCGTACGAGGTCATACGGCATACGCATACGAGCTCATGCGCCGGTGCAGATGGTGCGCCAGAGCCTCCGCTCGACGACGCCGACCCGCATGCCAGAGCTGACTGGCTCACTTTCGCCGCCGCCGCTAGCTCCCTAATCTCTCTCTCACACTCTCTCTAGTCAGCTCGCTATCCTCTCTCTGCTTGCTCTAACTCGTCCACAGGTGATTGATCGATGTTGTGGATTGCAGCAACTGAGCTCCTCCATTTATACGGCTTTGGCAAGAAAATATCTGATCGCTTGCCGCTTGACCTTCGACGGAAAATATCTAAGCTGCATGCGCCGTCTTGCCGCTTGACCGAGCTGAACAGAAGTATCTTGTCGACATCCCTGACGCAAGCAAATACGTCAAAAGCTGTTGGTTGGCGACGGTGCAGAACGTCCATGCTGAGGCTTGGCTTCCAAGCCACTCTTGAGCTGCCAGCACATACCTGCACCACCTCTAATAACCAGCCACGTAGCCTCACTCTCTAATCAAATACTACCTCATACATGCAATAGCACCAGCACATGTACGCGCACCTCGACGGATAAATACTTAGCATGCCACAAACAAATTTAATTACAGAGCATAATTAGCTTAACCAAAATATTTTGAAGCTAAATATTAAATTACTTAGATTAATTAATCCACTTAAAAGATGGGGTATCACAAAATTTGTTTTTCTTTTTTTGGACATTAATTTTTTTTTTCGTTGCTAGGTGATCTAGGTAACAAGCCACAAATTTTTTACAAGTACACATTTTTTTTTGCTTTTTCCTTGAGCTAAGAATCAAGCTAGTCTCTTGCTATTTATATATTGTTTTTTTGCTTTTTTCCCTGAGCTAAGAATGAAGCTAATGACCAGCCAGTAACATGATCCGGAAGTCTCTTGCTATTTATATATTTTTGCATACGTATTGAACACCGCCAACCTACATAATGTGTCACATATTATATAAAAGTGTGGTTGTATGAAAATGAGCGGAAAGTTATAGGCATACATATGCAGTGTATGTTATTAAATTTTATGCACCAACCACTAGAACCAAAAGTTCGAACTCATGAAAAGAAGGTGTAACACTCGGGCAGAAAAAGGGCAAGAGCAATTTATTGTTAAATTGCGAAAGCCGAAATTTAAACACAAGACCTCTGCTTTGATACCATATGAAACAACCAGTCTAACAAAAAGTACACATTGATGGAAAGATGGTGTAACACCCGGACAAAAAAGGGCAATAGATATTTATTTTTTAAATTGCGAAAGCCGAGACTCGAACCCAAACCTCTGCTCCGGTACTGTATAAAGTTTCATACACCAACCAATAGATCTCAAAAAAGTCTGCACTGATGGAAAAAAAATGTGGGCAATCCACATATACTGTAACATATATACCGGGAAAGACAAATGTAAAATGAAGTAGCATATCTACAATATATTGTTATGTCGTGCACATATAGATGGGACGAACGAACCGATGATGGCGAGATTTATTAATGCTAGATGTTACCTAGTATTGTAAACAAAGAAGAAGGAAGAACATGCAGCGTATGCATAGGGAGCTTGCGTACCTTGATGCAGGTTGGAGCAGCACAACTTTCTTATCCCCAGGATTCTATTCCCGACCTCCGGACTAGGGGAAAATTCTCCCCGGGAAAAGGCCGGGATCCCCCCCGGGATTGCAGTTACCAAACAAGTCCTAAGAGGTGAGCTGTACACGCCCTAATTAAGAATGGTCGGTGTAGTTTAGGTCTACCCTCACAGTAATCTAACCTAGTCAATAGCCACCGACGAAGCCAAGCCTCGAACTAGATGATTTTTCTTAATTATTGAGAACCCCTCGGCTGTCAATGGGCCACTGTTTAAACCTTGTCGGCATCCCAAGACTTGTTCAAACAAATTATTTTCTATTTGCGTCTAAATTGTGATGACACCACTCTTAGATCTGAATTTGTTTGTAAGTTCACCGGTGCTAATCTTTATTTATTTTTATTGAAAATGAAGGTTCAGGTCACGCGGTCACGGTCGCCTATCGATCAATGCTGCAAGCCATGTATTAACGAAAAATTCTTCTAAGATATATACGCAACCAAAATTGTTCTCTCATTGCGTGCGGGTCTTTCATTCCTCGGCCGAGATTTATGATTCCAAAAATCATATTATCTGTTCCGTGCAGGTTTGATGGATTCGTGCCTCACCTGAATCTGAATGCGTGCAGGGAGAAAAAAAACATGGGGTGATTGATCTGCATGTGGAGAGAGGGACTGAGAGATACGTTATTTGCCGGCCCAACTGCTCACTACTAAAATTTGGCCCAGTGGGATTCAATCCGATACCGACTCAGTCACAAAGTCAGTCACGTTATCCTCAAAAAAAAAAGTCAGTCACGTCACCTCCGGCTTCGGCGGATGCTCAATCCGATACCGACTCAGTCACGATTCACGAAGTCACCTCCAGGCTCATGCTTAGGCGCTATATGTGGAACTCGATCCCGATCGATGCAAGTCACCTGCCGCTAGCGTATATGTGGACGTAGCCGCAGTTTACGTCCCCAAAGACCCAAACTCGATCGATCCTGATCGATGCATGGCATCCATGGCCCCCGCCACGTCGTCGTCGGTGGACCGGTTCTCCAACCTTCCTGACGACATCCTGGTCCACATCCTTTCCTTCGCGCCCTCCCGTGAGGCTGCGCGCGCCACGGCGATGTCACGCCGATGGCGCCGCCCGCTCTGGCTCAAAACGGGCGCCCTCAACATCGACTACCGCTCTTACGCCACCGGCGGCGACCGGAGGCGCGTGGTAGACGACGCAGACCAGGCGTACGCCTGCCTATTATCCAGCGGCCACATCCCAAAGAAATTGTCGGTTGTCATGCCCAATGATGCCATCGTGTGCACTGTGCACCGCAGGCGACAACGACGATGACGATCCGTCCGTCATCCAGGAGGACAGCATGGATGATCCCCGGCTCGAGTGGCAGACCAACGGCGGCCTACCGCGCTGCACGCTGCCGTTCGCCGTCCTCCGAGTCCTTGAGCTGACCGCCTACGACCTACTCGGACGAGCGGAGCCAACTCGCGTTCCCGTGCCTGGAGGCGATGCGGCTTTGCCGGTGCCAAACAGAGTTCACCACGCTCCAGAGCATCATCTCTGCCGCGCCCAGGCTCGCCGACATCCGCCTGGAGTCCTTGAACTTCGTGAGCCACGAGTACGTGTATTGCCTCAGCTGTGAAGCGGCCACTGTGGTCATCATGGACAACTGCCGGATGTTGTTTCAGTCTCGACGCGCCTCGGCTCCTCCACTTCCGCTACGCTCATAACATGGCCTTCGACGACATCACATCCTTCTCCTTCGGCTGGCCTAGGCCACCGCAACTGGACCACGTCCATCTCGAGGTGCACTCCAATGTACGGGAGGCGGCGAGCCTATGGCGCTCTCTTCTCTCAGGCGTTCTGGATGACAGGTCTCTCAAGCTAACTGCCTACTCCATGGCTGACCTTGACATTGAGCTTATACCGCTCCTGAACAACCTCGAGCGGCTGGAGATCGAAGATCTATGCGGGTGGTCTGTCGTGAACCACGGTGTCACTGCTAAGGCCGTGGTGAACCTGCTTCACAAATGCCCATTGCTCTCCGAGCTCCGGATCAAGTTCAGCTGGATGAAGTACCTCCGAGCTATTGATTCAGACCCAGCAGATGAGATGGCCGCTATTACTGATTTCTCTCTATGTATGTCTGTCGACTATGATGATGAAGATGAAGCTTTATGTTGTGATAGTTTGGAAGACCTTCACGGACAATTTTGCCGCAAACACAGCACAGTGGGTTGCTTGAGCAGAGTGGTACTAGAGTTCGACGCGGAGGAGCTGACCTGCTTCCAAGTCCGGTTGGTCAGGTTCCTAGCCAAGGGTGCGGTGGATCTACAAGAGCTCGTAATCGATGGTGGCAAGGGATACGACTCGAGCCGTATGGACCGGAAGGTGGTAAGATGGCGGAAACGACACAGACCATCGCCGCCTCCAATCTGGCCGCCCTTGCTCTCTGAATTCCCACTGTTAGAGCCGCCTTCGACGTTGCCTGGCAAACAAGTTGATAACGACGATTTGCATGAGAAGGAGGAGGATAAATCTCTAATACAAAACATGTATAGTTCTGAGGATGATGATATATCCCCGAGGCATTACAGGTACAGTGGTAGAAAGAAGAAAAAGCATGGCTCCTCTGGGTGTTTTAGTGTGATGGCAAAGGCTAAGAGGTCAATCATGTCAGCTGGGAGGAAAGGCAGGAGCCAGTCAACATCGTGGTTCAGATTGGGAATATGAAAAGGGAGAGGCGGCTGCAGGGTTGCAGTTGGTGGCGTCGTCTCTTCCGCCGGTGTTGCCCTCTCCCACTGATCCATGGACAGCGCCGTTGTTGTATGAATTCCCGGTGCTCCGTCGTGCTGCTCCACCACCGGCTACGTTTGCGACCGCGGCCTCCACATGCTTCCTCCTATCGCCACTTTAGCACATTTCCATACCGTCCTTCTTGGACTAGGTGGAGCCGGTGACATCCCACTCAATAGACAGTACTTGTATGCAGCAGGCTGGTACTAGTGGAACAATTGACACTCTTACACTGTTTGCATGGTGTGCAGCAACGTATTATGTTATACAGTGACCCCGTGTTTTTGTGATGGGCTATATATATATTATGCACGTATCCAGAATTAATGATTGTAGTATGTTTCATAACAATCTTTTATATTTTGATTTCAAATCGAAAATATCAAATTTAAAAAACATGAAAAGTAGTAGTTGTTTTCATTTATGCTGAGTTCTTTTGTTTCATATACTAGAAAACGTGCCCGTGCGTTGCTACGGATCTGCACAATACTTATTTTCTTCTTTCCAATTGATATCAATTGGATTTTGTGACTACACTTTTCATGTGAGTATATACCTGTACATGGACATGTATTTGACAAAACGTGACTGATCAAACCGAGTTATTCAATTTGCAATAAGCTTTGTACGTGAAAATGGAGGGAATTACAAAAATCAGATCCAAGAATTAGGGCTGAAATTGATTTTTTTTATTCAGCGAAATCCTTCTATTAATTTCGGTTCCCATAATGCTAATGGAATTTTGAAGAAGAAAAAAATCAGAAAAAAAATCGAATTTGTTATTTCTTATCTGGTCAACCAAACATAGTAGAACATATGCATGCCATGACTAAAATCACCAGGCTGGAAGCATTGAAATGCATGATTTGTGAATTACGTAGTATATACACTTATGCAGTGCAAGTGATTGGTCGTGCGCGTAAGAAACGAAACAGCTAATTGCATCATGCTATTTAGGCAGTCAGCTTTGATCTTCACTGATGCACGACTCTGTGACGCAGTGGCTGGTGGGCTGGCCAGTGGCCACAATCAGAATAACCCGCCTTGCACGTAGGGCAGAAGATGGTCTGCGGCAGGCGGCCACGGAGCGCGTCCTCGAGCTCCTTGCCGAGAGGCGCGGCGCCGGAGAGGACGATCCGGATTGAGTTCAGGTCGTGCTTCTCCACCACGGGGTTCTTGGCCAGCGCCAACACCAACGGCGGCACCACGGCCGCCACCGCTCGATGCCCTCCAGCATGGCCCCCATCTCGAACTTGGGCATCAGCATCACCGCCGCCCCCGCGCGGACGCCGCACAGTAGCACCGAGTTGAGCGAGAAGATGTGGAACAGGGGCAGCACGCACATCACCACGTCCCCGGCCCGCATGTGCAGGTTCGGGTTCTCCCCGTCCACCTGCTGCGCCACGCTCGACATCAGGCTCCGGTGTGTCAGCACCACGCCCTTGGGCAGCCGTGTGGTCCCCGACGAGTAGGGCAGCGCCACGGCGTCGTCCGGCGAGATGGACACCTCCTCCGGGACGACACCCTCGTCGGCGGACACCACGATTCCCCAGAACGGGATGCAGCCGTCCGGGGTGCTCGCCTCGTCATGGATGGTGATCACGGTGAGATCCTCGCCCATTCTCGGGAAGCTCTAGTGCCGGAGCTTGTCGACGTAGGCGGACTGGGTGACGATCAGCTTTGCGCCGGAAGCGACGAACTGCTTGTGGATCTCCTGCGGCGTGTAGAACGGGTTCGCCGCCGTGCTGAGCGTGCCGAGGAAAGACGCGCCGCAGAAGGTCACGGCGAACTATACGGAGTTCTGGAGCAGCGCCATGATCCGGTCGCCGTGGCCCACGCCGAGCCCGTGCAGCGCTGCGGCGGCCTTGCGGCAGAGAAGGTGCGTATCGGCGAACGTGTACGTCCTCCCCGTGGCCGCGGTGATGAGGCACGACGCGTCCGGAGCACTTGGTCGATTTGGGTATTGATCGAGGTACTTTAGTCTTTTTATACAGACTTCCGGCAAGCGGAACGGGCAAAATGGAATCCACATCGGAGATCTCATGGAGCGTGCACGAATTCAGGTCGGAGCAGAGCGCGGGTATCCATAGGAGCGTGCTCGCACCCATGCATGAGTACGTGCTGGAGTTTGAGAGGAAAGGGTATTGTGTAAGGACACGGGAAAAAAACGAACCGTTTTTTAACTTATGGGTGGCAGTGGTGGGTAAATATGTGATTTGGTGGAAGGGTAAAATCGGAACAAAAAATGACGTACCACAAGAAACCTTAATGATTTTATTATTAGGTATAGATAAAGTGTTTTTTGTGAGCTACGCAGGAAGCCACTGGTTGACACATTTGCTCGTTAAATATTTGGTCCCACAACTTGTGAGAAGTAACAGTAAACAATCATGCGAACTTTGTTATAACCTATTGTTATTATTATAGATTGCCACGTTTATTTACTTGTCTCCCATCGCACACATGAGATAACACTTAAAACTTGTGGATCAAAATTCACCTATGTAAATTCGTTTGCGAGTTTTTTCTAACTTGAACTTGCCGTATTATTGAAGTTCGGAATCCTAAGCCATCAACAATTTTTATTTAGTAATCCCTATTCTAACATTTGATAGACATGCAAGTTTGTCACATATGATTCGAAAAAAACTGTCGATAATACAGAATCTAAGTGGTTCAAAACAAAAAGGACGCTCTGGAAAAAAGTTCTACTAAACCTATAACATCTCAGCCCTCTGCCTTCACTTTACTCACTACTATCAGTTATTTAAATGTGAGGGGATACAATCTAGGGAACTGAAAATCTAAGGGTGAATCATTCATTTAAACATCCTGCAAGAATGACTACAGGAATCCGCCACGCTGCCGGGTATCAACGGCTTTGAGCGAGTGCAACACCACGGGCCACTTGGCAAAGCAATGATATACCGTGTATCCACGAAAAACACTCGGCAAAGAGGACACCGCTCGGAAAACACACACTTTGTCTAGTCCGGCCTAGAAAAGCACTCGACAAAGATGGGATACTCGGCAAACAAGGCAAAAAACACTCGACAAAAATCTACACTCGGCAAACACGTGGGCCCAAGTTTGTCCTGACAGCCGGACTGACGGCGCCGTGATGGATGTATGGATTTTCAGAGTGTCCCCTCGCGGATACGTTTCATAAAAATCATTTTCCACTTTCTAAGTGGCAAAAATGACTTTTTTTTGTGAAGCAAGTATTAAAAAATATGGTGCAAAGTTGCACCAATCCAATTTTCACACAAAGGATTCCATATTTGATGGATAATCTACACATATTAGAAAATTTCTCGCTTTCTATATAATTTCGCCTATTTAAATGACTTTGTCTCGATTTTCCAAAAGTAATTCAAATTTGTACTACAAGTGTGTCATAGTTTCACGGTCCAGTCAGTGTCAGACATGGATTTGTGCGGCTGCCGGTGAAAACCGAGGTGGACTATGGCGGCGTCTCTTGGCGTCGTTCTTGCAGCTGTTGCTTCCTTGCTCGCGATGCTCAAGGGAAACCCTAGATCCGGGTCTCCCGGATTGGTCGATGACGGCACTCAATGTCGTTATCCCTCTTGGCGGCTCGTTTTGGAGCACGTGCTGCCTTGACGGGTCTGCTGGCGGAGCGGCGTTTCATCGACCGCGTCGATGGCTGCTGGTCTCTATGGCATGGTGCCACGGGGTCTCGATGACGGACGCATGATGATGGGACGCGCGCAGTATGGTGGTGCTGTTTGGCGACGTGGCGGCATTGAAGGCGGGCCTGACAAGGCTACTGCATTGATCTCTCCTGAAGATGGGCTGGTTGAAGATGACGGCAAGGACTTCTGAGTGTACACATGTGGTGTGGGTGTGCGCTGAGGTCTACTGGACCGGCTATTGGCGACTTGGTTGAGTCTTCCGGATTTAGATGAGGTGTATTTGTGTGTGAGGTCTGGCTCTGACCGATCCTCCCCTTCATAAAACTTGTAGGTGTAGTCCTCCAGTTAAAAAAAATGAAATGGTAAAAAAAATATTGCATGCTATTGTATTATGGTGAAACATGCATATTCGAGCATTCAGTCTCGTGCTCCAAAATATTCTTTTGCACAGGTTCAAATATCAAGACATTGTTTTTGCGATATAAAACACATCGAACAATTTGGACAATGCAAGAAACTGAATAGGAGGAGGATGCGGAGAACAATATACCGAAGTCGGATCAAACTCTGTACGTACTGCCCACGGCAACAACTATTACTCTTACTGGATTACAACTCCGACATATGTAGAGAACAATGATCAAAGTCGGATCAAACTCTGTACACGTTGCCCACGGCTAGCTGCTCCTATATTACATGGACGTCGATCGTCCGGCTCCCCAGCAGCAGCAAGAGACATCATCATCGATCCAAGGTAGGTAGACGCGCGCGTACACCATCGATCGATCATCGAAGCCATGGGCAACTACATGAGCAACCAGCTGTCGTACCGGCACACGCAGCGGGTGGTTGTGAGGACGGCCATGGAGGCGGGCGGCTGCGGCTACGAGTTCTGCGGTGCCCAGACGGCCTGCGTCGGCAAGAATAAGTCGCCGGGCGACCTGCAGGACTGCATGAAGAAGACGGCAGCCCTAACGAAGTGCATGGAGGGCAACGAGCTCTACTTCAAGAACTACATCAAGATGATGGACAAGGGGCTCGATGAGGATGAGGGGAAGCGGCGGAGATGCCGCGATTCAGAGGACCGCTGGAGGTGGAGGTGGTGGACCGGCATGACCAGGATCCCACCGCCAACACCTGCCTCTAAGAATCCCTTCGAATACTAGTTCAGCAGCTTCAGCTATATGATAGAGAGATAGACATACGATGAACTTGTTCTTATAGGCGATGCACCTATATATTCGCAAAGATAATACCACTCTTACCGTATTTAGAGAAACCAACACACTTATTCTGAGTGAAAAATAATTCTCAGCCCGTAGCAACGCACGGGCATTTTGCTAGTATATATAACACATACAATTACATGAAGATCACGTTTTCATATAAAGTACTTAATTACATGGAGATCACTAGTACATTGAGACATTTTATTTTTCGATATAGTGGTACTCTCCAGTTTCAGGTATGACCTCCGTAAGAAGAAATCCCGCTAATTCCTCCGCAATTGATTTACGCGGTCCTCTGGTAGTAGCGCGTTCTGCTTCCTTTTCAACTTTAAAGGAGATCAAAATGAATACATCACAAATCATCATAAAGCAATTATGAATGAAACTCAACACAATTGATGATAACAAAATAAAATTGTGAATAATGTTTACGTACATTTTTATTTATTTGATTATTGAATCTCTAACTGGTCATGTACTCGCAAACCACTACAGCAAACAGGTCATCACCGGCGAGCTATTTTTGAAATCACTGGCGAGAATATGTCCTTTAATCACCGGCGAGTCCCAGCCCACGCGATTATCTGATTTTAATAACCGGCGTGTCCTCATACCACACGGCGGTGTTTAGAATTCGCGGATTTAAAAAAAAAACACGCCGCCATATACATCGCCGTATATGTCGTCGCCACCGTGTTCGGGATCCGCCGCCGTCGTCATGGGTGGAGCTAGTTCGTCGCCGTGTGCCGATGCCGTCACCGTCGACTCGTCACCGGTGAGCTCCTGGTCCTCGACGCCGGCGAGCTCTAGTAGTCGACGCGAGCGTCCCGCGACGGCCGGAATCAGCGGCGGCCAGTCGACGCTTCAAGCAAGGACGCGGCCAAGCGGGCGCTCCGTGCGGCGGCGACATCGATAGAAAATTATTGCGAAGGAAGATACGTGTGTACGTGAGGACTGAGGAGTAGTGGAGCACGTGTGTGGTCCTTTGGTCTGACACACACCAACACCCAATCCCAATGACACATGGGCCCAATGAAAAATCATAGGTGATGTATGCCACGTCAACAAGCCTGAGATCAACTCCATCGGACGGCTAGTCTTTATTCCACGTCAGCGACAATTGATTCTGTTTGAAGGAAATCAGGAGAGAGACGCAGCAGCTCGTGTGTGGACAGGAAGCAATGATGGGTGTGTGGACAACAAACAACGATGGAATACGGTATTCACACAGATAATCTATACCTAATAATAAACGGTTAATCTAATAAGGGAACGTGCCCTGTGGAACTCTTTCATACGGCGCATCAAGATCTACGCGCACGTGAATCAGACGGTCGTGGTCATCCCGCAGATGGGGCGCTGCTGCGTTGACTCGATAGAACGTGCCCCTTGTTGCCGTCGTTCTCCCACCCCCCCCCCCCCCCCATTCATCTCATTTTTCACATAGCAGTTTCCGTCCAGCGATTCCGACGTGCGCTGCTCCTCTTACAACGATTCGAGTGGAGGGAGGGCATCGCCGGCGTGGAACGCGGCACCGGCGAGCAAGGGAGGGGGGGCGAGGTGAGTTCAGCTTGTACCTGTCTCCGAGGAGCTCATTTCAAGGTGATTTTTTTGTTGATCGGGAGTTCGTCGATAGGGTTTGGGTGGTTTCCGCCTGGCTATCTCGGCGCGCGGGGTGCTTTCCCATGGCGATCTGAGCGGGGGAAGGGCATCTTCGGCGTTGGCTGCGGCACCAGCGAGCAGGGGAGTGTGGGCGCGTGGTGAGTTTTGCTTGTTCATGCCTAAGATGCGCTCATTTCTCATCGATTTTGGTTGATTGCGAGTTCGTGTGTAGGGTTTTAGTGGCTTCCGCATGGCTATTTTTGGCGGGCACCGTGCTTTTCGACGGCGATTCAAGCGGAGGAGGGGCGCATCGACGGCGTGGGTTGCGGAACCCATGAGCAGAGGAACGGGCTCGCCACTAGTTTTCCCTTTTCCTGGCTCAGAGTTTTCGTGAATTCGTCGGTAGGGTATGAGAAATTTTGTCCGGTAGTCAGCTCGTGTGGTCGCCCAGGTGAGTTCAATTGCTGGAGTGTAGCAAATTGGTGCTGAATTGTAAGGTGGTCGTCGTATTTTCAGAGTGGTTAGTTCTTGCATTATAAGCATTCAGAGTGTGAATTTTTTGGTGGTGGTTATTGGGGTTAATTATGTGTCAGAGAAGAAATTGGTGGGGCTCATAAGGGGGATTTGAATTTTGTTCCATTCCTCCGAGCATGGTGTGATGAGTAAGTCGATGCAGTTCAGCTCGCTTTTTCTCACGTGTTTTTCATGTGGGGACTTTTTTCCCTTGCTAGTGTTAGTTCATACGCTTGTTTCATGTGAGATACAATAAGCATTTTTTGTGGCGCCGGGTTGCCATAATAGCTAGGAGGAACAAAGCTGTGAGCAGTGAAGAAGTCGAGGGTGATGTTCATTGTTTAAAGCAGTATTTGGTATTTGGTACACATGTTTATTTGCCAGATTAAGCATTTTTAGTTACCTAGATTACTGTTAGGAGTCACCAGGGGTTTGTGCATGCTTGTTTTTGCTTTTTTGCATTCTCTGAATGTTTTTTGATAATTTTTTCTGACTGGTATACACTTGTTGGTCACCAAATTATGTATTGTTAGTCACCTTGATAGTTCTTAGTAGTTATGAGGGGATGGAGAGCTCTTATATTATTCATGCTTGTCCATGCTTCAGTGTTCTTTAAAATTTAAGTTGTCCATGCATGCACACCATTGCTGCGTTAGTTTTTTGGTTGTTGTTTTAGGTTGTCATAAGTGTTGTTTTTTATCTGAAGAAGGGGATGGTTTGATTAGTTACCAGGAGGGCCTTATCATGTTGTTCATACTTGTGCCCATGCTTTTTTGTACCTTTTTTGCTCTAATTTGTTCTCTTTTATAGTCACCAATGTGTGCATTGTTAGTCACCTAGATTACGGGTAGTATTTACAACGGGGGGGTTTTGAGTAGTTACCAGGTGGATTTGTTCTCTTTTTTTAGTCAGCAGTGTATGCAGTGTTAGTCACCTAGATTTTAGGTAGTATTCAACGGGGGGCTTGAGTAGTTACCAGGTGGACTTGAGTAGTAATTCTGGAAAAAATATGTGTTTCTTTCTGGTTCACTTTTTTGTTTTTGCATTTTCTTTCCTCTAAGCGGTGTTTATTTTATATCAGATCTTTGGTGATAAACCTGACAGCCCTTTATCACTGGTTTGTTATAATTCTCAACATGATGGCAAAAAATCTGAGGTGTTGGAATCACTCCGAGGCCAGAATGACCAAGGTCTCAGTGAGTATGCTGTAGATTATGCAAGCGACTCCGTGAGTAATCTACCTGTGTGATACACTTCATGTTTTTTCTCTCGTATTTTTTGTGTTGAATTTTGAACTCATTTGTGCAATGGTACAGAGATGATCGTGTGTTCTGATGCGCTGAACAACATTGACGAATTTCCTGGTAATTAAGTGAGCCTTTTCTATGCAATGGTACAGAGATGATTTGTGCAATGGAACAATGGTCAGCAACAAATGCTGCCCTATTGTGGTGAGCTTTTTCTGAAATTTCCTGATAATTAAGTAGTTATAAACTGGCAATTAAGCACACGTGGGGTGGTAACTTCTAAAACATTTAACCCCCGGTGCCTTAGTAGACAGTGGCAATTGCTCTATTGTTGCATGGTAGTTAAGTATGCATTACCTAGTAATTAGGTAGGCGTCAACTGGCAATCAAGTAGTCATGGCAATTTACTTCAACATAATCTGGCAAATTAATTCAAGTAGCCTAGCATTTTGATACATGTAGCCTGACAAAACACGAACTAAAATGCATACCTGGGTTTTCGAATACGTACTGATTCATCATATGTTTGTATTTTGTTCAGTTCAACTACAACTCCTGAAGTAATTGTGGCCATCTTGGATTTCTGTTATATTTTGGTTCACAAACAAACAAGGTTGTGTAAGGTGCAGGTCGTAAGGTTGTAAGTCTCAACATGATGGCAAAAAAGGCGAGGGGTTGGAATCACTCCGAGGACAGAATAACCAAGGTCTCATTGATTATGATGTCAATTATGCAAGCGACACCGTGATTAATCTTCCTGTGTGATACACTTCATGTTTTTTCTCGTATTTTTTGTGTTGAATTTTGAACTCATTTTGTGCAATGGTACATAGCTGATTGTGTGTTCTTTGCGCTGAACAACATTGAGAAGTGAAATGGGAGCACATGCCACCCTTGAAGCCGGAGGATACGGAAAAGGTGAAGAAAATATGGCCACATAGATTGTTGACGTCGCATGAACCTCACGAAAAAGTGGAGGCACCATCTAGACACCAATAAGCTGTGAAGGTAATGTCCATTCTTGATGCACTTCTTTTTAGTCATGAGGTAGTAGTATGTTGGCACTGAGTTGCCTGGTGCTGGTCAGCAATACTAAAAATCTGATAATTATTAGCATCCATTCTGGTAACCACATGAGAAACTTCCGGCAACTACATGTTAGTAACCTGGCATGTATGTCTTTATAACCTGCCAACTACTTCAGTATAAATCTGGCAACTACGTGTAATAAATCTGGCAACTACATGAAGTAAATCTGGCAACTGCATCTTTATAACATGGCAACTAATTTTGGTATAAATCTAGCAATGCACATATCTTCAGAAACTACAGGTAATAAATCTGGCAATTACATGTAATAAATCTGGCAATTACATGTAATAAATCTGGAAACTACAGGTAATAAATCTGGCAATTACATGTAATAAATCTGGCAATTACATGTAATAAATCTCTAATACAAAACATGTATAGTTCTGAGGATGATGATATATCCCCGAGGCATTACAGGTACAGTGGTAGAAAGAAGAAAAAGCATGGCTCCTCTGGGTGTTTTAGTGTGATGGCAAAGGCTAAGAGGTCAATCATGTCAGCTGGGAGGAAAGGCAGGAGCCAGTCAACATCGTGGTTCAGATTGGGAATATGAAAAGGGAGAGGCGGCTGCAGGGTTGCAGTTGGTGGCGTCGTCTCTTCCGCCGGTGTTGCCCTCTCCCACTGATCCATGGACAGCGCCGTTGTTGTATGAATTCCCGGTGCTCCGTCGTGCTGCTCCACCACCGGCTACGTTTGCGACCGCGGCCTCCACATGCTTCCTCCTATCGCCACTTTAGCACATTTCCATACCGTCCTTCTTGGACTAGGTGGAGCCGGTGACATCCCACTCAATAGACAGTACTTGTATGCAGCAGGCTGGTACTAGTGGAACAATTGACACTCTTACACTGTTTGCATGGTGTGCAGCAACGTATTATGTTATACAGTGACCCCGTGTTTTTGTGATGGGCTATATATATATTATGCACGTATCCAGAATTAATGATTGTAGTATGTTTCATAACAATCTTTTATATTTTGATTTCAAATCGAAAATATCAAATTTAAAAAACATGAAAAGTAGTAGTTGTTTTCATTTATGCTGAGTTCTTTTGTTTCATATACTAGAAAACGTGCCCGTGCGTTGCTACGGATCTGCACAATACTTATTTTCTTCTTTCCAATTGATATCAATTGGATTTTGTGACTACACTTTTCATGTGAGTATATACCTGTACATGGACATGTATTTGACAAAACGTGACTGATCAAACCGAGTTATTCAATTTGCAATAAGCTTTGTACGTGAAAATGGAGGGAATTACAAAAATCAGATCCAAGAATTAGGGCTGAAATTGATTTTTTTTATTCAGCGAAATCCTTCTATTAATTTCGGTTCCCATAATGCTAATGGAATTTTGTAGAAGAAAAAAATCAGAAAAAAAATCGAATTTGTTATTTCTTATCTGGTCAACCAAACATAGTAGAACATATGCATGCCATGACTAAAATCACCAGGCTGGAAGCATTGAAATGCATGATTTGTGAATTACGTAGTATATACACTTATGCAGTGCAAGTGATTGGTCGTGCGCGTAAGAAACGAAACAGCTAATTGCATCATGCTATTTAGGCAGTCAGCTTTGATCTTCACTGATGCACGACTCTGTGACGCAGTGGCTGGTGGGCTGGCCAGTGGCCACAATCAGAATAACCCGCCTTGCACGTAGGGCAGAAGATGGCCTGCGGCAGGTGGCCACGGAGCGCGTCCTCGAGCTCCTTGCCGAGAGGCGCGGCGCCGGAGAGGACGATCCGGATTGAGTTCAGGTCGTGCTTCTCCACCACGGGGTTCTTGGCCAGCGCCAACACCAACGGCGGCACCACGGCCGCCACCGCTCGATGCCCTCCAGCATGGCCCCCATCTCGAACTTGGGCATCAGCATCACCGCCGCCCCCGCGCGGACGCCGCACAGTAGCACCGAGTTGAGCGAGAAGATGTGGAACAGGGGCAGCACGCACATCACCACGTCCCCGGCCCGCATGTGCAGGTTCGGGTTCTCCCCGTCCACCTGCTGCGCCACGCTCGACATCAGGCTCCGGTGTGTCAGCACCACGCCCTTGGGCAGCCGTGTGGTCCCCGACGAGTAGGGCAGCGCCACGGCGTCGTCCGGCGAGATGGACACCTCCTCCGGGACGACACCCTCGTCGGCGGACACCACGATTCCCCAGAACGGGATGCAGCCGTCCGGGGTGCTCGCCTCGTCATGGATGGTGATCACGGTGAGATCCTCGCCCATTCTCGGGAAGCTCTAGTGCCGGAGCTTGTCGACGTAGGCGGACTGGGTGACGATCAGCTTTGCGCCGGAAGCGACGAACTGCTTGTGGATCTCCTGCGGCGTGTAGAACGGGTTCGCCGCCGTGCTGAGCGTGCCGAGGAAAGACGCGCCGCAGAAGGTCACGGCGAACTATACGGAGTTCTGGAGCAGCGCCATGATCCGGTCGCCGTGGCCCACGCCGAGCCCGTGCAGCGCTGCGGCGGCCTTGCGGCAGAGAAGGTGCGTATCGGCGAACGTGTACGTCCTCCCCGTGGCCGCGGTGATGAGGCACGACGCGTCCGGAGCACTTGGTCGATTTGGGTATTGATCGAGGTACTTTAGTCTTTTTATACAGACTTCCGGCAAGCGGAACGGGCAAAATGGAATCCACATCGGAGATCTCATGGAGCGTGCACGAATTCAGGTCGGAGCAGAGCGCGGGTATCCATAGGAGCGTGCTCGCACCCATGCATGAGTACGTGCTGGAGTTTGAGAGGAAAGGGTATTGTGTAAGGACACGGGAAAAAAACGAACCGTTTTTTAACTTATGGGTGGCAGTGGTGGGTAAATATGTGATTTGGTGGAAGGGTAAAATCGGAACAAAAAATGACGTACCACAAGAAACCTTAATGATTTTATTATTAGGTATAGATAAAGTGTTTTTTGTGAGCTACGCAGGAAGCCACTGGTTGACACATTTGCTCGTTAAATATTTGGTCCCACAACTTGTGAGAAGTAACAGTAAACAATCATGCGAACTTTGTTATAACCTATTGTTATTATTATAGATTGCCACGTTTATTTACTTGTCTCCCATCGCACACATGAGATAACACTTAAAACTTGTGGATCAAAATTCACCTATGTAAATTCGTTTGCGAGTTTTTTCTAACTTGAACTTGCCGTATTATTGAAGTTCGGAATCCTAAGCCATCAACAATTTTTATTTAGTAATCCCTATTCTAACATTTGATAGACATGCAAGTTTGTCACATATGATTCGAAAAAAACTGTCGATAATACAGAATCTAAGTGGTTCAAAACAAAAAGGACGCTCTGGAAAAAAGTTCTACTAAACCTATAACATCTCAGCCCTCTGCCTTCACTTTACTCACTACTATCAGTTATTTAAATGTGAGGGGATACAATCTAGGGAACTGAAAATCTAAGGGTGAATCATTCATTTAAACATCCTGCAAGAATGACTACAGGAATCCGCCACGCTGCCGGGTATCAACGGCTTTGAGCGAGTGCAACACCACGGGCCACTTGGCAAAGCAATGATATACCGTGTATCCACGAAAAACACTCGGCAAAGAGGACACCGCTCGGAAAACACACACTTTGTCTAGTCCGGCCTAGAAAAGCACTCGACAAAGATGGGATACTCGGCAAACAAGGCAAAAAACACTCGACAAAAATCTACACTCGGCAAACACGTGGGCCCAAGTTTGTCCTGACAGCCGGACTGACGGCGCCGTGATGGATGTATGGATTTTCAGAGTGTCCCCTCGCGGATACGTTTCATAAAAATCATTTTCCACTTTCTAAGTGGCAAAAATGACTTTTTTTTGTGAAGCAAGTATTAAAAAATATGGTGCAAAGTTGCACCAATCCAATTTTCACACAAAGGATTCCATATTTGATGGATAATCTACACATATTAGAAAATTTCTCGCTTTCTATATAATTTCGCCTATTTAAATGACTTTGTCTCGATTTTCCAAAAGTAATTCAAATTTGTACTACAAGTGTGTCATAGTTTCACGGTCCAGTCAGTGTCAGACATGGATTTGTGCGGCTGCCGGTGAAAACCGAGGTGGACTATGGCGGCGTCTCTTGGCGTCGTTCTTGCAGCTGTTGCTTCCTTGCTCGCGATGCTCAAGGGAAACCCTAGATCCGGGTCTCCCGGATTGGTCGATGACGGCACTCAATGTCGTTATCCCTCTTGGCGGCTCGTTTTGGAGCACGTGCTGCCTTGACGGGTCTGCTGGCGGAGCGGCGTTTCATCGACCGCGTCGATGGCTGCTGGTCTCTATGGCATGGTGCCACGGGGTCTCGATGACGGACGCATGATGATGGGACGCGCGCAGTATGGTGGTGCTGTTTGGCGACGTGGCGGCATTGAAGGCGGGCCTGACAAGGCTACTGCATTGATCTCTCCTGAAGATGGGCTGGTTGAAGATGACGGCAAGGACTTCTGAGTGTACACATGTGGTGTGGGTGTGCGCTGAGGTCTACTGGACCGGCTATTGGCGACTTGGTTGAGTCTTCCGGATTTAGATGAGGTGTATTTGTGTGTGAGGTCTGGCTCTGACCGATCCTCCCCTTCATAAAACTTGTAGGTGTAGTCCTCCAGTTAAAAAAAATGAAATGGTAAAAAAAATATTGCATGCTATTGTATTATGGTGAAACATGCATATTCGAGCATTCAGTCTCGTGCTCCAAAATATTCTTTTGCACAGGTTCAAATATCAAGACATTGTTTTTGCGATATAAAACACATCGAACAATTTGGACAATGCAAGAAACTGAATAGGAGGAGGATGCGGAGAACAATATACCGAAGTCGGATCAAACTCTGTACGTACTGCCCACGGCAACAACTATTACTCTTACTGGATTACAACTCCGACATATGTAGAGAACAATGATCAAAGTCGGATCAAACTCTGTACACGTTGCCCACGGCTAGCTGCTCCTATATTACATGGACGTCGATCGTCCGGCTCCCCAGCAGCAGCAAGAGACATCATCATCGATCCAAGGTAGGTAGACGCGCGCGTACACCATCGATCGATCATCGAAGCCATGGGCAACTACATGAGCAACCAGCTGTCGTACCGGCACACGCAGCGGGTGGTTGTGAGGACGGCCATGGAGGCGGGCGGCTGCGGCTACGAGTTCTGCGGTGCCCAGACGGCCTGCGTCGGCAAGAATAAGTCGCCGGGCGACCTGCAGGACTGCATGAAGAAGACGGCAGCCCTAACGAAGTGCATGGAGGGCAACGAGCTCTACTTCAAGAACTACATCAAGATGATGGACAAGGGGCTCGATGAGGATGAGGGGAAGCGGCGGAGATGCCGCGATTCAGAGGACCGCTGGAGGTGGAGGTGGTGGACCGGCATGACCAGGATCCCACCGCCAACACCTGCCTCTAAGAATCCCTTCGAATACTAGTTCAGCAGCTTCAGCTATATGATAGAGAGATAGACATACGATGAACTTGTTCTTATAGGCGATGCACCTATATATTCGCAAAGATAATACCACTCTTACCGTATTTAGAGAAACCAACACACTTATTCTGAGTGAAAAATAATTCTCAGCCCGTAGCAACGCACGGGCATTTTGCTAGTATATATAACACATACAATTACATGAAGATCACGTTTTCATATAAAGTACTTAATTACATGGAGATCACTAGTACATTGAGACATTTTATTTTTCGATATAGTGGTACTCTCCAGTTTCAGGTATGACCTCCGTAAGAAGAAATCCCGCTAATTCCTCCGCAATTGATTTACGCGGTCCTCTGGTAGTAGCGCGTTCTGCTTCCTTTTCAACTTTAAAGGAGATCAAAATGAATACATCACAAATCATCATAAAGCAATTATGAATGAAACTCAACACAATTGATGATAACAAAATAAAATTGTGAATAATGTTTACGTACATTTTTATTTATTTGATTATTGAATCTCTAACTGGTCATGTACTCGCAAACCACTACAGCAAACAGGTCATCACCGGCGAGCTATTTTTGAAATCACTGGCGAGAATATGTCCTTTAATCACCGGCGAGTCCCAGCCCACGCCGATTATCTGATTTTAATAACCGGCGTGTCCTCATACCACACGGCGGTGTTTAGAATTCGCGGATTTAAAAAAAAAACACGCCGCCATATACATCGCCGTATATGTCGTCGCCACCGTGTTCGGGATCCGCCGCCGTCGTCATGGGTGGAGCTAGTTCGTCGCCGTGTGCCGATGCCGTCACCGTCGACTCGTCACCGGTGAGCTCCTGGTCCTCGACGCCGGCGAGCTCTAGTAGTCGACGCGAGCGTCCCGCGACGGCCGGAATCAGCGGCGGCCAGTCGACGCTTCAAGCAAGGACGCGGCCAAGCGGGCGCTCCGTGCGGCGGCGACATCGATAGAAAATTATTGCGAAGGAAGATACGTGTGTACGTGAGGACTGAGGAGTAGTGGAGCACGTGTGTGGTCCTTTGGTCTGACACACACCAACACCCAATCCCAATGACACATGGGCCCAATGAAAAATCATAGGTGATGTATGCCACGTCAACAAGCCTGAGATCAACTCCATCGGACGGCTAGTCTTTATTCCACGTCAGCGACAATTGATTCTGTTTGAAGGAAATCAGGAGAGAGACGCAGCAGCTCGTGTGTGGACAGGAAGCAATGATGGGTGTGTGGACAACAAACAACGATGGAATACGGTATTCACACAGATAATCTATACCTAATAATAAACGGTTAATCTAATAAGGGAACGTGCCCTGTGGAACTCTTTCATACGGCGCATCAAGATCTACGCGCACGTGAATCAGACGGTCGTGGTCATCCCGCAGATGGGGCGCTGCTGCGTTGACTCGATAGAACGTGCCCCTTGTTGCCGTCGTTCTCCCACCCCCCCCCCCCCCATTCATCTCATTTTTCACATAGCAGTTTCCGTCCAGCGATTCCGACGTGCGCTGCTCCTCTTACAACGATTCGAGTGGAGGGAGGGCATCGCCGGCGTGGAACGCGGCACCGGCGAGCAAGGGAGGGGGGGCGAGGTGAGTTCAGCTTGTACCTGTCTCCGAGGAGCTCATTTCAAGGTGATTTTTTTGTTGATCAGGAGTTCGTCGATAGGGTTTGGGTGGTTTCCGCCTGGCTATCTCGGCGCGCGGGGTGCTTTCCCATGGCGATCTGAGCGGGGGAAGGGCATCTTCGGCGTTGGCTGCGGCACCAGCGAGCAGGGGAGTGTGGGCGCGTGGTGAGTTTTGCTTGTTCATGCCTAAGATGCGCTCATTTCTCATCGATTTTGGTTGATTGCGAGTTCGTGTGTAGGGTTTTAGTGGCTTCCGCATGGCTATTTTTGGCGGGCACCGTGCTTTTCGACGGCGATTCAAGCGGAGGAGGGGCGCATCGACGGCGTGGGTTGCGGAACCCATGAGCAGAGGAACGGGCTCGCCACTAGTTTTCCCTTTTCCTGGCTCAGAGTTTTCGTGAATTCGTCGGTAGGGTATGAGAAATTTTGTCCGGTAGTCAGCTCGTGTGGTCGCCCAGGTGAGTTCAATTGCTGGAGTGTAGCAAATTGGTGCTGAATTGTAAGGTGGTCGTCGTATTTTCAGAGTGGTTAGTTCTTGCATTATAAGCATTCAGAGTGTGAATTTTTTGGTGGTGGTTATTGGGGTTAATTATGTGTCAGAGAAGAAATTGGTGGGGCTCATAAGGGGGATTTGAATTTTGTTCCATTCCTCCGAGCATGGTGTGATGAGTAAGTCGATGCAGTTCAGCTCGCTTTTTCTCACGTGTTTTTCATGTGGGGACTTTTTTCCCTTGCTAGTGTTAGTTCATACGCTTGTTTCATGTGAGATACAATAAGCATTTTTTGTGGCGCCGGGTTGCCATAATAGCTAGGAGGAACAAAGCTGTGAGCAGTGAAGAAGTCGAGGGTGATGTTCATTGTTTAAAGCAGTATTTGGTATTTGGTACACATGTTTATTTGCCAGATTAAGCATTTTTAGTTACCTAGATTACTGTTAGGAGTCACCAGGGGTTTGTGCATGCTTGTTTTTGCTTTTTTGCATTCTCTGAATGTTTTTTGATAATTTTTTCTGACTGGTATACACTTGTTGGTCACCAAATTATGTATTGTTAGTCACCTTGATAGTTCTTAGTAGTTATGAGGGGATGGAGAGCTCTTATATTATTCATGCTTGTCCATGCTTCAGTGTTCTTTAAAATTTAAGTTGTCCATGCATGCACACCATTGCTGCGTTAGTTTTTTGGTTGTTGTTTTAGGTTGTCATAAGTGTTGTTTTTTATCTGAAGAAGGGGATGGTTTGATTAGTTACCAGGAGGGCCTTATCATGTTGTTCATACTTGTGCCCATGCTTTTTTGTACCTTTTTTGCTCTAATTTGTTCTCTTTTATAGTCACCAATGTGTGCATTGTTAGTCACCTAGATTACGGGTAGTATTTACAACGGGGGGGTTTTGAGTAGTTACCAGGTGGATTTGTTTCTTTTTTTAGTCAGCAGTGTATGCAGTGTTAGTCACCTAGATTTTAGGTAGTATTCAACGGGGGGCTTGAGTAGTTACCAGGTGGACTTGAGTAGTAATTCTGGAAAAAATATGTGTTTCTTTCTGGTTCACTTTTTTGTTTTTGCATTTTCTTTCCTCTAAGCGGTGTTTATTTTATATCAGATCTTTGGTGATAAACCTGACAGCCCTTTATCACTGGTTTGTTATAATTCTCAACATGATGGCAAAAAATCTGAGGTGTTGGAATCACTCCGAGGCCAGAATGACCAAGGTCTCAGTGAGTATGCTGTAGATTATGCAAGCGACTCCGTGAGTAATCTACCTGTGTGATACACTTCATGTTTTTTCTCTCGTATTTTTTGTGTTGAATTTTGAACTCATTTGTGCAATGGTACAGAGATGATCGTGTGTTCTGATGCGCTGAACAACATTGACGAATTTCCTGGTAATTAAGTGAGCCTTTTCTATGCAATGGTACAGAGATGATTTGTGCAATGGAACAATGGTCAGCAACAAATGCTGCCCTATTGTGGTGAGCTTTTTCTGAAATTTCCTGATAATTAAGTAGTTATAAACTGGCAATTAAGCACACGTGGGGTGGTAACTTCTAAAACATTTAACCCCTGGTGCCTTAGTAGACAGTGGCAATTGCTCTATTGTTGCATGGTAGTTAAGTATGCATTACCTAGTAATTAGGTAGGCGTCAACTGGCAATCAAGTAGTCATGGCAATTTACTTCAACATAATCTGGCAAATTAATTCAAGTAGCCTAGCATTTTGATACATGTAGCCTGACAAAACACGAACTAAAATGCATACCTGGGTTTTCGAATACGTACTGATTCATCATATGTTTGTATTTTGTTCAGTTCAACTACAACTCCTGAAGTAATTGTGGCCATCTTGGATTTCTGTTATATTTTGGTTCACAAACAAACAAGGTTGTGTAAGGTGCAGGTCGTAAGGTTGTAAGTCTCAACATGATGGCAAAAAAGGCGAGGGGTTGGAATCACTCCGAGGACAGAATAACCAAGGTCTCATTGATTATGATGTCAATTATGCAAGCGACACCGTGATTAATCTTCCTGTGTGATACACTTCATGTTTTTTCTCGTATTTTTTGTGTTGAATTTTGAACTCATTTTGTGCAATGGTACATAGCTGATTGTGTGTTCTTTGCGCTGAACAACATTGAGAAGTGAAATGGGAGCACATGCCACCCTTGAAGCCGGAGGATACGGAAAAGGTGAAGAAAATATGGCCACATAGATTGTTGACGTCGCATGAACCTCACGAAAAAGTGGAGGCACCATCTAGACACCAATAAGCTGTGAAGGTAATGTCCATTCTTGATGCACTTCTTTTTAGTCATGAGGTAGTAGTATGTTGGCACTGAGTTGCCTGGTGCTGGTCAGCAATACTAAAAATCTGATAATTATTAGCATCCATTCTGGTAACCACATGAGAAACTTCCGGCAACTACATGTTAGTAACCTGGCATGTATGTCTTTATAACCTGCCAACTACTTCAGTATAAATCTGGCAACTACGTGTAATAAATCTGGCAACTACATGAAGTAAATCTGGCAACTGCATCTTTATAACATGGCAACTAATTTTGGTATAAATCTAGCAATGCACATATCTTCAGAAACTACAGGTAATAAATCTGGCAATTACATGTAATAAATCTGGCAACTACATCTTTATAATCTGGCAACTACTTTTGGTATAAATTTGGCAGTGGAAATACCTTCAGAAAATATATGTAATAAATCTGGCAACTACATGTAATAATTTTGGCAACTGCATCTATATAACCTGGCAGCTACTTTTGGTATAAATCTGACACTGCACATACCTTAAGAATGTGGGAGCATACCTTCAACCCTTGTGCATTTTAGAGCATTCACATTCTAGTGTTCCTCAGAAACATTTCCAAACACATTATATGATCTGTCTTCCAAAGTGTGGAACAAATTTTACAATACACTATGTTAAGTAGTTGCTACCCACATAGTTGCTTCTTTAATCAGTGTGTTAGGCTCTTCCTTAGTTTTGGCACCCATATACTTTATTCTGTGTGTTACCCTGTCGATTGGAGGAAAGGGTAGAAGTCGTTCATAATGTATGCTAGCACCCAGCAACTTATAATAACCACCCTGGCAACTTATAGAAGAAAACTTGGCAACTTATTGCAAACAATTTGGCAATTACTGAAAAAAATTGTTCTGTTATCGCCTTGAAGTACCTCGTCGCTCTGAATTATTATTACTGCTGGTCTACCTTAGCGTTGCTTCATTTTCATCATGACAAGTCATCTAAACAAGGGTGTCTCAAAAATTTCAGACTACTAGGAGTTTCTGACGACACAGCTGACAAGTAAAACCATGTGCTGATGGATAGGAAGCTCAAAATTGTGGTGTAGTGCATGATTGGATGAGGTCGGGCGCAGCAACAAGTATCAGACGAGATGATCAAAATTTTAGTTCACATGTTGTTTATCGGAGACTTTTGACTATGCAAGTACACTGGGTTCCTTTTTGCTGTTCTGCTAAGGTTCTAGAGTGTAATTGCCAGGTCTACAAAGTTTTGTTGCCAGGTGTCTATTGTTTAGTTGCCAGGGTTTCAGTGTTTAGTTGTCAGGTTCATGTTCTTTTTCTGGTGTGGCTTTTTGGACACAAATGTTTCTTGTTCCTTGTTCCCTCGACTATGCTATAATGTGTATCTAATTGCCTAGTTTATGCATCTAAATTATGAGGCTGCCTATATGGATTTAGTTACTCCCTCCGATCTTATTTAAGTGTCGCCAACGCTTCACAATTTTGTATGTGCATAAGTCAGATTTCACGTCAATTGTTTGAGGATCAGAGGGAGTATTAAATTTGCCAGACGTGTGTGTACATAATGTTTGTAGTTTCTCTTTTTTTTTCCTTCATGTTACCTGGTTTATGTAATCAGATCACCAGATATCCTCTCTATGGTTATTGATCTAAAACATGTCAGACTGTGCGTTTACCTTTTCTCTCCATATTTTGCTTCCTTCAACTGAGATTCCTGACCTGGACCGAGCCAGCTGGATTGACTTGGGGATTGGGCTAGAAAAACGTGAAGGCCCAGGTTCCCTGGCTGGACCGAGCCAGCTGGATCAAGTTGACGCGCGCTTCCTTCGACGTCGAAGACGTGGGGTTCCTTCGATCAGGGCACCAGGCGCCGTACGGAAAAAATTACTGGGGCACGGTCGCTAGATAGTAAGGTCCAATAATAAAAGCATTAAGGATTCTTCTCGTACGTCGTTGAAAATACCCCTAAAGTTCGCACAAATTACCCATTACTGTCACCCATAAGTCATGTACCGATTCGTTTTTTTATAAAGGTGCACAAAATTACCAACTCTGCCACCTACTTATAGATACCGGTTGGTTTCTTGTCGTCCATCAGTCACGTTTGTGTTTAAGCCCCTCATAAATTTGCCAATCAGCCCGTAGTCTAACGATTCCCTCGCATATCCCATTGCTCCCGTTGCCCTGAGCCCGTGACCCGCTTCTGCACAGGTGGTGTAGTTGGCGCTGATCTCCAGCCCCAGCGACCGAGGAGTCTCACCTGGCCGGCTCACTCCCGTCACATCGCCTTCTCCTCCTCCTCCATAACTACCCTCGCTAGCAGCCCAGAATCGGAAGCGGCACGCATGGCGGACCACGACGAGAGCCGAGCGCAGGAGACCTCTCCAATGGCGAACGAACGACGCGTCCACGAGCCACACACCACCGCCCACGGAGGGCGCGTCACCGGACTTGCTGCAGAACACACCGTCAAACATCGCTAGGCTCACGCGATCGAGTACTACGACATCCGCTGCAAGTACCTCGCCGCACCAAGACTCTCCGACGGCGTCCCCGCACCCCAGCTAATCAGCACTGCGTGCCGTATGCAAGGGCGTGGTCATGACGGCTGACCTAACGCTCGACCCCATTGAGCCAAGCGAGAGATCTGCAGGTTCATGTCGTACAAGACGGCGTGCACTGCAGGTTCGGGCGGTTCACGTTGGGGCATGCTGTGTGGAGCTCGGAGCCGGGAGCGTCAGGTTAAAGTTTCATCATGTTTATAGAAAAACTATCAACATCTACCAATGCCAACTAAATACACAACAAAAACATTTCATGATCGGTCCACTAACATTAATTTGGTCCTTACTTACAAGACACCTGCAGAAAACGTTATTAATTGATCCTATTTACCTTCCACAGGAAGCATAGCTATCACAGATTTGAGATTGCAATGGCGGGCCATCAGGAATTCAGGATGGTGAAATCAAGGATCAGCGAGAGGTGTCATCCCTCACTTTTTCAACACATGGTACTGACACTGTTCATGCTTTTATTTCTCTCATATCAGTGATGACTGATGAGTGAATAGTATGTATAAGACACACACACTAAGATGCTGCAGAAGGAGAGAAGGGCACACAAACACTACACTCCTAGATTTTACAGTCATGTCCTATGCATAGTTTCCCGTGCAACCAACCGAGTCAACCGAGATTGAGAGGGAGAAAGAGATAGAAATAAAAGAGAACATATGGTTTGGTTTCTCTGCTTTTCATATCATATTAAATGAAGAGAACAAATAAACAACACAATAAACTTCAAGAAGATAATAGGTTCCCTCCAAAAAGAAAGCAGGAACATGACATGCTATGACCGTTTGTGATGGGTACATGTTTGGCCCCTCCTCTTTTTTCCGGGCTTGGGACCGGCTATGCAACATCAAGTGTAACATCGCATTAGAATAGGCAGAGTTACACCCCCCCCCCCCCACCCCCCACAAAAATTCCCACACACCACCCACCCAACCACCCACACACAAACACAAACACAAACTAAATGGTATGAAAAACGCAAGACAATTTTTGGATTTTTTTCCTAACTAAGCAACGAGGAACAAATTACTTGACACCATAAAGGAAACAAATACATTTTTTTGTGATTTCCTTTCCATTTTCTACAAAATACAACAAAGCAAACAAACACTTCTTTTTATGATTTTGTTTCCCCCAAGGTACAAAAGACAATAAAGCAAACACACAAGATTATTTGGAATTTTGTTTTGGCTTTGCTACAAGAGACAATAAAAAAAATAGTTTTTGGAATTGTCTTTTGGCTTTACTACAAAAGCCTAAATGTGGGAACTTTTTTTTTTGATATAAAATTTGTGATAACCCAAATTTTTGAGTTATTAATTAATTTTAGTAAAATGTAATTAGCTTTTGATTGTTCTAGGTTATGCTAATCTCTTGTGCTTAAATTAGATTTTAATTGGTGCTTGCAATAAGAAAAATGATGTGTTAATCGAATGGCTAAGCTAGCTTGTTTTGGTTGTGCTTGATCAGTAGTCAGCTAGTAGTATTAGTACATCGTTGATTGGAGCTGGTAGTATGTGCATGCATGCATAAAGGATCTCACCATGCATGACCTGAGTGAGTACGTTAGCAAGAAGCGACGTGGCAGCATGCTAGAGGGTGTTGGGTTGTAGCGTTGGCAGTGGTTGTCGGCAAGGTTCTTGCGTGGAGCTGTGCGTGGCAGATAGCCATTCGGCTGTTGACACTTAGCTAGCCAGTTACTTATCAGCTAAGGAGCTCGGCAAATATTTCTTTTTTGTCCGGCTGAAGCGGCGAGATATTTCCTTAGCCAACATCCGATAAATAGCGCAGATATTTCTTTTTTGATAGGAAGCTCGTGTACAGGATCACAACAACACAGTACACACACGCACGAACACAGGCGATGAACTCACCGACGACGACGAACTCAGAACCACCACACACACCACACACCGAAGCAGCGCCGTCGACCAACCTTGTTGAGCTGCCGCAGAAGCCACCCGACGCAAGCACCGGATCTTGACGCTGAACGAAAACGGCTTCGAGGCGCCGCCAGGCCGCCGTCACCGCCGGCCTCCACCCTTCTTCCACCACGCCCACCGAGATCGCCGCAGAGGGAGAAGAACCCACCTGCAGACTTCCTGAGATTTTGACCAAAAGCTCCTCCCCGCACGTCGGCGGGGAATCCAGGACCCCAAGTACAGGAGCCGCCACCGCCACCACGGTCGCCAGCTCGGGGAAGACACGCCGCGACTCCGGGGAGCAGCGGACGCGCCAGAGATGGCAGATCTGCCCAGGGCGACGCCGAGGGAAGAGGAGAAGACCACCACCTCCAAAAGGCCTCTCCGGCCGCGCCTCCGACTCCATAGCGCCGCCGGCAGACCACCCACACACACCTAGCTATGTACACGGCGGGATCCGTCCATCCCCCGTCCTCCCGCCGCCGGAGCGGCCGCGGAGGGCGAGGAATCGGCGGATCGCCGCCGGCGAGCTGGAGTGCACGGGAGACGCCCAAAAAACGCCGCTCTTCCTTTTTCGGTGGGGAACGAGGGGAGGGTCGAGAGAGTTCTGGTCGAAATAGCGCAGATATTTCCTTAGCCAACATCCGATAAATAGCGCAGCCCAGCTGCTACTCGATCGACCCATGGTTAGAACAGAGTGAGCTAGCAGAAATATAGAAATGGAAACGCCGAGAGAAAAATATTAGAAGGAGACGCTGCTGAAATATTTAGCTGGAGCTGGCGATGGTGGTAATTCTACCACGGCGGCCAGAGAGCGGCAGACCACGCTGACCTGAGTTGGATTCGGCGAGCGGAGCGTCTGGTGCACCATGTGCGCCGGCGGTATTCTTCAGGCTACGTATGGTGTTGGCGTATAATCTTGTTGCCGATCCTATCTAGTACTCGGCGTATGATCGCCGCCAAGGAGATGATCTCAACGTGGATATTATTTGTTGCGTGGCTAACCGAGGCAAGTAGATGCTCTACTAAATCCCTAAACCTTTGATTCTTGCAAGTAGATTGCTTTACTAGCCTTTCAAATCCTGCTCTATCATCTCTGTTGAGTATCACTTCTGTCCTTGTGATCGTATTACATTTGTTACACATGATATGCTATCCTCTCTGATTATTGTGTTATCTGAGAGATATGGAGATCTCTCATACTTGATTAGATCGGTATGATCTGTTGAGCTCTTGCGGAGGCATGAGCATGATGAGCATCTAGCCATTTCCGTGATTGATCTGTTCCGATATCTTGATCTCTCTTTGTATTGGTATCACGACGGCAAACGCATTGTACCGGTCGCAGTTCTGGTATGGGACAGTCTGAGCTCTCCGTGAGGGGCGGCCCTTGAATGGAAAGTGTCGGTGATGGATCCGTAGGAGCGACCGACATCGAGTAGGTCAAGGTGTCCGGTGTCTGAGCGGGTAAAAGGGCTCTGCTCGTTCTGGAGCCTGTGTGGTTCTGGTCGAGACTGTTGACGTCGGAGTACCCCTCTTAAGAGTGTAAAAGCGTGAATATTCACCCCTGTGAGTCCCGGGTAGGGAACCTTGCTGTCATGTGTGATGCCGATACGGGGTCGTTCACCATCCTTAACTTTATATTCCTCGGTGAATGATTTATTCTTTTAACTCATTTTTGTTGATGCTTTATTTATCTTGTCCGTTGATATCTGACTTAAATACAGTAAGGTTGTTATTACATGAAGTATTTGCTTGCTGAGTATAATCTTACCCTTGCTTCCTATGAGCTTGGTGACAACAAAATCATAGGAAGCAAGGGTGAGTACAACAAAGTCATACTCAGCAAGCAAATACTTCACTAAGCAACAAATGATAAGATTATTTAGGAAGCAAGGGTGAGTACAACAAAGTCATACTCAGCAAGCAAATACTTCACTAAGCAACAAATGATAAGATTATTTAATACAGTAATAACAACCTTACTGTATTTAAGTCAGATATCAACGGACAAGATAAATAAAGCATCAACAAAAATGAGTTAAAAGAATAAATCATTCACCGAGGAATATAAAGTTAAGGATGGTGAACGATCATGTATCGGCATCACACATGACACCAAGGTTCCCTACCCGGGACTCACAGGGGTGAATATTCACGCTTTTACACTCTTAAGAGGGGTACTCCGACGTCAACAGTCTCGACCAGAACCACACAGGCTCCAGAACGAGCAGAGCCCTTTTACCCGCTCAGACACCGGACACCTTGACCTACTCGATGTCGGTCGCTCCTACGGATCCATCACCGACACTTTCCATTCAAGGGCCGCCCCTCACGGAGAGCTCAGACTGTCCCATACCAGAACTGCGACCGGTACAATGCGTTTGCCTTCGTGATACCAATACAAAGAGAGATCAAGATATCGGAACATATCAATCACGGAAATGGCTAGATGCTCATCATGCTCATGCCTCCGCAAGAGCTCAACAGATCATACCGATCTAATCAAGTATGAGAGATCTCCATATCTCTCAGATAACACAATAATCAGAGAGGATAGCATATCATGTGTAACAAATGTAATACGATCACAATGACAGAAGTGATACTCAACAGAGATGATAGAGCAGGATTTGAAAGGCTAGTAAAGCAATCTACTTGCAAGAATCAAAGGTTTAGGGATTTAGTAGAGCATCTACTTGCCTCGGTTAGCCACGCAACAAATAATATCCACGTTGAGATCATCTCCTTGGCGGCGATCATACGCCGAGTACTAGATAGGATCGGCAACAAGATTATACGCCAACACCATACGTAGCCTGAAGAATACCGCCGGCGCACATGGTGCACCAGACGCTCCGCTCGCCGAATCCAACTCAGGTCAGCGTGGTCTGCCGCTCTCTGGCCGCCGTGGTAGAATTACCACCATCGCCAGCTCCAGCTAAATATTTCAGCAGCGTCTCCTTCTAATATTTTTCTCTCGGCGTTTCCATTTCTATATTTCTGCTAGCTCACTCTGTTCTAACCATGGGTCGATCGAGTAGCAGCTGGGCTGCGCTATTTATCGGACGTTGGCTAAGGAAATATCTCGCCGCTTCAGCCGGACAAAAAAGAAATATCTGCCGAGCTCCTTAGCTGATAAGTAACTGGCTAGCTAAGTGTCAACAGCCGAATGGCTATCTGCCACGTCGCTTCTTGCTAACGTACTCACTCAGGTCATGCATGGTGAGATCCTTTATGCATGCATGCACATACTACCAGCTCCAATCAACGATGTATTAATACTACTAGCTGACTACTGATCAAGCACAATCAAAACAAGCTAGCTTAGCCATTCGATTAACACATCATTTTTCTTATTGCAAGCACCAATTAAAATCTAATTTAAGCACAAGAGATTAGCATAACCTAGAACAATCAAAAGCTAATTACATTTTACTAAAATTAATTAATAACTCAAAAATTTGGGTTATCACATCCTCCCCACCTTATAAGAATTTCGTCCCCGAAATTCAACACAAAAACACTTTTTTTTTCCAAAACATAGCAAGGTTTTGAAAAATCAAAACCAAAAGAACTTTTTTTTAATGCAATCAAACCACACAAAACTGACAAATACATCTTAAAGTAAGATCGATAAAACAAGGGTCAGTGTTAGTCGCAACAACACAATGTTAGTTGTAAACACTAGCTAACGTCTACCCATTTTCCCACGTGACCTACAACCTTGAGCTCTGATACCACTTTAACCGTCACGCCCTGAGACTCGGCCCGGTAGAATGACAGCCGCCGCACGCCTATAGACCCGAAAGTCTATAAACATGCAAGGCGTAGAAAAGCAGGATAAACCAGCACAGTGGATCTCAACAGCTCATCTATTCATTTTTACAAGATTATTACATAAACAAGAATAAAAGATTCTCTATTCGCATCCCACCCACTGGTCCAGCCTACTCCTCGAAAGACGACGGCTTCCGCTGCGCACTCTGATAACACAAAATCATAGGAAGCAAGGGTGAGTACAACAAAGTCATACTCAGCAAGCAAATACTTCACTAAGCAACAAATGATAAGATTATTTAATACAGTAATAACAGCCTTACTGTATTTAAGTCAGATATCAACGGACAAGATAAATAAAGCATCAACAAAAATGAGTTAAAAGAATAAATCATTCACCGAGGAATATAAAGTTAAGGATGGTGAACGATCATGTATCGGCATCACACATGACAGCAAGGTTCCCTACCCGGGACTCACAGGGATGAATATTCACGCTTTTACACTCTTAAGAGGGGTACTCCGACGTCAACAGTCTCGACCAGAACCACACAGGCTCCAGAACGAGCAGAGCCCTTTTACCCGCTCAAACACCGGACACCTTGACCTACTCGATGTCGGTCGCTCCTACGAATCCATCACCGACACTTTCCATTCAAGGGCCGCCCCTCACGGAGAGCTCAGACTGTCCCATACCAGAACTGCGACCGGTACAATACGTTTGCCGTCGTGACACCAATACAGAGATAGGATTTATCTTGTGGAGAAAAAATAAGAGACAAAGCCAAAATATCAAGAATCACGCCTCCGCGTGAGCTCAGCTAAATCGTGATGACTCCACACTCATCATCACACAATCTCTGGTGGTACCAAGGCCAGCGGCATCCTTGGTACGAAGAACAAGTAAGACGAGACAACATCAACTCATGTCTCCTCAACAATAGCAAGATCAATAATGAGATCAACAGATGGTGCAAGTACCAGCAAGTACAAGCACCTCGATAAATCAATAGCAAAGATGGAAGCAGTAGTAAAACTACTACTAGCAGGATCAAGAGATTAGCAAAATAGCTACTTGCTAAATCAAGGGGATTAGGAAAGCATCTACTTGCAAGAATCAAAGGAATTAGCAAAGCATGATATAGGAGTTCAGCAAAGTATCCACTTGCCTCGGTGTTACTAAGCCGTAGCAATCGAATAACACATCGACCTTGGTCAGCTCCAGTAAGATTAACCGCTCCTCCAAAATACCAGGTACGTACAACATACGCGTACGAGGTCATACGGCATACGCATACGAGCTCATGCGCCGGTGCAGATGGTGCGCCAGAGCCTCCGCTCGACGACGCCGACCCGCATGCCAGAGCTGACTGGCTCACTTTCGCCGCCGCCGCTAGCTCCCTAATCTCTCTCTCACACTCTCTCTAGTCAGCTCGCTATCCTCTCTCTGCTTGCTCTAACTCGTCCACAGGTGATTGATCGATGTTGTGGATTGCAGCAACTGAGCTCCTCCATTTATACGGCTTTGGCAAGAAAATATCTGATCGCTTGCCGCTTGACCTTCGACGGAAAATATCTAAGCTGCATGCGCCGTCTTGCCGCTTGACCGAGCTGAACAGAAGTATCTTGTCGACATCCCTGACGCAAGCAAATACGTCAAAAGCTGTTGGTTGGCGACGGTGCAGAACGTCCATGCTGAGGCTTGGCTTCCAAGCCACTCTTGAGCTGCCAGCACATACCTGCACCACCTCTAATAACCAGCCACGTAGCCTCACTCTCTAATCAAATACTACCTCATACATGCAATAGCACCAGCACATGTACGCGCACCTCGACGGATAAATACTTAGCATGCCACAAACAAATTTAATTACAGAGCATAATTAGCTTAACCAAAATATTTTGAAGCTAAATATTAAATTACTTAGATTAATTAATCCACTTAAAAGATGGGGTATCACAAAATTTGTTTTTCTTTTTTTGGACATTAATTTTTTTTTTCGTTGCTAGGTGATCTAGGTAACAAGCCACAAATTTTTTACAAGTACACATTTTTTTTTGCTTTTTCCTTGAGCTAAGAATCAAGCTAGTCTCTTGCTATTTATATATTGTTTTTTTGCTTTTTTCCCTGAGCTAAGAATGAAGCTAATGACCAGCCAGTAACATGATCCGGAAGTCTCTTGCTATTTATATATTTTTGCATACGTATTGAACACCGCCAACCTACATAATGTGTCACATATTATATAAAAGTGTGGTTGTATGAAAATGAGCGGAAAGTTATAGGCATACATATGCAGTGTATGTTATTAAATTTTATGCACCAACCACTAGAACCAAAAGTTCGAACTCATGAAAAGAAGGTGTAACACTCGGGCAGAAAAAGGGCAAGAGCAATTTATTGTTAAATTGCGAAAGCCGAAATTTAAACACAAGACCTCTGCTTTGATACCATATGAAACAACCAGTCTAACAAAAAGTACACATTGATGGAAAGATGGTGTAACACCCGGACAAAAAAGGGCAATAGATATTTATTTTTTAAATTGCGAAAGCCGAGACTCGAACCCAAACCTCTGCTCCGGTACTGTATAAAGTTTCATACACCAACCAATAGATCTCAAAAAAGTCTGCACTGATGGAAAAAAAATGTGGGCAATCCACATATACTGTAACATATATACCGGGAAAGACAAATGTAAAATGAAGTAGCATATCTACAATATATTGTTATGTCGTGCACATATAGATGGGACGAACGAACCGATGATGGCGAGATTTATTAATGCTAGATGTTACCTAGTATTGTAAACAAAGAAGAAGGAAGAACATGCAGCGTATGCATAGGGAGCTTGCGTACCTTGATGCAGGTTGGAGCAGCACAACTTTCTTATCCCCAGGATTCTATTCCCGACCTCCGGACTAGGGGAAAATTCTCCCCGGGAAAAGGCCGGGATCCCCCCCGGGATTGCAGTTACCAAACAAGTCCTAAGAGGTGAGCTGTACACGCCCTAATTAAGAATGGTCGGTGTAGTTTAGGTCTACCCTCACAGTAATCTAACCTAGTCAATAGCCACCGACGAAGCCAAGCCTCGAACTAGATGATTTTTCTTAATTATTGAGAACCCCTCGGCTGTCAATGGGCCACTGTTTAAACCTTGTCGGCATCCCAAGACTTGTTCAAACAAATTATTTTCTATTTGCGTCTAAATTGTGATGACACCACTCTTAGATCTGAATTTGTTTGTAAGTTCACCGGTGCTAATCTTTATTTATTTTTATTGAAAATGAAGGTTCAGGTCACGCGGTCACGGTCGCCTATCGATCAATGCTGCAAGCCATGTATTAACGAAAAATTCTTCTAAGATATATACGCAACCAAAATTGTTCTCTCATTGCGTGCGGGTCTTTCATTCCTCGGCCGAGATTTATGATTCCAAAAATCATATTATCTGTTCCGTGCAGGTTTGATGGATTCGTGCCTCACCTGAATCTGAATGCGTGCAGGGAGAAAAAAAACATGGGGTGATTGATCTGCATGTGGAGAGAGGGACTGAGAGATACGTTATTTGCCGGCCCAACTGCTCACTACTAAAATTTGGCCCAGTGGGATTCAATCCGATACCGACTCAGTCACAAAGTCAGTCACGTTATCCTCAAAAAAAAAAGTCAGTCACGTCACCTCCGGCTTCGGCGGATGCTCAATCCGATACCGACTCAGTCACGATTCACGAAGTCACCTCCAGGCTCATGCTTAGGCGCTATATGTGGAACTCGATCCCGATCGATGCAAGTCACCTGCCGCTAGCGTATATGTGGACGTAGCCGCAGTTTACGTCCCCAAAGACCCAAACTCGATCGATCCTGATCGATGCATGGCATCCATGGCCCCCGCCACGTCGTCGTCGGTGGACCGGTTCTCCAACCTTCCTGACGACATCCTGGTCCACATCCTTTCCTTCGCGCCCTCCCGTGAGGCTGCGCGCGCCACGGCGATGTCACGCCGATGGCGCCGCCCGCTCTGGCTCAAAACGGGCGCCCTCAACATCGACTACCGCTCTTACGCCACCGGCGGCGACCGGAGGCGCGTGGTAGACGACGCAGACCAGGCGTACGCCTGCCTATTATCCAGCGGCCACATCCCAAAGAAATTGTCGGTTGTCATGCCCAATGATGCCATCGTGTGCACTGTGCACCGCAGGCGACAACGACGATGACGATCCGTCCGTCATCCAGGAGGACAGCATGGATGATCCCCGGCTCGAGTGGCAGACCAACGGCGGCCTACCGCGCTGCACGCTGCCGTTCGCCGTCCTCCGAGTCCTTGAGCTGACCGCCTACGACCTACTCGGACGAGCGGAGCCAACTCGCGTTCCCGTGCCTGGAGGCGATGCGGCTTTGCCGGTGCCAAACAGAGTTCACCACGCTCCAGAGCATCATCTCTGCCGCGCCCAGGCTCGCCGACATCCGCCTGGAGTCCTTGAACTTCGTGAGCCACGAGTACGTGTATTGCCTCAGCTGTGAAGCGGCCACTGTGGTCATCATGGACAACTGCCGGATGTTGTTTCAGTCTCGACGCGCCTCGGCTCCTCCACTTCCGCTACGCTCATAACATGGCCTTCGACGACATCACATCCTTCTCCTTCGGCTGGCCTAGGCCACCGCAACTGGACCACGTCCATCTCGAGGTGCACTCCAATGTACGGGAGGCGGCGAGCCTATGGCGCTCTCTTCTCTCAGGCGTTCTGGATGACAGGTCTCTCAAGCTAACTGCCTACTCCATGGCTGACCTTGACATTGAGCTTATACCGCTCCTGAACAACCTCGAGCGGCTGGAGATCGAAGATCTATGCGGGTGGTCTGTCGTGAACCACGGTGTCACTGCTAAGGCCGTGGTGAACCTGCTTCACAAATGCCCATTGCTCTCCGAGCTCCGGATCAAGTTCAGCTGGATGAAGTACCTCCGAGCTATTGATTCAGACCCAGCAGATGAGATGGCCGCTATTACTGATTTCTCTCTATGTATGTCTGTCGACTATGATGATGAAGATGAAGCTTTATGTTGTGATAGTTTGGAAGACCTTCACGGACAATTTTGCCGCAAACACAGCACAGTGGGTTGCTTGAGCAGAGTGGTACTAGAGTTCGACGCGGAGGAGCTGACCTGCTTCCAAGTCCGGTTGGTCAGGTTCCTAGCCAAGGGTGCGGTGGATCTACAAGAGCTCGTAATCGATGGTGGCAAGGGATACGACTCGAGCCGTATGGACCGGAAGGTGGTAAGATGGCGGAAACGACACAGACCATCGCCGCCTCCAATCTGGCCGCCCTTGCTCTCTGAATTCCCACTGTTAGAGCCGCCTTCGACGTTGCCTGGCAAACAAGTTGATAACGACGATTTGCATGAGAAGGAGGAGGATAAATCTCTAATACAAAACATGTATAGTTCTGAGGATGATGATATATCCCCGAGGCATTACAGGTACAGTGGTAGAAAGAAGAAAAAGCATGGCTCCTCTGGGTGTTTTAGTGTGATGGCAAAGGCTAAGAGGTCAATCATGTCAGCTGGGAGGAAAGGCAGGAGCCAGTCAACATCGTGGTTCAGATTGGGAATATGAAAAGGGAGAGGCGGCTGCAGGGTTGCAGTTGGTGGCGTCGTCTCTTCCGCCGGTGTTGCCCTCTCCCACTGATCCATGGACAGCGCCGTTGTTGTATGAATTCCCGGTGCTCCGTCGTGCTGCTCCACCACCGGCTACGTTTGCGACCGCGGCCTCCACATGCTTCCTCCTATCGCCACTTTAGCACATTTCCATACCGTCCTTCTTGGACTAGGTGGAGCCGGTGACATCCCACTCAATAGACAGTACTTGTATGCAGCAGGCTGGTACTAGTGGAACAATTGACACTCTTACACTGTTTGCATGGTGTGCAGCAACGTATTATGTTATACAGTGACCCCGTGTTTTTGTGATGGGCTATATATATTATGCACGTATCCAGAATTAATGATTGTAGTATGTTTCATAACAATCTTTTATATTTTGATTTCAAATCGAAAATATCAAATTTAAAAAACATGAAAAGTAGTAGTTGTTTTCATTTATGCTGAGTTCTTTTGTTTCATATACTAGAAAACGTGCCCGTGCGTTGCTACGGATCTGCACAATACTTATTTTCTTCTTTCCAATTGATATCAATTGGATTTTGTGACTACACTTTTCATGTGAGTATATACCTGTACATGGACATGTATTTGACAAAACGTGACTGATCAAACCGAGTTATTCAATTTGCAATAAGCTTTGTACGTGAAAATGGAGGGAATTACAAAAATCAGATCCAAGAATTAGGGCTGAAATTGATTTTTTTTATTCAGCGAAATCCTTCTATTAATTTCGGTTCCCATAATGCTAATGGAATTTTGTAGAAGAAAAAAATCAGAAAAAAAATCGAATTTGTTATTTCTTATCTGGTCAACCAAACATAGTAGAACATATGCATGCCATGACTAAAATCACCAGGCTGGAAGCATTGAAATGCATGATTTGTGAATTACGTAGTATATACACTTATGCAGTGCAAGTGATTGGTCGTGCGCGTAAGAAACGAAACAGCTAATTGCATCATGCTATTTAGGCAGTCAGCTTTGATCTTCACTGATGCACGACTCTGTGACGCAGTGGCTGGTGGGCTGGCCAGTGGCCACAATCAGAATAACCCGCCTTGCACGTAGGGCAGAAGATGGCCTGCGGCAGGCGGCCACGGAGCGCGTCCTCGAGCTCCTTGCCGAGAGGCGCGGCGCCGGAGAGGACGATCCGGATTGAGTTCAGGTCGTGCTTCTCCACCACGGGGTTCTTGGCCAGCGCCAACACCAACGGCGGCACCACGGCCGCCACCGCTCGATGCCCTCCAGCATGGCCCCCATCTCGAACTTGGGCATCAGCATCACCGCCGCCCCCGCGCGGACGCCGCACAGTAGCACCGAGTTGAGCGAGAAGATGTGGAACAGGGGCAGCACGCACATCACCACGTCCCCGGCCCGCATGTGCAGGTTCGGGTTCTCCCCGTCCACCTGCTGCGCCACGCTCGACATCAGGCTCCGGTGTGTCAGCACCACGCCCTTGGGCAGCCGTGTGGTCCCCGACGAGTAGGGCAGCGCCACGGCGTCGTCCGGCGAGATGGACACCTCCTCCGGGACGACACCCTCGTCGGCGGACACCACGATTCCCCAGAACGGGATGCAGCCGTCCGGGGTGCTCGCCTCGTCATGGATGGTGATCACGGTGAGATCCTCGCCCATTCTCGGGAAGCTCTAGTGCCGGAGCTTGTCGACGTAGGCGGACTGGGTGACGATCAGCTTTGCGCCGGAAGCGACGAACTGCTTGTGGATCTCCTGCGGCGTGTAGAACGGGTTCGCCGCCGTGCTGAGCGTGCCGAGGAAAGACGCGCCGCAGAAGGTCACGGCGAACTATACGGAGTTCTGGAGCAGCGCCATGATCCGGTCGCCGTGGCCCACGCCGAGCCCGTGCAGCGCTGCGGCGGCCTTGCGGCAGAGAAGGTGCGTATCGGCGAACGTGTACGTCCTCCCCGTGGCCGCGGTGATGAGGCACGACGCGTCCGGAGCACTTGGTCGATTTGGGTATTGATCGAGGTACTTTAGTCTTTTTATACAGACTTCCGGCAAGCGGAACGGGCAAAATGGAATCCACATCGGAGATCTCATGGAGCGTGCACGAATTCAGGTCGGAGCAGAGCGCGGGTATCCATAGGAGCGTGCTCGCACCCATGCATGAGTACGTGCTGGAGTTTGAGAGGAAAGGGTATTGTGTAAGGACACGGGAAAAAAACGAACCGTTTTTTAACTTATGGGTGGCAGTGGTGGGTAAATATGTGATTTGGTGGAAGGGTAAAATCGGAACAAAAAATGACGTACCACAAGAAACCTTAATGATTTTATTATTAGGTATAGATAAAGTGTTTTTTGTGAGCTACGCAGGAAGCCACTGGTTGACACATTTGCTCGTTAAATATTTGGTCCCACAACTTGTGAGAAGTAACAGTAAACAATCATGCGAACTTTGTTATAACCTATTGTTATTATTATAGATTGCCACGTTTATTTACTTGTCTCCCATCGCACACATGAGATAACACTTAAAACTTGTGGATCAAAATTCACCTATGTAAATTCGTTTGCGAGTTTTTTCTAACTTGAACTTGCCGTATTATTGAAGTTCGGAATCCTAAGCCATCAACAATTTTTATTTAGTAATCCCTATTCTAACATTTGATAGACATGCAAGTTTGTCACATATGATTCGAAAAAAACTGTCGATAATACAGAATCTAAGTGGTTCAAAACAAAAAGGACGCTCTGGAAAAAAGTTCTACTAAACCTATAACATCTCAGCCCTCTGCCTTCACTTTACTCACTACTATCAGTTATTTAAATGTGAGGGGATACAATCTAGGGAACTGAAAATCTAAGGGTGAATCATTCATTTAAACATCCTGCAAGAATGACTACAGGAATCCGCCACGCTGCCGGGTATCAACGGCTTTGAGCGAGTGCAACACCACGGGCCACTTGGCAAAGCAATGATATACCGTGTATCCACGAAAAACACTCGGCAAAGAGGACACCGCTCGGAAAACACACACTTTGTCTAGTCCGGCCTAGAAAAGCACTCGACAAAGATGGGATACTCGGCAAACAAGGCAAAAAACACTCGACAAAAATCTACACTCGGCAAACACGTGGGCCCAAGTTTGTCCTGACAGCCGGACTGACGGCGCCGTGATGGATGTATGGATTTTCAGAGTGTCCCCTCGCGGATACGTTTCATAAAAATCATTTTCCACTTTCTAAGTGGCAAAAATGACTTTTTTTTGTGAAGCAAGTATTAAAAAATATGGTGCAAAGTTGCACCAATCCAATTTTCACACAAAGGATTCCATATTTGATGGATAATCTACACATATTAGAAAATTTCTCGCTTTCTATATAATTTCGCCTATTTAAATGACTTTGTCTCGATTTTCCAAAAGTAATTCAAATTTGTACTACAAGTGTGTCATAGTTTCACGGTCCAGTCAGTGTCAGACATGGATTTGTGCGGCTGCCGGTGAAAACCGAGGTGGACTATGGCGGCGTCTCTTGGCGTCGTTCTTGCAGCTGTTGCTTCCTTGCTCGCGATGCTCAAGGGAAACCCTAGATCCGGGTCTCCCGGATTGGTCGATGACGGCACTCAATGTCGTTATCCCTCTTGGCGGCTCGTTTTGGAGCACGTGCTGCCTTGACGGGTCTGCTGGCGGAGCGGCGTTTCATCGACCGCGTCGATGGCTGCTGGTCTCTATGGCATGGTGCCACGGGGTCTCGATGACGGACGCATGATGATGGGACGCGCGCAGTATGGTGGTGCTGTTTGGCGACGTGGCGGCATTGAAGGCGGGCCTGACAAGGCTACTGCATTGATCTCTCCTGAAGATGGGCTGGTTGAAGATGACGGCAAGGACTTCTGAGTGTACACATGTGGTGTGGGTGTGCGCTGAGGTCTACTGGACCGGCTATTGGCGACTTGGTTGAGTCTTCCGGATTTAGATGAGGTGTATTTGTGTGTGAGGTCTGGCTCTGACCGATCCTCCCCTTCATAAAACTTGTAGGTGTAGTCCTCCAGTTAAAAAAAATGAAATGGTAAAAAAAATATTGCATGCTATTGTATTATGGTGAAACATGCATATTCGAGCATTCAGTCTCGTGCTCCAAAATATTCTTTTGCACAGGTTCAAATATCAAGACATTGTTTTTGCGATATAAAACACATCGAACAATTTGGACAATGCAAGAAACTGAATAGGAGGAGGATGCGGAGAACAATATACCGAAGTCGGATCAAACTCTGTACGTACTGCCCACGGCAACAACTATTACTCTTACTGGATTACAACTCCGACATATGTAGAGAACAATGATCAAAGTCGGATCAAACTCTGTACACGTTGCCCACGGCTAGCTGCTCCTATATTACATGGACGTCGATCGTCCGGCTCCCCAGCAGCAGCAAGAGACATCATCATCGATCCAAGGTAGGTAGACGCGCGCGTACACCATCGATCGATCATCGAAGCCATGGGCAACTACATGAGCAACCAGCTGTCGTACCGGCACACGCAGCGGGTGGTTGTGAGGACGGCCATGGAGGCGGGCGGCTGCGGCTACGAGTTCTGCGGTGCCCAGACGGCCTGCGTCGGCAAGAATAAGTCGCCGGGCGACCTGCAGGACTGCATGAAGAAGACGGCAGCCCTAACGAAGTGCATGGAGGGCAACGAGCTCTACTTCAAGAACTACATCAAGATGATGGACAAGGGGCTCGATGAGGATGAGGGGAAGCGGCGGAGATGCCGCGATTCAGAGGACCGCTGGAGGTGGAGGTGGTGGACCGGCATGACCAGGATCCCACCGCCAACACCTGCCTCTAAGAATCCCTTCGAATACTAGTTCAGCAGCTTCAGCTATATGATAGAGAGATAGACATACGATGAACTTGTTCTTATAGGCGATGCACCTATATATTCGCAAAGATAATACCACTCTTACCGTATTTAGAGAAACCAACACACTTATTCTGAGTGAAAAATAATTCTCAGCCCGTAGCAACGCACGGGCATTTTGCTAGTATATATAACACATACAATTACATGAAGATCACGTTTTCATATAAAGTACTTAATTACATGGAGATCACTAGTACATTGAGACATTTTATTTTTCGATATAGTGGTACTCTCCAGTTTCAGGTATGACCTCCGTAAGAAGAAATCCCGCTAATTCCTCCGCAATTGATTTACGCGGTCCTCTGGTAGTAGCGCGTTCTGCTTCCTTTTCAACTTTAAAGGAGATCAAAATGAATACATCACAAATCATCATAAAGCAATTATGAATGAAACTCAACACAATTGATGATAACAAAATAAAATTGTGAATAATGTTTACGTACATTTTTATTTATTTGATTATTGAATCTCTAACTGGTCATGTACTCGCAAACCACTACAGCAAACAGGTCATCACCGGCGAGCTATTTTTGAAATCACTGGCGAGAATATGTCCTTTAATCACCGGCGAGTCCCAGCCCACGCCGATTATCTGATTTTAATAACCGGCGTGTCCTCATACCACACGGCGGTGTTTAGAATTCGCGGATTTAAAAAAAAAACACGCCGCCATATACATCGCCGTATATGTCGTCGCCACCGTGTTCGGGATCCGCCGCCGTCGTCATGGGTGGAGCTAGTTCGTCGCCGTGTGCCGATGCCGTCACCGTCGACTCGTCACCGGTGAGCTCCTGGTCCTCGACGCCGGCGAGCTCTAGTAGTCGACGCGAGCGTCCCGCGACGGCCGGAATCAGCGGCGGCCAGTCGACGCTTCAAGCAAGGACGCGGCCAAGCGGGCGCTCCGTGCGGCGGCGACATCGATAGAAAATTATTGCGAAGGAAGATACGTGTGTACGTGAGGACTGAGGAGTAGTGGAGCACGTGTGTGGTCCTTTGGTCTGACACACACCAACACCCAATCCCAATGACACATGGGCCCAATGAAAAATCATAGGTGATGTATGCCACGTCAACAAGCCTGAGATCAACTCCATCGGACGGCTAGTCTTTATTCCACGTCAGCGACAATTGATTCTGTTTGAAGGAAATCAGGAGAGAGACGCAGCAGCTCGTGTGTGGACAGGAAGCAATGATGGGTGTGTGGACAACAAACAACGATGGAATACGGTATTCACACAGATAATCTATACCTAATAATAAACGGTTAATCTAATAAGGGAACGTGCCCTGTGGAACTCTTTCATACGGCGCATCAAGATCTACGCGCACGTGAATCAGACGGTCGTGGTCATCCCGCAGATGGGGCGCTGCTGCGTTGACTCGATAGAACGTGCCCCTTGTTGCCGTCGTTCTCCCACCCCCCCCCCCATTCATCTCATTTTTCACATAGCAGTTTCCGTCCAGCGATTCCGACGTGCGCTGCTCCTCTTACAACGATTCGAGTGGAGGGAGGGCATCGCCGGCGTGGAACGCGGCACCGGCGAGCAAGGGAGGGGGGGCGAGGTGAGTTCAGCTTGTACCTGTCTCCGAGGAGCTCATTTCAAGGTGATTTTTTTGTTGATCGGGAGTTCGTCGATAGGGTTTGGGTGGTTTCCGCCTGGCTATCTCGGCGCGCGGGGTGCTTTCCCATGGCGATCTGAGCGGGGGAAGGGCATCTTCGGCGTTGGCTGCGGCACCAGCGAGCAGGGGAGTGTGGGCGCGTGGTGAGTTTTGCTTGTTCATGCCTAAGATGCGCTCATTTCTCATCGATTTTGGTTGATTGCGAGTTCGTGTGTAGGGTTTTAGTGGCTTCCGCATGGCTATTTTTGGCGGGCACCGTGCTTTTCGACGGCGATTCAAGCGGAGGAGGGGCGCATCGACGGCGTGGGTTGCGGAACCCATGAGCAGAGGAACGGGCTCGCCACTAGTTTTCCCTTTTCCTGGCTCAGAGTTTTCGTGAATTCGTCGGTAGGGTATGAGAAATTTTGTCCGGTAGTCAGCTCGTGTGGTCGCCCAGGTGAGTTCAATTGCTGGAGTGTAGCAAATTGGTGCTGAATTGTAAGGTGGTCGTCGTATTTTCAGAGTGGTTAGTTCTTGCATTATAAGCATTCAGAGTGTGAATTTTTTGGTGGTGGTTATTGGGGTTAATTATGTGTCAGAGAAGAAATTGGTGGGGCTCATAAGGGGGATTTGAATTTTGTTCCATTCCTCCGAGCATGGTGTGATGAGTAAGTCGATGCAGTTCAGCTCGCTTTTTCTCACGTGTTTTTCATGTGGGGACTTTTTTCCCTTGCTAGTGTTAGTTCATACGCTTGTTTCATGTGAGATACAATAAGCATTTTTTGTGGCGCCGGGTTGCCATAATAGCTAGGAGGAACAAAGCTGTGAGCAGTGAAGAAGTCGAGGGTGATGTTCATTGTTTAAAGCAGTATTTGGTATTTGGTACACATGTTTATTTGCCAGATTAAGCATTTTTAGTTACCTAGATTACTGTTAGGAGTCACCAGGGGTTTGTGCATGCTTGTTTTTGCTTTTTTGCATTCTCTGAATGTTTTTTGATAATTTTTTCTGACTGGTATACACTTGTTGGTCACCAAATTATGTATTGTTAGTCACCTTGATAGTTCTTAGTAGTTATGAGGGGATGGAGAGCTCTTATATTATTCATGCTTGTCCATGCTTCAGTGTTCTTTAAAATTTAAGTTGTCCATGCATGCACACCATTGCTGCGTTAGTTTTTTGGTTGTTGTTTTAGGTTGTCATAAGTGTTGTTTTTTATCTGAAGAAGGGGATGGTTTGATTAGTTACCAGGAGGGCCTTATCATGTTGTTCATACTTGTGCCCATGCTTTTTTGTACCTTTTTTGCTCTAATTTGTTCTCTTTTATAGTCACCAATGTGTGCATTGTTAGTCACCTAGATTACGGGTAGTATTTACAACGGGGGGGTTTTGAGTAGTTACCAGGTGGATTTGTTCTCTTTTTTTAGTCAGCAGTGTATGCAGTGTTAGTCACCTAGATTTTAGGTAGTATTCAACGGGGGGCTTGAGTAGTTACCAGGTGGACTTGAGTAGTAATTCTGGAAAAAATATGTGTTTCTTTCTGGTTCACTTTTTTGTTTTTGCATTTTCTTTCCTCTAAGCGGTGTTTATTTTATATCAGATCTTTGGTGATAAACCTGACAGCCCTTTATCACTGGTTTGTTATAATTCTCAACATGATGGCAAAAAATCTGAGGTGTTGGAATCACTCCGAGGCCAGAATGACCAAGGTCTCAGTGAGTATGCTGTAGATTATGCAAGCGACTCCGTGAGTAATCTACCTGTGTGATACACTTCATGTTTTTTCTCTCGTATTTTTTGTGTTGAATTTTGAACTCATTTGTGCAATGGTACAGAGATGATCGTGTGTTCTGATGCGCTGAACAACATTGACGAATTTCCTGGTAATTAAGTGAGCCTTTTCTATGCAATGGTACAGAGATGATTTGTGCAATGGAACAATGGTCAGCAACAAATGCTGCCCTATTGTGGTGAGCTTTTTCTGAAATTTCCTGATAATTAAGTAGTTATAAACTGGCAATTAAGCACACGTGGGGTGGTAACTTCTAAAACATTTAACCCCTGGTGCCTTAGTAGACAGTGGCAATTGCTCTATTGTTGCATGGTAGTTAAGTATGCATTACCTAGTAATTAGGTAGGCGTCAACTGGCAATCAAGTAGTCATGGCAATTTACTTCAACATAATCTGGCAAATTAATTCAAGTAGCCTAGCATTTTGATACATGTAGCCTGACAAAACACGAACTAAAATGCATACCTGGGTTTTCGAATACGTACTGATTCATCATATGTTTGTATTTTGTTCAGTTCAACTACAACTCCTGAAGTAATTGTGGCCATCTTGGATTTCTGTTATATTTTGGTTCACAAACAAACAAGGTTGTGTAAGGTGCAGGTCGTAAGGTTGTAAGTCTCAACATGATGGCAAAAAAGGCGAGGGGTTGGAATCACTCCGAGGACAGAATAACCAAGGTCTCATTGATTATGATGTCAATTATGCAAGCGACACCGTGATTAATCTTCCTGTGTGATACACTTCATGTTTTTTCTCGTATTTTTTGTGTTGAATTTTGAACTCATTTTGTGCAATGGTACATAGCTGATTGTGTGTTCTTTGCGCTGAACAACATTGAGAAGTGAAATGGGAGCACATGCCACCCTTGAAGCCGGAGGATACGGAAAAGGTGAAGAAAATATGGCCACATAGATTGTTGACGTCGCATGAACCTCACGAAAAAGTGGAGGCACCATCTAGACACCAATAAGCTGTGAAGGTAATGTCCATTCTTGATGCACTTCTTTTTAGTCATGAGGTAGTAGTATGTTGGCACTGAGTTGCCTGGTGCTGGTCAGCAATACTAAAAATCTGATAATTATTAGCATCCATTCTGGTAACCACATGAGAAACTTCCGGCAACTACATGTTAGTAACCTGGCATGTATGTCTTTATAACCTGCCAACTACTTCAGTATAAATCTGGCAACTACGTGTAATAAATCTGGCAACTACATGAAGTAAATCTGGCAACTGCATCTTTATAACATGGCAACTAATTTTGGTATAAATCTAGCAATGCACATATCTTCAGAAACTACAGGTAATAAATCTGGCAATTACATGTAATAAATCTGGCAACTACATCTTTATAATCTGGCAACTACTTTTGGTATAAATTTGGCAGTGGAAATACCTTCAGAAAATATATGTAATAAATCTGGCAACTACATGTAATAATTTTGGCAACTGCATCTATATAACCTGGCAGCTACTTTTGGTATAAATCTGACACTGCACATACCTTAAGAATGTGGGAGCATACCTTCAACCCTTGTGCATTTTAGAGCATTCACATTCTAGTGTTCCTCAGAAACATTTCCAAACACATTATATGATCTGTCTTCCAAAGTGTGGAACAAATTTTACAATACACTATGTTAAGTAGTTGCTACCCACATAGTTGCTTCTTTAATCAGTGTGTTAGGCTCTTCCTTAGTTTTGGCACCCATATACTTTATTCTGTGTGTTACCCTGTCGATTGGAGGAAAGGGTAGAAGTCGTTCATAATGTATGCTAGCACCCAGCAACTTATAATAACCACCCTGGCAACTTATAGAAGAAAACTTGGCAACTTATTGCAAACAATTTGGCAATTACTGAAAAAAATTGTTCTGTTATCGCCTTGAAGTACCTCGTCGCTCTGAATTATTATTACTGCTGGTCTACCTTAGCGTTGCTTCATTTTCATCATGACAAGTCATCTAAACAAGGGTGTCTCAAAAATTTCAGACTACTAGGAGTTTCTGACGACACAGCTGACAAGTAAAACCATGTGCTGATGGATAGGAAGCTCAAAATTGTGGTGTAGTGCATGATTGGATGAGGTCGGGCGCAGCAACAAGTATCAGACGAGATGATCAAAATTTTAGTTCACATGTTGTTTATCGGAGACTTTTGACTATGCAAGTACACTGGGTTCCTTTTTGCTGTTCTGCTAAGGTTCTAGAGTGTAATTGCCAGGTCTACAAAGTTTTGTTGCCAGGTGTCTATTGTTTAGTTGCCAGGGTTTCAGTGTTTAGTTGTCAGGTTCATGTTCTTTTTCTGGTGTGGCTTTTTGGACACAAATGTTTCTTGTTCCTTGTTCCCTCGACTATGCTATAATGTGTATCTAATTGCCTAGTTTATGCATCTAAATTATGAGGCTGCCTATATGGATTTAGTTACTCCCTCCGATCTTATTTAAGTGTCGCCAACGCTTCACAATTTTGTATGTGCATAAGTCAGATTTCACGTCAATTGTTTGAGGATCAGAGGGAGTATTAAATTTGCCAGACGTGTGTGTACATAATGTTTGTAGTTTCTCTTTTTTTTTCCTTCATGTTACCTGGTTTATGTAATCAGATCACCAGATATCCTCTCTATGGTTATTGATCTAAAACATGTCAGACTGTGCGTTTACCTTTTCTCTCCATATTTTGCTTCCTTCAACTGAGATTCCTGACCTGGACCGAGCCAGCTGGATTGACTTGGGGATTGGGCTAGAAAAACGTGAAGGCCCAGGTTCCCTGGCTGGACCGAGCCAGCTGGATCAAGTTGACGCGCGCTTCCTTCGACGTCGAAGACGTGGGGTTCCTTCGATCAGGGCACCAGGCGCCGTACGGAAAAAATTAGCTGGGGCACGGTCGCTAGATAGTAAGGTCCAATAATAAAAGCATTAAGGATTCTTCTCGTACGTCGTTGAAAATACCCCTAAAGTTCGCACAAATTACCATTACTGTCACCCATAAGTCATGTACCGATTCGTTTTTTTATAAAGGTGCACAAAATTACCAACTCTGCCACCTACTTATAGATACCGGTTGGTTTCTTGTCGTCCATCAGTCACGTTTGTGTTTAAGCCCCTCATAAATTTGCCAATCAGCCCGTAGTCTAACGATTCCCTCGCATATCCCATTGCTCCCGTTGCCCTGAGCCCGTGACCCGCTTCTGCACAGGTGGTGTAGTTGGCGCTGATCTCCAGCCCCAGCGACCGAGGAGTCTCACCTGGCCGGCTCACTCCCGTCACATCGCCTTCTCCTCCTCCTCCATAACTACCCTCGCTAGCAGCCCAGAATCGGAAGCGGCACGCATGGCGGACCACGACGAGAGCCGAGCGCAGGAGACCTCTCCAATGGCGAACGAACGACGCGTCCACGAGCCACACACCACCGCCCACGGAGGGCGCGTCACCGGACTTGCTGCAGAACACACCGTCAAACATCGCTAGGCTCACGCGATCGAGTACTACGACATCCGCTGCAAGTACCTCGCCGCACCAAGACTCTCCGACGGCGTCCCCGCACCCCAGCTAATCAGCACTGCGTGCCGTATGCAAGGGCGTGGTCATGACGGCTGACCTAACGCTCGACCCCATTGAGCCAAGCGAGAGATCTGCAGGTTCATGTCGTACAAGACGGCGTGCACTGCAGGTTCGGGCGGTTCACGTTGGGGCATGCTGTGTGGAGCTCGGAGCCGGGAGCGTCAGGTTAAAGTTTCATCATGTTTATAGAAAAACTATCAACATCTACCAATGCCAACTAAATACACAACAAAAACATTTCATGATCGGTCCACTAACATTAATTTGGTCCTTACTTACAAGACACCTGCAGAAAACGTTATTAATTGATCCTATTTACCTTCCACAGGAAGCATAGCTATCACAGATTTGAGATTGCAATGGCGGGCCATCAGGAATTCAGGATGGTGAAATCAAGGATCAGCGAGAGGTGTCATCCCTCACTTTTTCAACACATGGTACTGACACTGTTCATGCTTTTATTTCTCTCATATCAGTGATGACTGATGAGTGAATAGTATGTATAAGACACACACACTAAGATGCTGCAGAAGGAGAGAAGGGCACACAAACACTACACTCCTAGATTTTACAGTCATGTCCTATGCATAGTTTCCCGTGCAACCAACCGAGTCAACCGAGATTGAGAGGGAGAAAGAGATAGAAATAAAAGAGAACATATGGTTTGGTTTCTCTGCTTTTCATATCATATTAAATGAAGAGAACAAATAAACAACACAATAAACTTCAAGAAGATAATAGGTTCCCTCCAAAAAGAAAGCAGGAACATGACATGCTATGACCGTTTGTGATGGGTACATGTTTGGCCCCTCCTCTTTTTTCCGGGCTCGGGACCGGCTATGCAACATCAAGTGTAACATCGCATTAGAATAGGCAGAGTTACACCCCCCCCCCCCCCCCACCCCCCCACAAAAATTCCCACACACCACCCACCCAACCACCCACACACAAACACAAACACAAACTAAATGGTATGAAAAACGCAAGACAATTTTTGGATTTTTTTCCTAACTAAGCAACGAGGAACAAATTACTTGACACCATAAAGGAAACAAATACATTTTTTTGTGATTTCCTTTCCATTTTCTACAAAATACAACAAAGCAAACAAACACTTCTTTTTATGATTTTGTTTCCCCCAAGGTACAAAAGACAATAAAGCAAACACACAAGATTATTTGGAATTTTGTTTTGGCTTTGCTACAAGAGACAATAAAAAAAATAGTTTTTGGAATTGTCTTTTGGCTTTACTACAAAAGCCTAAATGTGGGAACTTTTTTTTTTTGATATAAAATTTGTGATAACCCAAATTTTTGAGTTATTAATTAATTTTAGTAAAATGTAATTAGCTTTTGATTGTTCTAGGTTATGCTAATCTCTTGTGCTTAAATTAGATTTTAATTGGTGCTTGCAATAAGAAAAATGATGTGTTAATCGAATGGCTAAGCTAGCTTGTAGCTGGTAGTATGTGCATGCATGCATAAAGGATCTCACCATGCATGACCTGAGTGAGTACGTTAGCAAGAAGCGACGTGGCAGCATGCTAGAGGGTGTTGGGTTGTAGCGTTGGCAGTGGTTGTCGGCAAGGTTCTTGCGTGGAGCTGTGCGTGGCAGATAGCCATTCGGCTGTTGACACTTAGCTAGCCAGTTACTTATCAGCTAAGGAGCTCGGCAGATATTTCTTTTTTGTCCGGCTGAAGCGGCGAGATATTTCCTTAGCCAACATCCGATAAATAGCGCAGATATTTCCTTAGCCAACATCCGATAAATAGCGCAGCCCAGCTGCTACTCGATCGACCCATGGTTAGAACAGAGTGAGCTAGCAGAAATATAGAAATGGAAACGCCGAGAGAAAAATATTAGAAGGAGACGCTGCTGAAATATTTAGCTGGAGCTGGCGATGGTGGTAATTCTACCACGGCGGCCAGAGAGCGGCAGACCACGCTGACCTGAGTTGGATTCGGCGAGCGGAGCGTCTGGTGCACCATGTGCGCCGGCGGTATTCTTCAGGCTACGTATGGTGTTGGCGTATAATCTTGTTGCCGATCCTATCTAGTACTCGGCGTATGATCGCCGCCAAGGAGATGATCTCAACGTGGATATTATTTGTTGCGTGGCTAACCGAGGCAAGTAGATGCTCTACTAAATCCCTAAACCTTTGATTCTTGCAAGTAGATTGCTTTACTAGCCTTTCAAATCCTGCTCTATCATCTCTGTTGAGTATCACTTCTGTCCTTGTGATCGTATTACATTTGTTACACATGATATGCTATCCTCTCTGATTATTGTGTTATCTGAGAGATATGGAGATCTCTCATACTTGATTAGATCGGTATGATCTGTTGAGCTCTTGCGGAGGCATGAGCATGATGAGCATCTAGCCATTTCCGTGATTGATCTGTTCCGATATCTTGATCTCTCTTTGTATTGGTATCACGACGGCAAACGCATTATACCGGTCGCAGTTCTGGTATGGGACAGTCTGAGCTCTCCGTGAGGGGCGGCCCTTGAATGGAAAGTGTCGGTGATGGATCCGTAGGAGCGACCGACATCGAGTAGGTCAAGGTGTCCGGTGTCTGAGCGGGTAAAAGGGCTCTGCTCGTTCTGGAGCCTGTGTGGTTCTGGTCGAGACTGTTGACGTCGGAGTACCCCTCTTAAGAGTGTAAAAGCGTGAATATTCACCCCTGTGAGTCCCGGGTAGGGAACCTTGCTGTCATGTGTGATGCCGATACGGGGTCGTTCACCATCCTTAACTTTATATTCCTCGGTGAATGATTTATTCTTTTAACTCATTTTTGTTGATGCTTTATTTATCTTGTCCGTTGATATCTGACTTAAATACAGTAAGGTTGTTATTACATGAAGTATTTGCTTGCTGAGTATAATCTTACCCTTGCTTCCTATGAGCTTGGTGACAACAAAATCATAGGAAGCAAGGGTGAGTACAACAAAGTCATACTCAGCAAGCAAATACTTCACTAAGCAACAAATGATAAGATTATTTAGGAAGCAAGGGTGAGTACAACAAAGTCATACTCAGCAAGCAAATACTTCACTAAGCAACAAATGATAAGATTATTTAATACAGTAATAACAACCTTACTGTATTTAAGTCAGATATCAACGGACAAGATAAATAAAGCATCAACAAAAATGAGTTAAAAGAATAAATCATTCACCGAGGAATATAAAGTTAAGGATGGTGAACGATCATGTATCGGCATCACACATGACACCAAGGTTCCCTACCCGGGACTCACAGGGGTGAATATTCACGCTTTTACACTCTTAAGAGGGGTACTCCGACGTCAACAGTCTCGACCAGAACCACACAGGCTCCAGAACGAGCAGAGCCCTTTTACCCGCTCAGACACCGGACACCTTGACCTACTCGATGTCGGTCGCTCCTATGGATCCATCACCGACACTTTCCATTCAAGGGCCGCCCCTCACGGAGAGCTCAGACTGTCCCATACCAGAACTGCGACCGGTACAATGCGTTTGCCTTCGTGATACCAATACAAAGAGAGATCAAGATATCGGAACATATCAATCACGGAAATGGCTAGATGCTCATCATGCTCATGCCTCCGCAAGAGCTCAACAGATCATACCGATCTAATCAAGTATGAGAGATCTCCATATCTCTCAGATAACACAATAATCAGAGAGGATAGCATATCATGTGTAACAAATGTAATACGATCACAATGACAGAAGTGATACTCAACAGAGATGATAGAGCAGGATTTGAAAGGCTAGTAAAGCAATCTACTTGCAAGAATCAAAGGTTTAGGGATTTAGTAGAGCATCTACTTGCCTCGGTTAGCCACGCAACAAATAATATCCACGTTGAGATCATCTCCTTGGCGGCGATCATACGCCGAGTACTAGATAGGATCGGCAACAAGATTATACGCCAACACCATACGTAGCCTGAAGAATACCGCCGGCGCACATGGTGCACCAGACGCTCCGCTCGCCGAATCCAACTCAGGTCAGCGTGGTCTGCCGCTCTCTGGCCGCCGTGGTAGAATTACCACCATCGCCAGCTCCAGCTAAATATTTCAGCAGCGTCTCCTTCTAATATTTTTCTCTCGGCGTTTCCATTTCTATATTTCTGCTAGCTCACTCTGTTCTAACCATGGGTCGATCGAGTAGCAGCTGGGCTGCGCTATTTATCGGACGTTGGCTAAGGAAATATCTCGCCGCTTCAGCCGGACAAAAAAGAAATATCTGCCGAGCTCCTTAGCTGATAAGTAACTGGCTAGCTAAGTGTCAACAGCCGAATGGCTATCTGCCACGTCGCTTCTTGCTAACGTACTCACTCAGGTCATGCATGGTGAGATCCTTTATGCATGCATGCACATACTACCAGCTCCAATCAACGATGTATTAATACTACTAGCTGACTACTGATCAAGCACAATCAAAACAAGCTAGCTTAGCCATTCGATTAACACATCATTTTTCTTATTGCAAGCACCAATTAAAATCTAATTTAAGCACAAGAGATTAGCATAACCTAGAACAATCAAAAGCTAATTACATTTTACTAAAATTAATTAATAACTCAAAAATTTGGGTTATCACATCCTCCCCACCTTATAAGAATTTCGTCCCCGAAATTCAACACAAAAACACTTTTTTTTTCCAAAACATAGCAAGTTTTGAAAAATCAAAACCAAAAGAACTTTTTTTTAATGCAATCAAACCACACAAAACTGACAAATACATCTTAAAGTAAGATCGATAAAACAAGGGTCAGTGTTAGTCGCAACAACACAATGTTAGTTGTAAACACTAGCTAACGTCTACCCATTTTCCCACGTGACCTACAACCTTGAGCTCTGATACCACTTTAACCGTCACGCCCTGAGACTCGGCCCGGTAGAATGACAGCCGCCGCACGCCTATAGACCCGAAAGTCTATAAACATGCAAGGCGTAGAAAAGCAGGATAAACCAGCACAGTGGATCTCAACAGCTCATCTATTCATTTTTACAAGATTATTACATAAACAAGAATAAAAGATTCTCTATTCGCATCCCACCCACTGGTCCAGCCTACTCCTCGAAAGACGACGGCTTCCGCTGCGCACTCTGATAACACAAAATCATAGGAAGCAAGGGTGAGTACAACAAAGTCATACTCAGCAAGCAAATACTTCACTAAGCAACAAATGATAAGATTATTTAATACAGTAATAACAGCCTTACTGTATTTAAGTCAGATATCAACGGACAAGATAAATAAAGCATCAACAAAAATGAGTTAAAAGAATAAATCATTCACCGAGGAATATAAAGTTAAGGATGGTGAACGATCATGTATCGGCATCACACATGACAGCAAGGTTCCCTACCCGGGACTCACAGGGATGAATATTCACGCTTTTACACTCTTAAGAGGGGTACTCCGACGTCAACAGTCTCGACCAGAACCACACAGGCTCCAGAACGAGCAGAGCCCTTTTACCCGCTCAAACACCGGACACCTTGACCTACTCGATGTCGGTCGCTCCTACGAATCCATCACCGACACTTTCCATTCAAGGGCCGCCCCTCACGGAGAGCTCAGACTGTCCCATACCAGAACTGCGACCGGTACAATACGTTTGCCGTCGTGACACCAATACAGAGATAGGATTTATCTTGTGGAGAAAAAATAAGAGACAAAGCCAAAATATCAAGAATCACGCCTCCGCGTGAGCTCAGCTAAATCGTGATGACTCCACACTCATCATCACACAATCTCTGGTGGTACCAAGGCCAGCGGCATCCTTGGTACGAAGAACAAGTAAGACGAGACAACATCAACTCATGTCTCCTCAACAATAGCAATATCAATAATGAGATCAACAGATGGTGCAAGTACCAGCAAGTACAAGCACCTCGATAAATCAATAGCAAAGATGGAAGCAGTAGTAAAACTACTACTAGCAGGATCAAGAGATTAGCAAAATAGCTACTTGCTAAATCAAGGGGATTAGGAAAGCATCTACTTGCAAGAATCAAAGGAATTAGCAAAGCATGATATAGGAGTTCAGCAAAGTATCCACTTGCCTCGGTGTTACTAAGCCGTAGCAATCGAATAACACATCGACCTTGGTCAGCTCCAGTAAGATTAACCGCTCCTCCAAAATACCAGGTACGTACAACATACGCGTACGAGGTCATACGGCATACGCATACGAGCTCATGCGCCGGTGCAGATGGTGCGCCAGAGCCTCCGCTCGACGACGCCGACCCGCATGCCAGAGCTGACTGGCTCACTTTCGCCGCCGCCGCTAGCTCCCTAATCTCTCTCTCACACTCTCTCTAGTCAGCTCGCTATCCTCTCTCTGCTTGCTCTAACTCGTCCACAGGTGATTGATCGATGTTGTGGATTGCAGCAACTGAGCTCCTCCATTTATACGGCTTTGGCAAGAAAATATCTGATCGCTTGCCGCTTGACCTTCGACGGAAAATATCTAAGCTGCATGCGCCGTCTTGCCGCTTGACCGAGCTGAACAGAAGTATCTTGTCGACATCCCTGACGCAAGCAAATACGTCAAAAGCTGTTGGTTGGCGACGGTGCAGAACGTCCATGCTGAGGCTTGGCTTCCAAGCCACTCTTGAGCTGCCAGCACATACCTGCACCACCTCTAATAACCAGCCACGTAGCCTCACTCTCTAATCAAATACTACCTCATACATGCAATAGCACCAGCACATGTACGCGCACCTCGACGGATAAATACTTAGCATGCCACAAACAAATTTAATTACAGAGCATAATTAGCTTAACCAAAATATTTTGAAGCTAAATATTAAATTACTTAGATTAATTAATCCACTTAAAAGATGGGGTATCACAAAATTTGTTTTTCTTTTTTTGGACATTAATTTTTTTTTTCGTTGCTAGGTGATCTAGGTAACAAGCCACAAATTTTTTACAAGTACACATTTTTTTTTGCTTTTTCCTTGAGCTAAGAATCAAGCTAGTCTCTTGCTATTTATATATTGTTTTTTTGCTTTTTTCCCTGAGCTAAGAATGAAGCTAATGACCAGCCAGTAACATGATCCGGAAGTCTCTTGCTATTTATATATTTTTGCATACGTATTGAACACCGCCAACCTACATAATGTGTCACATATTATATAAAAGTGTGGTTGTATGAAAATGAGCGGAAAGTTATAGGCATACATATGCAGTGTATGTTATTAAATTTTATGCACCAACCACTAGAACCAAAAGTTCGAACTCATGAAAAGAAGGTGTAACACTCGGGCAGAAAAAGGGCAAGAGCAATTTATTGTTAAATTGCGAAAGCCGAAATTTAAACACAAGACCTCTGCTTTGATACCATATGAAACAACCAGTCTAACAAAAAGTACACATTGATGGAAAGATGGTGTAACACCCGGACAAAAAAGGGCAATAGATATTTATTTTTTAAATTGCGAAAGCCGAGACTCGAACCCAAACCTCTGCTCCGGTACTGTATAAAGTTTCATACACCAACCAATAGATCTCAAAAAAGTCTGCACTGATGGAAAAAAAATGTGGGCAATCCACATATACTGTAACATATATACCGGGAAAGACAAATGTAAAATGAAGTAGCATATCTACAATATATTGTTATGTCGTGCACATATAGATGGGACGAACGAACCGATGATGGCGAGATTTATTAATGCTAGATGTTACCTAGTATTGTAAACAAAGAAGAAGGAAGAACATGCAGCGTATGCATAGGGAGCTTGCGTACCTTGATGCAGGTTGGAGCAGCACAACTTTCTTATCCCCAGGATTCTATTCCCGACCTCCGGACTAGGGGAAAATTCTCCCCGGGAAAAGGCCGGGATCCCCCCCGGGATTGCAGTTACCAAACAAGTCCTAAGAGGTGAGCTGTACACGCCCTAATTAAGAATGGTCGGTGTAGTTTAGGTCTACCCTCACAGTAATCTAACCTAGTCAATAGCCACCGACGAAGCCAAGCCTCGAACTAGATGATTTTTCTTAATTATTGAGAACCCCTCGGCTGTCAATGGGCCACTGTTTAAACCTTGTCGGCATCCCAAGACTTGTTCAAACAAATTATTTTCTATTTGCGTCTAAATTGTGATGACACCACTCTTAGATCTGAATTTGTTTGTAAGTTCACCGGTGCTAATCTTTATTTATTTTTATTGAAAATGAAGGTTCAGGTCACGCGGTCACGGTCGCCTATCGATCAATGCTGCAAGCCATGTATTAACGAAAAATTCTTCTAAGATATATACGCAACCAAAATTGTTCTCTCATTGCGTGCGGGTCTTTCATTCCTCGGCCGAGATTTATGATTCCAAAAATCATATTATCTGTTCCGTGCAGGTTTGATGGATTCGTGCCTCACCTGAATCTGAATGCGTGCAGGGAGAAAAAAAACATGGGGTGATTGATCTGCATGTGGAGAGAGGGACTGAGAGATACGTTATTTGCCGGCCCAACTGCTCACTACTAAAATTTGGCCCAGTGGGATTCAATCCGATACCGACTCAGTCACAAAGTCAGTCACGTTATCCTCAAAAAAAAAAGTCAGTCACGTCACCTCCGGCTTCGGCGGATGCTCAATCCGATACCGACTCAGTCACGATTCACGAAGTCACCTCCAGGCTCATGCTTAGGCGCTATATGTGGAACTCGATCCCGATCGATGCAAGTCACCTGCCGCTAGCGTATATGTGGACGTAGCCGCAGTTTACGTCCCCAAAGACCCAAACTCGATCGATCCTGATCGATGCATGGCATCCATGGCCCCCGCCACGTCGTCGTCGGTGGACCGGTTCTCCAACCTTCCTGACGACATCCTGGTCCACATCCTTTCCTTCGCGCCCTCCCGTGAGGCTGCGCGCGCCACGGCGATGTCACGCCGATGGCGCCGCCCGCTCTGGCTCAAAACGGGCGCCCTCAACATCGACTACCGCTCTTACGCCACCGGCGGCGACCGGAGGCGCGTGGTAGACGACGCAGACCAGGCGTACGCCTGCCTATTATCCAGCGGCCACATCCCAAAGAAATTGTCGGTTGTCATGCCCAATGATGCCATCGTGTGCACTGTGCACCGCAGGCGACAACGACGATGACGATCCGTCCGTCATCCAGGAGGACAGCATGGATGATCCCCGGCTCGAGTGGCAGACCAACGGCGGCCTACCGCGCTGCACGCTGCCGTTCGCCGTCCTCCGAGTCCTTGAGCTGACCGCCTACGACCTACTCGGACGAGCGGAGCCAACTCGCGTTCCCGTGCCTGGAGGCGATGCGGCTTTGCCGGTGCCAAACAGAGTTCACCACGCTCCAGAGCATCATCTCTGCCGCGCCCAGGCTCGCCGACATCCGCCTGGAGTCCTTGAACTTCGTGAGCCACGAGTACGTGTATTGCCTCAGCTGTGAAGCGGCCACTGTGGTCATCATGGACAACTGCCGGATGTTGTTTCAGTCTCGACGCGCCTCGGCTCCTCCACTTCCGCTACGCTCATAACATGGCCTTCGACGACATCACATCCTTCTCCTTCGGCTGGCCTAGGCCACCGCAACTGGACCACGTCCATCTCGAGGTGCACTCCAATGTACGGGAGGCGGCGAGCCTATGGCGCTCTCTTCTCTCAGGCGTTCTGGATGACAGGTCTCTCAAGCTAACTGCCTACTCCATGGCTGACCTTGACATTGAGCTTATACCGCTCCTGAACAACCTCGAGCGGCTGGAGATCGAAGATCTATGCGGGTGGTCTGTCGTGAACCACGGTGTCACTGCTAAGGCCGTGGTGAACCTGCTTCACAAATGCCCATTGCTCTCCGAGCTCCGGATCAAGTTCAGCTGGATGAAGTACCTCCGAGCTATTGATTCAGACCCAGCAGATGAGATGGCCGCTATTACTGATTTCTCTCTATGTATGTCTGTCGACTATGATGATGAAGATGAAGCTTTATGTTGTGATAGTTTGGAAGACCTTCACGGACAATTTTGCCGCAAACACAGCACAGTGGGTTGCTTGAGCAGAGTGGTACTAGAGTTCGACGCGGAGGAGCTGACCTGCTTCCAAGTCCGGTTGGTCAGGTTCCTAGCCAAGGGTGCGGTGGATCTACAAGAGCTCGTAATCGATGGTGGCAAGGGATACGACTCGAGCCGTATGGACCGGAAGGTGGTAAGATGGCGGAAACGACACAGACCATCGCCGCCTCCAATCTGGCCGCCCTTGCTCTCTGAATTCCCACTGTTAGAGCCGCCTTCGACGTTGCCTGGCAAACAAGTTGATAACGACGATTTGCATGAGAAGGAGGAGGATAAATCTCTAATACAAAACATGTATAGTTCTGAGGATGATGATATATCCCCGAGGCATTACAGGTACAGTGGTAGAAAGAAGAAAAAGCATGGCTCCTCTGGGTGTTTTAGTGTGATGGCAAAGGCTAAGAGGTCAATCATGTCAGCTGGGAGGAAAGGCAGGAGCCAGTCAACATCGTGGTTCAGATTGGGAATATGAAAAGGGAGAGGCGGCTGCAGGGTTGCAGTTGGTGGCGTCGTCTCTTCCGCCGGTGTTGCCCTCTCCCACTGATCCATGGACAGCGCCGTTGTTGTATGAATTCCCGGTGCTCCGTCGTGCTGCTCCACCACCGGCTACGTTTGCGACCGCGGCCTCCACATGCTTCCTCCTATCGCCACTTTAGCACATTTCCATACCGTCCTTCTTGGACTAGGTGGAGCCGGTGACATCCCACTCAATAGACAGTACTTGTATGCAGCAGGCTGGTACTAGTGGAACAATTGACACTCTTACACTGTTTGCATGGTGTGCAGCAACGTATTATGTTATACAGTGACCCCGTGTTTTTGTGATGGGCTATATATATATTATGCACGTATCCAGAATTAATGATTGTAGTATGTTTCATAACAATCTTTTATATTTTGATTTCAAATCGAAAATATCAAATTTAAAAAACATGAAAAGTAGTAGTTGTTTTCATTTATGCTGAGTTCTTTTGTTTCATATATAAAGTGTTTTTTGTGAGCTACGCAGGAAGCCACTGGTTGACACATTTGCTCGTTAAATATTTGGTCCCACAACTTGTGAGAAGTAACAGTAAACAATCATGCGAACTTTGTTATAACCTATTGTTATTATTATAGATTGCCACGTTTATTTACTTGTCTCCCATCGCACACATGAGATAACACTTAAAACTTGTGGATCAAAATTCACCTATGTAAATTCGTTTGCGAGTTTTTTCTAACTTGAACTTGCCGTATTATTGAAGTTCGGAATCCTAAGCCATCAACAATTTTTATTTAGTAATCCCTATTCTAACATTTGATAGACATGCAAGTTTGTCACATATGATTCGAAAAAAACTGTCGATAATACAGAATCTAAGTGGTTCAAAACAAAAAGGACGCTCTGGAAAAAAGTTCTACTAAACCTATAACATCTCAGCCCTCTGCCTTCACTTTACTCACTACTATCAGTTATTTAAATGTGAGGGGATACAATCTAGGGAACTGAAAATCTAAGGGTGAATCATTCATTTAAACATCCTGCAAGAATGACTACAGGAATCCGCCACGCTGCCGGGTATCAACGGCTTTGAGCGAGTGCAACACCACGGGCCACTTGGCAAAGCAATGATATACCGTGTATCCACGAAAAACACTCGGCAAAGAGGACACCGCTCGGAAAACACACACTTTGTCTAGTCCGGCCTAGAAAAGCACTCGACAAAGATGGGATACTCGGCAAACAAGGCAAAAAACACTCGACAAAAATCTACACTCGGCAAACACGTGGGCCCAAGTTTGTCCTGACAGCCGGACTGACGGCGCCGTGATGGATGTATGGATTTTCAGAGTGTCCCCTCGCGGATACGTTTCATAAAAATCATTTTCCACTTTCTAAGTGGCAAAAATGACTTTTTTTTGTGAAGCAAGTATTAAAAAATATGGTGCAAAGTTGCACCAATCCAATTTTCACACAAAGGATTCCATATTTGATGGATAATCTACACATATTAGAAAATTTCTCGCTTTCTATATAATTTCGCCTATTTAAATGACTTTGTCTCGATTTTCCAAAAGTAATTCAAATTTGTACTACAAGTGTGTCATAGTTTCACGGTCCAGTCAGTGTCAGACATGGATTTGTGCGGCTGCCGGTGAAAACCGAGGTGGACTATGGCGGCGTCTCTTGGCGTCGTTCTTGCAGCTGTTGCTTCCTTGCTCGCGATGCTCAAGGGAAACCCTAGATCCGGGTCTCCCGGATTGGTCGATGACGGCACTCAATGTCGTTATCCCTCTTGGCGGCTCGTTTTGGAGCACGTGCTGCCTTGACGGGTCTGCTGGCGGAGCGGCGTTTCATCGACCGCGTCGATGGCTGCTGGTCTCTATGGCATGGTGCCACGGGGTCTCGATGACGGACGCATGATGATGGGACACGCGCAGTATGGTGGTGCTGTTTGGCGACGTGGCGGCATTGAAGGCGGGCCTGACAAGGCTACTGCATTGATCTCTCCTGAAGATGGGCTGGTTGAAGATGACGGCAAGGACTTCTGAGTGTACACATGTGGTGTGGGTGTGCGCTGAGGTCTACTGGACCGGCTATTGGCGACTTGGTTGAGTCTTCCGGATTTAGATGAGGTGTATTTGTGTGTGAGGTCTGGCTCTGACCGATCCTCCCCTTCATAAAACTTGTAGGTGTAGTCCTCCAGTTAAAAAAAATGAAATGGTAAAAAAAATATTGCATGCTATTGTATTATGGTGAAACATGCATATTCGAGCATTCAGTCTCGTGCTCCAAAATATTCTTTTGCACAGGTTCAAATATCAAGACATTGTTTTTGCGATATAAAACACATCGAACAATTTGGACAATGCAAGAAACTGAATAGGAGGAGGATGCGGAGAACAATATACCGAAGTCGGATCAAACTCTGTACGTACTGCCCACGGCAACAACTATTACTCTTACTGGATTACAACTCCGACATATGTAGAGAACAATGATCAAAGTCGGATCAAACTCTGTACACGTTGCCCACGGCTAGCTGCTCCTATATTACATGGACGTCGATCGTCCGGCTCCCCAGCAGCAGCAAGAGACATCATCATCGATCCAAGGTAGGTAGACGCGCGCGTACACCATCGATCGATCATCGAAGCCATGGGCAACTACATGAGCAACCAGCTGTCGTACCGGCACACGCAGCGGGTGGTTGTGAGGACGGCCATGGAGGCGGGCGGCTGCGGCTACGAGTTCTGCGGTGCCCAGACGGCCTGCGTCGGCAAGAATAAGTCGCCGGGCGACCTGCAGGACTGCATGAAGAAGACGGCAGCCCTAACGAAGTGCATGGAGGGCAACGAGCTCTACTTCAAGAACTACATCAAGATGATGGACAAGGGGCTCGATGAGGATGAGGGGAAGCGGCGGAGATGCCGCGATTCAGAGGACCGCTGGAGGTGGAGGTGGTGGACCGGCATGACCAGGATCCCACCGCCAACACCTGCCTCTAAGAATCCCTTCGAATACTAGTTCAGCAGCTTCAGCTATATGATAGAGAGATAGACATACGATGAACTTGTTCTTATAGGCGATGGACTTGATTATTTTTATATATATACTTGATCTATATAATTTACTATATGCATCTATGCTAGTTCTTCCTCTGTATCAGTGGTTTGGATTTATTTTGGCAAAACATAGCTTGATGTTGTACTCAGAATTGATGGGTTAATTTAGATCAATAGGTCAGGTTACAGAAATATATATTCCGTTACAAACTACACAAATCCAGTTAGATCTCTTGCCATCCTCTATCTCAGGTATCTCGGATCCTCCAACTCTGGAGGCGATTGCTTGCCGGGAGGCCCTTGCTTTGGCACGTGATGACGTGATCTGAACATAAGTCGGGTCACGGTCGCGTCTGATTGCCTGGGAGTGATAAACAACATGAAACAACGTTTCGCTGGCATCTATAGCACGGTCCTCGCTGAGATTTCAGGAGGCAGCCTTCGTTCATGAGAACAGATCCTCAAATGCGGAAGCATATAGATTGGCTCGCTTTGGTGTTTCTAGTAGTATGGGACGTCAGATTTGCCTCCACCGGCTCTGCAGACAATTTATTAGTGCTATAAAGAGCGGTGTTTCCCCCCCAAAAAAATCATGGCTAACTTTAATAATATTAATCCACAATTACGTCATTAGTACAGAACAACACTGCGGACACGCCGTTTAGCCCTGTGTTTGCTGGCACTGCGTTTCGATTTCTACTTTTGCAAAAAAACTTATATAATCACAACCTTACATATCCTACATCAACACAAAGCGACAAAGAAGTAGGACCTGACATATTTGTACAGAGCGTGAGAGCAAACAAAACAAAGAGGGTTTCCGCGCTGCTAGCGCAAGCGGCCAGGAGACCTCCTTGCCCCGCCAACTCCTAGTCCCTAGCCTCCCCCTCCCTCTCCTAGTGGCCGCCACCCCTCCTCACTCGACGGTTGGTGGCGCGAGACGCGTTGGCCGATGATGATGCTGCATCTGGCGAGGCGCGGCAGCATGGTTTGTGGAGGCGGCATGTGCGCCTCCATCGATGGCACGGTGGTCGTCGCACTGTCGGCACGCTTATGGTTTTCGTGGCTCCTTGGCGCATACTGCGGGCCGCGGGGGTCACCTTATCGAGCTATCGTATCCTCCTTGGCTGCTGACTAGGGAGATCAGGGTTGTTGCTCCCGTTGGGAGGCGAATGGCGACTTGGAGGCCTACTTGTCTGCATCGAATAAGGGCGGAGGCCCCAGTGTTATTCTTCCATCCAAATTGTCATTCCGCTTGCTTCCGGTTGTCCTTAATTAATTCGACCGTCGATGAATTATGGGTTTCGCCAAAGTCGTATTTCATGGATTTTGCACATGATGCTCCTGGACCTCTAGATTGGACGTGATCCGGTCGTGAGCGCCCAATGGGAGCTTAATTGATTCCAAAAGGGTTATCAGTTCATGAATGAACTAGGTGTGGTTCTTTACCAAAGAAGCAGCAATGTTGTGAGAACATCACAACTGTTTTCTTAGTTAGAGTACCAAGATTTCATCTTGAATAGCCCATACTGCATTTGATCGTATGATCAAGGAGATTATGATAGAAAAGAGTTTTCTGCATAATGTATAAAGTTCACACAGCTCCGGAAGGGTTTGATGACAAATGTCTACCACAGAAAATGAAGCATAAGAAACCATTTGTTTCACCCAGATGTTGAGTCTTGTGCAAATAGTAAATTGTCTATTGTGCAAGTGGGAGACTGTTGGATGTATGCCAAAAAGGCAACAAAGTTCAACATCTGATTCATAATTATGCTTCATGATTCTATGCTATAATAACTGCGGTGACTCTTGAATATGTGATTCAGAGGAAAACTCACTCGCATATGCAGAGACATGAACAGAATAAAGAATACCCTAGTCTTGCCTTTTAAACTAATTCGTTGATTGCTAGAGACCACGTTTTCCTGGTCTGGAACATTGTTTATGTCAGCATCAATGAGTGGCATATTGTTGGTGGAAACAATATGGCTGGGTAGACCCAAATCGTTGATATGCTAAGAAGATTCCAAAGTATCATTTTGTCCTTAGTGCAATATCGCAGATGGTTATTATATGACATGTCCTTAGACCATGAGGTTATTAGGGTTGTATATACTGGAAGAATTACTTTGGTACTGTCAACACCATGGCCATAACTGGGTGATAAAACGGCAGTCACTGGGTGATTCCCAAGGTGTGCATAATACCTAATGTTCCAAGATGGGAAATTACTCCTCTGTCAAAAGAGAGATACTTCCAGGGCCCACTCGGTATGTATGATATCCAATATGTTCTGCAGACAATGCGTTATAAAGTTACATCATGTGTGATATCAGATTACGGAAACGAGAAAATGCTGTAACGAGATAGACGGAGATATAGTGAGATTCATGGAAATATCAGAAATACTTTATCTCGGGTAATTTCAGTATCGTGAGTATGGGAATGACGAATTAATAATCAACAGGTTGAACAGAGTGTCCTTCGTATAATGGTAGCAGTTGTTCAGGTGACCCATGTACCTGATCCTGGCCGGTGATTAGATGAAAAAAAATCTAATTATAGCTACACGTTATCGAACCTGTAGGGTAACACGCTTAAGTCTGTTTCTAGTTTGTTGTGTATATGGTTGGTCTGAATACCGAAAGAGTATCACCGGAATGGTTTCTGCGTGGTAGATAATATCTTTATCAGAGATATTGGATTATGCAGACACTAGGTGTCTCGGAGTAATAGAAATAGTTTCTATTACTAGTCGGATTTATTCCGAAGATTTATATAAGAGAAAAATATTTATCCGGAGTATTTTGTCAGCGGACCGGATCATGTAAAAGTGTTTTATATGGTAAGTAATTAATTTGGGGAATATTCTATAAAAGGAAATATTCAAATAACAATTAATTAGACAAAATATTATTTAATTAAATATTAATTAATTTAAATTAATAAATAATTATTGGAAAATATTAAAGCATGAAGGGGGGAAGTTCCCCTTTGGCCGAACCCTAACTGGGCCTATGGCCCATGGGGGAGGCGGTTTTGGCGGGGGGGGGGGGGGGATCCTTGTTGGACAAGGACTCCTCCCCCCAACACGAATTGCATAAGGGGAGGCGTTTTGTGGGGGGGGGGGGGACCTTGTTGGACAAGGACTCCTCCCCCCAAACCGAATTGCCTGGAGGAGTTGGAGTCTAACTCCAACTCCCCTAGGGCCGGCGAACCAAGGGCAAGGGCTTGCCCCTTGCCCAAGCCTCCCTACCCCTTGGCCTCCTATATAAACCCCACCCCCTCTCCTCTCCTTTGGAGACACACAACTTTAGATCTCTTCTAGTTAGATTAGAGGGAATCTCTAAATATTTAGAGGGATCGTCCCAATTAGATCTAGATATCTAATCTCTCACTCCCTCCTTTTCATGTGTTGAGATCTCCACCTTCATATACACCAGCGGTGAGTACTTCAAGTGTGTGCGGCGAAGACCTGCTGGACTAGATCAGATGTATGCGTGCGAAACTCAGAGGGGTGATCCTTTGAGAAACAGTTGACCCTATGTCACTATGTTGGATCAAGGCGGGACGCGAGGAGTCTACGATATTCTCTCGGCTTGGCTTAGCCGAGGGAGTTCTTCAACAAGCTTCATCAACGTCGTCACCGACATCTCTTCCGCTTCAACGGTGTCGATAACGATTTACAGTTGGATCAAATATGCATGTCTTGTCACTTGTATCTTCATAGTAGTGGCTGTTATGCTGTAGTGGCGAAATTTTTGTTTTCCATACACGCAACCCAATAGGGCTCGGATGCGTTGAAGACGGGTCACATGATGTAGTGCAGGCATGGCCGAGGGACGGGGTTTCTGCCAGTACCACACATGATGCCTTGCTTGTGAGCCTGGTGATTGTTGTTTTTTAGCAGCAACCTCGACAAGTGGGGGCGGCATAACTGGGAGACTTCAATTTCGGTGGTGCTACACGAGTACCGAGTCCTGTTTTCCAGAGGAAAAACCCAAGTTATAGCCTTTATTGGTTGTACCCGACAATAGGCTTGTTGAAGGCATCGTTTTTGGGAACTCAGCCTTTCTGTAGTGTGAAAAGCTAAGATCTTTTATCGAGCGACGACAATGCTTGTACATTGTTTCCTTCTTGGAGGCTTTGCTTTTAGAGAAACTCTGTTATAGTCCGGGTTCTGTGTTTGGTGGTGGTTAGAGTGTTGATGATACGAGTGATTGCTCACGGTGAGGTGGGGTTTTTCCCCCTTTTTTCATATTCTTTTTTGGCTGTGCATCCTAAATGTCTTCGGGCATCTTGTTGGCGCAGAGCTTGGATTTAATTGTCATTTTCACTATATTACATATTCCCTTTACCAAAATACATAAATATATGAAATCATCATGATGTATAAAAATCGAGAAAATCATAAATACTTGCAAAATATCCATGGTAACGAAAATATTTTTCTTAACTAGCCCGTGCAGTACATAGGCTGATGACAAGTAAATTATACTATTAGAACCGAAGGGAGGATTGAAATAAATGTACGTTGACTAAAAACAAACTAATTTACATCATTCAATCTTAAAACCTGATCTACAAAGTGGCCACGGGTCGAAGAATCTTGTCGGAGGCGACTCCGAAGATGGTGGCGAACATGCCGTTTACGGCCGGCGTCCTAAATAGGTCGCCCGCCTGAACAAAGGCGTAGCACTCATCGGCTTTAGCACGTCTCCCGGGCCAGTTCAGCACAACGGCTGCCAGGAAGGAGAACTCCGTGTCCAGCACCACTAACCTGTCCGTCCATCATCGATTCAACCATGCATCACGTTCCTCGACCAACAATAAACCATGCATGTAATATATGGACGGGCGAAAGAGAGGCTAACCATGAGAAGACTGCGAGGAAGATGCCCAACCCGAAACTCGTGTTGGAGACGCCGTCGCGACACCTGCAGCAGCATGCGCAGCAGCGGGTGGCCAATGAGACGGCCGGCAGCACCATCGCCGCCGCGGCCAAACCTAGCGGGACGGCGGGGCTCATTGGGTAGACGCACGCACCCCCGTCGTCTAAGATGATATCATCCCGCTGCAGCAATGCATGCAAATAGGGATGTCAAAGACAAGAGGATGAATTCATCCGATCATGCATGCATGTGCCTATGATATGCGTGCTTACTTTGGGCCTTCTGTTCTCGGCAAATAACCCGCAGATGGTACTTCCAAATCCTAGCAATATGACCACAAAGTTCATTAAGTCCTTCATCTCCTTCCAACGTCTCGTTTCCTCACAAATGAGGGTAGAGGTCGTGGGGAAGACAATACATATATGTAAATATAAGTGCGGAGACATGCATGGATGCCTGCATGCAAGCAATTGTGACCCAGAGATTATATGGGAGCCAACAGGGGAATGCACGGTCGTGGCGGCCACGTTTATCTTTTATTTCTTGCATTGTGCAGGGAAGATCAAAAATAGTTCGTCTAATTATTGGACATGCCATTTGGCAATCATGGCTCTTTTCTACTAGGCCGCATATTTACTTTCCCATCCCTACTATTGATAGGTCCTAACTCAATTTTTTTCCGCACGGTCTTTGCCGAGTGTCGCCTACTGACACACTCGGCAAAGAGGGGATTGGAAAAGGCGGCAAACCCTATATTTTCCTGCGCCTTCTTGCCGAGAGGGGCACTCGGCGAAGAAAACGGGAAAATCCAATTTTTCTTTCTGTGACACTTCGCCGAGAGGGGCACTTGGCGAAGAGCCCGCTTCGTCACGGCGCCCGTGGGGCCGATTGTCAGGTGCCATGTGGCCAGACATTTCGCAGAGACGATAGGTTTGCCAAGAGCCTTTATGTGTATTTGCCGACAAAATTGGCTTTGCCGAGTGCTTGATCGGGCTCGTCTCGGCGAAGGTGCTCTTTGCCGAGTGGTAGCATGTTTGCCGAGTGTTGGGTGCCTACGTCTCGGCTTAGGGTCTCTTTGCGGGGTGGCCCATGTTTTTGCACTCGACGAAGGCCGGACCACCCGGCAGAGACTCATTTTCCAGTGGTGAGAATAATATTGCTGTAGCTTACCGTGGCATCACAATCTGAAAAGCTGCCGCCGAAGTAATTTCTACAATATCCATTCACTTTAGTTTAGGGTATTCAGCATCTAACCGTAAGTTGATGAAGTCGTGCAGAGGCGGGAAACAATACGGTCTTGGGTAGCCGATGTAAGGTTGAGTCTAGGGAGTGTTAGAATTGGGCCCATTAATGGGCAGCCCAATAGCAATTTCAGAAATCTCAAAAGCCCACATTTATGGCAGCACACATGGGAGTAGAGTGGGAGCTAAAGTTTAGTCCCACATTGCTAGTTGGAGGAGACAAACAACACCTTATAAGGTGGAGTGTTGTGACACTTGTTAAGCTTGTGAGAACAAGAGGCTCTCTCACGCGCTCCTCCTCCTCTGCTCGCCCGCCCGCCCGCCCGCCCGTCTCGTCGCGCCGCGGGAATCTCGCCGAGCCGAGCTTTATTTTGCAGTCCGGGAAAAATGGTTTGGACGGACGCGTCACAATTAGTCGGTTTGGGTCGCTCCCGGATTGTGGGCTACTATAACCGACCCAAAATGTGCGCGACGTGGACTTGGCCCACGATGTACGTGCTAGGGTTTCCCGAACCGCACTATATATTGCCGTGCACTACGTACGCCGTCACACACCGAACCAATCTAGGTTTTGCCAATCTCGTGCCTTGCGCCGCCACCGTAATCTACTCCATCCCGTGCGCCGGCGTGCACCGGCGAATGGGACAGCAGGTCTCCGGAACCACTTGTCCTTGTGATCCTGTACGGGAGAGGGCGAATAAGGTTTTTGGGAAGCGCCCCGCGCGACTGCTTTCAAGTTCTTCATCACAGCTCGACTTCCTGGACGATCTCTGGGTCCGCGGGCGACTCGTCTCCAACGTCGTCTTATTCGAGCTGCTACCGTCGCCGTTCAAGCTGCTGCCGTCGCTGCTTCAACGACTACTTCATCTACAATTGTTCGGTACGTTCGTCACATTCCGATGGCTGTGTTCGTAGATGTCTTGCTGCTGTTCATGTTAATTAATACGTCTAGTATTTTCGAGTTTAACATGTTAGTAGCTGTTGCGATCATGTTTACTATTCTGGACTTAATCATGAAAATTATGCCTAATAGTCCAACAATCCAAAAACATTATGTTTGTTATAGGCAATTTTCTGAGTTAAACATGGGACATCTATCTGATGCGCTGAGGCCGGACAAGTTTACCGGTGTGGACTTTAAGAGATAGCAGTACAAGACCACACTGTGGTTGCGATCTCTGAAATTGTTCGAGGCTAGTGAGGGTTTACCTGAAGGAACTATATCTGACGAGGATCAGAACAAGTTCAAGGAAACCAATACTGCCTTTGTGGGACTCGTTCTGAGTGCTCTTAGCAACAAGCTGTTTGATGTGTACATGCACATTACAGATGCCATAGAGATCTGGGAGGCACTAAACGCTAAGTTCGGTGTAGCAGATGCTGGCAGTGAACTGTACATCATGGAGAGCTTCCATGACTTCAGGATGGCTAACAACCGTTCTGTAGTCGAACATGCTCATGAGATATAGTGCATTGATAAGGAGCTTGAGCACGCTAAGTGTGCCTTACCTGACAAGTTCGTGGCTGGATGCATTATTGCAAAGTTGCCCTCTTCATGGAGGAACTTCGCCACAACTCTCAAACACAAGAGACAGGAGATATCGGTTGAAAATCTGATAGCGTCTCTTGATGTTGAGGAGAAGGCTCGGGCTAAGGACACTGCTGAGAGAGGTGGTGAAGGTCAGTCTAACGCCAACATGGTGCAGAAGAAGTTTCACCATGGCAAGAGCAAGGCAAAGAGAAAGCCTTCCTTCAACATGTCTACCAACACTAATTCTTTCAAGAAGAAGAAGAAGATGCTGAACAAATCTGAGCTAAAGTGCTACACTTGTGGAGAGCCCGGACACTTCTCTGTGGACTGCCCAGATCGTGCAGACAAGAAAGGGAAGGTGCCAAAGCACGTCAACGTCGTGACCGCTAGCAATGCTGATGGGTACGGTAATTTACCGATTGTGCTTTCAGTATTTCAATCTCCATGTTGGTTGATTGATACGGGTGCTAATGTTCATGTATGTGCTGACATCTCTATGTTCACTTCTTATCAGGTCGCAGATTCAAGCGTCTTAATGGGGAATGGATCACATGCTTCTGTTCGTGGTGTTGGCACGGTAGATCTGAAGTTTACTTCGGGGAAGATCGTGCAGCTGAGGAACGTGCAGCATGTCCCTACTATGAACAAGAATCTTGTTAGCGGCTCCCCTCTATGCAGAGATGGGTTTAAATTAATTTTGGAGTCCAATAAAGTAGTTGTGTCAAATTTTTGACAATTTATTGGCAAAGGGTATGAGTGAGGAGGCTTGTTCCGCTTTTCATTATCGGATTTTTGTAATAAGTCAGTAAACCATATTTGTGGCAGTGTGGATTCGGATGCTAATGTTTGACACTCTCGTTTATGTCATGTTAATTTTGGTTTAATGAGTAGACTTTCCAGTTTGAGTTTAATTCCTACTTTCACCATTGTCAAATATTCTAAGTGCCATAGCTGTGTGCAATCTAAGCAATCTCGAAAGCCTCACAAGGCAGCCGAGGAGAGAAACTTGGCACCTTACGAGGAGTGGTCTGGGAGAAAACCATCACTTTCTTATTTTCGTACTTGGGGATGTTTGGCGAAAGTCAATGTTCCAATTCCTAAGAAACGAAAACTTGGACCGAAGACAGTGGATTGTGTCTTTCTAGGTTATGCTCAGCGGAGCATTTGCTATAGATTTTTAGTGGTTAAATCTGAGATACCTGATATGCATGTTGATACTATTTTGGAATCTCGTGATGCAACATTTTTTGAGAACACGTTTCCTATGAAGGATATGCATAGCATTGCTAGAATTTCTTCTGAGATATTTGCTGAACCTAGTACATCTGTTGATCATTCTGAACAACCACTTGTTGAGGAAGTCCTTGAGAAGGATGACAATGAATCAGCTCCAAGAGGAGCAAGAGACAGAGGACTGAAAAATCCTTTGGTGATGATTTCATTGTGTACCTTGTGGACAATACTCCCACGTCCATTGCAGAGGCATTTGCATCTCCTGATGCTGATGACTGGAAAGAAGCTGTCCATAATGAGATGGACTCGATTCTTTCTAATGGAACTTGGGAATTATCTGAACGACCCTACGGCTGCAAACCTGTGGGTTGTAAGTGGGTGTTCAAGAAGAAGCTAAGGCCTGATGGTACTATTGAGAAGTACAAGGCACGGCTTGTAGCCAAGGGCTACACCCAGCGCGAAGGCGAAGATTACTTTGACACCTATTCACCTGTTGCTAGACTCACCACCATTCGAGTACTACTTTCCCTGGCTGCCTCCTATGGTCTTATCGTTCATCAAATGGACGTAAAGACAGCTTTCCTTAACGGAGAGTTGGAAGAGGAAATCTATATGGATCAGCCTGATGGGTTTGTAGTAAAAGGTGAAGAGAGAAAGGTGTGCAAATTGTTAAAATCTTTGTATGGGCTGAAGCAAGCACCTAAGCAATGGCATGAGAAGTTTGACAACTTTAACTTCTGCAGGCTTTGCCATTAATGAGGCTGATAGGTGTGTTATTATCGCCATGGTGGGGGCGATAGTGTTATATTATGCTTGTATGTTGATGATATACTTATTTTCGGTACAAGCATGATAGTGATAAATGAGGTCAAGTCTTTCCTGTCAAAGAGCTTTGATATGAAAGATCTGGGACAAGCTGATGTGATCCTGAACATTAAGCTGATTAGGGATGAGAGTGGGATTACGTTAACGCAATCACACTATGTTGAGAAGGTCTTGAGCCGCTTTGGTTATATAGACAGCAAGCCTTCTCCAACACCCTATGATCCCAGTGTGACACTCAGAAAGAACAAAAGGAAACGAGAGATCAATTAAGATACTCTCAAGTGATCGGTTCACTCATGTACCTTGCGAGCGCGACGAGACCTGACATCTCTTTTGCTGTGAGCAAATTGAGCAGGTTCATGTCTAACCCGGGTATTGATCATTGGCATGCACTTGAAAGGGTCATGCGCTATCTGAACGGTACAATGAGTTATGGGATTCACTATTCAGGGCACCCTGCGGTGCTTGAGGGATATTGTGATGCGAACTGGATCTCAGATGTTGATGAGCTCTACGCCACAAGTGGATATGCATTTATTCTTGGAGGTGGCGCAGTGTCATGGAGGTCTTGCAAACAGACCATTTTGACGAGGTCAACCATGGAAGCAGAACTTGCTGCTTTAGATACAGCTTCTGTTGAGGCAGAATGGCTGCGTGAGCTCTTGATGGCCATCCTTATGAACTGTGACAACCAAACGGTTATCATGAAAGTGAACAGTGCTAAGGATAATGCGAAGTCATCAAGACACGTCAAAGACGCTTGAAGTCTGTCAGGAAAATGAGAAACTCCGGAGTAATAACTGTTAGTTATATTCAAACAGACAAAAACCTGGCAGATCCCTTTACGAAGGGACTATCACGTAATGTGATAGATAGTGCATCGAGGGAGATGGGGTTGAGACCCGTGAGCGTTACACCATAGTGGTAACCCAACCTATGTGATCGGAGATCCCGTGAATTAGGACCTGGGAAGAACAAGCTAGTGGTTTAACTGAGGAGAGTTATTTTATAACCCTCTCCGTGGGAAGATGCATAACTCTCACATTCTGTAAGGCAGGTTGGCAATATGCCTTAATGTGTTTCTGTTGGCTATTCGTAGCAAAGGTGCTATCCTACAGAGCGACCTTGAAAGAACACACCTATATGAGTCCGACTGTTAAACGTCGCAGTCTATGAGATTTGGGTGATCTCTAGTAAGCTCATGAAGAGACCAGGGAGTATGACGCATATGCTCCACCCGCGGGGTAGGCTACTGGCAGCCACGTACTGGTTATGACTTTGAGTGAAGTCTATTGGCACCAAACTTGCAATTCAAGGTTCGTCCATTGTTCAAGTTGCTGGTAGATGTAGCTTGAAGCTCTAGGCGGAAGTTCAACTTAACAGTCTCTGCTGAAACACTGGTATATAAACAAGAAACGAGGTTTGGCAAATCTCTAAATGGGATTTGAGATCTGGTGGGGGATTGTTAGAATTGGGCCCATTAGTGGGCAGCCCAATAGCAATTTCAGAAATCTCAAACCCCATTTATGGCAGCACACATGGGAGTGGAGTGGGAGCTAAAGTTTAGTCCCACATTGCTAGTTGGAGGAGACAAACACCACCTTATAAGGTGGAGTGTTGTGACACTTGGTAAGCTTGTGAGAACAAGAGGCTCTCACGCGCTCTCCTCCTCCTCCGCCGCCGCTCGCACGCACGCACGCACCGCACCACCCGCCGTCTCGTCACGACGCGCCGCGGGTTGCGGGAATCTCGCCGAGCCGAGCTTTATTTTTGCAGTCCGGGAAAAACGGTTTGGACGGACGCGTCACAGTTAGTTGGTTCGGGTCGCTCCCGGATCGTGGGCTACTGTAACCGACCCAAAACGTGCGCGACGTGGACTTGGCCCACGTGTATGTGTTAGGGTTTCCCGAACCGCACTATATATTGCCGTGCACTGCGTGTGCCGTCACACACCGAACCAATCTAGGTTTTGCCAATCTCGTGCCTTGCGCCGCCACCGTAGTCTACTCCATCCCGTGCGCCGGCGTGCACCGGCGAACAGGACAGCATGTCTCCGGAACCACTTGTCCTTGTGATCCTGTACGGGAGAGGGCGAATAAGTTTTTTGGGAAGCGCCCGCGCGACTGCTTTCAAGTTCTTCATCACGGTTCGACTTCCTGGACGATCTCCGGATCCGCGGGCGACTCGTCTCCAACGTCGTCTTCTTCGAGCTGCTACCGTCGCCGCTCAAGCTGCTGTCGTCGCTGCTCCAACGACTACTTCATCTACAATTGTACGGTACGTTCGTCACGTTCTGATGGCTGTGTTCGTAGATGTCTTGCTGCTGTTCATGTTAATTAATATGTCTAGTATTTTCGAGTTTAACATGTTAATAGCTGTTGCGATCATGTTTACTATTCTGGAATTAATCATAAAAATTATGCCTAATAGTCCAACAGGGAGCAGCTTTCCATTTTTAAACCTTAAGGCAGCTCAAGTCGTACCGCTTTCCGCCAGCAACGATGTCGACCTCCTCGAAACAGTTGGCGTTTCTTGCCAGGTACCTGACGAGCTGAACCTGGAAGCATGTAGGTATCTGTTTGGCGAATCTAGGAACGATGCCCCCATATAGGTATCGGTTTCTCTGATGATCGACAACAATGTCGGAGATGGAGAAGATTGTCAGCTTTACAAATCTAGCTTCATATTTGCTACTCCCGCCGCCGAGGACGGACCGCAGTGGCGCCACCGCCGAGCCCAACTCGACCTCGACCCGTTCCAAGCCGGGGGTGGAGGCGACTTGAAGGAGACCTCCTCCAAGCCGCCATACCATACGTGCTGGGTGTAGCGGAAACGACGGAGGAGCGGCGCGTCGATCTCGACGGTGCACTGTTCGCTCTCACGGGCTTGCATGTTGTTCAGTGCGAGGGTGGTGGCTGCCGGGCTGCGGAGGAGGAGATGGCGGGGGAAAGGCCGCGATTCAGTGAAACTCAGGGACTCGAGGTGGAGGTGGGCTAGCACGGGAGCTGAGGAGACCATGTCCTGGAGCATGGCGACCTCCATGGCACACAGCCGCAGCCGAAGCGCTGCCAGGTACGGTTACCCGACATTCGGGGGCGGCTGCTTCAGGTGGCAACCCCTGAGGTCGAGGACGCGGAGGGCGGCGAACAGCTGCGTTTCCGGTGGCAGTGAGTACATGTCAGGCTGTAAGCAGCCCTTGCAGTACTGTGTCGAGCAGGACGGCCAGCACCAATTAATCGACGTCTTTGCAGTCCAAGCGGAGCTCCTCGACGGCGGCCCTGTCCCGGCAGGCCGCCCGCAGGACTTCATCGTGCATGGAGCAAGCATGCGTGACAACAGAGACCTTGCTGACGACGCGGCCGTGCGAGTGCTGAAAGGCGATGGCGTGTTCGGCATCGCTCGCCTGGGAGGCGCCGCCGCGGCGGAACTCGAGGTTGACGGCGCCGGTGTCGAGCCAGAGCGGGTGGCGCCAACGGCGGGAGAGGGAGGTGGTCCTGGCAGCCTCTTTTGAGGTGAGGAAGGTGAGGACGTGGATGAGCACGTCGTCGGAGAGATCGGAGAGCCTATCGATAACGGCGGCGGCAGCGGCCATGCATGCATGCGTTCGTCATCAAAGTTAATTAGAGCTGTAGTATATATATATACGGGGTCGAAGGACACTATGGAAAGCCCAATGGATATTTACTTTCCAGTTGGGCCGGACAATTTTAATTCGGGCAAATGGATTTTTTGAGGCCTCCAGTGTGACAAACTTTAAAAAAAATGTGACGAGGCCCAACTATTCTGTGAACTGATCACCCAGCGTGTTTGTTTGTGTTTGTTCCACTCAAAAAAAAAAAAAACCCAGCCTGTTTGTTGTTTTGCACAACATCACCCAGCGTGTTACTTGTACGATTTGCCCCCACACATAGAGAGACATGGAGCAGGGACAATAAAATTAGAAGATAGGAAATTTTACATTTTTCTTAGTACAAGGTACTCCATCTGTTCTAAATTAGATGACTTCCATTTGTCCAAATGTGGATGTATCTATACTTGTAACATGTCTAAATACATCCATATGTGGGCAAATGGAAGTCATCTAATTTGGAATGGAGGGAGTACCTATGTGGTTCTCGTCAAACTCAACTACAAAATGTTGCTGCCAGAGCCTACCATTCGCACGATGCTAGGACGATAGACGCACGCCTATCGTCGCTTATGTCGGCGTGCAGGGAGAACGTGCCTCGTAGCGATTGTTCGGGAAGAACTCCTTAGAAGGTGAATATGAACGATTTTTCATTTGCTACGTGAGTTCATCTAATGAGCTTGCGCCAAAAATTTGAAGGGAGCAAAATCGTTGACCTCTGTCAAACCTGCCTTGGCAGAGTATATGTTTCATGCGCGACGCTGATTGGACCAACAAGGGCTTGTAGGATCATGTAAGAGACTTTTTTTACTGCTAGAAATTATGAAGGAGCCAAATTGGAAGGTTTTTTTGCATTAATTACTTACTGGTCTAATTGGAGGTTGTTCTAGCTAGTGAAATCACGTAACCAACAAATAGCTCTCTTGGGCACACCGATCTAGTCCACCATATATTTTTTGTGAAACACAGTACAACCAGATATCTTTTTTGTGAAACACAGTACAACGCAGATGATCACATACACGCCCATACACTCACCCCTAAGAACGTACACACGCACACCCTACACCTAAGAGCACCTCCGAGAGACTAAACCGGCGGATCAGGTCTTGAGATTGACGAAGTCACCACAAGCGCCTCGCCGTCGACATGAACGTCGTCTCGATCCCACTGAAAAATATTCCGCTTAAATGAGAAACACCAGCGTCAAACCTGGGGTTTGAACTCTGATGGGCTGGGGGTACAACTACCCTCCTAACCATCTTACTACATGCAGGTTCTCATTTAGTCCACCATATATATCTATAAACCCAGTGAAGTATTGATACTTACATGTACATGAAACGATGCTAAGTGATTGTAAAAAGCCAAATCAATGAGGGCTTCTACTTTATCACAGTTGAGACAAAACATATAGTAGTGTACTATGTTGGTTGTCAATTGACCATTCGTGCATACTACCTACACGTTCCAATGAATAAGACCTATGTTATTTTTGAAAAGTCAAACTATGTTAAATTTGACCAAGTTTTTTTAATAAATTATGAACATTTGGAATACAAAATAACCATCCTACGATACATCATGAAATATATTTTCACATGATATCCATATAATATTTTAGTTGTTAATAATTTTTTCTAAAAGTTTGGTCAAAATTTACTTAACTTGACTTTTCCAAAAAATATAAGACTTATTCATTGGAACAGAGGGAGTACAACTCTAAGTATATACACCAAGGCTACCGGTATCGGTATCAGGCAGATATGTGGGAATATTAGTGAGATTTTGATGATCATGTTTCCTACTGCATATATATCAATAGCTAATCTATACCTAATAATAATATTACAAGAAGGATGGCTTCTTGTGGACGTCATTGAAACTGCCCTTGAAGTTGAAAACAATTACTACCCCTGCCACCGGTAAGTGAAATAACGGTTCGTGTATATTCCGTACATATCTCGCCCCGGATAAATCCCCGCCTCTAATTGCCTCGGCGGCTCGGCCCCAGAGGAAACCGTGAGACGATGAGAGGATCCGAGGATGCAGTGGTTATGGCTGACCACGTCTGACGATTCAGAAGAGGCGGAACGACGGTGGGATGAGGCGAGGTTGGCCACCTCCTGCTGTATATACCGTTGCGTACGCAAGTGCCGACCGGCATCGTTGCTGGCGCCGGCGTCACGCCGCGATGTTCAGTTCTTCTGAAGCAGGACGGCGCCAGCGCCCACTGTCAATAGGAGTCGCTCCACCGTGTGTCGTCACCAGATCCAGCGTACCTCGACGAGCCTCAGCCCCCAGCTAGACCCAGGTTGCTTGCGCATGGAAGCGCCGCCAGATATCGATCTGAATTTTTCTGCCTGTACTTCATGACGACTGCTTGCCTGTTTCACATTCTTTTTTGGCATTGATTTTGTTTGTGTATTTGTTTCTTCCGATCCAAACACACTGCTGCGAACGGACGCATTGCAGAGTCATTTGGATTGCCGAGAAAATCATCGCAATCCCATGTCAAGAGCGTGGATGGATTTTCGTTAGTAATGTGTGAAAATTGATATATTATATTCTGATATATCCAACGCGTATTTTCATATAGTCACATCATTAATTACTAGAATCTACGCCTTCGCCTGGTGGGCAAAATACTCGGCGATGGCTGCAATCCCTCTCGGCAAATGCTTTGCCAAGGGCGGCACTCGGCGATAGCTACTCGGCAAAATATTACTCGGCACCGAATTTGCAATTTCATAGTTTTTTTATCCAAACATGATTCCATCCCCGTTCAAGAAAAAAAAACAAGCACATCTAAACAACAACTTTATTTTCTGTGACAGTTTAATATGACACCGTTTTGATTTTCTCGTTCTAATTCAATGCTCCACTTGATGTCTACATCCAAGCCAAGTAAGATAAATTCAAACTTTTTGATCGCGGCCAGCGTGACCTAAGGCGCTGACGAGAAATTACTTTGTGCGCCTGTACGTTTTTTTTTCTCCCGGTGCAACGCACGGACATGTTTTCTCGTAAATATTTATGTACTAAAACATGACAAGAGGACATGAAAATACCTATAGAGTAATATCATAATGGATGGGAATAAAGTGTTAAATCTGCTACACTAACATGTGTTAGATTCTGTAGATATAATGAGAGAATATATGCACGGTTTTGTCTAAGTGCGTTTTCCTTTTCTGCTTTTAACTATCCTATGTTCTTCATGCATCCCTTTTCGGTAGAACAGATAAGGAAAAATATTCCCTGAATGGCATGATAAAAGGAGTGCATTTATATGAAGACCGTGACCAGAAAATGAATAAAATAGGTTGAACTGATTAAATGTTCTGCCAGCCATATGTCATGCGTCTGGCTTTGTAAAAAATCATTGTGAAGAGTGGGGCAGATCATCTAACTTGAAAGAAGTTAACATTGACATTCATATTAGAAAGTTGAAATTGTTTTGTTTGGGATCTACGTATATCACGTGAAATAAGATGTATCTATGACACTGCGTATTTGGTAGAGTTCAATTCGATATATAAAAGTTAACCATGCGTGAATTCTATAAAGACCGTGATTTCAGCCACTCTACTTTCGCCCGAGTGGAAAGTCGAAAAACATCCACTAATGGAAGACTAAATACATAGAGGTTGGATCTTCTTATCATGTAAATCATTTGTCTAGGCGTGCGTGCCACAACTTGGGTGTTTCATGAAAATATAACCACCGGTTGTTTGTCTCTAGTTGAACAATCCCCTTCTATATACCTATCACTTGGTACATAATTATTCTTGAATACTTCACTTCGGAACCAGTTGGATGTAGCAGAGAGTGCTAGTCGGAATGCATCTTGACAATGCTGATACTTCAATTATTAGTGGATATTAACAACTGAACAACCAACATATGTTCTTCTTCCAAGAGGATAAATATTTTTTCTTTGTCATTTTCAATGTCATGAATAGGTATGAACACATCAAGATTCCTAAACTTCCTTAACCAATTGGCTAGCTGATGCAGGGGAGTAGGACCAAGATTGGTAAGAGGACACCTAGCTAGTTGAACTACTCCAAAATTAATTAATTAAAATTAAACAATGCTCAGATCGAGATGGTCATGTGCTGAGATCAGATCATCCTGACAGTCAAACACATAGCACAGAACCCTAGCTTCTTCTTCTCTTCTCTAGTCAAATCCTGCCGTTTCACTAGATCGAGATTCCTTTTCCCTCCAAGACAAATGGTCTTGGGAGACATGAACACATTCAATGCTCATCACTGGCTAGGATCTAATTAATAATAGTATATCTTAGTTAAATGATGCTTTGCACGCCCACTATTATAGTATGTATAAATTAGAACCTTATCACAAGCCTTGGTTGGATGCTTTGCACGCCCACTAGCTAGCCATACCTCATTGATCAAGCTGGTGTGGGTTAAGATTCAAGCTGGTGTATAGCTCACCAGGATCATACGGACTTGACAAGCATCCATCCATATGAACCCAATACTAGAGACTCCACAAAATATAGTTATTAGTTTCGGAAAATGCAAAAAAAAAAAAGTACCTATAAGACAGGTAAACACGTATACATGAGAATTTGGTGAAATAAATATGACCATTTGCAAGCTAGCTAGAGATATCACAAATTAAGTGATAATTCTACAATTAATACAAGTTACGTGTAATGTGGTCTAAAACAGACTAAAAGTTTCAAATAATTACATAGCGTTATTTTAATTTTAATCAAATCTTCCAACTTGTGATTTATGAATAAAAATGCATTGCTAATTTATAACATATACTAAAAGTTATACTATAATGCTAGGAACAATTCCACATCTTTCAAACTAGGGGTGAAGTTTTACTGATTGGGTCCATATGAACCATGTTCAGATTTGCATTTCTTGGTTTGATCTAGCTATCTAGCTACAGTACCTTTCCACTCCTTGTCACTATATACACGCACAGTTACCAATGCATTCGTGGCATGCTCCAAGAGGGTTGACATGTTGCAGCTGTACTATAATTTACCTAGTGCATGATGCATCCTCATACATCCTAGCTCCTAGCAATTAACCTTGGCATGCATGCTCGATGCATGGATCTTAGAAATTAAATGACAATCGACGCATGGTTCAAAGAAAGGACAAATTACATCGATGTGCCCTAGAGATCGAGGCACCAAGATATACAAATTAAAAATCGTACAAATCAAGACGGGAGTATATATGTTATAAATAGTAAAGCATCGCTAGCTTAGCACTGTTGTGGCATTAATTCCTTGCAAGACTAAATTGGCAAGCAAGCTACGATCATGCATGTGGTGATTTATTTTTTATGTCGTGGGTACTGTATCTGTACTGCTGAGGCACGTAATTAGGATCTTACAGAAATAGGACTAGATACTTACTAGTGTTCCATACGAAAACTATTAGCTTGTCGTGTACTTACCAAATTGATCAGGGAGGCAACTCATGTGTGGCAAAGCATGAAAAAGGCTGGAGAGGGTTGGCCCGGAAACTAAGCAAACAGACGGATCCGTCGATAGAGTCTTGGTGTTTCTCTTTCTGACAAATAAGTTTGATGCCGACAGAAAGCTACCCAAACTGAGAAAATGATATATTATTTGGGAAATCCATTCTGGGTCAGAGTTCTTTCTATATCCCATCTTTCTCTCTCGGCATCTTTTCACGGTGTGAGAATAATGAGTCTCCTCGAGGGAATGGTTGTAGTCGGAAAGGAATGAAACATAACCCATAACAAATTAGATGAACAAATCACCGCTGAGAGACTATTATATATAAATATTATAAAACATGGAAGTTCACGAGTATTCAAAACTAGGTGATGAAATAGGACATTACTAGGGCCAACAAAGTGAGCAGTGAAATTCTCCTCTTTACAAAAAATTAGCTAATTGATTATCACTCATGTAAACTTCCTTTTTTTTCCAAATTTGAGACCAAATTGTACAAGGAGAAAAATTACCTGAAAAAAAAAAGAAGATTACAAATTGTTCAGAACAATTTTCGTTGTAGTTCATTTGTTTTAAATATATTTCGGGGTCCCCAGTAGACCCTGAATATGTGCATAGGCATCTACATTTTTCATTCATTTATTTGTTTTATCAAAACAGGGAACCACAATTTATAAGACAACTAGATATATGGTTTCCCCTAAGAAACAAAACTTTGCAATTACTCGGAACAAAGTTTTATTTTGCACATAACGTATTTCAAAATTATTTCCGTGTCCCTAATAGACGCTTTTTAGAAACATATCATTGTGTCAAGGACACAAACTTTCAACACACAGAGTGATTGTCATGCATGTATATATAATGCATCAGACATAAGAGCACACAAATTGTACATGTACATTATTGTTTTTCGACAATGGATATGCACTGGACGTACCATACTTGCAGACTAGGGGATTAGCGCGGGCTCCGCCGCGCCTGTGGTTTTTTTTTGATCTATTCAACCGTAAAATTTGTTGGATTTCAGAAATTGTACGCATTTCGAAAATTATTCAATTTCGGAAGTAATACGGTTTGACATATTTAACTTTTTTTTGTGGACATGTCGAAATTATTGGTTTAAATTATGTAGAATTTTTAAATTATGTAGATCTTTTTCAGAAGTATATGAATAATTTAGGATATTTCAATTTTTTTTTTGCTTTTGATCTATTAAACCGTAAAATTTGCTGGATTTCAGAAATTGTCCGCATTTCGAAAATTATTCAAATTCGGAAGTAGTACGGTTTGACATTTTTTGTTGTGAACATGTTGTTTTTCGAGATTATATGAATATTTTAGGATTTTTCGAAAAAAATTAAGTGGTGTGCACTTTATAAAGATATGTAGGTTTGAAAATTGGCGCAATTCAAAGGAGTTTGTGGGTGAAATTTGGTTAGTCTTCGGGGAAAAAAAAGCTGGGGTATTTTGAGTTGTAGTAAAAATCTATGTTACTTCTTGTAATTAAATTTTTGGAATGAGTTAGAATATGGTGTTTTGTGTGTCTCCTAATATTTAGCAATTTGAAAATATTTATGTAGAAGTTCGATAATTAATGGGAAAAGCTGTGTTATTTAATTAGAATCTGGTGTTTTGACTGTCTCTAAATTGTATTGTTTTGTCTTTTTAAAGTTTGTTGAACATGCATGCAGACGTCTTGGCTGTAAAGATCTTTTTCGGCTGCAAATTTTGATATATTGTTTGCATTTTTTCGAATTTTGGTTTTGAAGTTATGGATTTTTGGAATTTTAATGGCTGTCTGTAAATTTGTGACACTGAGCAGCGGGACCCACATGTCAGGTTTTTTTCCATTTTCTTTCGGGTCCGGAGGCTGACAGGTGGGCCATGCTGGCGTCAGCGTGACGCCAGCGGCGGAGGAGGCCCTGGAGTCGCCGGAGCTCCCGACGTCGCGCCCGCGCGGATCTGTCAGAGGACGCGGAGGCGAGGCAGATGGGCGGCGCTCCGAGCCATCTGGTCGCCGGAGCCGCTGCCGGCAGCCGAAACTGCGGCGGCGCATGCGGAGGACGGCGGCGACGAATCCGGCTGATTCCGGCCACCCCGTGACGCTTCCGTTGGCTAGGAGGTGAAGGTCGCGCCGGCGAAGCTCTCTCGACCCGTGGATTCGGGCGGGGAGGCGTCTAGCGGCGGCGCTGGTCGACGGCGGAGCCGGCAAGCTCGCGGTCGCGAGAGAGAAGGAGGAGGGGGGGTCTGCGCGTGGAAATTTTCAGCGGGGTCCTCGTGTTTTTGGAAATTTTCCGATAGGGCCTTCGTATCGATATTTCGTGGGGCGCGGAGCGCCGCTGCGATTTCCAGATGTTTTTTTTTGCAAAAGAGGCGCGGTGACCGGCGGGACGGGCTGGAACCGGATGGTGACCGGGACGCGTGGCGGCGTACTATTGGTCTAAAATCGAGATAAACAGTGTACCGCGCGGATGGAGTGACGCGGCCTAATCTGGACCGTTGATTGTAGCTATCGGACGGGCAGGGAATTAGGGGCAACGTGGAAGCTTGACGACGCGCGAATCCTGCCATCTATTATATAGTAGGATATATAGTCCTATAGCTAGCTAGCAAAGGACAACCAATTTTACCCGGCAATGACGTAGCTAGCAAATTCATCAATGCTCTTGTTCCATTATTCACCTTTTTCTCCAGGACAGCACCGCAACCCATGCATTTGCTTCCCCTTTAATTTCTTCAGTGTACATATGTCCAGGCACAACAGTGGACGATGAGTATTTAAATGTAGGCAGTAAAATTGTACATTTACTAGCCCCAACCAGCGAGCGATAATTTTGTTCCCTAACTCACTACCGGATTTATCCTCTTTGCCCGACAGCGAGAGGAACTTGATGAAGGCACAAAAACCCTCTAGCGAGATTTTTCGAGTGCCACACTGTTAGCATCCACTCAGATTTATCTCAGCACTCGGCCTAGTTTCAGAAGTTTATACGTACACGGCCCAGCTATAAGCGGAGAACCCATTCCATCCCAAAAGCCCGGACTAAAAGGATGAGCAATCTCTCCCTTATAAGCTGGGTGTGGCCTCCTCTCTTAGAAGAGGTAGGACTAAACTTGAGCAGTCTCCACCGATCAACAGCAGCCCTAACATCCCATCCCCTTGGGAAGCCCCCAGGTGGACATGACAATGCATGCTGGCTCTGATACCAAATGTTATTGTCCACTCAGATTTAACCTAGCACTCGGCTTAGGCACTCGACAACCCATTACTCATCATCTTGGCGTTTGTCGAGTGTCGGTCACTTGGCAAAAACAGGCATATGCAAAGAATTTTCCGAGAACCTCAGCGGAAGACAGCCGTCCTGCAAAAAAAAAAAAAAAAACTATAAGATGGCCAAAAGACAGAATTCAACATGTTTACTGAGTGTTTACTCGGGAAACTAGAAAAAGGAAAAAAAATCAGCAATATCCCTAGCTTCACTTCGGTCGACATATTGTTCGAGGAAGAGCTCGGCCACGTAGTTGAGCAAACCGATGAGCTGGGCAAAGAGACTACGTTTGACCTTCATGTAGAAGATGAACAACTCAACGATTCTAAAGACGTGGAGCTAGCGACCTGTTCAGCCTCCGCGGCTTACCACCATTCCAAGTCGCGCTCCGGATTATAGGCCTATGCGGGCTGCTCTTTCCATTAAAGTAATCGGAGAAGTCATACCAGTTCTCAACGGTAGGATCACCAGCAGCGTTCAGCTCGGCAATGACCAGACCTTCTTGAAAGAAAATGCCATGGCGCCCTTGACCGCCACCTCTACTGGTGCCCCTGTTTCTCCACCGTCTAGATCACATCGGCCACCCGACCTTCTTCGTCCGGCGTTGCTGGACCCGTCCATCTTGAGCCGGTAGACGTGACGCAGATGCGAGGTCACTGAGGGAGCAAGGACAAGCAGCACCACAACCGACACGGAAGGTTTTCGTGGTCGAGAGGGATAGAAGAGAGAAAGAGAGAGAGGATATGGAGAACATGGTGAGAAAAGAGCCATTGGTTTAGGGATGAATCGATGGCAAGATCATGACCCGACAGAAGTCTGACCAAACATTTTGTAATTTGTCAAGTGTCACACTCGGCAAAGTCCTTTGATATGACTTGCCAAAATATAACACTAATACATCAATGAACATTTTATCTCATATACCCTAATACATTTTTACATGTATTTCCCATCATCTTCGCAACTTTTAGGCCCATATATTACACATGTATTTCAAATTTAAATTCAGTTGGAGAAATCGACTGTAAGTCATTTAAATGGCGATGGTAGCTAGATAACGATAATTTTTAATAATTGGCAATTGGCCATCAACTATGAGTTTATGGAAAATGTTATGAGGTGCCCTTTTGCACCATATTATGTCCCCTTGCTTCATAGAAACTCATTTGGCACTATTATTGGTAAGGGAATATCAAACTTTTTTGCCAAATATGGTCATATTATCATGAACAGTGCCAGGATATGACAATGACCTTAATCATTGCTTAAAACACATGAATGCTCATACTTGGTCCATCTTGTGATTTTTTTCTAGATTTGTAAGAATCCATGTTTATTATTGTGCATGGAAGTACACCGTGGCAAAGGATTGCCATTTTTTACACTTTATCCATATTGTATTTTTAATAGTGTAGATCGCTGTTGAGCAATGGACTGACTCTTTTAATACCCTCTATAGCTATTGCATTGATTCCTACTTGTGTACAAAATAATTTATTTTTGGAACATTTAGGGCAAAGTATAACACACTTTTAATTCAAATTTAGAGTTTTTTAGGAGAAAACTTTTAGGAGCAAATCATAATACTTAGGAACTGGCCATTCAATTTTGGGTTAATCTGTGTGAAATTGGAGATGTGCCATTTGCACCATATTATTTGCACTTTCTTCGCAAAACACATTTTCTGGCAGTTTGAAAATGGAAAATATCTCCACTAGGCATTTTCTTTATTTCATGGAAAGATGCACCTTTGTGCCTAATATGGCAATTTGTCTTCAAATACATATATAGTGTTCATGCATTATAGCATTTTGGTGAAGTTTGTTTAGAAAAATAACTTAAGATCCATATTGATCATTTTTCGTAGCAACTGGAACATAGAAAAGGACTCCATGTGAACGGACTGTATCTTTTAAAATGTCTCTTCATTTTATTAGTTTTTTAAATGATTTCAAATGACCGAGATGGCTATTCATGGCAAGGTGTTAAATATTTTAACTTTCTTTTTGACTACTGCATAACATCCTACATGGGTACATCAACATGATTTTTATAAAAAAATACATATATAGTGTTCATGCATTATAGCATTTTGGTGAAGTTTGTTTTAAGAAATAACTTAAGATCCATATTGATCATTTTTCCTAGCAACTGTTACATAGAAAAGGACTCCATGCGAACGGACTGTATCTTTTAAAATTTCTCATCAATTTATTAGTTTTTTAAATGAGGTCAAATGACCGAGATGGCTATTCATGCCAAGGTGTTAAATATTTTAACATTCTTTGCGACTACTGCATAAAATCCTACATGGGTACATCAACATGATTTTTATAAAATTTTAGAACTAAAATATGGCACATGTTAGTTCAAATCATAATTACACAGGATATTGACCGAAAGTAGATAGAAGTGAAAAAATCTATTTTTAGAAATTGGAGATGTAGACTGTCGCACCATATTATTTGCATTTCTTAAAAAAACCTATTTTTTTAGAAATATATAATGAAAACATTTTTTTAAATTAAAGTTGGAAACTCCTTTTAAATCTATTGTTTGGCCTGCCAAGTAGGAAGTAGAAAAAGGGAAAATTACTTGAAAACTAATTTTAAATTTAAATTATTGTCAAGTGCCATGTGAGAAAACAGTCTGCAAAAACCGCCACGGAGAAAATACACTTATTAACAATTGTTTTCAACATTTTTTTCTGCAGTTCATGTATTTCAAACATATTTCCTTGTCTCCAATAGGCACTCAGGAATGCAAATGCACCCATGTTATTATTATTTGGTAATTGCCGCTATATTGGAGCTTATCTCTGCTGCGTCAAGGACATATATCACCGCAGAACCAAAAAAAATGACAGGAGTTGTGTACACTTAATTCAGAGCAATGCCTTGCATTCATGCATGTATTTATATGCAATCATGGATATATCATGAGACACTATAGTATACAAATTGTACACCGACATAATTGTTTTTTCAGCAATGGATACCCACTGGAAGTACCACTTGCATAGAGTGTCCTACAGATAGCAAGGGACAAAACAAATTTTTTACCCCACGGTTACGAAGCAAATTCATCAATTCTCTTGGTTCTATAATTCACCTTCACCAGGAGTCGAGGACACCACCACCCATGCATTTGCTCCCCTTCAATTTTCCAGTGTACATATGTCCGAGTACTACGTACAGTACCCACCGCACACGAGTGAGAGAGAGAGAGGATGAATACGTAAGAGTGAGAGAGAGAAGGGCAAGGACACAAGCAAAGGGCACACACACGCACACACTTGTCAATTGTTCATGAGGCATTGATTTGCCAGCGCGCACACACTATATACAGTAGTCTCGTCACACATCTCACTCTCACCCAGCCCCACACCCCTCACCAAATCCTCTTCTAGCTCCTCCACCACCAACACCCGGCTGTCCATCCATCAAGATCCAGGAAATTCCCCAACTGAGAAATCAGAGTAGAAGAATTCTTTCTCATCCATCGATTCTGTAACCAAGCAACCAACTTGATCTCTTGATAGCTAGTTAGAAAACTCTATCATGGAGTTGTTCCCCCGGCAGCCGGACCTGGCGCTGCAGATCAGCACCACCAGTTCGTCCTCCACCTCGGCGCCCTCGCCTCCGGCAAGCTGGCCAAGAAAACCAGACGCCGGCGGCAGCAGCATGGATCAGTTCAGCTCCCTAGGGTTTTGGCGAGCCACCACCGACATCGCTGCCGCGGCGGCCAACAGAGACGGTGCCCCGTGGGCGGCCACCGCAAGCTACTCCAACCACAGCAACCAGTACAACCACCGGATGAATGCTTTGCTCAAGCCGATAAGGGAGTTCCCATCTACCACCACCATCCATTCCAGCTTCAGCAGCAACAGCACATGGCGACGACCTACCGGAGTAACGGCGGTGGCGGCCTGTTGCCGTCGTTGAGATCATCGAGGTTCCCGCCGGGGCGGCGGTGCGTGCGGGCGCCGAGGATGCGGTGGACGACAACGCTGCATGCGCGCTTCGTGCACGCCGTCGAGCTCCTCGGCGGCCATGAGAGTAAGAATATGTATATGAAGATTTTTTTTATATATTATTGAGTCAGTAGTTAAGTTGAAGGTCATGCCATGATGTTTCTAGCTAATTTTTTTTTTGACTGTAATGTTTGTAGCTACTAATCCTTGGTGAATTTGATTGAATCTAATCAGGAGCCACTCCCAAGTCTGTGCTGGAGCTGATGGATGTGAAGGATCTCACCTTGGCACATGTCAAATCCCACTTGCAAGTAGTGTACACACAGTTTTTCAAGGCACATATACTCTAGCTTGTCTCAGCTAGATATTGCATTTCAAATTCCTGAGAGTAATAAAATGATCATGAGAGTTGCCTCTTCTCATGCAACGATTCATCTTTCCATTTTGCTAGCTAGCTATACATATGCATGGAGGCATACGATTAGGATTTATCACGTGAGCCGTAAAAGAAAAGAAACAACATTAGGAATAGTAGCTACCTGGTGCTGATCTAGCTAACTCAGCATATAGATAGGACATGCTGCATGTAGTAATGGAGCAGCTTTTGAAAACGAGGAGGGAGCAGAAGGCTTTTCTAACAGAAAGAAAAAAAAGCTGAGCTTGTGTGTCTATGCATGTGTTGTGTGCATGTGTGTGCTTTTCTAACAGAAGGACATGCTGCAATGTTTCTGATGCGGTGAAGTAGTAACTAATCGTGTTTTTACTACTCATGCATTTTCGATCTCTTGTAATGGATGCAAGCAAGTACATTGTGAACAGTTGTTGAGTCCTTGCCCTACGGAACTTTGAATTAATCAACTATTAAATGAGATATTATGTACAGTATTTACATATGCAGTATGTGCATGTTGGTACTGATATCACCAATGATTATTGAAATGCAGTTAACTTATAATTTATGACTGATGATAGGACTACTTTTGTACTAGATAAGCATACTTATTATTTGCATTATATGCATGAGCTAGTTTATGAACAACTATTCACTGCAATCGTTAAATTAAATGCATATCATTGCATCTTTGCAGATGTATCGCACGATAAAGAGTACGGACAAACCCACGATTTTACCAGGTATGGTACATTATATTTCCTACAATTTGAGCACCTACATACGTGCACATAATAACACCCAGTTATATTTAATCGAGGAATATTAAGGAGACTCAAATATAAACATACATCTAGGACAAAATAATGATGGATTTGATAATGGATCGGCGGGTGAGATCTCTGACGAGAGCTTGCCTGAGGGCCTTAGCACTAGCCGGGGCTTAGATTACAGTGGAACCGGTGCAAATTCTCACAGCAGTAGCAGTTACAATGGTGGTTTGTGGAGCAACTCTTCAAGGTACATTCTTATATACCTTTCTTGCCCACATATATATCAGTGCAAAACCATGTACTAAAAAATTTAGACATTTATGTATATCAATTAATACAACGTGATTAGTTGATAAAATGAGTATTTCAAAATTAATGGAAGCAGAATATATATGTACATAGTGAGCACAAAGAACAAAGACCTTTGTAGGATTGGACAGTAGTGTAATCACACATGCATGCAGCAATAGATGACATGTAGCTGTGCTGCAAACATTTGGATGTTTGCCTGATTCATGTTAATTGCAAGATAGGCTCCCATTTCTGTTTTAGACACACAGAGTGGCAGTATCTCTCTCTCTCTCCCCCCCCCCCCTCTCTCTCTCTCTCTCTCTACACATGCAAATGCAGGAAGTGCTCTAAGGATAAAGTGGTGAGAAATCTTGGCATTGTTCGATTTGTCCAGTATAGGGTGGACATTGGAAACCTCATGATGGTGCAATGATCCCTTGAGTAGTTTACTGTCTGCAATGAAAATCTCTCTCTACTGTACATGCATGGACACTTACACATGTAGTACACAGGTACCAATGAGGCAGGCCCACCTGTCCTAGAAAAGATCAAGATGACAGTGTACTGGGTGCCGACTGCAAAATGACTACTACCTCCTTTAGTCCTGCATGGCTGCATGAAAAGCCACACACAAAATATATACTATGAAAATATAATTTAACAAAAGTAAAAAGAGGGTCCAAACAAAGGACAAAGTTGGGGACTTCTTTGGAGTTGCTCAAGAATCATACTAGCCAAGTAGTGCTAGATAGATAATTTTGTTAACGTCATGTTGATTCGTGTAGTCAACAGATTCACTAAGCATCATATACGATTCCCAATGCATGGGCCTAGCTAATTCTATATCTAGTGTTGTCACTACAGGAAAACGGCAAAATGTATGTGGCTATGATTAGTAATTCTAATATTTGTTTTTTTTTTTTGGGTATGTGGCTATGCAGCAGGGTTGGATGGCCTGATTTTGCCACAACTAATGCTGAAAGTGAAAAGCAGTGTCACAAGGTAACACATTTTAAGAAAAAATACATAATTTTCTGCCATGAATTATATAGTTCATATAACTACCTACTTTTTAATATATTTCTTGAGAGAAAACTTAAAATCTCTAAAACTTAACTGACAAGGTGCATAAGCTTACACAAATACCACACAACCTTCTTGCAAACTAATCGATGACATTTTGTATTTGTAGGAATCTGCTCCATCAAAGAGCCTTGAGTTGTCGGCAGAGATGAACATGTCGTGCATCTCCGATCAGACCTCGAGTCCGCCAGGCAAGCCAAATCTGGAGTTTACCCTAGGGAGGACACACAATTAAGTAAATAATTAAAAAACAAGTTCCTAGGTAGGTTAATTAGTTAATTGATCACAGTCAGCAAGGATAGCTAGATCGAGGTAAAGAGATGTTAAGATGGATGCAGGGCAAAAAGAAGAGAAAAGCACACATTGTGTCCTGCAGCATTCTGATCAAGGCCAAAGGTGATGATAAGATAGAAAGAGATGTGTGCTCGTGTGTATGTGTCGGTGGAAGAGAGAGATAGAGAGATCTTGCTAAGCTTTGCTAGAGAGAGTGTGTGAAGTATCTGATCTTGATTTCCATGCATGGTTTGCTTTATGCATAAAGTGATCTTATGTTGTTTAAAATTTGTGCATGGAATGTGGAGAGAGAGGGGTGTTCATCCATCTTTTTTACTGCCAGATAAAAAGCTGGAAAGGGTAAAAGAAAAAGAGATTCATCCACGTGCATGTCACTAATTAATTAAAGCTCCAAAATAAAAAAGAGGGAAAAAGTTTGGATGAGATCTAGACAGTGCCTGGTTTTCATGGAATTACTCGATAAGCGTGCACGTCCTGCAAAGAAAGTTGACATCGAGTATATATAGCTACGAAAGCTAAAAAGAAGAGACTGATGGCTCGATCTGCATGTTCTGCATATTGTGCAGTGTGTAGTTGTACGAGTTTGAATTGCATAAACAGTGTATATTTTCAGACATGCTACATCCGAGAAAAAGTATAGTTCCTATTTTCTTCGGAAGTCAAAGTTTCTTAAGTTTGATCGTGTTTACACAAAAAATACAACATTTATGCCACCAATTAGCACCATTAGATTCAGGATGAAAATATGCTTTCACCATATACCTATTTTGTTTCATAAATATTCGTATATTTTTTTATAAAATCGTACAAACTTCAAGATAATTTGACTTTACAAGAAAGTTAGAAGTATACACTTTGTGGGCGGAGAAAATAATCCATGCGCCCAACTTTAACTTAATAAAGACCTAAATAGCCGAAGGATGCATGGATGGTCAAAGAATAACATAAACCACAATAAAAACAACGATCGCACAAAATTGAATTAAAAGATAGATCCGCTTGCAATTTCCTCCTCTCGCATTTTTAATGGATAGAGGAAGACCTCACCCTTGTATGCTCCATTGGTTTCGACAAAAAATTGGATTGGCGGGAAGGATGCGGGTGGCGGTGGGGTTGACGGGAAGGATCTCGATTTCCTCCGGGCAGGAAGGTGGCGCCCACGAGTTATCCTGCCACATACGTGGCTGGAACAACTATCTAGGCGTCTCCCCTACTCACGAGTCTACAACACCAACACCACCACACCCCTCTCCAGATCTAGAGCATAAGTCTAGGTTTCGACTGGATGCAACGAGGAGGGGTGAGCTGGAGGGAAAGGGGTTGACCTCTAGAACTAGTGCAGAGGGCCAACAAAGCAATACTCAAACACAATAAGTACCTCACAAAAGTCTAGCCAATACCTATGAACTCCACCACCCCACAAAAGGTCACTGCCTTCGTGTCCGAACCACTCCATGAGGGAAGGGGTGGGTGGGAGGGCGCTAGGGGGGCTAGAGGCTCGCCCCAACTTTTACCGGAGTCCTACACATGCGATGACTGGTGGGGGACGGGTGATTGCCCTAGTCACCACTAAGTCGTCCTGAGAAGGATAACACGAGGGCCATGCATTTTGCTGCTATCAGTGGCATCACTCTAGCACGTTTTTCCTAAGAAATAGGGCATAGGGCGAGTGAAATGGAGCGGCTAGATTCTCGCTGCAACTTCCCTAATTAATTTTGTATCAATTTTTTGACTAATCGTAAAGTTACATAAGTTACTCCCTCCGTTCCAATGAATAAGGCTTATATATTTTTGAAAAAGTCAAGCTAAGTGATTTTTGACCAAACTTTTTAGAAAAATTATCAACAACTATAATATTAGATGGATATCATGTGAAAATATATTTCATGATGCATCTAACCATGTTTATTTTGTATTGTACATATTTATAATTTCTTAAAAAAACTTGGTCAAACTTCACATAGTTTGACTTTTCAAAATAATATAGGCCTTATTCATTGGAATGGAGGTAGTACCTCTTTGAGGAAACATCAACACAGTAGTTCCTCGACACATAGCAAGAAATTGGAGTCTCGCTTTTCATAAAACATAATTTTCTTCCTTTCCCTTAGCATATAAATGTATGCCTATATTGGGTATCTGGTTTGTAAACCATCTCATACCTTATCTCTTCAAGTGACTTCTTCGCTACTACATCCATTGAAAAATATAAGATATTTTGGTAGACCATTTTAACCTACCAAACCAATTTATATTTTGGAAGATTTAATAATACACATTTCAATCACCCCAATCCTAATTTTAACCATGGTAAGTTGTCTCCTGATCTTTTTTAATATTACATACATGCATCATCATATATGATCTTGACAGTGAGAAAACGTGCATCCATGTCAGCTCAGTTCAAGTAGGGCATCACAAATTCCCTACATAAAATCTCTTACACACACACACACAGTTGATATATAGGTAGTAATAAGTTGACAAAATACACTGTTTGCGGTATGAGAGGAGGCAGAAAGACAGCAATGAGTAGTGGGAATAGTCAACCCTAGGTTAGAAAAGCAGAGAAAGCAAATCATGGGTTCTTTCACTTGATACGATGTGAAGGTGAAACGATCAAAAGAGCAGCTAGACCCAGGTGACAGCAGCCGAGTGATAAAAGGAAGAGGCCCTCCCTTTCATGCTTTTCTTCCTGCTGATAATGAGACCTTTTATTGAGTCACTGTTGTGCCTAGCTTTAAAGGGGACCTCTACCATCTGTCTGAATCTGACATTGACCCAACCACAGGCAAGAGTGTGCCTGCACTGCACTGAGCAGGGAGAGGAGCACCATGCCAATTATATGAGAATGATGACCATATGATGGACTGACTGATCCTATATATCATGGGCAGGCATGCAGGCATGAGCTGTGGATTGGGGAGCTGTGACCCCTGTAGAATATCTCTCTCTAGGTAAATACTGTCTATCTATTCTGTTTTATTTTCTTTATTTCTCCCCCTGAATCTCGGCTGGTTGCATGGGGGAGCTATATGCATAGGACATCCAGAACCCACGGCACAGCAGCAGCTTTTGCAGCCCCTGCATGCTTGTGTGTGGTACTCGGTACTCGCTCATCAGCCATCACTGACACGAGAGAAATAAAAGCATGAACAGTGTATCAGTATTCAATTCCTCTCCCTCTGATTTTTTTTTCACCCGCCTGAGCTCCTGACGGCCATTGGAGCATGAACAGTGCAGGTGTTTCTGCATGAGTTTTGCTTGCCTGCAGGTGTTTCTGCGTCTTCAAATGGCATATCCATTGTTCAAAAAAAAAGAAGGCATATCCATATCTACCTAGCTGATGCCTATGCAAAACCATTCAACCCTTGTTAATCAGTAAGGTAATTACATGTCTTGGGCGGTGGACGGCTAGAAAGCGACCCAAGCAAAGGTCCAATAGGCCCACTAACCTGCACGTGGGACCCAAAAGGCAATGTCTGAACTCTGAATGTCGAGGTGGAATTAACTTAGATGGTAATTAGGAGGGAAGGATTTCGCACTCCATTTCATATGATTGCCCTTGCTCGTCCACTGATTGAATGAATCATGACCTTTTCATACTCTCTCGATCGACTGAGAGTCAACACAATTTTCTCTGTCCGATTCATCCATCATCAATCAAATGAATAAGTACCTGTCTGCAGCATATATGTATAGGATCATTTATAAAAATGAATAGGCATGTAACATAGGATGATACATGATGCATGCATGTCTCTCTTGCCAGTCTGCAGCATGAAAGAAGTGCCTCAATTCCCACTGCAATCTCAGATATGATGAATTAAGTTGGAAAGATGTCCAACCATGGATCAGTAATTTGGGCTGTGTGGACGGCCAGATAGGAAACCAGAGAAAGCCAAATGGTCCACTAAAGCACATGAGGGTCTCGCCCCACAGTTGCATGCAAGTATGGACCAGTACTACTGGACCTAAAAGACAATGGCTGAATGTCGAAGTGTAACCAGGAAGGAATGATTTGGCACTCCATTGCCCATAATTGGCTTGGCTTTTCACACTCACAATATTCTTTCTGATCGATCGATTTATCAATCATCACACGAAAAGAGCTACCGGGATATACAGGAGATTTGCTCCTTGTCTGCCCCGTATATACACTTAAATACCTCCAACGTTGTCGGTTTAATTTGCATGATGAGATTGAGGGCAGTACAACACCCCACTACCGGAAAATCGTAATTTGCCGTGAGGAGGAGGCTATGCCGTGCGCCTCCGGAAATCGGAACCCGGCAAAGAAAGCTTCGCCGTGCACGTGCACGACGAATCACGGCAAACAAACACATACACGGCGTACAACAGAACAACGCACGGCACACAAAACATGCACGGCATACAGACCAAAGACGCACGGCGAAGAAGGGCTGCACGGCAGAGATATCTTTGCCGTGATCTCTGAATCACAGGCACGGCAGAGATGCTGACCAGGATGCCAAACTCTGCCGCCCTCGCCAATATTTTCGCGGGAAATAAATTTGGACTGGCGGGAAAAATCTTTGCCGTGCACTTGAGGGAACAATCACGGCAGAGAATTGACAAATTTTCCCGCGGAATAAATAATTTGGCGGCAAAATCTTTGCCGTGCAGAACTACAAATTAATCACGGCAAATTTGTTCTTTGCCGTGATCCTTCTTCATCGCCGCACGGCAAAGAGTGGGATTTGATTTTTTTTATTCTTTGCTTTGTTTATTTACTTTGTTAAGTCTTCTATTACATTAATTTACTTAACTTATATGGTTCTCGAAAATTTATATAAACCCTCTGGTGTGGGCCGCATATGTGTCGACCGAAACCCCGAAATTAGTGAACCTAACGTGTGAGGCGTCGTCTACCCCTGTTTCTATGATTTCGGCGAGTCGGAGTCCCGGAGCATCGGAAACCCACCCGAACCTAGGTTGTGGCATAAAATGTGTGTACAAGTGTGTTGTGTGTTTTGGAAGTGCAAGAATTTAATCCGGTGTGTGACCCTCTTCGCCGGCCGCACTCTCTCTCCACTAACTTTCTAGACTTATAGGCCAAATCTCCCGTTTCGGGGGAACCGGGGGCATTGTTGTGAGAACATGTGATAATAGTTGGTTTTCCATGTTCCTATGTCCTTACCTAACACAACCAAGCAAAAAAGTCCACTGGCCTACCCCCTTTCGACACCGCTGAAGGGGGGTAGACGAAAATGTTAGGGTTTTTCCAGCGGATGTAGGGATTTCGCCGAGTCGGGGCCCCGGAGCGTCGGAAACCCACCCGAACCTAGGTTGTGGCATAAAATGTGTGTACAAGTGTGTTGTGTGTTTTGGAAGTGCAAGAATTTACTCCGGTGTGTGACCCTCTTCGCCGGCCGCACTCTCTCTCCACTAACTTTCTTGACTTATAGGCCAAATCTCCCGTTTCGGGGGAACCGGGGGCATTGTTGTGAGAACATGTGATAATAGTTGGTTTTCCATGTTCCTATGTCCTTACCTAACATAACCAAGCAAAAAAGTCCACTGGCCTACCCCCTTTCGACACCGCTGAAGGGGGGTAGATGAAAACGTTAGGGTTTTTCCAGCGGATGTAGGGATTTCGCCGAGTCGGGGCCCCGGAGCGTCGGAAACCCACCCGAATCTAGGTTGTGGCATAAAATGTGTGTACAAGTGTGTTGTGTGTTTTGGAAGTGCAAGAATTTACTCCGGTGTGTGACCCTCTTCGCCGGCCGCACTCTCTCTCCACTAACTTTCTAGACTTATAGGCCAAATCTCCCGTTTCGGGGGAACCGGGGGCATTGTTGTGAGAACATGTGATAATAGTTGGTTTTCCATATTCCTATGTCCTTACCTAACACAACCAAGCATGATTCCATCCCCGACACCTGACAGAGGAGTTTTCACCTCTAAGCTAGTGCCGGAACTTACTACGGACCGAGTAAGAGGGGCCGGTGAAGCGCGTCGCAACTCGGAGGTTCCCACAACCTAACAAGGGTATTAAATAATACTAATAAACAGTCCACAAAATAAGTAAGGAAAAAAAAACAAATAAAATAATAAGCAAATAAAAACAAATTAAAAGCAAAGGCGCACGGCAAAGGTGGACAAGCACGGCAAAGGCATCCTTTGCCGTGATGTATGGCAAGGCTGCACGGCATAGCCTCCCTTTGCCGTGCTCCTGCCCAGCACGGCAAAGTCCTATCCACTAAACGCACGCTCCTTCCCCACCCACTCACACACAAACGAATCCCCACCCCGACCCGCCCACACCGCCGCAGCCCACGCCGCCCCGGATCCGCCGCGCAGCCGCCGTCTCCGGCCACACTCGCCATCTCCGGCCACCCCGCCCCAATCCCCCGCCGCCACCTTTTCCCCGGCCTCCCCCACTCCGTCGCCCTCTCCGACCCCGCCGTCCTCTCCATTTCGTCCACCTCGCCGTCGCCGCCCACACCGCCCCCGCCGTCCTCGCCATCTCGTCCACCTCGCCGTCGCCGCCCACACCGCCCCCGCCTCCACCCGCGCCTCCCCTGCCCCCGCCTCCACCCGCGCCTCCACCCGCCCTCCCCTGCCCCTGCCTCCACCCGGGTCTCCCCGGCCGCCTCCTCCCAATCCCGCCGCCGCCTCCGCCGGCCGCACGCACCAGGGATGTCGCCGACCGCTCCAGGGTGAGGAGGGCCGCCTCGCCGACCCAGCCCGACCTCTGCCTGCCGGTGGTCGACGCGCACATCGCCGGCTCAAGGTGAGCTTGTATTTTGCATTTTGTAATATTTGTATTTTGCAATATGTTATTTGTGTTTGTATTGCAATATGTAAAATTGCAATTTGTATGTTTGCAATATTCTTACAATGTGCCCCTGTTCTCCAGCTGCGGAGGGCGTCGACGGAGGGCGTCGACGGAGGGACGAGGATCTTCTTCGCCGTCGATCACGCTTCGAGGGTAAGAAATTGGCCGGAACTCTTCTATGTACCTAGGCTTTATTTTTTTGTCTAGATCACCAAGTTTGTCGCGTCACCTAGGCGTCTATACCCGTCCGTAAGCGTTACGCGGAAAATATGCACATAGAGTTAGAGTTTGCATATTTTCAGCCGTAACGCTTACGGCATTTACGGGGCAGCCCGCGGGTCCGTGGACTGGGTACGTTCTCCCCCTCTACCTGATCCGAGACAGAATTTCGGCAGCGCCTCCCCGTTGTTCTCCGGATGCACATTCTCTTGGCTTTTTGCCAAGACGTGTATCGGGAGAGCAGCGGGGAGGTGCTGTCGAAATTCTGTCTCGGATCGGGTAGAGCGGGGAGAACGTACTCAGTCTACGGATCCGCGGGCTGTTTAGGTCCTTTACCCATTAGAGAGATAGGTGGATGCATGCCGTAAAAAATGGTTTTGTTAAAATTAAATGACATGTTGAACTGAAAGCATTGTGTATGTATTTTTTGTTACCGATTAAAGGATGGATCCAAGTCAGAACCGTGAGTGGATGTATAATGGCAGAAAGAGTCAGTGGGAGTTTACTGATGAATGGAGAGATAAGGCCGAGGAGTTTGTGAACAATGCGTTTGACATCCCAGCAAACCCATGAGAGTGTATTGCCCCTGTTCAAAATGTGATAACCGAAAGCGACAAACGAAGGTAGATGTTAGTGCACCTGATCAAGCATGGGTTCACACCATTCTACCATGTTTGGAATTTCCATGGTGAACAGTTAGCAAAACGTGCTAGAACCGAGACACGTCAGATTCAGCCAGCGGTAGAGTTTGACACTGGGTTCAACAACTGCTTAGACGCCTTTGTCAATGCTAATGCGCCTGAAAGCCGTCGTGCAGAGGCGGATACACCTCAGGAGGCGGAGACAAGTGAGCAGCCGGATGAAGACACGAGAAGTACTACGAGACTTTGTTTGGCTCGCAGAAACCCCTTCATGCACATACAGATGTTACCCTTCTAGATGCCATCGCTCGCCTTATGGCCGTGAAGTGCCAGAGAAAGATATGCAGGGATGGTTTCGATGATCTTCTGGCCGTCGTTGGCAGCCTTCTACCGAAAGGGCATATCTTGGCGAAGAGCTTCTACGAGGCGACTAAACTCCTCCGTAACCTTAAGATGTCATATGAGAAGATAGACGCCTGTCCAAAGGGATGCATGCTGTTTAGGAAAGAACATGCTGAAACAAATTATTGCATTCATTGCAATTCCTCTAGGTACTTCGAGGTCGACCTTGGTGGTGGACAGAAGAGGCAGACCGGGATTCCACAAAAGATTCTCCGGTACCTTCCATTTATACCGAGGATCCAGCGGCTTTACATGAACAAAGACACTGCCCAGCAGATGCGATGGGCCGTGTTAGGGAACAGATACACGGACAAGATGATACATCCGTCGGATGGTGACGCATGGAAGAACTTTGTAGCCAAGTATCCACTGAAAGCGGGCGACCCGAGGAGCGTAGCTGTTGCTATATCAACCGATGGGTTCAATCCGTTGGCATGTCAGCGGCACAATACAGCTGTTGGCCTGTGTTTGTTATACCCCAACCTCCCCCCCGGCGAGTCCATGAGATCACATAACATGTTATTGTCGATGATAATCCCAGGACCAAATACCCGGGTAAGAACATGAATGTGTACCTGGAACCGCTGGTTGAAGACTTGGCTGTTGGCTGGAACGGTCGCGGGATCCGAACATATGATGCCTCAACAAATGATCACTTCGATATGTATGTCTGGTATCACACATCCCTGCATGACTTACCAGCGCGTGCTTTGTTCTGCGGCTGGTGTACACATGGGAAGTGGCCTTGCCCACAGTGCAGACAGACTATGACTTTCTCTGGCTTTCGAAGGGAGGCAAGTATTCATGCTTTGATCAACATCGACAGTTCCTTGACACAGGTCACAGATACAGGAGTGACGTAAAGCGGTTCAAGAAAGGAGTCGAGATCCATGCTCCGAAACCACGTCTGATGACCGGAAAGAAATCAAGGCTGAGCTAGAAGCTCTCCAGCCTAACCCCAATGGGAATGGTTTCGTGGGTTATGGGGAGACGCACCAGTGGACTCACATTCCGTGCTTCTGGAAGCTGCTCCCTTACATGGAGGATGTCGAGCTTCCCACAACATTGATGTAATGCACACTGAAAAGAATATCGCCGAGGCTCTTTATAGCAGCATCATGGAGACTGAGAAGACGAAGGATAACGTCAAGGCTCGAATTGACCAAGAACAACTTGTGACAGGCCAAATTTAATATGCAGCCTCCTGGAGTCAACGGCAGTAGGTGGTCTAAGCCAAAGGCTCGGTTCTGCCCTACAAGGCCGGAAAAAGGGAAATATTACAGTGGCTCGTGGAGTGTTTGTTCTTCCCTGATGGGTATGCAGCTAACTGGGTGAGTGTGTCAACCTGGAAACGCAGAAGTAGGAGGGCTGAAGAGTCATGACTACCACGTGTGGCTTGAGCGCATAATGCCGGTGATGATTAGAGGCTATGTCGATGAGGAGACTTGGCGAATACTGGCGGAGTTGAGCTTTTTCTTCCGCCAGATTTGTGCAAGGGAGTTAGATCGTCAAGTGGTTCTGAAGCTGCATGAACAGGCACCGAGTTGCTTTGCAAGCTAGAGACGATACTTCCGCCAGGGTTTTTTAATCCGATGCAACATATGATCTTGCATCTCGCGCACGAGGCTTTATTGGGGGGGCCTGTGTCGACCCGTTGGCAGTTTGGGCCTGAGAGAAAAATGAAAGACCTACGGCAGACTACCGGGAATAAATGCAAGATTGAGGCATCCATGGCCGAGGCATGCCTTAACGAGGAGGTGTCAAACTTCACGACAAAGTTCTATGATGCCAATATTCCCACAAATCACAATCCAGTCGTTCGCTACAATGCAGCCAACCCTGAAGATGTACCCAAGCTTAGCATCTTCATAGGGCTTGGTGGCAAATCAAGTGGCTCGAAGAAGGTCATCTTGAAAAAGCTCGAGCGGGATATGATCTCCTTGTATCTCTTGATGAGTATGGAGGAAGTGAAGCCGTACCGCGAGTAAGTCTTTCACCATGTAGTATTTCACAATCATTCACTCTTATATTCGTCGCTAACTCCTCTTTTCTCATTGGAGTAGACGATTCAAAAGTGAAAACTGGAAGCTGAGAAGGGACCCTACCCCGGAAGAGTCGAAGGATCTTTTTGACAACGGTGGTGGTTCTGGCAAGGGTGGTGGTTTCATTAGTTGGTTCGCCGGTTTGGTATTGTTCTATCTAACTTTTCTAGTACCGTGGACATTCATCGATCATTCCTCGTTCTAAACTTCTCATGGTTAACTTGTAGGCAAAAAAGGACAAAGCGATGAAGCCAGAGCTTAGAAACATTGCACATGGCTTCAGCCATACCGTCAACTCATTCAATGCTTATGACGTGAATGGATATCGCTTCCATACCCATGAACACACAACAAACCGGGGCAACCGGAAGACAATAAATAGTGGGGTGTTATGTGAAGGCTCAGATAAACTCCATTACTATGGAACAGTTGAGGCTATATACGAGTTGAATTATAGCTTTGGTAAAGGGCTAAATCCCGTTGTATTCAAATGCAATTGGTTAGACCCGCGTCGGGTTAGACGGGATCCTAAAATTGGATTGGTCGAAGTTGAACGAAGCTCCAAGTATTTGGGAGACGATGTCTACATTTTGGCTACCCAGGCCTTCCAAGTATTCTATCTCCCGTACCCGTGCAAGAAAACAGCAAAAGCATATCAGAAGCGTCTACAGGGGTGGGATGTTGTGATAACGGTACCCTCGCGCAGTAGGCCGGCTATGCCTAACAGTCAAGATTACCGCCGCCTAGACCCCTCAACATCTGACGGCGAGTTCTACCAGGATGGAGGGCTCCCTGGGAATTTTACTATCAACTTGCCGACCGATGATGACATGGAATACGGCGAAGATGCGGGAATGGAGGAGGATACCGTGCATGATGAGGTCGAGGAGGTTCATAACCAAGCCGATGTGACTTTGCTAGAGCGGTTCCAAGCAGGATTAATCGTCGACGAGCCAGAGGGACCACCTCCAGGTTCCGTGGATGGTTGGTGGTGTGGCGACCCTGACAGTGATGACGACACGGGTGGTCCGATAGTTGGTCTCGATGATCTCGACACAGGCTACTGATAGCGACGAGGACACATGCCAGTCTAGCTTATATGTAATAGGTCAATGCTACTCTATGTAATAGTGATTGTCAGTCTACCTTATTTTGTGAGAACTCATTGTCACTACTCCATGTTTTGTGAGAACTCATTGTCGCTACTCCATGTATTTTGTTTTATTCTAATTGTCACTACTCCATGTTTTGTGAGAACTCATTGTTGCTTTACTCGTTGTTACTTTATCTATTTACCTTAATTTTGGATCATGTATACTGATGAAACCCATTTTTTTGTCAATGCAGGGAACATGAAGAAGGCCATAAAAAATAAGGTGGCCAGCGTGAAGGAACTCCTGGTGGACCGGCGACGACCACCCTCACCTCCACCTGCGAGGGACTCACCCTCACCTTCACCTGCGAGGGACTCACCCTCACCTCCACCTGCGAGGGACCGGCGTAGGAGAGGGAGGAGAGCGAGGTCTCCTAGTCCTCCCCCGGCTGAGGAGGAGGAGGAGGACGTGGATTATGATCAGGGGCAGGAGTCAGCTTCCGAGGACGAGTCGGTGGATTCTGAGGATCCCTTGTCGGAGGAGGGCGAGGAGGGGTACGATGACGGACCTGGGGAGGAGGGGTATCAGCTTGACCCGACGCTGCAGTGGGATCCGCCAGATGAGTGGGTTGAGACTGAGGAGAATATCCCTCCGCCACAGACCAAGCCGCCGTATCAGCGGGGGGCCGCTTCACTCCCCGATCTTCCTTATGCCTACGCGCACACTATTCTCGTGCCCACCGGGAAAAGGTACTTATTATAGTTTTATGTTCAATTTTAGCGTTTCATTGTGTTTTGACCCGCTAACATACTAATATTGGTTTTTTCATTGTGTAGGTCGTTTGACTATGTGCCTCCTAAAGTGAAGAAGCAGCGTAACTACTCGAGCATCCTTGGATGTTGTATCAGGGAGTTCTTCCCTGGGATTGTCACCTGCCCAAATGGTGAGGAGAGTGTAGCTTGGACTTTCAAGCATTACACCTACGCGCCGGATCCCGCGGGCAAGTACAACAACATGGCACATAAGGCACTTCACCATTTCTGGGTAAGTTTGTCTGACTTCTCATCATTCTATAAATCCGAGATTGCACTAATGTCTTTGTTGACCCTATTGTACCTATGTGCATGCTTGTAGAACTTTTCTCCTGCCGGCCGGAGGACAAGGACAAGTGCCTCAACATCCTTTTAGATATGGCCCCTAAGATAGTGACGGACATGCACTACGAGGCTCGCGTGAACTCTGTCCGCAACTGGTACGCCGAAAAGAAGATTGCGCTGGACAAAAAGCGTGCCCGGGACATCTTGATGCAGCCATGGCAGTACCTGCAGGTAGCTTCGTTTCTATATTATTGATTTTCTTGACCGCCATGTAATATCATTAATATGTGTGTTCTGTGTATGTAGGTGCCTCCTCCGTACGTCGGTAACAACGGAACGTGCCACCTCGCGATGGTTGCGTGGTGGACTAGCCCAGAGTACCTCAAGATTCACGCGCAGGGACAGGCAAAGCGGGCGATCAACAAAGGTGGAACACATCGCCAAGGCAGCCTCAACCTCTACCAATGTGTACAAAAGGAGGTGAGCAAATGCATTCTTTAATCCACCTGTGTTCGTGCTCTCTTTTGCAATATCGTCTCCTTTTCACCTATGTTCGTGCTCTCTTGGCAGAAATTGAAGACCGGCGTAGAGCCCTCCCCCTTCGCCGTTTGGTCAAAGTACCGTACCAGGGATGAGCCGGAAGAGCACACAGGGTCGATGTGGATCAACGAAGGCGCCAGGATCCGGAGCGAGGGGTACACGGCGAAGTTCAGGGAGCGCAACGGTGAGGATGCTGACCCTCTCACCAGTCCACTTGACGTCGAGGCTGTCGTGCTTGCGGGGCAAGGCTATGCGAATGGCCGCTTGTGGATAGGTGACGGCTACGTCGACCCTCGCACCGTCCCGTCTCTACGCCAGGTCCGCCGTGGGAGGGCGCCAGGTGCGCCTACTGTGGAGACCCGCCCACGGGTTGGGGATCTAGCTATCAACCAGCTCCGGGAGAAGCAGTTTCTCTATGAGCAGCAGCTTCAGCAGCAGCAGGAGCAGATCCGGCAGCAGCAAGAGATGATCCAGCAGCAGGCCCTACAGCATCAGGAGCAGTCCAGGCAGATGATGGAGTGGGTGATGAGCTCGATGCAACGCATTGCTCCGGGGGACGGGGCTGTTGCCATGGGACTGTTCCCTCCACCGACATTCCCATGGGTATGTTGTCAACCTTGTCATTCTATCCATCTTGTTGTTATAACTAAATTACTTGTCTAATGCTAGCCTTTTTTCATGTTGTAGATGAATCCAGGATCGGCGGGTGGATCTCACTCGATGGCGCCGCCGCCTGGTGCCCAGGACAATCCGGAGGGGCAGCCCCATGTCTCCAACCCTAACGTTTGCCGGAGACTCCCGTTGGTATGCTTGCACAACTTGTCAAAATGCCATTGCCATTTCAGTTTTCCATGCCTTTGCCACATTAGTTGAACTTGTCAAAATTTAGTTACTTGAACTAGTTGTCATGACTATGCCATTTCCATGCCATTTCCATCTACTTGTCAAAATTTAGTTAGTTCAAACTTTGCCATTTCCACTTTCTTAGTTTAATTATGCACATTGACACTTTTAGCTATTGTAGTTGTCAAACTCATTATTTTTGTATGAACTTGTAGGAGGATCAACAATGAGCTATCTTTGTGGAGTTCATCTTTGTGGAGTTGAGCTATGTGGAGTTGTGCTATGTGGTTGTGCTATGTGGAGTTCAACTTTGTGGATTTTAGTCTTGTTATGTGGTTGTGCTATGCAGTTGTCCAATGAACTATCATGTTGATTTGAGTCTCATGGACACTATGTGGAGTTTGATCTTGTTATATATACTCCCTCCGTCCAATAATAACTGTCTCAAGTTTGCCAAAAAAGTAGATGTATCTAGACATAAAACATGTATGGATACATCCACTTTTTGACAAACTTGAGACAGTTATTGTTGGACGGAGGGAGTATATGTTATGGAACACTCTCTAGTCATATTTGTGTGGTAATTTGTTATCTGTGAATTATCTGTTCGATTTATCTGTAAAATGTAGGGAATTTTGAAAAATCAAAATAAAATGCTGCCATCTGGTCACTTTGCCGTGAGGGTACACACAGCAAACAACTATGCCGTGACAAGGCGCCCGGCAAAGCCACTACGTGGCGCGCACCTGTGCAATCTGGAGCAACGCCAGTGACCAAATGGTCGCTTTGCCATGCAAGTTACGTCGACGAGCACGGCAAAGGAGCAAGATGAGGTCCACCTGGGACACCACTGTGCCGTGCGTGCCTTCTGAAAGCACACGGCACAGTTTTCAACTATGCCGTGCAAGCCGGCACAACAACGCACGGCGAATACCATCCTCTCTGCCGTGTAGTGGTACGGGCGACGCACGGCACAGGCACAGCTTCTCTGCCGTGACACACGAAGAAGACGCACGGCAAACTGCCCGCGCACGGAAAAGGACGGACACACGGCAAACAGCCTGGTTGAGGGTTGACCACACGCTGACCAACCGGAAACTGCGCGACACACGGCAAAGGCTCTGCCGTGACACAGGAGCAAAAGTGCACGGCAAAGAGCTACGCCGCGCCGTGCCGTATTATGCCGTGTGGCCCTTTGCGGTGCGATCATCACGGCAGAGCCTTTGCCGTGTATGGAGGGCCTTTTGCCGTGCTATTTGGCATCACGGCAAAGAATTTAATTCCGGTAGTGCCCTGACGAGTTCCTTGAAGAGCGACCACCTCTCGCCACATCGCCTTCCCAGGCTGCTCCTACTCCACCAAATATCGTCGTATAAACCTCTGGCAAAGAAAAGGGTAGTCGATTAACAGACGGCATGCTGTCCATCATTGTATGGATCTGGCCGGTGCAAGATCGGAACACCGTAGTTTCCACAGGAGCGCACAGCACAGGCAGAACAGCTGCCTCTGAGCCATGCTCCAGTTTGAGCCTGATTACTCCACAATTGTCACGGTTCTGTCCAACTAAATTTTCAAGTAAAAAAATATCTGAAAGCATCAAACAATACATGTATGATAATAAAAAATAAAATTAAACCCAGCCTTTGTTTCCTTTCCAGGACAAATTCTATTCTGAGCCTGGAAAACAGAGGCACACTAATATAGATCAGTCAATTTAAGTTCCCCACCATTCAAACAAAAAAATTAAGTTCCCCAAATCACACACAGATGGAGTTTTGCACTTCAAAAAAAAAATCGCAGGCCAACCAAAACTCCTTGTCACCACACTTCAAGAAAAAAAGGAAAGAAATATGGATGGGGGTCTGCAAAAAGAAAGCTTGAACCTCAAGACCAAACGTTTTGGTGGCATATTCAAATTTTCATACTTTACCTAGCATTAACCTTATCATATGGCTTAATCTACTCAAGTGTCTCAAGTTTGCCTAAAAGTAGATGTATCTATACACGAAACATGTCTAGATACATCCACTTTTGGGCAAACTTGAGACACTTATTTTGGAACAGAGAGTACTACATAAACCATCATATACAAACGAATCACGTCACTCACCATTAGAGGGAAAATACTGGAGTATACCAAGAAACATCACGTGCAGAGCCACCACATCTTTAAAGATATCACTGATTTCTTCTGTTCTTACATGGATGTGCAGGAAGTGCGGCAGACCGGGGACAGGATGCGGATGGTGGAGGGCGGCGTCATGGCGGAAAGCAGCGTGGGAAAGGAAGGCTACGCCGGGGACCGGGTGTAAAGTCACCGTACAGGTCGTCTAGGCGGACATGTCGCCCTTGTGCCACAAAGGATGAATCCTGGGCCTCAAAACGCGGCGAGGCCGGAATTGGATCCGGATGAGGGGCAATGCCGAGCAGTGGGAACTCAGACAGCGGCGGCGGCCATAGTGGACGGCGTGTCATCGCTGTCATCAAAGATGATGCCCGTCTCCTCCGCTTCCTCCTTCTCACGATTTTGCGGTAAATGTGGCTGGAGTCGTACCTCTTCCCGGCTTCCCGCCGTTGATGATGAAATCCTCGAGAGCCATGGCATTCTTTGCAAGGAACTTCACGAGCCGAACCTGGAAGCAGGTGAGCTCCTCAGCGTCAAACTCCACCACCACCCTCCTCAATGAACACTGGAGGCAATCCAGCTTGCAGGCGCAACAAAGTTTGTGAATTTGGTCCAGACCATCACAACAATCTTCCTCATCGTCGTCCGCAGCACTAACAAATGATCTACACGGCGTGAAATCTGACATGGCGGCGTTCAGATCCGCCGGGTCTGTTAGTGAAATCTACACGGCGTGAAATCTGAACTTGAGCCTGAGCTCACACAACCATGTACACCGACGCAGCAGGCTCACCAATGCGTCCGCTACGTCGTCGTTTTTACGGATGGACCACCCGCATAGATCTTCGATCTCGAGCACCTCCAGATTGTAGAAATCATACTGCATGACGCCGTCTAGGTCGGCCATGGAGTAGGCCGTGAGCTTCAGAAACCTCACATGGTGCACACTTGTGAGCAAGCGGCGACACAGCTCCCCGGCCCGTGTTGAACTGGAGTGCACCACCAGGTGGACCTGCTCCAGGCACCTTAGTGGCACTTCCCGCTCGAAAGAGAAGTAGGTTCTTTCCAAAGTTACGACTTGGGCGTAGCTGAAGCTGCGGACGCCCGGCGCATCCAGCTTGACGTGGCACGCACGGGAGTGGAGGTCAGACCCAAAACCGTGGACGTCGGCAATGACGATGACGGTGGCCGCCGGGCAGTGGGGCGGTACTCATACTGGTCGTCTTCAAAATACACGGCCTCAAGGCGGAGTTTGGCCAGCCTAGGCGCAGCAGAGATCATGTCCTGAAGCGTGGCAATCTTTGTGCGGAACGGCATCCAGGAGTAGTAGATGTGACTGCAGTCGGACGGGCTAGCGCAGTCTTGCCGCTCGACCTGAATCTCCTCGACGACATGGAAAACCGTTGGGACATCATTCCTCGCTGACGTCGTCTTGCTCCTCCTCGTCCTCCTCATCACCTGAACTGGTGTGATCGCACATGACGAGGGTCAACTTCTTGGGGTCGCGGCCGCGGGAGTCGTACAACTTGTGCGCGCAACGAGCGTCGTCCCACACGCGCCCCGGTAGAGCGCCGCCGCTGGTGTTGTACGAGCGGTGGTCGATGTTGACAACGCCGGTTTCGAGCCAGAGCGGGCGCGCCATCGCCGGGCGAGCGCGGTGGTGCTGGCAGCCTCCCGGGAGGGCGCGAAGGAGAGGATGTGTGTCAGTAGGTCGTCGGCGAGATTGGACAGACGGTCCGGCGCGGCGGCCGCCATGCATGCACTCGTGAGATCAGATTCTGTTAGCGCTCCCGTGATCGTCAATGGCGGTTCACATGTAGAAGTAGTGTTTACGGTATATTCACGATGGACTCCGTATAGGCCGGAAGAGTCCACAGGTGGGCTGGTCATGTGGACTTAATTCGGCACCATGGCATCATCAATGACTTAAACAATTATGATGAGATGTCGTTTGCGCCAGAGTAATTCGGCACCGCGGCGGCGGCCATGGATGCCTTGCATCGATCGAGATCCGATAGTTGTTTTGGGACGTAATTAAAGGCTGCGTACGTGAGGCTATACAAGAGGAGTCCATATCGAATTGGGCCAAAATTAGTTTGTCATCACTCCTTACCCGCGTAAGCATTGGCTCTGTACGTGAGGCTATACAAGTTTTATGCACTAGTAATGGTAACCAAAACATCGAACTGATGGAAAGAGCCACATATACTAAAAATCTTATATTAATTTTCATCGTATAAATTTTTGAGACGAAAAATGTTTGAAATAAAAAACGAGGTTGAAAATATTATGAATAATTTTTCCAGTATTAAAATCTTTTATTTTTTTCTTCGAATAAATTTGTTGAGACAAAATCATACGTAGTATTCTTTTGTCTCTCGTCTCGGGCGCAGGAACCAAAACCACGGCTCGTACTAGCTAGTACGTTCCTTCATCCTACAGAAGAAGATGAGAAGAAGGCGGAAACAAAACAGGACGATGCACGCACGGCCACGGAATCTATCCATCTGTTTGACTGCTTAGGCTAATCTGTCTACGTGCTAATTTATACAACCAACATTTCGTACATGAATAAAAAGATCGAATCGAACAAGGCGTGCATGGATTACCTGGTGTGTCTAGAGGTGAAGACCTCGTACGTTGTCGCCCCGCTGGAGCTCCCCGTGCTGCGCCGCGCCGCACCCTACTTGCTCGACAAAATTGTTGCCTACTACCTCCCCGTCTAACGTCCTCTCAAGCGGGTGTCCCTTCGTGATGGACTCTCATGCTCCTTCTGGATGGAGAAGTTGTGTGCTAGACTGCTAGGCAACCCATGTACCTTCACTACCCGCGCTCTTCTCCCACTACACTTGCCGGCATGCAACTAACGCAGTAACGATACCTACCGTCGCTGTCTCTGCTCTCGACCTTCAGCCACGCCTGACCGCCGCGACCACCATCGACCTCGCGGCTGTTTGTCATGTCCTCTACATGACTACCGGGCTGCGACCCGTGTAAGGCCATGGGCCGTGTACTGAGTTGGGCCCAGCTGTGGCTTCGTTGAGACACGTCTTTATGTAGCGTGATCTGTTAGGAGATCGACATCGACGAACAGAACATTCTTTTCCTGTAAACTCTGTATCTCTCTAATCCCAGGAGTTCATCTGTCTCTTCCCTGCCTACTTTTCCCTCCCGAATCCCCTTCCTCTTCTCCAAAGTATCAGGTTCGTGACAAATATGGTATCAGAGCCATCTCGGTCTTCTAGGGTTTGTTAGCTTCGCAAATCGCGACCCCAAATCTTCGGATTTCTGTACCGCGGGTGCTGAAATTTCTTCGGAAATTTTCGGCGCAAAATTCTCTAGCGAGATACCCGAGTACGGCTGGTTGTGACGTGGGTGCGCTCTCCCAGGTTCGAGCTGGCTCCCCGCAGGAACATGGTTCAAGCGGCGGCGCAGGAGTTCCGCGCTCAGGTCACCAAGTCCATGGAGGGAGTGGCGGAGCAGTATCACGCGCTCACGGACATGATGAAACAATTGCTCGACGGCTTCAACGACCTCAAGGCCAAGCAGATCGAGACTCAGGAGACGGTACAAGTGATCCAAGCGTGCACGGAGGGGTCGAGGCGCAGACGGTGGGGATCGGCGAGCGTGCATATCCGACGACACCCAGGGCCACGGATCCGGTCGATCTGGGCCCGTTGGCGCCAGGCGCACGCGTGACGCCGCCACCAGCACCGAATTTTCACGGCGCACCACCAGCTGCGTCGACCCTACACGGCATCGGGTCTACAGACAGCCGCGTTGCAAATCTACACCGGGGTGACGCTCCGGGCATCCTTGGAATCCCGTTGCCAGCCCCGGGAACAGGTGTGCTTCACTCTAGACCTTCTAGCTCTGGTTCATCTCGCGTTCATCACGATGAGTATAGAGAGGAGAGTGTTCGCGCGCCCGCACCTAAGATAGAGTTTCCCAAGTTTGATGGAGAGAATCCTAAGCTCTGGCAGCAACAATGTGAGACGTATTTCGAGGTGTTTCGAGTACAGCCGTGTCTCCGTACACACTATGCTGTTCTCGGATTCCAGGGAAATGCCGCGTTATGGTTCCAGGGAGTGGAGGCTAAGGGTCGTGTGGAGGATTGGGGTGAGATGTGTAGATTAGTTCATGATTACTTTGGCAAAAATAAACAGGCTAGCTATAGACACCAATTGCGAGTGCTTAGACAAACTGGGAGTGTTTCAGAGTATTGGGAAAAAAATTTCTAGGCTTAGACACCAATTGCTGCTCTATAATCCACATTTAGATGAAGGGCATTTCGTTGATGAGTTCATCGCTGGGTTGAGAGACGACATTCGTTCTGCAATTTGGTTACATCGTCCCCAAGACCTCGAAACTGCGCATTTGTTGGCTCTCATGCAGGAAGAAGATGCTATGCCGAGCAAGAAGAAACCATTCTCAAGGCATGAGTACAAGGACCAACACAGAAGCAAGTGGTCTAGTAACAAGATGGGCGAGGAACAGAAAACTGATCACAGAAAAGTTGATGGCCAGAAAGGGGAAGATAAGTTGGAAGCGCTTCGCACATTCCGGAGGAGCAAGGGCTTGTGCTTCACGTGTGGTGAAAAGTGGAGCCGCACCCACAAATGCCCTGCTCAGGTTTCTCTTCATGTAATTGAAGAATTGCTGGAGGTGTTGCAATTACAGCATCCTGCTGATCAAGACAGTAATCAATCATCTGATTCTGAACCTGAACCAGTGTACTTGGTGGGCAGTTCCACATCAACAACTCCGCGACGCAGAAAATCATTTCGGCTGCAGGGAACAGTGGGAAAACATCAGCTCTTGATTTTGGTGGATTCAGGAAGCGTGTCGTCCTTTGTGAATTCAGAACTGGTGGATAAGCTACAGTGTGTCAGGAAGCAAATGCCACCAGCAACATTTGTGGTGGCCAATGGGGAAAAGATGTGTTGTGATCAGTATGTACCTCAGCTGGAATGGGTTGTGCAGGGCAACAAATTCGCACAAGACCTGAAGATTCTAAATATTGGGTGTTATGATATGATATTGGGGCATGATTGGCTGGAGGAACAGAGCCCCATGTGGATACATTGGCAGCGCAAAGTAATGCGGTTTGCTCATGAAGGTCGTCTCATTACTCTTCATGGTGTTACTGATCAAACAGATCGCTGTAAACCAATTCGGTTACCCAAACTCAAGGGATTGCAGCGACGAGGTGCTATATCTCATTTGGTGCAAGTGCAGTTCACTCCGGAAGGACAGGTTTGTCAAGTGGATGTGCTTGATGAGCACAGTGAGCAGAAACAAGATGGAATTGTTCCTGAGATACAAGCCTTGCTTGATGAGTTTGCGGCAGTGTTTACTACACCTACACAGTTGCCTCCATCTCGTCAGGCAGATCATCAAATTCCGTTATTGCCTGGTACTGTACCTATCAAGGCCCGACCATATCGTTACTCACCACAACAGAAATCTGAGATAGAAAAGCAAGTGAAGGAAATGCTGGCAAATGGTATTATTCAGAAAAGTGTGAGTTCGTTTGCTTCACCAGTGCTTTTGGTTAAAAAGAAGGACGGTACTTGGCGGTTTTGTGTGGATTACAGACAATTAAACATGCTCACTGTCAAACATAAACACCCAGTACCAATTGTGGAAGAACTGTTAGATGAATTAGCCGGCGCCAAATGGTTTACCAAACTGGATCTTCGTTCTGGGTATCATCAGATACGAGTAGCAGAAGGAGCAGCATAAAACTGCATTCCAAACACATCATGGGCTATTTGAATTTCTGGTTATGCCGTTTGGTCTCACTAACGCACCTGCTTCCTTTCAGAGTCTGATGAATCAGGTCTTTGAGCAGTTACTGAGAAAGTGTGTACTGGTGTTTGTTGACGATATTCTGATATACAGTGCAACACTGTCAGATCACGTCGAGCACCTTCGGGCAGTACTGCAGTTGTTACAAGAGAATCAGCTGTATGTTAAATATAGCAAGTGCTCCTTCGCTCAGCAAGAGCTGGAATACTTAGGACACATCATTGGTTGTCAAGGTGTTTCAACAGATCCAAATAAAATTGCGGCAGTATTAAATTGGGCCATTCCAAAAAACATCAAGGAACTCCGAGGATTTCTTGGTCTGACAGGTTATTATAGGCGTTTCATCCAATTCTATGGTATCTTAGCAAGAGCGCTTACACAACTGCTAAAGAAAGGGGTACCGTTTGTTTGGGGCCCTGAACAGCAAACAGCTTTTGATTCATTGAAGCAGGCAATGTCTCAAGCCCCTGTATTGGCTGTTCCGGATTTTGAGCAAGTTTTTACTTTGGAAACTGACGCTTGCAACACTGGCATAGGAGCTGTCTTGATGCAAAATGGTCATCCGGTCGCATTCCTTAGTCAGGCACTCTGTCCTCGAAATCAGACCCTCTCCACATATGAGAAGGAATGCATGGCTATTATCTTGGCAGTAGATAAATGGCGGCCCTATCTTCAACATAGAGAATTTGTGATATTGACTGACCATCAAAGCCTGTTACATTTGACAGACCAACGGCTTCTGACAGGGATACAACATAAGGCCTTTGTTAAACTGTTGGGTCTGCAATTTGTAATCAAGTACAAGAAGGGTAGTACCAATGCTGCGGCTGATGCTCTTTCGCGACAACCTGATGCCAATGTGCTGGCAGCTATTTCTCGAGTTACTCCTGCTTGGATGGAGAAACTACAGAGTGGTTATGTGGATGATACTCAAGCACAACAGCTGTTGGTGGAACTCAGTTCATCACAATGAAGCTGGGTTTTCTCTGAAGGATGGATTGATCCGTTACAAGAATAGAATCTGGGTGGGAACCAATGTGTTGGCTCAGGAACACATTCTTCAAGCGTTACATAGCAGTGGCTTGGGAGGACACTCAGGAATCCGGTCGACTTATGAGAGTCAAGAAGTTATTTGCCTGGCCTAAATTGAAGGCGTCTGTGCAAGCGTTTGTCTCCAGTTGTTCCACCTGTCAGCAAGCTAAGGTTGAGCATGTGAAGTCTCCAGGATTGCTGCAACCACTACCTGTTCCAACTAAACCATGGGAGATGATCAGTTTAGACTTCATCGAAGGTCTTCCCAAGTCACATGGTTGTGATGTGATCTTGGTGGTGATTGATCGTTTCACAAAATGTGGGCATTTTCTGCCGTTATCTCATCCATTTACTGCTTTACAAGTTGCTCAGTTGTTCATCAACAACATTTATCGTCTTCATGGTTTGCCCCAAGTGATAGTGTCTGACCGGGACCGCATCTTCACCAGTACACTGTGGAAAGAGTTATTTCGCCTCTCGGACACGGCTCTGCATATGAGTTCATCTTACCATCCTCAGTCTGATGGACAGACTGAGCGTCTAAACCAATGCTTGGAGTCTTATCTTCGATGTGCTGTTCACAATTGTCCTCGCAAGTGGTTTGACTGGGTGCCATTAGCTGAATATTGGTACAATACAACCTATCATTCAAGTCTGGAGCGTACTCCTTTTGAGGTACTCTATGGGCAACAGCCGCGACACCTAGGAATTGAAGATGCAACAGGGTGTCAATCTCCTGACTAAGCAAGCTGGTTAGCAGAAAGAGCTACGATGATTGAGGTACTGAGACAGCAGCTACTCAGAGCTCAACAGCGAATGAAGCACCAAGCAGATAAGAATCGTTCTGAGCGGCAATTTGAGGTTGGGGACTTGGTGTACCTCAAGCTCCAGCCCTTCATACAGCAATCAGTCAGTACTCGTACCAATCACAAGCTATCCCTTCGATTCTTCGGTCCATACAAGGTTCTAGCTCGTGTGGGTCTGGTGTCATATCGTCTCGCTCTTCCTGACTCTAGCAAGATTCACCCGGTGGTTCATGTGTCGCTGCTGAAACGCCATGTTCCGTCAACTTCGGTGGTGAGTTCGGATGATCCTGAGTCGCTGCTGCTGGCTCCAGGCGATGACAAGATCGGCATGAGGTCATGCCGCTGCTGAAGGGGAGGGAATTGTCATGTCCTCTACATGACTACCGGGCTGCGACCCGTGTAAGGCCTTGGGCCATGTACTGAGTTGGGCCCAGCTGTGGCTTTGTTGAGACACGTCTTTATGTAGCGTGCTCTGTTAGGAGATCGACATCGACGAACAGAACATTCTTTTCCTGTAAACTGTGTATCTCTCTAATCCCAGGAGTTCATCTGTCTCTTCCCTGCCTACTTTTCCCTCCCGAATCCCCTTCCTCTTCTCCAAAGTATCAGGTTCGTGACACTGTTCAGCTCATCATCAACTCCACTTCCCTCGCTGAGGGCACCGATCTCACGTTCCTGGACTCTGATTCTGCTGAGATGGGCGCGCCCTCTTCTCCTCTAGAAGAGTCTACGGGATGCTCGCTCCATCTCGAGCCCCCGACGCCGATGCCTGCATCGCTGGAGCCTCCGGGTCCCAACCAAACTCAAGATATTCTGGTACCTCGCCGTCATCGAGAGGTTCAGCACTCGAGCCAACCCCTTACTCAAGCATTGCTCCTTCCAACGCAGGTGACGGTTACGGCGCGGAGAAAACCGGCCATCACATCTTCTTCATCTGCAGCTCCGCAGCCGATGTCAGGCGCAAGCTACATGTCCCCCCCCCCCCCCACACGGGCTGGATGGTCAACTTGGTCTGCTGCTCCCCCTACCCCGGCGCCCACCACAAATTTGGCATGCCGGGCTTGCGGCGCTTCTTCGGCATATCTGGAAGGCCAGAAATGATATGGTTTTCAACGCCAACTCCCTCTCCTCCACCGACATCATCCTACGGGCTGCTACGCCCTGATGGTATGGTCCGGGCGGTTTTCGGCTGCTGATCGCCCCCTTATTTCGCGCTTGTGTGTGTTTCTTCTTAGGAAAATTGTGTAATTATTAGTTTTAGTCTGTCCCTCCCCCCCCCCCATGTATTACTCCTCATACTTTCCTCCAAAAAAATTATCCACTCACTATTTTCTTGATTCTGCAAACATAGATAAAGTCAGACAACGCTTTCAGGTTTAATGACCTTGCACAGAATAACGCACTAATGGTTACAGTGTGTTGAATCAAAACGCACACCGTTCATATTGTTCTAAGTTTGTAAACTATTGTTTGCTTGTTGCTTTCAGCTGTGGAAATCCTTATAGTAGACCAAGTATCAGTTGCATCTTTTGTGTAACATGCCACTGCTAATACCAGTGGTGTGCCCTATTCGTGCAATGCGCTATTTTTTGGAAATCACACGAGTCTTGTTTTTTCAAATCTAGCTTATAGGAATATCACGAGTACCAATGCCCCCGGTCTTACATGCATGACTAAGTACGGTCCCGCGAAGCAGCGTGGAAAAAGAAGTTGTACCGGTTCTGGCTTGTAAGCTCACCGTAAAGGTTGTCGAGTAAAACATCTCGTCAACATGCAATGGACAAGGCCGGAGCCTTGAAACTCCGGGAGGCAGGAATTGGATTAATATCAGGGACCACGAGAAAGGGGCGGGAACTCAGATACCAGTCGTGGTCACTGTGGACAAGGAGTGATCTTCGAAAACGGAGGCCACACTTGTCTCCTGCATTTCTGCCATCTCGTAATTTTGCGGGCGATGTTGTCTGAGTTGTACCCCTTCCCGCCGTCGACCATGAACTCCTCTAGTGCCATGGCGTTCTTTGCAAGGAACTTGATGAGCCGGACCTGCAAGCAGGTGAGCTCGTCCATGTCGAACTCCACCACCACCTTCCTCACACAACTAGAAAATCGCGTTTCGCCGGGTGGGGAAAACACCCGGCGACAGACCAAATTGGCCTCGGCGACGTCTTCGCCGAGCGAGGATCTCGGCAAAGTCATCTCGGCGAAAATCGCCTCCGACGACCCTTCGCCGGGTGTCTTTTGTCGGGGATGCACGGCGAAACCTTCGCCGAGTAAATATGCTCCATACCCGGCGAAGAAAAGCAGATCGTGATCGTCCCTTGTCAGATGGGCGTCAGAGATGTGTCAGAGATTCGCCGAGTATCCCCTCTCCGACACTCGGCGAAGATTGAACACAGGGACGGCGCCACGTGTCCCCCAGCTTGGCTCCGGCGAATATCTTCGCCGTGACGCTCTTCGCCGAGTGCCAGGCATCTTCGCCGGGAGCGCCCTTCGCCGAGTGCCTTTCTTCGACATCGCCGAAGTTTCGCCGGGTGCGGGTTCGCCGAGTGCCAGAGAGGAAGTTCGCCGAGGTTGCCAGTTTCGCCGGGTGCCCTGTGCTAAAATGCATTCGGCGAAGTGGGTGCCAAATGGTCCCAGGTGGTCACATTTCGCCGAGAGAAGTTCTCGGCGAACAACGCAGTCTCGGCGAAGTGTATTCCCAGGTGACCAAATGGCACCTGGAGGGTGCCTTCGCCGAGTGCCTTCCCCGGCGAAGCAGGGTTCGCCGAGTAAAACACTCGGCGAAGATGCCATATGGTCCAGAATTCCCCTGCTTTTATCGAATCCCTGCATTTGCAAAAAGATAGGATGCATACATATATTTCATTTATATCACTGGTGCACTCCCAGCACACACAGAACATTAAAATGGCACATCTAACAAAATATAGTAAACATGATCCAATAGTTCACAAAATAGACTCCAAAAGTTCATAAGCAAACAACACAAGTCCAAAATAGGTGGCACTAGTTCACAGCCAGCAGTAAATGGCACAAAGTCAGAGGTAGCAGAGTTATAGAAGTTTGTCAAGTCCACAAGTCAGTCGGCGGGGTTGTTGGAGGCCGTTGGCGCCGATGATGGACTTGCAGCTCCACGTCCACCATTCCCTCCATCGTCTTGTGCATCCGAAGGAGTGTGGGATCCAGCCGACCGATGCTCCTATGAAGATTCATTCACATTAGACGGGTAAGCAAACAAAAGATAAATTTTGGCCTAGTGGAGGTACGTACAAGAGCACTTACCAAGAGAAGGACGGGGGCAACTAGTGGAGGTACAGGAGGTAAAGAAGGAAGCGCCGCCGCGGGCATCGTCTGCAAACCGAAGAGGAGGGTTACTTTGCAAAGTTGAGCACATGCTTTAGTTGAAAGAAAAAGTTGAAGCACTTACCGCCATAAGGGCCTGGAGGCATGCTTGTTGGTGGGCCATGTGTGCATGCATTTGCCTATTGTTCTCCTCTGCAGCCTGCGCCCTCGCTGTAGCCTCCGCCGCCTCCTTCCTATTTTTCTCAACTTCAGCCTAGAGGATTGCAACATGAAAAAGATGCGGTCATGGCGATGCAAACATGTACAATAGTGGAAAAGATGGTTGAAAAACAACAAGTACCTCCATTGCAGCAATCTTATCAAGTCCGACCCTTGGGCGGCGCTCGATCTCGGGGGCTGAGCTCGTACGCCTAGCACGAATCTCGGCAAGTGTTCCGAGGCCCGATGAATCGAAGGAAGCACCGCCAATATAAGGCCGGCCATTCAGCTTGCCTTGTCCCGCGAGCATAGCAACATGGGGGTCGAAAGGCGAGGTCAAAGGATCGGAGTGGGGACCGTGGACATCCTTGAACTTCTTGCAGTAGTTGTCATGCTGTTTCTCCGCGGTGCCGGTGATCCACTGCTTGTCCGGGGTTTCGCCGGATCCAGATCCTTCTCCTTTGGCCTCCGGGTCTGAACGAACACTTGCATCTTCGTCATTTTCACTCCCTCCTTTAACTCCTACAAGTAATTGACACCAAAAAGAAGCATGCAAGTGAGGTCAAAAGAGGTTATCAAAATATTATGGGGCAGAAATAAAAACTTGAATGGCAAGGGAAAACATGACTTCTTACCTTGTGTGCCACGAGGCCGTCGAGTGTGAGGGGGCCTTGCCGGTGGACTCCGCGGCCTACCATATTCCGCCGCGCCCGTGCCTGCTTGTTTTGCGCCTGGAACCCATCAGACACCCACCTCTGTACAAGCTTCCTGTAGCAAGGCTTATGGGCGGCTAGCCATGCCGGAATCACCTATTTAACAGAAGACATATCCATATGAGTTGAACTTTTCATCAGTCCTGTGGAGAATAGTATGAAAATAAATGTGGTTACCTTCATGTACTGGGCGACAGACATGTGTACGGGGCGAGCGTCCTCCTTGGTGATTGTCCTGTGCATAATTTCTGCATAGAACTGTTGAACAGCGGAGATACGGGCCTCGTAAATCTGGTCGGGGATGAGCTTCTTCGCCATCTTAATCAGCGCCTTTTGAGCCGCTTCTTCTTTACCTTCACCATCAACGAGAGTGAAGAAGTCCTAACAAATAGTGAGCATAGGATAAAGGGGTTACCACGATGAAATCCAAACTGTTGGTATTTTTTAGTAGTAAAGTTATAGAAACTACTAACCCAGAACTCGGCGAGCAGCCGGAAGCCGACGTGGCCGTGGACGCTGTCCTCAACCATCGTGAAGTGGGCCCAAGACCTAGCAGGCCCCCTTTCACCGGTGGGGATTCCATCCTTCTTGTAGTCGACCATGCCAGGGTAAAGCCTCTTGATAAGAAGGCCAAGGACGCCTGAAGGTAAGCGTTCCCACTTTGGGCCCACCCACGTGAATGTCCTGCACATACCAAAAACATAAGTTAGATGCTTGTGATGGAAAGGTAACTAAAGTACAAGGTAACAACATTTTAAACCACCACTTACGCATCGGAGGTGACATCAAGGACTCCGTGTGACCTGCGCTCTGGAAAGCCCGAAGGCCCTCGCTGGTACACCTTACCCTCGCGCGCTACGCCGAGCTCCTCTAGTGGATGAGCTGTCAAGAGATCCTCATCCGCCACGGCATCCTCCTCCTCACTCTCCTCACGCCGCTCCTCCGCCTCCTCCTCCTCACTCCCCTCATCACCTCCCCGGTCCTGGTAGTCATCGTCACTAGGCACGGCATCCTCCTCCAAGGGGTCCTCGGCCTGCTGCTCCTCCTCCTCCTCCTCAGAGGAAGACGAAACCGGGGGCAAAGGACTACTCAAGCGAGCAGTAGGCCTACCCCGGGGCGCCTTAGCGCCGACCACCTGTCTACCACACCGTGCAGAAGTCTCCACCGTAGCGTGCCGGTCACGCTTCCTTCCAATGACCACACTAGTCCCTTGAGCATCCGCGCGTATAGTTTAGACACTGTGCCAAGCTTTGCTCGCTTCTCCTTGCCCCTCACCTTTTTCTTGTTGGCATTCTCCTTGGAAATACATCTCCTCGCCGCGAGCTGCTTCTCCTTGTGGTTCGGCTTCCCCTTGGAGCCCACCTTCTCCTTCCCCTGCCATGTCTCAATCACCTGTCATCACAAAGAATGAGTTGATTAGTACAAGAACTCAATTAAAGAAAACTCGTAAGAAGAAATTGCCAAAACTCATAAGAATACAACAAAATGTTACATCACAAATGGTTCATACAAAATATTACATCACAAATGGTTCAAAGAAAATATTACATCACAAATGGTTCATAGAAAATATTACTTAAGAAAATCTAATCGACGAGTACAAAGCTTCAGAAGCCTGTGTCTACATTGTTTGGATCATAACTTGGACCAGATCATCATCATCATCACTATCACGATTGTACCACCAATCTGGAACGTGGTCTAGAGGTGGCTCCTCTACATCGGGTAGGTGCATCCGTTCAAGAAGCTCCACGTCTCTCTGGTTGACAACCAGCTCAGCGGCCTCATCTTGCTCATGGTCAACTCCAATGACATCGTCGTCTTCTTCCATGTCATCGACACTAGGCAAGTTCAGGTTCAAGGTGCCTGACAGCCCATCTTCCTGATAGAACTCACCCTGGTAGGTGTTTGGGTTTAGGCGTTGGTGGTAGTCGTCATCGTTAGGGGTTGGTACTTTATTACGTGGCGGTACCGTGATCACTACATCCCAGCCTATTAGACGTTTCACAGTTTTGCATGGGTACGGGAGATAAAATACTTGGATGGCTTGGTGTGCTAGGATATAGACATCATCTCCCGTGTAGACGGATTCTCGCTCAACTTCGACCAACCCAATATCAGGTCTTCGTCTCACTCTCTTTGGATTGAACCAATGGCATTTGAAGACAACAGGGTTCTTCTGTTTGCCGAAATCACAATCAAGTTCAATTATTTCCTTGACTATTCCAAAGTAATCAAGGCCGTCCTTCCCTTGGCATAAGACCCCGGAATTTCTTGTCCTCGGGTTTGGCCGAGTTTTCTCATGATGATCGGTATGGAAGCGAAACCCGTTCACGTCATACGACTTATAGGTCTTGACGACATAGGTGGATGAGGTAAGTTTCTTCAACTCGGGCCTCATATTTGGGTCAGATATTCCCTACAAGTGCAATAGGAAGAAGTATGATATGTTAGTGTTGACGAAACGTCTTACACAAACATGGAATGAAACAAGGGGATATTCCCTACTTTTGCTTTGAACCACGGAATGAAACCGCCGCCGCCTTCACCCCCCTTTTTAAAAAGAACCAACTTGTTATTGTCGCTACATGGTCTTCGATGTTTCCAGGTTTCTCTCTCAAATGACCTATGAACGGCCACGATCAAGAAACGGAGTTAGTGCACAAACTAGGAAATGGAAGTGTGCGGAACAATACACCATAAATTGAGCACTTACTCAATGTAGGGATCTACTTCTGTCGTGTTCTTCAAGACATAAGATGTAATGGTCGTCCACTCATCAAATGATAATTTCTTCTTCTTGCTGCCACTTGATTTGCCACCGGCCCGATGAAAATGCTAAGTTCAGGTAGATCTTCCGGGTTGGCCGTGTTGAGACGAGGCACTGGATTATGAACAGTGGTAAGATTGTCACTATAGAACTTAGTGGTGAAGTTTGACACCTCCTCGTTCAGTGTTGCCTCAGCTATGGATGCTTCGATTTTGTTTTTGTTCGTGCCTTTCAGTTGAAGGTCCTTCTGCTCTCTCTCAGTTGCAAACATCCAACGTGTATGCACAGGACCCCCCAATCTTGCCTCGGTCGCGAGATGCACCAACAAATGTTGCATGGGATTGAACATGCCTGGTGGAAAGACGGCCTCTAGCTCGCAAATCAACTCAGGCGTCTCTTCCTCTAACTTTTCAATCACCTTGATATCTAATTCTTTAGCACAAAGTCGGCGGAAGAAATAGCTCAACTTTGCCAACACTACCCAAATGGCCTCATCGATATAGCCTCGAAACATGACCGGCATTATCGCTCGATCCATACGTGATAGTCATGACTCTTGAGCCCACCTATCTTCAACCCAACCAAATTCACTCCCCTCATTATGTTAGCTGCGTAGCCATCAGGGAAGAATAAGTGGTCGAGGACCCACTGAAGAATTTCTTTCCTTTGGGCCCTTGTTGGGGTGAAACGGGCCTTTGGTTTGGACCATCTTGTTTTTACTGTACCGGGAGGGTCCATGTTCATGTCTGGCCTATCACATAGCAGCTGCTGATCGGCTCTAGCCTTGACATTATCCTTCGACTTCTCGAGGTCCATTAGTGTGTGCCAAAGGGCCTCGGCGATATTCTTCTCAGTGTGCATTACATCAATGTTATGAGGAAGAAGGAGATCCTTAAAGTAAGGAAGCTTCCAGAAGCATGGAATGTGTGTCCACTGGTGTGTGTCTCCATAACCCACAAAGCCAGTACCATCTGCATTGGGCAGAAGAGCTTCTAGCTGAGCCTTAGTGGCGGTACCATCCATGGTAGGTATTGGTACATGAGCATCAAAACTACATCTTTCAAGAACTTCTTTTTGTCTCTCTTGAATCTATGACCAGGTTGAAGGTACTGTCGATGCTTATCAAAACAAGAATACTTGCCGCCCTTCTTCAGCCAAACGAAAGTCATAGCCTGCATGCAAATTGGGCAAGGCCACTTCCCGTGCGTACACCATCCGCAGAATATCGCGCGTGCCGGCAAGTCATGCAGGGACGTGTGGTACCAGACGTGCATAGTGAAGTGCTGCTTTGCTACGGCGTCGTATGTCCGTACCCCTTCTTCCCAGGCAAGCAACAAATCATCGAACAGCGGCTCCATGTACACAGTCATATTCTTCCCCAGATATTCAGGCCCTGGAATAATCAGCAACAAGAACATGTTTTGTCGTTGCATGACGACGCCGGGGGGAAGATTCAACGGAATGACAAACATCGGCCAACAACAATAGTTGTGCGAAGACATACCATATGGGTTGAACCAATGTTGGGGATATCGCTTATCAGCAACTTATCGGTCGACTCAAGATAAGGGATAAATCGGTCGATTTATCGGCATATCGGACGTTTTATCGGCATATCGGCTGACTTATCGGCCAATTTATCTTATCGGTCAGACATCGATAAGAGATAAATCGGCCGATTAATCGGGATATCGGAAGATATCTTGAACAATGGGTTGAACCCATCTGTTGATAAGGCAACTGCTACACTGCTGTTATTGCCGGCTTTTACGGGATACTTCTTAATGAAATGCTGCCATGCAGCACCATCAGACGGATGTACCATCTTCTCAGGACGATACCTTTTCCCATCTATCGGCCATCTCATTTGTTGGGCAGACTCGTTGGTCATAAAAAGTCGTTGGATCCTCGGTATGAATGGAAGATACCGAAGGATCTTTTTGGCTACTGTGAGCTGCGTCTTCTGACCCTCACCGTTGTCGACCTCCATATACCTAGAGGATTTGCACTTGAGACAGTAATTTTCATTGATGTGTTCTTTCCTAAATAACATACAGCCCTTTCGACAAGCATCTATCGGCGTATAATCCATCTTAAGTGATTTGAGGATTTTCTTCGACTCGTACATGTTCTTTGGCAGAATATGTGACTCCGGTAGAAGAGAGGCAATGACATGCAGGAATGCATCAAAGCAATTAATGCTTACATGATATTGGGACTTGACAGCCATTAGGCGACTTATGGAATCAAGTTGAGAAACTTTGGTATGGGCGTGGAGGGTTTTTTGCGAGGCAAACAAGGTATCATAGAACTCCTTTGTGCTCTTTTCCCCCTCCCCATCTGCATCTTCAGTTGGAATTTCAGGTGCACGTGCATTAGCGAATTGATCTAGCATTCTATCAGCCCCAGTATCAAAAGCTGTTGATGCCTCCTCGGTGCGCTGTCGCGCGACCTTCTTCCCTCAGGATGCACGCTCCCCATGCAAAATCCAACAATGGTAGTTTGGCATATACCCAGACTTGGCAAGGTGAAAACCCATCTCTCCCTTTGTTTGGCGAAGACCGTTTTTGCAACATTTGCAAGGGCACCAAGTTGACGCTGGGTTTTTAGCAAATGCAAACTCCAGAAACTCTTCTGTCTTACTAAGCCATTCATTAGACATCTGACTCACACCGGCTCGGCCACTATACATCCAATCACGATGCTCCATCTCCAAACTGATTAATGCAGACATAGATGTATTTAACAAAAAGATTCATGCATCACTAATTTAATTATTCACAAAACTATAGATTTTACGCGTTGAATGCACTCACCTACATCTACTAGGTAAAGCTAAGGCTATCCCACCCGAGTATGTGTAGCTTGTGTTCGTTTCCATGTCCTACTCCTATGCAAGACAGAATTTTGGCAGCACCTCCCCGCTGCTCTCCCAATACACGTCTCGACAAAGTTTCGAGAGATTGTGTATCCGGAGAACAGCATGGGAGGCGCCACCGAAATTCTGTCTCGCATAAGAATAGAACATGGAAACGAACACAAGCTACACATACCCGGGCTGTCCAAAACGTGGACAATTCGAAACGGCCACGGTTATAAATAATATAGCTCTTTGTATATAAACATATACCCTGGACAATGTGTATACATAAATATATGCAAACATCTCTTTATATATAAACATACACCCTTGACAAGGTGTATACATAAATATATATAAAGAGTTTCATCTTTATAACCATAACCCTTCCGAACGGGAGACTCCTAGGGTTACGCGACTTGTTTGGTGAGCTAAAAAATAATGCAACAACCTAGCAAGAGGAGCGGAAAAGCGTCATTACCCTCGAAGCGTGACCGACGAAGCTCCTGCCTGAACCCTGCTCTACAACGACGCTCCCATCGTCAACCTCACTGCATACTCTGCACACATTATAACAAATAGAATTAATAACTAACAAACAACAATGACTAATCTAAGCAAACTTTCACCTAAGTAATTAACAGACAATTCTAAAACCATTCCTAAGAGCAAGTCCAGCAGTTCCCCTATATTTTCTCCCCTATATGTCCATGTAGGGGACTCCCCTAAAATTATACCTCCCCTATATTTTGTTCATCTCCAGCAGCTCCCCTATATCATATTCATTTATATTTATAACTCACGGGACCCACACGTCAGGGATCTATCATTTTCCAAAAAAGATAAAAAGAATTAGTGCTCACCGTCAGCGTGACACTGCAGCTCCGGCAACAACTATGAAAGAACTGAAATTCTGCTAACACACATGCATAAAAAGCCACCCGAATTCTCTAAAAAAAACACTCGAAATTGATGCAGTACATCGCCCTACTCTAATCTGGTTAAAGTGTGGATTACATCCAAGTAAGTAAATGTCATAAGTTGATGTTCAGTATGTACTAGTAAATTTGTAAGTTCAGAAGATAACACTGAAACAAGGCACTTGCACTGTATAAGCTCAACTAACTGAACAAGATGGGTTCCCCAAATGAAAGCAATATGTGTGACAAATAACAAATGAGGCATGTTTAAGTTTAGGGTCATAGTAAAACCAACAACAATAACACCACAAACCATTTACATACTCCAAGCATCAGTTTTAAGAAGCTCAGTAGCATCTCCTTGTAACATCATATGCTCAGCTGACAAAGAATTCCCCATGTAAAACTACTTCTCAAGCATCTCTAGATACATTACCTAAACAATTCTATCTAATTACCTAATCAATCCTAAACAATTCTAACTAATTAACAAACAATGGTAAATAAAACTAACTAAGAAAAAGGGGAAGAAATCTCACCTCTTGGCGTCGGCCGGAGGTGGAGGTGGAGGAGGAAGCTTCGGGGTGGAGGAGCTCGGCCGATGGAGGAGGATGAGGGGCTGGAGGAGCTCGGCCAGAGGAGGAGTAGGCGGCAGCGCGGTGGAGGAGGCGGCAGCGGGGTGGAGGGAGGCGGCCGGGGACGTGGCGGTGTGCCGCGCGGTCGTGGGTAGCCGGCCGCGCAGCTAGCCCAACCCCCTCGCCATCAGCTCCGGCCGAGTTGGCGGCTAGGGTTAGTCCTGGCTCGTGGCAGCGGGACCCGGGATTCGCAGCGGTGCGGTGGGGGTGGCGGAGGTCGGGGATAGGGGGGCGGTGGCGGCCGAGGGAGCTGGCGGTGGGGTGGGGGTGGTGGTGGTTCCAGCGGCGGCGGGAACGAGATGGGGCGGCCGAGCGGCGGGGTGGAGATGGAGCGAACGAAAAAGGGGAATTTTTTGCGGGTTTGGGGACTTTTTTCGACCAAGTCCCCGATCCCGCGTATTTTTTTGCCGAGACTCCGTCTTCGCCGAGATCCTTACTCGGCAAAAGCCTTTTTTAATTTTTCTAATTTGTTTTTGTTAGTTATTTTCTATTATTTAATTTTATAATTTGTAAGACCAAACTATTATACAGAATTATATGACACCACCCATGTTTTGGTGAGGTTCTGACACCCCGAAGCCCCCGGTTCCGTCGAAACCCCCCAAAGTAGACCAGAACTCGACAGTGTCATCTACCCCTTCGACGGGCGTCGAAAGGGGGTACCTCCAAGGACTTTTATACTTGGTTGTGTTTGGGTGGGCCATGTGAACATAACTAACATGATTTGGGCTCATATTATGACATGGTTCCCTCCGTCGCACCCGAAACGGGGGTTGCCGCATAGAAGAGCATAACCTTCAAGGGGGATAAGTGGGGTTTGTGAAGCCGGTCACACCTCGGAGTCGCGATATGTCTATATCAACCTACCACCACAACCTAATGCAAATGTTAGGGCACCACCTCTGTTTTGGCGCGGTTCCGACACCCCGAAGCCCCCGGTTCCGTCGAAACCCCCCAAAGTAGACCAGAACTCGAAAGTGTCGTCTACCCCTTCGACGGGACCACTTCAGTAGTTCTAAATACTGGATAGAACAAATTAAGGTACAACTTGAAATTACGATACAACACAAGTAAAACAAAGACTCAGCCTCCTTGCATTTGCCCTTGGACGAAGATTTTGCCTCCTTGCCTTTGCCCTTGGACGAAGCTTCAGCCTCCTTGCCTTTGCCCTTCGACGGCATGAAATCGTCGTCATCATCGCTGTCAACTACCCAGAGACAGGAACGACCGTACAAAACACGGTCAGCTTCAGTTCGGTAGAACGGACTATTCGTAACTTTCCTGTCAAACATATCTGCAAGCCTGAGCATTTCTGCACGAATTTGGAGCGGGGTCCTATACGGAAACCCATCGCGGCATAGGTTCGCCCCAAGTAAAGCGAGATGACTCTCAGTGTCCAAATTTTTTTCAATTGGAACTACCCTACCATCTACCTTCAAATTGCTCGAAAGCCTGGCGAGATGCTCGGATGCGGAAATGTGAAATCCGGACACACACTTCTCGCAAGGACCAATACACACCATGCTTGCGCTCAAGTGAGTACCATGCCTACCTTCGACTGGGTTTTATAGTACCATGATTGTCTGCTTTCGGCTCGGCCTAGACTGAAGGATTTCTTGATAGAACAAAACACACCGCTGATCCAACGGCTCACAAGCGCACGAAGGAAACACACGATCCGTATGCTTCTTCCTGATCTAGGGGCTCAGCATCGCTCGAAAGAAACACACCGCTGATCCAACGGCTCATGAGCGCTCGAAGGAAACACACGATCTGTGTGCTTCTTCCTGATCCAGGGGCTCAGCATCGCTCGAAAGAAACACACCGCTGATCCAACGGCTCATGAGTGCTCGAAGTAAACACACGATCCGTGTGCTTCTTCCGAATCAAACGGCTCACCAGCGCTCGAAAGAAACACACCTCTGATCCAACAGCTCACAAGCGCACGAAGGAAACACACGATCCGTGTGTTTCTTCCTGATTGGGCATACTACAGCTCGCATCCGCCATTTCTCACTATATATATGTAGTCATGGCCTCCATTGGCATAGCACATCTAAACTCATATCTGCAACCTCATCACTCTCCCATGGCTTCCACCGTACCCACTCTAACCTACTCGGAGGCGGAGGCGCTTTGCGCCTCGAACTACCCCTGCCCACCCGGCTACGACGTCCCCGCTGGCTGGTAGCTGAGCACCGGAGGCGTGCCGGTCCCTCCTGTCCCTCAAGGTTTGGCGCGCCGGGCGGCCATCATGAACCACTACTACCTCGAGCTCACTCCGGAGCAGCGGATGGATCCCCGCTGGAATCCCAACTACCGCCCGACTTGGGACGCCTTCTTCATCAATCGGCGTGAGAGGGCGCTCGCCAGGTACGAGGAGAACGGCCCGCCTCCTTCGAACATCAACGAGGCCGGCCGTCGGCTCTGGTGGGCCGGCTGGACACTCCAGAGAGTCATGGACTACATCACGGCCGGCGATAACCCCGCCTGAGCTACCCTCAGTTTCAGTCCAGGCGAGCGCCGCCCCCGCCCGACGACAGCGACGACGACGGCGGCGACTTCGACGACTATGAGCACGAGTATTATAGGCCTAGGCAGGAGTATGACTAACCTGAGCCACATCATTTCTTAGGACAAATGGTTCATCTATGTACCCAAGATTGTTATCATTCCCTAATGCTGGTCTAGCTACGACGACGATCGTGTAAAATGTATTATTTATCTCTGCATTCCCAACTAATGATCTTTGCCATCTGAATAAGTAATCTGGTAGAATATATGAGTGACTAACCTGGGATCAAATTTTACCACCCAAAATTTTTACAGGTCGTATAATAAAGAACATAAATAACGTGCGACTAAACACATCGATGAACAAATCAAACGGTTTCCCCGAGCTACAGTCGCACACTGGCTGCGATATCACATGCAGTGTGCGACTGAACTCGGAAATCCGGATGACTTGTGTTGGATGCCACGAAATAATCCGGAAAAAAAACTAATTGTGTTGAAAACCTAAATATAGCTGGAACAAAACACACGGTTTCTCCTAGCTACAGCCCGACACTGATTCACGGTCGAATGTCGCTGCATTCAATGTCGGGCATAGCTAGGGAACCCGAATGTTTTGTGTCTAAGCACAAGGTTCAATATATGAGTGAGTAACCTGGAAGAAGCTGGAATGAGTGAGTAAGCTGGTGTAGAGGTGTGGTATTTATAGGCGTCGTTAGGGTTGGGAAGCTGGCTCCAAAACATCTCCATTTCACCGAGAGTGACACCCGGCGAACATAGACACCCGGCGAATAATTGGCGTGGGAAGAAATATTCGTTCCCGCCCACCAGGTTGGCCGAGACGGCTCCCGGCGAAGGAGCCAACCCAGCGAAGATTTGGCGCGGAATGAAATATTCGTTCCCGCCCATGCCTTCGCCGAGTGCCCTCCACCGACAAGCGCGCGAAAGAATTTTTTTCCCTCCAGTTCTTCTCCGGGTATGACACTCGGCGAAGAAAAGCAGCGCCCAAATGTTTTTTTCCAGTCACCTCTTCGCCGGGTAGGAGACTCGGCGAAATGCACGCATCGCCAGCGCAAGGTGGGACCCAACGACAGGCGCCACGTGGTCGTCCTGTTCGCCGAGACCTGCTCTTCGCCGAGAGATTTCTTTGGTCGTTGCCGATGGTTCGCGCTTCCCCGAGTGCTGTTTTGACCGTGTCCCGGCGACATTATGTTTTGTCGAGAGAGCGCGGCGTCGCCGAGTGTCCTGCGAGCTGTGCCGGCGTTGGCCGTCTTCGCCGAGTGGCTCCGGATTTTTACCTGCTTTTTACGAATCCCTGCCAAATAAAATCGCCAAAAAATTGAAGGTCGTGAATAACAAACAAGACAAAATACATTGCGACTAAACGCATAAATGAACAAATCATACGGTTTCACCCAGCTACAATCCCACCGTGGCTGCGATATCACATGTAGGGTGGGACGTAGCTGGGTAAATCCGGATAATTTGTGTTGGATGACACGGCTTAATCTAAAAAACATATTCTGTGGAATAGCTAAATATACCAGAATGTCTTGTGTTTGAGCACAAGCTGGAATGAGTGAGTAACTGTCTGGGAGGTGGAGTATTTATAGGCATTTAGGGAAAACCCTAAGTTCACCGAGTAGGGCACTCGGCGAAGAATTGGCGCGTACCAAATTATTTTCTCCCGCCAACCCACTTTGCCGGATAGGGCAGCCGGCGAAGAGCCACACCCGGCGAAGAAATGGCGCGGAACATAATTTGGCTTCCCGCCCATGGCTTCGCCGAGTGCCCTCCGCCGGCACACCCGGCGAACAGGAATCTTTTTGCGCGGCAAAAATTTTCTTCTTCGCGCCACTTCTTCGCCGAGCGCCGTCCACCGACAAACTCGGCGAACATTGGACGGATACGGCGGCAAACCTAAAAAATTTCCCGCGCGAACTTTACCGACAATGGCACTCGGCGAAGAAAAGGATGGGCAAATTTTTTTTTGACCCACTCTTTGCCGTGCGCTATGCTCGGCGAAATGGAGGCATCGACCCTGCAAGGCGGGCCCCATTGGCAGGCGCCACGTGGTCGTCCCTTTCGCCGAGGACCGCGCGTCGCCGAGTCTTGTTTGTTGTCTTCGCCGACGGGTCGATCTTCGCCGAGCGCTTTTTCTACACGTAGCCGGTGACGTACGTTTTTGCCGAGTGGTCTCGGCGTCGCCTAGTGTCGTTGGCGCTCTACCGGCGATGGCCCTCGTCGCCGAGTTGCCCCGACATTATGCACTCGGCGAGGCCTAGACCACTCGGCGGAGAGCGATTTTCTGGTAGTGTCAGCGAACTCTGGAGGCATTCTAGGTCACAGCCACCACGAAGTATTTGAAGCACCAAACCATTGCAACAATCTTCCTCGTGCCCATTAGCAAGTGATCTGCATAACGAGAAATCAGACGAAGCCGCGATCTGATCCACATGTTCTATGTTTTTCACGAGGTACTCCCGCCAGCTGAACCGGAGCTTGAGCTCGCGCACACCCGGACACCGAAGCAACAGATTCATCAAGGCGCTCGCCACGCCTCTGTCATTATGGATACACCATCCGCAGACATCTTCGATCTCAAGCCGCTCCAGGTTGAAGAAAGAAACGTGTGTAGGATGTCGTCTAGGTCGGCCAAGGAGTAGGCTGTGAGGTTCAAAAAGACAAAAAACCTTATGTGGTGCACGCTGGCGAGCAAAGAGCGGCGCAGCAGCATCGCACGTGTTGAGCCAGACTGCACCGCCAGGTGGACCCGCTCGAGGTTAGGCGGCAGGTGCTGCACGAAGGAGAAGTTGGTTTCCTCGAAAGTTACAACGTTGGCGTAGCGCAAGCGGCGGACGCACGGCGCGTCGAGTTTGACATGGCACCCGCCAATGAGGATGCCAGAGCAGATCACGTGGAGGTCGGAGATGACGATGTGGGTGGCTTGGGGGCAGTGCAAGTGGTACTCATGCTGGTCGTCCACGAGACACACGGCCTCGAGGTGGACGTCCGCGAGCCTTGGCGCGGCATAGATCATGTCGTGGAGCGTGGCGATCACCGTGCAGCACCGCCGGAGCCGCATGGCCTCCAGGCACGGGAACGCGAGGCGCCGCCTTCTGTCCGAGTCGGGCTGCATGCGGGAGCCGGTTATCTCAAGGACTCGTAGGGCGGCGTACGGCAGCCATCCTTGATAGAAGTCGTGTCTGCAGTGCGCCGAGCTGGTGCAGTCTAGCCACTCGCGCCGGATCTCCTCGGTCCGGAGCTCCAAGATCTCGATGCCGGCGCAGTCCTCCTCTGCCTCGCTGGCGTCGTCCTCCTCCTTCTCTTCGTCGTCAACCTCGTCGTGCATGAGGATGGTTATCTTCCTAGCGCGCTGAAAGGCCTGCGCGCGATCGGTGACCTCCCCCATGCTACGCGCCCCAGTTGTTCTGGTGACGTAGTGTCAGCAACCTGCCTACCGATGGGCTGCAAACCCACGACGAGGACAGGCCCACGCCAGAAGCAGCCCAGCTCCGAGCCCACAGGACACGTCGCCGCAACCCACGCATCTACGGCGACAGTTGGACTTGGTGAAGCTACTACTAAAGAGGCGTTACTCCAAGAGAAGGCATCGAAGATCGATCACGGCGGCGGCGGCTATCTCACCAACCACCATACCAATTACCTCGCTACCTAGTTCTTCGATCCAGCACTTTGTGCTTGTAATTCCTCCTGTACTGAGATCGTAGCTACTGTGTAATCTTCCCTACTGAACCAAGAAACACAGATTGGAGAGAGTAGTTGACACCTGGTATCAGAGCCGCCCAAATCAGAGCCAATTTGTTTCCCCTTCTTCCTCCGATTCGATCTCGCTCTGGCTGCGTCTATCATCGAGACTCGTCACCAAAAGGCAGCAAGAGAAGCTCGGGAAGCCATGGAGCCGGTGACCAAGGCGGATCTGAAGGATCTGTTCAATGATTGGAAGGCCGAAATCAAGAGCGCGGTGGCGAACGAGATCGGCGCATGGGCTCCAAAGGTGGACAAGCAGATTCGTGGTCTTCAAGTTGCGGTCGATATGCTTCAGCAACACGTTTACCGCGATGATTTCCATGATGCGGAGGAGGCGTCTCCAAGAGATTCCTAGGATCCTTTGGCGACCAAGGCGAGCGCCCATCTGCAGCCTTCTACTACTCCTCGGGCCAGTGGCCGCCACGACGATTTTCACCTACGGACGGCGGTCGACGGTGGCCCAACGGCATCGTCGGCCCCTCCGGCCAACGGTACGATCGTCCCCCAAAACAATGTTGCTCAATTTACCTATCCTGTTGATTCACCGCCTCACGGGGCCCAGCCGCCTCCGTCAATGCCGTTTCCGGTGTTCGACGGAGAGAACCCTCAATTGTGGAAGGATCTGGCCGAGCAATACTTCTCGTTGTTCAACATCCATGAAAATTATTGGTACAGATGGCTACGTTACATTTCTCACCTACTACGGCAGTTTGGTTACAAGCTGTCCGTAAGAAGTTGATAGGATGTAATTGGGATAGCTTCTGTAGTACCTTGTGTGTGCGTTTTGGCCGTGATAAACACCAGCAGCTAATTCGTCAGTTCTATGCAATTAGGCAAACTGCTAGTGTCCAGGAGTATATCGTGGCATTTGAGCATCTTATGAATCAATTGTTGTGTTATTCTGATGAGGTACATCCCTATTATTTTTTGACGAGGTTCATTGGTGGACTCTGGCCGGATCTACGCGCAACAATCATGAGTCAGCGGCCTCAAGACTTGGACGCTGCTTGTGCTCTTGCTCTGGTTCAAGAGGAGGTTAACGCGGGCATGCGCCATGAGTATGTGCGCCTGCAAAACTACAATGCTCGACCAACAACTCGTTCCTCGCAGCCATTGCTGCCGCAGCAACCCAGAACTCCTACACCGCCAGCAGCTGGGGATCGTCGTGTCATGGACGTGGCGCGTGTACCACGTCATGAAGTTGTCAAACAGAATTCAGCAGAGGCTAATCAGTTAGCCACGCTGCGTGCTTATCGCCGTGCGCGTGGACTTTGCTTCAAGTGTGGTGAACGATGGGGACACGAGCATGTCTGTCCGGCTACAATTCAGCTGCATGTCCTCGAAGAATTGATGGAGTTTATGGGCGTTTCAGAGGCTGAAGAAATCAGTGACACGGAAGGTCCTGTAGAACCAGAGGCATTGGTGTATGCAATCTCTTTACAAGCATTCAACGGTACAGCTAGCAGCAACAGTGCACGGCAAACCAGTGTCAGTTTTGGTAGACTCTGGGAGTTCAACCTCGTTTATCAATGCAAAGCTGGTACAAGGATTTTCAGGGGTTAAACCTTTAGCTAAAACAGCTTGTGTCAGAATTGCAAATGGATCCGAGTTGCAGTGTTCAGAGTAGTTGGTTGACTGCCCATGGATTTCACAGCAGCAAGTATTCAGAACCACCTTTAAGATCTTGCCATTAGGAGGTTTTGATATTATCTTGGGTATGGATTGGCTGGAGCAACATAACCCAGAAATCAATTGGGTCACAAAGCAGTTGGTGTTGCAGAAGGATGGTACATCCACTGTATTGCAAGGATAGAATTAGACGGCACCTTCTTGTGCTTCAATCACAGCTCTGCAGTTGAAACAAATGATAAACAACAGGGAGATTGAGCACATGGTGTTTGTTTGCTCTGACTCAGAGCTGGCTAAGTCAGGCACATACACTATTCTAGCAGCAGTTCAGGCGATTGTGGATGATTTTGCTGCGGTTTTCACTGAACCATCTAGCCTCCCACCTCGCAGAGACTGTGATCACACAATTCCTTTGATACCAGAGGCTTAGGCGTTCAGTGTCCGTCCTTACCGTCATGCTCCTAACACTAAGGATGAGATCGAGAAGCAAGCTGAGGAGATGTTACAACAAGGAATAATACAGCGCAACGCGAGCTCCTTTGCTTCACCAGTGATACTGGTTAAGAAGAGAGATGGTCAATGGCGTATGTGCATTGACTATCGTAAGCTTAATGCATTGACGGTGCCAACTAAATTTCCAATTCCAGTAATTGATGAGCTATTGGATGAGTTAGCAGGAGCCAGCTGGTTCAGCAAGTTAGACTTGAGAGCTGGATATCATCAGATCAGGCTAGCTCCAGAAGAGGAGTACAAAACAGCTTTCCAAACTCATTCAGGACACTATGAGTACAATGTCATGCCTTTCGGATTAGCAGGAGCGCCAGCAACATTTCAAGGGGCAATGAACAAAACGTTGCAACCAGTCCTTCGTCGCTGTGCCCTGGTGTTTTTTTACGACATCCTGATCTATTCAAAAACACTAGAAGACCATGTCAATCATGTTCGAGAAGTGCTCACACTTCTCACACAAGACCAGTGGAATGTTAAAAGGTCTAAATGCTCCTTTGCACAGAGGAGTTTATCCTATCAGGGGTTTGTCATCAGTGGAGATGGTGTGTCAACAGAACCAGAGAAGATTGATAAAGTTAAAACTGGCCTGTACCCTGCGATGTCAAGGCATTGCGCAGGTTTCTTGGGTTTGCTGGGTATTATCGTAAGTTTGTGGAGTTTTATGCAATCATTGCTAGACCACTGACAAATCTGCTCAGGAAGAACACTCCATTTTTCTTGACTAGTGTGTGTGAGACGGCTTTCAACACACTCAAACCAAAACTCACCACGGCACCGGTGATAGCTTTACCTGACTTTTCTCGTCAGTTCATAATTGAAACAGACGCAAGTGATGCAGGTATTGGAGTTGTTCTCCAACAAGACGGTCACCCATTGGCATATATAAGCAAGGCTCTGGGTCCACGCAACAGAGCAATGGCGTCAGTATCTCCAGTCTGCTGAATTTATCATTAAGACTGATCAGAAGAGTCTGGTGCATTTAGAAGAGGAGCGATTGCATACTCCTTGGCAGCAACGTGCATTCACCAAGCTGCTTGGTCTACGATACCGTCTGTGCTATCGCAAAGGAGTTGACAACGGAGCGGCGGATGCACTTTCCCGCCGTCCTTGTTCTGACGTGGATACACTCAATGCTATCTCTTTCTGTCAACCAGAATGGATTGACCAAGTGAAGCAAGGGTATCAAGAGGATGTGCACACGAGTAAAATTATCTCTGACCTTTAGAAGGACCCAAGCTCCCACAGCCATTTTGTCTTGCGTGATGGTATTCTCAGGTTCAAGAACAAAATATGGCTGGGTCATAATGCTGATATGCAACAGTCTGTTCTCCGAGCTGGGCATGAGTCAGCAGTGGGTGGACACTCAGGAGCTCCAGCAACTTATCAACGGCTGCAATCGATTTTTGCATGGCCCAAAATGAGGGAAAAAGTGACAGAATTTGTTCAGTCTTGTGCCACTTGTCAACAAGCGAAACCAGACCGACAGAAGTATCCAGGTTTGCTCGAACCTTTGCCAGTTCCAGTTCAAGCTTGGCAAATGGTATCCTTAGACTTTGTAGAAGGATTACCTCAGTCAGGCCGATACAACTGCATGTTGGTGGTAGTAGACAAATTCTCCAAATACAGCCACTTTATTCCACTGTCACATCCTTTCTCAGCTTTGCAAGTAGCAACAGCATACATTGATCAGGTTTACAAGTTGTACGGCATGCCTGAATCTCTTATCTCTGACCACGATCCAGTGTTTACAAGCAGGTTTTGGAGGGAGCTGTTTCGCCAGACTGACACACAGTTGCGCATGAGCACGGCATATCATCCAAAAACGGATGGGCAAACCGAGCGAGTAAACCAATGCATGGAAACCTTCCTGCGTTGCTTTGTCCACTCATGTCCCAAAAAGTGGAGTTCCTGGCTTTCATTAGCGGAGTATTGGTACAATACTTCCTGGCACAGTTCTTTGGGCAAGTCACCGTTTGTGGTCCTGTATGGTCATGAACCACGGCATTGGGGCATAGAAGCTGCTTCTGCAACGCCAGTAACCGAGCTCAATGAATGGTTGGCAGAACGCCAAGAGATGACAGCGCTGATCAGGCTCCACCTGTTGCGAGCTGGAGCACGTATGAAACATTAGGCAGACAAGAATAGAACCGAGCGTTCTTTTCAAGTTGGAGATCAGGTTTTCATCAAGTTACAACCATATGTCTAGAGTTCAGTGGCCAAGCGAGCTTGTCACAAACTATCATTCAGATACTATGGGCCATTCCCGATTCTCTCTCGAATTGGCCAAGTTGCATACAAAGTGGCATTGCCAGAAACATCATCCATCCATCCGGTGTTCCACGTCTCGCTGCTGCGCAAGGCTTTGATGCAATCTGATGAGGTATCAGCTATTCTTCCATCTGATACTAACTTGTTTGTTATTCCTGTGCAAGTTCTCGACCGTCGTCGCAAAGTCAAGGCCAACAGAACACTCGACCAGGTGCTGGTGCTTTGGTCTGGTGATTCGTTACCGAACTCTTGGGAGGACTTGGATGATCTCCACTCCAGGTTCCCTTTCGCGGCGGCTTGGGGACAAGACGCAACTGAAGGAGAGGGGGATGTCAGCAACCGGCCTACCGATGGGCTGCAAACCCACGATGAGGACAGGCCCACGCCAGAAGCAGCCCAGCCCCGAGCCCACAGGACACGTCGCCGCAACCCACGCATCTACGGCGACAGTTGGACTTGGTGAAGCTACTACTAAAGAGGCGTTACTCCAAGGAGAAGGCATCGAAGATCGATCACGGCGGCGGCGGCTATCTCACCTACCACCATACCAATTACCTCGCTACCTAGTTCTTCGATCCAGCACTTTTGCTTGTAATTCCTCCTGTACTGAGATCGTAGCTACTCTGTAATCTTCCCTACTGAACCAAGAAACACAGATCGGAGAGAGTAGTTGACACGTAGGAAGGGTGCTCGAGGAGGATCACGCCGGTTTCGAGCCAGAGCGGCCGGCGCCATCGCCGGGCGAGCGTGGTGGTGCTTGCTGCCTCACGGGAGGGCATGAAGGAGAGGATGTGGATCAGCAGGTCGTCCGGGAGGTCGGAGAGTCGGTCCGGAGCAGAAGCCGCCATGGACGTAAGATCGATCTCTGTTAGGGCTAACGCGATCGTGAATGCCTTCACGACATGACGGACTGCTTATAGGCCTGAAAAGCCCAATTGGTATTTTAACCCAACTATGTCAGATCACAGCTCGCACAGGTTAAAATTAGTCTCAATTTGTTTCCGTAGCTATGCTCAAATTTTTTTTGTTTCCGAAGCTGGATAGTTTACTTCCAATTGTTTTTCAGTGCGGACTAAGCTGTACGTCAGTGATATGAGAATACCACTGACCTACAGATAGGTTGTACGTCAGTGCTACATAGCACTGACGTACGGCCTATTTTTCCGTCACGAATGACAAAACGGTTATAAACTTTTTCCTACTAGTGTTAGTTGTATTGATCGGTCAATCGGAGGGTACATACATGTACTATAGTAGATTTTGTGAATTGTGTCTTTCCAAATCCTGAAAATAGGTCTGACCTAACTGGAAAATCGCAATTAATTAGATTACCTTGCGTGCTACCGAACAGGAAGGCACCACCTGAAAATCTGGGATTACTTTTCCCGCAGGACCATCAAGTAATAATAGCAATAATAATAATGGCAGTGCCTAAATAAATGGCCACGTCATTGATCCGTGGCAGTGCAACATCTTGGCCGTCGATCATATCAGACAAGCAGAAAAAAGAACCGAACGAAAATCTCTAGTTCCCGCTCTATCTTCCGCGCTAGGAAGTCCGTGTGAGGGTTGCGCGTGACTTTGTGACTTCGTGACTTGGGACGCGGGCGAGGCGAGGCCATGGTCACAGTCCAAATCACAATGTCGAACGACTATTTTTAAGGTAAGTAAATAAACTAGATAAGTAATGGAATGTATGAACCACAATGTTAATATATTAATTAAACAATGAACTAAAGCATTCAAACCAGACACAAATGCAAAAAAAAACATCACAAATGGATGGAAAAATTAGAAAGACTACCCCAGAAGGGTATCAGATTCTATTTGAGTCCTTCGTATGTGGCTCATCTTGTCCAAACATATATGGCTTACCACAACGCATGCCGTTGTTGTGGCGTCAAACCGAAGAAAACTCAAAAAATATACCCAATCAATCTATCGACTAATTTCTAATACTCCCTCCGTCCAATAATAACTATCTCAAGTTTGTCAAAAAGTGGATGTATCTAAACATGAAACATGTATGGATACATCCACTTTTTATCAAACTTGAGACGGATATTATTGGACGGAGGGAGTAGTAAGAACCAATTCGACCTACGAAACACACTACCAATATGCGTGGAATAAATTGGCACGCATCAATTTTGCATGGATAAGGCTGGGTGGCGCGATTGTGAATGCGAGTTTAATTCACAAATCTTGCTTGTCTCCGAACAAAACTAATAGGTGCATGTTGTGCAATAACTTCAATCATATCACTGTACCGTCTAGTTCTACATGTTAAGAAAAATCCTAATAACTAGGCTCCTTCATGAGTGGGCGTAGCATATAAATATCGGCTAGAGCCTTTTATATCTAGCTAAAGGACTCTATGTGGCTACGTCATAAAACACACATGAATATCGCCTACGACAAATTTGTGTTCTTCAGAAGGAAAAGAAGGTATTATTGAAGTATATTGTATGGTCACTTTTTAAGATGATGATAGCATGTACGGGGAAGGCCCTATGGCGGACGCCACAGGCACATCCATGTCTTTAACGTGATAGCAACCGTGCTTGAGAAGTGTTGACGATGTTTTTTGACCACACTAGATCTTGTAGGCACGCATTGCGACGCTCCTCCATAAGGATTGTAAAATGGTAGGAATTAATTAAAGTATATTTTAAATTAAAGTGAGAAGTTATATATATGTAAGATTAATTAATATTTTCAAGTGTATTTTATTACTGTATAAGTAAACTGAATTAGTGTTCGGACAATCTTTCTTACACCATGTTTAGTCAAACTTGTTATAGTAATTTCGGTGGGCTGTGGTTGAGTGGGCTTTTGCTGTCCACGTTCATATGCAGTAATTATTGAAAATAATAAATAATTTGCCTAGAAGGAATGAAAAGTACATGAATATAGTGTACTTCTAAGCTATGTTACTTGAGTCTCAGTTTGGACTGCAGACATGGTATATGAACAGATTATTGGCAGGTGATAAGGCAGGATCATTAAGATAACTAGTAGAAAACGGCCCATCCGTCCCGGTTATAAAGGACCTTTCGTCCTGGTTTTCCAACCGGGACTAAAGGGTCGGGACTAGGGGGGGGGGGCACACATGGCCGAGTGTCCACGAACCGCGACTAATGGGCATCCACGTGGCAAAGGAGGGGCACGCATGGCGGGGACTCTTTAGTCCCGGTTGGTGTTACCAACCGGGACTAAAGATTTCTGATTTTTGTTTTCTTTTTATTTATTTTTTAGGGGTTTTGATTTTTTATTTTTCATTTAATTCTTTTTTATGAAGATCACGTTGCGCAAAAAACAAGTCGTATACATAAAGTTTACACTACATCGAGATCACGTTTGATGCATATATATATACATACGCACACAAGTTGATTTCATGAAATTCTCACGTCGAGATCACGTCAATTACATTGGAGGCATAATATAATTACTAAGGTGATAAAATTCTCCGGTTTTCTTTAGGACCGCCGAGTTAAAAAATCCCGCCATTTCCTCTTGAATTGCTTTTAGGCGCTTCGTTGGTATGAGTTGTTCCCGCATTCTTTTCATCTAGATCGATATGAATATGTGAGTTTTGTGTAATATATATGAAATCATCATAAAATAAATTATGAATGGAACTCAACACAATATGGTAATTAAAAAATTGCGAATAGTGTATACGTACTTCAGCTGTTCTGGATTCTTTATTCCGCTCAGTGACAAAAGAGCGTATGTACTCGCAAACATAGTATGCACATAAATTAGTCCCTTGTGGCTGCCTCAGACACCACTTTACAAAGAATAAATTTAATCAAAATAATAATCAAGCATGATAATGGTATTGAAACTAGAATTAAAGATTTGCGCGGACATATATATAGTACTACTTACCTTGGTTTCATAAAATTACAGCTTTGGTTTCCATTTCCCTGGAACCTTCACGATGAACCGTTCCCAAACCCTGCCCGGCAAAAGAAAATATTTAAAGGAGTTATTAATTATTTAATATCGGAAAATGAACGAAAGAGGTCGATATGGAGCGATAATGATTGAAATTACCTCTGAAGCATTTCTTGCAACGAGTCCAAGACTTGAACGACTCCTTGGTCAACTCTAATGACTAGCAGAATCCAGTGGAAACTGCGCACGTTTATATGTTCATGACTCATCGATTACACTAAACATCGAGTAAGCAAAATAGAATATGTAGAAGGTACAAGAACACTCACTGGAAGTTGTAAGGAAAAAGTATTTTTCCGAAGGTATTTTGTTTCAATAAAAACCGGAGCAAGTTGTTCTCTATGTCCTCGGGATGGTTCTTTACGGTAACTTCATGAATGTAATATGGGTCAATGAACCCAGTGCCATAGATGCGGCGTTCTCTGCATTCGACAATCTTCATTCTGCATAATAGCATAAAAAAGAATATAGTGAGATAATTACATGCAATGAACAAGATGAGCTAGAGACTTAATTAAATTGCAGAAATAAATCACTTACAAACAATAGCAACTAACGAGGGCTTTGTCGAGCGCGTCTTGATTGAATAGCTGAAAATTTTCAGAAAACGGAACGTACATCATGTCATCTGTGAACTAATGCTCTTTCCTATATTTTACCCATAAGACATCATGCCCGGCCTTTGCGGCTTTCTCGTACCACTGATGCAATCGGCGCTATTGTGTTGTTAGAGACTCGACCTGCTTATGTCTGACTAGGGACCTGCCGTAGACATATGTCCATGCATTCTGATACTCTGTGGGGTCGTCTATGCGAAAAGTGTCGTCGTGTACTTCCTTATCGGGCATCACCTTGAGCGGGGCGATCGACTGATTTGCCTGTTCTCTGAGCTAGGCCACTTGTTTTCCGGATTTTGCCGTACGCATCTGCTCCCTCTTTAGGCGATATGACGCCTCCTTCTCCTGCTTCACTTGACTAATTGTCTTCTCAAGAACACGATCATAGTCATCTGGCAAAACAGGCGGCTGTGGCGGTCCCCTCGATAGATTTTTCAAACATCTCTCAACTTTTTCCGCTGGTATTATCTCCTTTGGCGGGGCCTTTTCGGTCCTAATTGTCTTTTCACATCTGCTTGCACCGACGCGTCGAGTTCCTCTTGAGTCAAGTCGTAACTTCTCTTTGGAAGAGGCTTTAGCAACTCGCGTTCCTCTCGAGTTTCCTTATTTTCACGTCTCCTCTGTGTATATGTCAACGGGTAGTTCAGTTTCCGCTTATTAGTAGTGCGCACAATCAACGGACGGTACGTCGTGGGTGATGGACTCGCGCTGGGCTCCCAACCGGCGTGGGGGATGGATCTTGAGGTGGGGGGATGGCACTTGAGGTGGGGGACTGCTACTCGGAGGAGTCGGTGGCCTTAGCGCCAAGTTTGGAAACACGATGTTTTTCTTGTTCCAGAGAGCGATACCATTCTCGACTTCTCCCAGTGTCTTCTCGCCGTCACCTCCAGGAATGTCAAGTTCTAGATTAGCATATAACGGCACAACTTCATCCACCCCGACACGAGCATAGACAGCTAGAATCCCGCCGAGATGGTAGCTTGCTCCAGATTGATTAGGTAAAGCATAGCCGACCGCCACCTTGAAGGACATGTTCTTCATTGCCATATGTAGCTCACAGTCTGTCTTCTCCGTGATATCATCCACGGGGTAGTGAGCCGCCGGCGGTTCGAATTCAGAATTTTCTAGCTGCGTGGAACCCATGCTGCTTTTTCGCTGATCAGATGGGGCGGCTTCGATTTCAGGACCTTCTAGCTGCTGCTGAGATGCCCTTTGCTGACTAATTGAGTCTAGTTGGTCCTGCTGCAGCTGCACCTTGCGTTCCAATGCCGATAACCGGTCTGACTCCTGCTTCTTCTTTCTCTGACGGCTTCTATAAGTTTGAGCGTCTTCCGGAAAACCTTGCTTCAAGGTGACACCGGCTCCATAGCCTCGTAATCGTCCAACGTGTTCAGGATGCCCGAGTGCGAGTGATAGCTCGTATTTCTCTCTATCGACCACATACACTGCCCTTCAAACTTTATCTATTGCGTCCACAAGTTAATGGGTTATATACTTAATTTTGTCCTTCCATCTTCCCTGAGGAACAATCAGCCCTGTCTTTGGGTCCAACCCTGCCCCGTGCGCGAACAACCAAAACTTGGACCTCTCGGGCCAGACCGCTGTCTGTGGAATGGTCCCGTTATCAAGCAGTTGTGCTTTAAAGGCTTCCCACTTAGGCACGGCTGCCTTGTAACCACCTGCCCCCAAAGTGTGGTGATATTCCTTCTTCCCAGCATTTAACTTATTTGTTTTCGATCGGGCAACAGCGGCCTCTGATTTTCTTTGCTTCACAAATGTGGGCCACTGCTGTTGTATCTTCACTAGTGGTCCAGTGAATTCTGGATCTTGTTCCTCCGCCTCTACATAATTTTTCCATAAATTTTTCTTTGGCCATCTTCATAAGAGTCCACTGCTTGACTTTCTCCTTCAACGGCAGGGGTAGACCTAGCGGTAGGTTGACCTTTGTCAAGAGCGTGTCCCAACACAAATCTTTTATTCTCACGTCGACATAAGTAGTTGGCTTGTTGTCGTCCTTCGGCTTATGCCATTCTTCAAGGGTGATCTGGACCAACTCCCTAACAACAACTCCGCATTGATTTATAAATTTACGGCGGCACTCTAAGGGTTCCAGCGATTCGCCACCATCACCAACTCTGTCGATCACTATCCTTTTACCCTGCTTCAACGGCTTCGTCGGGCCTCGTTTCGACACTGCTTTCGACCCTTTCGACGCTTTAGCTGCAGATGATTTGCTCGATCCGGAGGGCTAAAAGAAAAAAATGATTCGTTAATAACTACAATACAATTCAAATAATACATCTAGTGTGATCAATCAACAGAGGCTTAATATACCTCGCCGGAGTTTGTTAAGGGCACTTCCTCCTCTCTGCAAATTTCTTCTTGCTCAACTCCCTCACCGGAGTCGTTCAGAAATTGTGAGCCATAATCTTCTCCAGTTACCCCATCTTCTTCACCGACAAGCACGGATGCACGTCCTGCTATAATCTGAAGCATTCGCATTTCACACTCCTCGTCTCTGGCGGCGACGTCGGACAAGTTGGATCCATTTGCTCTTCACGCTCCTCGTCTCTGCCGAAGGCGTCCGGACAATTTGGATCCACAGGTTAATGTCCCTGCAATCAATTTTGTAAAAAGAATATGAATATCAAAATTTGCATCTTAGCAAAATGTGAATGCAAATTTATAGCAACTACTTAGCAAATTTAAATTCAGGAAAACTACTAGCAAATTCAACCACTAACAAATTCACGCACACAAGCATGACTAAACAAATATTGGAAAATTAGACACTACCAGACAATTCATGCTTTGCTTAAAACAAGCTTAATAAAAACACTAACAATACTAACATATTCATAACAAGTTAAAAGAAAGTAGCACACATATTTACAGTACCAAGCAACTAACAAACTATCTTAAACAACATTTTTATATCAAAGGTATTAAAAATCTGTAAGTATTATTCTAGGCAAAAACAGCAGTTTTAGTGATTATTAAACTTAGACTGTTATGTTGATCCAAAATTCATGAAAAGTTGGATTTAGGTTCTCTATTAGCATTAGAAGATGAGGTAATTGGATTTAGTCCAAAATGTTACTCACATAAAATATAATAAATTCTCAAAGTGCTCTCTGGCTGAAACTAAAAATACACACAACTTTTGTTCTAGGCAACAAATAATTATGGGGTAAAATTCTAGTGCAAGCTACTGTCCATAGCTATCCAAATAAATTGGAATCATGCCATTTGGATTAAACAAACTCAAGTTATTAACAAAACACTGATTTGGACAAGTGGCACATTAACATTTATTAAAGTCAAATAACAATTTATTTTTCAGATCTGCTAGTTGCATTCAGTTCAAAACTCATTGGGCTAACACTGTGAATTTTGGTCTGCGCAAATTTAAAGTTTAACTATTTTATTTTGATTTAAACTAAAACACCAGAATCAGTCCTATAGGAAAAGAAATAACCTGCAGAAAAAGAAATAACCTGCGGCGAGGCGCGGCGGACGGCGAGGTGCGAGGGGGACAGCGAGGCGACGGCGAGGCACGAGATGGGAAGCAGCGGCTCGATCGACGGCGAGGCGACGGCGAGGAAGCAGCTAGCGCGGCTCCACGGACGGGGAGGCGCAGCTCCACGGCCGGCAGCGGGGCGGGGCAGCACCACGGCGGGGCGGGGCAGCACCAGGGCGACGGGAGACGGCGGCGGCACGGGAGGAGGCAAGGGAGCGCGGCGTCGTTGATTTGGTTCCAGCCACAAACCGGGACAAAAGACCCTTTAGTCGGGGTTCCAGCGACGAACTGCGACTAAAGGTCCATCTGGACCGCAAAATATTTGTGCGCGAAGCCCTGCGGCCGCCAGCGGCCCTTTAGTCGCGGTTCCAGCCACGAACCGCGACTAAAGGCTTTTTAATTTTTTTTCCTAGTTTCTGTTTCTGTTTTCTTTTTCTATTTTCTTTTTCTGTTTTCTTTATCTGTTTCTTTTATATACTTTGATTTACATGTTTTTTGATTTTTTTTGCTCTAGTTTCTTTTTTATATATTTAATTTAAATGTTTCAATATTTCTGAAAATCATATTTTTTATTTCTTTATATCTATTGATTTAATTGACTAACAATTTGTAATAATTATATGTTTATTTTAAAAACATCATAACAACATCCCCACACAGTTACATAAAAGGTTTCATAACACAGCTACATTTATACATAAACGGACTTGCTGGCTCGGAGGCCGTAGGATTAGGCGGAACGGCGCCGGGAGGAACCAGCCCCGTTCGCGGCCACCTGGTTCTCGCGCGCATGTTTGCAGCGGAGGGCACGAGCCATGGAGTATGAGTCTTTCAGCGCCCAAGCCAGCTGACAGGCAGTCCTGGCTCGCTGTACATGGTCGTCGCGGATGTACTGGAAGGAGGCTTCAATGGCCTCCTGCATCTGTGGCCCGCCGCCCTCTTCCCCATGGTCGCTCCAGTCAAAGTCATCGTCGTCGTCATCCTCCTCGTCGGGAGGGGCGGCGACTGGTGGAGGTACATCGTCACCTGGTGGAGATGCGGCGGCCAAGTCGCCGTATGCGGCCGTGGATCCCCACGCCACCCCTGCGGCGTACGCATCCTCGTCGCGGTCGGGGACATTGGACCAGCGTGCTCGTACGCCCTCCGTACCTCCTCCGGCACCGAGCAGGAGGCCGGTTGTTGGGCATTCCTCTCCACGCCGGGCTCGTGGGCATACGACGGGATAGGCTCCCGCGGTAGCGCCCTAGCGCGCTCTGCCGAGCACGCTCGACCTCGTCCAGAAGGGGCTGCGGCGGGCGTGCTGGATCCATCTCGTGGAGACGATGGGTTCGTTGCTACGAATGGTGGATTAGGGTTTACCCCGTCGATGATAATACATATAGACCTCAAGGGCAGCGCTGGGGGAGGACACGTGACTGATACGTCCCAAACGTATCTATAATTTTTGATGTTCCATGCATGTGTTTATGTCAATTGGCACATGTTTTATATACACTTTATATCATATTATGACATTTATTGGATTAACCTACTAATAATTGCCAAAGTGAAAATCTTTTTGTTTTCCTATTTGTTGTGTAGCAATTATCAAAAATATAAAAGGAAACTATATTGGAGTCGAATTGGGACTTTCCTGAAATCTGTCTGAAAACGTTTTTCGAACATGGCCACGTTTGGGCCCGAAGACGATGTCAAACGGAAACCTGACAGAAGACAAAGTTGCAGAGAATTTTCCGAGAATCGATCTAGACTTAAAATTCGCCCAATTCCGAGTCCGAACGGCCGAGATATTCCCGATTTACTGCAGCCCTAGATGGGATGACGAGAATCTGAAAGATTGTGACTTTATTGACTCCAACTCTTACCAAATTTGATGGATTCGGCCAAGACATGAATTGGAGCCTCATTAGGGCTGAGAGGGGTTCCTAGGAAGCTTCTAGAGGTGGCCAAGAGCCCTTGGATCAAAGGGGTATCCATCCCATGGCCTAGATTGCATCTCCAACTCTATATAATGAAGGGAAAGCCTATTTTCCAAGGAAGCCACCAAAAGACACGAATTTTCCACCTCTTGGCAGCCGCCAAGGAGGGGGAGAAGCTCCTCCATTGCTGCACCATCACCAAGAAGAAGGGGGGCCAAGGGCCGCCGCACGCCGCCGCCGCGCCGTGGCTGCTGTGGGCCGTCGCCTCCACTCCGGAGTCTCCATCTCCTCCAACAACTTCTCCACCATCTCCATGATGAAGAGATAGTAGTCCACCCCTGGACTATGGGTTTGTGGAAGTAACTTATGTATCTCTCCTCACTTTGAGCTTCACTAATTAGTACTGTATGAGCTGCTGAACATGATTACGGTCATCTATGTAATTCATATGGTGGATATTGTGGTGTGAGATGATATTTGTTATGCATTTACAGTTGTGTTGGATCTTGTATGACTTATCATACTTTGGAAATATTCTATGATGCATGTGATGGTTTGATTTATTCATAATGCCTTGTTTATCCTTGTCATGAGGTGATTGACTCTACCAAGTGTAGATAGATGAGAGAGCTGTGGTCATGCACACGAAATATGAATCATTGCACTAGTGTTTAGAATATTGTCCATTATGAAGTATGATGTATGTAGGTACGGGATGGCCGATGTGACACGGCATAGGTATTGTGCGACACGAGCAATACCGCCCAACATCCTTTATCTGGGGGTAAAAAGAGAGAAGTATGATGTGGGGTGACAGTAACCACGCTAGCCTTACGAGGGTGACATAGCAACACAAATGAGTATTTCTTTCAACTATGTGTTTTAGGACATATAGCCGTAAAAAAGCCACCATTAAAGCATGACAATTGTGTGTACCTTTTCATCTCTATAACATGATAGTCACCATAGATTGGAGAGACAATTGTGTCCATTGTTCCTGTAAGAGAAAACCTTTGTCTTTCTCTTGCATTGAAGAGGATTGGGACACTTTTACATTCTTGTTTTGTTACATTAAACTTATCCATTAAATCAACCACCTTGATCTTTAAACTTGTTTAGTGCATAATCAGCTAAAACTTGTGACACTTTAGTTGTAGAGAATAGATAACTTTTCCTTCTTGCTCTGCGGATCGATACCTTACTTCCACATTGAGAGGTGCTACAGTGATCCCCTGCTCTTGGGGGTTATCAAGTACTTTTCTGGCGCCGTTGCCGGGGAGCGTAGCGCTTAAGTTTCTATTCTTGTGTGCACTAGACTTTAGATTTATTTTATCTTGTTTTATATCTTGCAATCACCTAAGCTTGGGGAGGTTTCTTTAAACTTGTTTGGTTGTGAGTTTCTCATTAGCTTTACTTTCAGTTATATATCAAAATACAAAAAAATTAGAAAATGGAAAATATTATAAAAACTCGTGTTATGGGCATAACTATGGATATAAATGATGCTTTGTTTAGACACTTGAATGCTGATAAAATTGCCAAGGATTATAGAGAATCAAAGGAAGGGAAAATACTAAAAGGTTTCATGATGGAATTAAATTATATTGCTGAGAAGTTGCTTTTACACCATGATGCAACTTGTATGTTTTGCTCTGAACAAAAGGATAAACATTTTGAATTTCAATGCAGGTTCCATGAAGAATGTGTTATTTCATCCTACCATACTGGTGATTATGCTTATTTAGGAATGGAACAAGTAGAGGAATTTGTTACCTTCAAGGCATCTTTTGAATTGCAAACCTTCATTCATGAAAATAAAACTTGCCCTATAGCTAATAAATTTGAAAGAGAGATAGATTTTATTCTTGAATATTGCAGAAACAACTTCTCTCAAAATATTTATGTTGTTGAATATCATGAGGCTCCCCAAGAAAGTACTGATGTTTTGCAGGAAGAAGATGATGGAAATATGAGCTTGGAAGAGGAAGAAGCTGAAGAAGAGGATAAGAGCCTAAGCTTGGGGATGCCCATGCAACCCCAAGAAGATGATGAAGATGATGAACAACTAGAGAATGAAGAGAGGGAACTTCCACCTTCACCACCTATGGATGAGGGTAACCTTCAATATATTGCTGATGATAAACTCTGCTTTTATGATTCCGATGAAGATGAGGAATATCAACCTATGCTTAATGAGAACATGATTGATAATGATTTTAAAGATAATGAGGAATATGGTTTAGACATGCTATATGATAATGCTTTAAATGATGGATGTGATATTTTTACTCCCACTATTTTTAATGATTATGCTTATGTGGAGAGTAATGGTACTGTTATGCTTATGGATCATGATAATAATGCTTTATGTGATAGCTATATTGTTGAGTTTATTCATGATGCCACTGAAAATTATTGTGAGAGGGCAAAACATGGTTCTAAATATCTCAATATTATTGTGTTTCCTCTCTTTAAGTTCAAAGTCTTGAAATTGCTCTTGTTTTATCTTCCTATGCTACTTGCTTTGTGTTTCAATGATTTATTTTCTTACAACATGCCAATGCATAGGAAGTGGGTTAGACTTAAAAGTGTTTCATATTTTTTCTCTTGATGCTCTCTTTTTGCATTACAATTCTTATTCCTATGTGAGCATCATTAAAACTATCATGGCTGTCCAGAAAACAGATTCCTAAGCTTCACTGCGAAAAATGTTAAAAATCACAGAAGAGGAATTTTGACCTGATATTTTACGACAGCAATATTCAGTTATTAATACACATTTCATTAGTTCAAAGTTTTCTGATTTGAGCAACGTAAGTGCCTCTGAAAATTCACTCTTTACGGGCTGTCCAGTTTTTGACAGATTCTGTCTTTATTTTGCATTACTCTCATTACTTGTGTTTTGTGTGGTTCCATTGATCAAAGAGCAATACACAACCATAGTAATATTAGCTAATGTGTAGAATCAATTCATGATATGTCTTTTCTGTACCTAAGAGGATTTTATTTATGGAGACACTAACCCCTCTAATCAAGTTTTATGATGAGTTTTGTGTAAAGAGAATCTTCAAGTGGAAGAGATGAGGATGATGAACAAATATTAAGAGGGACAAACACTCAAGCTTGGGGATGTACCCCTGGGTACACCCTACATATTTCGAATAAGTACAAGAATTCAAGCTTGGGGATGCCAAGCCACCTCACTCCAACCATCTTGATACCAAGTAAGTAAGCCTAGCTATATGGCTATAAAGAAAGCGCTTTACGGGAGGCAACCCGGTTGTTTTTATTTGTGATTTTCTTTGTGTCCTCTTGCTGTAACAAGAGACTTAGTTTTTAGTTTAGTTTCTGGAATTTTTAATAAAGTGCCAAGTTTTACCCATTTTGGTTTGAAAAAGTTGCTTATAGCATTCGGAGATTTTATTCCTGCACGAATCTGTGCACGGTATGATTTTTAATTCTTACTCTGTAACTCCGAATGAGCTCATATTTGAACTGTAGTTGCAACTTTTCATCCTCTGTATGCGTGAATTTTTCGGAATTTTTCGACAAATTTAAGTAGGGTAGAAAAATACGTTTTGTTGCTGCTGTTTTTCTGGACAGATTCTGTCTTGATATTGTTTGATGCATTCTTTGAGCTTTTTACTTGAATCTTTTTGATTCAATTGAGTTTATGAGTAGGCATACAACATTATATACTCTCTGGACATTCATATGAATTTTTGTCTAAGGATTTTATGCAGCAAGGAACCTATTTGTTTATCACTACTAATGTCACCCCACAGAAAAGAAATGGGAGAAACGGTGTTTTGAAGTTTTTTCACAGGGATTAGAGGAGCTGCACCAAGAGCTATCCAAGGATGGTGAAGACCATAAGCTTGGGGATGTCAAGACAACCCCACTGGACCAACACACTCTCGGTTTGCACACGTCTAACTTCTGTTTTTCGATCAAAACACTTTATCGTATAAACTTGGAGCGTCTGTTATTTACTTTTGTTATTTCGGTATAAAAATATTAAGACCACCACTATCATTTATATAAGAGAGCTACTGGAAGTTTGGGTTGAATTATGTTGGATGCTATTAAATATATTGGGATAGGGATGTTTGAGTTGATTTTAAAAGATACATATAGTTGAATTATTTATATGCTTTGAATGAATATTAATTTGTAAGTGTGTTGTTAAGAGCTATCTTATGCCATGTTTAGATGTTGAATTTCAACTTTACTTGTTTAACATGGATTGATTAGTTCTATGGACACTATGCATGTATTTAGATGGTCAACTTTCTCCCTATTGCTAGCCCAAAAATTCAACAAGTAAAAAGCTTGTTTCCAACACCTTCAACCAAAGTTTTTCCAGTGAGTCCACCATATCTACCTATTAGCTTTATGCTATTCCAAGTATGTTTATCATGTTATATTGTGTTATCTACACTTCTGAATTTAAATGCTTATGTTATTGATTGTCATGGGAAAAGTTGGTTAAAAGCTCTCACGAACTTGATGCACAATTTACTTTTATTGCACTTAATAAACATGAACCATTGTGATTAAAATTATGAAGTTGTGGGCTTGACAATAGTTTTGGTTGGGAGTTAGCCCATATGTGCTGTCACATGGCAAGCTTTCAACATTGCACTTATTTATATTTAGTTGATGTCATGTACTTTTGTTTATGGATGCCTATCATGGGTGAAATGAATGTGGATACTTAGTAAGTTCAAGAGTTTGTATAAATGGTTAGAGAAATGCCTGGGCCTAATCTAAGCCATGCATCATTCATGGTGGAAATTTACAGCATAACCATAATGTTCATTCAGTGATGCACCTCATAATAAAAAGCTATACCCATAGTAAATAAAAGAGTGCTGAGATTGTTCATTGTCTGTTTGTCTTGTTGTTTTGACATGGGCTTGTTCATGTCATGGGGCAAGAGGTACCCCAGTGCAGCTCTTGATGATACTATTATTACTTGCAATGACCTTTACTTGAATTTACTAAGTGGACCGAATTGAGTAACACATGGTGTAGGTACTTGTATTCAAGGGACATGAGACATTCAACCAATACATTGTCAAGCACACCACCATATTTGCTTTCACTTTAAACATTAATCATTCAAGATGCTATGATAGGGGTAATGAGAGCTCCACACCAATGACTACCACATTGCAAGCATTAACTTAAGTAGAAGTATTTGGAAGTTAGATGAAACTTATTCATGCTTTACCTCTACTTATTTATCTATCCAGAGTGTCCACCTTTTATATTCAGTTTTCATAAGAAGTACTCTATGACCACCATAGGATGTTTTTACTTTTCATTATGCATACATTTGGTCCATAGTACTTTTTCTATTACACTTTGTGAATTTATCATTAAACATCCTTACATTGAGTATTTGATATCACTTCATAATTTATCTTGCATATTGCTACACCTTTGAAGAATGAATCATTTGACTCTATGTAGCAACAACTTCATCACTTCATTCATAACATGTGCCTTACAATATTTGATCAAGTTTATGATGGTAGCATGTCACTTCAAAAATTATTTTGTTTTATCGTTTACCTACTCGAGGACGAGTAGGAACTAAGCTTGGGGATGCTTGATACGTCCCAAACGTATCTATAATTTTTGATGTTCCATGCATGTTTTATGTCAATTGGCACATGTTTTATATACTTTATATCATATTATGACATTTATTGGATTAACCTACTAATAGTTGCCAAAGTGCAAAATCTTCTTGTTTTCCTATTTGTTGTGTAGGAATTATCAAAAATACAAAAGGAAACCATATTGGAGTCGAATTGGGACTTTCCTGAAATCTGTCTGGAAACGTTTTTCGAAGATGGTCACGTTTGGGCCCGAAGACGACGTCAAACGGAAACCTGAAGACAAAGTTGCAGAGAATTTTCCGAGAATCGATCTAGACTTAAAATTCGCCCAATTCCGAGTCCGGACGGCCGAGATATTCCCGATTTACTGCAGCCCTAGATGGGATGACGAGAATCTGAAAGATTGTGACTTTATTGACTCCAACTCTTACCAAATTTGATGGATTCGGCCAAGACACGAATTGGAGTCTATTAGGGCTGAGAGGGTTCCTAGGAAGCTTCTAGAGGTGCCCAAGAGCCCTTGGATCAAAGGGGCATCCATCCCATGGCCTAGATTGCATCTCCACCTCTATATAATGAAGGGAAACCCTATTTTCCAAGCAAGCCACCAAAAGCCACGAATTTTCCTCCTCTTGGCAGCCGCCAAGGAGGGGGAGGAGCTCCTCCATTGCTGCACCATCACCAAGGAAGAAGAAGGGGGGCCAAGGGCCGCCGCCCCCGAGGGCCGCCGCTCACCGCCGCCACGCCGTGGCTGCTGCGGGCCGCCGCCTCCACTCCAGAGTCTCCATCTCCTCCAACAACTTCTCCACCATCTCCATGATGAAGAGGGAGTAGTCCACCCCTGGACTATGGGTTTGTGGAATTATCTTATGTATCTCTCCTCTCTTTGAGCTTCACTAATTAGTACCGTATGAGCTGCTGATCATGATTACGGTCATCTATGTAATTCATATGGTGGATATTGTGGTGTGAGATGATATTTGTTATGCATTTACAGTTGTGTTGGATCTTTTATGACTTGTCATACTTTGGAAATATTCTATGATGCATGTGATGGTTTGATTTATGCATAATGCCTTGTTTATCCTTGTCATGAGGTGATTGACACTACCAAGTGTAGATAGATGAGAGAGCTGTGGTCATGCACATGAAATATGAATCATTGCTCTAGTGTTTAGAATATTGTCCATTGTGAAGTATGATGTATGTAGGTACGGGATGGCCGATGAGACACGGCATAGGTATTGAGTGACATGAGCAATACCGCCCAACATTCTTTATCTGGGGGTAAAAAGAGAGAAGTATGATGTGGGGGTGACAGTAACCACGCTAGCCTTACGAGGATGACATAGCAACATAAATGAGTATTTCTTTCAACTATGTGTTTTAGGACATATAGCCGTCATAAAAGCCACCATTAAAGCATGACAATTGTGTGTACCTTTTCATCTGTATAACATGATAGTCACCATAGATTGGAGAGAGGATTGAGTGAACCCATGAACTCATGTCCATTGTTCCTATAAGAGAAAACATTTGTCTTGTCCTCTTGCATTGAAGAGGATTGGGACACTTTTACATTCTTGTTTTGTTACATTAAACTTACATTCATTAAATCAACCACCTTGATCTTTAAACTTGTTTAGTGCATAATCAGCTAAAACTTGTGACACTTTAGTTGTAGAGAATAGATAACTTTTCCTTCTTACTCCTGCGGATCGATACCTTACTTCCACATTGAGAGGTGCTACAGTGATCCCTGCTCTTGGGGGTTATCAGTGACCAGTACAGCGCTGGGGGAGGACACGTGGCCAGGGCAGCGATAGGGGAGGACACGTGACTGACATGAGTCGTGACCGCAAAGCATGCCTTTAGTCCCGGTTGGTAACACCAACCGGGAGTAAAGAAGCACACGGATCGTGTGTTTCTTTCAAGCGCTTGTGAGCCGTTGGATCAGGGGTGTGTTTCTTTCAAGCGCTTGTGAGCCATTGGATCAGGGGCGTGTGTTTCTTTTGATGTCAAAATCAGTGTTGGATCAGCCACACGACCCTATATATAGCCCCCTCTCGAACATTTTCGACACTCAGTGTAGTTCATTTGACATACAAAGCATTCGGATTCCCTGCATATGTCCAATGGTGCATTTAATATGCGGGTACTCACGAGCCACCGTTGGGCTGTATGCAGGGGAAACCGTGTGTTTTGTTCTATCTACAAAATCCTTCAGTTCATCGACCGAATACAAATCATTCGGATTCCCCTGCATACATCCGACGGTGCATTTGATATGCGGACACTCAGGAGCCACCGTCGGGCTGTATGCAGGGGAAACCATGTGTTTTGTTCCAACTTTTTCAGAACACAGTTACATAAAAGGTTTAATACATTATTACACATCACCACCGTAGCCATGGACAATCTTCACCATTTAACACGATGCTTGGGTCAGTTTTCACCAACAATCTTCTTCTTGTTTCAGTGTGTCACTTTCTTCTGATTGCGCCGTAGCCATGGACAATCTTCATCATTTAACACGATGCTTGGGTCAGTTTTCACTGCGAAGGGCCGAATTTCATCAAACTTATTGTAATCTTCTGACATGTCTGTCTTGTCCTCCACTCCAACGATGTTTCTTTTTCCTGAAAGAACTATGTGGCGCCTTGGCTCATGGTATGATGTATTCGCTTGCTTATATTTTCTTTTTTTCGGTCTGAAAGACATGTCCTTCACATAGAAAACCTGAGCCACGTCATTGGGTAGGACGAATGGTTCGGTGTCGTACCCAAGATTCTTGAGATCCACTGTAGTCATTCTGTACTTCGGGTCTACATTTACCCCGCCTTCCAGGTTGAACCATTTGCACCAGAACAAAGGTACCTTGAAAGAAGGTCCATAGTTAAGTTCCCATATCTGCTCTATGTAACCAAAATATGTGTCCTTTTTCCAATTGTTGTTTGTTGCATCAAAGCGGACACCACTGTTTTGGTTGGTGCTCTTTTTATCTTGATCGACCGTGTAAAATGTATTCCCATTTATCTCGTACCCTTGAAAAGTCAATATAGTCGAAGATGGTGCTTTGGCCAACAAGTATAGCTGTTCTTCAACAGTGTTGTCATTAATGAGACATGTTTGCAACCACCCGCTGAAAGTTTTCATGTGTTCTCTTTCAATACATTCTTCAGGCTACAGCGGGCATTTAGAGCGTAAACTATTCATGTGTTCCTTGATATACGGAGCCACCAAACTAGAATTATGTAGAACTATGTAGTGTCCTTGATTGAAAAGAATCCCAGTCCTTACATATTATTTCTTTCTTTCCTAGCATGCCTTTTCCATGTAGTCTCCCCTCATGGCGCGATTGAGAAACACCGATCGGCTTAAGGTCAGGAATAAAGTCAACACAAACTCGGAGATGCTTCCTTTTGGCCTAGCACGGTTATGAACGTATTTCTTTAAGACTGCCATGAACCTCTCAAAGGGGAACATGTTATGTAGAAATACAGGACCAAGAACGTTAATCTCTTCGACTAGGTGAACTATGAGGTGCGTCATAATATTGAAGAAGGATGGTGGGAACACCAACTCGAATCTGACAAGACATTGGACTACATCCTTCTATAAACTTGGTAGAGTTAATGGATTGATCACCTTCTGAGAAATTGCATTGAGAAATGCACATAGTTTCACAATGGGTAGTCGAACATTTCCTGGTAGAAGCCCCCTTAATGCAACCGGAAGTAATTGTGTCATAATCACGTGGCAGTCATGAGACTTTAGGTTTTGGAACTTTTTCTCTGCCATGTTTATTATTCCCTTTACATTCGACGAGAAGCCAGACGGAACCTTGATACTGCTCAGGACTTCAAAAAAGATCTCCTTCTCTTCTCTGGTAAGAGCGTAGCTGGCAGGACCTTGATACTTCTCTGGATTAAGGTGGTCGTCTCGTTCGTGCATATGTTGATGGTTCAGCCGTGCATCCGGTGTTCCCATACACGCCCAAGAAGCTTAGCAGGTTCACGCAAAGATTTTTCGTCACGTGCATCACGTGGATTGAGAGCGAACCTCTAAGATTTTCCAATAGGGTAGCTCCCAAAATGTAGAGCACTTCTTCCACATGGGTACGTGGTTGTCAGCGTCATTCGGAACAGATAGACTGCCAGTACCCTTTCCAAAGATTACTTCTAAATCCTTGACAATGTCATATATAACATCACCATGAGGGCAGGTAGGCTTCGTCCGGTGATCTGCCTCACCTTTGAAATGCTTGCCTTTCTTTCTTACGGGATGCTGATTTGGAAGAAACGATGACCCGGGCACACATTCTTGTTACCTAAATATATACTTTCAGTCTTATCTAAACAGTGCGTGCATGCATTGTATCCCTTGTTTGACTATCCTGAAATGTTACTAAGAGCAGGCCAATCATTGATGGTTACAAACAACAACGCTCGTAGGTCAAATTCCTTTTATTCGTGCTCATCCCACACAGGTACATCTTCGTCACGCCAAAACTGTAAATGTTTTTCAACCAATGGCCTCAGGTACACATCAATGTCATTGTCGGGTTGCTTCGGACCTTGGATGAGCACTGGCATCATAATGAACCTCCACTTCATGCACAACCAAGGAGGAAGGTTATAGATACATAGAGTCACAGGCCAGGTGCTATGACTGGAGCTCTGCTCCCCGAAAGGATTAAATCCATTTGTACTTAGACCAAATCTTAAGTTCCTTGCGTCAGCTGCAAATGTCGGGAACTCCCTGTCGATTTTTCTCCACTACGACCCATCAGCGGGGTGTCTCAGCATCTGGTCTTTCTTACGGTCCTCTTTGTGCCATCGTAACAACTTTGCATGCTCTTTGTTTTGGAACAAACGTTTCAACCGTGGTATTATAGGAGCAGACCACATCACCTTGGCAAGAACCCTCTTCCTGGGGCACGGGTCACCATCAACATAAACAGGGTCATCTCGCCTTATCTTATACCGCAATGCACAGCATACCGGGCATGCTCTTCTTCAGCTTCGTCTTCCCCCATTGTAGTATCACCGTCTTTAGTGAACGTAGAATAGTTATTATTATCCTCTTCTTCTTCATTTTCTTCCATTATAACCCCTCTTTCTCCGTGCTTGGTCCAACAATTATAACCGGACATGAAACCGAACTGCAACAGGTGGACGTGAATGGTTTTTGAGGTAGAGTAATCCATCGTATTCTTGCAGACACTACATGGACAAGAAATAAAACCATTCGACGGCTTGTTTTTCTCAGCCACACAGAGAAAACTATGCATGCCATTAATATAGTCGGGACAGCGTCGGTCACTGTACATCCATTGTCGGCTCATCTGCATTATATAAATATATCAAAAACCATTACAATACATCATGAATATATAATAGTGACCAAATTAATTAATACAAGTTCATCACATTGAAACCAAAGTAGAGTAGTGCCCAAATATAATACATAGTTCTCATAAAACATACATTAATTGAAACTAACATACAACTATCTAAATAATTTAAATCCAACAACAAATGCGATCAAAATCGCAACTAAGTTAATTATTGAACCAACAGCATAATGATATCAAGCCTCTTGACTAATGGCATATTTTCTAATCTTTTTAATCTTCAAGCGCATTGCATCCATCTTGATCTCGTGAGCATCGATGACGTCGACAAGTTTGAACTCGTGTTCATCGACGATGTCGGCAAGCTTGAACTCCAATTTCATCTTCTCTTCTAGGCATTGGAGACGGAGATCTTCACTTATTTTCAATTTTGCTTTCAAATCATTGTTTTCTTTTACAAAAAAACTCGACAAT